>OY776111.1:241777019-243249149 GCA_963675035.1 Allygus modestus | reverse complement strand
TTTCTTATTATTGGTTGAATGGCTACAGATACGAGATTTTGTAACAGGAGAAAAAGTGTGCAGCATGTCATTTTTGATTAGGTTTTACTATGTTTAGATTAGTTCGATCCGTTTTATGCTATACCTCTGCAGAAAGTAAAATGCACTGAAACAAAATATTTTGTAATTCGAAAAGTAGTTACAAGAAGATTTTGAAATTTGTATATGACCTGTAGATAGATGTTTCCTAAGTTCAATAAAAAAATGATCACCATAGAGTTAATATACTATGCACAGGAATAAATTCGCGCTTAGCGCAGAAATATTCTCCCATCAAAAGGATACATATAATCTATTTCAAAATTTTACTGGGTGTTGGTGTTAATGTTACCTAGTTGTCAAAAAAATTTCGTTAGGATATATTTCCCCATTTTTACACAAAAAATAGATTTGTTTCTAACTCCATAAACATTTGTAAAACATTTTAATTTTATAAAATATATGTAATTTAAACATATACAACCTTATTTAAATTAAATTAAAAATAAACTTACATATTATAACTGGTCGAGACATAAGTGCAATGTAACACTGTATAATTTGGTTTAATAACAATCTCTTGTGGTACTTGTATGATTTCACAGCGTTTTGAAGCCAGTTCTTGACACCACAAGGTATCCACGTAAAGTCGATGTTTACATTCATTTGCAGCGTTTTGACGTCGTCAAAATGAATCAGTATAATCTACGAATATTTCTTATTATGGTTCAATGGCTACAGATACGAGATTTTGTAACAGGAGAAAAAGTGTGCAGAATGTCATTTTTGATTATGTTTTACTATGTTTAGATTAGTTCGATCCGTTTTATGCTATACTTTTGCAGAAAGTAAAATGCACTGAAACCTAATATTTTGTAATTCTATAAGTAGTTACAAGAAGATTTCGAAAATTTTGATGATTTGTAGAAAGATGCCTTCTACGTTCACTAATAAAATGATCACTATTGAGTTAATACACTATGCACAGAAATAAATTCGCGCTTAGCGCAGAAATATTCTCCCATCAAAACGTAGCATTGAATCTATTCCAAAATTTTACTGGGTGTTGGTGTTAATGTTAACTAGTTGTCAAAAAAAATCGTTAGGATATCTTTACCCATTTGTACAACAAAAAAATAGATTTGTTTCTTAATCCATAAATGTTCGTAAACCATTTTAATTTGTACAATACATGTATTTTAAACACACACAAACTAATTTAACTGTTATTAGAAAAAAACTTAACTATTATACCTGGTTGAGACCTAAGTACAATGTACAATTGTAAAATGTGTTTTAATAACAATCTCTCGTGGTACTTGTATGATTTCACAGCGTTTTGAAGCCAGTTTTTGACGCCACAAAGTGTCCACGTAAAGTCGATGTTTACATTCATTTGCAGCGTTTTCACGTCGACAAAATGAACCAGTATAATCTACGTATATTTCTTATTATTGGTTGAATGGCTATAGATACGAGATTTTGTAAGAAGAGAAAAAGTGTGCAGAAAGTCATTTTTAAATAGGTTTTACTATGTTTAGATTAGTTCGATCCGTTTTATGCTATACCTTTGCAGAAAGTAAAATGCACTGAAACAAAATATTTTGTAATTCGAAAAGTAGTTACAAGAAGATTTTGAAATTTGTATATGACCTGTAGATAGATGTTTCCTAAGTTCAATAAAAAAATGATCACCATAGAGTTAATATACTATGCACAGGAATAAATTCGCGCTTAGCGCAGAAATAATCTCCCATCAAAAGGATACATATAATCTATTCCAAAATTTTACTGGGTGTTGGTGTTAATGTTACCTAGTTGTCAAAAAAATTTCGTTAGGATATCTTTACCCATTTTTACACAAAAAATAGATTTGTTTCTAACTCCATAAACATTTGTAAAACATTTTAATTTTATAAAATATATGTATTTTAAACATATACAACCTTATTTAAATTAAATTAAAAATATACTTAAATATTATAACTGGTGGAGACCTAAGTGCAATGTAACACTGGATAGTTTGGTTTAATAACAATCTCTTGTGGTACTTGTATGATTTCACAGCGTTTTGAAGCCAGTTCTTGACGCCACAACTGTTCCAGCCATATTTGATATCATAATGTTGCACCTGTCATGAAACAATTCGCGTTTGTACGGTTTCTCTAATCAGGCCTATGTTAACTTTAAAATCCCGTCCCACTTCAAAGGACTATCTGAAATCGTTGAAATTTAAGAGACAAAAAATCCTGGTGATATCTTCTTCTGACGAGGTCTCGTCTGTTGGTGACTTGGCTGCTTCTTCGTGACTTTGAGCTTCCATTTCAATAACTTACCCGCAAAAAAACTTGTTCTTATAATTCATTACAATCCTACTTCCAATGTCTATAGGTTTTCCTTTCTCAAAATGTTCTATTTCATTTTTGTAAACTATATTTTCTTGTCTATTGTCCCACCAGAAGACACAATCCTCCTGTTTGAGCCTAAAAAGGGTATCCATTACAATAAAACAAATGTTAAAGAATCTCTTATTTATATAATAAAAATGAAACAGTCAGGGAAGATAATTTAACCATGTCGTTCTTTTTCATGGTGATAAAACTACATCAACACATGAGAAACAGTATTTACCAATGTATAAACCCCATAAGACAACGTATTCTGTTATTCATATTTTGGTGTAGTTTTATCATCCCTAGCATCCACGCCTACTTTCAATTCTAACTGGACCTTTTTCTAACTTTAAAATGCGCAATATTTTTTCCCAGCATTGCAGGTAAATAGAACCAGGAGAATTAGAACAGCTAAAAGATTAAATATTTTCGGATTCCCATAAAAATTGGAATACGACTATATTTAACACAGTTTTTGAAGTTATATGTTATTTGTGTATTTGCTATTATTTGTGTATATGTTTATTTTGTTTTGTAGAAGTTCACTTCCCTCACGTCAGCGTGCTGCGTGTGACCTCGTTTTCGTTTAAACGACTTAGTTTGTGAGCTCACTTACAATTTAATTTGAATATTAACATAAGATGAAGTCAAAGGTGTTCACAGCAGAAAAAGATTATATTTTAATAGATTTCGTTCGTTGGAATCCCGTATTTTTTTATTTAAAAAAATCTACAAATATATTTATGTGAGGATAGCGCATGAAAGAAAATTTCAACTCAGCTTTGGAGGGATTGCAAATTTAAATTATAACCTCTTTAATATATTGAAATTACGAAAAGTAGGCTTGTGGGCCTAGTTTACTGATTACCCTCGACAGCTTCGCATTGACCCTCGAAATAATTACGCTGTCTATGAAACCACAACCACGTTAACGAGCAGCGGACATCACGTCCGCATCAGTGGATATTACGTCGAACAGGTCGCGATGGCGTGGTCTTGGAAACTAAGGTGCGCCCTACCCCAGACTGAATGATCCGTACGGTGTTGTAACCAAGCCAGGCCATGCATATTTACGTTTGCAGACCTTTTTGTTCTCCTCAATCGCACTGTTATTTTACAGATGTCTACCAAAATATTTGCAGTTTCACACTTTACAGATTCCAATCTAGGATTCGTGCTGTTCCTTTTTTTCCAAAATAATTATTTTCCTTACGTTAGGAAGCTTTAGAAAAACACTTAATTTGAAAACTTTACTAATGGCCTACCAATTAGTTTGAATGAAAACCACGGTTTTTAAACCGTATAAATCATAGATGCTTATTTTGGGAATGAATTAAAAACAAATTATTTTTAATTGATTAACAATTGAGCCTACAATGTGGGGGATGCAAAACCCTACTCTAGTGTGCGGAAGGCAGGTAGGGCACACCCATAAGGAAGCACGTTGGGCGTGCCATTATTATTTATTAACTTAAATATTATCATTTTATTAGATGACAATTTAGCTGAGGACACATGGAGGCATACGTAACAACTAACTAACAATCCATTCACGTGTAAAATGTTTAATAATGATCTGATTGCCCTGTTATTTTATTAGGAAATGAAACACTATAAATGTCTACTAGTAATTTTCGACTCTAAGTTATCGTGTTATTGTTATTGAATTACAATATTGGGACACTTATACTGGTGCTAAGATTTATGAATATTAAAACCGACGTATATGGTAGATTTAGCAAAAGTGTTTTTTTCAACAGTACAAGCTTAATAATAGTTTTTAATGATCAGTCCTTCATTTTGTAAATTTTCTGAGGGGAGGATGACAAACGACCGGTCTTTCAGGGAATTAGTTAAGCGGGACACAAACAGATAACCCCCCATGGGGGGGGCTAGCGAAGGAATCATTGTCTCGGCACGCCTGGTAAATTCCAACCAAGTACGGAGTAAAGGGACCACCCGCCGTACCTGGAAATCCGTTGGAATCCACCATTTTAGAGACCGCATTCTGCATGAGTAGCATGATGTCCCTCAAGTAACTGAGAATACTTACGTGAAAATTTCAACATACATATTTTGAAAGACCTTGTTACTTTGGTACTTTGTTAATTGATCAAGTTTTTTTTTTCTTTTTTTGAAGATTGTTTGAGGCACCTATTTGTTTTGATATGATAGTGGGAGTTTACTAGCTGGACGTTCGGTTGTTTGTAAGTGTAGTTGGGGGAAATATTCCCAACTAAGAATTGACGTTTTTATGAACCTGTCAATGCCAATGGGTTGAGGGGAGAAATGGTGGAAGGATAGCAGCCCTGTCTTCTCGTGGAGAAAGAGTAACGTAATAAAGATTGTATGACATACTCATACTCAGATGAGAAGCTTGTCATCTCCGGAGTTCCTCAGGGTTCAATCCTGGGCCCGTTGTTGTTCATTTTATACATCAATGACTTAAAATCATGCGTTATTAATGTTAATCTGTGTCTTTTCGCAGATGACACCTCACTTGCCATATCGCATCAGGCAAGAACAGATTTGGAAATTGACTCTTATGTTAAATCAAATAGTATTGTGCAATGGTTCCATGAAAATATGTTGTGTGTCAATTCTGATAAGACCAAACTGCTTGATTTCTCCATTGGCCATAAAGAAACATCTCTTCTAAAATTGTCCATAGGTGAAAGTGTCGTTACTGCAGCAGATGACGTAACATTTTTGGGGCTTCACCTAGACTCAAATTTAAAATTTTTTTCTCACATAGAGCATGTCGCTAGCCGTTTGTCTTCAGGTGTTTTTGTGTTAAGACGTCTATCTACCTTCTCTAGTACTGAAGTTCTTCTCTCAGCATATTATGCCCTCATTTATCCATTTCTTTCATACGCAGTTGTGATTTGGGGGTCTGAGAGCTCATATACGAAGACTCTTTTCATTCTTCAAAAAAAAGCTGTGAGAATAATTGCAGGAATCGATGAAGCAGTATCATGTGCTTCCTACTTCAAGGATTTTGATCTGCTCACCTTTCCATCTATTTATATCTTTGAATCACTTATTTTTTTAAAAAAGAACCAGCACATTTTTCAAGAATTTTTGCCATCGTCAAATAGTAAAACCAGAAACAAGCACAATTATAATATACCACCGCACAAATCAACATTTTTCAAAAACCATGCAGTTTATAATTGTATAAAAATGTTCAGTAGCCTTCCGACCACTCTTAAACAAGAATGTAATCTAGTGACCTTCAAAAGAAATGTAAAAAGGTTTTTACTTAAAAGTAGTTTTTATAGTGTTAAGGATTATTTTGACAACAAATATGTTTAGTTTTAGAACAATGTTTGTAATGACGTATGCTAATGCAATTTATTTTGTTTTGTGGCAATAAATATATTTGATTTGATTTGATTTGATTAATAGAAATATATAAAGTGGACATCTAGGGTCGGCTGATAACACCGCTGGTTACTGCCGACTGATCCTATCCTACTGGAACTAGTTCGTAGGTCAGGACCCTGAACTGAATTGCTACACTTTAAACAGTAGTAGTGTTTAATTAAAAATGTAAACTTACTTTAGATTTGTTATTTAAGAAATTATAGTGGACATTTTCCGTGACTGATTGCACTTGGTGGTGTCCCAAAATTGAATGAGTAAATTTGGTTCTCAAACTTACCTTCTTTCGCATATTTTAAGGGGAGGGGTGTCTAAACTGTGATTTGGAATCTGGAGTGGTCGACCTCTGGAGTAGAGGAATGCAAGGGTGGGAAATGACTCACCGCGGTCACCGGCCTCAGGACCACCTTGGATAAGGGTATATAGCCTTGCTGAGATGAACATTCATCTTTTGCAAAGCATAACATTGCATTTTTATATGTGTTAATTGTAATAATGTTCTCGCTTATTTTACATTTTCAGGATGTTTACTCCGTCAACTATTAAATCATGCGGGCTCTTCATTATTAGAGCAACTATCAACTGATAAAGCGGAATGTTAAAATTTTTAAAGAATATTGCTGTTTACATTTCAAATAGAGTTTAAAAAAATGCAAATGTGCATGTTTGTTCATTAGCAAGGGCTTGGTATTCGTGCGGATAAAATAAATACAATAGTACAGCTGTCAGGTTAAATTTACCAAAGTTGTAATAGTTTTGATATGATATTTTCGCAATTACTTAATTAAAAATATGTTAAATACATTCTTACAATTTAAGAATTTAATAAATATAACAACCAAATCCTATCTGGGATAAAAGTTTAATTGAACTTATATTTAACACTTTTAATATTGCTCGGCGAAATGTACAGGCTAGTTGTAATTTTCAGCTACATGAAGAACCAACATCAGTAAACTCTGAGCGTAAAGATTCAGAACGGTATTTGACCGTTCTCTTGTGATCTGTGACTAGCATAAGTTGTTCCCGTTCGGGCGGAGGAGGCATGACATACCCGGCGGGGCAGGTAGGCGGCCGACCCTAATTAGTACGGCTCATTGATTTTCGTAGATGTGACGAACTCGGACATGACGATCTCGGTGGACACGTTGACGGTCCACTGGGGGAACTTACTACTTTTTTAAAGAGTAGGATTATTGACCCTTATATAATTCTTTGACCACTCGGGGAACCCAATGTCAGCCATACCGTCAACCGTTCAGTCCATGATTTAAGCTAATTTTTTAGAGAAAACTCGTTTTTAAGAATTTAACTTTAAGTAACTATATCTTCATCTATGGATAATTATCATATTAAATTGTTTAAGTCAGATGCATGCAGTGTTATATATACCAATGTCGGATCACAACCTGTGGCGATTATGAAAGAGCAATGTCAAACGAAATAAATCAATATAAGTTGTATTAATTTATTTAATTGGTCTTACAGATGTGTTTTAATTGTAATATATAAATGCCAAATTATAATTATTTTGCTGTTTTTTCACGTCTCCTTATTTATGTATTTAATTATTAATTAAAGACTTAAACACGACGGGTAAATTTCGGTAAATATATTTCGTCTACTTTTTACACTAGATCTACTGTATGGACCAACGAATGGAATAAGGTTCGTTCAGGGGGTTTGGTCAGTTTTTCAGCGCCCTGCAAAGACCAAATTTTACGCCCCCCACCATAATCCAAAACCTCCCTACCCCATAGTTCTGAGATAGACTGACACATGCGCGCCTCTCTCCCTTATTCGGCTGAAGTGGGCCCAAGCGCCCTAAACAGCCACAGTGGGCCAGGGACTTTCCCGCTCACTGGAATTTCACGAAACGAACTAATCTCTCCCTCGCTTGTTGTTGCGTTTGCGATGTTTCTGGTTCCGTGCTAAGCTAATCACCTGAAATGACAAGCAATGGAACACATTCAGATAAGAGACTTGTGTAGTTCAAAATCTTGATTTCATATATTATCGTCCTGGAAATGTATCCCGTTTCCGATCTTCCGCGCCACTAAACTTTTTGCCATAAAAAAATTAAAAACCTCAAATAACTAAAAAATTTAAAATTTTAAAACAACAAATGTGCACACTTGTAATCCACGTATCACAATACACTGTGTATCATAAAACAATTATGTGTTTCTTTAAGAGAAATAATAATGAAAACAAACCCTTAAAACTAAGCAGGAACGGTGAAGTACATAATGATAACAGTACATCTGTTCTGAGCGTGGGAAAGATTTCGTCCAGGTCCAGGGGAACCAAAACAATATTCAAAACGCTGATCAAAACCGACCGCGATTCTGACGGTTCGTGGAATCTGTGAGGCTGAAGTTTGCGATGGATAGGATACAGCAAAGTTTGTTGTTGAGTTATTTTTGTTTTTGAAAAAAAAACTAATGATTTCTGAATATAATATTTGTTAATGATTTTAATGTATAACACGTTTTTCAGTTATACTGACTATATCTTCGAGTATTTAATCTTTAAGGTTGTGTGTAGCTATAAAGCTTATTTTGAATTTTTTTTATTCTATGATATATTGAATCTTATCTTCTAAAAGTGTTTGGATCAATTAAGTTTAACACCAATGACTCTAAAAACTCAAGTTGGGTGTAAACATGTTTTTTTTCGATAGTACTATACTGTGATACACTGTCGCAACTTATTTAAAGTAATGCCAATTAGTAAGAAATACAGATGATTAGTCAATTAACCACGACCAGAGCTCAAATAATCTTAATCTGTAATGAGGAAAAGTATATGTTTAATTCTTAACATTTCCGACTAAATCTTCAATGCTCCGAAATGACTAAGTTAACAAGTAAGAACTTGGTTGAAATGGTTACTAAACAGACGGAACGATAAACTATATTTTTCAAAGTAAACTAAACGAGTTAACCTTACAAGTAACGATGTAAGGGGGCGCCAGAATCTGAGGAGGGTGCATCATATTTCCCCCTTATTTCATATTATACTAAACTCAAATAGATCAAATCCCTATTCAATACTCTCCAGCCTCCAAACCATATCTTTCCTCATCTATAGGAACTAGTTTTTAAAAAATCGGCGTGGGCGGATTAAAACAATTAGTTGCATTGTGTTACTTTATATTTTAACATTGCAAATTTCTTGCATCGTACTGCGAGTTTTATTCAAACTCTCAATACCAATCAGAATGCCCTGAAGTTGTCACAAACCGATAGAGGTCAAAACAGCTGCTCGTTTTTCGTTTTGGAATAGAGGGGAGCAGAAGTTGTATTATCTGATATGTAAATTTAATGTTTAAGTATGATGAAGGTGCAAAACATGGTGAATGTTCATAACTTTCTTTCAAATATTGCCTTTCAACAACTTATAATAATAATATACAACAATTTACAAAATCAGTTTGGTTTATATATATTTTCAAATTCTTTACGTTAGCGCTACGGCCTATGCCGCCCACCCCGCACCAGGTGGTGCACTGACATGGGGCGGGGGGCGTAGGGGGCGGTCCGCCCCAGGCCCCGCTTTGGCATAGGCCCCCAAATTTTGAAAAATGTTCGAAAGTCTGAGCGAGTATTTTCCGCCGATCTCCGGAGAATCGCTACGGATCTTCTGTCATATTTTGGGCCGTTATTACGTAGTAAAGTCGTCATTTTTGGACAGTATTTTGTTTTCCGTCGACGTTTGTAGCTGATATTACGGAACAAGGACGTTAATTCCAGATTATTTCATATGTAATGTCTTCAGTTACGGCCGATAAAACGTGGTTCGGTCGCCATCCACACAGTTCGGTAGTTTTTTATGTCCGATTCATGTGTAATACATTAGGTTATGTCTCGTAATTTTCGGCCGATTATACGTGGTGCGATCGTCTTTGGCGGCCGTTTACTACGTGATTTGGCAGGTCGCGATCGTCCTAAGATTGGCGGGAAATACTCGCTCAAACTTTGGAGTATTTTTCAAAACTTTGAGTTCATTTGACTATTTAAATACTCAAATTTTTGAGTATTCGCACGCCCCTAATCATCGTACACATATACATGAATAGGCTTTCCTCTTCAACCCCTACTGTATATATAGCCCCTAACAAATATATCCGCCACCCCAGGCTCCCAACTCAAAGCCGCCTTTAAAGGCGGCTATACCCAACTACGACGGCCGCATTCCACGACCCGTTATGAGCGCCGAGCGCCGCCCCCCCAAAAGTGCCGCGCCCCGCGCGCCCCGTGCTGGAGCACGGCTCGCACTGCCCTAGAGCCAGTACTGGGTTCAAAAGAAACGATACAAACACTTCAATATAATTTAAAATGTATGAGGGACAAACAATAAAACAATAACTTTCGTACTTCGAATTAAGAATAAATGTAGGATTAATGTTATTAAGTACTTGCGTGGCCAAGCCTTGCTCGCGGAAAGTTCAATTAAGATAAGAATACTTGAATTGATTTTAGATCCCTAATTACGAGCATGACTAATTAAGTCACTGTTATTAGAAAACCTTATGTTTCACTGAATAGAATGAGAAATATTTTTGACGGTTAGTGGTTAGTTTATTCAGGTATTCTTAAGCTGTTTAGATATTAACTTTGATTTATATTACATAAGTCCAACGTAATGTACGGTATAAATAAAAATATATTTATCCAGAACCCAAAAAGTGCTCTTTTTAGCATCCAAAACCCAATAACTGCTCTTAAAGAGCACTTAAGAAAGAGCACGTAATGGGAGCTTCCAGAACCCAAAAAGTGCTCCCTCTCCTCTTCCCCAACACTACTCCCAACTACCCCTCGCCCGCTGGTCCCAGTAGGTGCTCCTGAATTTTTGCAAGTGTAGGGAAATTTCTCCCAACGTCCGCGTTTGCCGCCAAATCGTCCCGCCCGCCACTACGCAACGCTCGCGCACTCGTCACGTGTTGTTAATACAAAAACCGTTAGGGACCCCACCTTTTCACTTCCGGGACACACTCTTCGAATATCTCGGCAACCCTTCGACATAGAAAAATAATTCAAAATACTTAAATGATTGTTTTTTCGAAATGAATGTACCTAGTAAACTGAATTTCCTATTAAAATGTGACGTAAGAGAACCTAATTTTTTTGCTGGCGGGAATAACTAAAGATAATCTACAATACTTAAACTTTTTTGCTGGTTTGGTGACTGTAACATTGTGGAGCCCATGACACGTGAATAATACTGTCTTAATAAACATTAAGTATGTCTGATTACTGTTTTTCAAACAGTTTAGATAATCTTTAAAATATAATATTCTCACAAATTACTTTTCTGCCCGTTTAGCTTAAGAAGTACAGAACATTAATGACTATAACTTTAAAGTTAGTACATAAAATGCATATTTTGTGAATTTTACTTCACAGGGAAGGTGCCTTTAACGTTTTTAAATCCATAGTTATTTTGGTATACTAGTATAGATAGATGAATATATTTTATTACCCTTAAGACATTTTAAAAAACCCTTTGTAATTTAAAAAGTATAAACAAGTATTAATTTTCATCTTGCTTCGCACCTGTGAAATCGGCCGTCCGGTCCAGACAGATCTCGTACCCTATTGTCGTTGGGCAAGTTGTTATGACCCCCACGTCTAACCCTCATCAACCAGTCATGGTACCCGAATGTCTTTGCGGGGTTCATGAATACAGCACCAACCCTTAAATGTTGTAAAAAACACATTAACTTGAAACCGAACCCTTCACCGGCCGCCTTGACACACATGTACCCGGTACCAGCCACCCCTCTTACCCATAACACTTACACCCCTCCTCCTTCACCCCCCCCCAACTAACTACTCTCTTGAAAACCGGGGATTACGGGTTATGGGGGAAAAATTGGTTTATCATCTATACAAGAATGGGGGAAAAACTTGTTCCACAATCAATAGAGTGATATGCCCACTTTAAGAAACATCAAAAATGCATCTTGAACTGTTGATTTGACAAATTATGTTTATCTTCCTCTTATTTTTATTTTTAAATTAATTATTTAATCCTCTAAAAGCCCCTCAATCATTTCTTTACATTATCAACCATGATGCAATGATCCCTAAACTAACTAACAAATAGGAGTTTGTGTTACCGTTCCGGTCATTTACTAGATTAAAATAGTAAATTATCATACTTTTTACCAATACAGTTTATTAGAATTGTTTTTCTTTGTCTTAACCAGTGAAAGAACGGGGTGTAAAGGAGCCAACTCTTTTTTAGGTTTGGTATGTTAATTCACTTATAGAGTTGTACGAGGAGCAGTAACGGCTGGTGAGTTACTGAATTAGTTAAATAATTTGTTATACATTTTGCGGGAAACCTAGGGGGAAATGGAGCTTTAACGTGCTTTACGGAGAAAAATCTTAAATATAATACACTGAGAGAGTTAGAGGCAGATGGGTCTGAAATAGTCGGGAGGGTGGAGAAGAGAATGAAGGGAGTATATATATGGGGTTGTGGAGGGTCAACCTCTCTACCCTACCTGTAAATTGCCTTGGTGCCGTATTTAAGCGTGTAATAACGCCTGATTAAACTCTTAATGATGGTCATATTTGGTGCTGTATTCAAGTGGTGCCTGTCGCTGTACGAGATCGTTGCGACACAAAACGCCTTTGTGAATTTCTAAGCTACTTTCTCATTCGCCTCTAGTGGTGGGTCCAGAAATAAAACATTGGAGGGATGGTTTCTCGGTCCATAAATGGTATTTAAATTCCCCGGTGGTCTTTAAAATCTAGTTTTGACTAATCTGCATGTTCTTAAAATACTTACTAAGTAGTTATATATGCATACAATACTAATAAAAAAAACTCCACATTAATTAATAACTTTAGTAAACGGAAAGCTGTTACATTATGTATACAATATACAATATATGTTTACATAATGATAGTAAAATAACTTGACTATGGAAAAAAATCTTTAAATTTCAAGCATTTCCAACTAATCATCGCTACTGTTATAAAAATGAGGTAGTGTCTGTCTATTGTTCTATTTACATTTACAGACACTTACCCCTACATGAATGTTCGTATACGGACACATATCTCTGCGCAGGGGTTTGTGTCCAGCAGTACACATTATATGTATTGCTGGATGTTCCATACATCTCATTTACAGTTCAAACCAATAGACTTGCTTTATTTCTCCCTTCACTATCGGTTTATCGTGCATTTTATATCATGCAAATTTACCTGTACCTACAGTACAGTGCAATACAATCAGATGTTATTTAAAAGCTTTGACTTACGTATTTGCAATCAGCTCACCTTCACAGACACGCACTTAAAGAAATTTAATATAGGTATCAATTTATCCGTTTTATAGCTGCAAAAATGTGCTATCAACAGCGTTGATGCACATGGTTTTCATCCTTCTTTGCATAGGTCCTATGGTTTCAGCGGTATTCATGCCAATTTAGGTTTCTATCTGGGCCTCCTTCAAGGTGTCCAGAAAAATGCAAATGTTCGGGTGGGGAGACTGGCGTGTTTTTTTAAAATTACTATGAATACTTACACAGGCGTTTATGGTCTGTCAAAGGTCCAATGAGTTTAGAGACAAATGAAAATAAGAATCCGTAGCGTTAATTATTTGTTTACATTCCATCCTCCGCCCGATTACCCGGCTACCCGGCTACCTGGGGTATCGTTGGCGCTTTCTCGGTGCGTGCCAGGCAGACCATTTTTCGACCCTCGCATAACTGGCGCTTTCCCGGTTTACCCGTTGCCTTCTGAAACAAAGGGAGCTGCCGGCCCTTTCTGGTCAATACCTTCCATATTTTTGGGGCTTCCTGTTGTAAACTATACGTGGCGTCAACTTGGGGCGAGGTGAGAAACTACAAAAAACTGTAGTCGACTGCGACAATAGTCTCAGCCTTTATATTGTGTCGGCTCCGAGTTCGTTTGACGGCTGAAGGGTGGCGTGATTGGTGAATCAGTACTTGTTTCAGTAACATTATTCAAACATTTTTTGTTCCAAGAAAATACTAAATTAAATCAAGGAGGCCTAACATGATGTATCCCGATCATTTATTTACTCTGATTCCAAGACCTCGTCCACACCGACGCGGGAGCGGTCGCGTTCTAGTTATTATAAATTTATTACCGGACTTTCCGCGGGAAGATCGCTGGTGGGAACTGGAGGGAACACACTGACGCGGGAAGGCCTGTAATCTACTTCAACAGTTGAGGCCGCTCGAAAACGGTTCACATCATTCTTGGGACAGTTTGTATAAGAAAGGGCTATTATCAGGTCAACCTCAGTGGAGCGAAACCTTGCATGAAACGTTGTCCGTAGCAAATATTTCCGCGTCCCACATATATATCAACAGTAATGATAACTCACTTTTAATACTATCTGTGAAGGCATTTTTAAGTTTGCTTGTATGCTTGCTTGCTTGCGACACTGATCCCAAAAAACGGCTCAAACGATTTCCTTCAAATGTTCGAAATAACTAATTTCTGGGATAAAAATAAGTCCTAGACAGGCCTCATCCCCAAGAAAAATTAAATAATGTAAAAAAACTCAAACGAGTTCGCACGCAGCACGCTGACGTGAGGGAAGTGAATTTCCACATAAAAACTTATAAAACTCAAAATCAGTGTAAAAACATACATTTATTCCAATTTTTATTGAAATCTGAAAACTGTTATTTTTTTGCTGTTCTGATGCTCCTGGTTTCATTTACTCGCAAAGCTGGGAATACAATTTTTCGCATTATAATGTTAGGACAAGGTTCAGACAGGCTTGAAAGTAGGTGTGAGGTTGCTGAGGATGATAAAAGTACTCAAACACAGGAATAACAGGCTTTTCTAGTGTAAAACCCCCATAAGACAACGTACTGTGTTTAGTCTAAACACATTTTCTTTAATAACTTGGTAAATAAGTATGCTAGAATGTCGAGAGAGGGCTTAGAACTTTTGCCTCACTAATTCCCATATTTGTACATGCATTAATTTTACATACAGGGCTTTTCTGACCCTTGTTGGGCCCATAAACTCGAACTTTGAAAGAATAATCCCCAAAAAAGGGGTTTAGAGTTTTCCGATTGTTTTTCCCAACGAACTTGTCCAACTGATTACAGAAAGGAATGTCCCTACTAAATTTTAAGTAAATCGGAAAAAATGCGACCGCTAAAGTGCAAACACACATATATATATATATACAATTTTGAACGACCCCCCAAAACGTGATCGGGGGTCACGTTAGGAACTTCTATGGTGGTCCCGGGCTTATGTTTCACCGTGCGGGTCATGCTAATAGTTCACTTTCCAAAGGAAATTCACTAATGAATAGTTACAAAAATTAACATTCGCCTTATGGAGTTTCAAATAAAAACAAATGAATTGTAACAGCTGTTCATAACCAACCAGGGAACTGTCAAAGTAATACTCATGTTGTTTATGATTATTAACATGTCGTTTCCTGAGAGCAGAGGATAAAATATTTGAGTGAGGATTACATATATATTGAGTAATAAAATAAATCAAAGGGACATTGTGCTTTAAATAACAACCGAAGTTTTCCTTAAAAATGTAGAAAAGAGGCAAATGAGTTATACAAATCTGATTATAAGTAGGGGGAAGTGGTTAAATATGCTCCAAGTCATCTAAACAAACTGACTGGCCTTCCCCCGAGCAAAGCTCGGCCCCCAGGTACCATCTCGCTTATTTATGAAAGAATACTGACCAAACTCGGTAAATGGCTTCAGCTGGTTGTGGTCTATTGTTAATTGCAAAAGAAAAAACATGTTTACCGATATTTCCTGTAGCAGCAAACCTGCGTACTCACCTCCAAAGTCATTTTTATGGAGAATAAGTAAAATATTACTAGCAGGTGTCCCGTTCTCCGTACGGGGATGTATCAGGCATAGAGCCAGAGGTTTTTCAATTTTATTTACATTATAATTAGCTGACGTAATAAAACGTAACTCCATAAGATTAACATTGGAACTTTGAAAGAGTATGGGACAAAGCTCTGAAGTTGGAGGTTTTTTCAAAATTCCAAAAGGCACATCTAGAGAGTAAGAGCTTTTCATTGATACCAATCATGTATACAAAATAATTATTTTAGGAGTTGAAAATTGCCGAACAAAAATCAAGAAATTCTTTTAATAATATAGATGTCTTTCTTAATAATGAACATAATGTAATAAAAGTTGGTATAGGGCTTTACCTAGTTGAGTTTAAACAAAATTTCATGAAACCCTATATTTTGTCTTCCTTGTTACAGCAAACCTGCGTATTTAGCTCCCATGTTATTCTTATGGAGAATAACTAAAACGTTATACATCACTCATTTGTGAATGCATATTAAAGAAACTTGGTAAGCGGCTTTATGTGGTAGCCTATGCGATATATTTATGCATTGTAAATTCGCTGAGTAGGCAGTAGGGGGCAAAGACCGATTCAGAACCAGCAAAGGCGCGGTGTGGACGCGTGGACGCGAGGACGTCCCCCCCCCCCCCCCCGGTGCCCCCCCCCCCCCGGTGCCCCCCCCCCCGGTGCCCCCCCCCCGTGCCCCCCCCCCCCGTGCCCCCCCCCCCGTGCCCCCCCCCCCGGTGCCCCCCCCCCCCCCGGCCGCCAGCAGCACTTTTCGTGATGACCTTGAACATGAGGAAAAAACTTTCGAAAATTAATAATTAGCCTATTTATCCACCGATTCCCACGGGACTTTTTCCAGAGTGTAGGCCTATCCCCAGGGAAGCGAATGACGTAAGAACCCCATAGATCCACCATTAAACAAGGCCGCTATTAATTTATAACCGCGTTTTCCTTATGGGATCTCAGCTGTTTACCGACTGATTTTGACGAAACCTCACCACATGTCAGGCCGTGACCTAAGAAAACCATCGCTTAAAGAAAATTGAAAATCCACTGTTAAACGGGCCCGCTATTAATTTTTAAATGTGTTTTCCTTATAGGATCTCGGCTGTTTACCGACCGATGTTGATGAAACTTCACCACATGTTGGGCAGCGGCTTAAGTAAACCATCGCTTAAAGAATATTGAAAATCCACTGTTAAACGGGTCCGCTATTAATTTTCAAACGCGTTTTCCTCATGGGATCTCGGCTGCTTGCCGACCGAATTTGATGTGACTTCGTTACACGTTGTATGCCGGCTTGACTAAACCAAACTGCGAGTGGCTCCGTGGAGTCACGTGTCGAGGCGCGTGCTAGGGCCTACGTGACTGTCCCAGCCTGTTTACTCATTAGCGGCCTTCAAGATCCCCTCCGTTCTAGAAGGTTCCGGCAAGTGCGTCGCATGAGGCCTCCTCCTGACTGGAGTGCTATGTATGAGCATGTCACGTGTCGAGGCGCGTGCTAGGGCCTACGTGACTGCCCGGGGTTGTTTACTCATCAGCGGCCTTCCAGACTCCTCATCAATCCCACATTCCTCCGTTCTAGAAGGTTCCGACAAGTGTGTTGCATGAGGCCTCCTGACTGGAGTGCTCCCCGTTAGCGAAGGACCACCTCTCACGTTTCTGGAAGCTTCTAGAAGGTTCGCTGAAGCGTGCAACCTGGGTATAAAACCGAGGCAGAGCCGGTTCCGCGGACGCCTCCTGACCTTCGGCCTGTCCCGGCCCATGGAGGACTTCTTGACCGTGGAGGACGCGCTGGTGCTGCTGTTCGACAGCGTCCTGGAACTGTTGGCCGACGTCAGGACTCGACACCCTAACATCAAGGTCAACATGTTCCTGGAATGTGAATTCGCCAACGTTCACGGAGCCACCTGTCTGCGGGCCTTCAAGACGAAGAACGTGCCTCTCACCGCCGCGTCCAACTTAGAGGACTTCCTGTCAGCGTCCTTCCACAAGCTGGAGGAAGAGAAGGAGCAGTGCCTGCTAGTGGGCAGCGGGTGGAGCTATCTCCGGATACGGGACCTGGAGATCCGCGTCAACCTCTACACCCCGTTGGGAGAACGCGGAGCCCGGTTCATCCTGCTTCCCAGGACCATCTGCGACACGCATGCCGTCATCAACGTGCGCAACCTCGATGACATGTGCTTCGCGTACGCCATCCTGGCCAAGTTCGTCGCGCAACACCCGGAGAGGCCCGCATCGTACACACCGGACGTCATGGCACGCTACGACTGGGTCGGCCTACGCTTCCCCGTGGCTGTGAAGGACATCAAGGTCTTCGAGAGGAGGAACGCCATCAGCGTCAACGTGTACGGGATCGAGCGCGCCATGGTGGGGAGACGCCCCGACGGATCGCCAAAGTTCCAGGACCGCGTGTTCCCGCTGAAGATCTGCAAGCGGGAGTTGGAGGATCACCGGGACTTGCTGTACGTGACCACCGGCGGGGACAGTCACTACGCCTACATCACAAACATGAGTAGGCTAGTGCGACACCAGCTGACGTCTTACGGCCACGCCATCCACGTGTGTAAGCGATGCTTCGCCTACTTCGACAACCGGCCCAACAAGCTGCAGCTGTCCGGTGCCGAGCGTCTGGAGGAGCACATGCGATACTGCACCGCCAAGGCTCCCCTCCGCTTGGACTTACCGAAGAAGCAGCAGATCCGCTTCGCCCACCCCGAGTACACTCGGCGCGAGCGCTTTTGCGTCTACGCCGACTTTGAGTGTGCTCTGCAGCCCGTCGCCGCTGACCCTGCGGAAGCGCCGCCCGGCACGAGGCCCCTGCAACTGCACGTCCCGTACGCCTTCGCTTACCAGATCGTGGACTCGCTCGGCCTGGAGGAGTTCGAGCCCCGCGTCTACTTCGGGGCTGACACGTCCAAGGTCTTCATGGAGAGGCTCAAGATGGACGTGTTGGCGCTGTGGGAGTTCCTATTCAGCATGAGAGCTCTGCACCCTTCTCTGACCCGGCAGGAGATGGACGAGTACCTGGCAGCGACTCACTGCTACCTCTGCGGGAAGGAGTTCACGGACCAGGACGTCAAGGTGCGGGACCACAATCACGCCCCGCCCTACGAGTTCCGAGGAGCCGCCCACCGCTCGTGCAACCTCAGGTACCGGGAGCAGCGACACATCAACTGCTACTTCCACAACCTGTCCAACTACGACGCCCACTTCGTAGTGCGCGAGCTGGCCATCGACCCCGGCGACGTGGACGTGTTGGCCCACACGGAGGAGCGGTACATCGCTTTTACCAAGCGATTCCACTTTGGCCAGCCTGGGGACAACCAACGTCAGAGCAGTTTCGCGGTGCGCTTCCTGGACACCTACAGGTTCCTGTCCATGAGCCTGGCCAACCTGGCGGCGGGACTCCCCACGGACAGGATGCGTGAGACGAGGAAGCGCTTCCCCGACGACCGGCTGTTCGACCTGGTGCGCAGGAAGGGCGTGTTCCCCTACGACTTCGTGACGTCCTACGACACGCTGTACAGGACCAGGGAGTTGCCGCCCAAGGAGGCGTTCAGGAACTCCATGACCCTGGAGGACATCAAGGACGAGGAGTACGAGCACGCCCTCAACGTGTGGCGAGCCTTCGAGTGTCACAACCTCAAGGACTATGCCGACAAGTACCTGCGGTGCGACATCGCCCTGCTCACCGATGTCTTTGAGCAGTTCCGCGACACCTCGTTGGCAGAGTACGGGCTGGACCCCGCCCACTATTACACCCTGCCGTCCTACGCGTGGGACGTGATGCTCAAGACCTGCGGTGTGGAGCTGGACACGCTGCAGGACTTTGACATGTACCTGTTCGTGGAGCAGGGGATCCGAGGAGGCATCTCACAGGCCATCACCCGCTACGCCAAGGCCAACCACGACAGGTGCCCGGACTACCGCCCGGACGAGCCCACGCGCTTCCTCCTGTACCTGGACGCCAACAACCTCTACGGCTGGGCCATGTCCCAGCGCCTGCCGACCGGAGACTTCGAGTGGCTCAGCCGAGAGGAAATCCAGGCGTTGGACGTCGCGGCGCTGGACGCGGAGGCCGATCGAGGCTACATCTTGGAGGTGGACCTCCACTACCCCGCGCGCCTACACGACCTGCACAAGGACCTTCCCTACTGCTGCGAGACGAAGCGCTCGCCGACAGGGAAGTTCCCCAAACTGTTGACGACCCTGGACGACAAGACGCACTACATCTGTCACTACAGGGTCTTGCAGCAGGCGCTGCAAAACGGATTGGAGCTGGTCGCGGTGCATCGGGCGATCTCGTTTCGCCAGTCGCGGTGGTTGGAACCGTACATCCTGATGAACACGGAGCTGCGGAAGAGGGCCAGGACGAAGTTCGAACAGGACTTCTTCAAGCTCATGAACAACGCGGTCTTCGGCAAGACCATCGAGAATGTACGGAAGCGCCTCAACGTGAAGCTGGTGTGCACCCCGGAGAAGTTTTCCAAGTACGTCGCCAGATCCAACTTCCTGGACCGGACGTACTACACGGAGGACGTGGCCCTGGTGCATCTGTCCAAGGTCAACATCGTGTTGGACAAGCCCGTCTACGTAGGCATGACAGTCCTGGAGCTGAGCAAGTGGCTCATGTACGAGTTCCTGCACAAGATGAAGGAGCGCTACGGTGACCGCCTCACCGTGGACTACATGGACACGGACAGCTTCGTCTTTGACATCGTGTCCCAGGACGTCTACGCAGAGATGAAGGAACACCTGGACGATTTCGACACCAGCGGATATCCGAGGTCCCACCCCTGCTACAGCCCCGTCAACGCCAAGGTCATCGGAAAGTTTAAGGACGAGTGCAACGGTCTGTCCTTATTCGAGTACCTCGGCCTGCGGTCCAAATTATACTTTATGGACATCGAGGACGCGGCGACAGGCGGCAGCAAGGCTCTCAAGCGGGCCAAGGGGGTGGCGAAGGGCGTTGTCAAGAACGTCCTCACCCCCGACGACTACAGAGAGTGCCTGTTTGACGGGGTCCAAAAGCGCACCACCAACGTCCGCTTCCAGTCTCACTTGCACCGGGTCTACACCGTGGAAGTGGACAAGCTGAGCCTCAGCCCGACTGACGACAAGCGGTGCGTCCTCCCCGACGGCATCCACACTCTGCCGTGGGGACACAAGGACGTCCCGCCACTACCGCCAGCCAGGAGAGGAGGAGATCGACCTCAGCGGATGGAGGTGGACGGTGAGGAGGAGGAGGAGGAGCGCCAGGACGAAGACGAGGAAGAGGAATTCCCTGTTTAGTTTTAAATATTAATTTTAAGAAAAACTTGTAAATAGTATTTGTAAGAAAATATAATAGCTTTATGTACAGCACGAACCTGAGTTGTTTATTTCCTCCCCTTTGCTCACTCAAAAGCCGTTAGGCTTAAAGTGTGTGAGAAAGGCGTTATGGGCCGTTTGGCCCGAGCCGTGCAGCTTAAAAAAGCCCCCGCCAACCGGGAGCGGTTGGCGGCGCGTGTCGGGGGACGGCCCTGAAGGAGTTGCCCAGGAAGGAATTACTCAGCGGTCTGCTGACGCTCGAGGTTGCACCCTTGAATTGCTCAGCGGCTTGCTGACGCTCGAGGTTGCACCCTTGAGTTGCTAAGTGGTTTGCTGATGCCCGAGGGGTCTTGTGGCGCGCCCTCTTTGGCGGCCTTCACTGCCGCTTGGCGGGGGCTCAGCCAGTGACACGCGCCGCTGGTATATAAACCTGAGGTCCAGCCCCGCTGCCTCAGTTTTGCTAATTTATTTTTAAAATTTAGTAAGGAGAAAGGAGAAATGAAAACACAAGCTTTATCATTATGAGGCATGTATTGTACAGTAATAAGGTTACATACTACAAAAACCTTACAAACTAGTTTTAAGCGAATATGGAGTGGAAGAGCCTGCGGACCAGAGCGTCGTTGACAGCGGGAGCGGTGAAGTCGAAGAGCTGGACGTAGTCGCTGAGTGACGTGCGGAGAACAGCCCGGCAGTACAGGTAAGTGAGGCAGTAGTAGCCGCAAACAGAAGTATCGTAGCCCTGGAGCCGATGCCTGTTGTAGACGTAGTGGCGGTGATGAGGATTGCGCCTCAGGAACCTTTGAAAGTCGGTCTGGTATGGCGGCCTCCCGTAGCTGTCCAGGTACTCGAGTCTGTCCTCTTCCGAGCAGTAAAACGCCACCCAGTGTTCGCCTCCCTCGGTGTGTGCTACCGTGTTGGACACGATGGCGGTCAGAGGCTTGACTGGCGCGTCCGGTAGTTGGTCAGAGGCGTAGACCGCGACGTTCCTCAGTCCGGGGATCTTCGCCAGGCATTCTCTGATCTGGACGGTATTCATCGTGGGCGGAAGCAGCACAGGCAGCTCGAGGTGGACGGGTCTGGACTGTCGTTAGCCACGAGCCAGTCTCGCAATACTATGCAGTTATGAAGGGCGCAACGGTTGTGGGAGCTCTTATGGTGGCGACAGCGCAGGGTCCGGTAGGTGGGCGCACCGTTGAGCGACCCGCAGCCCAGATCCTCCATGTCCTGAGCGGTGGTGGCGGCGGGCTCGGTTATGAGATGGCGTTGTACAAAGTCCCTCTTCTGCGATCCTTTGACGTAGACCAGGGGACGGTGGATGAGGCAGGAGCGCAGCTTGTCCAGCAGGGCGACGTACGCGATGTCCCCCTGGTCCCACTCCAAGCCGTGGCAGTGGCGAGTGACCCAGACGCTCTCGCGCTGTTTCTCGGAAGTCAGGAGGTCCTTACTGAAGGGCGGGCGGGCGATGTGATGTAGGAGCAGCGTGCCGGTAGTCACGTCCACCACGCAAACCTCTTTCAGTAGAAAGTCATTATCACTGTCTTTAAAACACTGCATATCCATCACCACGCTTCCGTGATGACAGCGCGCTGGCGGCGGCTCGATGTAGATCGGTGGCGGCACGTCCATCCCGTACGGCTGACTGAACTCGACTGAGCGCTGGCGGGAGCGCGCCTAGCGGGTTAACCTTGGGTGCGCGCGCGCCGCCATCACCTAACGGTCCGCGGTGACCTTGAGCGCGCGGCAACTCGTTTACCCGCCAAAACCTAACGGTGCGCGCGCGGTGACCTTGAGCGCGCGGCAACTCGTTTACCCGCCAAAGTCGACTGTGACGTTGCGATGACGGTCCACCTCCACGACGTTGTCCAACTCGGCGTACACTATGCAGTTGAACGCCTCCGCCAAGGCTTCGGAGAACCCAATCTCTATGCGCAGGTTACCGTTGCGCACCAGGTTCCAGTGGCTGGATTGAGAGGCCGCCATATCGGGCGTCAGATCAAACGCCATCAGGCAGTATCCGTAGGGGTACTAGTTGCGACTGACTTCGTTACCGCAGTCTGAGAAATTGATGCCGGTGCCGGTGTACAGCGTGTGGTAGGCGAGCACGCACAACTCCTTACCGAACGTGTAATCCGGTTGAAGCGGCTTACATGGCACTTGCTCACCGTCTATGTACAGCGCGAAGAAGTTCACGTGGCTGTGGGTGAAGTTGAACGGGTTCTTCTTGTAGTCCCCGTTGAACGCCTGATTGCTGACCAGGCCAACTATAACGCGTTTCGGCAGTTGTCCCAGAAACACACTGTCCAGAGTCTTGCTGCTGATACCGGAGGGTAGCGTGAAGGATTTGACTTCCACGCGCGTAATGGGATATTTGGCTGTACCCGACTCCAGCGTCCTGCTGTGAGCCAACAGCACGCTCGGGTTGATCTTACAGCGGCGCATGAACAGGTTGACTTCGGCGATGTCCACTTTGTAGTCTGTCACGGTTTTGGACATGATGGAGAATGAGTTCTTTGACCTGATCAGGCGAAAGCGCATCTCCACGCCGTTTAACATGAACTTCTCCTGGTTGCACAGGTCGACGTGCAGATGTCCGACCATGTCCGCGTACCGGCTGGCCTTGACAAACTCCCTCCGGTTCTTGAGCCCGGCATTATCCTCCTCAGTATTGTCCATGTACCCGGCATAGTCCTCGTAGAACAACTCCGCGGTGAGGTGCGATGTCTTGGCATCACCGCCATAGGACAACAGGTTCTCCAGGTAGGCGCGATAGGCGTACGTGTTGTTCTGAGGAGACACCAGTTTGTTGTTCAGATACAGGTCCACTTGACTGAACAGCGAGTGCAGCCAGTTGTTAATCGGACCCACCTCTTTTATCGCTTGATCACCCGTTACAGCGCCTCCGCTAGCCGTTCTAATGGTAGCCTTCACATGCAGTAGCGTCTGTGACAGATCCGTGTACTCGTCCCCGTGGCCCGGAACTATGAACTCCACGGGCGAGTCGTCTGTCAGGGAGGAGATGGGCTTGTACTGCACCCATTTACCGCTCTCTATACTGGTCTGCGTGGGCGGTAGCGAGAACAGGTCCAACTCGGTCTTGACACACTCGCACGACTTCTGATGTAGAAACGCCATTATCCAAAAATGTCCTTCACGGTACTCTCGCTCTTCTTGCTTCTCCTCTTCTTAGCGACACGTTTTGCGGGCTTCCTCTTGGGCGCAGCGCTCTTCTTCCTCGCTCCGAGGAGTTTCGCCAGAGACTGAGGAGTAACCTGCTGTACACGCCTCCTCTTATAGGCGCCACCACCGCTCAGCACGCGATCCAGTTTTTCATCGGCCTTACGTTTCAGCGACCCGGTAAACTGTCTGAGTCGGGCGTTGGCTGCGACTCGGGGGTCGGCTGTGCCCGCCGCCACGTCACCCAAGAAGCCCACACCGGACCTCAGCGCCTCCTTGCCCAGCGCCGATGCGCCGGATCTGATCAACGGGACCACTGTCCGCATCAGCCCGCCTAGGAAACTGCCGATGCCGTGTCCGCGTTGGAAAGCGGCTCCTCTGAATACGGAGGATACGCCATGGCCCGCCTGCTGGTGACGGTAATACGCCAGATAGGGATCGCTCGGATTCATTGCCGCTGCCTCTCTTTCCTGAAATGAAGCTTCATGCACGTAGTCCCGAAGTGGAATGGCAAGTGTCGCCCTTGGTTGTCCCTTAAATCGATTTCCACGCTCTCGAATGAGGTTTTAATCACCGGCACGTAGTGCGGGTCTATTATATACACTGTCGTGTTGGCACCGTACGTGTAATTCCTGATGTCGATGTTGAGGATCTTCAGTAGTGGCGCCACAGCGTCGCCCACCAGTTGGGGTTCCACCAGGTCGCAATACACGTACATGTGTGATGGCAGACCGGCGAAGAGGTTAGCCGGCCTCACGGACCTGTGACGCTTGACGATATCCGTATCCACCTCGTAGCCAAACTGTAGCGCCAAACCGGGGCTCAGTTTGAGGCTCTGAACGGCTGAAGACGTCGACATCAATTCCACCCTGGAGGACCTCTCGTCATACGAGAAGGCGCACAGGTTACTCTTCATTTGAGGGTGGTTGTTGATTGCGTCTACGAGTTCCTCGGTACTACTGTAATTGCCCGGCTCCACTTTGATTAACAACTTGTCCACCACGGCCAACCCGCCTTTCGAGTCCCTCATTCCCAGCACTAGTTTGATGTAGGTTCCCTCACCGACGGTCAGAAAAGAGAAGGGGTAGTGCGCCTCCGCCAGAGCGACCTCCCACTCGCCGTCTGACAGATCAACGGTCGAGGGTAGATGGGTCGTGTAGTTTGTCACCATGTTGTTGGGATAGTAATTCATTGAACTGTTACTGGGCAACGTCAGGTAAAACTGGTCGTGCCTCGTCATCGCAGCTGTTGCACGTCCGCTGCGGGTACCCACGAATTGAAGTCCTCTCCGTAACCGGCCCACTTGACTAGGTAGCGCTTACTGGAGCCTCGCCCTTTAGTGTCCAGTATTTTATCCATTTGATACAGGCGATCCGGGGCGATCGTCACCTTTTGCATCTCGTGCTCGTAGAAGCGCCCTTCCAGCGGCGTCCCGTTCAGGTCGCGCAACACGTACAATGGCAGAGGATGCGACCCGTATACGTGGTCCACCACGAACAGCTCCTTACTCCAGTTGGTCTCGTAACCTTTGGCGAACGTGCCCTTCTCCTTGGCTATGCGCACCGTGTCGCCCGGCTCGAACCTGGGCTTGTGTCGCCGAATCGCCTTTCCATACATGTGACGCCACACCTTGTACACCGTTTGACCATCGCCGCTGTCCGCGTCCACGGGTCGTAGGCCACCCAGGCTCCTGTGCGGACTGCGGTTGTAGGCGTCCACAAGCCTGTCCAACACGTCCACGTAGCGATACATGTTCTTGTAGGTCAGGTAGCGCCACATGCGGGTCTTGAGCGTGCGGTTGACTCGCTCCACCACCGCCGCCTTCACGTCGGGGTTCTGCGTGGTGAAGTAGTTGACACCGTGACTCTTGAACACTCGCTTGGTCGCGGCCCCGGTGAACTCCGTCCCCTTGTCGGTCTGTAGGCAGCGGGGAGTCGCCTCAGCGAATATCCTCTCGAACGCAGCAGCCACCTCAGGCCCGCTTTTCCTCTTCAGCGGTACCGCGAACAGCCGCTTACTGAACACGTCTATCACAGTCAGCAGGTAGTTGACTCCGTCGTTGTACCGGCTCAGGCCGCGCATGTCGTTCAGGTCCGCCTGCCACAGCTCCCGGGGCCCGAACACGGCGTAGCGGTTGCGGGGAAACCGCTTGCGCGCAGGCTTGTGCAGCGTGTAGGTGTCCTGGGCGCGCAGCCAGTCGGCTACCCGACGTTTCGGTAGGCGCGCGGCTCTGGCCAGGGCGGCCACCCCGCCGAGGGAACCGGGCTGGCTCGGGTCGTAGTACAACTTCTCCATTACGGTGTGAACGGCTCCCAGTTGTCCAATGACGATTCCCGGTCGGGTTCCTCGGTTATTATCCTTCTTCGGGCCGCTGGGGGCCGCGGTCTCAAGCGGTCCAGTATCGGCGTCAACCTCGGTGAGAGGGGTGTCGACGAGGCTGTCGTCGTGTCTCCCCAGGGGCTCGATGCCGAGTCCAGTCCCACGCCTAGGTAACGCAACGCCGTGGGATTGCTCACGTATTCTTTGGGCACGTTCATGTCCTTCAAGGCGACCATCACTTGATGCCAGCCGGTAGGCAATCGGTCCGCCCTTCGCGCTCTCACTATGCTGTGCGCGATGTCCACTATATTGGAATCGGGGATCTTCACCTTGTCCACGTACACCGCCCCACTGGCGTCCCAGGAGATGGGGCTGCCTTGACGGGTCATGAATCGCAACAAGTTGCGCGCCACCGACCTGTAGATTTTTGAGAACGATTCCACAATGTCCTCCTCCGCCGAGGCGCTAGACTCGTGCTTCATCTGACTCGGACCTCCCGCCGCTTCCTCCTCCTCCCTCTGCTCACCCTCGATGATTGACAGACCTATGGGTTGACGTTTAGCCGCGGAAAAGTGCAGGAACCGCTGTAACACCTGCTGATATTGTTTCCATTTCTCCGTATCGTCCAGCCGCTTGTCGCTCAATATGCGATGCATCTCAGCGTCCAGGCTGGCTGGCTTATTGGCGCTACCTGCTCCTCCTCTTGGCTCCGGCCCTGGTCCCGGTCCTTCTCGCAATCTCTCGATGAGCTCCTGCGGTACAACCACCATTTTCCTAGCGTACTCCATGTCCGATTAGCTTCTGCGCTAGAACGGGCAGAACAGCGTTCAACAGCAGAGGTAGGAGGATCCCTCCGCCCCGTTGGACGAGGTAGTGTCGCTTCTTGGTCCAACCCTCGCCGCGTTTCACCAGCCGTCTGAGCGCCTGTTTGTGTTTGCTCAATTTGCGTTTGAGGCAGGGAGAAAGCGGTACGTTTCCGCGTAGCACGTTATACGCGCACTCGCACAACGACTTGATGCGACTCTTGTCGCACACTTTTAACAGGGCCTTGCGTTCTTTGGGCGTAGCGTGTATTAGGGCCCTCAGCAGCGCCGCGTCCTTCTTCACGCGGTGTGACATGATGACTGACGCTGGCGCGCGCTCGGCCTATTTATCACTTCTTCTTGGGCAGGTACACGTAGTTCACCGGATCGTCTGGGAAAATGGTTGAACGTACGCGCATCTCTTCAGGCGTGGACTGTTTCAAGTCTATGAGCAGGTAGGCGTGCGGATCACGCGTGGCGTCCGCGTAAGCCTCCTCCACGAATTTGGGGTTTTCCGGGTATACTTGACGGGCCAGGTGTTTGATCTGAGCGCGGTCCCTGGGATTCTTGAAGCACACTATGTAGTGGGCGTTCAGCGATATGTCGCGCTGGCCCCTGCCCTGGTGAAACAGGTTTTGCGTGATGAAGAACACGCTCATGTTGCGGTGGTGCGAGCCCTTGGTGAACAGGTCCGCCACGCCGGGGCCAGCCTCACGCATCATGTCATCTACGATGACCAGGGCAGGCTCGCTACCGTCATAGTCGTCCAGGTCTGGCAGGCCGGCTACGTAGCGCACGGCAGAGTCCGCACGGCTCTTGCCACCGCCACTGCCATAGTGCCAAGTGATGCGGGCGAACCGCGTATCGCACATGCGGTCGGCGTGCTCTATGAAGCGAGCCACGAAGTGCGACTTGCCGCTGCCCGAAGGCCCGGCCACGATGGCGGTGAACGGGTGTTTCCACCTCAAGTCCATGGCGTCTACTGACCGCCGTGCACCGCCACCTCGGCTCTTGTAACTAAAGGTTCTTTTCTTGCTCTTTTTTATTTGATATTATTTTTCAATTTTGGAAGGAAATAAGGGAATAGGAAATACCGTTTATTTTATACAAATTCCAAGAAAGGAGATTTGCTGCCAGGAGGGCCGCTCCTCTTTACAAGGCTCGTCCTCGGCCCCACGCCAACGTTGTACTGGGAGATGGCGTTGTCGTCCAGGACCGTGAGGAACCGTCGAGGCATGTAGATCCGGATCGGGTCGTCGCCGACGAGGCCCTCCAAGGTGGCCATCACCGCCTCGCCGTACGGTGTATCTACCCGCTCGAATGAGCGAATCGGGTACACCGCGTTGTCCCGCAGATCCGCGATGCGAGTGTAACCCGCGGCCTTGCAGCTGTTGAGGGCTGTCCTGAGGTCCATCTTCTGGTCCGTGTTGAGCATGGCGCAGCGGCTGGATGCAGAATGACCGGCTCTCGCCACCGAGTCGCCTTTTATTGGCGGTGTCTACGTGCCGACTCACGCGTATCAACAACATGATGGCATAGTTAATCGCTCAATTCCAGGAAGGGTGATGTAATGGAAAGCTTTACTGCGTAAACAAGTGGATTGTTCTAGAAGCGTCTCGGTTATCAACTGCTTAGTGGAAGTTTCCACGCTCAATTCCAGGAAGGCTGACGTAATGGAAAGCTTTACTGCGTAAACAAGTGGATTGTTCTAGAAGCATCTCGGTTATTAACTGCTTAGTGGAATTTTCCACGCTCTCTCGTTTACTGGGTAGCGCGCTTGGAGTGTGCGCTCCTCTTGGTTTTCCCTGAGATGATGCAATCGGTCTTTCGCCAAGTGGGTAGAGGAGTAGCGGTCCTAGTGATCCCGTCGTATCTTGACTCTCCCGTCTCGCTATTTGCCAGCCATAGGTTTTGCAATCTGGATAGCAGGTCCTCTAGACATATGCAGATTTCATCGTTTCGCTCCTCGTCCAAGTACAAGCCGCAGCTGAACGTGGGGCGACCTCCTTTGAACACATTCATCTTCAACAGTACGTTACCGCTGTTAGTAGGGTTCTTCACAGTGTACTGATATCCGCCAGCGGACCAGCACAGTGCCGGGGAATCGATAGGCACTTCCTTCCTCTTTACAGTCCACCCATCGAGCTTTTTCTTCTTTGACGCACATCCCTGCTGAACTGGCGGTGCGTTGGTGTTCTCATCGTTCATTGCGTTCAGCTCCTCTAGGAAGGAGCGGATCGTTTGGTCCACTTCGGCTGCGCTGACTCCGCTTCCGTTCATGGTGACGTCTCGAACAACACTGAGGTCGCGCGCGCGGCTCTGCCTCGGTTTTATACCCAGGTTGCACGCTTCAGCGAACCTTCTAGAAGCTTCCAGAAACGTGAGAGGTGGTCCTTCGCTAACGGGGAGCACTCCAGTCAGGAGGCCTCATGCAACACACTTGTCGGAACCTTCTAGAACGGAGGAATGTGGGATTGATGAGGAGTCTGGAAGGCCGCTGATGAGTAAACAACCCCGGGCAGTCACGTAGGCCCTAGCACGCGCCTCGACACGTGACATGCTCATACATAGCACTCCAGTCAGGAGGAGGCCTCATGCGACGCACTTGCCGGAACCTTCTAGAACGGAGGGGATCTTGAAGGCCGCTAATGAGTAAACAGGCTGGGACAGTCACGTAGGCCCTAGCACGCGCCTCGACACGTGACTCCACGGAGCCACTCGCAGTTTGGTTTAGTCAAGCCGGCATACAACGTGTAACGAAGTCACATCAAATTCGGTCGGCAAGCAGCCGAGATCCCATGAGGAAAACGCGTTTGAAAATTAATAGCGGACCCGTTTAACAGTGGATTTTCAATATTCTTTAAGCGATGGTTTACTTAAGCCGCTGCCCAACATGTGGTGAAGTTTCATCAACATCGGTCGGTAAACAGCCGAGATCCTATAAGGAAAACACATTTAAAAATTAATAGCGGGCCCGTTTAACAGTGGATTTTCAATTTTCTTTAAGCGATGGTTTTCTTAGGTCACGGCCTGACATGTGGTGAGGTTTCGTCAAAATCAGTCGGTAAACAGCTGAGATCCCATAAGGAAAACGCGGTTATAAATTAATAGCGGCCTTGTTTAATGGTGGATCTATGGGGTTCTTACGTCATTCGCTTCCCTGGGGATAGGCCTACACTCTGGAAAAAGTCCCGTGGGAATCGGTGGATAAATAGGCTAATTATTAATTTTCGAAAGTTTTTTCCTCATGTTCAAGGTCATCACGAAAAGTGCTGCTGGCGGCCGGGGGGGGGGGGGGGGGCACCGGGGGGGGGGGGGCACGGGGGGGGGCACGGGGGGGGGGCACCGGGGGGGGGGGCACCGGGGGGGGGGCACCGGGGGGGGGGGGGGGGACGTCCTCGCGTCCACGCGTCCACACCGCGCCTTTGCTGGTTCTGAATCGGTCTTTGCCCCCTACTGTAGGCAGGTTTGTAAACTATCGTAACTTTTATTAAATCACTACCATCCTTGCATCTATATCATTTTAATTAATAAATCTTTACCTTTTTACACTGATATACAAATTGCATTTTAGGGAGTATAAAGACTATCATCGCTGTTAACAAAAATGTTTGATTCAGTTTTGCACATAACTATAAAAAGTTCATAAAAACTACAATTACAGTGAATAGCTAGAATGCCACCCTGCTGTCAAATTTATCAACTAATAAAACAAAATAACATATAGACACCTATGTATAACAAATATGTATGAATAACAAAATTTATATTTATGTATGTGTGTGTGTCCGTTAACTCGATGACTCGAGTAAAAAAAGTCTGATAACGATGAAATTTGGCTCAAATGTGTAAAATGACATTCATGACTTTGAGTTTGAAAACCAGAAAAATCGGACCATGGGAACGGTGTTTTATGGGGATTTACAATTTTGCAAAAATCAGTTTTTTGCATTTTTCATCCTCAAATTTGTAAAACACTTAATTTTGGTTTCGACCATTTTATAGAGCTTAAAATGAAAAATAGTATAGTTTTTTGAATCATTAACCTAGCTTAAGTGGTTACGGAGAAAATCCAAAAAACCTGCTCATCAAAGCTCCTATGTTAATCTTAGGGGAAAAATGTGTTTAGCTTTCCCTCAGTTCATTGCAATGGAAAGCTCACATTTCTTTTTACCAATCAGTTTAGCTCTACAAAACAATCATTTTGGTGTCTTAATTGTTGTTCTACGTCCGACCGTTGCAGAGATATTAAAAGTGCTAAACACAGTACGTTGTTCAATGTTATCCTTATGGAGGATAAATACAATTTGATATCTTGATTATTTATGAATGTATATTGATGAAACTTGGTATGTGGCTTCAAATAGTTGTGGTATATTGATATAAGCACAAAAAAAGTTTTTTGTTGATTTTTCCCGGTAGCAGCAAACCTGCATACTCAGCCATAATGTTATTCTTATGGAGAATAAGTAAAGTTTTAGATCCCCCTTAGTTATGAACATAAATTAATAAAACTTGGTATGTAGCTTCACCTGGTTGAGGTGTATTGATAATTGCATAAAAACACATATTTTGTGTTCCTTGTTGCAGCAAACCTGCTTACTCTGCCCTATGTTGTTCTTATAGAGAATAAATAAAATGCTATAGATTACTTATTTATTTATGTATTTTTATGAAACTAGGTAAGTGGCTTTATGTGGTAGTGAGAAACATGTGCATGCATTGGAAATTTGCTGAGTACGCAGGATTGCTGCGACGGGGGTATTTAAATCCCCATCCATTTTTTATGGGGAATGTTTTGCGTTATTCCTCGTTTGCTGATAACTCTTAAAATCCTGCTATTTGTTCCCGAATCCCTGTGGGATCAAGACCTTTAATTTTAGTCGTCTCCCATCATCCTGCAATTTGCCACAATTTAGACTTAATAATTTCGTTTATAGAATTTGTATAGCAAGTGGCTTGAAGGGGCCGTAGCACCTAACCTTTCTCCAATTACACAGGCCAACGATGAACACGTTTTTTCACTAAAAATACGGTACCTTATTCTTATGTTTTTAAGGTGGTGCGGAATCCAAATATGATACTTAAAAAGCTGTATCTCCCAACTTTTTTTCATATTTTATAGTGAAATTTATTAAATTAAGCAAATTTTTATTGAATTAAATAGCTTTTATATAGTTAAAACAATTGTTGTAAATATCTAATGGAGGTATATGATGTTGGTAACACTGCTGAAACACATTTGCTGGGCAAAAAAGGTTGGTTCTATTTCTCTGTTAATAGCTGATTTTTTTTAAAGTCAACCTTATCTCACTTTCACATTTCCTAAGCAAGTGTTAAGTACAATGTATTATCGCGGTTGTAAAAACTCTGCTGACAGTTTTTGTTATATTTGTGGTGAGTTTGTGATTAAAAAACACCAATGAAACATTACAGACTTTGTGAAAAAGGTTTATCTATCATACTTTGAAATTCAACTTGTTGATCAGGATAAATCTTGGGTGCCACCTTGTAGATCCGAAGAACGTGTTCCTACCACATATAAAGCTATGCCTCATGAAACAGTTTGTAAAGGCTTTACCTACAGATGGACCATGTTTCCATAAAATCTCTGCCAAAAGTTTCCACACCTTTCAGAAACTAAACTTAAAGAAGGCGTCTTTATCGGACCTGCATTAGAAAAATGATGTTTGACGTTGTTGTAACATATTGTTATAACTTTCATGTAATTATTTTTGGGACGAAAAGACACAAATTTTTATCCCGCACAGGTTTTTCTAAATACAGTATTACGGTTTTTAAGATATTTAGCTTTGAAAGACAAATATGGCCACCATTTTGAAAAGTTACAAGGTAGAAACTTGATATTCCATACCAAAATGAGTCTTATTACATGTAATACATGTACCAATTTTAAAGTTGATATCTTCCGATATCCATAAGATATAACGTATTAAGTAAAGAACACATACATACAGATAGAAGGAAAACTAAGAGTTTTAGGACATACCTTCTTATGAACTTAGTTCTTTCTTTTTATATGAGGAATTGTATCCCAAAGTTCTGAAAGGTATTTTTTTTCAACCCGTTTATAAAGTTAAACAAATTAAAATTACAATAATAACAACCTAGTTGTCCTGTTGCTCGAATCCGTGCAAGTTTGTACCTAACGAAAGGTTATTTCAGTTGTAAACAAACATAACGAAATATCTGATATTTAAACGGATGATAACATCTGAGAATAATGCGTATAACGTACTTTCAAACAATACGTGGTTTACACTTCCGCCGGCGCCGGCGCCGTCGCGTCGGATAGCGACACTGTTCCGAAAATTCAGCCCTTTAATTTATTTAACTGAGGCCTTTTCTAAAAATTCTGAGACGTATTGGAAAATCTACGTAAAAATATATTTAATTTGACACCTCAAACTTTAAAATCCGTTACGGTGCCGTTATCGTGTAATCAGGGTGACCAGATGAAGATTTTTACAGAGAGGACATTTGGGTTAAAAAAGGAGGACATTTACAATCAGAGGAGGACAACGTTAGATATACGTATAACAACATTTATTGATATAAGTATACAATAACAATAGTGGTATATTGGTATTATAGTAGTCCTTAATACTCAAAATTCATAATTCCTTATATGTAAATAATCAAAACTCACAATGTAGTGAAAAGAAAACAAACTCTTTTGGTTTTACTTAAACCTAAATAATTTTTTTACTCATTTAAATAACTAGTAGTATACATTATATTATTAGGGTATACGGTATACGGTACTGGTACTTAATATTAAAAATGTATATTTGCTATAATATATAAAAATAAAAATAAAGAAAAAAAATTCACAATATTGTAGAAAAGTAAAAAAAAAGAAAATTTTATCTTGTGCGAGGGGTCGCCATCTCGCCGGCGCCGTGTAGCGACGCTGCGCTCGGCACAAACAAACAGACGACATAACCATGACGACAACACTGTTTATCATCTGCACTATTTAAATATTATTGGATTTTTGACCGCGGGCGCATTACGTTTACAACGGCAAAGCCTAGTCATGTTATTTATTTATTTATTTTTATTATTTGAGTTGGATTTTGCAAAAAGCCGGACATTTAGGATATTTTTTGAAAGCCGGGAGGGCAGGAGGACAACCGTTAAAAAAGAGGACATGTCCTCCTCAAGCCGGACGTCTGGTCACCCTGCGTGTAATGTCTGTAAAGAAAAACCCTCTAGAGTATTAATATATACTGTAGGATTGTTGTAAAACCAGAGCAAATGAGAACAATCTTAGGCCTATCCGTGTTTTAAGTTGTTTAACGCGTACGGGTAATTTCGGATCGGTCGAGGGAATTTTTTTGGGTCGGGTTGTGGTAGACAGTTGTTCCGGTAGGAACAGATTGTGTGCATCCCTGGGATGCCATGCCCATTTCTCAGAAGGGAGAGGAGGGGGCGGTACTTCTGGTGGGTTGGGGGTAAGATGGCGGAAAGATGGTGGTCTTCGTTACCAAATATAAATGGGACCAGTTTGAAACGTTACGAAATTGAAGGCCTCCCAAACCGAACAGGGTAGTAGCTACGCTGATTTACAGCAGGTGCGGCGGATCAAAGAGAACCCTCGGGTTTTCCAGAGAGACTTCCTTCCCCAACCTCTTTCACCTGCGTTGAGTACTTTTCATAGTACATTGGAGTCAAAATGGCAGACACAGGGAGTTTACTTAACGACGTTCAAAATAAACTGATGATAGTGATAAAATGCGTAGGACTATGGTCAGTTTGCGATTTCGTTCGTTTCAGTGTTTAAAGATTATTATTAGTCCTTTGAGCTTTTAAAAACAAACAATGAACTTCCCGTATTTCAAAACCTATTGTTATGATAATTGCTCATGGTTAAAATTAAAGGAAAACTTAACGTTAATGGTAGGGAGGATAGAGACTAAATTCTAAATTGAAGCCAGTTACTTCAATAGGCATTTTACTTAATTGATAGCTTATTTGAACTTAGTATTTGATAAACATTTAAACAGGGTCAACTGTGTATGTTGAAACATATATGTAGCCTATACTGCCTATATTAAAATGTGGTATTACTTACTATGGGTGTTAGATATTGCCCAAGTTTCAAATCTATTAGTGCTGTACTCTGAAGTGCTTTTGAAGGTTGTCCAAACTGATATTAAAAATATTTCAAGATGGCGATCATTATAAATAGCGACGAAAATTGCATCCTTATTACGCATATATAAATTAATATTTTTTCCGTTTACAATGGAATTGCTCTTAAAGTGAACATACAAAATTAAGATTTATTTCATTTTAGAGGTTTTAACTTAATACTTAAGAGTATTATGTTAAACAAATTATTAAAAATGTAGATTTAGTTTTTACTTTTGTTATGGTTATACATAACAATTTAGAGCCTTTTAGAACATTATGATACATTAAAGAGGTTTTTTGGTTTGTTCATATTCCTACAACAATTAAGCTGAGAAAATTAAAATGACCAACACTTCACTATAATTGCTGTGTAAACGATGTTTAATGGCACTTGTAATATTGTAATGTTTTATGGGTTTCAGTTTGATATTTCCAGATTGTTATTGTGTAAATAACACCTTTGGTGAACGTATCTGTAAAATGTCCCCGTGAAAAAAGGGTTGTATTAATCTCACCTTTCAGTGACAAGACTAAAACGATTTATTGTGCACAGTTCGTAATAAAGACAATGTATTCATACATTTCTCAATATTTCTATGAAAATTCAATCTTTTACTTAATATTTTTTCAATATTTCCTTTAATAAACTATGTCGTACAGTTATTAATTCATCCAATATGAAAACACTATAATTTTAGTACAGTCGCGTCGCTCGACCAATAATCCTTTTTTGTTCCTTTACTAATGTTTCTTTATTGGCTTAACACTTGATAATTAACTAACTTACCCCATAATTATTTATTAATCCACTTTCCAATAAATGCAACTTTCCGACAAAATTACTTGTATTTTAAGATTATTGACATACGTTTGCCATCATATAAAAACCCTCCCATTATCAATCATATAAAACTAACTGTAATAAATAAATATACAAATTATATATTATATTACAAATTTAAAACGCCTCAAACTCCCTTGATCACAGTCAACCTCCATAGGTAGTCTCGCAAATACCACCATTCTTAAGAAATTCACAATGAATGTATATGTACTAAATTACCACTTAAAGGCCATTTAGCATGTTATTTTTTAAAACACATTCATAAATTATATTACGATTGGGGGCGTACTCAACATGGGGGGCCCATTACAAAAAATACATATTAACCTATGGGGTTTTTCCAGTAGATGCGGGTTAGTAAAACAATTTCAACGATCAATTACATGTCAACATTGGACGCCTGGAAGTTATAGAAAAGGCCCTGGGTGGAGTCTTACTAAAATAACGTATCCATAATCAGTTGGTCCCCCTACGACGTGTGGCGATCTGGGGACAGTTTTAGGAGCCATTTTAACAATTAACTGGAATACCATTTTAGTACCTAGACCAAGCGCCTTTCGTCGCTCCAAGAATAATCTTTTCACCGTAACAATGACATGGCAACTTTTTAAGTGCACTGGGGTGGAGTCCTCAGGTTGGAAAAACGTATCCATACTAACAACGTGGTATGGTCCAGGAGCAGGTTTGAGGGGCCCTTTTTCAGCCATCTGGACAACGTATTTTCTTCACAAGTGTCAAGTTTTTAATGTGGTCACATGGCAACTTTGAGAACAATGGAGTGAAGCCCTGAGATAAGGGGTTATGAAAAAACTACTTCAAATTTTATGGATCTGTGAAAATTTGCCTAAATCACACCAAAATATGGAACAAATAACGAGGCAACTTTGCCAGGGGACGTTAGGGGGACCCTAACGTTGGGACGTATTCAACGAGGGCATCGTTTAAGAGCAGCGGGGCTTTGTAAACTTACCTAAAGAACCAACACACCAATTAGTTGTCGGGAGGTTGGATAGAAGAAACCTGTGGGGTGGAGCCCTGAGGTTGGTAAAAAAGTATCCGAAGTAGTCCCACAAAAATATAGAATGGTCCGGGAGCAGATTTTCGGCGCCGTTTTCGAGCCGTTTAGAAAAACATTTTCTCCATAAAAATAACATGGCAGCTTTTGATGCCAACGGGGCGAAGCCCTCAAGACTGGGGATAAACCAAAAATATACCTAATTTTTTTGGTGATCTACAACGTTGTATGGTCCAGGAGCAGCTTTGAAAAGCTTTCTCGCAATAACTTGGGGTACTCTTTTCTCCATAAGAATAACATGGCAACTTTTGGCCAGTGGGGCGGAGCCCTAACTTCGGGGTTACAAAAATAAAACGTTACCATATGTTATGGATCAGTGACAATTGGCTAAAATATAGAGAGAATAACATGGAAACTTTGCCGTGGGGAGAAGGGGGGAAGAAACGCTAATGTTGGTGGGGTCACATACCCAACGTTAGGGCATAATTAAACAGATACGGCTTTGTAAAACAAATCCAAAGAACCATCACACGTCAAAATTGGACGTCGAGAAGCGGTAAGAAGAAGCCAGAAGGACGGAGTCCTGAGGTTGGGAAAAAAGTATCCGGAGTCATTTAGTCCCGCAATAACATGGTATGGTTCGGGAGCAGATATGAGGAGCGTTTTTCGCAATCACCTTGAATACTCTTTTCTCCATAAGATTATCATGGCAATGTTTTAGCCATTGGGGTGGACCACGAATAAAGGGTTATAAAAAACCTATCCAAATATTTTAGATCAATGACAACTGGCTAAATCACGCAAAAAAACGGAAAGAATAACATCGAAGTTTTGCCAGGGGGCAAAGCCATAAGGTTGGTGGGGGGAAATTCAACGATGGGGCATCATTCAAGAGATGTAGCTTTGTGAGAGAAAAAAATTAAAAAAATCATCCCACGTCAAAATTGGACATCGGGAAGTAATATAAAAAGCCAGAGGGGTGGAGCCGATTGGGGAAAAACTATCTGAATCATTATAGTCCCCCAACAATATGGTCCGGGAGAAGTTTTGAGAAACCGTTTTCAAAATCAACTGGGACACAACGCACAACTTCTTTATTATTATATAAATTTTCGTCATGGAAACAATATGGCAAAGTTAAAGGAAATGGGGTAGAGATTTAAGTTTGGGTTTATAAGAAAATATATCATAATTAAATGGGACAGTTAAACCTGGATAAAATCATGCAAACGGACGTAAATCATAATATATGGCAACTCTCTCAGGGGGCGGAGCCCTATAAGGTTGATGGGAAGGACGTATCCAGCGTAGGGGCATCATTCAAGATATGTGGATTGATAACACAAATCCAAAGAACTTTACCACGTCAAAATTGGTTGGCGGGAATAGTGATGGAAGAAGCCAGTGGGATAGAACCCTGAGGTCGGGAAAAAGGTATCCGACATATTTTAGTCCCCCAAAAACGTCGTATGCTCCGGGAGCAGTTTTGAGGAGCCGTTGTCAAGCCAATTAGAAAAATAGAAATATTTTCTTCATAACAATAAAACGGTAGCTTTTAATTCCAGTGGGGCAAAGCCTTGAGGTCTAGGGGTAAACAAAAAAATCTATAACATTTATTTTGGTCATTTATATAACTTTTTATGGTCCGGGAGCAGTTTTGATTATTCGTTTTCAAAATCACCTGGACACACACGAACTACTACTTTATTATTAGAGGTAACAGACCTTTCTTTCTTAAGAGCATCATCATAACTTTTGGGCGAAGCTCTAAAGTCCTAAGACTTTGATTATTAGCTTTAAGCCTTCGTACGGGCAACCTAATTGACCATGCGAAGTTTCACCCCATCGGATAAACGGTGTAGGAACACATGGACGTAAAACAAATAAACAGATACACCCTACCATCTTTCTTGGGCGAGGCTGGAGGACGAAAGGAAAAGTACTACAACAACGATCTTGTTTGGAAAGTTTAAATTAAATAATACTTGTATTAATATAATACGGTCTTGCACATTCAATCCGCCTTTTAAGTAGGAATTAATAATAACAATTACCTTCATGATAATTTCAAAAAATGTATTACGACTTCAAAACACAGTGAAATTATCAAGAAATTATTAGAATTTAAAGCATATTTTAGCTGTTTGAAGTCAATGGTGCAAATTACACGACTTTGGAACGCGGCGAATATCTCCAGATTTATTGCAAATTCTATGCACATTTTGACGTTTCGAAATCAGCTTATTAACCAGCCTTGACTTCGAAACGCCGCTAAAATATCTATATATATATATATATATATATATATATATATATATATATATATGTATAAATAGCTATACATTTCAATGAGAAAATGAACAAAATTAGTTAAACATCACACTATATTTCGCTTTCCGCGTCTTCAGATGCATAAAATAAAGTATATAAAATGTATAAATTAAAACTATAACATTTAACAAAATTAAAAAACAAAAATTAAATATAAACCTATATATATATACAGTTTCGACTACGGTAATGGCTTCTTCCCTATAGGGGAAATTCGCTAAAAAGTCAAACACAAATAATAACAAAACAATCACACAAACAATACAATACTCCTGCACTAGTGTGCAGGGCGGTAATATAAGGTTTGTAAACGTGTAATACATACTTTAACTGGGAATACATTATCGAGTCTTTAATTTCTATTTTTTAATGATTTGTATCTCTACCGCAAACGTTTTCCTGGATGTTAGTGGGGTGAGGGTGGAATCAGTCGGTTGGAAGGGATTCAACATTAAGCCGTTTACGTTCATCCTCTCACTGTAGTCAATAGTGTGCACAGAGCATAATTGATTGGTCAAAACAATGCTCCTGAAATCCCGGACAATTGAAAATAATGACACTCTACCTTGTAATTATAGTAATAATAATAGTCTTAGAGTAATAATTTATCTTGGTAACAAATTGTCTTTGTATTATTGATATCATAATTTTATACATGTTTTTAAGAATGACGATTACTACATTTAATTCGGAAAATAGGTTTTACATGGAAGAAAATCAAAGCATTAAATAAATTATATTTCTAGGTTCTTAAACTGTCAAAGTTTATATTGATCTCACCTTCCTGGCATTTCAAGCACGGTACTCACCCCATTGAGTACAATTCCTATGCTTCATATCGGGTGATCGTGCCAACCTATCTCGACATTTATTCAATATCTGGCAGAGATGACACATTGCCACGCTTCATCAAGGACGTGAAGAGGTTTAATGTTTAAAAATAGTACAAACAAAATTAATATATTTGTATTTTATTTGAACTGAAACTAGTTGCTCGTTTATGTATTATATTTCAAACAAAGATGTACAAAAAATCATTTATAACTGTAAGATTGCACTGGAAATCACCATAGCTATTCTGGGTCGTAATTTTATCACGAAATATTATTTTAATTTTATCATGATCCACGATTATTTAATTTTATCTTAATTAAACTGCACAGTTATTAATTTTATTTTCCACTTTACTTTTTCGGGATCTCGGGCTAAACCTTAAATAGAATAAAACGGGTTGCTGGTGGGTTTTTGCCAGTAATTTCTAAGTATATAAATAACAGACATGTGTTTCAGTTTTTCTTAGTAATGAATCCGAGACCTCTAAAACAATTGCAGCAAATGCATATCATTAAAAGGATTTCTTGGTTTTTGTTCGTCGATTTTTGACCCATAATACATATTTGGTATTAGTCGAAAGCTGTTACCCTCTCGATGTGCCTATTAGGGATTTGAAAAACATACACCTGCAGGCTTTGGCCTTCAGGCCTTCAAAGTTCCAATGCTATCTTATGGAGTTACAATTTATTCATGTAATCAATCGCTGATCATAATGTAAACTATTCAAAACATATGGCTCTACGTCTGCTAGATTTCCGTGCAGTGAATGGGGACATCGGCAAGTATTTTAGATTAAAAACTTATTTATTCCATAATGTAGCCTTGCACCATCTTTTTTGTATATTTTACCGTCTTTTATGTAAGTACAGAATAAGTGTAAATATAATTTATAGTGTTGTAAGACTATTTTATTATCATGTTTAGTTGTAACAACACGTATCATGCTAATAAAGAAATTATCCATAATATATCAATGAAATAATAAAGATCAATATAAACTCATTGGAATAAGATACAAGATAGTTGAAACGTGTACTTAAACGTGTTTACTGACTATTCATATAACGTTTACTGCAAATTTCTAACGACGTCTCCACGAGGTTATGAAATAGAATGTTTGGTCACCACGTAGCCACTGCGCCAGTCACTTTCTTTTGATAATTATTGCACTATGGTTCTAAATCGAAAACCGACATAGAAATTATTATTTCATTGATATATTATGGATAATTTCTTTATTAGCATGATACGTGTTGTTACAACTAAAAAGGATAATAAAATACGTCTTACAACACTATAAATTATAATTTCTGTGTCGGTTTTCGATTTAGAACTATAGTGCAATTATCGAAAGAAAGTGACTGGCGCAGCGGCTACGTGGGGACCAAACATTCTATTTCATAACCTCGTGGAAACGTAATTAGAAATTTGCAATAAACGTTACATGAATAGTCAGTAAACACGTTTTAACTACACATTTCAACTATCTTGTATCTTATTCCAATAAAGTTTATATTGATCTTTATTATTTTTACACGAATTACGACATTTGTAAGTGTGGTTTGTATTCATAACAGTCCCTGCCAGTCTGTGGGCTACACAAGACAGCGTTAGGCCCATATTGTTTTGCAAAATTAACTTGATTTTTGTGATTCCCACTACCCCTTGAGCGGAACCCCTTTCTCTCGTTTACGACAATCTGTTTGTAGAGAGCCTCTAACACGTGTGACGTTACAGCTCCTCGTCAATGGATGATTCCATGCTTGTTGCTGATGACGGAGCTCCGAAGTTATTGTTGACCAACTGACAGGCTAATACGGAAGTAAAGTCATAGTGAGACTTCTTATCGTTTTCTGACCTCTGCATATTATAAGACAAAAGTGCATTGGTCTCCATAATGTCAAATATATATGCAAATAGTCTGTGGCGCCATACTGCTGAGTTTGCCGCACTGATTCAATTGCGATTTTCAAAAGTTCCAGAAAGGCATATCACTTTAAATAGGCGTAAATGTTTGACCATACTCCTTTGGGTTTTACGATCTTGCTTCTACCGCCTACATACTTTTTTCTTGGGCGTTAAAACTCGCATTATGCGAGTTTAGCTTAGTTTGGTACTAGCTGATGTCCCGTTCTCTGCACGGGAATAGAGCAGACATAGAGTCACATAGTGCCAAATGTTTTTAATAGTTTACATTATGATCAGCTGACTACCTAAATAAAATATAAATCCATAAGACTGACATTGGAAATTTGAAGGCATGTGGGGCGAAGCCCTGCTGGTGGATTTTTTAAAACCTCCAAAAAGCACATCTAGAGGGTAACAGCTTTCGTCTGAAACCAAATATGACTATAAAATCATAGTTTTATGGATCGAACCAAAATCTATAAATTCTTATTAATATTATATATCCAACAAATATTATAAATGTGAAAGTTATTTGGATGTAAGGATATTTGTAGTTCCAACACGCATAAACCAATTAAGATAAAATTTTGCATGAACATACCTTATATATCACATTAATATATAGACCTGATAATGACCAAATCCAACCTTAGGGTGGAGACCCCATGGGTCCTGTTAGTTCCAATGGAAATCTTAGTGGGAAATCATTTATAAAATTACCAGCTGTATTTATTTGTCAGTTAAGGTAAAGGAAGTCATATGGTAAAACTAAACAAAGATTTGGTAGTGCTGGCCAGATTAATATTTTAATGTGTTTTTTGAAAGATGAAAATCCATATTTTTCATCTTACAACTACAATCAAGGACGTGGAAATAAGTAAATGATAGACTGACTCAAGAAGGACTTGTACTTTAATGTTTTAGTAAAATTTGTCCTACAGACAAGCCATGTTTGGCTTTTGTTGCTTTAAATTGTGGCTGTGTTCTATTTATATTTCTAAAATTAATAAAAAAATAATTAATCTGTGGCGAGCGAAGCCGCGGGTTATAGCTAGTATAGATATATATCCAAAACAAACACACGGTCACCCTTTCGTAAATCTACCGCCATGACTGAACAGTAAGGGCTACCGTCTTAGTTGTCCTAAAGTCCTCATTTCAGGAGTTTACGTCCTGCCAGCCGGCAGCCCAGTGTACGCTTTATAACTAAAGTAATGCGTCGCAGAATTCTTTGGATACGCCATTATTTATTTAGTCACCGGAAATTTGTCACACAAGTTGTATAGGGATTGAAGAAACATTGCGCATTGTGATTAGGTACTATATAATTAAAAGTTAAACAAATTGTGATTGTAATAATGTTTTAGAATATATCAAGGATAAATGCGCTTTTGTTAATTCTGTGCCATATGAATAACAACTGACTACAAATGGAGGTAGATAAAGTTTATGAATATATAGTTAAGGATTTTGTTTACTATAGTAACGTCTTATTATTATTATTGCTATCAAGTCTATGTGCTTTTAGTGAAACCGTAGTATGAATACAATCTTTTAAAGTTGCCGCTTCGTGTGAATATAGGGCGTTTCCGATCACTGTAAGGAAACTTTAGGAACTTATTCCTGTTGATCGAAACAATCAAAATTGCACAAATCCTGTAAAAACTCCATAAAATTATCGCATGTAAAATACCCCCGTCACAGCAAACCTGCGTACTCAGCGAATTTCCAATGCATAATATATGTCTTAATACCACATACAGCCGCAAACCAAGTTTCATAAAAATATATTCACATATAAGCGATTTTAATTAATCTCCATAAGAATAACATTGGTAATGAGTACGTAGGTTTTCTGAAACAAGGAACAGAAAAATTGGTATTCATGCAAATATAAATAGAATTTAACTAGGCAAAGCCACATACTAAGTTTCATCAATATTCAATCATAAATAAGCGCTATATAACATTCTAGTTATTCTCTATAAGAATAATATGAGGGCGGAGAAAGCAGGTTTGCTGCAACAAGGAACAGAAAAATGTGTTTTTATATAATTATCAATATAACTCAACCAAGTGAAGCTACATACCAAGTTTTATTAATTTATGTTCATAATTAAGGCAGTCATTACATTTTACTTATTCTCCGTAAGAATAACATGGGGCTGAGTACCAGGTTTGCTGCTATGGGAATAATCAACAAAAAATCAATTTTTTGTGCAAATATCAATATACCAGTACTACGTGAAGCCACATACCAAGTTTCATCAACATACATTCATAAATAATCGAGATATCAAATTTTATTTATTCTCCATAAGGATAACATTGGACAACGTACTGTGTTTAGCGCTTTGAATATCTCTGCAACGGTTGGGCTTAGAATCACAATTTAAACACCTAAATGATTGTTTTGTGGAAATGAACAAGTTGGTAAAAGCAAATGTGAAGTTTACATTAAAATAAACTGAGGAAAAGCCAAAAACCTTTTTCCCATAAAATTAACATGGGAGATCTTATGAGCATGTTTTTGGGTTTTCTCCACAACCACTTAACCTAGGTTAATAATTCAAAATACTAAATTATTTGTTTTTCTAAGCTATATAACATGGTAAAAACCAAAACTAACTTTTTTTAAATTGTAGGGTGAAAAATGCAAAATACCGATTTTTGGAAAATTTAAAACCCCCATAAACCCCCCTTCCCATGTCCGATTTTTCTGGTTTTCGAACTTAAAGCCATGAATGTTATTTTACACATTTGAGCCAAATTTCATCAAAATCAGACGTTTTTTACTCAAGTTATCGTGTTAACGGACACACACACACACACACACACACACACACATATATATATATATATATATATGTATGTATAAACATATATATAAATTTGAACTAATAGTGTTTTTGGCATCTGGGGACCTCGACACAAAAAGTTATCATGGTCTCGGGCTTAAGTCTTACCATGAGACCTACGGTAATAGCTTCTTCCCTACAGGGGAAATTCGCTAAAAAATCAATTTTCTCAGATGCAAGTTGAATGATCTTTCAAATATTTATACCATCTTTCTTTCTTTTAAGTTAAACAAGTTAAATATCCATGTAATTTTTTATTTTTAAGATATTCATATTTTGAAAATTGAAATGGACATTTTAGGTAACAGATAGAAACGTAAAATTAATTAACCCATTTTCGCTAAACAATTATAATACCCGTGCTAAGTTTTACTTCAGTACATAAAGTGGGTCCTAAGATATGATGAGTTAATTAAGAGCACATTAGACAAACTGACGGGAAACGGAGCAAGAAATACCTATGTTTTTACAACAGTTTTTTACTCTCAGGGATGTTTCCTGAAGTTTCCATAGAGAGCTCAGAAACGCCTTATATATATCAAAATAATTTATTTATACCAAGTGTGAGAAGATTGACGTTAATTGGTTTATGTACGCAATATTTGCTAATATCAAAGGCTGGGAGGATATTAAACATTTGCGGCTGTTATTACCAAGCTCACGCGTTATCACTCGTCTCTCATACTTAATTGTATTAAAACATCACTCGCTCTAATGTTTATTTAGTTTTTCCCGATTTTTTGTCATAAATGTCTTTGTTCTTTGCTATTGCCAATTTTCACTATCATTAGAACCAACATCTTGCTTCTTTATATTACTTTAAACTGATTTTTCTTGGTTTTATTTGTTATGACCGTGGATAACAGTTATTTTATTTCCAGTGATGAACACATTGTCTGCCTGCTTTTTGTTCCTCAATCACTCAAAAGCTACTGAACCGATTAGCATGAAAATTTACAGGAATTTTCTTTATATACCTAATAAACACATAGGCCTATTTTCGTTTTGAAAATCCTATAGGACTTTGCCTAACGGGATTTCAAAGTTCCCATGTATTCCTTATGGACATGGATTAGTCAATTTCCTATGGAAAGTGAACTTTTAGCATGACGTGCACGGCGAAACTTAAGCCCGGGACCACCATAGAAGTTCCTAACGTGACCCCCTTAACACGTTTTGGGGTGTCATTCAAAATTGTATATAAATATATATACATATATATATATATATATAAATATTTATTTATTTATACATTCATGAACGCACTCTTATCTTAATATATAAAACAAAGTGGTGTTAGTTGCAAATTTTATAACTCAAGAACGCCTGAACGGATTTAAATTAAATTTTGCAAACGGATAGTTTATTACCTGGATTAACACATAGGATACTTTTTACACCGGAAAATATGAAGGGCTGTGCTCCTTTGGCTTTTAACGTTTACATGTTATCCGTTATGGGAACATGTGTTAATCATTTTCTGCTTTTAATTAATAAACAGATAATATTTCGATAAAACAGCTGGTTTTGTAAAAAACTTTTAAAGTTTACATGTTTTTCCTTATGGGATCATTTGTTCATTAGGAGTATATATAAACATACTTGAAAGGCATAAATATATTTTCATTATGGAAATAAAAAACCTTCTTGATTCTCAACCCTCATAATGGAAATAAAAAAACTAATTCAATGGCAACTCAAACTCTTTTTTCGATAACCGAGTGAGTGAAGCGAACGAGCTCACATTGAAAATGAACGAGTATTTGACATAAAACAAATTCAATGACATTAGGACAGGACAACGTCTGACGGGCCAGCTAGTAGTTGATATTATACAATATATCATAACTGTTGATACTACTTGTCACTGTATATATTCGTTCAGTTCAAAGACTAAGTTCCTGAAAATTATTTATTAATGTGTTTTATAAAATGTCAGATTGATATATAGTTGTATACACTAGTATTTTTCCCCTTATAACAGATTTTAAAGAAAAGTTGATTCTCTTAAAAGTTACCACCTCAACTTGATATAGAAAAGTCCAGAGAGCCACCATATTTAATCGTATATATATAAGAACTCCCATATTTAGATGATACATTAAAATGTCTACCCTCAAGTAGATACTGGGGACTTTGTCAAACAGCCATCTTCATAAAACTTAGCTTTTCTTGATACAGCAGTGTATATCACAGTTTTACAGTTTTAAACCAGCGTTAGGTTGAGACTACCCAAATATTAACTGTGAACTTGTATTAAAACTTTTAGAGAGCAGTGTCAAGGTAACACGTACGGTACTTGGAGAAAAATTAATTGTTGAAACTACCAAAAATATATTAAACTAAACAATATAATTTGTATATGGACAAATGATTTGATTGTTTGTTTGAAAATTATCATTGTAAAACATATTGCACTAGAAAAAAAATGCTGGGATATTTTAACACAAAGATGTTGGTTAAACGGATTGTGTTAAAATTTACACTGGAATTGGTTTACTACAGGCTTGAGTAACCAATTAGCATTCGTATTAAAACTATGCTGTGTCAATTTAGCATTTATAAAACGAAAGTTTGTTGGTCTTCTAATATATCTTTTCAACACGATAATTTTGTATTAGAAGTGAAGGATTGTGGGTAATTTATGTGCGTTTCCCTGCAATTCTCTTCCACCTTCTACAGCAACGACGTTTATCGTATAACTGGAGGTAAAACTGCTTCACTAGTTTTGTCGAGAAAGTGAGCCGGTGATTTTGTCAGGTTGGTACACTGGTGTTACTCGCAAATTTATCGTTCTTTGAACTATCCTGATTCCTTGTTTTATTCCTATAAGTGAATCTACTCATGTAAATCACTGGAGTACAAATAATACAAGTTCGAACAAATTCATTTTTTCTTTTGATTTATGCATCTACTCTTGTCGTGAAATATAATAAATTATGAGCAAATAAACAAATACAAGTGTATTAATAATTAAATCATGTGTTGGTATTTGTTTGAATCACTTTGTAGACTCGTTCGATTTAAGCGAGTAGTTCTTTGCCTCATCAAATTTGGCAAAGAACGGCTCGCAATTGTGTTCATCAGTGTTGCCTCCAGTATTACCAATAGAACTCCTTGTTCTACAGCGACAGCCGACAGCGTTATTTAAGTAATTTTACGTTCTTTGAGTTCTAAATGGCGAGTGTGGAACTGCAACGCAATAGTCAGTAAGTTTTGCTATTGCTACATGTTGTCAAGATGGGTGGTAAAGTAAGTGAAAATTTAGCTGTAAAGGTAGTGTTCAGTATTATTATAGGCTGTAAGTAACCCCTACAACTCCTTTAAGGGAGTGGCTGATTGATATTAGGACATCCTAGGACAAACAATTTTGTTTGACAAAATAACTTGGGCCTCGTCAATTTTGTCTACTTATCCTCTAGTCAATAAACTGCCATACATACATAGTATAATCCATCTTACGTTCAAGTAAGGTTATCTGAATTTCAAAATAGACAAGCTCATTACCTAGCTCACAAACTTAACTTGGCTTGAGTAGGCTCACTAAAGCTGGAGTAGCCAAAATGCTAGTCGAGGAGTGATAACATGTTTGCATAAAATTAGCAAATTAAGTTCTCAGACCCCTTCAAAGATTGAATGTCAGGAGTACAAAAGTGAGATTTAACAAGTGAGTCGTACAAGGCTTTGGAGAGTAGGCCAGGCCTGTAATCAAATAATTAATTTTATTGTTAGCTCAAGTAAATAATTCAGGGCTTAAATAAAGTAGTTTCCTCTGCACCACCACATATATGAAGGCGTGAGTGATGCCAACTTGTTATTATCAACAATAAAATAGCCTAACTAAACTGCTGCTATACTAACACCTAGGTTAGAAAGCAGTTTACATCTCGCCTAACCTACCTTTATCGAATAAGAGTCGTGCCGACTGTACCGTTTTGAGTAAGCCTACCGTACTCTTTTTATTTAAGTTAGGGCCTAGGGTAGAAATGCATTGTGTATGGCAGTATTAGATTGGTTATTTTTTGGGATAACTTAAGCAATTTGACACTCCTGAACAAGATGAGCACAAAGGAAACATTGGTTTCATGGAAAAAACAAACTTTACAAATTTTATATTTACGAAGTAAAGAATTCCTATGCTCCATGTCAGGTACAAGTTAACGATTTAATTTTTTGCTGGCAACTATCAGTTGAAGGGGAGGAAGGATATACTTGCAATACAAATACTACAGTTTGAAAGAAAATAGTACAGTAATGACGTAACATGCACAAAGTACTGTCGCAAATTTCGTTGGTAACACAAACATGTGGAAACATTCGTCATATGCCAGGAGTACAAACCGCGCGATGTCGTATGAGCATCGACAAAAGATTTGATTAGTTTTAAGAAACATTAAATGTTTGTTTTGTGTACTTATTTAATTGTACTTAGTTATTGCTACTGTACTTTGTTACTGTTATTTCTACTGTTTTTAATTTGATTACAGTACCTATATAAATTGGTTTTGTATAAAACAAAACTACCTGTATTTAAATTACTAACTTAACTTAAACAGTCATATTTTATATATATATATATTTACTGTCATATGCAACTTACAGTAAGTACATTAAATATATTTAGTTGTGATGAAAGACGTAAAATCATAGCATTTATTAGCTGTTATCAATACTGACATTTTATTAGAGACTAGGATGTCATAATTATAACAAAGCCAATATTAAAATCTGCTGTATTTATTTAACAATAGTTACATGTTAAAAATGAAACATACAATAACATAATGCAATAGGTATTGTAATTGTACATGCAAGCATGTTATGGTATATAATTAGTCCAGGCCTAGGCCTATATACAAGTTTCATTCTGGATTACTTTTGGTTTAGTATACATCAATTAAACTAAGTTTTAGTGAATTTCACCTATAGGGAAGAAGCTATTACCGTAGGTGGCATGGTAAGACCTAGGCCCGGGACCATGATAACTTTTCGTTTTGTGACCCCAGATGCCAAAAACACCATTCGTTCAAATTCATATATATGTATATATATACCTATATATATATATATATATATATATATATATATATATATATATACGTAGGCACGATAACTTTCGTAAAAATAGTCCGATCTTGATGTAATTTGGTATAAACATGTAAGGCAGCATCTATTTTCATGAGTTTGAGAACCAGACAAGTCGCTCTACTTTAAGGGGGATTTTATACCCCGAAAATGGGTTTTTGGAACTTTTTACATATAATTATTTTTAAACCCTAATTTTGGTTCACACCATTAAATTCAGCTTAAAAAAATTTGGTATTTTGATCATCGTTCTACGTCAATTGGTTACCGAGATATTGAGAGTGCAGAACACAGTACGTTGTCCAATGTTAATCTTATGGAGAATAAATAAAATTGTTTATCTCGCACAATGAACATATATCAATGAAACATATATCATTATTAATGAACATATATCAATGAAACTTGGTATCTGGCTTTATATGGTTGGGTTTTAATGCTATTTGCATACAAAACTAATTTTTGTAGTCCCCATGGCAGCAAACTTGCGTACTCAGCAGCTATAATGTTATTCTTATGGAGAGTAATAAAATGTGATATCTTGCTTGTTTATGAACATAAATTGACACAAAATTGGTATGTTGCTTCATCTGGAGGTGATCCATTGGTATTTGCATAAAAACCAGATTTTGTGGTCCTTGATGCAACAAAACTGCATTCTCAGTCCTAATGTTTTCTTATTTGGAATAAATAAATTGTCATATCTCGCTTATTTATTAATATGCTTTGATTAAATTTAGTAAGTGGCTTCATGACTTAGTGAAGTACCATTTTAAATTCGCTGAGTATGCAGGTTTGCTGAAAAGGGGGTTATTTTACTTTACTGAAGAGAGTAGCCTAACTATAAAAGATATGTACGTGTAGCAATTTGCCCTCAGGCAACTAACCACCATCAGCTCAGCTGAACGCAGACTTGTGTGAAACGTGTGCATTTATCACTACAGTAATAATGGGCTCAACACTGAATCTTCCAATTAATGAATTTTATTTCCCACCTCATGTTAAATGTCCCTATCTTTAGAGGTGAGTAATGAGCTTTATTGCACACCAGGGAGTTAATGACACTTAGCGTTACAATTACTCTACACTTCTGGCAGAGCTCATAACCCCATTTTCCAATACACCAACGGTTAAATTTACAATAATAAAATTTTTCACAACATACAATCAGCATCAGAAGTGTATTTCCAATCCTATTTGTTTGTAATAAAACCCTACAATTAATCAACTACTATTACATATATATATATATATACTTACATTGCTTATACTGTGGGGTGAGGGGGGCGATAAAATAGTGTAGGACTACCCCTCGACTAAAAGTAGACTCGAGTAAAAGCCATAACTCGAATACTCGATCGGGATGTCAGTCATAATTTTTACAAGGTTGTTATTGTTTTCCTCTCTTTGACTGCCTTTGATTGTGATGTTTCTAAGAAGTTCAAATTTAAGTCACTGAAATTTCATTGTTATAGCAAATGCCTTTTATATCATTATTGTTTCTCTGTAGGCCCTATGAGTAGGAGTGAGAACCTGATAATCAACCAAAATGTAATATAAGTTGGCAAATTTATTAGGGTATTTAATTTTATAATCAAGGAGGCAAATTGATTATTTAATTTTGTTATTAAGGATATTGAATTGTGATAAGGTCGGCTGATTTTCTGACAGTTTTTTACTTCTAACATACCAGTGGCGTAGATACGGGGGGGATCAGGGGGATATATCCCCCCTCGTAACTTAGAAAAATTAAAATTTGTATCCTCCTAAAATCATGCCTTATGATTCAAAATAAATGCTGTTACTGAAAACAAGAAAAATATGTGTGCAGTATCTCCAAAATATCTTATTTAGATATTATGAATTATAATCGCGTACCGTACAATAAATAGAAGTAGATAAACTATTTACCCCTAATAATAAGCGATGCCAGTTACAAATATATTTTTATGAAACATTGAACAATTAACAAACGAAAACTGCAATAAAAAACTATAAATAATAAAGAGACGTAGTACTAAGGTAAACCTTAAGTTACCTTTGTCAGGGTAAACTTTATGGGCTGCTTTCATGAACTGAATGAATGGAACCATGGCAAAGATGGCTAAGTTTTAGCTTGGTCAAACGTTTATTTATTATGTGTTGTATTTTTAAATTTTAGTTTTTGTTAATTTGTTACTTGTTAAATGTTTCATCTATAATATTATAAAGAAGAGATGGTTTCTGTCTGTCTGTCTGATGTTCCGGGTGAACGCAAAAACTACTGAACCGACTGGGCTGAAACTTTACATAAAAGTAGATCTTGAACCCATGCAACATATAGGCCTATTCACTTCCTTAAAATCCCCTCGGGCTACGCCCCGTGAACGTCCTAAGTTTCAATGTTTACATTTCAGAAGAAAGTAAACATCGAGAAACTGTAATGCGAACAGCTGAGGACACTTCTATTTGACAGCTTAAATAGCAGAAGCAAGAACAGCTGTTTCAAGCTAACTAAAATCCAAATTGCATTGAATAAAGAACGGGTAAAGAAAACCCCTGTGCGAAGAACGGGTACGTCAGCTAGTTAAAATATATTTGTAACTGACATCATCGTTCTTAATCCCAGTTTTCAGAGACAGTTTCAACACACGCCATGAGGACTCGGAAGTTGGGTGTCTATGTTATTAAGGTTAAAGATGGATTTAAAATGCAATTCAATATATCGAATGTTTAAGATCGATATATTGCATCCAATTAGTTGGTAGCCGCTTATGAAACTGTACCCCCTAAATGTAGGCCCACCTAAGTTATTTGCGTTTATTTTATTGATGAGCTTACTAACCATCTGAGTAATAAAACGAAAATGTAAAATACCTTAATGCCTAGGTATAGTTCTAGGCCTAGCCTGTATTGGTTTCAAAAATAAATAAAGCTTAAGGTCAAGACTTGGACATTGCTATCTACTTGACTTATTAAAGGGCAAGCTTACTTGTTCTAGTGTAAAATGAGATAATCAAATATATACGCCTAGTTTGACATTTGTAGACCTTAACACATCAACAGGTATCAATGTTGAACTAGAAAGGCTTCAAAGTTTTGTTTGGCTAAGAATTACCAGGTGGATGGTAAGTTAGTTAAAGATCCAAGCCTCCTCCCGATAAACTTAAAGACATTTCTAAGGCTACTGTAATTAGTTAGAACGTTTAATAAGTGTTATTTGCTACTTATCGTAATATTGCACGGTTTTTTACAACGCAACAAGGCGACAACATTTAACATGGCGATGGCACCTAACTCCAAATATTTACATTCTCATTCTCAAATCGGTAAAACTTCGAAGTTAATCACTTAGGCACAGGCAGGTAACAGTAACACAGATTTTTTTGAGATATGTTCTGGGAGAATTGACAGTATTACAAAAACCAATTCATATATATGAATATGAATAGTTAAAAATTGACCATTCTATGTTCTTACTGTGTTCGAATTGCAAAATATGATGTAGAGGTGGGCGTTATTTAAGGTAATAGGATAAATAAAACTATTACTGAAGTGTCACCTATTATCTTGGTAATAGATTGCTGAGAATACCCTGTTATTTTTGTAACGTCGTCTTAACTGTTTGAACGAGCGAGTGAAATAACTATCCCGCTGAGAAGTTGAGAAGAGTGTCGTAGTGTCTTCCTATTGACAGCGACCATCACGGAATGATAGCACTACTCTGTCTGTACTTACTATTACGGTGAGAAATAACCAAATAAAGTAAAAGTTACAATTCATCAAGCAGTAAACGGCGCTGTGATTTTAAAATTTGCCACAGGTAGCTCTTGGTGTGATCATAAATTTACACCATCTTGCAGCGCTCACAGCTCACATAGGAAATGTCACCACTTCCAGTGGCTCGTGCCTTTTTTTAGCTGCTAGTATGAACTGAAGCCACCATTTCAAAACATTACAAAATATAAAAATGGCAAAAAAGGTTTCCATGACTATTATGTTACGCTTGAATTTTAATTCATACACATTATGCAAAGTTTTGGAAACACATTGGGTAACAGCCAACAGGATTAGTTGTTTTTTATTTTATATTCGGAAATATATGTTATATCAGTTTCGTAATCAAGTACAACTCAAAATGCTTAGAAACATGGCACAATGTTGGTGAAACAGTAGTTTGTATTCGAACGCAACCTTGTGTGAATCATTAGAGATAAAATAAAACAAGAAGTTCGTCTCTTTTCCAACGTTCAATATGTTAACTAATAATCACATGAAGAGTTCTTTAGAAACCAAGGGTATATACAGTTCTAATGAAGGTATGTTTTTTGGAAAAGGAAAATTTAGGGAGAAACTACTTAACGCAATGTCATGCAATGTGTTTATAAACTACTTATGATGACATAGGTAAAGTCTACCCAGCATTTACCCTAATACGCAGCTCGATACGTAAACCTAACACAGATAAACAGATTATAAGCCGTCATCTTTGGCTATTCATTGACTTAAAATATTCCAACGTTGCCAATGTTATATTTCACATCGCTCTCAAGACTAAGATGTGACATGTGTAACGTGGTTAGTAACATGGGAAACTAGGATAGGTAACTTATATGTACAAATAATATACAGAAAAACAATACAGAGCGTGACTGTGGGGCTAACCATTGACAAAATGTCAAATGATGGCGATAAATTTCCTTGTTACGAGGCGTTAATATTGTTATCGTAGGTAAATAAACTGAAACTAAATGTATAAAAAAGAATAAAATACAATCAGACTATAGCAAGTATCTACAAACATCAATATACTTTTCGTTTCAATTAAAAGCACCGCATGTTTTTATTGGATCGCTGACCAGTGGTTGATTAAGTTTGGATGTATGTCGACGTTACTGCCTTTAACCACGAACGGAACCAATTCCAATTATCGTCCCGTCGAAGTATCAGTTTTAGCCAGTTTACTGTTATATTTACTGAACTATGTGCTAATGCGATGGTTCTTTATCATATATTTGAAATTTATGCATCATAAATCTTAATCGATTAAGGCAGTTTATTTTTATACTGAGTAAGAACCCAAATTGGAGAAGGCAATTTAATAGACAAATTAATTCTTAGAGTCAAATATAATTTATCTGTCTATTTAAAATATACAATTATTTGGGAACAACAAATAACATATCATTAGCAGTTTAATTATCTAAGTGATAGTTGAAACAATTAAATTTTATTCTATAATTTTTCATCAACTTTAGTTATTATTTAAGAAGAAGAAGAAAGTCTAAACAATATAGAAAAATACTCAGTTTTATTAATAAATTAGAAATGATAAGAGAACTTTTGACGTATCGTAACCGTAATTAGAGCTAAAAAAGATCGCGTTTCAAAAAGTTTCAGACAGGCTTACAACTTTAAATAGGCGTAAATGTTTGACGCTCTTGCTTCTACCGCCTGCATATTTTGTGCGCGTTTTTCTTACCGTACAAATAACGACTGTATAGATTATTAACAATACTTTAGCAATTTTACAATGCATAATTATGGACGCTCCAACGGGCTGCACCGAAACCGGAGTACCATCCTTAGCACACCTCAGTCTCGCCTACGAATGTGGATTGATCTTCGATTGATTTGTACGGATGAGATTCTATTTCGTATTGATAGAATTAATTAAATAAATTTAAAGAAAGAAATGAAAGAGACAACTTTTATTTCCGTAATGCAACACAACACCTTATACAACATACACAATGAAATTACAATGACGAATAATAGCTTGAAATATACTGTATGCAATTTACAATAAAGCAATCTATGTCACAACAACATTATTTTCATACAAGTTTTAACTCGAATAAATAAAATAAAACACGAAAAAAGAAAACATTACTTAATATTTGAAACACTCCTTTGAAAATATGAATATTCATTATAAATATAGTGAATCGCATTATAGTTAGGTACCTCTTAGTTAATCCGCTGTGTTGAGAATACCTACACAAACGTTAAAAGCACAACTATGACTAGACAGGAGGTGCAGAATTAACTAGATTTAAACTGAGAAACAAATCGTATAACAAAAAACAAATATATTTAACGACCAAGCTAGCCACCACAGTAATCAAAACAATAAAGTTAGCTGTAAAAGACTAAACTGACTAACTAAACCTAATAAAAATGGGATATGCAATAAATATCTCAGACAACTTGACTAACATAACAAATAAAAAAGCAAATATGTTATGATACGGATACTAAAGAAAGCCATTTTAATTTATTACTAAGCTTATATCAATAAATAAATATATCCTTAAATTTAAAAAAAACATTATATCTTAAAACAAACAAATCACCTTTGGACAACGATAATAAATTAACCCCAAGTATCTTTTGACGTTATCGGAAATTTTGAGTGTCCCCCAAAAATGGGGGATTTTGGGGGCAACTAAAAATGTTCAAATGTAAACCCCTTTTGAGTGACTTCTCATTTTAAAGAGCTTTAAAAAATAGGCGAATGGTGGAGGTTGGAGGTCTGTAACGTGTTTCTATCCAAAATGGCAGCTTGTCAAAGTTTTGAATACAACTCATTCTTAAAACCTGGCGTCTAAGACATTTGGAGTTTTAATTTCACCTTTGGTGACTTAAAACTGAAACGACTCTTGAAGAAATTCTATTAAATGAAGAACTGGTCTCTTTTGGTAATATTTAAAATTTTGAGAACCCGCACAAATGGGGGATATTGTGGGCAACTCAAAATTTCCTAATGTAAACCCCTTTTGAAGGGGGTAAATTTACTTTTAACTGTCACCCTTCACCTAGGTTTAAAAAGCTCTTTAAAATGAGGGGTCACTCAAAAGGGGTTTACATCAGAAAATTTTGAGTTGCCCCCAAAATCCCCCATTTTTGCGGGACACCCAAAATTTTAAATATCACCTAAAGAGACCACTTCTTCATTTAATAGTATTTCTACAAGAGTCGTTCCAGTTTTAAGTCACCAAAGGTGAAATTAAAACTCCAAATTCTAAGACGACAGCTTTCAAGAATGAGTTGTATTCAAAACTTTGACAAGCTGCCATTTTGGATAGAAATATGTTACAGACCTCCAACCTTCACCATTCACCTATTTTTTAAATTTCTTTAAAATGAGGGGTCACTCAAAAGGGGTTTACATTTGAAAATTTTGAGTTGCCCCCAAAATCCCCCATTTTTGGGGGACACTCCAAATTTTCGATAACGTCAAAAGATACTTTGGGTTAATTTAGTATCGTTCCCCAAAGGTGATTTGTTTGTTTTAACAAACAAAAAAATTAAAGGGGGGGACGGACTTTTTTTACACACTGATAATCAGATATCTGTAAGATATATTTTATTATATTGTACAACGAATTTATGAAGGATTTATACATAGAAACTACACTAGAATACGAAAAAAAATCATCGACAACTTCTTCAGGCAAAAGCCAAATTTTAAGTCTTTTTAAAATATGTAAATATTAGCAGATGTTGAGACCATATTGGGGAGTAAGTTTAAACAGTTTGGGTGAACAGTAGTTAATAAATGATGTATATGTTTTAAATCTAGGAAACGGTGATAAAAGAAGATTTCTTCCTAGAAAGGACTTCTTGAATAATCTTTTGCACTACCCTTTAAGTGACCTCCTCTTATGTAAAGAACTCACAAAACTCTATAAATAAATATAGAAGAGGCAAAATCTTAAGGCTTGTTAGAATTTGAAATGACTCCTCAGTTTGCCTTACACCCATGATTAGCATGATATTTCTTTCTGTAATACTATACCTAGTCTTATAGCAGTACAAAATGTTCCTTTCCCAATACGTGATTTCATATCACAATTTGGAATGTTCGATCAAATAACTTGTAAAAATCCCTTAGAGAAGCATTAAAATATTTAATTATATTTTTGACCTGATCCTTCCAGTTACAGTTCTCTTCCAGAATGATAGCTAGATATTTAATGCTACTTACTCTTTCTAGACTAAAACAGTGACTGCAACCAACACGATTCATAACCAAGCATTCTCTGCATTTGAACAAGTACCGGGGAGACCGAGCCATGCTCGTTGATATTTGATTAGTTTCATATCTTTATGCCATGGTTCTGGTTACTGTCTTCAAGAAATCATGTGTTGATACTTTATCTTGTGTAAGTGCAACTTTGAAAGTTTAGTGGTTTATTTACTCACAAGTGTTTTAATTTATTTTAATTTAATTTAATTTAATTTGAAACTCAATAAGCCCAATGTTAAAATTTCAAATTTTAAAATTTAATTTTCCACAAAATAAGAATTTCTTTTGGGTTAAGTTTTTACGAATCGTATTTTTGGTGTGCCGTCATGCGCACTTTCTTATATATATGTGAAGGAACCATCTGATTCCGCTGGCCCCTAATATCCAGTTGCCAATTCCTTCTTCACTCAACGCAGTTTAAATTTCAAATCCGCCAATACAAGAAACGCCGGCTACTCTTCTAGACCTAATTGTGTATCTGAGCTAAGTTTAGATTATAAGTTGCATATTTAAAATATGAACATGGATTAGGAAAACCATTTAGGGGCCTCAAGGGGGTTTTCTATGCCCCAAGATATCATTCTTGAAGTAACCCACAATTATTGGTAACGTAGGTAAGGTAAATGTCTGACCACCTCACGGTCAGGCTATGTCCACGAGATGCACATTTTGAGTAGATAATTAATTGTTAGTTCCTGATGTCAATAGCTCTGCTCTCCCATTTAGTAAATTACAGTGTTAATGCCAGATTTCAGGTGTATTCTCCGTTAATTGTAACACGTTATTCAGTTGTAGGCATATTCCTGTCTAATACAGGAAATGGTTGTCGAATCATGAATTTCAAGTAGGATAGTGTTAACTCAATAAAGCTGGCTTCGAGGTTTACTATTGCTCTGGGTTAAGTACGATCTGACCCTTGGGTAACTACAACACCTTCCTACAAATCTTTGGTAGGAGTAATTATTTAATGTTCTCCCAATTTTACTTGCTTAAGTTCACTAACCATAGCCACCCAGTCAACTTGTTATCCATATTATTCACATTGATCCATAAAGCACCCCCTATCAATATTAATCAACATGTAACACCTTATACGCTACATTGCTCCAAAAGCATCTCACTCCATAGTTTTAACAAAATTGTTCGCTGGATTCCGAGATAAAATTTTCAGACGGACAGAAATTGTTCGTATTAGAGTATAGGATATTTTGACAACTGGATCACATTTTTCTCGAAAACTAAAGCGAATAAATTTTGTTTTGGCACTGGGTACATTTTGCCATCGTAAACAACAAATTTAATTTATCTAGAACATTTAGCACATAATATTTCAACAAATACCTATGTTTAGATAATAATAATTAATATCTAACACGTAAATGAATGAACACAATATTAATAAATATGTTCCTGCCATTTATATATGCTGTCGTTACTGATTATCACTCTTTCGAGGACTATACTAATTTTTACCATTACAGAATATGGCGATAAATTTAAACAAACAATTTACCAGTATGAAAAGTATTACGATAAACAACGGAGTTGCTGCCTTTGACGCGAGGCGTTCAATTAAAGGATGCTTCTCAATTAGAACATGAAGTACCACCATCCGGGTCTAATCAATATTTTCTTTAGGTCAATAGTCTACCTGGTACTAGTTAGCAAAATACCAAGTATGGGAAGTCCTTGGGCAATAGTGTGAGTAACTACCGTTAAAGGTATATGGGTAAAGGAAACTAAAATATGCCAAGTAATCAATAGACTGTTAGTATCAAACTATTGACTTCACCGAAGTACTCACCGCTCATTACTCATCAGTGGAAGTAAAATATCCCTCAAGCTTTACACATTCATTAATACATTTACAATTTTGATTGTAATCAATAAAAGCGCAATTAAATAGAATGTAATCTGATTTTCGGTATATTGCAAGGGATGAAGTCGACTTACAAACACCATGAGCGTACTCAAATCAATTACCCTGATGGGGATATTGGTTTCCATAAATGAGGAATACTATATTTTTATAATAGTAATTGTGATTTATTGTTAATTGTCTTGTTCGCAGGTTTACGCACCGATTTAAGGTTCACAGTCTTAAGCACAGGCTACATGACAACAATTTGAACTATTTATTGCAGTGGTTTTATATTACGATTTTACACAAATAAATAAAATCGTTTCATTTTCTTAGGTCACATTCTGGAGCTAGCATAATCTGGATTCCTTTTGCTTTGACAAATATTTTCTTTCTGAACAAATACCCTCTAACCTGGTTAGTTTTAAGAAACCTCTAGAAAAATATCTCTCCGACCCTCTTAAAATAAAACCTTAATCCTTAAAACTAGCACTCAGTGAACAAGATGCAAAGTAGGAACCGTATTTAAATGACTGCAATCTACTATGTCAAAGCACTCAGGATTTACCTAAGCAACAGCAGAACGAGCCATATACCTCTGGGACCATACTCGCTGTGGGTCTGTGGGTGTGCGTAGTCCTTATCTGTATTAACTTCTGTTGTCAAGTAATTATAAAGGTATTCCTGAGGTGTAGGTGAGGAAACTTTGAACTTTGGCAGACTGAGTATTTGAAACTTTACTTCTTAGTTTGCTAATTTGAGTCTCATTTTGTAATATTCTGTTAACTTTGTTTCGTAATGTTTAGTACCATTATCACTGGCATTACATAAGTATAATAAAAGGGTTTATTAAGCTCCAGTATTGTGTCAGGTATAGAATTAATAACTTTCTTCATGTACTAAAATATCTAAAAGATCATGAAATTTTGTTTTTTAACTAAACTTTGTGGTGGGTAAAAGAATTTGTGACTACTTATAATTGGTATTTTAAGTAAAATCGTTTACCCTGTATTATTCATCTTGTGTTGAAGCCTGGCATTTCATCCATATAATTTTCTGCACTAATTATTTAATGGGAATATCCTATCCTTGGGGTAGCCCAGAGCTATTCATCAGAATCGTTAACTTATAATTTAAGATTAATGATGTGTAATAGTTGTTTATTGCTTGCAACAAAAGTTCGCTCTTGCTCCTGAAAATACAGCTTGAGAAGTATTAAAATACCATAATAATGTAATATTGTTTTGATAATTAAAAAACAATATTACTAATTATAATAATTTTGTATTACTGATTTTCCACAATAAGTAGAATGAACTGTATCACTTGCATTTACAGGCATTAAACAAATATAGATAGTGGTCCTGTATTTAGATATTAACATTGTATAACCCCTTCCTTATACGAAAATTTGTCCAAGTATACTTAAATCAAGTTGAATCGAGTAAAAATCCCGTTATGGATTTTGCCTCAAGTGAGAACTTAATTTTCAACTAGGACATAGAAGAAAATATTATTGAACACATTTTAAGATATTGAGTGAATAAATACAAAAATGACGTCAAAAATGTTGAGCAAATGTTCCAGTAAATTACCACAATTGAGTAAATAAGGTGTAGATGGTAAAATCGACATAAAACATTCTTGTTAAAAATATATTTAATACAAACAATCATACATTTATACATATATACAAAGCTTAAAACAGAATATATATCAATAGACAAAATCCGAGTACAAGCCAACAAGTAAATAATTTACTAAAATACAGTATATTAAAAAGGTTTCTGAAAGTTAAATTAACAGTAAGCAATTGAAATCCCTGTTAAAGAAACAAATCTTGGGAGCTCCTCATTTATTGTTTAGTTGTTAAACATCTTTTATTATCCGAGGAGGTTCGAACCTATTCCTTTTAGCTATTGTTTTTATTAAAACAGTAATATTCGTCTTACTGATATTTTAATTTTCATAATAAATAGATTCAACTAAAATACAGTTTAGTTCCACAGTGTCGTTAGTGTAGTTTCGTTTTTTAGTTAATAATGTAAGTTAGCAACAAGAGAAGACATTAAATTGGTTCTTCTTGGAAATATGTTGAATACAACAAGTTAATCATACAGCTATGAACATATAGTGAGTGAAACCAATGCATGATAACAGGAGCATTTTTTAAGTACCGTAAATGAAAGCTAGATTTATATGGGGAAAACTGAAGTAAAACATTTACAATATAGGTTTTTTATATTATGTTTTTGATCTATTATATGTTTGTCTTCAATCTTGTTTAAGCAATAATATTATTTGACTAATATATTGGTCAACCCATGAGGTATACAAATTTAGTTTAATACGTCATGAAAAATATTAAAATTATCAAAGAAAAACAAAACATATCAAAATGGAACAATATTAGCATGTAATATAATATAATGTAATTTAATATCTCGCGTTTGATTTTATTTCTGGTTGTTTTGTGGTATTTTTAAATATGTAGTGTTTTGTGTTTGGTTGGTTTATTGGGTCATTTTGTAATCGGAAAAAATGTCTAATTAATATTCGTGTAAGCCTACATTAACGTAGTATCTGATAAAGCGTATTCTCAACTCTTTTATGACCATTCAATATTACAAATATTTACACAAAAAATAAGTTAATAAAACCATCTAACATAATAATACAATCTATAAATAGCGTATGAATTACCATTACAATACAGGAATGTATACAGTATGTAAATTCATTCATCACAGTTAATCTCACAAGCATTTTACAAGATTTAAATATAAAACTATTAAGAGGTTATCTAAACATCATAAACACACCAACCACAGTAAACGACTGCCGAATTTTAAAACATCACATTAAATACACGTTTATAAATGTAGTACAAAACATGTTTATGTACACTGAGTTTAGAAAGGTCCTCAATGAAAAAAGAAGTCACTGCAGCGATGTCACCTCAGTCGCTGTAATAAGGTAGCAGACAGGAGAAGAAATGCTGAAACTGAGGGAGGAGGGGGAGCGGTGGAAAATAGGGCACTAGGAGATGTAGCAAGACAGTTGTAAAACTGCTCAGGGTCCAGTCTTGTGATGGCGCAATAGTGATTGTGAGCCACCTGCTGCGTGGAGGGCATCTCTACCGACGTGCTCACTGAGTTGACCAGGTAGTATCTGTAGACATCAGACAAATCACTGTTAAAACTGCTCAGGGTCCAGCCTTGTGATGGCGCAATAGTGATTGTGAGCCACCTGCTGCGTGGAGGGCATCTCTACCGACATGCTCACTGAGTTGACCAGGTAGTATCTGTAGACATCAGACGAATCACTGTTAAAACTGCTCAGGGTCTAGCCTTGTGATGGCACAGTAATGATTGTGAGCCACCTGCTGCGTGGAGGGCATCTTCACCAACGTGCTCACTCAGTTGACCACGTAGGACCTGTAGGCATCAGACAAATCACTGTTAAAACTGCTCGGGGTCTAGCCTTGTGATGGGGCAGTAGTGATTGTGAGCCACCTGCTGCGTGGAGGGCATCTCTACCGACGTGCTCACTGAGTTAACCAGGTACTATCTGTAGGCATCAGACGAATCACTGTAAAAACTGCTCAGGGTCTAGCCTTGTGATGGCGCAGTAGTAATTGTGGCCACCTGCTGCGTGGAGGGCATCTTCACCAATGTGCTCACGGAGTTGACAAGATAGGACCTGTAGGCATCAGACAAATCACTGTTAAAACTGCTCAGGGTCTAGTCTTGTGATGGCGCAGTAGTAATTGTGAGCCACCTGCTGCGTGGAGGGCATCTCTACCGACGTGCTCACTGAGTTGACCAGGTAGGACCTGTAGGCATCAGACAAATCACTGTAAAAACTGCTCAGGGTCTAGCCTTGTGATGGCGCAGTAGTAATTGTGAGCCACCTGCTGCGTGGAGGGCATCTCTACCGACGTGCTCACTGAGTTGACCAGGTAGGACCTGTAGGCATCAGACAAATCACTGTAAAAACTGCTCAGGGTCTAGCCTTGTGATGGCGCAGTAGTGATCGTGAGCCACTTGCTGCGTGGAGGGCATCTCTTCCAACGTGCTCACTGAGTTAACCAGGGAGGACCTGTAGGCATCAGACAAATCACTGTTAAAACTGCTCAGGGTCTAGCCTTGTGATGGCGCAGTAGTGATTGTGAGCCACCTGCTGCGTGGAGGGCATCTCTACCGACGTGCTCACTGACTTAACCAGGTACTATCTGTAGGCATCAGACAAATCACTGTAAAAACTGCTCAGGGTCTAGCCTTGTGATGGCGCAGTAGTAATTGTGAGCCACCTGCTGCGTGGAGGGCATCTTCACCAACGTGCTCACTGAGTTGACCAGGTAGGACCTGTAGGCATCAGACAAATCACTGTTAAAACTGCTCAGGGTCTAGCCTTGTGATGGCGCAGTAGTAATTGTGAGCCACCTGCTGCGTGGAGGGCATCTTCACCAACGTGCTCACTTAGTTGACCAGGTAGGATCTGTAGGCATCAGACAAATCACTGTTAAAACTGCTCAGGGTCTAGCCTTGTGATGGCGCAGTAGTGATTGTGAGCCACCTGCTGCGTGGAGGGCACCTTTTCTGACGTGCTTACTGAGTTGGCCAGGTACTATCTGTAGGCAACAGACAAATCACTGTAAAAACCGCTCAGGGTCTAGCCTTGTGATAGCGCAGTAGAGATTGTGAGCCACCTGCTGCTTCGAGGGCATCTCAACCGACGTGCTCACTGAGTTGACCAGGTAGTATCTGTAGTCATGAGACACTCTGTTGAAACACTCTGCAAGCATGCTAGTCCTTGATATGTTAAAATTATGCATATCAACACGATTTGTTCTATACTAGGCAATGTTTAGACTGCATGGTTGTAATGCCAGTTCTGATATTTTTGTATAATTCAAGCATGACCCTTAACTTTTAATGTGCTAGTTGTATTTATCAGGTGTTACTTAAATACGTTGTGATTTATTGGTTGTAATGTTGATTACAAGGGAGTTTTGATTAATACTAGTCATACTAGGCCATCGATGTAATAAAATTAATTAATTAATTAATGGTCAACCGTAATAACGTAATGATGTTACCTGATGTATGTACTAATCTACCAACTTTAGATATTAAAGCGGATATTAAAACGGAGTCGAGGTTCTATCAGTGCCTTACTAAAAGAGTGAAGCAGTTCAGAAAACGTCCAACAGTGTGATCTAAGTAGTCTAATCACCTTTAGTACCAGCTGTCACATACACTTTAATAGAGAGTGAAATATATGTGACCACTAGCTAAATGAGTCCTGAAGTGCTGAACGTCCTGAAGTTATTACATTGACTTTGGGAGTATAATGATAATAATAGTGTAGTATGTAGTAGTACGTGAAATATTATGTGTGTGAATCTTTCAGTCTAGTTATATCACCAGATTACTTTCCAAATGTTTATAACCTTTAGTTTGTCTGTTCAAATGATGATTATTGAGTGTGGCGGATTGCGTGAAAATACGAAGTCTCGTACTCCAGCCGAGTAGGAGATGGATACAGGTTGCAGTACGATAAACTGTGGTGTTACAGTGTCTGAACATCATAAATTAAAAACATAATATTCATTACGATTTTCGAAAAGCATTGCTATAAAACACACAAGCCAGGGAGAAATTTAACGCAGGGATCTGAGACAGGCGACAGACTACCGAATCCTTATCAAACGAGTAGTCGTAGTACTAGTAGTGATATCACCCCTATTCATAGGAGAAGACATCTCCGAAACAGTCGTAGTTCGAGTCTATAATTTTAGATTGCGTAGGCGGTAAACAGTATTATTGCTAGTGTCATCGTTCCCTTCAGTTTTCTTCCATTTGCTTATCATTGCAAGAAATACCTTGCATTCTCTTGTAATATACCTCTTAGTACAGTAGCAATATTGACAAATAACACCTTAGCAGATAACAAGTCATCACCGAAGACAATACCTAGCAAAGTATGGAAGGCCGGCAGCGAGGGTGAAAGTCTCGGCGAGATCGTGGAACTGCGAGGCCGAGACTCCGCGTTGGAAGCCGTAGTAGGATGTGAGGTTGTACTCGACCGTCCAGTCTGCAGTCTCACGCTGGTTGGCCGTCGACAGGTCTAGGTAGTACTGCACGTAGTCGATTACCTGAAGCAAAACATAGAGTTTTGTAAATACTCCTACAGTGTAGTTAATAACTATAACCTGGAATGTCTCATGCACATTGATCTTCGTGCGTTCCACCTTGTCGTTCCAGGAACTTTAGTGAAGTATATCCACTTGTCTCATCATACAAGTGATTGCAACTTGTTGGGTCTACATTCCGAAAGTTTATATCGTCATACCGATTCGCGGATATGATTTTATTTTGTAACATTTAATATAATTTAATGGATTTCAAACATTGAAAGATCAATATACCAAACTAACACAGGAATGACACTGACACATCGGAATGCCTGATTAGTCTTCATAATTTGTAACGTTTCTAATTTACATAATATATCTACACTTTACCTGTCCTGTATCACTGTTGAACTTGTAGAGCCTAATAGCCGGGTTGTTGAAACCACTGGAAGACCTCCTAGGAGTCACTGAAGGAGCAATGAAAATATTGGATACTGGTCGACCTGTAAAGAAAAAAATTGTAATCATGCTCAGGAAATAAATAAAAACATCCAGACAAACAGCCTCACCGTCTACAGCGATCCATGTGTTTTTGTATCCTAGTGGACAATTGTTTAGCCCATATTGTCCAGGGGCATCATCAGCACGGATTCAAAAACACATGGATCGCAGTAGACGGTGAGACTCTTTGTCTTAATTAAAGCTATTCCTGGTCGCTGGTAGTTACAAAACCATTCAACAACTAGTTGAATGTGCTAATATATAAGTATGTTATTTGAAGAGTATCACGTAAGAGGGGCGCCACTAAGCAAATTTGAAATAAGAGCAAACATAAAATACATATTAAACTATTATGCTATTAAACTATTATGCTCCCAATTTACATTACAAATAAATGTGTTTCATGTATTTTGTATAAATATATTTAAATATTATAAGCAAAGCAGACAGTTAACAACCCTGACCCTAGTTACAGTTTCGTAGCAGTACTTTGGTGTGAGGTTGCTTTGGCGTGGCCGGCTTTAACGTTCTGCAAAGCCACTACGCTGTTGTTAGGCTCATTTTAAGAGGTTCGTAGGTGTTAGTACCTTTCCTACCTACGTAAGAATATTAATAGACTTCCAAATGCAATTTGTGTAGTGATGATTTCTTTTTAACCAACGATGCAAGTGGTCAAATAATGGTTGGACACTCAACACAAGCACGGTTAGGCCTATATAAGAACGGATATTATAACTGTACTGCAGAACAGTCTTGCTTTGCAAGCTTCAATGATACTTGATCTAAATCTGTATTAATTGATACGCCAACACACGCACGAAAGTTAAACAAATCTTGTACTTACAATTTATATATTATTTAGATGAATAAATAAACGGTATCAGGAAACTGACACATACTTTCTCCCTTTTAGCCCAACTTTAATTAATAAATTACTTTTTATTTACTAAATATAGGATAGGACCTACAAAGCACGGTCGAATGTACAAAAATCTTGTAAACAAGTTGTTTTCAAAAATATCCACCCAAATCCCTGTTTAGGAGGCACTTCAGAATCCATCGCTACACACGTGGTTTTAAGAGGGGAAATACCCCCTATTCCCCCCTCAGGGTTATTAAGGGGCAACATATTTCGAATTTCCTCTGTTGGTCAATGCTAACTTAGCATATCAAAATTGATCAACAAATAAGAGAGAAATAGTAATTTTTGTATTCCCCATAACAGAGAAATAGTAATTTTCGTATTCCCCATAAGAATAACATTGGACTACGTACTGCGTTTACCGCAAAACGAAAATTAAAATTTCCTCCGTAATCAGTAATCGTAGAAAAGTAATTCAAAATACTAAATTATTTAGTTTTTGAGCAATTTTTTATGGTGAATAGTAATATTTTTTACATTTATGTTTTTTATGAAAAATCAAAAACTTAATTTTTTATATTCTAAGTCTTGTAATTTCTGAACCCGAATTTTTAAAGAAATGCGGGTGGTGTAATTTCGTTGGAAAACTAAATTTCTACAAACGACTAAAGTTTAATCAAAATCGTTAGAGCCGTTTTTGAGAAATCTTGATTTTTCATGTTTTTTGGTATTTTTGGGGGATAATTAGCCTTAACATTCAAAAATTCCAAAAATGAAAAAACCTGGATATATCGTGGATTAGTACCTACACACCAAATTTCATATAAATCGGACCATTGGTTAGAGATTTAGCTCTGTACACATCCATACAGACAGACAGATAGACAGACAGACAGACACACAGACATCACGTAAAAATCACCTTTTTGGATGCAGGGAGCACCAAAACGAGTATTTCCACTAACAACTCAAATTCGAAAATTTTGACGAAAAAAATACTTTCTCCATATACTCTGTATAAGGGGGAGAAAGTAAAAGGAATACCTTATCAATTACAATTGTGTTAAAACTAGGAGTACGCTCTTTTATCGCATAAGAGGCTGAGCTCACAGTTATCAATACAAACAAAATTCTTTCAATTCACAATTTATCCCAAAGGCTCACTTTGTAACTGCAGCTTGACAATGTTGTTCAAATACAAAACATGAAGAATAAACAATGAAATCTGAAATCAATCAGTCAGACCAAGTGCATTGAAGTAGGTGTTACTCACCCCTCACTCTCACTGGCGGCTGTATCATCTAGGCCATCTAGACCATCTATCCCACTATCATCTACAGTCCAATCATCATTCGATATCTGCTAAGGTTAGATATTGAACTAGTTTTGAATGTGATCTTCAATGTTAACCAGAGTTTTAAATATTTAGGTGTTCAAAACAGATTGACTGATTTAAACCTTAGTGTTCTTCAACAGTATTAAGATATATTTAAACATCAATACAATACTATAACTATAATAAAATAACAGTGTGGGACCTGGGATTTGTAGCCCTCCAGTGGAACTAAAGTGTAAATAATTACTTTAAAACCACTTAGTTTGACTGATTGTGGACCTACATTCTATCAAAATATTGTACTTTAACAAAATCTTCAACTAATATAATAAACCCCCTTTATTATATTATATTATATTATATTATATTATATTGGACTATATGAGATAGTCACACAGTGTGAATACTCGCCTTCAAATAATATGATGTAACAGGCTGTTTTTACACTAATATTAAATACTTTTGTAGTATGAACATCTAAACATATTGGGATAAGGCAGTACCGTCTTGAGTATTAAATTAAATTTATGAGGTTACAGCGTGTTAACCTCAAAATGGCCTCGTTGATCGTGTTTATTAGTTAGCAGATTGTGGCAGATTCAGTCACAGCTGGGCTTACGTGAAACATTTTACGAGAGTCGGATGCATGTTAAGTCATCATTTATGGGGTAACGAACCGGCCTCATTATAGACGACTCTGAAGGTATCGGAATGAAGATGGCCAAAAAACTGTCCTGTGATGATGTCAGCGTATCGCCGCACCAGTCGCAGGTAGCGGGCGTTGTGGCGAGGAGCCATAGAGGGTCGGGGAGGACTGCCCAGCCGCTCGTCCGTCCCAGGGGCCATGTGACCCACTAGGTAGATCTGGAAACAGGTACACTGAGTAGGTGGAATAATGTGGGAATAGGCGGTGCTTGCAAAACAGTTCATCAGGAATGTATAGACTATCGAGGTGTAGCGCACCGCAAAAATATGTCATCGAGCCTCCATGCATATTTTAAACAGTGCTGGAGTAAGTTGGCAAAACAAATTCAATGACAATTTACACAATACAACGTTCGTAGAAGGTGCCCATTAAAGTTACACGGAAAACGCCCATCAAAGCACGCTTAACCAGTTTTAAGAAAGGACTTGATGTTTTCAATTTATCATTGTCACTAAATGTGTTATATAAAGTGCGTTGATTCCCTAATTAGAATGTTTAATTTGAGAGAATACACACACAAGTCAGTTGAACTATAACATTAAACTTTAGTGTTCGGAATCATGCCGTACACGTTTTCTAGCCGTTTACTACAAAACACAGTTTATCGTTGAAAAATAGATAAAAAAGTAGAAGTAGTATAAATTTAAAGATATTATTTATTTTGTTTATTCTTGTTAAGATACATACTTATTTAAGGGAAAAATATTTTATATACATGACATTAGGGTTCATTATTCACAAAATATATGTCTAGACTCACGGTTTCCTTGAGGCGATACGACTTTGCCATTAGAGTCTCCAACCACTGCCACTGCCCACCCGGGTCCTCCCCCCCGTCATCACCCGTCCAGAGGTTGGTGTTGAGAGCCACGAGCCGCAGCCGCCGTGACTTCTGCTCTATCGAGTAAAACCCTCCTGCAATACAAGGTGAGGTTAGTGATAGCCTCATAGGATGTTGATATGCAGGGCCAACTCCTCGAGACCGACATGCGTTAACGTACAGAACCTTCGTTTAAATGAATATTCGATGCAGAAGGATTTTTCAGTGAGCAATGATATCTGTGCCTTCAGGTATGCAAATCAGTTGTAACACAGTCATCATGTATTGGTTAATTAGTGATAACTGCTAAAAGCAGATGAAGTGAACCCTTAAAAAACTATGCGGGAATTCATATACCTAATAAATAAATTTTTTACATAAATCCTACCTAACGTAAGTAGTTTTTATCTATTTAAGTTTACGAATGGGCTCAGTAGGAGTGAGCATGAGCATCTCCTGTAAACATTAATCGTAAAGTAAAAACACAAAACTAATGTTATTTGACAGTAGTAATTAAAAAGAAAAATCTCACAAGATAAAGTTATTGTATAGTCCACCTTAGATACGATCTTATTAAATTATAAGACATTTATAAAACTGCTCAGAATATACCCCAGCCATTTTCAAGTTAGGAAATTATCCATACGTAAAAGAGGAATGCCATTGAGTAGTGTATATATAACGAACCGAGGTAGTAGAAAATATAATTGACCTTAAAATGAAATATTATTTTATTTTTATAGTAACTAAACATATAATGAAGATTTTTTTGTCAAATTCTATCATTCCTACCGTTGAATATTATTCATTTTCATACCAGATGGTATTAACTAGGTGTATCAAAATATGTAATGTATTTGAGTAACATTTCATTGCCATGCATACCCAGGTAGTCAACATCCCTTGTTGCGAACATAGAGACGATAGTACGTTTTACGTATTTGAGTAACATCCTTTAATCAGTAAGTATGGAAACCAGATAGGCGATATGTATTAATATTTAGAATTTACTTTCATGTTTGGTTTAAAGGAGTTATTGACCTACCCCACCCAAAATCAACCTTGGATATATTAAAGTTTAAGCATAAAATCTTTTATAGTGTATTTTATTTACTATTTTTTTTAAATCTAAAGCAATTAATAGAAAGCCAATGTTTCTAGTTTTACCTTTTCTTTACAGGGAAATTACTCAACGGCAACAACACTCTTATTCAAGTTGTACAAATTATTTTTAAAATCTCATTACAAAAAATCATTAATGGAATAAAACCCGATAACACTTTTAACACTGTGATAGTTTTTGGTTATATTCTGCTTAAATTTAATAAACCTCATAGATCGATAGCAAAAATAGTATTAATTCAAAGAAAATAAACACCAAAGATTATATATGGACATCTGATACTAAAAGCTCTTTTAGGCACCTGAACTGACAATACGTAAGTGATTAAAATTATCCTATACCAAGTAGCGACACTAGTGAAGAAAAACAATCAAGTGTCCAGTTTTACATCGCTTACTCTTTAATAAAATAAAGGTAAATACCCCCGTCGCAGCAAACCTGCGTACTCAGCGAATTTCCAATGCATAATATATGTCTTAATACCATATAAAGCCGCATACCAAGTTTCATAAAAATATATTCATATATAAGCGATATATACAATTTTAATTATTCTCCATAAGAATAGCATTGGTGATGAGTACATAGGTTTGCTGAAACAAGGAACACAAACAATTGGTTTTAATGCAAATATAAATATAATTTAACTAGGTGAAGCCACATACCAAGTTTAATCAATATTCAATCATAAGTAAGCACTATATAACATTTTAATTATTCTCCATAAGAATAACATGGGAGATGAGTAAGCAGGTTTGCTGCAACAAGGAACTAAAAAAATGGGTTTTGATGCAAATATCAATATAACTCAACAAGGTGAAGCCACATACCAAGTTGTATTAATTTATGTCCATAATTAAGGGTGTCATTACATTTTACTTATTCTCCATAAGAATAACATGGGGCCTGAGTACGCAGGTTCGCTGCTACGGGGATAATCAACAAAAAATCAATTTTTTGTGCAAAAATCAATATACCAGTACTACGTGACCCCACGTGCCAAGTTTCATCAATAATGGAGATATCAAATTTTATTTATTCTCCATAAGGATAACATTGGACAACGTACTGTGTTTAGCACTTTGAATATCTCTGCAACGGTTGGACGTAGAATCACAATTTAAACACCAAAATGATTGTTTTGTGGAGCTGAGTTGATTGGTAAAAGCAAATGTGAAGTTTACATTAAAATTAACTTAGGAAAAGCCAAAAACCTTTTTCCCGTAAGATTAACATAGGAGATTTTATGAGCAGGTTTTTTTGGATTTTCTCCGCAACCACTTAACCTAGCTTAATAATTCAAAATACCATATTATTTGTTTTTTTAAGCTCTATAACATGGTCTAAACAAAAATTAAGTGTTTTAAAAATTTTAGGGTAAAAAATGCAAAAAACTGATTTTTTGAAAATTTAAAACCCCCATAAACCCCCTTCCCATGGCCCGATTTTTCTGGTTTTCGAACTTAAAGTCATAAATGTCACTTTACACATTTGAGCCAAATTTCATCGAAATCGGACGTTTTTTACTCAAGTTATCGCATTCACGGACACACACACATATATATATATATATATATATATATACATATATATAAATTTGAACGAATAGTGTTTTAGTCATCTGGGGACCTAAAAAAAATTTGTCATGGTCTCGGGCTTAAATCTTACCATGAGACCTACGGTAATAGCTTCTTCCCTATAGGGGAAATTCGCTAAAACGTACTAATGCTTCGTCAGGATTATCATGTGTGATTTTTACTTCAATCAAAGCACATTTTTGTATTCGTATCGTGGACAGATAAAATAAAAACATTTCGTTTAGTGTGCTTATATTAGGGTGGTTACCTTTGTTGAAGGTGTGGAGGACCTCGGGTGGGAGCCAGTTGCGCCACATGGCACTGAGGTGTCGGTAGGGCTGGGTCTCGGCCGCCGCGGACCTCGGGTCGTCGTGGCCGAGGACGGGGAACACGAAGCTGCTAGAGAAGGCGTGGCTAAGGAGATGAGTCAGGTTCCTCACCGCGGCAAAGTTATCTTTCAGTTGTTGGCGGCCGGGGTTTGACAGCGCGTCTCTGAACACACAGTGGAAAATAATTTACACAATCTGAAATAATATCGATACATGTAAACTGTACCAAATAGCCGAGACACTACGATACCGAGGTAATAATGCAATCATAGTAACACTTTTTGAAGGTTACAGATTGTACACCGGTCCTGAGGCAATGTTGCGGCTGTGGTGTGACTCATCCGCAGCGCTAAAAATCCGTGTGTTTGTCACCCGCAATACAATTGCGGTTGCGAATAATGGGAACAGTTTTACCAAAAAAAAACAATAAGTCAACCACGCGGTTTCACTCCAGCATTGGCAACACTGACCACATCGCAGTGCATTAGTAGCCCCATTTGACTTAGGCCTATGTAGTTTGAAACGACTGGGTTTATAAAGCCGCGTTTTCTAACTACATGTGGTCGAGTTTTCAGACCGTAGCGATATAAATCCTCTCCAGATCCGCACCTCATTGATAAACATTACCGTTTGACTCAGTGATACCTGGTACCTGAAACCGAAATCACCGCTACCAAAATTACCGCTACCGAAATTACCGCTTTATCCGCACGCGTAAATTTAGCCTAAACAACATAATGAAAGGAATGGGAGTAGCGATTCGTAGACGTAGTATTAAGGCAACTGACACCAAAACCATGGCAGTGGTCCGTTGTGGGTTTAAATACCAGACCTTGACAGTACGGCTCACTCCTTGCAATGCTGAAAAAACCTTACACACAGATCAGTAGTCCATTTAGATGAGAGAAGTTAGGCAACAAGTGGCTGTTAACCTCTTACATAAAATAAATAAATCTCCTACTTAATTTTCATTGATAGTTTAAAAATGTAAAACCATACGTATATTCGTTTACCCACAGTGAAATTGAAAAATAATATCATTTAGTCACCCACAACTCTAAAAGAATGTGTTTAACATTTTGGTTAGCCCAAACAATTATAAATGCAATCTAGGCTCACCCAGTCCAGAGTACGAACTCGATGTTCTCGCCGTGTTTGGCCTTCATGGCCAGGACGGCTGACTCTATGAGAGGCCAGGGCGAGTCACAGTTGTAGTCCCCGTACTTGCCCAGCGGCAGCCTGCTTGTGCCCCCTCGCCAGCAATCTAATAGAATTTATAATAAATCATTAGCGAGAGGTATATTGGGAGTTTTCCTATTCATATTGTGCCAGTCACAGAAAATAAAGAACTACAGGATAATCGTTTTCATGGGAGTGTTAAGCCTAAGAGCTAGGTACCACGGAAGTATTACAACAGCAATAGAATGGAGATCCGGCCCCCTGCTCCCCCCACGCCAATACCACTGAGACATTACCTAGGACCCAATCCGCGCAATATGGGATATTAGCTCTAAATATGTCTTCTCTGTGTGTAAGATCGGATTGTGGGTACACCGGTTGATTGTCAAAACATTTGGTCACAGTGATAGTCGGTCGACTTTTAAAAAGTAAGTAATCTTCTAATATATATAGATTCTCGTGTCACAGTGTTTGTAACAAAAGTCTTCCGAAACGGCTTGACCGATTCTTATGAAATGTTGTGTGTATGTTCGGTAGGTCTGAGAATAGGACGTAAACTAATTTTGTTTCGATAGGTGAGTGAGCGAAGCGAACGAGCTCATATTGATAATGAACGAGTATTTGACATAAAACAAATTCAATGACATTAGGACAGGGCATCGTCTGTCGGGACAGCTAGTAATTATGTGAAAACCTGGATCCAGTAGGTCGATATGATGTTTAGTCAATGTAACACTAGATCAACGATGAAATTGATAAATAATAACTACTGCAAACCTGGAATAAGGGAGAAGCGGATTTACATGGTGAAGTATAAGATTAGTTCACTTCCGTTCAGAGATGTTTTTTAATATCATTTGTGAACAAATTGAAGTGTTTTTATTTTAATTTTTAACCTCCAAAAGACGAGCAACTGTCACTGCAATCAACTATTATGTCGATAAACTGGTGACCAACCGATTGGGCTAAATCCTCTGCCGACAGAACAAACACAGAGCTAATCCAACTTAAAACGTGTTTTTGAGGTAAACTTTCAACTATTTACTCCTTCAAGAAATATTAAGCCTATATGGAAGAAACTAATCTTATTCCTGACATTTTGTTCTCAAGACATTTCAATGATTATTTAGTTAATGGATATTTGTCTTAAAACTTGTTCAAAGTTCCTGATTAAGTCTATCTAAACAATATGTTGATTTTCTGAGAAGTCAATATGAGATAGGGACTAGGTGATTCACTAAGTAGTTTTCATTTACTAGAGGAAATAAACTACAAGTATATTCTAAACCGTGTAATGACAAAAAATATTTTAATATAATGAATATTGTAATACAAGGCAATTTTAAAGCGTTTAAAAAGTATTACAATTAGAACAAACTGTTAAAAATATTTTACCAATAATATAACAGGATAAAATAAACTACGTCTCAAAACACTACAAGTATGTAGTGTTGTGAGACGTAGTATATTTTATCCCCTTTAATTGTAACAACATGTATCATGCTACTCTATAACTTATTTAAAGAATTAAGCAAAAACTAGTTGTCCTGTTGCTCGAATCCGAGCAAGTTTGTACCCAACGAAAGGTTACTTCAGTTGTAAACATACATAACAAAACATCTGATATTAAAGCGGATGATAACAAAGTACTTTAAATCATCACGTAGTTTAGCCTTCTGTCGTCAGATAGCGCCACTGTTCCGAAAATTCAGACCTTTACTGTATTTAAGTGAAGCTCTTTCTTAAAATTCTGAGACGTATTGGCAAATCTACGTAAACCTTTAATTTGACACCTCAAACGTTAAAATCCGTCCAGCCGTTATCAAGTTATGACTGTGAAGAAAAATACCCTAGCGTATTAATATATAGATAGATTGATATCCTGATTCATAGGTTAGATTTTCCTTATTACTCAGGGATTATATATCGTTTAAAATTGTAAACTTGTACTATTAAAAGTAAACCGCATTACAAGCTATATTATATTATGCATATGTAGGAAGTGATATTATTTTACAAACGTTATAGTGCACTGAATTATTAGAAAATCAGTGTGTTACTGTTATTAATTAAATTAAATATTATTCTGATTACTTAGAAGAGCCGATCTAAAATAATCATGTAATACAAAAAATGTGTAAACATTTGTAGGGTATATGCAGTGCAATTAAACAACGTCCAATAAATAGGCTTCTAACGAGTTATGAGTTATGAGTTATGAGTTCTAAATAGATGACGAGGTAAGGGAAAGGTATAAACGCAAGTATGAGTACGATATTATATTAAAGTCTAATAAAACCCTGCAAATCCGTCGACAGACTGGCCATGTTTCAGTAAACCCAACCGATTCCCCGTCCCATAATAATCTAATCATATAAGCTTAGCCAATATTTTGATGGCCAACATTTGTTTCGTGCATTTCTAAATAATTTAACAGGAAAATGTTCTATAATCCTTATTTAATAGATTTTAAATCGGAATATAAGAACTAAACAGGATTTATTGCATAGACTGTTGCGTATCCCAATTAGTTAGCGTAATGATGTAAGATTTATAGATGTGAAAAAATCTTTACTGTATTGAGCATGCAAATTGTACTATATTTTGCTAATTTTAATAACTAACACCATAATAAATCACAAAATGTGACGTTGAAAGCTAATAACACAAAATATACTGTTCTTCGTAAGAAAAACCATCCTGCTAATTAAAAACTTACTATTGTCTTTATAGGAGTGGTAGTGCGAATCAAGATGAATGTCAGTGATGTGCCAAAAATATCCTGTAACAAAAAATGTATTATTAATTATTTAATTGATAACTTAATAATGTTTCACCCTGATAAGAAATTACAGCAATTTGGACACTGTAAATGTGATTGATTTAGTATCCTTGTTCAAAAAACCTATCCCATGGTAAAACCATATCCCACAAATCTATACAAAAGCCTTGTACTAGAGCGACTCCGATGTATTGATCTCGCCTCTTGAGATGTATATTTATAGCAGAGATAATCAACCATAGCCTCGAGCAACAACGCTCATGATCAATTAAAGGGCAACGTTCCTCCTTGTATTCATGTACACAAAACATTTGAAAAACTATATTCCCTTAACATAAACACCTGTTTATCTCACAATTCCTTAATACGTAATAATTAATAATTAAGGAATTAATACTTCCCTTCATGTGAAACTTAAATACAGAACTTTCATAATATATAGAGTAACAAAATCATTTATTCTTAAAGCGACTATTAGCAAAATAAGGCCTTTTATTCCGTAAACTCACTTTGTTCATTTATTCTTATTTTTCATTTTGCAAATTGATACTAGCAACAATTCTGGGGTAGAATGATTAAGAGGTTTTAAGAGAAATTTGGCTTTCACAGTACAGATATTTTGTAAGGGCCATGGGAACTAAGCCCTTGTCCCATAACGCTGACCAATGACCTCAGCATAGCCACCCTATCTTATATATTAATTAGCTAAGGAATTTAGTTTTTTTTTGCCTACGACGTCTTTATTTTTTAGCCTATTTGGACAACTGATGTGTCATTTTAAAGGTTTTACACTTCAGATTAACAGAAAATTGTAAAACTCAAAAATTACGCTTTAGATTTTAAAATATTGACAGTTAAAAAATTGCTTCATGTTATTTAAATGGGAGAATACTTTTAAATGAACTCGTCCTTAGTTTGAGAATACCAGGCAACGTGTGGTCATGGAATTTGTACCAATTTGAAGCTTAAGCCATCCGATGTTCCCAAAAATTGTTAGATTTATAAATCTCTCCTTTTAAGTTCGTTAAACGATAAAAAACATAAAATAGTAGCATTTCTCCATATTAATCATATGGGAGAATGTTTACCTAAGATTTTGAGGAACTCGGCCTTAGTTTGAGAAAACCAGGCAACGTGAAGTCATGGATTTCGTTATAATTAGAAGCTTAGACATTCCGATACTCCCCAAAATTGTCAGATTTATAATTTTCTCCATTTAAGTTCGTTAAATGATACAAAGTATTAAGTCCTAAAATTTCCCCATGTTAATCATATGGGAGAAAATTTTACCAGGAAATCGGCCTCAGTTTGAGAAAACCATTCAACATGGAGTCATGGGGTTTGTTTCAATTTGTAGCTTAACCATTCCGATCCTCCCCAAAATTGTCAGATTTATCATTTCCTCCTTTTAAGTTCGTTAAATGATACAAAGTACAAAGTCCTAAAATTGTTCCATGTTATTCATATGGGAGTTATCCATAGAAGGAACTCGGTCTTAGTTTGAGAAAACCAGGCAACTCGAGGTCATGGCATTTGTACCAATTTGTAGCTTAAACATTACGATACTCCCCAAAATTTTTAGATTTATAATTTTCTCCCTTTAAGTTTGTTTAATGATATAAAGTATTAAGTACTTAAATTTCCCCATTTTATTCATATGGCAGAAATTTTGACCAGGAACTCGGCCTTAGTTTAAGAAATCCATGTCACGAGTGGTCATGGGATTTATACCCATTTAAAGTTGAAACGTTTCGATATCCTAAAATTGTTAGAATTATAATTTTCTTCTTTTAAGTTTGTTAAATGATACAAAATGTAAATGGCTATATTTTTTTGTGGTACCGTTTTGGTGGGATTTGAAGTATTTTTTGTTTACAACAAACAGCTGATTATAATCCTGACTGTGATTTTCATTAGACAGCTGATCAGCTCATCAAGCTTTTGATTTATTTTCGTGTATTATCTATCTATACTAATAAAGTAGTTGTAAGTGTGTGTGTGCCCCAAGTGATTTCCAAAACGGCCTTGTAGGGGACCAACACATTTTAGCTATGTATTTTTTTGCTTTTCCCCTAAACCTCAAGGCTGCGCCCCAGTGGCACCAAAAGCTGCATGTTATTATTATGGAGAAAAGGTTTTTCCTAAATTGCTCAAAAACGTCTCTTGAAATCTGCTCCCGGACGATACCACGTTGTTGGGGGACTAGAGGTCTTTGGATAATTTTTTGGCAGTCTCAGGGCTCTACCCCACTGACTTCTTTTATCACCTCCCTTCGTTCAATTTGGATGTGTGATGGTTCTTTGGATTTGTTTTATAATGTCGTATGTCTTGAATGATATCCCAACGTTCGATACGTTCCCCCTACAAACCTTAGGGCTCCGCCCCCCTGGCACAATTATCGTGTTACTTTTCGCGTTTTTTTCGTGAGTTTAGCCAATTGTCAAAGATCCATAACATTTGGGTAGATTTTTTAAGACCCCGACCTTAGGGCTCCGCCCCAGTAACTAAAGCATTGCCATGGTTATTCTTATGGAAATATGTGTACTCCAGGTTAATGCAAAAAGTGCTCTTCAATTTGCTCCCGGACCATGATATGTTGTTAGGGAACTGAAGGTCTTCAAATAATTTTTTTGCGACCTTGGGGCTCCGCCCAACTGGCTTCGTCTAATTCTGAACGTCTAGTTTCTGACGTCCAATTTTGACGTGTTATGGTTCTTTGGATTTGTTTTATACGCCTGCATGTATTGAATAATGACACAAACCTTAGTCCTCCGCCCACCTGGCAAAATTGTCATGTTATTTTTTTCAGTTGTTTGTGTAATTTAAGCCAATTGTCATTAAACCATAACATTAGGGTATCGTAGGTTTTTTATGACCCCGACCTTAGGACTCCACCCCAGTTGCTAAATCATTGCCATGGTTATTCTTAAGGAAAATAAAGTACTAAGTTATTGCGAAAAAAGGCTCATCAAATCTGCTCCCGGACCATGCCAGGTTATTAGGGGACTTAAAGACTTCAGAAAATCTTTTCCCGACCTCACGGCTCCGCCCCACTGGCATCTTCTATCACTTCCCAACATTCAACTTTGATTTGTGATGGTTATTTGGAATTTCTTTTACGATGATTCATGTCTTGAATGATACCCCAACGTTGGATGTGTACACCCCCCCCCCCCCAACATTTGCTATAATTTTGCCATGTTATTTTATGAAGAACAGAGTACTCCAGGCGATTGCAAAAAAGGCTCCTCAAATCTGTTTACAGACGATACCAGGTTGTTAGGAGAATAACAAACTTCGGATAATTTTTTCCAGACATCAGGGCTTCACCTCACTGGCTTCTTCTATCACTTCCTAACCTCTGATTTTGACATGTGACATAAGGCATGTGGTTATTTTGGATCAGTTTTAAAAATCACATTTCTTGAATGAAGCCCCAACGTCCCACCCAGCATCTTTAAGGCTCCGCCCCCTGGCAAAGTTCATATGTAATTTGTTTCTATATTTTAGCCAGTTGTTATTAATATACTGTATCCGTCGAATTTCGACGGGCACCTACTAGTATTTTCTTAATTGTTTAGTAATTAAATTTAATAGATGGTTGCGAGATGTGCAACACTTTATGTTTTCTTAATGCATTTCCCTCAGTAGCTCTAAATAGTTCACTAAACTGATTATTAGTCTACATATTCTTTTCCCGCATTGAAATCATTGCAATCACTTGAGATTATTGTTTGAAATTGATTGGTAGGGGTGGCGAGTTTATGTGGTTTATGAAATTATTGCAGAAGTTTTCCATAACTGAGTAGAGACAAATTAGTTTCTCAACCTTTTGGGATTTTGAATCAGAAAACGTCATTAGGTATGAAAAATATTTAGACCTTAACACAATCAGTAGGAAAAATTCAGACAAAGCCCGATGTAAATAAAAAGTGCTAAAACCGTGAACAATAAAAACAGATCATGTGTTTCAATTCTTATTATTTACTTTTGACTGCCAATATCTAAATAAACTTGTCTTCTCAAATTGGCGATGGCAAAAATATGCAATCATCTTTTAAGTAACAAAAGTAGTTGTAGTAGGCTGTTCATTTAACAACAGGAAGGTTTTTATAACCCTTCCATAATCAGTAGTTATTCAGACGTAGTTTGTTATTGCTTGGTTAAAAATAACTAATACATTGTTATTTTTTTTTATATGTTGTAAGAAATCTTTTATTAAATCCCGTAAGTAACAACAACACGTAATATGCTAATCAAAAAGTTGTTTGATCAAAAAGTTATTTTATATTAACTAATTATGTATACAGAAAATCGCATGCCGAATAGAAGCAGTCTGTTTTTAGATGTTACACAGGTCAAATTGGAAGGCACAAAGCATTGCATGGCAAACGGGGTGACTTAAATTGATCTGTCTTAGAGAGATTGCAGAACAACTATTAAACAGTAACACATTTATCTATATAATTTAATAATTTATAGCAATCCTTTTCTTTCAGTTAAAATAATGTAATTTCCTCATCTGGATTTAGTTAAATAGCATTCAAGTTTACCATTGCTAGTTTTATATTAAAATTCGAAATAAAAATTCATAACTGAACATGTTATATAACCGAGCGGATTACTATTGTTATGTAAATAAGGGGGTGTGTAGCTTTAATATAAGTTTAAGACTATTTACTTAAAACAGTGATCGTAGATTTAATTCCTTCTCGTACTAGGCCTTCAGCCGTGGCATTTTTTATCGTAGGTATAGCAAACTCGCTTCGGTTGATTACCAATTTTCACCAATATTGGGATCTGAATATGGGATCACAGACCTGCACTTGTATACGGACACAACCGATCTGCCATTTCTGCAATTTTTATAATACGTTTGAAATCAATCTTATAAGCATATTTAATATGATGACAAGAGGAGCTATTGCTCGAAAGAAAAAAGTCCCTTAACAGCTTTTAGACCGTATTGAGCCTAAACAAACATCATCATATCCATTTAAGGGGTAAAGGATTAACAGATAGTAAGATAGGTAAGATTACCGTAACTTATTACAACGGTTTGTTCTAAAATATTTGTTTAATATTTAGTTAAATTTTTAGCTGGGTATTACGATTAAGTTTAGAAGAATTTATAAAATATGTTTAAGGTATGTAAAACGGAATAACAGATTTTATTATTCAAAGAAGTAAATTATGTAATCATGTAGAAGGAAAATTGCTCACATTTAAGGAGCTGAAAAGAAACATAAGGAAGCAATCCGCTTCACTCATTAAACTATTCAGAGCTCAAGGTAATTTTCCTTATAGGATAAACATACAACTGTTCAGGATTACAGTGTGTAGGATTATCCACTAACACTGTAGTCATAATGCAATCATCTAAAAGCTATTAAATCAAACAAATTGTAAAGTTAATTGAAGTAATACAGATATTGAAAAGTATACAATATCAGTGTCTATAGTTAAGCATTTGAAAAAATTATCAATAATCAAGCAATATTCATTATTAAATAGTGTGATGAAATAATAAACAAAGATAATAATGGTCATGTGTTTTATAAGGTACTTTGAGGAAGAGTCCTGTCAGTAGCTCAAAACTACAACTCAGGTGCTAAACTTCTAGAATTAGTTATTCCATGTGTGTTTCTTTAATACTTATGTGTCTAGATTGGACCGAGTTGTCTAGGGAGTCTATAACTAACTAGATCATGACAACACATAAGAGGGAATATTCCTAATTTACATCCTATACAACCGGGAACACACACAAATACATACTTTTTGCTTTATTTCTTCTGATATTCATACAATAATAATTTTACTCACCAATTTTGGCTGATGCAGCTTGAGAGAGACAATATGTCAACACTATTAGTTTCACCAGCATTTCCTGTAACATAACAAATATTTTAGCTAGAGTACAACTGTTTCCTATACATAATAAACGGAATGTGGTGTCAGTCTGTTGAAGTACTCTCTTACAAAGGATGGGACACCAGTTAGCAGTATATATTTTCATTAAATGTAAAACACTTGGAAAACTCAGTTTAAGTTATTCAGTGTGTTGAACAAATTTTCCAACCTCCTATACCGTCCTCTACCGTCCTTTCATGGAACAAAAGTTTAAAATGAAGCTCTTTATATCTACGTTAATTACTTAAAGTGATTTAATCTGGAGTATTTAATGAGTGGATTACTTAAGTATTATACAGTAATGCGGAGGCTAAAATCCATCAATAAAACTACATTAATTATTTTAAGCTTAGTTTTTCCCTTTTAATTAAAATATAAACTTCCACCGGGAGACAGACGAAGGAGTGACTTGTTCAAGCCGCACAATGCTGGCATCACTCTCAGGCGTATCTCTCTGGACAGATGTCGGAGGTTTGTCACCACCACACCTCCTGAGCAAAAAGCAACACCTCATGTCCGTTTCGCCATTATTTTTTTGACGAATCATAACTAAGAAGATAATTTACTATGGTAAATTAACTCGTTAAGACCAAATTCGGGTCCCACCATAGAATTACTTAACGTAGCCCTGCATATTAGATAATTGACGGATACCAAAGTTCTTTGCTTAGCCACAATGTTTAGGCCCTGCGATCCCTTAGCCACATTCAGAGAACACAATAAGAAAATAATTAAAAATAACTCATTCTAATATTCAAATGTTGTTTGTTTAAAATTCATTGCTGGTGATAGTGAGTTTATGATATTTAAGAAATTATTGGGGACATTTTCCATCACTGATTAGTAGCAGCATTTACCAGCTGCAGTTACTTCCCAATGGAGTTATAATCTTTGTTGAAACAGTTCAGACATCTTTATATGATTGAAAGATAAGTATCTTAAAAGTCTGCAATTTATATTATTTCTCATATTTCTTTTGACGATTACACATTTCTTAAACATTTTTTGTCACTTGTAAAAAGACATTTTGGATTGATTGGTTGATTAATACGATATATGTGTGGTGTAATATTAATACGCTAAAGGAATTTCCCCATATAAAATCCATACATTAAATATAGTTGCTAGTTTATTTATTAATAGTTATTTGTTATTAACTTATCACCTGTTATTACATTGAAGAAATTGTAATAACCAATGAAATAAACCTTTTTGGAGTCGTGTTGTGAGGACATTGGAACTGCGCTGGTCAAATTATAGCCAAAACAGTATAATCATATATAAAGTATAGCATACCAACTATATAACCTGTTTTAATCAAATAGGCATTGTTTGATAATAAAAATCTCTTTAAGGGGAGAGTGCTGCAGATATAATAATGATAAGTTTTTTTTAGCCACAAGACCAATTTCAATGTTCTCAGAAAAACATTAACATGACGAACTCTGTGAGAATTAAGTTAAAGTATTATTAAGTTTGTGTACTTTATAAATAAACAAATTAATTATACAGTGTATCTCTATTATATGAAATAATTATAAATTACTAAAAATTAATTAGACGATTATGAATTATTATGTTCTCACAAACAAATACCATTTACTGAGAAATTTAAAATATCGTAACTAGCAAGTAGTTTGTGTTGGGTGCTTAACATTTCTTATAACGTTGTTGATTTACTAACACTACAAACTAAGGCCATAGTCTACAAAGGGACATAGGTAATGCTCTCTGTGCGCTCCTGGAACAGTGAATAATTAATGGGACCCTAGATCTTGTTAGTGAGAGAACCAAGAGAGCGAATAATCTCATTTAACTTTTTACCCACTCTATCTTTCAGCAGTGTACAACTACTGTAAGAGATCGAGGATAACAAATATAAAACATCATATCATGGTACTCCAAATTAATTACTGAATACAGTTTTAGTGATTGTGAAAACGTCTTATTGCAAAACAAGGAAGGGATTCAATTAAATTCCACTGTGTATTATTTAGGTGTATTTCCTCAAGTTACGTTGATGTATCTTATATTTTTAATAATAGCTGTTAAACATATTGAATCTATTGGCAAGATGAAAAAAACAATACGTGGTAGAAGAACCAACGTTAAAAGTAGCCCTATATTTCCTAACTGACTGAAACACTCTGCTGTCCAAGGGTCACCATAATCACGGGCCTTCAAGGTTAAAACATGATGCTCTACCTAATTTTAATATTTAGTACCAACGTTAAGAAAACTAGTCTCTTTGACATATTGGTTTAAATAATTAAATATATTTAAGAAAACCCACGTTATCCATTTGGGTATTATGCCAGTTTTAAAGATTATCATTATATTCATACCATCAGCGAGATCTTATTTGGTACTTCTCATTACCTCATATTTAAAAATATAGTACTTCAAAGGACATTGAGTAATGAGTATAATTGATACGGGTTGCTATAAGGCTGTAACGGAATCTAATTAAATTAAATAGCTCGGATTTGTAAATGGAGACTAGTATTTTTATTGGTGGTACTAAACAATAAAACATAGATACTAAAATAATAGCACATTTTTACTTGTCAATTTCTGCACGGCCGGACCAGCGAAATTCACGTAAAAACGACACAACTACACATAATACATTAACACGATTCCAACTGCCAACATTTGGAGTGGACGATTGCTTTTGACGGCTTGTCTTTTACCACATTTGAATGGTAATTCTTAATTGGCCTGTCAGCTAAAATTATTTAACAATAAATTATACGTGTGACATACAATATTTCACTTGAGAATATTTAAGCTCTTAATATAAAGAGCTTGGTGGCTTTGAGTATTTAGAATAAAGTGTGAACTCTTGAATTATTACAAACGGTACAAACGAATTCAATGGTAATGTAACTAAATGGTTAACCAACCTTAATGCATAAGTTACTCAAGATTCTCGAACAAATATATAACTTTAATTAAATAAATTTACCAATCACTAAATAGAAAAGAATCTAAAGACAAAATTCCAGAAGTTCCAATTGCTAGTATATTTATACAGAAGGTTATTCAAAACCTCAGTTATTTAGACCTCCAAAAACGGCTTGCTTAGTGGTTTTTGTTATTGTTAATACTATGAGAGGGTGTACGTCTGTGAAATTGGATAATAAAACAAATAACCCCGTCACAGAAAACCTGCGTACTCAGCGAATTTCTAATGCATACATATGTGTTCCACTACTAACATAGAGCCACTTACCAAGTTTCACAAAAATCCATTCATAAATAAGTTATATATAGCAGTTTATATATTCTCCATAAGAATAACATTAGGGCTGAGTACGCAGGTTTACTGCAACGAGGAAGATAAGAAATGTGTTTTTTGCATTTATCAATATAACTCAACTTAGGTTCATAACTAAGGGAGATATAAACCTTACTTATTCTCCATATAAATAACATGGGGGCCTAGTATGCAGGTTTGCTGCTACAGGGAAAAATCAACAAACAATTTTTTTGTACAAATATCGATATACCACAACTAGTTAAAGTCACATACCAAGTTTCATTAATATACATTCATAAATAATCGAGATATAGAATTTTATTTATTTATTTATTCTCCACAAGGATAACATTGGACAACGTACTGTGTTTAGCACTTTGAATATCTCTGCAACGGTTGGACATAGAACAAAAATTAAAATTCCAAAATGATTGTTTGGTAGAGCTAAACCTATTTATAGAAAAGATTTATTTTAATAAAATTTATTTTAAATTAATAAAATAAAATTAATAAAATTACTTGAGGTTTTTAATAAAATTTCTTGAGGAAAATCTAAAAACCTTTTTCCCATAAGATCAACATGGGAAATGTTATGGATGCGTTTTTTTTTTTACTTTTCTCCACAACCACTTAACCTAGGTTAATGATTCAACATACTAAATTATTTGTTTTTTAAGCTCAATAAAATGGCTATAACTGAAATTGAGTGTTTTTAGAATTTCAGGGAAAAAATTCAAAAAACAGATTTTAGGAAAATTTAAAACCCCCTTCCCATTGTCCGATCGATCTTATTTTCGAAATTAAAGTCATCAATGCTGCTCTCCACATTTGTGCCAAATTTCATCAAAATCGGGCGTTTCTTTCAAAAGTTAATTAGGTAACGGATACATACATATATATATATATATATATATATATATATGTATAAGATAAATATATACATATATACATATATATAAATTTGAACGAATAGTGTTTTTGGCATCTGGGGACCTCAAAACAAAAAGTTAACATGGTCTCGGGCTTAAGTCTTACCATGCCACTTACGGTAATAGCTTCTTCCCTTTAGGGGAAATTCGCTAAAACGTGTAAAACCCTATGATTACAATATATTAAAAATAAAACCGCACAATTCTTCGATCCAAAATATTGCATTTCCAATTGGGTAAGACTATCTAAGGTATTTTCCACTGAATGTTGTAAGAAATTTCTGGTTATAAATTAATAAACAAACACCTAAGCAAGATTGTCCTGACGAAAGTCGAGGTAAAGCCTGCTCTGAGCAAAGAGTCCACTCAACGCAGGCTGTGTATAATTAATGGAGACTTTAACCCTTTGTAAATTGTATTACCTAAGTTACTGTAATAGCGTAGGTGATATGTGTTCTGGTTTACTTCTGGGCAGATATGTACGGTTACTGAACAGAGAACGTATGTATGCTTTAACAAAGTACTTTATCGCTAATCAATTTATATTACCTTAATAACATAAAACGGGATTAATGGACTTTAATATTTCATGTTGAAAGTTGAGGGCTTGTAAAAGGAATTAACTCATACGTTAATGAAAACTATCTCACTCGTTGTGGATATTACGACAGACGTATTAGTTACGTCTTAGCCGAACAACATAGATACCCCCGTAGCAGCAAACTTGCATACTCAGCGAATTTCCAATCTATATACATTTATCTTAATACCACATAGCCACACACCAAGTTGCATCAATAAATAAATAATTCATAAATAAACGATATATGACATTTTAATTATTCTCCATAAGAATAACATGGCGGCTGAGTATGCAGGTTTGCTGAAATGAGGAACACTAAAAATGGGTTCTTATACAAATATCAATACAACTCAACTAGGTAAAGCCACATACCAAGTTCTATTAATTTATGTTCATAATTAAAGGAGATAACACGTTACTTATTCTCCATACCAATAACATAGGGCTGAGTATGCAGGTTTGCTGCTACGAGAACTATCGGCCAAAAAATTGGTTTTTGTGCAAATGTCAATAGACTACAATGAAATGAAGCAATATACCAAGTTTAGTCAGGAAAAGTTGATAAATAAGCAAGATATACAATTGTTCTTATCTTCCATAAGAATAGCATTGGACAACGTACTGTGTTTAGCACTTTCAATATCTCAGTAACCAATTGACATAGAGCAATGATTAAAACACCAACTTGTTCGTCTTTTTAAGCTGATTCCAATGGAAATAAATAAAATTTTACTTTTTCAAAAATTATATGTAATAAACTCAAAAAAACCATTTTTGGGGTACAAAAGCCCCTCAAAATACCCCTTCGGATAGGCCGATCCGACTGGTTTTCAAAGATAAAGTCATAAATGCTGCTTTACACGTTTTTACCAAACTTCATCAAAATCTGACTTTTACTACGAGAGTTATCGCACCCACGGACACATATATATACATCTATATATATATGTCATATAGACATATAGACATATAGATTTAACACTAGGGGTTTAAATAATCTTTAAAAGAAAGTGGTTTTCGAACTTAAAGTCATAAATGTTGCTTTACACGTTTGTACCAAATTTCTTCTAAATCGGATCATTTTTACGAGAGTTATCTTGCTCACACACACACACACACACACACACACACACACACACACACACACACACACACACACACACACACACACACACACACACACACACACACACACACACACACACACACACACACACACACACACACACACACACATATATGTATATATATACAGTTTCAAACGAATGGTGTTTTGGGGTCTGGGGACCTCAAAACGAAAATTTATCATGGTCCCGGGCCTAGGTCTTACCATGCCGACTACGATAATAGATTCTTCCCTATAGGGGATATTCGCTAAAAACTTGGTATATAGCTATAGCTGGTTATATTGATAATTGCAAAATAAATTATTATCTTCCTCTTGCAGCAAACCTGCGCACTCAGCCCTAATGGTATTCTTAAAGAGAATAAATAAAATATATTTATTACTTATTTACGAATGTATTTTTGTGAAACTTGGTAAGTGGCTTTATATAGCAGTGCGACACACATATATATATATATATATATATGCAATGGAAATTCGCTAATTACGTAGGTTTGCTGCGACGGGGTATTTTTTCAGTATACTTACATCCAGTTGTTTTAGCGAATTTGCCTATAGGGAAGAAGCTATTACCGTAGGTCTCATGGTAAGACTTAAGTCCAAAACCATAATAAATTTTTGTTTTAAGGTCCCCAGATGATAAAAACACTATTGGTTTAAATTTATTTATATGTAATATATATACATGTGTGTCCGTGAATGCGATAACTTGAGTAAAAAACGTCCGATTTCGATGAAATTTGGCTCAAATGTGTAAAGTGGCATTTATGACTTTAAGTTCGGTCTATGGGAAGGGGGGTTTATGGGGGTTTTAAATTGTCCAAAAATCAGTTTTTTGCATTTTCACCCTAAAATGTGTAAAACAATTAATTTTGGTTTGAACATGTTATAGAGCTTAAAAAAACAAACGATTTAGTATTTTAAATTATCAACCTAGGTTAAGTGGTTGCGGGGAAAATAAAAAAACCTGCTCATAAAATCTCCCATGTTAATCTTAGGGGAAAAAGTTTTTTTTGCTTTTCCTCAGTTCATTTTAATGTAAACTTTACATTTGCTTTTACCAATCAGTTTATCTCCACAAAACAATCATTTTGGTGTTTGAATTTTGATTCTACGTCTAACCACTGCAGAGGTATTCAAAGTGCTAAACACAGTACGTTGTCCAATGTTATCCTTATGGAGAATAAATAAAATTTGATATATCTATTACTTATGAATGTATATTGATGAAACTTGGTATGTGGCTTCATGTAGTATTGGTATATTGATATTTGCACAAAAACTTGATTTTTTGTTGATTATTCCCGTAGCAGCAAACCTGCATACTCAGCCCAAATGTTATTCTTATAGAGAATAAGTAAATTTTCATATCTCCCTTAATTATGAACATAAAATAATAAAACTTAGTATGCAGATTCACCTGGTTGAGTTATATTGATAATTGCAAAAAAAACTCATGTCTTATCTTCTTCGTTGCAGCAAACCGGAGTACTCAGCCCTAAAAAAATAAAATGCTATAGATCACTTATTTATTTAACTATTTTTATGAAACTTGGTAAGTGGCTTTATGTAGTAGTGAGAAACATATGCATTCACTGGAAATTCACTGAGTACGCAGGTTTGCTGCGACGGGGATATTTATAAAATATATCTGAAAAACAAAAAACATGGGTGTATTTCTTTTGGTTTTGATGCAATTTAATACGTCTTTCCGTTTTTAATTGATTATTAGTTATATAATAACACTCCCTTTATACGTTCATACGTTTTTGCTGAACCGTTGTTAGCATGGCAGAAAGCCTAGGACCCTAGGGCTTAGGGTCCCTAAACCCCTAAAACCCCTATGCCCTAGGACATAATAAATTTCATTTTGCCCTTAGGTAATTTTATTAAAAAGTAATAGACTGCAATCAGTTACATGCACAACTTATGGTTATTCTGTTATGAATACAACATTTTGAAAACATTTCCATTAAAAAGTAGTTACTAATACAACATCAAAGTTAGGTAAAATGTTTAATATATTTTAATATCTGACGCATAAAGGGCCTATTTTAAGGGGAATATGAATGAATGATGAGTTATAGAATGTGTGAAGATGCCTTGTTTTGCCTTGTTACTGACTAATACCGACTGATGCTGTAGCCAGAATCTTAAGTAAACTGTCTTTAAGAGAAGGTTTAGGAATATTATATACGGGAGGTGTATAATAGTAATTTTATTCCCGCCATTGTCCAAAGGCTAGGGCAGGGCTAATGAATATGTTATTCCAGTTGTAGTCAAAAAACAAAACTCCTACAATTGTTGACCACATGGACATACTTATTTTAATATTGCAACAACTGTTCATTATGGGATGAAATAGTAAAAGGAAAAGAAATTAGTTCTTTAAATTTGTTAATAAAAAAACCATTTCTCAACCTACTAAAGTGATAAAGATGACAGTATCCATGTGTGATTGTAGATTCATCACGCACCAGATTAGACCGATGTCGAGTTGAAATTTGGTAGAAAATGTATTATTGTGAGAAAACCATAACATATTACTTGCCAACATTTTCTATACGTCTTAAAATTCAGAAAATGTTTGAATTATTCATAGACAATAGCCCCTTTGGAATAAACAGGTCCAATATTTGTATTTGGTAGACGTTGGTTTTAGTACATCAGGTTATGAACGTCTGTATATTGGTCGTAAACGTTCATCAGTTTTGTTCAGTGTGCAACGTAAATGTTTTGAACATGTGCACTCCATGAATCTTCCCAATGTAACTTTGATCGTGCAACTAGTTAAAATTGAACTAAGGAATACTGACGTTTTGTAGAATCATATATGGTCGTGGTCTTTCACGATGAACTGTGAACAGAAGGCTTTTCATAATAGACAACCAAAATACATATCACTATATTTGATTTTTAGTAAATTTCCTATGGAAAGTTAACTATTAGCATGACCCGCACGGTAAAACTTAAGCCCGGGACCGCCATAGAAGTTCCTAACGTGACCCCCTGAACACATTTTGGGGGGTCGTTCAAAATTATATATATGTGTGTGTGTGTGTGTGTGTGTGTGTGTGTGTGTGTGTGTGTGTGTGTGTGTGTGTGTATGCACACACACACACACACACACACACACACACACACACACACACACACACACATGCCTAGCGGTCGCATTTGTTGTCCGATTTACTTCAGATTTGGTAGGGACATTCCTTTCTATAATCAGTTGGACAAGTTCGTTGAGAAAAACAATTGAAAAACTCTAAACCCATGTTTTGGGGATTATTCTTTAAAATTTCGAGTTTATGGGCCCAAAAATGGTCAGAAAAGCCCCGGGTGTAAAATTAATGCATGTATTAAGATGAAAATTTGTGAAGCGAAAGTTTTAAGCCCTCTCTCGTCATTCTAGTATAAATATTTACCAAGTTATTACAGAAAATTTATATCGGCTAAACACAGTACGTTGCTTTATGGGGTTTTCCATTAGAAAAGCATGCTATTCATTTGTTGGTGTATTTGTATCATCCCGAGAAACCTCGCGCCTACTTTCAAGCCTGACTGGACCTTCTCCTAATCTTATAATGCGCAAAATTGTATTCATAGCAATGCAGGTAAATGAAACCAGGAGCATCAAAACAGTAAAAAATCAATGTTTTCAGAGTTTAATAAAATTGGAATAAATATATGGTTTTACACTAGTTTTGTGTTTTAAGGGTTTTGTATGTAGAAATTCATTTCCCTCACGTCAGCGTGCTGCGTGCGAACTCGTTTTGTATTGAATCTATCCTCTAATTTAGAACTAGCAAACACCATTCAAATGATTTTCTTGCAATAATAAAAAGAATAAAATTACATTTATAGGACAGGAACATAATTTTGGTGGCTGGATGTTTCATATAAATATTCAATAAACAAAATTTGGAAATTACAACATCTGGTCAGATTTGTAATAGATCACTACATCATATTTAACCTCAGAAACCATAAGGAATACCGTGTATAGGAACGCCGTGTACAGGAATACCGTTTACAGGAATACCGTTTACAGGAGTACCGTGTACAGGAATACCGTGTACAGGAACGCCGTGTACAGGAATACCGTGTACAGATGGTGTCCGTTCATCAGAGGATACTCTTTACAAAATGAAATCCTAATACTCCTTTTATGCTCTCTAATACGCTTTCTCTTTGTAGTCTAGAATGGGAATGATTTTAACTGAGCTAGAGTAATTTTCGAATAAAAGACTACCGTTTTTAACAAATAATTGACTAATTTTAAAACCACCAAAACTCTTAAAGAAGATTGTTCTCTTTTTAAAATCAACTTTGAATGTTTAAAAAAAATACTTTGTTGCGCATATTAATAATGAGCAAATTCTTTATAAATACTATAATTATATAACATTAAAAATAGGACAACAACGAATACATAATTTTTCACCGACAAAATCACGTGTGTTGTCTGTAAATTATTTGTTTGATTTAAAAAATGTAACTGAAAATTGTGCAGTTTACCACAGTTGTAACAAATAGGAATAACACTTTGTTTTTATATTGCTATAATCTCATATGAGATCGATTTGTATTGCCTTCTATAAGAATCATACAGTGCGAGTTTCAAAGTGAAGAACTATTTAAAAAAATACATTTAATACCCCCGTTGCAACAAAACTGCATACTCAGCGAATTTGAAATGGTACTTTACTACGTTATGAAGCCACTTACCAACTTTCATCAAATCATACTCATTAATAAACGAGGTATGACATTTTATTTATTCTCCATAAGAAAAACATTAGGACTGAGTAAGCAGATTTGCTGCATCAAGGACCACAAAAATCGGATTTTTATTTAAAAACCAATAGATCATCACTAGATGAAGCAACACTCCAAATCTTACCAATTTGCATTCAAGAAAAAGCAAGAAATCACATGTTTCTTATTCTCCATAAGGATAACATTACAGCTGATGAGTACGGGGGTTTGCTGCCATAGGGACCACAAAAATGGGTTTTGTATGCAAATTATCAGTAAACCCCAACCATATTAAGCCACATGCCCAGTTTCATTAATATATGTTTATTAATAAGCGAGTTATAACATTTTACTTACTCGCCATAAGATTAACATTGGACAACGTACTGTGTTTATCACTTTCAATATCTCTGTAACCAATTGACGTAGAACGATGATCAGAATACCAAATGGTTTGTGTTTTAAGCTAAATTTAATGGTGAAACCCAAAATTTGATTTTAAAAAGAATTATATGTGAAAAGTTCAACAACATATTTGGAGTGTGAAATCCCCCCAAAATCCCCCTTAAAATAGAGCGAGTTCGAACTCTCGAGTTCTGGTTCTCGAACTCCTGAAAATAGATGCTGCTTTCCACGTTTATACCAAATTTCATCAAGATCGGATGATTTTTACAAAGTTATCGTGCCTACGGTCACGTCATATATGTACAATGTACTGTACATGTATAAGAATTTGAACGAATGGTGTTTTTGGCATCTGGGGGCCTCAAAGCGAAAAAGTTATCATGGTCCCGGGCATAGGTCTTACCATGCCGACTACAGTAATAGCTTTTTTCCTATAGGGGAAATTCGCTAAATTAACAAATACTGCAAATACAGGGTTCCTGAAGTTAGCATTACGTTCGTTTTAAAATTTAAGATGGTAATGTAAGTTTTAAACATGAATAAATATCACCAAAAGTACCGCCGATTCTGCTAACTAGTTTATGGTTGTTGAGACCGAAGTCTTAGAACTTAGAAATACTCTTACTCTCAAATGCAGCTCCAATTCACTGCAGTTTAGAAATGCATGTTTGGCCTAACTCATGAACTGTAAATTATTCTGAATATTACGTACAATAATTTACTAAAGTTAGAATGGACTTTCTTGACTTCCGACAGTTGTTAGTTGGTATAAGTCGTTTCCCGTATACTGCTACTTTTAGTTTTAGGTTAGATGACAATTTCTAAGACGTTATTTGTCTTTGAACGGTGTTTTCTGCAGTATGCACATGAAAGACAGTATCTGAATAATACCTTTACATTTTTATTTGCATGACTATTTAGTTACAGCTCAGTATTTGTGACCTACCTACCAACGCTGACAATTTACCAACGCTAAGCACGTGTTTAATTAAATCAGAAAATTAACCAATCGAACAATAACATAAGGAAAGTAATACAAATACATTCGTGTAATCGTGATTTGCTACTGAAAGCAAGATTGAAATTAATGAATTACCGCAGTGAAAAATTCTGAATTTTACCAATCAGCCGTTCGTAAATAAAGTAAAATTGTGTCCCTTCAGCAACCAACAAAATAAAGAGGCATTACACAATCAAGGGATTTCTTATTATTCTAAGTGGCAAAGTTCATAACTCATAAGTCAATTCTCCATTGTGCGGGGCCTTTTATATTTAACTTTAAAATAAATTCCTTCGCCTCTATGATCTATACCTATATAAACTAAGTTACAAGGTGTAAATATTGTAATTGCAGCACGCCTGGTTTCTGTAAAATTGTTATCAGGTCAACGGATATTTTTTTAACTAGTGATTATATAATAAGGATATTCGATATCAATTTATAATTTCATTAAATATATATTGAAATGATACGGAATAACGACTTTTTGGTGATTTGCAAAGAAATATACATAACACCGAACTAATGACAACAAATGTTATTTATTTATTTAATTAACAAATTTCAAATACACAGGTGCTGAACATATCAAGAAAACATGTCAAACACGGGCGCTGAAAATAATTTTAAAACCCAACATACTTTATAAACATAAAGGGTAAACAAATCGAAAAACTTGATATATTAAAATACATTCATAACGCTATAGGAATAATAAACAAAAAATGCAACCGTTCCCAAGTGGCCACGACAAGGGTTTTTACACTGTTGCGTGTCGAAATGTTGACTCTTTGACAGGTTTGACCCGATTGTTCCGTTCAACAAAAACACAACAACCCTTCGGTCTACGAGCAGCTTTGTAACACTATATCTTTCAATAATTGTTGAACGAGAATTTTTTAATCGCAACTTGTTTGTGCTAGGTTTTGTCACAATATGTTTTTACAAAATATATTTGGCATAAATTTTATTTATTAGTCGGTGTTAATTCATATTTTATCTATTCCGGACTACTTTTTAGCTAAAAATTTAAATTTGTGTAATAGTAGTTTGTTTAACGTGAAGTTTGATTTGTTTTGAATTAGGACAGAATATATATTACAAATTTATTTATACAAATCATCCTGATGTTAATTTTTTGCATAAACATATTTTATTTTTGCGTACAATTTTTGATGAAACTAGGCTAACTATCTTTACCAGGTAAAATTCATTGCAGGATACAGGTCAGATTCCAGGTCAGTAGATTGCTAAGGTTTACCCACTAAAGTAAGGTGACCTCTGTTTCAGCTGAAACACGCATTTGGAGATTTGGAACTCTCACAATTAAAGTCTTAGAAATAAAAATAAAACCCATGATATTGTGAAAAAATCCAAGGGAAAAAATAAAAAACAATATTACATCATTATAATTATTTTTATAAGTTTTAAGAGAGGCGTAATAATAATTTTAAAGCTATTTATTGTTTTATAAGGACTAGAAAGGTGGAAGAAAATTTACAAATTAACTATGATTTACTGTCTTCATTTTTACAATGACAATGAAAATTTTAAAAATATTGAACCTAACAAGCAAACTGTTTTGAAGGGCTAGTGGGTAGAAATTAAAGATAAATACCAAGTGCCAACAGAATAACTCCAACTTATTGCTCATTGTATATGCAAGTTTCTACTGTACGGCTTTCAGTGGAGGGCGATTTTGTCTACAAAAATTATACATTATAGTTATAAAAAGATTATATTTTGGATACAAAGACATTAGTGAAAAGAGAATCCAGTCAAATAATTGAACAAATATTGTAATACATTTTTCCTAAGCTGGTAAGTGTCTCACCAAACTAATGTCCTTAAAAAAATAAAATTAAGGATTAAAAATCAAGGTGAGAAAGATATTCACTGTAATAACCTCACAAAACTACTACTACTGCTGCTACTATTACTATTCTGTATTCTTCATAAAACTACTTAAATCTAAAATAAATTGAAATAGAGGCAAACAAGTAGAGTCAACATTAAGAGGAAAAAGGATAAAAGGAAGTATGTGAGTCCCAGAACAATACTTAACTTTCAAACAGAACCTCTGCTTTCGATGAGGTGGAGGACAGCACCTGCTTTCATAAGTTCGCAAACCAGGACGATCGAATAATGGGAAGGGGTTTCAATAAAGGTTTCAATTTGTCACAAGTTAGTCTTTGAAGTTTCTCACTAAAATAAGTACAACACATAGATTGGTTTTAACCATTTTAAAGACCTAACAAGTATTTTTGTTTACCGTCCTATTTTAAATAGTTACAGAGTGAATAAACATTATATGGAGATTGTTTAGCTTTTAAAAAGGTAATTACAACATTTACAAGTCATATCAGTTGCACTTGAAAATAACATTGAAAGTTTAATGCGTCTTGTTATCCCTTAAGACGTTTAAAGTGTCTAGAGGATAAATAAATTAGAAAGTTTCCGTAACATATTTAACCCCTTTTTTAATCAGTTACCATGAGCAATTCCTTCAGCCCATAGCTTTGCTGCGACCAGGGTATTCATAATTTACAATCTATATCGCATTAATCAAATTATATTCAGTTGACCGGGTTAAGTATTGCAAAATAAGTCTATATGGTACATTAGATAAGGAAAAATTGCAAGCTTTCCAGCATGCATCAATATAAATAAAAAGATTTCTCGAACAGAGAGCTGGAACGGTTAATGTAGTTTTAGCAGGAAAAACTTTCATTAATTTCAAACCTCCAACTTTGCTATTGATGTGGCTTTGTAGATTAGATATTCGACTACTGCTACCGTTCTACTATAACAACTGTCCAAATATGCTGTGTAACTAAATCATATATAAATATGTAAATTTATACACACACTATTTTTTAAACAAGTGCAGATATAGCAAAAAGAAAATGTTGATAAACATAATGATAGAGAAAAACGGTAACATAATGGGATTCATGGTATCCATTATAACTAAATATTACAAATTTAGTTATTATTTGTTTTGTGTTATAAGTTCACGTCATTAATAAAGGAAAACAGACTGGTTTGTGTAGGTAACTCTAGTCCGATAAACACAACATTTATAAGAGTGCAGAAATGTTCTTACTAGAGAATACTATTTTTGTATCCTTTCAAATATAGATCTTTTATTTCGTTAAGTAGTGATCATTTCGTACGAATATTTAAGAAAAAACCACTAAAGGTAATTACTATTAGTAAGGTGGGCATGGTTAACGACTTGGTAACACCTCAACATAATATTTTTTTGTCACAAGAATAATTTCATCGATACTTTATTGTAATAATATACTTGGGGAAATTGTTATGATTTAATGCTTAAAAATAGATGTAACTTACATTAAGTAAATTATTTACTAATGTCGGTATATCCTAGTAACGATAGATTATATTACATACTGTTAATTATACAACAATAAAGTTTGTCTAATAAAATATTAGAATACCTCTAACAATGTTTGCACGATGTTAACAGGCTAGAACCTTAAACAGTTAATAAATTACAAAGGTATAATGAAAAATGTCTGATCTTAGTACAAAACTTAATTTAAACTGACTGATTAAATTCATACAAAAAATTATTACATTGTTTTTAAGCTCTATCATCATTGCGAAATTAAACTGGGCGTTCCCAGGATAAAATACTTCATAAAATCAAATATAAAACTGTAAATAATAACTTCTTATGACATTTTTAAATCTAAATATATAAATATGTTCAGACATATAAGATTTATTTCATATCTCTAAACAATTAAAATAATTAAAACGAGAAATTAAAGATTAAAGAAGTAAAGATTGGACTCCTGGATCGACAGTTATTGTAATGGTCGGTGAACATTGTGATATTATATAACAGCTTTTACTCATCAGACAAGTAACTGCGGTGCACCACGAGCGAGACAAACTGCCAAAGTTTTATGAAAAACTGTAGCATTATTATGTTCAGAAGATGTATGTCTTGCGGCAGGGAAGGACATCTCATTGGCCGGTGGCATGTATCATATTGAGTTATTTACGAAAGCGAAGGAATATTTAACATAAAACAATTTTTTTATCAAAATATGTCTAAAAACCTAACTGTATTAAACAATAAATAATCTTAATGCAAGGTAAGGTAAGGTAAGGTATTCTGTTTGAATATAATTTGTCCTTCAAAATACCGTATAAAACTAAAATAGTTAAAAACCAATATATTTAATAATTTTATCTTGTATTTAGCAAGTTAAAATTCACAAATGTACTTAAAATTGGGGATGAAAAATAAACAAAAATATAAAAACACCCAAATTTTATGGAAGTTTTGTCCCAAAAAGATGTTTATATCTTAAAAAAAAACTGAGCTAAGGTTAACTTTAGATTTTTCCTAAATCATTAGTTTTAGTACAACAAACGAAGGCATTTCGTTTGCTCATAATTCTGCACTACTTAGCTAATTTAACGAAATGTGTGTCTCAACAGTTTTTAAGTTCTCAATGGTGAGCATTAACGTCAACACACTGGAGGTTTAATAATACATGTAGGTTTAATAATATTCTTAAGTAGTAATATTATATTATTCTCAAGTATAGTAATAGTAAAAATAATAATTAACATTAAAAACTCATTTTTAATTTTGACTACGCTAATTTAAAAATTAAACCAATTTAATTATAAAATAAGTTTTTTTTTATATTTGTCTTTGTTTTTTTAATAACTGTGCTTTTATATCATTAAAGGCAGCATTGATTAAAATAATTTATTTGACTTAACTACTAAAAGGTTTGTTGTGTTTAAGATAGTATTATTTTTTCATTCAATATGAAAAAGCAAACAAAGTCAAATTAAGAGCGCAGAAGGAAGTTAGCCTTGTTACGAGTTTGAAACAACCGAAAACTAAAAACTTCTTTTCTAACATGGAACTTACCTCCTTTTCATGAAATGTCAAGGAAAGGGAATCCACACTTTATATACAGTGAAGACACATTTTTAAACATTATAACAAACAGTTTTACTATATTAAGGAAAGTTTTTACTTGTCATCCAGTATTGTGATCGCATCAATATTTATAATTATTAAATATGCCTTCCTTTAGTTACACAGGTGATTATAATTGTTAAACAGATCTATTGGCGATCATTTATACGAGATTTCGTTTGCTCTCTTTGAGATGAAATGGTTACATAAAACGATAAAACGTATTGCACATATGTATCTAAAGTTTCTTATAAGTTTATTCCCGAACAGAGCTTATTTATAACAAAATGTTTGATACTATTGTGTTCTTCGCTAACTTCGTATTCATCACAACCCTTAAACTTTGGTTTAATCACTGGATATCTATAGTTCACCATTTATTTTTAACAAACTCACCATTAAATGTCTTAGTACTGTTAATTGTGCGATCATTCAAATATCACATACAAGACAAATCTAATGTGCGCTATATTTTAATCACCTCTACTTTAAGGGGTGATTAGTCTTTGAAAACGAAAAATAAAAGTTAACCACTTAAAAAAACATAAAAATCTGACTCGCTTGGCTGGAGAATTAGTACTCGGAATCTTAAATTGAACCTTTACAACATTTAACGTAATTTTCATACATTTTGAGAACTTTTAAATGGACTGATCATATAAATCCATAAATGAAATAAATGGATAACCAAAATGACACTTGTAAGAGCCACTCATAATTGCAAAGAATTCTTAGAAAAGAGCTCAAATGGGAAATCAATCAACCACTTCGATAATGGGAGGATGAGAAAAAAATAATATTGCCACATTTTAGCAGGACGAATATTAAAATTGATGTGTAAACAGGTGTTTTTGACAATTTGTCCTAAAAATGTACATCACAAGGACGGAAATACACTTCGTCGGAACAAGAAAATTGTGTTTCGTAAGTCACATGACTGCCATGTTTTGCAGTGCTCACATGATTTTATGGCGTAATTTCTCACTTGTTGAATTGCACTCGCTGAAAATGATTAATTTCCATTATTTCCATTAATTTCTGTAGAGCTGAAGTTTGGAATATTTTAGTTTTATAAAATTAAACTAAAATATTCCAAACTTCGGCTCTACAGATGAGACATGATATTTTAATGAGTAAAACAGATTTATAATCGTGAAAAAATGCCAAAAGTTGAACAAATGAGGCTGAACTTATGAGTTTAGATGTTACTCACTTGAATGTGACAATTGGAATGGGAATTTTCAAAGCATCAAAGTCTTAGATCGTTAAAATCCGCAGACGCTGGTACTCTTGGTTGCATTTATTTCAAAATAGGATCCTCAGTCCAGCCATTTATATAAAAATTCGTTAATGGTTGAAGGTGAAACGGTTTGCAATGGAAATTTAACTGCTTCATGAGCATAATTTGCATACCTCATTCGAACCAGTTACTACTGTACATAGTAAAACTACTCATCCGTCTGTAACACAGTAATTTTATGATATAAAAAATCTACGAGAGTTCAAAAGCTGAACTTCAGTAACCAGCGGAAGCCCTTGTCTTCCTAACGAGATGGCAGTGTTCCATGTCAAATTGATTCAGCGAAATATTATGAAGCTCTAAAAAGATTGTGGTTTCATTACTAGCGGTACTCTATGATCTTTATAATATTGCACGATAACAATGTTTGAATTTTAATATATTTCTCGAAAACTTTGATGCTTGAAACTGATCAAATTTACAAAAAGTAAAGCTCTAAAATTTTATCAAACGAAGATATGAAATACATACATTTAGACAGGAAGAGTTGTTTTTACAACAATGGATATTAAAATTCTATTGTGATGGAGCATTGACAACTTGACTGATAGTGCAACTTTCTGATCACATGGTCTTGCGCCGTACTGCCCACGTGACTTGACGAAATTTCCCCATTCCTCATAGGTTTTAAAACTCGTTTTAACAACTACAGCAATGGTGTATTGTACAAGGTTCAACCAATATGATCGATATCAAATAAGTACTTGGTGTCTTCCTAATATATCTTGATCATCTCGATCTTTGAGTACAATAGTCTGCTTGTTAAATTATATACCCAAAATTATTTTTTATATTTTACTCAAATAGATGTTTTTTTAACAGAGTTGTTTAACTTTTTTGATCAGTTAATAAACTCCTAAAGTTCACTTTTAATTATTGTTCTGCGACAATAGTATCAGAAAACTAGAAAGTGATAAACAGGGTAGGTTGTCCAATCTTGCGGAGAGTAAACCATTCAATAAACCCCCTTTTAATTTAATAATGTTTTTAAATATGTAAGCGCCTTTATTTGGTTATGTTCAATCAATATTTGTTAAACCCATATTTGTTTCATAGTTTTATAATTTTGAAATGGTTTTAATTGGTAGTTTTTACTCTATAGGGCTCATTGCTTTACAACTAATCAGGATATTAAAAAAACTACATATTATTTTTTATTTACGCATTTACCAACTATGAATGTAAGCGAAAAACTGATAGATAACTCCAGCAGATTTCTTTATAGATTCCAAATTGCTGATTAACCCATAAGAATTCAACAAAATATAATTTACTCGTTACGAGTGTTGACATAAAAGTTTGATGTAAAACTGTTTTGATCACAACAAAAAAATACCAGATTTAACAAAATATTACTGGTTTTCATCGCAGCAAGCGATTTATTGAAACGTATAAAATAAACGAGTCGGACCGAGCGTTCGCACCTGTCACAAGCCTACGGAATCACGCTGTTCTATCCACGCTTTATGGACTACTCACACTGGTAATTCCTTATTCAAAAATGTACTCTTTAAATCATTAATGATATTTAAAGTTTATATTTTTACAACGAATGTTTTTTATGTCACTAAATGGCCCATTTTCAGCAACATACCACATAATAAGATGTTGCCTTTACAACTTGTTGATAGTTAGTTAGATTTGATTCAATTATTCTTCAAACATATTTCAGAGAAACAGAGCACTTTTCAATCATAATTCACAAACCGCATATTTATAATAGTTTTACACATAATTCAAATGTTGTGTACGAATAATTTGAGCACTTTTTCAGAGATTATTACCTTTAAAAGTTCAAGATTTTGTAGGATTAGTGATTTTTGGGTACACAAAATAATATTGTTATGTTTCCGGGGTTTATTTGTAGTTTAAAGATAAATTGGTAGATGTAAAGAGTCTCAAATTTTTAACATGAATTTAGTTGCTGTATGAAATTAAAAGTGCATTCATAAGACTCCATCACTGCCTCCATTCGTGATTTCATTATCTAAAGCATTTTAGTCAGTGACTGAGTGGAAGTAACTCAGTTTATGATTACCTTCTTTAGGATTAGAAGTACACGATTGAACCTTAAGGCCAGCCATAAGAAAATAATTGCAAATGTATAATATTTTCAATTTATTTTGACAGCCTTTAAATTGAGGAGATTGAGACTGATTAGTCAATCTATATACGGGATGTAATAAAATATGTCTTACAACACTTAAGATAAAATAAGATATATTTACACTTATACTGATTCACATACAGACGGTGAACATATATAAAAGATGGTACTAGGCTATTGATTTCGACCACTGATTGACCATTTTGGTCATTGGCCTGATAATGACCGGCGTTACTGGTCGAAATCGATAACCTAGTACCATCTTTTATATATGTTTACCGTCTGTATGTCAATCAGTATAAGTGTAAATATATCTTAAGTGTTGTAAGACGTATTTTATTACATCCCGTAAGTAATAAAAACACGTAATATGCTAATAAAAATGTTGTTCAATCTATATGTTGACAGAGATTTGATGATTTGATTTTTTTTCAATAACAGTTTCATCAAAATGTAACAGAGATGGAAGAAAGGCTTCTATGAATGTATATAAACATAATATGGTATTAATAGTTGTCAATAAACTCTCTTTATTCAACGGCAAGTATTCAATGACAGTGGTGGTTTTGATTCTCATCCAAGTTTTGCTGGAGTGGGGGGGGGTTCTGAGTAATGATGTAGTGGGGGGGTTTGAGTAATGCTGGAGTGGGGGGGAGTGTTAAGTAATGATAGAGTGCGGGGGAGTGCAGAGCAATGCTGGAGTAGGAGGAGGGGGATTGCGGAGTAATATCCGCTATTATCGCCTTCTCTTTCCTTCAACATATTTAAAAAATTTTCCGAAAGAAAACTCAGATCTAAAGAATTCGTACCTACGCAAGACAATGCTATCCATAAACTAAGTAAATATGCTATTTACTAAACAAAAACCTTAATAAACAACTATATATTTTAGTTTATTTTAATTTAAAATAAGTAGGCCTACACAAATGGTAAAATGAACCAAAGTTAAATGTAAGAGGGGGATTGCTTACGTTAAACTGTTTAAAGTTTGTAACAATAACACATATGTGCTCTAAGCTTTTAATGATGCTTTGTCAGTAAAGTGTACCGCATTACGATATTATGGCTGTGGCTTCATAATAAAGCTATGCCCCAGGGCTATTCCGGAAACCATGAAGTTTTAAATTTAATTATACTTGTTCAGAGTTAAACTTCGAAAGTCACACAACGCAGAATAATATTACATGTAATTAAAGTTCTCGGTTATTAAGCCATGCAAAACTGTGAAAAATACATTTTATGTCAGTAACCCACGGATTATTTTGACACTTTTGTTTTTATAGGTAGATATCGTTTAGTTTTACTATCCAACTTCGTGTGATTTTGGTGTATTCATAACCATGCAGTAGATACCTTTTTTGTAAGGTGGTGGTTGAGAGCAATAGGAGATTCTTGTTTGTAATATAAATTGATTTTCTCTTTAAGTACCACTTCAAGTATCGTTTACGTGACGTTCAACTTGAGAAATTATAACAGCATTAGTACTGTTATAGCTCTGGGTAAACTTCTTCGGCTCGTGTGATCGATTCTAAGCGCTTTGTTATGATTCGTGACTATTTTAGCCTTTTAATATTTCTTGGTCAGTTACAAATCATCCCGTGAATTTCACCAGTGAATAAAGTACCCCATACAGTTGTATTTTGTTTCACCCCTCACAATAAAATAAAACTAACTATAGTTCAATGCAAAGTTTGAGATAATGAAATTTCATTAAAGCATTAAAAAAAGATACTGGATTTATTTCGTCAATTCTTGAATTTTAAAATTGATTTTAATTGTTTACACATACTACAAAGACTTTCAGAATGTTCAGTAAAAAATTCTGGCAATATTACATTAGATCTGAAGCCATGAAATATGTTATATTTTGTCCTTTCCAGTGTTATTAACGTATCTCAAAAAATGAAATCGAATCGCTCGAGATCCGTCAGCAACGAGTTTGAATAAACTTAGAAAGTACAGAATAAGTGTATCTCGAGGAAAACATTAATTACTATGCATTTAATATTTCGTTAAATTTATATTTTCCGCTTTAAGGTATTTTCATTCATTCTACATTTAGTTTTATTGTTCACCTTACGTAATAACGGCTCCTACAATAGAGAAACGGACCAATGCTGATTCAGCAGACGTCCACACAATAGAGTATATGGACGTTGCGATATATTTTGTGTAGTATTATGTCTTTAGATTAACTTAGTTTGAGGTTATAATCGTTAAAAGGTTTGTATTTCTTACGAAGAACATTTTTATTTCCATGACCTGTTTATAAGTAGCCTGACTAATATACCTATTATAAGAAATTCGGCTATGATTTTCAAGCCTGTATTGGCCTATAAATTAACCAAGATAAACATATCTTAGGGTTACGAAGCCATATAGTTCATTCAGTTAAAGTTAAATAGTTTTTAACTTATAAGTACTAAAACATCAACGATTTAAATTATTCAATGTTATGCTGTTTTCTAAGAGGAATGGAATACGATTATTCATGTAGAATTGCAGAATGTGTGAAATGGGCCGAGAATACTACGAGGAAGTTGAAACGTTTTCGAACAATTTAGCTCGTGTTTTACACCCTGGCAGGCCCGACACGTATAAATTATAAAGTTTGCCCTTGCTTCATCATAGAAACACTTCTAAGAAAATATATATTCATATTATTCTACGTGGTTGAAATCTAAAGTTTACATTATGTTTTATACCTCATGGGAAATTAATTTTAATACATGTTTTATAATATTCCATCAAACATACAACTGGATTTTCAGAGTTTAATTGAAACTACATTAACTTCTTGTTATTTTACGAAATTCTTACTTGTGTTTGGATGAAAATAACGTATCCCTGTTGAAATATTACTCCCCAATACGAATATGGTAATTATATGACACAGGTCTGTTAAGAAAAATATTACGTTAAACTGAAATATAGTTTGAAGAAATAAGCATGGTAATATAATAGAATAAAACCCTATAAAATATTCGTAAAAAGGTGTACTTTCCACTTACACTTTAAATCAACGAAGAATAAATGCTTTGTAGCTTTTGGTCATACAATTTAAATCTTTTAATTTAGACTTTACACAGGAGTTTCATTACGATTATGATTATGTTCATGCGTTGATTATACAGTATTTGAAGTATAGACTTGTTTAAATATAGTTTTTAAAACTTTTATGAAATCTTGAAACGCCTAAGAAACTTAATATATTAAAGCAGTTAACTAGATTACCAGAAAACTATCCTCCAACGATTTAGTTTAAACAATTATTTTGATAGATTACATGTGCTAAGCAGACTTATTAAGCATACAAATAACAATACAACTTTTATTTTGTCCCAGTCTAATATGTGACACACACATAAACATAACCTAAACAAAATTCTAAACAGGTTATATCAACAGTTCAACAAGTTCTCAGTAGGTCACCTATGTCATCCTATGTAGGTTGGATATTTTAGTTTAAACAGCTTAAAGATGATTATCCCATTAGTAAGGGTTTGCTAGAGCCATAGACTGGGCTTTGATAGCAATGTCCAGTACGGCAAGCAGGAAGATGGATCTGGCTCCGCTTCAGTAGTTTTTCTGAAATTATTTTGTGTTTTATTTTCCACAGTATTGTTGTAATTAACATCAATAAATTGATTTTTAATTTTTACGTACGCATATATTTGTTTAATATCTATTTTACTAAGTTTTACTAAAATCTATGCTAGACTTGTTTAAAATCTTTTAAAATGTGGGATTTATGATTGATACTGCAATATAAGAAGATTTCATTATTTGTATGTGCCAGCTTCAATCTAAACAAAGGCAGTTACAAAATATATAGACTTACTGGTAATAAGGTGGTGGAACACTCGAATCATGATCAAAGGTTCAAGTTAGAGTTAAGTTACATAAAAAGTTATATGAGGGCTCGAAAAAACCGAATTGACACTTGCTTTTTTTAGAGCTACCAATAAATGACTTTGTAATGAATAAACTGTTGCCGCCAGATAGGGAGAAGGTCAACAGGGTTTTAACAGCTGCATCTGTAAATTTATAATAGTGTTACAGGCTTGGAATCCCCGTGATCGAAATTTAATCAGTTCATAAATTATATTAGCTATTAACATTTAACTATAAAATGGGGGAGTACCTGCCCCCTCTTAATATTGACAAATAAAACAAATAAAAAAGAAATAAAATTTACAAATACATTTTGTAAAATAACTGTAACAAATATGTTCACAACACCAATAATAATCCAAGAGGCAAACACACTAAAAATAAAACAAGGCAAAAAGCGTTTGTTATTTCTGTTTGCTTTTCACAGTTTTCTGTTTCTCACTTTTAAGTTATGAACACAATGTGTGTCCCTGACCCCATGTGGTGTTCTGGAGTTTTTATTTTAAATGCATATTTGTAATATAAATTACACCGTCCTGAGACGTAAAACCTGCACTGGAATATTGGCATAAATAATTGTAATATGTTGGGGATTTATTTCCCCAGTTTCAAACTAAATGTTTAAAACTAAATGGTCTCCCACACAAGAGTGAATCGCCATTGTTAGAATGCACATGGTGGTTGAAGAGGCCCCAGAGTTCACGGTGATTTATATACAGGGTGTTCCTTAAATGAAAATAACTTTTTTCCAATATTGGCAACCATTTTAAAACATTCAAAGATAAATGTCTTCTATTTCCGCAAAAATATTTGTCTAGTATGATTTTAAAATGATATAACATTTTCACATACACAGATATGCTGTTATTTTAATATTCTGAAATTCGTGCAGTGACTCTCAATTTTGGGAACACCCTTTGTAAACAAAAATTAAACGTATTCTTATTGGGGTTTATTTACTGGAAAATATTTAATCATCCCTTTTATGTCAAGCTACTCACCTATAATCATATAGATACAGGGTGTTTTCGAACTATCTTAACAAAATGTGTAGACTTGTTCCAAGGCAAACATAAAACTTCATATAAACGTATGTTTAAAATGCTTAGGTTTTTGCCTGTCGGTCTGTATGTAATTTTTACAAATGTTATAATAAATCAAGTTATATTTAAGATAGAATATTCAAACTTATTACACATGTGTACTTTATTAGGTAAAATAAATGTAATAAAATTTTGTTATTTTAACTTGGCGGCCATTTAAAATATTCAATGCCAAATTTCACGAAAGTCGTTAAAAATTCTAAAAATGGTTTCGTATAGTAAAATATGGATGGTATAAAGGCACCTTAGTTGATGGAAGCGGGTTATAAATACACGAGAAATCATTTTTTACTTGATGAAAAACACCATTTGGCATTACTATCGTACTGTAATTGTATAAATGTAATGTCATGAATAAACGTAAACAAAAATTAATTTTTCGGGCATTTATCACTGGAATTCATCAACTAAGGTATCGTTTTATTCGCCTTTAAATTCTCCATGTTTAACTATACAAAACCTTTTTAAGTAGTTTTAAAGATTTTCGTGAAATTCGGCATTGCATTTTTCAAGTGGCCTCTATTTTGAAAAGGTTTAAGTTAAAGTAACGAAATTTGATTACATTTCTTTTAGCTACTAAAGTACACATGTGGGCCAAATTATAATATTTCATCTTTAATAGAACTCTAATTATTAACACATTTTTAAAAGCCACATACAGACCTACAGACGGAAATTTTGGAATTTTAGACATGTGTTTATATGAAGTTTTTGTTTGTCTTGACCCAAAGAACAAATCTTTACATTTTGTCAAGAGAGTTCGAAAACACGCTGTATAATACACGATACCCCCTTATGACAAGTTTATACTTAAAAAAACTAAGGAATAAAATAAGCAAGGCTATAAAAATGTAATATATCTAGCAAGCATTGTTTTTTAAACGGAGCTGTGCATACACTTACCAAAAAGCCCTTGTGGCGGGTTGAATCTGAAAAATGATACCAGTTAAGTAATTGTATAAAGTAAATATTATATACTATCCAGAGTATAAAGAAATATTTTTTTAACAGCCACCTTTTTTTTAACCCGTTATCAGAAGAGTTAAACTCCGTATATCCACATACTCCTGAAACACTTTTTTTCGTAAACTGTTCGCCTAAAAGTAGAAGTCAAAATAGGGGGCTTCTAAATTCCCGCAAAGAAATCAGAATAAAATCAAGAATAAGAACGTTAGCTGAATTGTAAAGCAAATTAAGGGTAGGTTCACCTGACCACAGACAACTATAAAACACTACAGAAGGCTGACTGGAATAGTAAAAGGGCTGTGCACCCGGGGAAGCGCCACGAATAGGGTTGCCCTGAGAGCAGCGGGTGGAGTAGAAATGAGTCGGGTCACCGATAGGGATGGCATCGGGTTGAGTAGAAGTAAGTCGGGTCACCGATAGGGATAGCAGCGGGTGGAGTAGAAATAAGTCGGGTCACCGATAGGGATGGCAGCGGATGGAGTATAAATAAGTCGGGTCACCGATAGGGATGGCATCGGGTGGAGTAGAAATAAGTCGGGTCACCGATAGGGATAGCAGCGGGTGGAGTATAAATAAGTCGGGTCACCGATAGGGATGGCATCGGGTGGAGTATAAATAAGTCGGGTCACCGATAGGGATAATAGTGGGTGGAGTAGAAATAAGTCGGGTCACCGATAGGGATGGCAGCGGGTGGAGTAGAAATAAGTCGGGTCACCGATAGGGATAACAATGGGTGGAGTAGAAATAAGTCGGGTCACCGATAGGGATGGCAGCGGATGGAGTATAAATAAGTCGGGTCTCCGATAGGGATGGCATCGGGTGGAGTATAAATAAGTCGGGTCACCGATAGGGATAGCAGCGGGTGGAGTAGAAATAAGTTGGGTCACCGATAGGGATGGCATCGATAGGGATAACATAAGGGTGAACGGTTTGTACCAGTCAGACCCTCCCTCACGGCCCGCACGCAACTGTGCATTACTGTACGCCTGGCCTCAGTGTCCGGTGAACGGTTTGTACCAGTCAGACCCTCCCTCACGGCCCGCACACAACTGTGCATTACTGTACGCCTGGCCTCAGTGTCCGGTGAACAGTTTGTACCAGTCAGACCCTCCCTCACGGCCTGCAAACAACTGTGCATTACTGTACGCCTGGCCTTCAGTGTCGGGTCACCGAAGGGATAGCAGCGGGTGGAGTATAAATAAGTCGGGTCACCGAAGGGATAGCAGCGGGTGGAGTATAAATAAGTCGGATCACCGATAGGGATGGCATCGGGTGGAGTAGAAATAAGTAGGGTCACCGATAGGGATAACAGTGGGTGGAGTAGAAATAAGTCGGGTCACCGATAGGGATGGCATCGGGTGGAGTAGAAATAAGTCGGGTCACCGAAGGGATAGCAGCGGGTGGAGTAGAAATAAGTCGGGTCACCGATAGGGATGGCATCGGGTGGAGTAGAAATAAGTCGGGTCACCGATAGGAATGGCATCGGGTGGAGTAGAAATAATTCAGGTCACCGTTAGGGATAGCAGCGGGTGGAGTAGAAATAAGTCGGGACACCGATAGGAATGGCATCGGGTGGAGTAGAAATAAGTCGGGTCACCGATAGGAATGGCATCGGGTGGAGTAGAAATAATTCGGGTCACCGATAGGGATGGCAGCGTGTGGAGTATAAATAAGTCTGGTCACCGATAGGAATGGCATCGGGTGGAGTATAAATAAGTTGGGTCACCGATAGGAATGGCATCGGGTGGAGTAGAAATAAGTCGGGTCACCGATATGGATAGCAGCGGGTGGAGTAGAAATAAGTCGGGTCACCGATAGGGATGGCATCGGGTGGAGTAGAAATAAGTCGGGTCACCGATAGGGATGGCAGCGTGTGGAGTATAAATAAGTCGGGTCACCGATAGGAATGGCATCGGGTGGAGTATAAATAAGTTGGGTCACCGATAGGAATGGCATCGGGTGGAGTAGAAATAAGTCGGGTCACCGATATGGATAGCAGCGGGTGGAGTAGAAATAAGTCGGGTCACCGATAGGGATGGCATCGGGTGGAGTAGAAATAAGTCGGGTCACCGATAGGGATGGCAGCGGGTGGAGTATAAATAAGTCGGGTCACCGATAGGGATGGCAGCGGGTGGAGTAGAAATGAGTCGGATCACCGATAGGGATGGCAGCGGGTGTATGCGAATGCACCCCTTCTGACCGACTGAGCATTCAAAGTGGCCCAACTAACAGTTTTAAACGCAACTTCCGTTAACATGGTGCTTAGCCTTTTGTAGTGTTATCTGATTTGTGCGCCGTCCGACCATTGAATGTAGAATATTGCTGAGTTTCCTTTGTATTTGAATATAGAATGTTGATGAATTTCTTTTTTGTTTGACTATGGAAAATTATTTGTTTTAAGAAACTCATCCAATACGGAGTTGTGAAGGAAGAGTGTGCCTTACCTGGACAAACTCAGGCGAATGTCACACTGGTTAACAGGTAGTCTCATAAGATAATTGAAGTAGGCAGTTGCGTGCAGTTGGTCGTGCAATGAGTTTTATATGATATACGACACCTATAAAAATCATGGCCTACTTTCAAAGTCACTTACAACATTTGACGGACCAGGATTAACTTTTTAAAAGATTTATTTAGTTGTACATGTTATGAAAGTATATACTCAATACTTTCAGAATATTACTAGATAACTTTCAGTAATTATTATTTTTTAATAACTGATACGTTTAATTTTACAACAAATTCCTTTTTAAGAACAACTCCCGGTTGATTAAATTATTTAAACGACCTACAAATAATGTCATAGCTCTGGAAACAACTTAATTTAAGTCAGGGATACATTAAGTTCAAACAAATCGATGTTTTCTTTTCTTTGGAGCACCCATTGTCCAGTCCGTTCAGAGTACGCTTGGCCTCAGTGTCTGGCGAAGGGCTTGTACCAGTCAGACCCTCCCTCACGGCCCGCATACAACTGTGCATTACTGTACGCTTGGCCGCAGTGTCCGGCGAACGGCTTGTACCAGTCAGACCTTCCCAGACGGCCCGCACACAACTGTGCATTACTGTACGCCTGGCCTCAGTGTCCGGTGAACCGTTTGTACCAGTCAGACCCTCCATCACGGCCTGCAAACAACTGTGCATTACTGTAGCCTGGCCTCGGTGTCCGGTGAACGGTTTGTACCAGTCAGACCGTCACTCACGGCCCGCACACAACTGTGAATTACTGTACGCCTGGCCTCTGTGTCTGATGAACGGTTTATTCCAGTCAGACCCTCTTTCACGGCCTACACACAACTGTGCATTACTGTACGCTTGGCCTCAGTGTCCGGTAAACGGTTTGTTCCAGTCAGACCCTCACTCACGGCCCGCACACAACTGTGCATTACTGTACACCTGGTCTCAGTGTCCGGTGAACGGCTTGTACCAGTCAGACCCTCCCTAACGGCCTGCACTCAACTGTGCATTACTGTACACCTGGCCTCAGTGTCCGGTGAACGGCTTGTACCGGTCAGACACTCCCTCACGGCCTGAACACAACTGTGCATTACTGTAAGCTTGGCCTCAGTGTCTGGCGAACGGCTTGTACCAGTCAGACCCTCCCTCATGGCCCACACACAACTGTGCATTACTGTACGCTTGGCCTCAGTGCCCGGTGAACGGTTTTTCCAGTCAGACCCTCCCTCACGGCCCGCACACAACTGTGCATTACTGTAAGCTTGGCCTCGGTGTCCGGTGAACGGCTTATTCCAGGCAGACCCTCCCTCACGGCCCGCACAAAACTTTGCATTACTGTTCGCCTGGCCTCAGTGTCCGATGAACGGTTTATTCCAGTCAGACCCTCACTCACGGCCCGCACACAACTGTGCATTACTGTACGCTTGGCCACAGTGTCCGGTGAACGGTTTATTCCAGTCAGACCCTCCCTCACGGCCTGCTAACAACTGTGCATTACTGAATACTTGGCCTCAGTGTCCGGTGAACGGTTTTTTCCAGTCAGACCCTCCCTCACGGCCCACACACAACTGTGCATTACTGTACGCTTGGCCTGAGTTTCCGGTGAACGGATTGTCTCAATCGGACCCTCCCTCACGGCTCGCACACAACTGTGCATTACTGTACGCTTGGCCTCAGTGTCTGGTGAACGGCTTGTATCAGTCAAACCCTCCCTCACGGCCCGCAAACAACTGTGCATTACTGGACGCCTGGCTTCAGTGTCCGGTGAACGGCTTGAACCAGTCAGACCCTCCCTCACGGCCTACACACAACTGTGCATTACTGTACGCTGGGCCTCAGTGTCCGATGAACGGTTTGTTCTAGTCAGACCCTCCCTCACGGCCCGCACACAACTGTGCATTACCTTACGCTGGGCCTCAGTGTCCGGTGAACGGCTTGTACCAGTCAGATCCTCCCTCACGGCCTGCACACAACTGTGCATTGCTGTACGCCTGGCCATAGTGTCCGATGAACGGTTTGTTCCAGTCAGACCCTCCCTCACGGGCCGCACACAACTGTGCATTACTGTACGCCTGGCCTCAGTGTCCGGTGAACGGCTTCTACCAGTCTGACCCTCCCTCACGGCCCGCACAAAACTGTGCATTACTGTACGCCTGCTCTCAGTGTCCGGAGAACGGCTTGTACCAGTCATAACCTCCCTCACGGCCTGCACACAACTGTGCATTACTGTACGCCTGGCCTCAGTGTCTGATGAACGGTTTATTCCAGTCAGACCCTCCCTCACGGCCCGCAAACAACTGTGCATTACTGTACGCTTGGCCTCAATGTCCGGTGAACGGCTTGTACCAGTCAGAACCTCCCTCACGGCCTGCACACAACTGTGCATTACTGTACGCCTGGACTCAGTGTCCGGCGAATGGTTTGTTCCAGTCAAACCCTCCCTCACGGCCCGCACACAACTGTGCATTACTGTTCGCCTGGCCTCAGTGTCCGATGAACGGTTTATTCCAGTCAGACCCTCGCTCACGGCCAGCCCTTAACTGTGCATTCCTGAACGCTTGGCCTCAGTGTCCGGTGAACGGTTTGTTCCAGTCAGACCCTCCCTCACGGCCCGCACACAACTGTGCATTACTGTACGATTGGCCTCAGTGTCCGTTGAACGGCTTGTACCAGTCAGACCCTCCCTCACGGCCCGCAAACAACTGTGGATTACTGTACGCCTAGACTCAGTGTCCGATGAACGGTTTATTCCAGTCAGACCCTCCCTCACGGCCTACACACAACTGTGCATTACTGTACGCTTCGCCTCAGTGTCCAATGAACGGTTTGTTCTAGTCAGACCCTCCCTTACGGCCCGTACACAACTGTGCATTACTGTACGCTTGGCTTCAGTGTCCGGTGAACGGCTTCTACCAGTCAGACCCTCCCTCACGGCCCGCACACAACTGTGAATTACTGTACGCTTGGCCTCAGTGCCTGATGAACGGTGTATTCCAGTCAGACCCTCCCTCACAGCCCGCACACAACAGTGCATTACTGTACGCTTGGCCTCAGTGTCTGGTGAACGGCTTGTAGCAGTCAGAACCTCCCTCACGGCCTGCACACAACTGTGCATTACTGTACGCCTGGCCTCAGTGTCTGATGAACGGTTTATTCCAGTCAGACCCTCCCTCACGGCCCGCACACAACTGTGCATTACTGTACGCTTGGCCTTAATGTCCGGTGAACGGCTTGTACCAGTCAGAACCTCCCTCACGGCCTGCACACAACTGTGCATTGCTGTACCCCTGGCATCAGTGTCTGATGAACGGTTTATTCCAGTCAGACCCTCCCTCACGGCCCGCACACAACTGTGCATTACTGTACGCTTGGCCTCAGTGTCCGATGAACGGTTTATTCCAGTCTGACCCTCCCTCACGCCTGAACACAACTGTGCATTACTGTACGCCTGGCCTCAGTGTCTGATGAACGGTTTATTCCAGTCAGACCCTCCCTCACGGCCCACACACAACTGTGCATTACTGCACGCTTGGCCTCAGTGTCCGGTGAACGGTTTGTTCCAGTCAGACCCTCCCTCATGGCCCGCACACAACTGTGCATTACTGTAAGCTTGGCCTCAGTGTCCGGTGAACGGTTTGTTCAAGTCAGACCCTCCCTCACGGCCCGCACACAACTGTGCATTACTGTACACCTGGTCTCAGTGTCCGGTGAACGGCTTGTACCAGTCAGACCCTCCATCACGGCTCACACACAACTGTGCATTACTGTACGCCTGGCATCAATGTCCGGTGAATGGATTGTACCAGTCAGAACCTCCCTCACGGCCTTCACACAACTGTGCATTACTCTACGCCTGGCCTCAGTATCTGATGAACAGTTTATTCCAGTCACACCCTCCCTCACGGCCCGCACACAACTGTGCATTACTGTACACCTGGTCTCAGTGTCCGGTGAACGGCTTGTACCAGTCAGACCCTCCCTCACGGCCTGCACTCAACTGTGCATTACTGTACACCTGGCCTCAGTGTCCGGTGAACGGTTTGTTCCAGTCAGACCCTCCCTCACGGCCCACACACAACAGTGCATTACTGTACGCCTGGCCTCAGTGTCCGGTGAACGGCTTGTACCAGTCAGAACCTCCCTTACGGCCTGCACACAACTGTGCATTACTGTGCGCTTGGCCTCAGTGACTGGCGACCGGCTTGTACCAGTCAGACCCTCCCTCACGACCCACACACAACTGTGCATTACTGTACGCTTGGCCTCAGTGCCCGGTGAACGGTTTTTTCCAGTCAGACCCTCCCTCACGGCCCGCACACAACTGTGCATTACTGTAAGCTTGGCCTCGGTGTCCAGTGAACGGCTTATTCCAGGCAGACCCTCCCTCACGGCCCGCACACAACTGTGCATTACTGTTTGCCTGGCCTCAGTGTCCAATCAACGGTTTATTCCAGTCAGACCCTCACTCACGGCCCGCACACAACTATGCATTACTGTACGCCTGGCCTCAGTGTCCGGTGAACGGCTTGAACCAGTCAGACCCTCCCTTACGGCCTACACACAACTGTGCATTACTGTACGCCTGCTCTCAGTGTCCGGAGAACGGCTTGTACCAGTCATAACCTCCCTCACGGCCTGCACACAACTGTGAATTGCTGTACGCCTGGCCATAGTGTCCGATGAACGGTTTATTCCAGTCAGACCCTCCCTCACGGCCCGCACACAACGGTGCATTACTTTACGCTAAGCTTTAGTTTTCGGTGAACGGCTTCTACCAGTCAGACCCTCCCTCACGGCCCGCACACAACTGTGAATTACTCTATGCCTGGCCTCAGTGTCTGATGAACGGTTTATTCCAATCAGACCCTCCCTCACGACACGCACACAACTGTGCATTACTGTACGCTTGGCCTCAATGTCCGGTGAAAGGCTTGTACCAGTCAGAACCTCCCTCACGGCCTGCACACAACTGTGCATTACTGTACGCCTGGCCTCAGTGTCTGATGAACGGTTTATTCCAGTCAGACCCTCCCTCAAGGCCCGCAAACAACTGTGCATTACTGTACGCTTGGCCTCAATGTCCGATGAACGGCTTGTACCAGTCAGAACCTCCCTCACGGCCTGCACACAACTGTGCATTACTGTACGCCTGGCCTCAGTGTCTGATGAACGGTTTATTCCAGTCAGACCCTCCCTCACGTCCTGCACGCAACTGTGCATTACTGTACACCTGGCCTCAGTGTCCAGTGAACGGTTTGTTCCAGTCCGACCCTCCCTCACGGCCCACACACAACTGTGCATTACTGTGCGCTTGTCCTCAGTGTCTAGCGAACGGCTTGTACCAGTCAGACCCTCCCTCATGGCCCGCACAAAACTGTGCATTACTGTTTGCCTGGCCTCAGTGTCCGGCGAACGGTTTTATCCAGTCAGACCCTCCCTCACGTTCCGCACACAACTGTGCATTACTGTAAGCTTGGTCTAGGTGTCCGTTGAACGGCTTGTTCCAGGCAGACCCTCCCTCACGGCCCGCACACAACTGTGCATTACTGTAAGCTTGGTCTTGGTGTCCGTTGAACGGCTTGTTCCAGGCAGACCCTCCCTCACGGCCCGCACACAACTGTGCATTACTGTTCGCCTGGCCTCAGTGTCCGATGAACGGTTTATTCCAGTCAGACCCTCGCTCACGGCCCGCACTTAACTGTGCATTACTGAACGCTTGGCCTCAGTGTCCGGTGAACGGTTTGTTCCAGTCAGACCCTACTTCACGGCCCGCACACAACTGTGCATTACTGTACGCTTGGCCTCAGTGTTAGTTGAACGGCTTGTACCAGTCAGACCCTCCCTCACGGCCCGCAAACAACTGTGCATTACTGTACGCCTAGACTCAGTGTCCGATGAACGGTTTGTTCCAGTCAGACCCTCCCTCACGGCCCACACACAACTGTGCATTACTGTACGCCTGGCCTCAGTGTCCAGTGAACGGCTTGTACTAGTCAGACCCTCCCTCACGGCCTACACACAACTGTGCATTACTGTACGCTTCGCCTCAGTGTCCGATGAACGGTTTGTTCTAGTCTGACCCTCCCTCACGGCCCGCACACAACTGTGCATTACTGTACGCTGGGCCTCAGTGTCCGGGGTACGGCTTGTACCAGTCAGATTCTCCCTCACGGCGCGCACATAACTGTGCATTGCTGTACGCCTGGCCTCAGTGTCCGATGAACGGTTTGTTCCAGTCAGACCCTCCCTCACGGCCTGCACAAAACTGTGCATTACTGTACGCCTGCTCTCAGTGTCCGGAGAACGGCTTGTACTAGTCAGAACCTCCCTCACGGCCTGCAACCAACTGTGCATTACTGTACGCTTGGCATCAGTCTCCGATGAACGATTTGTTCCAATCAGACCCTCCCTCACGGCCCGCACACAACTGTGCATTACTGTACGCTTGGCTTCAGTTTTCGGTGAACGGCTTCTACCAGTCAGACCCTCCCTCACGGCCCGCACACAACTGTGAATTACTGTACGCCTGGCCTCAGTGTCTGATGAACGGTGTATTCCAGTCAGACCCTTCCTCACGGCCCGCACACAACTGTGCATTACTGTACGCTTGGCTTTAATGTCCGGTGAACGGCTTGTACCAGTCAGAACCTCCCTCACGGCCTGCACATAACTGTGCATTGCTGTACGCCTGGCCTCAGTGTCTGATGAACGGTTTATTCCAGTCAGACCCTCCCTCACGGCCCGCACACAACTGTGCATTACTGTACGCTTGGCCTCAGTGTCCGATGAACGGTTTATTCCAGTCTGACCCTCCCTCACGCCTGAACACAACTGTGCATTACTGTACGCCTGGCCTCAGTGTCTGATGAACGGTTTATTCCAATCAGACCCTCCCTCACGGCCCGCACACAACTGTGCATTACTGTACGCTTGGCCTCAGTGTCCGGTAAACGGCTTGTACCAGTCAGACCCTCCCTCACGGCCCTACACAACTGTGCATTACTGTACGCCTGGCCTCAGTGTCCGGTGAACGGTTTGTTCCAGTCAGACCCTCCCTCATGGCCCGCACACAACTGTGCATTACTGTAAGCTTGGCCTCAGTGTCCGGTGAACGGTTTGTTCAAGTCAGACCCTCCCTCACGGCCTGCACACAACTGTGCATTACTGTACACCTGGTCTCAGTGTCCGGTGAACGGCTTGTACCAGTCAGACCCTCCCTCACGGCCCACACACAACTGTGCATTACTGTACGCGTCGCCTCAGTGTCCGATGAACGGTTTGTTCTAGTCAGACCCTCACTCTTGGCCCGCACACAACTGTGCATTACTGTACGCTGGGCCTCAGTGTCCGGTGAACGGCTTGTACCAATCAGACCCTCCCTCACGGCCCGCACATAACTGTGCATTACTGTACGCCTGGCCTCAGTGTCCGATGAACGGTTTGTTCCAGTCAGACCCTCTCTCACGGCCTGCACACAACTGTGCATTACTGAATACTTGGCCTCAGTGTTCAGTGAACAGTTTGTTCCAGTCAGACCCTCCCTCACGGCCCGCACACAACTGTGCATTACTGTACGCTTGGCCTCAGTGTCCGGTGAACGGTTTGTTCCAATCGGACCCTCCCCCACTGCCCGCACGGAATTGTGCATTACTGTACGCTTGGCCTCAGTGTCCGGTGAACGGCTTGTACCAGTCAGACCCTCCCTCACGGCCCGCAAACAACTGTGCATTACTGTACGCCTGGCCTCAGTGTCCGATGAACGGTTTGTTCCAGTCAAACCCTCCTTCACGGCCCAAACACAACTGTGCATTACTGTACGCCTGGCCTCAGTGTCCGATGAACGGCTTTGACCAGTCAGACCCTCCCTCACGGCCTACACACAACTGTGCATTACTGTACGCTTCGCCTCAGTGTCCGATGAACGGTTTTTTCTTGTCAGATCCTCCCACACGGCCTGCACACAACTGTGCATTACTGTACGCTGGGCCTCAGTGTCCGGTGAACGGCTTGTACCAGTCAGACCCTCCCTCACGGCCCGCACATAACTGTGCATTACTGTACGCCTGGCCTCAGAGTCCGATCAACTGTTTGTTCCAGTCAGACCCTCCCTCATGGCCCGCACACAACTGTGCATTACTGTACGCTTGGCCTCAGTGTCCGGTGAACGGTTTGTTCCAATCGGACCCTCCCCCACGGCCCGCACGGAACTGTGCATTACTGTACGCTTGGCCTCAGTGTCCGGTGAACGGCTTATACCAGTCAGACCCTCCCTCACGGCCCGCAAACAACTGTGCATTACTGTCCGCCTGGCCTCAGTGTCCGATGAACGGTTTGTTCCATTCAAACCCTCCCTCACGGCCCAAACACAACTGTGCATTACTGTACGCCCTGCCTCAGTGTCCGATGAACGGCTTTGACCCGTCAGACCCTCCCTCACGGCCTACACACAACTGTGCATTACTGTACGCTTCGCCTCAGTGTCCGATGAACGGTTTTTTCTAGTCAGATCCTCCCTCATGGCCTGCACACAACTGTGCATTACTGTACGCTGGGCCCCAGTGTCCAGTGAACGGCTTGTACCAGTCAGACAATCCCTCACGGCCTGCACACAACTGTGCATTACTGTAAGATTGGCCTCAGTCCCCGATGAGCGGTTTGTTCCAATCAGACCCTCCCTCACATCCCGCAAACAACAGTGCATTACTGTACGCTTGACGTCAGTGTCCGGTGAACGGCTTGTACCAGTCAGAACCTCTCTCACGGCCTGCACACAACTGTGCATTGCTGTACGCCTGGCCTTAGTGTCCGATGAACGGTTATTTGTTCTAGTCAGACCCTCCCTCACGGCCCGCACACAACTGTGCATTACTGTACCCCTGGCCTCAGTGTCTGGTGAACGGCTTCTACCAGTCAGAAACTCCCTCACGTCCTGCTCACAACTGTGCATTACTGTACGCCTGTTCTCAGTTTCCGGAGAACGGCTTGTACCAATCAGAACCTCCCTCACGGCCTGCAACCAACTGTGCATTACTGTACGCTTGGCCTCAGTCACCGATGAACGGTTTGTTCCAATCAGACCCTCCCTCACGGCCCGCACACAACTGTGCATTACTGTACGCCTCGCCTCAGTGTCCGGTGAACGGCTTGTACCAGTCAGACCCTCCCTCACGGCCCGCACACAACTGTGCAATACTGTATGCCTGGCCTCAGTGTCTGATGAACTGTTTGTTCCAATCAGACCCTCCCTGACGGCCCGCATACAACTGTGTCCGGTGAACGGTTTGTACAGTCAGACCCTCACTCACCGCCCGCACACAACTGTGCATTACTGTACGCCTGGCCTCTGTGTCTGATGAACGGTTTATTCCAGTCAGACCTTCGCTCACGGCCCGCACACAACTGTGGATTACTGTACGCTTGGCCTCAGTGCCCGGTGAACGGCTTGTACCAGTCAGACCTTCCCTCACGGCCCGCACACAACTCTGCATTACTGTACGCCTGACCTCAGTGTCTGATGAACGTTTTTTTCCAGTCAGACCCTCCCTCACGGCCCGCACACACCTGTGCATTACTGTACGCTTGGCCTCAGTGTCCGGTGAACGGCTTGTACCAGTCAGACCCTCCCTCACGGCCCACACACAACTGTGCATTACTGTACGCCTGGCCTCAGTGTCTGGTGAACGGTTTGTTCCAGTCAGACCCTCCCTCACGAACTGCACACAACTGTGCATTACTGTACGCTTGGCCTCAGTGTCCGGTGAACAGTTTGTTCCAGTCAGACCCTCCCTCACGGCCCACACACAACTGTGCATTACTGTACACCTGGTCTCAGTGTCCTGTGAACGGCTTGTACCAGTCAGACCCTCCCTCACGGCCTGCACTTAACTGTGCATTACTGTACACCTGGCCTCAGTGTCCGGTGAACAGTTTGTTCCAGTCAGACCCTCCCTCACGGCCCACACACAGCTGTGCATTACTGTACGCTTGGCCTCAGTGTCCGGTGAACGGTTTTTTTCCAGTCAGACCCTCCCTCACGGCCCGCACACAACTGTGCATTACTGTAAGCTTGGCCTCGGTGTCCGGTGAATGGCTTGTTCCAGGCAGACCCTCCCTCACGGCCCGCACACAACTGTGCATTACTGTACGCTAGGCCTCAGTGTCCGGTGAACGGCTTGTACCAGTCAGACCCTCCCTCACGGCCCGCACATAACTGTGCATTACTGTACGCCTGGCCTCAGTGTCCGATGAACGGTTTGTTCCAGTCAGACCCTCCCTCACAGCCCGCACACAACTGTGCATTACTGTACGCCTGTCCTCAGTGTCCGGTGAACGGCTTGTACCAGTCAGACCCTCCCTCACGGCCTGCACACAACTGTGCATTGCTGTACGCCTGGCCTTAGTGTCCGATGAACGGTTTGTTCCAGTCAGACCCTCCCTCACGGCCCGCACACAACTGTGCATTACTGTACGCCTGGCCTCAGTGTCCGGTGAACGGCTTGTACCAGTCAGACCCTCCCTCACGGCCTGCACACAACTGTGCATTACTGTACGCCTGCTCTCAGTGTCCAGAGAACGGCTTGTACCAGTTAGAACCTCCCTCACCTCGTGCAACCAACTGTGCATTACTGTACGCTTGGCCTCAGTCTCCGATGAACGGTTTGTTCCAATCAGACCCTCCCTCACGGCCCGCACACAACTGTGCATTACTGTACGCTTGGCTTCAGTGTCCGGTGAACGGGTTCTACCAGTCAGACCCTCCCTCACGGCCCGCACACAACTGTGAATTACTGTACGCCTGGCCTCAGTGAATGATGAACGGTTTATTCCAGTCAGACCCTCCCTCACGGCCCGCACACAACTGTGAATTACTGTACGCCTGGCCTCAGTGTCTGATGAACGGTTTATTCCAGTCAGACCCTCCCTCACGGCCCGCACACAACTGTGCATTACTGTACGCTTGGCCTCAGTGTCCGGTGAACGGCTTGTACCAGTCAGACCCTCCCTCACGGCCCGCACACAACTGTGCATTACTGTACGTTTACCCTCAGAGACCGGCGAATGGGTTTTAACAGTCAGACCCCTCCCTCACGGCCCACACATAACTTTGCATTACTGAATAATGATCATAGCGGCCAGGATTGTAGACTATTGGCAATGTATACATAACCCATAAGTAGGGATACGTTTATGAAAAAAGATTTCTAGTAAGAACCCAACCCCCCCCCAGATTTAAACAGAGCTGCGATCGCTTTTTCAGACCAATAGGTACATTGTTATCAGTTTACGGATCAAAACTAAAATCACAGTTCAAACAACTGGCTGCAAAATATTGACTGTTATTCGATATTGTTTGCTTCTTTGAAAATAATTTTGATATTGAATTAAGTGGAAACATACCAAGACAAATGTAATTGGTTTAACGTATTCCAGAGCGAAATATTTATTTTTAATTATGTGTATGATTTGGGTTATGTCAGATCAAATGTAAAATATTAAAATACATATTACTAAAGTTCAAAGCAGTAAAACAAAACCTTTACTCATCATGCTTCATTTGAGACAGGTGTCTTGTTATAAATTTATGTGACTGTTATTTGGCATTTGAAAGTTCCGCATATTTGTAAAAATTTCAAAATTAATGTTATGCATTTTTTCATGAAAGATATTACGACATATTAGATAAAACAGGTAGTTTAAATGGTAACGAGTTATTTACCATTAGTTGATAAGTTTGTTGGGATATATATTTCTCAAAGAAACATGTCAGAAGTTATCCCAATCAAGAAAACCATTTTATAATCAATTCCAAATATGGATGCAATTTTGTAGACTATCGTTTTCTATAAATAATAGGAGAGATGTAAACTCAATTTACAGATTTAGATACAAAAGTAAATTATTCGTAGTAGAAAGTAGATTGGCTGTTGTTTATAACATACTCATTTTGGCGTTTGAGAAGTGTAAAATAGAAGAGTACAACTAACTAGTAACAATCACCATTAACTCCTGCTGTGAACTTGAGAAGCGAAACTAAAAGAATAACATGGGGAGTCCAATGTATATAGTTATGGAGTACATTGTTATTAGTGTGACTATGCTCTTTTATTTCAGAACCATCTTGTAATGTTTATTTTGTTTGTTTTCATGCATAATAGTATTTTGTAATTATTATAGTTCTGTAACTTGTAACTTTGTATTTGACATGGTACAAAATTATAATCACCTCTCGGAAAAATGTTGTATAAAATAACTGTATTTTTTCTCTAATTGACAGTGTCTTTTGATATTTAGTTTTGCCTTTTTTTGTAAATAGCTACTCTAATTTGTAGTACCAAAATTTAGAGCAACTATAAAAAAGCGTTTACTTTAAAAATATTTATTCTAAAAGTTTAAAATTGTGTAGTAAATATCCTCCCCATATGTTCATTTCCTTAATAATTTCTCCAACAGTGAAAGATGGGAGAACACAACACTGAGAAATGGCGCATCCTCGTGATAGCCTAGAGCAGTGACTTGGCAACTGCTGTCCTTTGTCAGAGTACATAAACATTATGAAAGGTGCATCTCATAATTTCAGACAAATTCATGTTCCAACGGACTCGTTTATTATAATATGCACTAAATATTCGGTTTTATCAGATTCAAACGTGAACGTGATTCAAATGGAAAAATGCGAAAGTAATCGTAAAAAAATACAACTTAAAAGTGTATAGTGCACGGTGTTGTTCACATGCCAAATTAATTGAACATGTTGAACATTTAGCAATAACATTATTGATAGTGTATTATAACTGACCATAAATTATAATGTTTGATTATTAGCAAAACAGGTGACAAAAATTCTTGTTATGTTATTATTCACAACAATATATGGTAGCCTCCAAAAACATGCAATTTCCTCCTAACAAAACTAATGTATTTACAATTCTTAAGTTCAGTATATTGTTATCATCCAGAGGGAAAGTACTACTCAGCTGGTTATTTTATATGCGCAGTTTTACTTGTTTGTCAAGTATAAAGATTAATGAAATATTTTACTTAATTTTAGTTTGTGAAAAACTAAAATATTTGGTAGGAAATTTTGTTTAAATTCTGTCACCTGATGTTTAAGCTAAATTTTTCAAATGGCTCGGTAATTATATATTATATAATTATATAAATATATTTCACGAATTTTTAACGATGGATATGATATTGGTATATATTACATAAGACGATGGATGTCTTTTGCGGCTGTAGGATTATCACACCACCCAAAATGACACAACCAACGTCGCGGCAGTGGAGCGCTATTAGTCTTGTTTGTTGCCAGACATTAATAACAATGCAACCACCGTCATGACTCCTCGACCAGTGGTTGTATGCAGACTTGTTACCGCTGTAATTTAACACGGTGAAATTGACGTTGTCGTGTAATAGTGTTGTGTAATTTAGCTACAGGAAACTAAGAAGTTGATGCCTGACATAAAGCAAGACGATATCACTAAATCACCAACTTAACTATTCGATAATTTATAAAGTCCAGTATTAAATATCTGATAAATATTTATTTTAGTCTAAATAAACTATTCTAAAAGTGAAATCGACATGAGAGCATAGGGTTTAAGGGGGAACTGCAGTGTTGGTATTATAGCGGTGTTGTGCCAGGTTTAGCAGGTTTGTTCCCTAAGAATAATATAGGGATAATTTTTTGGGCAAACTCCTGATCCCAATAAATCACAACAAAATGTTTCATATAATCCAACAAGTGTTTACGCTAAATTATCGTATAGGTAGTAAAACCACTATACTTAACACTTTCCGCCACCCCCTGTAGTTCGGTTGATTTTGTTGTTATTTTTTTACTCAATGAGTTTATGCTACTCAATGCGAAATAATGCTACTTTATTTGTTAATATGCATTCGAAAAAAATATTTGTTAAACCTAAAATATATTTTAAACTAGTACTTGCAAAACACCAAACGTTCTTTGTGTGTGTGTGTGTGTGTGTGTGTGTGTGTGTGTGTGTGTGTGTGTGTGTGTGTGTGTGTGTGTGTGTGTGTGTGTGTGTGTGTGTGTGTGTGTGTGTGTGTGTGTGTGTGTGTGTGTGTGTGTGTGTGTGTGTGTGTGTGTGTGTGTGTGTGTGTGTGTGTGTTTGGAGTATGCTTTTATTTATTCAACTTAATTTTAATTTTGTCCAAATATTATGCTGGGGGTACAGCATAGAATGGAGAAATTTGGAGGTATGTTTTGTTCTTGTTTTGTTTTTTCTTCTATTATTAGGCTTAAATAATCTCGTAAAGGTTTGAACTATTATCTTTTTTTACCAAAGCCTCTGCAATAGTTCAAGATTATTAACAACCTCTAACCTTATTATTCCGTTCTCTCAAGCTAGCTTTGACGAAAATGTTTATTTTATCATCACGTCCGGACGGTTTACAAAGTTTATTATATTGTTTCTTATACTTTTAACTACTACATGGCTCATAATCTGGCATATAAATTTATTATATATTTTTACTCTGATACACTAAACCAGGTTAGACAGTCTTACCAACATGAAAATTACTATCTACAATAATGCTTTAACCATCTTATTTATAACAAAAATCTAAGTTTTCGGTTAGATATTTGCAAAGTTATTAAGTAGTAGTACGTAACAGTACAGCTGTAAATAAATTTAGAAGATGGTACAAAACTATTAAAATGTGCTACTAAACTAGTGGAACATAGAGATAAGAAAAGGTAAATAATACAATTAATTGAAAAGTATTCATAACCTTTACGTATACAATTACTGGATGGAGAACAAGTTAGAAAGCGTAACATTTTATTTGGACCACAAAAATTAAAATTGAGTTGGTTAAAATACTACTCTGAACTAGCGAAAAGAAAGGTTGATGTTTTATTTTAGTAGTAGTTTATAATATATTTATTTTAGGTTAAAAAAGTTTGTTCGATATTATATTAGCAAAAAAGGTAACTTAGATTCCTTCAGATAACATAAATACAGGTGATTTTTATAGCAAAAAGGAGGGGGTAGGTGGCAGAAAGTATTTGAGTGTAGTTTTCTTACCTATATGAAGGTATATTTATGATCTAATTTCAACAACGAACCATCTTTGAAGTTCCTGGATCAAAACAGATCCTATTAAAGGTTATAGTATCTTTGATCCAACATTATGAAAATTTAAATACACTCTATTAAGATTGCAATATTAACTTTTATATTAAAACATGTATATATATTTTATTTAAAAATCAAATTACAAGGTGCATAAACCAAACGTACTATTAAAAACAATACACAATTTAACTCAAAAGACAGAGAACTCAGATGTGTTACGTTAAATTAGTCAATTGCTGGCTTACATGTTCGGTAAGATGTGGAGCTGAAGCAGTGATAGAATAGTCAGACATTCGCAAAGTCTGCAATAATTTTTTTTCACTTCATTGAAGCCAATAAAGTCAGGGTCAATTCAAATTATGTAACTGAGGCCAGATGGTAATGGTTGTTGTTTAGTCAGATTAGTCTATGAACTTGGCAGATATCATTGCTGTTATTTATGGATATGTATTATAAATAAATAGGAATATGCACATGTACATTTATTAGTAGTATAAACGGAATGACAGATACATAAACAAGCCTGGTACAGTAACATATCCTAGTTACAACAAAATACGAAAGTTTTTTTTTGCTTAATTTTTAATATTATAGAATGTTGGTGGGGGTAGGGGGTTTGGGGTTTGGTGTGTGTATGGACATCATATATATTAAAATAATCGGACAGTTTAGTTCACGCAGATTGCGAGACGACCACTCGATTATTTTTCGATGTGGATTTCGATGATTATTTTTTTGATATCAAGGTAATTTTGCGTAGAAAGTCGTAACGGAGCCAGAATTAATTCGATTTAGGCCTCAGGGCTCTGATGCCCCACAGGACTTCCAAGTTCGCAATCTAGGAGATTTTTATTTGATTAACGTCAAATGTGTATTTTCTTCTCTATCTACTTCATGTAAACCAAGATAAATTTTATGAAACTGCAACGGGGACTTAGGTCCCGTTACAGTTTTGCAGTTACAGATTTATAGTTACATAATTTTTAAGTTCTGAAAAAAATCTAATGACTATTCTCAATCCTACTGTGGATTGCATGCAATTTGTAAGCATATTTTGGTTCATGTAAACACCTGTTTGCACCCTTTAATACCATAAGAGCGTTTATTACAACGACGTGGAATTCGGTCATAAGCCATGAGATAACCCCCTCCCCCCACCACCTACAAAAGGCTCTGTTTAAAAGACTAAGGAAAATGTTAAGCTCCTTTCTCTCTAAACGTTTGCAAGCAAGCAAGACGCAAGAAAAAGCACCACTTATAAAATGCTAGGTAATTTTACAACAGTTTATATGTTTTAAACACATTATTTGTTAATGTGTAACTAGTTTTCTGTTATATGTCTGCGTATTTAGTAAATGAATGTCTGTATGTATTGTTTTAAATAAAATTGTCTTTATTTCAAATTTTGTCATGGGGAAGCTACAGCTGACCTAGCGTATAACTCAAAATTTACCTCATATAACGGTCAACCACCTTGCGCTATGTTATCTTGGATTCTGTAACTGACGCTATGATGAAAGAGTAAACTCGCCTTGCGGCTTCGACTTGATGAAGTTTCATTATTAAACTATGTTCTCTCCGGTATCGCACATTTATGATACGTCCCATTTTGGAAGTTGTTGTTGATTAATGCCCACCCACAAGATTTGGGTTTGGGTTCCAATAGAGATTCAAATAAATAAATACATTAGAAGAACTTCGAAGCCAAACTTTTTAGTTGCAAAATAATTCATGAAATATGTTGTCATTGGTCATATATCACCCTTATACTCTCTCTTTCATTCAAAGTTCGCCATTTGGTGAACAATTATAACAAGCTTTCTTGATCACACTTTAATCAATGATGTAAGTGCTTTTAAAAATTAACTTGTAGAGTGAGAGTAATGGGTAAGGAGTAAGGAGTTAAGGGGGGAGTAAATTAAGGATGACACTCATAATGAGATCACGTTCCTATCGTGGCAGAAGCGAAATATGAAACTTCCAAATTTAGTTTTGAAGTGATATGTATTAACAGGACTTAAATCTAATCAAATAGCTTAATTTAAATTCGACTATGTACATAGCACTGACAAAAGTCAGATTTTGTTACTCAGTAAGTACTAATTCAAGGTAATAACATACTTTAATACTAATGACAAAAAATAAACGCACAGTTGTAAGCATACTAAATAATATAATCTTTTATTATAAATTATCTCAGACAATTTAGTGTTATTTTTCACGAGAAAAGCCTTATCCGGAATGTTCCCGCATCTCTTCTGTTGTAAGAAAATCTATCTGTGCATTATACAGTATAGCTTTATTGAAGAAAAAAGTGTATGTTTTAAAAAGGCTTGTTATCTATGTTTAGGAGGGATCAGTGCTCTGGAACTGTGAAAGTTTTATTTACCGGTGTCACTGGATTAATATAAATGTTTGTTTTTTGTAAGTAGGGAAAGCCATTCAAGAATTTATACGCTGTAACATTTTTGAAGACTGTAGAGCATCTCTTCTCGGTTTGAACTTCTTTATACAAAGTATTAGTTATAATATGTGTTTTTTGTTTCTTTTTTATTGGATAACTATATCACTCCAAGTACAGCCTGTTACCCCAAATTGAGACCCCGTATGGTAAATGAAAGTCTAAACAACATAAAAATGGATCAAGAAAAAATTTGAGTTCAAAAATTGAGCAAGGCTTTGAAGAAGAAATATCCCACTTTTTAATTGTCTGGTTATTTCCCTACATGCTTGAAAAATAATCGTAAATTAAAAAAGAAAAGAATTCAAAATGCCTACAAAATGGTATTGATGGCATGGATTATTTATGCTTTACCTACAATCGTACAAGAGCCAGGAGCTGAATTAACGAAACTAATTGAACTAATGACATGGAACTCTATTAATACACCTGGAATGCTAGCGCAGTGGAGTTTTTGATGCGAAAAACGGTCCTTCCCCCTCAACTTCTTAGGCAACTTCGTCAACTGAGCGATTTCTGCCGGCAAATATTTTAATGCGCGCACTCATTAACACGCTCCTCCATCGCACAGGGATTATCCGATTCTAATGAAACTTATATATTTATTATCTGGAAGAACTGAGGATTCTAACGGAGTAAACAACTTACAGATAAGTCAGTTAACAGAATTATAAAAATACAAAATATAATTAGCTAAACAAATTGGAACATAACAAAGTTAGTAAGCGTAAACTTTTTTTATTTTTGGGGTAGAAACAAACTTCAAGCGAGAAAAATGTTGAAAATGAGTTGAATAAACACTTTTATTTGAAACATTTGTTTATACAGTCTGTAGTTTTCTTACATTTAAAGGCTAAACGCGCGCTTTCAACATCGCCACCGCCGCCGTCGCGTCGTGTCGCTGTCCCGCGCCGGAAACATCCTTTATTCCATGATATCCGTTCCCATGTTTTTAAGTTGAGGAATATTTTTTGCTTATATCTCAGTATGTCTCAAACTCTAGAAGGTGGTTGACGAGAATGTATTTATAAGTGATGCTGTTATTTCATCATGCTAACAAGCTGTGTAGCATTCAACTGCAGCAATCGTGCGAAGAAAGGGAGCGGGGTTAAGTTAACTATTTTACAACTAACTTATTTTATTTCCAGTTCGTAGACTTACATATTAAAAATATCATCACTTAATTTTAAAGTGTAATTTCCAATGTAAGTAAATAGTGCGGAATTCATGCATTTGTAAACAGTGCAATAAATTACTTTGGTGGCAACATTTTTTGTTCCTATCCGATCACCTCCCCTGACGATGATCGGCATGAGTTACAGCTTGTAAAAAATATTTGCTATTATTTTTTCAAAGTACGATGCCATGATTTAGCTCGGACTCGATCCATGGAAGAAAATAAAGCATTAATGGGCCTAAGGCAGAAACTGAACAAGTTAATTTTATTTAATCACACTAAGATCTCTAAGAGCAACTGTATAGTCTTATATTGTAATAAAATATCGTTTAAAATTGGGTTTCAAATTAATTTTGAATATTAACCTGTTCCCTGTGTCATTTTACATGCTACCGTATATGTTGGTTCCACTTGTGATTCAGTTTATTTAATACAAAACAGCGGTAATGAAACAAATATCTATTTCCAAAATAAAAACAAGAGTGGCTACCATAGTACTTACTGCCTGTAAAATAATAAGTCATAGTTCAGCTTGTTAATACAATAAAATTCGTGTTGTATAGCAAAGTGTCGCGTCAGTTAGCTGGAATGAGTGCGGCGCGAATCGGTTTGAGCGCGGGGAACTTTAATACCTTCTTTTCAGAACAAATAAATCAACTTATGAAAAAAAGTTTGGGATAAAAATTGTGGATCAACTAATTATCTACAACTTTTCCGCTGGAATTTTCTTTTCAACCCCAAAACAAAAAACTTTTTCGTGTCACACTTTTAAAACACTAAATAGTTTTCATTACTACAAATAAATTAAATTACCGAACTGCAAGAAGTTTATACCTTTAGATTCTGTAGTTCATGCAGATCAATAATATATACACTTTATTGTAATTACATGAATATGGCGAGGAGCAAGAGTGTAAACGATAGGGCGCACAATGCTGAAATCCACTGACCGGCCGTGAGTGCCTAAGAAGGGGTGGGGGTAAAGACCGATTTCTTGACACAGCCCGAGCGTTCCAGGTGTATTAATAGAGTTCTATGACTAATGAACATTGTTTCATTTTTGTTAACTATCAAGTTGTTTTCAGCCAACCACTGCACCCAAGAACTACTTTTTAAAAACGTATCCACCTCATGAATATCACTAAAACGGTTACTAAACTTAACGAGGTATCGTTGCAAATAATCAGTGTTTAGCGCGAGGTACGCTACTACAAAGACAGAAAAGTGGTTCGTCAAAGTACTGATCTCCGAGGGACACCAGAACTTACGTTCCTGTCAACTGATTTATGATAGGAAACACACCTATTATTGTCTACGCAAGGAATTTAAACTGTCTGCTTTCATTTTGTAATGAAAGAGGATAGCCAATGAAAATCATTTCCTATTATACCAAGTGCTCCAACTTGCTCCAAGTAGACTGTCATTTACTACATTGCTTTGCTTACTTATTAGTTATAAGCAAAATTGTAGATTTTTATGCAATCGCTCATTTTGAAAGATAATGGACACATAAAACAACAACTGTATGGACCTGTTTATTAAAAAACACAAACAATTTTTTAGTTAAATCAAAATTGCTTAGAAAAGTATACAGGAGATATTTTTGATGTAAAATAAATATACTGTAACTTGCATAAATGACGTCAGTTAAAAATGTTGGAAAACAATGTAAAATGTTGGTATAATTTTTATTAGTTAGGGCATTGAGATAATTAGGGTCAACAGCATTATTCGGTAGGCCTAGGTAAATTAGAAAACCGCCTGCACCAACCAGTACTGTCCACACAGCAGAACACATTCACAACCAACCCTCTCTTATTTGTGTTTTTTAATATGTTAGCATTGTGTTTGGTTTTTCATCTGGTTCCCTCTTTTTCCGTAATTTAGCCCATAATACCGTATTATTGTATTATTTTCAACTGTATTAGCATTGTAAAAATAATCTAATTTACGATTTTTGTTGAGAAATATTTAGTTGTTACGTTGAAGTAGACGTAGCCTGTGGTATCATATTAGCTGGCCTACTTATCAGCATCAACTCAAAACACTTTAACGAACCATTTTCAATACGTCTGGTTTGTCTATAGTATACAGTTTGTCATGAACCTAAAGAGTTAGAAGTGGGCTAAGATAGTAAAGAAAACTGAACCATGAAATATTACTTCCAACGAGGAAAAACCTTCGATAAGGTGTCATTGAATTCCATTTATAACTCCTATTTTTTGAGAGTTTTATTACAACTAAACTTACGTTATCAGTGCATTGTTTACTGAAAAAAGTACAAAACTATAGGTAAACGGTACCTACTGTTTATTTCACGCAATCTTGGTAAAGTGAGGGCACATTGTCCAATATAAACAAAATTCCACCACCCATGCAATAACACAATAACATACTTCCCTGCTTCACTAGATAAATAAACGATGTTATATACAGGCCGTTTCAAAAATTATCATCCGATTTTGAAAAATCATAGCTATTCATCTATAAATCCGATGTGATCGAACAATATACTGTTAAGGCGGTCCCACACTTCTCACGAACACGCCTGAACATTTGGCCGAACATTATCCTGAATGTTCACTGAACATTCGGTTCCGTAAGTTCCCGCATGTAATCAAAAGTTCGTGCAACTCCCACACTTCTCGCGAATACTCCGAACATTCGGAGTTCGCCTAAATGTTCGGACGTGTTCACGAGAAGTGTGGGACCACCTTTAGAAAGAGGAAGCTCTGGAGTTTTACGTCGTTTCCGCTAGGTAGCAGCAGCGCGCTTCCGTCAACGCTCAGCTCAGAGCTCACTAGCTCAGTAGTTGTCAAAAAGGCGTCTACACAACAGGAATCGTTTTGTATTCTACGCTTTGCTAGATGCGAGTTTGTGATTTCCGTGCACCGTGAATTTCGTACCACATATGGTGTTGTTCCACCTACAGCCATAAGAAGGTAAGATCTTCTTATGCCTAAGCATAAGAAGATGGTGTAAGCAATTTAATGATACAGGCTGTCTCTGTAAAGGCAAATCATCAGGTCGTCTCCGTGTATCCAATGAAGACGTGGAGCGCATACACCACATCCACCACCGAAAAAATCTACTCGCCGTGCTGGTAGAAACTTAACATTCCATCGACATATGTCTGGCGTGTTTTGCGCCGATGACTTTTGCGATTGAAACCGTACAGGATTCAATTACTACAAGCTTTGCATGGAGGTGACAAAGTACGACGTGTTGAGTTTTGTTAGTTTATCCAAAGCCAGGTGGTAGACGATGGTGTGGAAAATGATGATGGAGATTTTGTGTCACGCATAGTGTTTGGTGACGAGGCAACTTTCCATTTGAGTGGGAAAATTAACCGCCACGATGGTAGAGTATGGGGGACCGAGCAACCACACCAAATTGTACAGCATGAGCGAGATTCTCCAAAACTTCATGTTTTTTTGTGCAATCACACGGAATAGAGTGTATGGTCCTTTTTTTGCTGAGAACGCTGTTACGGGAATAACGTATATCGATATGTTAGAAAACTATCTCTTCTCTCAGTTGGAAACAGATTCATATAACTTCATATACCAGCAGGACGGCGCCCCACCTCACTGGAATCTTCATGCGTGAGAGTTTTTAAATGCGAGGCTTTGTCAAAGATGGATTGGCCGTACTGGACCTAACGATTCCGCGTTACATCACTGTCCTCCAAGGTCACTGGACCTTACTGTTTGTGATTTGTTATGGGGGTTTGTAAAAGACAGTGTTTATATCCCTCCCCATCCAACAAGATTGGTTGAACTGAGGAACCATCGAATCCATCACTCAAGACATGCTAGCTAAGATGTGGGACGAATTTGAGTATCGCATAGACATACATATTCTGTGCATCTGAAGGGAGCCATATTGAGCACCTGTAAATGATATGTAAAAAAACTTTATTAGTTACTCTTCAATATAAAAGTAACCTCATGCCCATATGATCATTATTTTTAAAAATATAAACCTATAAAATCGGATGATTCTTTTTGAAACACCCTGTATTTCACTAGCGACCTTTGTTCACAAAGATTCTGCTTGGCCTTTCTTCCACGTGGGCGTGACAGGCTTCATGTATATTTCTTTTAACTTCTCTTATTTAACATTTTCCATCGTAGCCTAATGTAACTTTAATTTAGATGTAGTTAAATTAGTTACAAAATCATAAATACTATGGTGTTCTGTAGATGTATAAGCTATTGTTTCTATATGTTACGTTTAAAAAACTGTTAATATAAAGAAAACCCAACGTAAGTTGTTTTTTTTTTCTTTCAAAGCTAAGGATCCATTATGAACATGATAACAATGGAGTCGGAGGGATGCAAGTTGGCTGCACCCTCGGTCCCTCCACCTTTGTTTTGCGACTGAGATAATTATAGCTGTTCTTTTGTTGTAGGTGGAAGTATGTGTATAGGCCTAGTAGACGTTTCAATACATGCCTGATAATTATAGAGGAAAATAATAAGAGAGGGTTGCTTGGTTATAATAAGGCGCGGATTCACTTATAAGACAAAAATTTTCAGAATAAATTTATGTGGCATATTTTTTGACTGAAAATATATTTCTAATGGGATGTCTAATAATCTTTATTTGAAAATATTTTCAGACATCCCATTATTTTAAAGAGTTTAGTGTTTATTTTTAAGACTCTTTAAACATTAGGTTCTTATGGGCGTGACAGATAATTTTGCTTGAAATGGTATGGATATATTTGATTTATATGTATAATATTTCCACACTGTTTTAATAGGTTTAAATTCCATTCTTATTTGAATAATTGACATGTATAAATTACTCTGAAGTAAATTTAATCTGTGGGATCACTTCCTGTTTTAGCGAATTTCCCCTATAGGGAAGAAGCTATTACCGTAGTCGGCATGGTAAGACCTAGGCCCGGGACCATGATAACTTTTCGTTTTAAGGTCCCCAGACCCCAAAAACACCATTCGTTCGAAACTGTATATATATATATATATATATATATATATATATATATATATATATATATATATATGTGTCCGTGGTTACGATAACTCTCGTAAAAATAATCCGATTTTGACGAAATTTGGTATAAGCGTGTAAAGCAGCATTTATAACTTTAAGTTCGAAAACCAGACAGATCGGACTATCCGAAGGGGTATTTTGGGGGGGTTTTCTACCCCAAAAATGGGTTTTTTGAGTTTTCTACATATAATTTTTGAAAAAGTCAAATTTTAGTTTCCTCCATTGGAATCAGCTTAAAAAGTCGCACAATTTGGTGTTTTGACCATTGCTCTACGTCAAATGGTTACAGAGATATTGAAAGTGCTAAACACAGTACGTTGTTCAATGCTATTCTTATGGAGAATAAGAAAAAAATTATAGCTCGCTTATTTATGAACGTATTCTAACAAAACATGGTATATGGTTTCATCTGGTTGTGGTCTATTGTTATTTCACAAAAAACCCGATTTTTACCAATAATTCCCGTAGCAGCAAACCTGCGTCCTCAGCCCCCATGTTATTCTTATGGAGAATAAGTAAAATGTAATGTATCCCTTAATTATGAACATAAATTAATAAAACTTGGAATGTTGGTTCACCTAGTTTATTTCTATTGCTATTTGCATAAAAATCCATTTTTTGTGTTCCTTATTGCAGCAAACCTGCGTACTCATCTCCCATGTTATTCTTATGGAGAATAATCAAAATGGCATACATCGCTTATTTATGAACTTATATTGATGAAACTTGGTATGTGGCTTCACCTAGTTGAGTAATATTGATATTTACAAGACACCCTATATTTGTTGTTTTTTGTAGCAGCAAACCTGCATACTCATCCCCAATGTTATTGTTATAGAGAATAATTCAAATTTGATATATCGCTTATTTTTGAATATATTTTTATGAAACTTGGTATGCAGCTTTATGTGGTATTAAGACTTATATTTTGCATTGTAAATTCGCTGAGTACGCAGGTTTGCTGTGACGGGGGTATTTATTTTTGTTTTTGTTTAAATAATTGGCCGTGTTTTTGTACTGCCTGGCTACCACAATTTTATTAATGTGCCCCTAAATTGTAAACGCCTTATACTGCAAGGATTATTACGTAAACAAATTCATTCATTTTAAATTTCACTTGGATTAGTTATTGATTATTTGACTACATAAACGTAGGAATAGATCAGCATTAAATTGATGTTTAAGTATAAATAAATTAACTTACAATTGCATTAAAACACCTTTCTGTTAAACTATTTCCAGTCAAGGTGGAACTGTAATAAGGTTCAATGTCTTTTTATTGTAATGCAATGTGTATTACATTATATCATATATAATGATATATATATATATATATCATTCTAAATATAGTCTACGAAGTAAATAATTATAGGTAAAACCATTTATTACGAATATTATAATATCAGGAAAAATTAAAATTGGGTAAATATATTCATGTATATTTATGTATTTATTTATATTGTGTGTGTGTATATGTATATATATATATTGTGTAATTATATTAATATAATCATATTTCTACAACGTTTTGGTTTCCAAGTATCGTGTTAGCTTTTTATGTATCAATTGTAATATGGTGTGACGTCGTTGTCTCTTTAGTTATTAGCAGAAAATACAACCCAAATAAATGAAAATATAAAACAAACCGGTTAAGTTTACGCTTGTCCGTGTTTCTCTCGACTTAGAGTGGATTAGCTATTGTTTTAGATTGAATGAATATTTGGATTGGACATCTGCAAGCAAACTTCATCACCTAATAGAGGAGTTGTGGTTAGTGGGTTGCTCACACCAGTGGCATTATCACAGTGCGTGATGACGTCATCAGAGCTGCGGCTGTCCTCGGCAGCGGAATGTTATTTGTCTTGCTTTGTGGCAGACATTTATAACAATGCTTCTACCGCCGTGTATCCATGTAGACTTGCGGATGTATCTTCATGTTAGGCTGACAGTTTTGTCGTTTTTTCGTACTTTATAAACACAAGGAAATATTGCTTAACACTGATGAGAGAACCGTTTAGTTTGGTTAACTAATTATCATAAACAAGTTAGTCTGATGAATTTATTACTGTTAGAAAAGATAACAAATATAAAAGGAAATGTATCGTACGATTAAAAATATTCCAGTTCATAATTACATAATCATAGCCTTGCCAAGGTTTGTAAACCTTGCCGGTGAGGTCCAATAGTAACTTACAATCAAGTTACTATTAGATAGTTATTAGAAGGTTACACTTGTATTGACTTAATTTTACAGTAAAAGTAATTAATTCCATGTACAAAAGTAGTCAAAATTACTCTAGAAACCGAAAAACCGAGGCGGCTTCAGGAAAAAGTGTCTAATTTTTACCATGTTTTTGGCAATTGTGCTGTTAGTTTCATAGTCTATATCTTTCTTAACACTTTGTTCACATTCATCCCTATGACGAGAAAGAGTCATGGTAACGGACTGCAGTCACGCCTGACCAGATTTAACGTTTTATTTTGGCTGTGAACAAGTCAAAACTTAATTTCAGGGAGATGAAAATAATTCAACGAGGAGATAAAATATTAATGAATTGCTTTCTTTAATATGTTGGCTTCATCCTTGCACCATTTCAACATGAAGATGGGAGCCTTGAAACCACTATATGCTAGAGTATATAGGATAAACGATTTACTATTAAAGGTATATTTGTATTTTAAATTGTAATATCAAACAGGAATTGAATCAAACACAGATTAGTGAAAATAAAAACCTTTATGTGGTACCATCTGTTTAAATTGTGTTAAAATTATATTTTGATGTTATCAAAATGTTCTTAATTTTCGTAACAGCTAAATACAATTTTAAAACGAGTTGTTTAAGTTTTTTAAGATGATTTTAATGGAGTAATTTTTTTTTAATTCCCAGATAGAAACATACTTAAGCCAACATTTCATGTTATGTGTAAAAAGCTTGTTAAAAAGTCAAATTAAATTAAGTTGAACACAAAAATGCTCTCATGCTATTACTTGTAAAACACGCAGTTTTAAAATTGTTGAACCGTACTAAAGTTAGCCTTTATTTCTGGTAGTGTACTTTCTTCAAACTATAGTTTATGAATAAAATTCAATTTCTTCACTAGAAAATATAATAATCAGAAAATTGCTCTCTTCAAATTAATTTCGATCCATTATAGAGTAATTGTTCGTCCACATTTTAAAATTAAATCACTTTGAGATTATGCTTAACAGCATCAAAACGTATTGTAAACTTATAAATGAAAAGTCAACAAAGAGTATATTAAAAAGTTCTTTGGCTTCAGACAAAAGAACAATAATCATCTCAGTCGCCAAACAAAGAACGGGAGAGGACTGAGAGTTCAGCCAACTCGCAGATCTCGTTCCTTTGTCACTGACATTTCATAAACGTTCTACTGGATATGGATAATGTTTTTCCTTATTATCCGACTTCAAAAGTGTACTTATTACGATGATTAATATTTTGGAATTTTCAGGAAGTTAACTGAACAAGGAATTTATAATACTTTGTTAACTACTTATAGAGTAACACTTTCAAGATTTATTTTGTTGATGTATATTTTTGACAAATTCGATGTTTTGCATGTACAAAGATAATATGTCCATATCTTTATTCAAGATTAGTTCTTAGGATGAATATTTAACAGGTTAGGTGTTCTCATAAAATCTATTTTCATTACTAGACGTGACATTGTAACACTATTATTAAAATACAAGTTAACTGTTGTATGTAGGTTTCTTACCTTCGTCACTACTCCAACGGAGGTAAGAAACCTATTTAGTCTTGATCATAGTTCAGTTGTTAATAAAAATGGATTTGAATTTTTTTATTACTATCCTAAAGATAAACTAGTCCTAAAAGTAAGGAAATCACTTCCATAACAATCCAAATTGCTGAAAATAGTATTACGTACGAATTCAATCTGCAATTGTTTTCTCCAGGGAATTTTCCTGAAATTGTGTTTTGGCTAATAAATTGTTTTTAAGAGTTGAAAAAACAATCTGTCCATTTCGCATTAATAATAAAATTTTTGGTTCCTGTAAAATTTAGTTTGATATTTTAAACATTTTAATCATTTAGTTTGTTAAGTCATTTGAGTATTTTAATATGTTTAAGCCAGTCAGTCTGTCAATATATAATTTCAAGTTTACTGTTTATTGCACTTAACTTGGACTATGATATCATTTTTTTCACGTTTTATTAAGCTTATTTTAAATTAACAAAAACATGTAACTTAATTTACAAATTCTCACAAGACTGTGAATATTAGAGAAAATTAACAAGTGTAGGATTTTTTATGAAATATTGCCGACTTGCATTTCGATCAAATTGATGAAAACAATGGTCGTAAATTTAAAAGAAGAAGGCCTGATAATGTACACTTTGGCCTGTTTAATGTATCTTTCATGAAGAATGTGCAAATGGACTTAAGCCATTTACTAAACAAAATCTTTGGTAAATATGATAATGCGACAAATTGCTCGAAACGAAAAGTGGATGTTGTAATTCAAACCAACGATACATACAAGTAGGGGGCATTAGTTCCTTCTGACCCAGCACAGGCGCGTGAGGAGGAATGAGGAATCCCCCCCCCCGATGACCTTGACCTTGACCCCCAAGGTCACCCCCGAGGGCACGCCCGAGGGACCTCCCCCCCCCATGACCTTGACCTTGACCCCCAAGGTCACCCCCGAGGGCACGCCCGAGGGACCCCCCCCCGTCACGTGACCCATTAACCTAACTTAAACCTGGCACCTGGCGTGAGGATGCGAGGAATCACCCCCCCCCCCGTCACATGACCCATTAACCTAACTTAAACCTGGCACCTGACGTGAGGATGCGAGGAAGCCCCCCCCCACATCACCTGCAGTGAGGATATACCTGCCCCGCAACATAGCCTGACGTGAGGATTCAACTACCCCCCCCCCGTCACGTGACCTGGTGGAAACCTAACATAGGCTGGCGAGCACAGGCGTGAGAGTAGGAATGAGGAATCCCCCCCCCGTCACGTGACCTGACGGAAACCTAACATAGGCACCCCCGAGGGCACCCCCGAGGGCACCCCCGAGGGCAACCCCCGAGGACACCCCCCCCCCCAGTCGTCTGCGGCACTTTTCGTGATGAGGAAAAAACTTTCGAAAATTAATAACTAGCCTATTTACCCACCGATTCCAACGGGACTTTTTCCAGAGTGTAGGCCTATCCCAGAGGAAGCGAATGACGTAAGAACCCCATAGATCCGCCATTAAACAAGGCCGCTATTAATTTTTAAACGCGTTTTCCTTATGGGATCTCAGCTGTTTACCGACCGATTTTGATGAAACTTCACCACATGTCGGGCGACGGCCTAAGTAAACCATCCCTTAAAGAAAATTGAAAATCAACCGTTAAACGGGCCCGCTATTAATTTTTAAACAAGTTTTCCTTATGGGATCTCAGCTGTTTACCGACCGATTTTGATGAAATTTCACCACATGTCGGGCGGCAGCCTAAGTAAACCATCCCTTAAAGAAAATTGAGAATCCACCGTTAAACAGGCCCGCTATTAATTTTTAAACGCGTTTTCCTCATGGGATCTTGGCTGTTTTCCAGACCCCTCACGATGGTTCAAAACTAGCAAAGGCGCGGTGAGGATGCAAGTCCCCCCCCCCCCCCCCCGGTGAGCGGCTCCGCGGAGTCACGTGTCGAGGCGCGTGCTAGAGCCTACGTGACCGCCCGGGGCTGTTTACTCATCAGCGGTTCCGGGAACTGTTTACCGCTTACTCCTCCCGACTGGAGTGCTATTTATGAGCGCGTCCTCAAGGGTTTCGTCAGTTTGTCTTTGGAGCTCTTACTGTGCGGACGAAGTATTGCTGTCTCTGTGATACACCTACACAACCTGCTGTTCATTGCCTTTGGATTCCCGTAAAAGTCAACGTAAGTAACAACATATTTATTAATTAGCGTTTCTATTTTAATTATTCGTTATTTTTAATTTTCGTTACTATCGCGGTGATTACATATGCGACTGTTACGACTTTCTCTTTGAATATCTTAAAATGTAAGTAACATATAATTTACTTTTTCATCAGCAAGTTTACCAATGCTCTAAAATCTTATTAGCTAACATTAATAATTAATCTTTTACATATCCCAGTACACTGAGCCTTGTCGTTGTTTCTTTTTCCGATGGAGATGAGTGGAATTGTAATGACCTTGAAACAGTTGTGTTTTATAACGATTAAAATTAATGAATCAAACTTAAAAAACAAAATAGATTCACTACCACTCTTTTTAAAAAAAAAAATGTTTAAGCGAAATGAAATTAGGTTTTGCTTTTCAATCAGATGGCTGTTCCTCGTATATGTGAGGTCTGCGGTCGCGTCTTCGCGAACGCTGGAAACCTGACTCGTCACACGGCAGCCGCTCACAGGGACCGCCATTTCGACTGCGACGTCTGCGGGAGACGCTTCGGGCGAAGTGACAACCTGCGACGCCACCTCACCACAGTTCATCCTCCTACTCCTCACGACCAAGCGCCAGGTACAGTTTTAAGTTAAATAAGAAACCGCCAGTAGATTTGTTAAGCACGCCTTCTTCTCCGATATCCTCATCCAAAGTTCCTCACCCTTGTATTACTGGACTCAAACTGGCGATCGAGATGAGGAAGAGGTCACCAGTCCTCTATACAGTTCCTCACGATCAAGCGTCAGGTACGGTTTTTATGTTAAACAAGAAAGGAGGCTGCCAGCCTCTGTGTGTTCCTCACCCTTGTATTTACTGGGCCCAAACTGGCGATTGAGATGAGGAAGAGGTCGCCAGTCCTCTGTGCAGTTCCTCACGATCAAGCGCCAGGCACGGTTTTTACGTTAAACAAGAAACCGTCAGTACTAATGACTTGTTTTCGAGAGAGTAAACAGATTCAAGTAGTAAACAAGGGGCTGCCAGTCTCTGTTCAGTTCCTCACCCTTGTATTACTGGGCTCAAACTGACGATCGAGATGAGGAAGAGGTCGCCAGGCCTCTGTGCAATTCCTCACCCTTGTATTTACTAGGCTCAAACTGGCGAACGAGATGAGGAACGTCAGGCACGGTTTTTACGTTAAACAAGAAACCGTCAGTACTAATGACTTGTTTTCGAGAGAGTAAACGGCTTTAGCCGAGTAAACAGATTCAAGTAGTAAACAAGGGGCTGCCAGCCTCTGTTCAGTTCCTCACCCTTGTATTACTGGGCTCAAACTGGCGATTGAGATGAGGAAGAGGTCGCCAGGCCTCTGTGCAATTCCTCACCCTTGTATTTACTGGGCTCAAACTGGCGAACGAGATGAGGAAGAGGCCGCCAGTTCCTCACCCTCGTGTTTATCGAGGTAACTAATAGGACTTGTTTTCCTGTTCACAGGCCGTCCGTGCCCGTTGTGCTCCGTCACCCTGGCGAGCCCCGAGGATCTTCGCCACCACATGGAAGCGGTCCACGGTGCGAGCCCGTCGGCTTCGACCTCCTCCTCCTCCGCAACGCCACCCGTCAGAGACCCACGGCCCGAGTGCGACGCGTGTGGGCGGCGATTCGCCCGCGAGGATCTGCTCCGGCGTCATGTGCAGCTGGTACACGCCAACGGGGTCCGCTGTCCCGAGTGCGGCGCCCTTTTCCGCAGGGCCGCTTATCTCCAGCAGCACGTGGCGAGCGCCCACCGCGGCATGAGGTTCGCGTGCGCCTACTGCGACCGAGGCTTCACCCGGCGCTACAACCGGGACCAGCACGAGGCTCACAACTGCCCCGTCGTGAGGAACCTCGTTGTGGACGAGATGCCACGCCTGCACGTCCTGTCACCCGAGCCCCGACCCGGCCGCGAGCCCAGGCCCGGACCCAGCCACGAGCCCCAGCCCGGACCCAGCCGCGAGCCCCAGCCCGGACCCAGCCGCGAGCCCCAGCCCGGACCCAGCCGCGAGCCTCGACCCAGCCGCGAGCCCCAGCCCGGACCCAGCACGGCACCCGACGGGATGGTGGGTGGTGGACTGCCCACGTTCCGCACCGTCCAACGGGGTTTCCGCGGACGCCTCCTGACCTTCGGCCTGTCTCGACCCATGGAGGACTTCTTGACCGTGGAGGACGCGCTGGTGCTGCTGTTCGACAGCGTCCTGAACCTGTTGACTGACGTCAGGACCCGACACCCAAACACCAAGGTCAACATGTTCCTGGAGTGCGAATTCGCCAACGTTCACGGGGCCACCTGTCTGCGGGCCTTCAAGACGAAGAACGTGCCTCTCACCGCCGCGTCCAACTTGGAGGACTTCCTGTCGGCGTCCTTCCACAAGCTGGAGGAAGAGAAGGAGCAGTGCCTGCTAGTGGGCAGCGGGTGGAGCTATCTCCGGATACGCGACCTGGAGATCCGCGTCAACCTCTACACCCCGTTGGGAGAACGCGGAGCTCGGTTCGTCCAGCTTCCCAGGACCATCTGCGACACGCACGCCGTTATCAACGTGCAAAACGTCGATGACATTTGCTTTGCGTATGCCGTCCTGGCCAAGTTCGTCGCGCGACACCCGGAGAGGCCCACATCGTACACACCGGACGTCATGGCACGCTACGACTGGGTCGGCCTACGCTTCCCCGTGGCCGTGAAGGACATCAAAGTCTTCGAGAGGAGGAACCCCATCAGCGTCAACGTGTACGGGATCGAGCGCGCCATGGTGGGGAGACGCCCCGACGGATCGCCAAAGTTCCAGGACCACGTGTTCCCGCTGAAGATATGCAAGCGGGAGTTGGAGGATCACCGGGACCTGCTGTACGTGACCACCGGCGGAGACAGTCACTACGCCTACATCGCAAATATGAGTAGGCTGGTGCGACCCCAGCTGACGTCCCACCGCGGCACTATCCACGTGTGTAAGCGATGCTTCGCTTACTTTGACAACCAGCCCAACAAGCTGCAACTGTCCGGTGCCGAGCGTCTGGAGGAGCACATGCGATACTGCACCGCCAAGGCTCCCCTCCGCTTGGACATGTCGAAGAAGCAGCAGATCCGCTTCACCCACCCCGAGTACACTAGGCGGGAGAGGTTCTGCAAATACGCGGACTTTGAGTGTGCTCTGCAGCCCGTCACTGCCGACCCTGCGGAAGCGCCGTCCGGCACGAGGCCCCTGCAACTGCACGTCCCGTACGCCTTCGCCTACCAGATCGTGGACTCGCTCGGCCTGGAGGAGTTTGAGCCCCGCGTCTATTTCGGGGCTGACGCGTCCAAGGTCTTCATGGAGAGGCTCAAGATGGACGTGTTGATGCTGTGGGAGTTCCTGTTCAGCTCGAGAGCTCTGCAACCTTCTCTGACCCAGCAGGAGATGGACGAGTACCTGGTGGCGACTCACTGCTACCTTTGTGGGAAGGAGTTCACGGACCAGGACGTTAAGGTGCGGGACCACAACCACGCCCCGCCTTACGAGTTCCGAGGAGCCGCTCACCGCTCGTGCAACCTCAGGTACCGGGAGCAGCGACACATCAACTGCTACTTCCACAACCTGTCCAACTACGACGCCCACTTCGTAGTGCGGGAGCTGGCCATCGACCCTGGTGATGTGGACGTGCTGGCGCACACTGAAGAGCGCTACATCGCCTTTACCAAGCGGTTTCACTTTGGCCAGCCCGGGAACAACCAACGTCAGAGCAGTTTCGCGGTGCGGTTCCTCGACACCTACAGGTTCTTGTCCATGAGCCTGGCCAGCTTGGCAGCGGGACTGCCCACTGACAAGATGCGCGAGACGAGGAAGTGCTTCCCCGACAACCGGCTGTTCGACCTGGTGCGCAGGAAGGGCGTGTTCCCCTACGACTTTGTCACGTCGTACGACACGTTGTACTCCACCAGGGAGCTGCCTCCCAAGGAGGCGTTCAGGAACTCCATGACCCTGGAGGATATCAAGGAGGAGGAGTACGAGCACGCCCTCAACGTGTGGCGAGCCTTTGACTGCAACCACCTCAAGGACTACGCGGACAAGTACCTGCGATGTGACATCGCCCTGCTCACCGATGTCTTTGAGCAGTTTCGTGATACGTCGCTAGCAGAGTACGGGCTGGATCCTGCCCACTACTACACCCTGCCGTCCTACGCCTGGGACGTGATGCTCAAGACCTGCGGTGTGGAGCTGGACACGCTGCAGGACTTTGACATGTACCTGTTCGTGGAGCAGGGGATCCGGGGAGGCATCTCTCAGGCCATCACCCGCTACGCCAAGGCCAACCACGACAGGTGCCCGGACTACCGCCCGGACGAGCCCACGCGCTTCCTCCTGTACCTAGACGCAAACAACTTGTACGGCTGGGCCATGTCCCAGTGCCTGCCGACCGGAAACTTCCAGTGGCTCAGCCGTGAGGAAATCCAGGCGTTGGACGTCGCGGCACTGGACGCGGAGGCTGATCGAGGCTACATCTTGGAGGTGGACCTCCACTACCCCGCGCGCCTACACGACCTGCACAAGGACCTTCCCTACTGCTGCGAGACGAAGCGCCCGCCAACAGGGAAGTTCCCCAAACTGTTGACGACCCTAGACGACAAGACGCACTACATCTGTCACTACAGGGTCTTACAGCAGGCGCTGCAAAACGGATTGGAGCTGGTCGCGGTGCATCGGGCGATCTCGTTTCACCAGTCGCGGTGGTTGGAACCGTACATCCTGATGAACACGGAGCTGCGGAAGAAGGCCAAAACGAAGTTTGAACAGGACTTCTTCAAGCTCATGAACAACGCGGTCTTTGGCAAGACCATCGAGAATGTACGGAAGCGCCTCAACGTGAAGCTGGTGTGCACCCCGGAGAGGTTTTCCAAGTACGTCGCCAGATCCAACTTCCTGGACCGGACGTACTATACGGAGGACGTGGCCCTGGTGCATTTGTCCAAGATCAACATTGTGTTGGATAAGCCAATCTACGTAGGCATGTCAGTCCTGGAGCTGAGCAAGTGGCTCATGTACGAGTTCCTGCGCAAGATGAAGGAGCGCTACGGTGACCGCCTCACCGTGGACTACATGGACACGGACAGCTTCGTCTTTGACATCGTGTCCCAGGACGTCTACGCCGAGATGAAGGAACACCTGGACGACTTCGACACCAGCGGCTATCCGAGGTCTCACCCCTGCTACAACCCCGTCAACGCCAAGGTCATCGGAAAGTTTAAGGACGAGTGCAACGGCCTGTCCTTATACGAGTACCTCGGCCTGCGGTCCAAGCTGTACTTCATGGACATCGAGGACGCGGCGACAGGCGGCAGCAAGGCTCTCAAGCGAGCCAAGGGGGTTGCGAAGGGCGTTGTCAAGAACGTCCTCACCCCCGACGACTACAGAGAGTGTCTGTTTGACGGGGTCCGGAAGCACACCACCAACGTCCGGTTCCAGTCCCACTTGCACCGGGTCTACACCGTGGAAGTGAACAAGCTGAGCCCCAGTCCAGCTGACGACAAGCGGTGCGTCCTCCCCGACGGCATCCACACTCTGCCATGGGGACACAAGGACGTCCCGCCGCTACCGCCAGCCAGGAGGAGAGGAGATCAACCACAGCGGATGGAAGTGGACGGCGAGGAGGAGGGACAGCGCCAGGACGAAGACGAGGAAGAAGAGGAATTCCCCGTTTAGTTGTATATATTAGTTATAAGAGAAAAAAAATTGTAAATAGTATTTGTAAGAAAATATAATAGCTTTATGTACAGCATGAACCCGAGTTGTTTATTTCCTCCCTTTGCTCACTCAAAAGTCACAAGCCGTTAGGCTCGGAAAGGCGTTATGGGCCGTTTGGCCCGAGCCGTGCAGCTTAAAAAGCCCCCGCCAACCGGGAGCGGTTGGCGGCGCGTGTCGGGGACGACCCTGAAGGAGTTGCCCAGGAAGGAGTTGCTAAGTGGTTTGCTGATGTCCGAGGGGTCACCCTCGAATTACTCAGCGGTTTGCTGATGTCCGAGGGGTCTCGTGGCGCGCCCTCTTTGGCGGCCTTCACTGCCGCTTGGCGGGGGCTCAGCCAGTGACACGCGCCGCTGGTATATAAACCTGAGGTCCAGCCCCGCTGCCTCAGTTTTGCTAATTTTTTTAAAATTTAGTAAGGAGAAAGGAGAAATGAAAACACAAGCTTTATCATTATGAGGCATGTATTGTACAGTAATAAGGTTACATACACATACTACAAAAACCTTACAAACTAGTTTTAAGCGAATATGGAGTGGAAGAGCCTGCGGACGAGAGCGTCGTTGGCGGCGGGAGCGGCAGGGTCGAAGAGCTGGACGTAGTCGCTGAGTGACGTGCGGAGAACAGCCCGGCAGTACAGGTAAGTGAGGCAGTAGTAGCCGCAAACAGAAGTATCGTAGCCCTGGAGTCGATACCTGTTGTAGACATAGTGGCGGTGATGAGGATTGCGCCTCAGGAACATTTGAAAGTCGGCCTGGTATGGCGGCCTTCCGTAGCTGTCCAGGTACTCGAGTCTGTCCTCTTCCGAGCAGTAAAACGCCACCCAGTGTTCGCCTCCCTCGGTGTGAGCTACCGTGTTGGACACGATGGCGGTGAGAGGCTTGACCGGCACGTCCGGTAGTTGGTCAGAGGCGTAGACCGCAACGTTCCTCAGTCCGGGGATCCTCACCAGGCATTCTCTGATCTGGACGGTATTCATCGTGGGCGGAAGCAGCACAGGCAGCTTGAGACGGACGGGTCCGACCTGTCGTTAGCCACGAGCCAGTCCCGCAATACTATGCAGTTATGAAGGGCGCAACGGTTGTGGGAGCTCTTATGGTGGCGACAGCGCAGGGTCCGGTAGGTGGGCGGACCGTTGAGCGACCCGCAGCCCAGATCCTCCATGTCCTGAGCGGTGGTGGCGGCGGGCTCGGTTATGAGGTGGCGTTGTACAAAGTCCCTCTTCTGCGATCCTTTGACGTAGACCAGGGGGCGGTGGATGAAGCAGGAGCGCAGCTTGTCCAGCAGGGCGACGTACGCGATGTCTCCCTGGTCCCACTCCAAGCCGTGGCAGTGGCGAGTGACCCAGACGCTCTCGTGCTGTTTCTCGGAAGTCAGGAGGTCCTTACTGAAGGGTGGGCGGGCGATGTGATGTAGGAGCAGCGTGCCGGTAGTCACGTCCACCACGCAAACCTCTTTCAGTAGAAAGTCATTATCACTGTCTTTAAAACACTGCATATCCATCACCACGCTTCCGTGATGACAGCGCGCTGGTGGCGGCTCGTTATAGATCGGTGGCGGCACGTCCATCCCGTACGGCTGACTGAACTCGACTGAGCGCTGGCGGGAGCGCGCCTAGCGGGATAACCTTGGGTGCGCGCGCCGCCATCACGGTCCGCGGTGACCTTGAGCGCGCGGCAACTCGTTTACCCGCCAAAGTCGACTGTGACGTTGCGATGACAGTCCACCTCCACGACGTTGTCCAACTCGGCGTACACTATGCAGTTGAACGCCTCCGCCAAGGCTTCGGAGAACCCAATCTCTATGCGCAGGTTACCGTTACGCACCAGGTTCCAGTGGCTGGATTGAGAGGCTGCCATATCGGGCGTCAGATCAAACGCCATCAGGCAGTACCCGTAGGGGTATTCGTTGCGACTGACTTCGTTACCACAGTCTGAGAAATTGATGCCGGTGCCGGTGTACAGCGTGTGGTAGGCGAGCACGCACAACTCCTGACCGAACGTGTAATCCGGTTGAAGCGGCTTACACGGCACTTGCTCACCGTCTATGTACAGCGCGAAGAAGTTCACGTGACTGTGGGTGAAGTTGAACGGGTTCTTCTTGTAGTCCCCGTTGAACGCCTGATTGCTGACCAGGCCAACTATAATGCGTTTTGGCAGTTGACCCAGAAACACACTGTCCAGAGTCTTGCTGCTGATACCGGAGGGTAGTGTGAAGGATTTCACTTCCACGCGCGTAATGGGATATTTGGCTGTGCCCGACTCCAGCGTCCTGCTGTGAGCCAACAGCACGCTCGGGTTGATCTTACAGCGGCGCATAAACAGGTTGATTTCGGCGATGTCCACTTTATAGTCTGTCACGGTTTTGGACATGATGGAGAATGAGTTCTTTGACCTGATCAGGCGAAAGCGCATCTCCACGCCGTTTAACATGAACTTCTCCTGGTTGCACAGGTCAACGTGCAGATGTCCGACCATGTCCGCGTACCGGCTGGCCTTGACAAACTCCCTCCGGTTCTTGAGCCCGGCATTATCCTCCTCAGTATTGTCCATGTACCCGGCATAGTCCTCGTAGAACAACTCCGCGGTGAGGTGCGATGTCTTGGCATCACCGCCATAGGACAACAGGTTCTCCAGGTAGGCTCGATAGGCGTACGTGTTGTTCTGAGGAGACACCAGTTTGTTGTTCAGATACAGGTCCACTTGACTGAACAGCGAGTGCAGCCAGTTGTTAATCGGACCCACCTCTTTTATCGCTTGATCACCCGTTACAGCGCCCCCATTAGCCGTTCTAATGGTAGCCTTCACATGCAGTAGCGTCTGTGACAGATCCGTGTACTCGTCCCCATGACCTGGAACTATGAACTCAACGGGTGAGTCGTCTGTCAGGGAGGAGATGGACTTGTACTGCACCCATTTACCACTCTCTATACTGGTCTGCGTGGGCGGTAGCGAGAACAGGTCCAACTCGGTCTTGACACACTCGCACGACTTCTGATGTAGAAACGCCATTATCCAAAAATGTCCTTCACGGTACTCTTGCTCTTCTTGCTTCTCCTCTTCTTAGCGACACGTTTTGCGGGCTTCCTCTTGGGCGCAGCGCTCTTCTTCCTCGCTCCGAGGAGTTTCGCTAGAGACTGAGGAGTAACCTGCTGTACACGCCTCCTCTTATAGGCACCACCACCGCTCAGCACGCGATCCAGTTTTTCATCAGCCCTGCGTTTCAGCGACCCGGTAAACTGTCTGAGTCGGGCGTTGGCTGCGACTCGGGGGTTGGCTGTGCCCGCCACCACGTCACCCAAGAAGCCTACACCGGACCTCAGCGCCTCCTTGCCCAGCGCCGATGCGCCGGATCTAATCAACGGGACCACTGTACGCATCAGCCCGCCTAGGAAACTGCCAATGCCGTGTCCGCGTTGGAAAGCGGCTCCTCTGAATACGGAGGATACGCCATGGCCCGCCTGCTGGTGGCGGTAATACGCCAGATAGGGATCGCTCGGATTCATTGCCGCTGCCTCTCTTTCCTGAAATGAAGCTTCATGCACGTGGTCCCGAAGTGGAATGGCAAGTGTCGCCCTTGGTTGTCCCTTAAATCGATTTCCACGCTCTCGAATGAGGTTTTAATCACCGGCACGTAGTGCGGGTCTATTATATACACTGTCGTGTTGGCACCGTACGTGTAATTCCTGATGTCGATGTTGAGGATCTTCAGTAGTGGTGCCACAGCGTCGCCCACCAGTTGGGGTTCCACCAGGTCGCAATACACGTACATGTGTGATGGTAGACCGGCGAAGAGGTTAGTCGGCCTCACGGACCTGTGACGCTTGACGATATCCGTATCCACCTCGTAGCCAAACTGTAGCGCCAAACTGGGGCTCAGTTTGAGGCTCTGAACGGCTGAAGACGTTGACATCAATTCCACCCTGGAGGACCTCTCGTCATACGAGAAGGTGCACAGGTTACTCTTCATTTGAGGGTGGTTGTTGATTGCGTGCACGAGTTCCTCGGTACTACTGTAATTGCCCGGCTCCACTTTGATTAACAACTTGTCCACCACGGCCAACCCGCCTTTCGAGTCCCTCATTCCCAGCACTAGTTTGATGTAGGTTCCCTCACCGACGGTCAGAAAAGAGAAGGGGTAGTGCGCCTCCGCCAGAGCGACCTCCCACTCGCCGTCTGACAGATCAACGGTCGAGGGTAGATGGGTCGTGTAGTTTGTCACCATGTTGTTGGGATAGTACTTCATTGAACTGTTACTGGGCAACGTCAGGTAAAACTGGTTGTGCCTCGTCATCGCAGCTGTTGCACGTTCGCTGCGGGTACCCAAGAGTTGAAGTCCTCTCCGTAACCGGCCCACTTGACTAGGTAGCGCTTACTGGAGCCTCGCCCTTTAGTGTCCAGTATTTTATCTATTTGGTACAGGCGGTCCGGGGCCATCGTTACCTTTTGCATCTCATACTCGTAGAAGCGCCCTTCCAGCGGCGTCCCGTTCAGGTCTCGCAGCACGTACAATGGTAGAGGATGCGACCCGTATACGTGGTCCACCACAAACAGCTCCTTACTCCAGTTGGTCTCATAACCTTTGGCGAACGTGCCCTTCTCCTTGGCTATGCGCACCGTGTCACCAGGCTCGAACCTGGGCTTGTGTCGCCGGATCGCCTTTCCATACATGTGACGCCACACCTTGTACACCGTTTGACCATCGCCGCTGTCCGCGTCCATGGGTCGTAGGCCACCCAGGCTCTTGTGCGGGCTGCGGTTGTAGGCGTCCACAAGCCTGTCCAACACGTCCACGTAGCGATACGTGTTTTTGTAGGTCAGGTAGCGCCACATGCGGTTCTTGAGCGTGCGGTTGACTCGCTCCACCACCGCCGCCTTCACGTCGGGGTTCTGCGTGGTGAAGTAGTTGACACCGTGACTCTTGAACACTCGCTTGGTCGCGGCCCCGGTGAACTCCGTCCCCTTGTCGGTCTGTAGGCAGCGGGGAGTCGCCTCAGCGAATATTCCCTCGAACGCAGCAGCCACCTCAGGCCCGCTTTTCCTCTTCAGTGATACCGCGAACAGCCGCTTACTGAATACGTCTATCACAGTCAGCAGGTAGTTGACTCCGTCGTTGTACCGACTCAGGCCGCGCATGTCGTTCAGGTCCGCCTGCCACAGCTCCCGGGGCCCGAACACGACGTAGCGGTTGCGAGGAAACCGCTTGCGCGCTGGCTTGTGCAGCGTGTAGGTGTCCTGAGCGCGCAGCCATTCCACCGCTCTGCGTTTCGGGAGGCGCGCGGCTCTGGCCAGGGCGGCCACCCCGCCGAGGGAACCGGGCTGGCTCGGGTCGTAGTACAACTTCTCCATTACGGTGTGAACGGCTCCCAGTTGTCCAATGACGATTCCCGGTCGGGTTCCTCGGTTATTATCCTTCTCCTAGCCGCTGGGGGTCGCGGTCTCAGGCGATCCAGTATCGGTGTCAACCTCGGTGAGAGGGGTGTTGAGGAGGCCGTTGTGTCCCCCCAGGGGCTCGATGCCGAGTCCAGCCCCACGCCTAGGTAACGCAACGCCGTGGGATTGCTCACGTATTCTTTGGGCACGTTCATGTCCTTCAAGGCGGCCATCACTTGATGCCAGCCGGTAGGCAATCGGTCCGCCCTTCGCGCTCTCACTATGCTGTGCGCGATGTCCACTATATTGGAATCGGGGATCTTCACCTTGTTCACGTACACCGCCCCACTGGCGTCCCAGGCGATGGGGCTGCCTTGCCGGGTCATGAATCGCAACAAGTTGCGCGCCACCGACCTGTAGATTTTTGAGAACGATTCCACAATGTCCTCCTCCGCCGAGGCGCTAGACTCGCGCTTCATCTGACTCGGACCCCCTGCCGCTTCCTCCTCCCTCTCCTCGCCCTCGATGATTGACAGACCTATGGGTTGACGTTTAGCCGCGGAAAAGTGCAGGAACCGCTGTAACACCTGCTGATATTGTTTCCATTTCTCCGTATCGTCCAGCCGCTTGTAGCTCAATATGCGATGCATCTCAGCGTCCAGGCTGGCTGGCTTATTGGCGCTACCTGCTCCTCCTCTTGGCCCCGGCCCTGGTCCCGGTCCTTCTCGCAATCTCTCGATGAGCTCCTGCGGTACAACCACCATTTTCCTAGCGTACTCCATGTCCGATTAGCTTCTGCGCTAGAACGGGCAGAACAGCGTTCAACAGCAGAGGTAGGAGGATCCCTCCGCCCCGTTGGACGAGGTAGTGTCGCTTCTTGGCCCAACCCTCACCGCGTTTCACCAGCCGTCTGAGCGCCTGTTTGTGTTTGCTCAATTTGCGTTTGAGACAGGGGGAAAGCGGTACGTTTCCGCGTAGCACGTTATACGCGCACTCGCACAATGACTTGATGCGACTCTTGTCGCACGCTTTTAACAGGGCCTTGCGTTCTTTGGGCGTAGCGTGTATTAGGGCCCTCAGCAGCGCCGCGTCCTTCTTCACGCGGTGTGACATGATGACTGACGCTGGCACGCGCTCGGCCTATTTATCACTTCTTCTTGGGCAGGTACACGTAGTTCACCGGGTCGTCTGGGAAAATGGCCGAACGTACGCGCATCTCTTCAGGCGTGGACTGTTTCAAGTCTATGAGCAGGTAGGCGTGCGGATCACGCGTGGCGTCCGCGTAAGCCTCCTCCACGAATTTGGGGTTCTCCGGGTATACTTGACGGGCCAGGTGTTTGATCTGAGCGCGGTCCCTGGGATTCTTGAAGCACACTATGTAGTGGGCGTTCAGCGATATGTCGCGCTGGCTCCTGCCCTGGTGAAACAGGTTTTGCGTGATGAAGAACACGCTCATGTTGCGGTGGTGCGAGCCCTTGGTGAACAGGTCAGCCACGCCGGAGCCAGCCTCGCGCATCATGTCGTCGACGATGACCAGGGCGGGCTCGCTACCGTCATAGTCATCCAGGTCTGGCAGGCCGGCTACGTAGCGCACGGCAGAGCCCGCACGGCTCTTACCACCGCCGCCACCGCTGCCATAGTGCCAAGTGATGCGGGCGAACCGCGTATCGCACATGCGGTCGGCGTGCTCTATGAAGCGAGCCACGAAGTGCGACTTGCCGCTGCCAGAGGGCCCGGCCACGATGGCGGTGAATGGGTGTTTCCACCTCAAGTCCATGGCGTCTACTGACTGCCATGCACCGCCACCTCGGCTCTTAAAACTAAATTCTTTTCTCGCTTTTTTTTTATTTGATTTTTTTATTTTTTTTTTAAATATTGAAGGAAATAAGGGAATAGGAAATACCGTTTATTTAAACAAATTCCAGGAAAGGAAGTTTGCTGCCAGGAGGGCCGCTCCTCTTTACAAGGCTCGTCCTCGGCCCCACGCCAACGTTGTACTGGGAGATGGCGTTGTCGTCCAAGACCGTGAGGTATCGCCGAGGCATGTAAATCCGGATCGGGTCGTCGCCAACAAGACCCTCCAAGGTGGCCATAACCGCCTCGCCATACGGTGTGTCTACCCGCTCAAACGAGCGAATGGGATACACCGCGTTGTCCCGCAGATCTGCGATGCGGGTGTAACCCGCGGCCTTGCAGCTGTTGAGGGCTGTCCTGAGGTCCATCTTGTGGTCCGTGTTGAGCATGGTGCAGCGGCTGGATGCAGAATGATCGGCTCTTGCCACCGAGTCGCCTTTTATTGGTGGTGTCTACGTGCCGACTCGCGCGTATCAACAACATGATGTTATAGTTACTCGCTCAATTCCAGGAAGGGTGATGTAATGGAAAGCTTTACTGCGTAAACAAGTGGATTGTTCTAGAAGCGTCTCGGTTATCAACTGCTTAGTGGAATTTTCCACGCTCAATTCCAGGAAGAGTGACGTAATGGAAGTTTCCACGCTCTCTCGTTTACTGGGTAGCGCGCTTGGAGTGTACGCTCCTCTTGGTTTTCCCTGAGATGACGCAATCGGTCTTTCGCCAGGTGGGTAGAGGAATAGCGGTTCTAGTGATCCCGTCGTATCTTGACTCTCCCGTCTCGCTATTTGCCAGCCATAGGTTTTGCAATCTGGATAGCAGGTCCTCTAGACATATGCAGATTTCATCGTTTCGCTCCTCGTCCAAGTACAAGCCGCAACTGAACGTGGGGCGACCTCCTTTGAACACGTTCATCTTTAACAGTACATTACCGCTGTTGGTAGGGTTCTTCACAGTGTACTGATATCCGCCAGCGGACCAGCACAGTGTCGGGGAATCGATAGGCACTTCCTTCCTCTTTACAGTCCACCCATCTAGCTTTTTCTTCTTTGACGCACATCCCTGCTGTACTGGCGGTGCGTTGGCGTTCTCATCATTCATTGCGTTCAGCTCCTCTAGGAAGGAGCGGATCGTTTGGTCCACTTCACCTGCACTGACTCCGTTTCCGTTCATGGTGACGTCTTAAACAACACTGAGGTCGCGCGTGCGGCTCTGCCTCGGTTTTATACCCAGGTTGCACGCTTCAGCGAACCTTCTAGAAGCTTCCAGAAACGTGAGAGGTGGTCTATCGCTGATTGGGGGGGGGACTTACATCCTCACCGCGCCTTTGCTAGTTTTGAACCATCGTGAGGGGTCTGGAAAACAGCCAAGATCCCATGAGGAAAACGTGTTTAAAAATTAATAGCGGGCCTGTTTAACGGTGGATTCTCAATTTTCTTTAAGGGATGGTTTACTTAGGCTGCCGCCCGACATGTGGTGAAATTTCATCAAAATCGGTCGGTAAACAGCTGAGATCCCATAAGGAAAACTTGTTTAAAAATTAATAGCGGGCCCGTTTAACGGTTGATTTTCATTTTTATTTAAGGGTTGGTTTACTTAGGCCGTCGCCCGACATGTGGTGAAGTTTCATCAAAATCGGCCGGTAAACAGCTGAGATCCCATAAGGAAAACGCGTTTAAAAATTAATAGCGGCCTTGTTTAATGGCGGATCTATGGGGTTCTTACGTCATTCGCTTCCTCTGGGATAGGCCTACACTCTGGAAAAAGTCCCGTTGGAATCGGTGGGTAAATAGGCTAGTTATTAATTTTCGAAAGTTTTTTCCTCATCACGAAAAGTGCCGCAGACGACTGGGGGGGGGGGTGTCCTCGGGGGTTGCCCTCGGGGGTGCCCTCGGGGGTGCCTATGTTAGGTTTCCGTCAGGTCACGTGACGGGGGGGGGGGTCCTCATTCCTCCTCACACGCCTGTGCTCACCAGCCTATGTTAGGTTTCCGTCAGGTCACGTGACGGGGGGGGGATTCCTCATTCCTACTCTCACGCCTGTGCTCGCCAGCCTATGTTAGGTTTCCACCAGGTCACGTGACGGGGGGGGGGTAGTTGAATCCTCACGTCAGGCTATGTTGCGGGGCAGGTATATCCTCACTGCAGGTGATGTTGGGGGGGGGGGCTTCCTCGCATCCTCACGTCAGGTGCCAGGTTTAAGTTAGGTTAATGGGTCATGTGACGGGGGGGGTGATTCCTCGCATCCTCACGCCAGGTGCCAGGTTTAAGTTAGGTTAATGGGTCACGTGACGGGGGGGGGGTCCCTCGGGCGTGCCCTCGGGGGTGACCTTGGGGGTCAAGGTCAAGGTCATGGGGGGGGGGAGGTCCCTCGGGCGTGCCCTCGGGGGTGACCTTGGGGGTCAAGGTCAAGGTCATCGGGGGGGGGGGATTCCTCATTCCTCCTCACGCGCCTGTGCTGGGTCAGAAGGAACTAATGCCCCCTACTCATACAAGTTCAAAAAATGAATAAATAATCCTTGCACTGTTTTCAAACAACTTGTTAAGACCTAATCGATTTACAGTTAATTTGTAATGATAAATTACCTTTACAGTTTTTTTTTATGTTTTGAGTTGTGTTTTGCTATGTTATGTTTTGTATTTTATTAAGGGGATTCGACACTCCGAACTTGTTTTTTTTTTAATTTGAGTTTTTGAACTTTAAAAACATACTTATACTGTGTATTACCTCTAAAAAAGATGTTTTGGGAAGAAAAAGAAAACTCTAGCTATTTCAGGTACTTAAATTTTTTTTTATTTTTTAAGCGATTTTACATTTTTTTAATTCGATACAGTAGACGCTCTTTTATCCGGCATTCTATGAACCGGCACATTCTATTAACCGGCACCAGGCAACCCGGGTTTTTCCAGGTATTTTCGGTCGTTTCCGTTTCGTTCTTAGTCACCTGTTGTTTGTTTACGTCTCAAGCAGTAACGTTCAGTGATGTTCGTAAACTTTGCTCAGTACACTACTGTATTCAACCTATTTTTAGACGCCAACTTCCGCCCGGCTGTCTGTCCGCCCGTCTATCTGTCTGTCTGTCTGTCCGTCCACAAATGCAGGTGTTCCGGAGCAGTGCCAAGGTCAACCAACGCACGCGGCCACAGCTCATTACTGTAGCGAGATGACAGACTCTCAGATTACTGTATTCCCATTAATAACTAAAAAGTTCTATTATCCGGAAAAATCGATTTACCGGCATGGGCGTGGTCCCGAACATGCCGGATAAAAGAGCGTCTACTGTATATCTTTTTTATTTTTTAACCAATTAAGATGATTTTTTTATTTTGTAACTAATAAGGCCTATTAAATTTTGTTGCATGTGAATCAAAGTCCTAAAATTAGAAGAAAAGTTACCAACCTTAAAACTTTTGTTTTGAAATGAAAATTACCGAAATTTTACATTTATATATTTTTTGTTTTTTAGTATAGACAATTTTTAATACATTAAAATCTTCCAAATATATCAAAGATACTATGGCAAAAATGTTAAAGCTCTAAGTAAAACATTTCAAAAGTAATTCAAATTATATATGTACAAACACGAAAAATCAAACTTACGGGAATCATCGTTCAAAGTTACACAACACTGTTCTGAGTCAAATGCGGCAAATTTTTATTTTATTTATTTGTATATGAAAAATTATTAAAATTATCTGAAATTTTGCAGATACGCTCACAATAGTATGTACTATCAAAAGATGATGTAGAAACAATTTTTTTTGAATCCCCAAAGTTGCCTTTTCGGAGCGTCGGATCCCCCATCACGTACAAAGTTCATAAGTACTATTTAACAAACTGAAAATATATATTGATCAAATACATTTTTAATTTAAATGCGGCCTACAGGTATTTTAAAATTTATTCAATTTTTTTCAATTATGGCCTTTGGAAAATGTTCATTTTTGTCATGCCAATAAAGTAACTACAAGGGGGTTAAAATGCCAGTGTATAGCATAACTCGCTTCGCTCGCTGGGGGCTCCGCCCCCAGACCCCCGTGGAGGGCTTCGCCCCCAGGACTCTGTCGTAGTACCTATGGCACGTGGTTAAAACACGCTAAAAATCCGGGGCCTATGTCTACACAAAATTGAATGTACACTTAATGAGTGCAAAGAATTAGGCCTAGCAGTACAAAATATTAGAATAGAAAAAAATTAACAACTAGGCTACTAAATAATCGTTAAACATTTTCTAAATTGGGTCAACCTATCCTAGAATTCATGTTCACTACGTGGAAATCAAACCTAAAACCAGTAAAAATGTCAACAAAATTCTAGAAAAACTGGTAAATAATTCTGTGGGTGGCCCCCAGGTCGCTATTTGGCCTCATGTTAACGAAGCCAAATCTCATATTTCTAGTTTAAATAAAAGTGGTGTCATATCAAGTGGCCCAGAACCGACATATTACAACTACTCATGCTAAGAAAACAGACATTTGAGCAGATATTTAAATTTGAGATCATACATATTTGAAGGTGTAGGTTTTGGGAATATTTAAGGATATTTCAGGGTACAAGGCATTTGTATACTATATCTCACGTTTCTAGCTTAAGTAGAAATAAGATAATTCAGGACACGGTTAATTTTTTTTTATTTTCTGATGGGTTTAAATTATGAAAACTGGCCACGTGATTTCTACTACATGCCAAATGTGATGTAAACATATTGCATACAAAATATTAGACAAAATATACCCACTAAAACCAACAAATTGGCAACATTTCAAGGACTTTGATTTTTTTTAATGTTAAACTGAAATAATATGGGCGTATAACTCCTGCCAAAAAATGTTTAGGTCATGTACAACTAATTAAAAAGAATTGGTACTGGGTTTTATCCACTATGTAAGTCTGAGATATCAAAATATCAATGAAAACACCGGAAAATCTCAAAAACGGGAGAATTTCATATTTGTTAAAGGGTTCAAACTATTGAAATTGGTCATATAGCTTCTGTCACATCCTTCCTGTATGGTAGATGTAATATTTGCCAAATATTAGGGCTCTAAGTACTATATTAAAGTGCCAAAAAAATTAAAAACCACGAAACTGTGGTTTAAAATTGCGGGTACGGACGGTTTCATAAGCGGCCAGCAAGTGATCGGATACGATATATCAATCTTAAACATTCGATATATCGAATCGGAACACTCGATATTTTGAATCACATTTTAACAGTACATATCGAAAATTATTTACTCGATATTTATATTAATGTTATAATATCAAATCAACAAATTGTATATCGTGGTTTATGCGATGCCAGTTACACATATATTTTAATGAAGCATTTAACAAATAACAAACAAACGAAAACTACAATTAAACAAATAAATAAATTATAAAGAAACGTATAACTCAGTTACAACTTAAGTTCTCTTTTCCAGGGTAAACTTTATGGGCTGCTTTTATGGATTTTATGGATAAAAAACCGCCACAAATTCTCAAAATTTGAAAACATCTAGAGCTATCTAAGGGTGAAGGAGACGAGATACGACAAAACGTCATAGGACCAAAGTTGTAGATCTTGCAAAATCCGTGCCACGTGGTGGTGTCCATTTTTTGATAGGACCATCCGTTTGCGCGCTAGAGCTCAAAAACTATAATTTTAAAATAAGCCTTTTTGGGGGGTTTTAAATATTTTTTTAAGGGGGGTTGAAATAACAAAATGTCGGTTTTGGCGACTTTCCTGGGGGTTACAAGCTATAAGCTACCTGCGTGCAAAATTTCAGGTTTCTAACTCATATAGAATTGGTCTAGAATTCGTATACCTCAGTCAGTCAGTCAGTCAGTCAGTCAGTCAGTCAGTCAGTCAGTCAGTCAGTGAGTTAAACATGCGGCTGTATATATTATAGATGCGGATGTATATATTATAGATTAGATTCTGTTTTAGGATTACTTGTCTCACAGTTTGTAAATCTTTTGGTGTCGGCTTTGTAAATAGAAGTTTTGTCTATAAAGAAAAAAAGGTTTAAAGCTTCAATACGATTTAAAATTAGATAAATAAGGCTTGCTACAGTATGGGGATTGTTACCTTCAGAAGAGGATAAATTTAAAGTATTCTGTGTTTAAGGTTTAAAATCATATTTGAAATATAAAAATTACCTCTATTCTTTGTCTCTAACTGTAAACAACTTTGTACTACAAGCGTTTTCCTTTGTATAAGAATTCAGTACGTTTCTCTAAAAGAGTCCCTGATTTACCGGTAAACGACTAAAGAATGACGAGAAAAATAGGAAAGGAAAGTATTTTCCGTGGTAAACGAAGTAATTTTCTTTGTTGTAAGATAAATAGAACACTTTTAAACAATTAAGTTGGATGAAAACAACTTTTCATTGTTTGCACTCTTACAGGCGGTTAAACACGTTTATTCTTTTACTTACATAAATATCATTATTTTTCTTTCTCGTGCTCTCCAGATTTGAATTCCCTGTACATATTTAAAAAATTAAACAAAAACTGAGGTGGTGACTTCCAACTAAACATTTGCCTGTGATTACTAAACTAAACATAACTAACATAACAACAGTTAATTAATAATACCCCCACCGCAGTAAACCTGCGTTCTCAGCGAATTTCAAATGCATATATATATTCGTATCACTACTACATAAAGCCAATTACCAAGTTTCACAAAAATACATTCATAAACAAGTGGTATATAACATTTTATTTATTCTCCATAAGAATAACATTAGGGTTGAGGATGCAGGTTTGCTGCAACGAGGAAGATAAGTATTTTTGTGCAATTATCAATATAACTGAACCAGGTGAAGTTACATACCAAGTTATATTAATTTGGTTTCATAATTAAGGGAGATATACAACTTTACTTATTCTCCATATGAATAACATGGGGGCCGAGTATGCAGGTTTGCTGCTACGGGGACTATCAACAAAAAACTTGTTTTTTGTGCTAATATCAATATACCACAACTATTTGAAGCCACATACCAAGTTTCATCAATATACATTCATAAATAATCGAGATATCAAATTTTATTTATTCTCCATAAGGATAACATTAGTCAACTACTGTGTTTAGCACTTTGAATATCTCTGCAACGGTTGGACATAGAATAACAATTAAATCACCAAAATGTTTGTTTTGTTGAGCTAAACATACTGATAAAAATAAATGTGATGTTTTTAGTAAAATTATCTGAGAAAAATCTAAAAACCTTTTTCCCATAAGATTAACATGGGACACTTTTTTTTGAATTTTCTCCACAACCACTTAATGATTGGGTTAATGATTCAAAATACCAAATTATTTTTTGTTAAGCTCTATAAAATGGTTACAACCAAAATTGAGTGTTTTTAACATTTTGGAGTAAAAATTGCAAAAAACTAATTTTTGGAAAATTTTAAACCCTTATAAAACCCCCTTCCCATAGTCCGATCGATCTGCTTTTAGAACTTAAAGTAATAAATGATACTCTCCACATTTTTTGTGCCAAATTTCATCAAATTCGGGCGTTTCTTTCAAAAGTTATCACGGTAACGGACACACACACACACACACACACACACACATACATATATATATATATATATATATATATATATATACATATATATATATATTTGAATGAATAGTGTTTTTGGCAACTGGGGACCTCAAAACGAAAAGTTATTTTAGTCTCGGGCTTAAGTCTTACCATGCCACCTAAGGTAGCAGCTTCTTCCCTATAGGGGAAATTCGCTAAAATTAACCTTGATACCCATTCTTTTTTATTACAATAAAACTAAAATTTTCGGCTTAAGCCTTTATCAGGAGTATAACTTTCAAAAATCTAAACTATAAACATAACAACAAAAAATACGAGTTATTATTAGATAGCATTGCAGGGTTAAATAAAGATAAACAAACTGGTGGACCTTCCTTCCGGTATGAGTAGTTTTAAATAATCTAAATAGGTTAAAATTAGGTACAATAACGATAATATTCGGTTTTAAAAAAATTAACAAAGATAATGCAATTGTAAGTAACACTTGATACAGTACTAGCTGTTCCCGCAGGCTTCGCCCCGCAAATAATTTTTAATACCCCCGTCGCAGCAAACCTGCGTACTCAGCGAATTTCAAATGCAAAATATATGTCTTAATACCACATAAAGCCGCATACCAAGTTTCATTAAAATATATTCACAAATAAGCGATATATATAATTTTAATTAATCTCCACAAGAATAACATTGGGGATGAGTACGCAGGTTTTCTGCAACAATGAACACAAAATAATGGGTTTGTATGTAAATATCAATAGAACTCATCAAAGTGAAGTCACAAACCAAGTTTCATCCATATACATTCATAAATAAACGATACATAACATTTTAATTATTCTCCATAAGAATAACATGGGGATCAAGTACCTAGGTTTGCTGCCACGGGAACCATATGCGAAAAATTGGTTTTTTGTGCAAACAACAATAAACCACAACCAGATGAAGCCATATACAAAATTTCGTCAGTGCATGTTAATAAATAAGCGAGATATAAAATTTTGATTTTTCTCCATAAGAATAGCATTAGACAACGTACTGTGTTTAGCACTTTCAATATCTCAGTAACCAATTGACGTAGCATAATGATCAAAATACCAAATTGTTTAGTTTTTAAGCTGAATTCAATGGTATAAATTAAAATTTGATTTAAATGAAAATTACATGTGAAAACCCCCCTTTGGATGGTGCGATTCGTCTGGTTTTCGAACTCGTTCAAATAAATGGTGCTATACACATTTCTACCAAATTTTATTAAGATTGGACCTATTTTACGAGAGTTATCGTGCTTACGGACACACACACACACACACACACACACACACACACATATATATATATATATATATATATATATATAAATTTGAACGAATGGTGTTTTTGGAATCTGAGGACCTCAAAACAAAAAGTTATCATGGTCTCGGGCTTAAGTCTTACCATGAGACCTACGGTAATAGCTTCTTCCCTATAGGGGAAATTCGCTAAAAACTATGACAGTTGTGTGTGCTGCATTCTGTGGTTAGCCCGTGGAACTACTACGAATCAAGATCAGCTGTTTGTATTTTCATTAGCTCAATCAAAATTGAATGTCCCTATAATACCCTAAAATACCCTACGTGGGAACTTTGTCAGGATCTCTGGCAGAGCCCTAAGGTCAGATTAGGATGAAAACCATTTAGTTTTCATATCTTATGCCTAAAGAATCAGTGTACAATATGTCAGCTCTCTACCTACATGGGAAGGGGGAGAATTAGTGATGAGTGAGTGAGTCAGTCAGTCAGTGAGCCAGGGCTTTGCCTTTTATGGATATAGATATTTGCCTGACATATTAACATAGTTGTATCGATTATATAAATTAATTAATTTCTATATTTGGCAAAAGTCGCGTTGGTTTGGTTAGTAGAGCAACATAAATTTTCGTGTATCAACAAGAGGGATGATTGCGACAGACCGGATGATCCCTCGATGAAATAACATATACTTAATTAGAAAACTATTGAATTATTGAATTGTTGTTGTAAAATGTGTTTTGTATTATTGTTAGAAACAAACATTTACTTGATTAGCACTTGATTATATATTTTTACAGTAACTCGAGACACAGTTATACAGTAACTTTGTTATTTAGTGCTGTAAAATATGACACGCACAAAAACCCAAAGAGTTTCATACAATTATATAGCAGCGAAAATAAAACTTACGAATACAAATATTGGAATTCTCAAGTCCAGGAAGTGAACACGATAAATTACATAACAATTTTAAAATGCCAGCAGGAAGAGGTGTGCTGAAATTTTTCTCTCAGTATCTCAGAATAAAATACTAATAATTCTTTATTGGTCATGTTTTTTGTTTTGTTTTTTTAAAAGTTTGTAGCTACTTCAATAAATAAATTAATGCTTGTAGAACTAATATTGCATTTAAAATACTCCTTTGCTTCGTATCTATTTTCCTGCCAATCCGTTTTCAATGAAAAATCATAGAAAAAATTATCCGTAAAACTAACGTGTAACCTGTAATTTCAAACATTATACATTTAACTAATTATAAATAATTATAATGTTACTAGTTTACCGATAACATGTATTCTTTTTCAGTTTATGTCGTTAGAATAAGTAATAACTGGCTTTCTGATAGCTAACTAATCGCATTAAGTCAGTCTTCAAACGATTTACCTGACAGAATAAGTCGGTTATTTAGTCTAATAAAGTAACCGAATAACTCTGAAAATAAACCGCTTCAATCGGTTGTCGCGTCACTAGGTTTATAGAGTCTAGGGCTTACCATGGTATCCAGTTATAGTAGCAACCTCTTCTTTGAGCAAAATTTAATCAAAATACAACTTTATTAATACGATCGTCTTTTTTCGATGAATATTTAATCATTAATTAATTTTTCATATTTGCTCCGGAAATACAATGCAATATAACAAATATAAGCTAAAGCAGTCTCAGTTTACTGGAATGAAACTGGTGATTGATATTGATACTGGTGAAAGTGCGATATTGGAAACTCATTTGTAGATTGAGCGATAGCTCTAGCTAAACGCTTTTTGCATTTGCATCTCAAAATGTGGTGTAATTATCAAACGGATGTATAACAAACTCTAAGCATAAACTTACGCCATTCTATCAGTCCCTGTTTAGCAAGTACCCGTGTTCCAAGTACCTATTTAGCTTAATGTTACTATACAATATTCACTTATAAGTGCATTATGTTACCATAAAAACGTGATTTTTGAGTTCTTACATATTGCAAAGTTATGATGATTATGCAAAGTTTATGATGATTTATAAAGCCAGTAACAGGTAGTGTTTAGTTGCTAGGACAAGAAAGATGGTTATTACGAGTTAGGAAACAGTCGTTACAGCTAGTCTTAGACTCAGCGGTCAAGTTCTAAGCTGCTGAATATTTAATGAAACAGAAACAGTCAAAAGCTGAGCCAAATTGGAGTGACCTAGTTGCTAGTTGTGTCCCTGTTTGCTTTAGTTGTTGGATTTTATAGTAAACAGGAATAACTTATATTAGCTTAATCAACTTAAAATACTGATTAAGCCTAAAAATTGCATGTAATGATTGTAACCAGAATTAACTGTATCGTCGAATTTTTTTCATATGTAATGAAATACAGCTAATGTTAACTGTTTTTAAATAACTTCCATACAAACTTAATCACTGCGTTCCTTTCTCTTGTAGTCAAGATAAGTGTAAACATTAATCAAATATAAGTTATCTAAATCCATAAAACAAAGTCGGGTTAGTTAGTTAGTTAGTTAGTTAGTTAGTTAGTTAGTTAGTTAGTCACAAAACAGCGGTTATAAGGATTACTAGTCGACCCGTGCGGAGTTCCGCACTGCGAACCAAATCTTGTCGGCTGATCAGGTGTTCTTTTGTTTACATTTTCGCTCCTGTCAAAAACAAACTATTCCCTTTATTTATCTTTCATATTATTCATATTTCCGAGAAGCGGTACATTTTTAGACCGTAGGTCTATTTTTCATCAATAGCCGGCACGATAAGCTTTAAAATCATGGAATTTGATAAACGAATAAGGAAGATCTCGCGGACTGACAGAAAAACAGGCTAGAGAAATAATATATAATATATAAGATATCTAACACTAGTATTAGTGGCCGCTATCGCGACCACAGGAAATTATCAGCTGTTTTAGGGACAAAGCTTGTAGAAATAATCAGCTGTTTCAGGAACAAATCTTGAAAAAGCTCCGCTAATATATGCTAAAATAGCCTAAAAACAGCTTAAAGGTAACGTAACTCAAATAAGGTTGTTTTTCAAGAAAAACAAACGACACGTGCAGCTTCCCGGACCCCGATCACCCCTAAAAAATATCTTTTCGTAGCTTGGGAGCCATTACAACTCGAGAAATAGCCGCGGACGGACGGACGCACGGAAATGACCTAAATACATAAAGATCTAAGCTACCGTAACTCAAATAAGGTTGCTTTTCAAGAAAAACAAACGACACGTGCAGCTTCCCCGACCCCGATTACCCCTAAAAAATATCTTTTCGTAGCTTGGGAGCCATTACAACTCGAGAAACAGCCGCGGACGGACGGACGCTCGAAAATGGCATAAAAACATAAAGTTTTAAGCTACCGTAACTCAAATAAGGTTGCTTTTCAAGAAAAAAAAAACGACACGTGCAGCTTCCCCGACCTTGATTACCCATAAAAAATAACTTTTCGTAGCTTGGGAGCCATTACAACTCGAGAAACAGCCGCGGACGGACGGACGCACGAAAATGGCATAAAAACATAAAGTTTTAAGCTACCGTAACTCAAATAAGGCTGCTTTTCAAGAAAAAAAACGACACGTGCAGCTTCCCCGACCTTGATTACCCATAAAAAATAACTTTTCGTAGATTGGTAGCCATTACAACTCGAGAAACAGCCCCGGACGGACGAACGCACGAAAATGGCCTAAAAACATAAAGCTTTAAGCTACCGTAACTCAAGGTTGTTTTTCAAGAAAAACAAACGACACGTGCAGCTTCCCCGACCTCGATTACCCCTTAAAAATAGTATATTTCATCACTAGGGCCGAAAGTGACGCTTTTCGATACGAGCTCAAGTTTAACGACCGAGGCGAAGCCGAGGTCGGAGAATGAGCAAGGATCGAAAAGCCACTTTTGGCCCATGTGCTACATTTTTCGTCTTACTGCACAATATATTAAGCTAACTGCTTTCTCAAAACTAATATTTTACAACTTGTTTACCTTTAAAAGCTTGCTCCCAAAATGGCTTCTATCTTGTTCTTGCTATTTAAAACAAACAGCTGTTACTACAGATGTATTCAACACTTGTTTGTTACATCTGCGTTAGTGTTAGGTTAGACTAACTATAACGATAGGTATATCGATAGTTGAGTGTGGACTATCGATTACAAGAAGGAATACTTTAGTCAACCGTTTCGAGCTATATCAGGAATCAGACTCGCTGCGAACAGCGTTATCGCTTAGAGCTTATCTTCTCCCTGAGGCAAAATTAAATTGTAATATATATTTATTTCCCGTGTCACTCATCTTGTCGGACTGAAACGCAACAACTACACTTAAACAGACAACATTGCAACAATGAATTACAATCGATAAAATAATTGATTACAACTATCGATATAATCGATTACTTAATATCGACGTACACAAGTTTGCAGATTCACTACATTGATATTTATAAATGACAGAAACTGAACAGCTGATGACCTCGACCACAGCTGATTCTTTTCCGACCTTGGACTGAAAAGAACTACTTTCGCCCCGCAACGCATGTATTGAAAACAGCCGTTTTCCAATCAGAATGACGAAATAGTATATTACGTTACTAGCCCGGTAAGTGGTGTTTTACCGTGCGAGCACGACAGTTCCCGCGCGAGGCGTAGCCGAGTTTACACAGAAACTCGGTATTGATAGGCAACTTTCCAGCCTATCAATACGGATGGAAAAGTACCTGTTTCTGTGTAGTATGATGTAAATCTTTACTTACCGGGCTAGTAACGTAATATACTATTACATCATAACAGGTACAGAAACAGGTACTTTTCCATCCATATTGATAGGCTGGAAAGTTGCCCTTTGCCATGCCTACACACGGAAAATTACTTTACCGTGCACTGCACGGTAAAAGCTTTTTACCGTGCACTTAGTCAGCTGATTAAATAAACAGCTGATCGCAACAATACAACGTTAAACCACATGAGTAATTACGAGTGTTGAATAGTAAACACATTTTGAGAGAACAAACCATTCTATTTGATACTAAAGGAAACTTTTGAAAATGCATTTCAGTGAGGAATACAATGAACCTGATATACCAGATTTTATTTTAAAAGAAGCTCAAGAAGTAAGTGCGAGTTTGCTGCCATTCAAGTCAAGAGACAGGAGAATCAATACGAACAGTTTTGTAAATGGAGGAACAGTAATAAAATCAAACATGTAAACATTATAATTTATGTTATGTCCTAAATAAATTGTGTTATGAGTTTAAAATTTACTAATTCTTCTGTGTAGTATGATGTAAAGTATCGTACGTTACTCGCCCGGTAAGTGCGGGATCTGTCGTGCTCGCACGGTAAAACACCACTTACCGGGCTAGTAACGTAATATACTATTTCATCATACTGTACGGAAAACAGCTGTTTTCAACATCAGCTGCGAGTGCATAAAATAAAGGTTTCCCGTTCTAGAGTGGGAAAATCAGCTGTTGGTTTTCCACACTAGTATTTAGTTATGATTCCTAACACAAGTAGCGCTGGTAGCGCTAAGAGTATATATTTATCATAAATCAGCTGTTCTCAATAACTTAATCAGCTGTGTAAACAGTATCACTGTTTTTATTGTACTGCGAAAATCAATTGAGCACCGACAGGTTATTTCTTAAACTTATATTATTTAATTCATTATTATTATTAATTAACTACAGTGTGATGAAAAATATCGTTCATAACTCGAGTAGAAAGTGTTATTCCGTGCCTTGATCGAAATTCCGCACTCGGTTAAAGCCTCGCGCGTAAACTCTATCTCGGCCCGGAAACAGTCACTTTCCACTCTTGTTATGAAATATACTATTTCGTAGCTTGGGAGCCATTACAGCTCGATAAACAGCCACGGACGGGCGGACGCACGGAGCCACAGACAAATACGAACAATAGTATTGATACTTGAAAGGTATTGATACATATGTTCAGTATGGAAATAACGAATCTACTTGAATGACAACTCAAACTAGTTTTTCGATGCCGAAGTTAGCTCTTTATAAAAAAGGCGACTGAGCTTAGCGAACGAGCTCATCTTGAAAATGAACGAGCATTTTTGACATATAAAACAAATTCAGTGACATTAGAACAGTACAGGACAACATTTGTCAGGCCAGCTAGTTGGACATAAATAATAAATGTGATCAGTAACAGTAATTAAAATATCCATTTGTAGTTAATTTTAATTTATCCTCAGCAGGGAGATTTTTTGGGCTAAGAAGTCCACTAAATGGCATGTAAATAGACTAGCTAGGACAAACAGCTCCATAATGAATTTTACTGTAGCACGGATTCTCAGTTATCAATAACAACTTTTTAGTTACGTAAAAACAATCCTTATTGTATATTTTATGCGTATGCATATTTATACCATCTTCAGTGCCTAGTTGTTCCAGTTACGCAGTCTTCTATGAAGTTTACATTTAGTTTAGAAGATTGCTAAACCGTAAAGGTGAAAAAAAAACTCTTGCCAACATGATTTAAAATTAAATAATCAAATAAAATTACACAGCTGATCAATTCCAATACCTAAAAATATGGTTTAGTTGAATAATTTTATTTAACTTATGACTTTAGGAGACAGTACAAAAATTAATATTTACCTTAGATTTTTCACCAAGACCTTCATTCCAGTGTGTGGTTCACGGGTGCCATAGTTACTGGTTTCCCAAACGTTCCTGTCACGTATACACGTTCCTGTTACGTATACACGTTCCTGTTACGTTTACACGTTCCTGTTACGTATACACGTTCCTGTTACGTATACACGTTTTGTTCGGCTCGCTGGGGCCTCCACCCCCACTAGAAAATTCCCATGAATTGCACGGCAAAAACCGTAGGACCAAGGTTCTATTATTCGTTCAAATTCATTGAAATAAAATTAAAAGTCATTTCTGAATAAAAGAGATTTTACTTTGTGACAATAAAGACGTATACTATAATACTAAAAGTTGTTAAATTATTTCTTAACAATATCTATGTTTTAAATATTTGTATCGTTCATTATGAGATTATTGTATTTGTTGACATCGATAACAACCGTGGCACGACGTTATAACAAACCAATAGTAAAAAAATCACGAACATTTAAAACCAAAAATAATTCTTTTTTAGGTTTTAGTTATTAAAAATGCTACTTATTGGCTGGGAAGGAGTTATTATTTGCTAAATCTTTAGCAGCCTAGAATCATTTAAGCACATAACAAATTCGAACCTTATCTTATTTGAAAAAAATATCTTATTTTTAAATCTTATTTAAATAAATTGATTATGGTTTTATTTTCAAAGTACTAACATCGTTATTACTATGTGAGCCCAACATACCAAAACACCAAGATAAATTAGCTGTGTTGATTGGTTATGATTTACACTGTTATTTTTATTAAATTGTATAACTCAATAGTTATAACCTTCTACCAGTGCTACCATTGCTGTACATTTTAACTTGAATTTTGGTGGTTAAAACTGGCCGGCAAAATACTAGAAAATGCTTTTACTAATGAAAGTCTACTCCCGTGACGTGATGATAACTGTTACAGGATGTGTACGTATAATAAGGTCATTGGCAAACCATTTGGTATAAGAAGATCAACTTTATGAACCGATCTGACTGTTTACATTTATTAAAGTATTTTATGTGAATCTTTTAACACAAAATCGTTTATTAAAAACAATTACAAGTTTGTAAGTCATTTATAAGTTTATCAGAACATTAAACGATTTTAATGGGTTACTAAATACCATAACATTTTGCATGTGCCTGCATACACTGTTTGTTTTGTACTTTACGAGTTTCGTAACACTTTACCGACAGGAAGGTAATATTCTTTCTACTAAGAGTAAATGTAATTTAGAAAATATAAAATGCATAAAACGCTTGTCATCAAAGGAAAAATACAACTAAGAATTTTAATCGACTGTCAATTTGAAAAATGGTTCAAACTTGTAATTTGTGCAAAGAGATTTAATTAAAATATTGTATTAGAATTTTAAATTGGTTTAGTGTAAGATGCAAATTTTGCCAATAAAAATTAATCAAACATTACAATTTAAACTTTAAAAATTTATAAAATGTATAAGAAAACCAACGTTGATGATCTTCAGTTCAGAGCTCCTCAAAATTAAAATGCCTTTTATATTAACTAAAATGAATGGGTAGCGATATGTTTAAAGAAGTAGTTGTTTCTCAGTGCATAACTAAGTTATGCACTAAGTTAATTCGGTTATTGAATTAATTATGGGAGGTATAAATTAACATCTATTCTAGAGAAAAAACAAGACCTCAATCTATGGATTTTATTTAGAGGTTTGATTCCCATTAAAATGAGCTGCCAAAACAATCTATGGATTTTATTTAGTTTTCGCAACTCATTTTAATGTGTAGTTTATTTAAATGTGGTCCGCAAGTCAAGAAGGTTCAAAACATACCAAATGTTTTTTTTTATTCGTTTAAATTCATTAAATAAAACTAAAAGTTATTTCAGTAACAAAAGAGATTTTACTTTGTGACAATAAAGACGTATACGACTAACATTTCAAATGTAAATATGCGCATTTAAATTGGGTATTTTCTTAGATTCTTCGACCTAGCTGACAGTCCGTTGACATATTATTTGATTCATATAAATACGTTTTATTTATCTTTTTGAGTAATAATATAATTCCTTGTGAGGGCAAAATAAAAAGCTTTAATCCTTAATTCCCTAATATCTTTAAAACAGACTCTTATAAACACTACAGTAATGTATACATAATACAATAAGTTGTTAAATTATTTATAAAAAAAAACTATGTTTTAAATATTTATATAGTTTATTATAAGATTATTGTATTTTTTAACACAATATCTTAAATAATATGAAAAATACCCGTTGATTGTAGCACATTACATTTGTATATATCGTTTCGAATGCTGTAGTAGGTTCATAACCTGTAGGAGTGGTGTTTTTTTAATTGATTATCTAACATCTATTAGTAACTAAATGCATTTTAAGAACGGTTTACCTGCATCAAGCCCTTAAAGTAATAAGTGATGGTTGTTTGCATTAACAATAATCTTTGACTATGGATAACATCAGGTACACAAATGTATAGTCACCCAAAAAATACTTAATATTTAATATGGTAACAAAATACTTAATAGGAAATATTTACGTCAAATTAATTTAGTTTTGAACTTTACGGTACTTTTGTTAAGCACTTACATTTCAACTACAAGACCTTAAATCAAGGTATCCGTAAATAGTAAAAAATATAAAACAAATAAATATTTAAAAATGGTTCTGATGCACTTTGTTAAGGAAGTATTAAAACGATTGTAATTAAAACTGTCCAAACCCCTAAGCTCTGTCGATATCCCGGGAATTGAACCCACGACGCTTGGACCAAAGTCTTAGGCACTAGACGCTATATAGCCTAGCAAGACGCCCAATCATTATTTTGACTTTGGGATGTAAGTTGACAAATTGATCTATTTTAGTACATTTCCCTTATAGGGAAGAAGCTACCAAACGGTAAGCCCGAGACCGTGATGTTTTGAGGTACCCGATTTCCATAAACACTATTCGTCCAAATATACAATATATGTATGTATGTATGTATGTCCGTGAACTTAATAACGTTTGAAAAAAACTCCAATTTAGAAGAAATTTGACACAAATGTGTAAAGTTACATTTATAAATTTATGGGGGTTTACAATTTTTCAATAATCTGAATTTTGTGTCTTTCATTCTTAAAATTAAAACACACAATTTTATTCTTTACTATTTCATAGAGCTTGAAAAGTTTTGGTGTCTTGAAATATTAACTTTTGTTAAGTGGTTGTGGATAAAATAAAAAAACTTATTAAAATAACATTCTTTGTTAATCTTACGGGGAAAAGGTTTTAGCTTTGTCACAGTTAACGTTACTGGATACCCCACTTCAGTTTTTACCAGTAAGTTCAGCTCTAAAAACAACCATTTTGGTTTTAAAATTGTTGTTTTACGTCCACCCGTTGCAGAGATGAAGTGCCAAACACAAAATGTTGTCCAGTTTTGCCCCTAAGGGCCAAGGGGCTAAATAATATCTCGCTTTTTTATACATGTATTTTGATTAAACTTGTTCCATAACTTCACCCGATTGTGGTATATTGATATTTGTATAAAAAAACTCTTTTTTTCATGGTCTCCGTTACAGCAAACCTTCGTACTCAGCCATGTGTTTTTCTTATGGAAATATACAATTTTGTTTCCCTTAATTATGAAAAAAGTAATAATACAACTTGTATTTTACTTCAACTGATTGAGTTATATTGATTTTTGAATAAAAACACATGTTATTCCTCGTTTCCTTCCTTTTACTCCTTGTTCCACCAAATTGTGTACAAAACCCTAATGATATTCTTATGATGAATAAATAAAATGTTGGATATAGCTTATTTATTAATGTATTTTTATTAAACTTGGTAAGTGGCTTTATGTCGTAGTTAGACGCAAATAAATGCAATGAACATTCGATGAATACGCAGGTTTGCTGAAACGTGGGTATTATTTTATTTTTTTATGCATACTAACATTGTTTTCCCGTAATGAATATTTTATTAATATTTTGAACCACGTGCATTAAAAACCCCCTTATTATCAGTGAATGTAGTGCAAAATAAACAATTAAAACGTATACATAATTATGTTATGGTTAATAAAGCTTTAATTATTTAAGTTAGGAAAATATTTCTCTTTCACAAATTATATTTGCAGTGAACTACCAACCAAATCTTTAAGAAAAGAGGTTTAGTGTTGTATTTCAACTAGCAGAACCTTTGAGATGCTAACATTTGAAGGATAATATCAAAACGACTAATACTGCAAATTCACAAAACAAATATTTTGAGAGTTTAAATAAATGTAAAGACAAGTATTGCAACAAGTGGTACACTTAGTAAGGGCCAGTGCTGTATTTCAGTCTTGTTTGACCTCATTCAGTAAAAAAACAAATTTGAAATTCCTAACTACAAACCTTTTCAATGTTATTACATTTATTTGCCCTTCAGAAAGAGGATAATTTTTAAAATGATTCAATTCTGTAATGTAAAGCTTTTCTATGTCGCTATATTGTGCCAAGTTTCCTCAAGTTTCTGCCTGAATTATTGAGAACGCCTCAGCACACAGGTTTGCCCTGAGCTCCTTACGTCCTCCCAAGATAGTGTTTAAGCCTCTTACTCCTCAACAAAAACAGGTAGGTATTAAATAGCTATGGAAAACGTTTAGTTATATGAGACTATTGCAAAACTAACTACCCGAGTACAAAATTTAATCGCAAAAGTGTATGTATACACGAACTAACTTTATTTGTTTTGTACAAATTTAAAGTGATATTTAAAAAGCAGAAACATCATTAGGTACCCAAATAACTATTTGTAAATATGTCTACTCATTTAATAACCGTATAACCGTCTTATAATTAGTGTTCTGAGTTATTAGCTGATTAATGGTTTCTCCAAGCATGTTAAATGTGGTGTAACCATTATGAGAGACACCTGTTGCAAAAGAAAATTATTTGGTTATAATATTACTATGCTAACATTAGAAACTTAAAGGCATAATCCTTATGTGTTGTTGTTTTCACGTTTTGCTGGATACACTGTCTGTAGCTAGTTCTAAAAATAGCATATATTTAATAATAAAGTTGTGTTGCAACGAAGTAATCTTGATTCTTGATTCTAACGCAGCACCTTCTGTCAGATTCATTAAAATTTATACAATTTATGTCAATTTTAACTTCGTTTCCTTCTATGATTATTCTAGATTACAGATTAGGCCTATATAATGTCTCCTGGGTTATGTTATGGACTGTGAGTTCCTACCTCTTGTTCAATAATACGTTGTATGCCAACTCATTTCAAAACAGGCATAGGTAAAAGTGAATCCTGTTAAGAATAGTATATAATATACTATGAAGAGTTTGAAATTAAGAAACCCTTTCTAACAGAGAATTTAATAAACTAAAAGGTATATTAAAATATTATTATTAATAGTTTCCGTATAATTTATTTTAACATTTCTCCATAATGCTGTTAACACTTGACTAATTTGTTTGATTGCAGAAGACTATTTATGAGCAACATTATTCATGTTTAAAGGGAAAATATTCCTCATAAATCGTTATTAATTTATTTATTTATTTATCCATCATTAGGTTTGTTAGCATCAGCCTGAAAAAATTGGTTTTATCATTTACCTATTAATACAATTTAGAAACCCTTTATTTAACAGTTTTATTATTTTACTTTTCCTTCAATGGTAAAAATTGTTTTGTTCGTTTAATATCACAGACGATCTCCTCTTTATAGAACCACGTCCTCCCTCAGCCAATTACGAGTCACTTTATTGATATAGACGAGCCAATTTACTGATATTGGGGAGACTGCCTATCCCCCAAGAAAGAACACAGTGAGCAATGTATAGTCTTTTATTCGACCCCAGAAACACAGGACCTCTCCCCGCTTGGATTTTCAGAAACTATCTCCAACCCAAATCGGTGAAAACTGTTGAGTGAGGTATACTTCTTTCTTGGGATAGTCTTTGCACTTACTGAAGCCTAAAAGACCGGGAACCAAGATGTAATCTCTCCCCTAGACTCAATCCAGGCTGTTTTGGGTGATTATTTCAACTAACGTGGATATCTTCTGAAAGGTGGATTCCATGACGTAAACGATTTCTGTACTCTCAAATACTGTGGGAGAAGTTGGATGCCATCAATTCTTATATTTTGCGAGGATATAATCAATTATTATATTTCTAACATTGGACATCGCACTGTGTATACCACTGAATGACAATTTAAATTTTCTCCGGAACCATTCAATAGTAGCTAAAAATTATAATGTATTTAATTATTAGAGCACGTTTATTGAGATAAATAATTTGCATTTGAAGTTTATGGTAAAAAATCCAAAAACTTAATTTTGGACTTCGTTGAACATTTTATGCCTTACAATTTATTAACAGAATTATTTTTTTTCAAAATTTCGGGTGGTATAATTTGGTTGGATATCTAAGGTACTAAATACCAAAAAAATTATAATTAAAGTTGACAGAGCCATTTTTGAGGAATTTTATTTTGATGTTTGTTTTTTGTTTTTAGGAGATAATTAATCTTAAAAATAAAAGAAACCTATAGATACCATGAACTAGTACCTACATACCAAATTTAATTAACGTCGACCCATAGAGATGGTTTCTAAGATTTTAATCATCCATACAGTTAGACAGACAGACATCACTTCAAAAACACTTTTTTATGTTCAAGGTGCATCGTAACGAATGTTTCTTCCAATAACTCAAATTTATAAAAATGTTCAATACTTTCTCCATTTGCAATGAATAGGAGAAGGAAGAAAAACTAAGACTAAGTTTACCCTAAAATATTCTTTCCCTAAAAACGTTAACAATCATTATTAACTAGGTGTACGCTCATTCCTCGCGTATAAGGATAATCGAAACACATGATCAAACCTAAATCGAGTCTCATAAAAAATTCAAGATCTGATTTGAGTAACATCATCAGAATACATTCTGGTATTATTTAACTGCCACCAGAATCCGGGTTCTATGTCTATATAGCTATAATAATATCACTTCTCCCCGTAGCTCCGTGAATAGGCTCTCAGAGCAAAAGGTCGCAGGTTCAGATACCGTTACAGACCTAACTTTTATCCGTATAAAAATAGTCATACATTTATCACTTGTTTTTATCAAAGGAAATGTTGTATACATCTGTAAATTTATTTATTTTTAAAATAAATTGCAGGTTTTAGGCATGGTTTGTTGTTAGGATTGTCATGGCTACGTTATCGTAGTACAAACAGAGTATTTTGGGCTAGGCAGCGACTTTAGCAGTGTGATTAATTTAACTTTTAAAAGAACAATGAGTTTCCTAAATGAACTAATGTTACAATTTTAATAGGTCTAGTCAAAATATCCTTAAGGATTAACAATAAGTCGTCAAGTCTAATTATTTAGATGACAAAATGAGATTTCAATATATTGTTTCAAAAGCCTAGGCTCTCATGAAATTAAATCTTATTTCATGATAATGAAATTTTATGATAACCCATGAATCTTAAACATGGGTTGGTCCAAGACCGTACATGCAACTTCTAAAATGGTAAGTAGCCAAAGTGAATAGGCCTACATTTAATAGCCATATGTCAAAGTTTATGATGAAAACAGCTCACTGAAATCCAAACCTAGAAGAAATATACTCACAACTTAAAAATATACTTCGATTTATCTCTCTTTTGTGTTTGTGTTTTTTTTATTTTTTTATTTGGTAATAAACCTTTTGTTATCCAGTATAAGAAAGTGTATTCTAGCAAACTAACTATTGTTACACTGTTGTTTAAACATATATGTCGGCTAAATTTTAACGATTCAAGTACCACTAAAATGGCTTCCAATGTTATTCTTATTGAGAATAAAATACATTTGATTTTAAGATAATTTTATTAATACTGAACGAAATTATCTGAATAACGAACGCGACCGAGATTTGGTACTGTTAAGTTTATCTGGGATATTTGAGGTTTAACTGTGGAGGCGTTCTCGAGTTATTTTGGTCACAGACACGCCAGTTGAGTTGATTCTCTTACCAGACCAAGCAGTAAAGTTATGTATAAAGATAAACTTCACTTCGTTCGATTATCCAATTAAGTAAACATTTACTACACCATTTTATCATGAATATTATACATTTAAAAATATGATATACATCGAATGGTATTGATATAAAATTAATATTCACTATTAACGGGCTACCATTGAAACTATAATTATTAATAAAATCATCACTTAATAAAATTAATACTAAGTACATTCGAAAAGGTTAGTAGGTTTTTATTTTATTGCTTTTAATATCGAATAACGTGTTGACTTAAGTTTGCAACCGGAGCAAACGTTTTTCTTAACTATATTTTACTTTAAAACGTATTGTAGGCTAAGTGTCAATCGCATACAACAAGTCTAATTTTGCCAGAAGTCAGAGGAATATATCAGAAAAGATGTTCCACGAAGGATCATTGATAGAATGTAATGTTGATAGAATTCTACTGTAAATAATAAATATAACATAAAATTATTACAATTTTAGTTATATAACTGCTCTTTATTAGACAACCACATAAATATAAAAACGTAAACCCGTAAGATAGTCACTTTAGTTCTAACAAAAGAACTACAATCATCCAAGTCACCAAACAAAGGTGGAAGGATCGAGGGTGCAGCCGACATGCAACCCTTTGGTTCCATTGTTACAATGCTCATAATGGATATTCAGCTTATACACTTAAGTAAAGCGTATGCTTATTATACCAAATTGTTATTATTGTGGATGAATTTTATGAGCATGTTTAACATATTTTGACATTAACCTAAGCAACATGCAATTTAATCCTGTGCAGCAACTATGCTGTACAGTAAGTATGCTAAATAATAATACATGTGTTTCACCATTTTACTAACTGTGTCAATTTTTTTACATTTTGTTGTCGAAATTAAGTAAAATACCTTATAGAAATGTTGGTATTTCTAAAATAAAATACCCTTGCAGCAGCAAACCTGCGTACTCAGAGAATTTCCAATACATATATATGTATCTTAACGCCAAATAAAGCCACATACCAAGTTTCATCAATATACATTCATAATAAACTATTTATGATATGTTAATTATTCTCCATAAGAATAACATGGCGGCTCATTATGCAGGTTTACTGATGCAAGGAACCCAAAAAATGGGGTTTTATACAAATATCAATATAACTCAAGTAGGTTAAGCCAAATACCAAATGTCATTAATTTATGTTCATAATTAAGGGAGATCACGTTACTTATTCTCCATAAGAATAACATGGGGGCTGAGTACGCAGGTTTGCTGCTACGGGAACTATCGGCCAAAAAATGTTTTTAGTGCAAATATCAATAGACCACAACGATATGAAGCAATATACCAAGTTTCATCAGCATAAATTGATAAATAAGTGAGATATACAATTGCTCTTATCCTCCATAAGAATAACATTGGACAACGTACTGTGTTTAGCACTTTCAATATCTCTGTAACCATTTGACGTAGAGCAATGATCAAAACACCAAATTGTGCATGCGTATTTTTAAGCTGATTCCAATGGAAAAAACTAAAATTTAACCTTTTCAAAAATTATAATGTAAAAAAAAACATGTTTTGGGTACAAAAGCCCCCAAAATACCCCTTCGGATAGGTCGATCTGTCTGGTTTTCGAAATTAAAGTCATAAATGCTGCTTTAAACGATTATACTAAATTTCGACAAAATCGGATTATTTTTACGAGAGTTATCAAGCTCAGGGTTTTATATATATATATATATGTACAGTTTTGAACGAATGGGGTTTTTGGCATCTGAGGACCTAAAAATGAAAAGTTATCATGGTCCCGGGCCTAGGTCTTACCATACCGACTACGGTAATAGCTTCTTCCTTATAGGGGAAATTCGCAAAAAAAATCAAGGATATTTTCTTTTAGACCTAGTTTAGATGATTTTTGGGGTGAATTTAAGTACAGTGTTGGAGTAATAAATACGATTAAACATTTTTAAATAGCCGTTATAGTAGTCTCTATACTATAATTTGTTATGAGATGTTACCAACTTTGAAAACATTCATGCCATAGAACATTCATATCAGTTATGCGTAGATATAATGATGTGAAGCCAGGTCATATTTGGCACAGGTCAAGTCAACATGGTTGTAGTTGAACTGTTTAGATGATTCGGGATTCCCACAACCATGTATACCATTTCCCAAATAGTTAAAAGTAAAAATGTATTTAATGTTGTCGTATCTTAGGAGATATGAAGAAACATTATGGTATTCTTCTTTGGCCTGCAAAGCTCCAAAATAAGTTGTATTACTTCCGTAAACATGTGTAAAAGAAAGTAGTTCAAGCGGATGACCACACACTACTGTAGTTTGTTGTTTGTGTGTGCGTGTAGTGCGGGATAAAACACGATTAGAATATCATGGAATTTGTTAAATTAGCTGCCAGTAGAATGAGCAACTAAATCAGAAGCTAAGATTTCACAGGAAAAGCCACCCCATGGCCATCCCAATTTCGTTCCAAATTTATTAACACAACTCCAAGTATTGTAACAAGAACACTTGAATGTTTAAATCTGTGAAGTGTGAGGTCTGGATATGTATTTGTTACTCCATTACAAAAAAAGTGCTGGACTGATAAAGCAGACGTGTTGTTCGAAACCGAGCAATGTTGTTCAAAGGCACTAAACATATCGTTTTGCTATTTCATTAATTTTTTAATGTATATTAACATTACATATGCTGATGCTTTAAAAGTGGCCATTGAATACAAATGTAACTCCATGCTATCCTTACAAATAAAAAAAAACTAAATTTGATGGCGGGCTGAGCTCTTTTCAGTAAAAGTATCCGATGTTAAAATTAATATTAATATTATTCTTTTGTGAAATTGATCCATAAATAACGTTACGAGAATTAGCCTAGTAAATTATAGATATATAAGTTAGATAGCTAATACATCCAGCTAAAAAAATGTTCCCGTTTAAAATCATAAGGGTGAGTTCGTTAACCAAGTAGTTTGAGAGGTTTGGCAAATAATGGCAAGAGATCAACTACGCTCTTAGGAAATGAATGTATTCAAAAAATGTTCATCGGCATATAAAATTTGGATAAATAAAAAACTTTCAAGATAAATTAGAATGAAAGTAGTATCGGTTGCCAATACAACTCCACCTCTTTAAATTAATGAAACTATTTTTCTAAATTACCATCAAACTACTTTTTTATTATTATCAAACAACTTATTTAATTATTATTTAACTAATTTCTCAACTATTATAAAACTAACCTGATTAGTAACTAACTATTAAACTGTTTAACTAAAGAGGCGTTATTATGCGAAATATCGCCGCCGACTCAGCAGCGTGCAAACAATGAATTAAATCGTTTGTAAAATGTTGCAGGATTCCCGAATTATTCTCAAGCTATTTCACCCATTCACCAACTCCGGTCACTATCTAGCACACAGTGTTCACCTTTTCATAGCCTAACTTTATTCATAAAGCTTTTTACCATACAACAAAGTAGCTTCTACTTTGATAACCATAACGATTTTACCGCTTTAATTCAAACCGTTTACAAGTTTTTATTAATGAAACGATTAAATGTCATTTACTGCAAGCTATAAATTTAGAAATGTTAATGTATACATTAACTAAATAATAAATCGTGAACGAATAAAGCAATGTAGCAATCCAATGTTGGTAATACCTGATCCAGTTTCAAACAAGTGAACGCCAGACAAATTAATTAGTTGCTTAAAAAACTCAACTCTCTCCACCAAAAAATACAATTTACAAAATAAATCATAAATAAAACCCCTTAAAGTTTTGTGAACTTATATGTCGCAGTTAAAACAATATAATAAAAATTCTCCATTTAGAAAACCAACACAAACTAATGTAGTCCTGCACAAAAAGTCAAACCATCCAAGACAATACACATTATCAGCATTCCGATCCATGTCTCAATCTGCACTGTAAATTGCCAGTTTGGTTATGAAAGTGACCTATAGCTAGAGTTTAATTTTATTGAAATTGTGATATAGCCTAGTTAAGATATTTAATATTTCAACAAATACTTGATGTACTGTGCATGAACGGTACTAGGCCCTATTATTAGTTTTTTTACCGCTTGTAACTTTTACTTACACTGTAATATATTATAATTCGATTTTTAATGCCTTAAAACATGTTTTATGTACTGTGCATGAACGTTAATTAGGCCCTTTTCATTAAGTTACACATTTCTATATATTTTATAACTTAATTTAGTTTTATTAAAATGTGGTAATTAGGCTAACTAGTTCAGATTTTTATTATAACAAATATTTCAAAGACTTTTTTACTCTTTATAATACTGGAATGAACGTTACTTGCCCCTATTTTATTTCTTTATTTCTATATGTTTTACAACTTGAATTTAGCCTAGCTAAGATTTGTTGTTGTTGTTTATTTGAATTGTTGAGCATGAGTTTTACTATTTTGTAGTGTATTTAAAAATCCTATTATTTAAGAGGACTACTTAATACAGCCATTGTTGACGGAAGCCTGTGCCTGTAGACATATATTGTAACATGTGACACGATATATTTCCTGCATTATGTCAAGTGATTAAATCGACTATCTATCTATCATGCTTTGTAAATTTAAAATGTAACTATGGACCAGGGGGTTTGCGATAAAAGCCTTAACGTTATTCAGTACAAAGTTCAACAAATTGGCCATTCTAAAGGCAAAATTAATAATCTTTATAAAAAAATAAACATCCGTAACCAGAAAATAAGGCAGATTATCCAGGAAAACAAACATGTTGTAATTGTTGAATAAAACAGACTAGGCCAATTACAATGTCATTCAAAAAACAAGTTTACACAATTTATTTTAAAACTAGCAACAAACTACAGCCTTAAGTGAGATAAACACTGCCCTGTTTTTTTGCAGTCCAGGGATATACAGATAGTTAGAATTGTGTAGTGGTTTTAAAAACGTTTACGTAGGGGATACAGCCAAGATTTTAGAGAGCATTTTTTTACTGAAATTCCGTAAAAATGGCTTCCAAATTTGCTGAACATATTAATTATAAAAACCAGTTGTATGTAAATATTAAAACATGACAATCATCCTCCACACCTCTTATAGAAGTTTTCAAAGGACATATGTACAGCAGTAACTACATCATAAATGAACGCTTAGAAATCTAACGAGTTCGCACGCAGCACGATGACGTGAGGGAAGTGAATTTCGGCATGAAAACCTATAAACAATCTAATAAAGGGTAAAACAACACTGATAACATTTTTTTGGAAAAATTAAAATGCTATTTTTTGGCTGTTCTGATGCTCCTGGTTATACTTAAATTTACTATTAGGATTGCAATGCTGTACATGATAAGGTTAGAAGGAGGAATAGTCAGGATAACAAGTTGGTATATATCGTATAAAGTCATAAAAACAGTCATAGGTTAGTGTTATCCTAACATAGTTTCATAGTTATATTAATTTGCAATTTTTACATTACATTAATGTTTGATAATAAGGAAGGCAATGGCAGATTCTTCAAAGTAACATTGTCTACAGTTTTGCCTTAGTAGGTTCTAAGTAAGTTGGCTTTAAAGACTTACTCAAATTTTTGCCCATAGCCTACTGTGGTAACCCCAGGGCTCCGAGCCGGAAATATCCCACCCCTCAGAGATGCACAACCCTATTGTATTCTCTTAAACTTAACTCTATTCAAAGAAAAATTTTAAACATTGGTTATTCTGACAGGTATGTTTACATGTTGTAAGTAGTTCTTTTTCAGGGTGTATAAATTTTGGTAATTCACCCAATTTACTAGACTCTACAACGAACTGGGATGTGTAGACCAGTTGAAGTATTAATGTGGGCCTAGGTGAGGTTTGGTAAGTTACTTGTAGTCAATTAATCTGCGACACGTCACAAATAAGATAATGTTTGTTTAGATTGCAACCAACGAGAATACTTTCACATTTGGCCTCGGTCTTACCGGATACCGTGCTAGCTTTTTCCCTGGCAATAATTTGACCCATAATTATTGCCTGATTCTCAAAAGTGATATTGACTGAAGTTGTGCATTGGTAGGCCAGAAGTAAGTGGGCTTTAAAGACTTGTTCAAATATATGCCTATAGCCTACAGCCTATTTATATCCACTTCAAATTAACAATACAGAATTCAAAGACAAATTATTTACACAATGACTATTCTGAGAGGAATGTTTATGTGGTAAGTAGTTCTTTTTTTAGGGCGAATAAATTTTGGTTCTTCACCTAATATAGATTCTAGATTATGTTAAACTAGATTCAATAATAAACTGGAATGTGGTAGGCTAGTCGAAGTATTAATGTGGGCCTAGGTGAGGTTAGGTAAGTTACTTTTAATTAATTAATCCGGCACTTATACTGCCTATTATGGGTAATAAAAAGCTTCAATTTATCCTATTACGGGACATAGGAGCGGATATCTAGTTTTATTCTTATGCAGAATAATAAACATGTGATATCTTGCGTGTTTATGAACATAAATTGATAAAACTTGGTATGTTGCTTCATCTGGAAGTGATCCATTGGTATTTGCATAAAACTCAGATTTTGTGGTCCTTGACGCACAACCCTGCATGCTCAGTACTAATGTTTTTCTTATGGGGAATAAATAAAATTCATATCTCGCTTATTTATTAATATGCTTTGATTAAAGTTGGTAAGTGGCTTCACGACTTAGTGAAGTACCATTTCGAGTATGCAGGTTTGCTGCAATGTGGGTATTTTTCTTTGAAGTGCACATTTAAAGCAACCCTTACTTTTGTACCATTTCAGGGGAGAACATTTTGATAGGAGTAGTACTAAAATTTGTATACAACAAACTACTCGAACGACACAGTATTTTTTTAGTACGAAACACAATCCATAAACACAACGAAACAAAATCAGCCTTAATCAGACAAAATCACCAGTGCGAAATGGCAGCCTGTTAAAGTTTGCAATACCTCGAAAACAGTTAAGCTTTAAAATTAATAGCAGACTGTTAATGTTAAATCCCACTTTGCAGCAAATTGTGTTCTTAAACATGACTTTAAACACATATCAAAATATGTATTATTGATTTTATGAGATGTCATAGTCTAGGTATAACTTAAAAATTTAGCCTACAGCCGCTTCCGACTCAACAATAGGCTACTTTTAAGATAGGATTTGTTGCATTTTGTCCAGCTAATAGAAATCCTTAATTATATTCATAATCTTACCTAGGTTCCCTTTCACCTTTTATTATTTTTCTAATTGTTATATATATTGTAAATACACCCCTTCCCGTCTCCTTTACATAGTTATATATTGGTAGTTTGACAGAAAACTCAATTGTTTTCCAAGCTATAATAGCCTACCTTTGTAAAGTTTATCCAGCAAATATAATAATAACACATAATGTAATTGTTCCAACCAAAAACAGCTGTATAACCTATTCCCAGTCTTTAAACACTCTTTATGGAAAACCATAGTAACATTGCAACTCCGTTAGACATTTTTAATTACAATGTTCTAGTATTTACATTCTACACATTCAAAATGGCGAAGATTTGGAAAACTCTTCATTAATATTTTTAATTCGCATCGTTAGGTTGTAAAATATACGTTAAAGTGAATTCCTTAGAGTTTAATCCTATACTCTAATATGACTATATCACTTGCTTGCGTACGTGCGTGCCATGGTGTGTGCTTGCTTGCAACTCTGATCTTTAAAACGGCTCCAACGATTTCCATAAAATGTTGGAAATAACTAATTTCTGGTATAAAAATAAGTTCTAAACAGGTCTCATCTCCAGGAACATAAAATAATGTAAAAAAACGAAAATTAAAATAAAAATTAACATTAGGCTTTTGGAGTTTAAAATCAAAACAAAAGAATTGTAACAGCTGTTGATAATCAACCAGGTAAAAGTAATACTCGTGTTGTTTATAACTGTTAACATGTGGTTTCCTGAGAACAGTGACTAAACTGTTGAGTGCAGATTGTACATGTGAAGTGGTCATATCTGAAATAAAGCAATGGGATGTTGAGCTATAAATAACAGCTGGAGTGACCTTAAAAATGCATAAAAGAGGCAAATGAGGTATACAAATCTGATAATCAGTTGGGGAAAGTGGTGAAATATTACTCCAAACAAACTGGCCTTTCTCGAGCAAAGCTTGGCCCCAAGCTACTGTTTCAATATTAAGAGTAACGAGACGAAAAAACACCTCTAACTAAACTTTATATATCATGTCATTAGATGTAGTTAATGTAAACAGTTTTTAACCCTGTAAGTTATTTCTGAATTTATTATTTGTACTTTTTTCATATTTTTTTAATAAGATGATTTTTTATTTAATACCTATTTTATTGTAGCGACAGAATACTTTTTACATTATAAATAAAATAATTGTTTTTAGAGGAAATTCCACGAAGATTGAATGGTGTTGTTTATAACAAGGGCCTTTTTAGAAATATTGCAAGATTGGTAGGATTAGTGCTGAATTGTAATCTTCGAATAACATCTCATCCCTCGAGCTTCATAAAAAAATACCTTTCGTCTACACTACTGTAAACTAATATAATATTTTCTTTACAGCTCAGCCTGAATTGAACAGTCTGTTAAAACCAGTTAGATTTGTTTATAAGCATCAAGTATCATTAGGATAACAAAAATTATACTAAGCAAAGCCTAATATTAATCACCTGTAGTTTTTTCGGATTAGTTACAATAAAGTTACACTTTGTTCTTTTAGTGAATTTGTTTGTGTGTAATACCCCATCATGTTTCTAATAATGTATTATTTTAAAGCATTTCTATTTCAGAAGCCCTAAGGTGAATGAATTACATACAGTTTAGTCATAGTCAAATTGTATTTAATATATTACTAACTTCTATCACTTTAAATCACTTCAACGGCTAACAAGTTGATATAATACATAGTATTAAAATGACCGTGGACAGCAACAAAAAATAATAAGTTGGCAAATAAGAGACCCCTTGTATTTTAATATTAAGGAATTACCTCTTTTAGATGTCTGGAAAAGAATCTATTACCGTGGAAGGGCAAACATAGACATTTGATTGTAACAGATATACTATTATCTATAGTTATAATATATCAAACAAATTACTGTCGGAAACTCATCTGAAACTGCAAAACACTATTTGTTTCAATCCTTCTAATATTAGAAATTTCAATTTATTTTGTTTGTATATGGGGAGATAACTTTCGTTAAAATAGTTTGATTTTGATTAAATTTAGTAGAAATATTTAAAACAACATTTATGTCTTTAAGTTTGAAGACCAGTCAGATTGCCTCATCTTAAGGGTTTTTATTTCGGGGGGGGGGGGTAACCAAAATAAAGGTATTCTTATTTTTTTTATTGTAATCATTGGTATTATATTAAAATAGACCCGCAGCAGCAAACCTGCATACTCAGCGAATTTCCAATGCATATTAATTTATCTTGATACCACATAAAGCCACACACCAAGTTTCATCAATATACATTCATAAATAAACGATTTATGACATTTTAATTATTCTCCATAAGAATAACATGCCAGTTGAGTATGCAGGTTTACTGAAATAAGGAACACTAAAAATGGGCTTTTATATAAATATCAATATAACTCAACTAGGTAAAGCCACATACCAAGTTCTATTAATTTATGTTCATAATTAAAGGAGATAACACGTTAATTATTCTCCATAAGAATAACATGGGGCTGAGTATGCAGGTTTGCTGCTACGGGAACTATCGGGAGAAAAATGAGCTTTTGTGCAAATATCAATAGACCACAATGAAATGAAGCAATATACTAAGTTTCGTCAGGATAAGTTGATAAATAAGCGAGATATACAATTTTTCTTATCCTCCATAAGAATAACATTGGACAACGTACTGTGTTTAGCACTTTCAATATCTCAGTAACCAATTGATTTAGAGCAATGATTAAAACATCAAATTGTGCGTCTTTTTAATATGATTCCAATGGAAAACAATAAAATTTTACTTTTTCAAAAATTGTATGTAAAAAAACTCAAAAAACCCATTTTTGGGGTACAAAACCCCCCCAAAATACCCCTTCGGATAGGTTGATCAGTCTGGTTTTCGAACTTAAAGTCATAAATGCTGCTTTACATGTTTGTACCGAATTTCATCAAAATCGGACCTTTTTTACGAGAGTTATTGCACCCACGGACACACACTCACATATATATATATATATATATATATATATATATATATATATATATATATATATATATATATATGTAGATATATATATATATATATACAGTTTCGAACGAATGGTGTTTTTGGGGTCTGGGGACCTCAAAACGAAAAGTTATCATGGTCCCGGTCCTAGGTCTTACCATGCCGACTACGGTAATAGCTTCTTCCCTATAGGGGAAATTCGCTAAAAATAAACAATTGAGTACTTTGAATTATTGCTATACGTCAATTGGTTAGCGAGATATTAATTAAAAGTACTAAACACAGTACGTTGTCTAATTGTATTCTTAAAGAGATTAGGCCTAAGTAAAAGTATCTCACTTATTTATCAATACATATTAACTATTTAAATCATTATTGCGAATTAATGTATGTCTTTTCACCTGGTTGTGATATACTCATATCTGCACAAAAACCCAATCGTAGAATGTAAATATGTATATATATATAATTAAATTCGCATAGAAAGGCTACTATAAGATAGATGTATAAAAGTAACATGAGTACCCTGGAGATTAAAATTAATTAATTAATTAAAATGAATTCTCCAGGGTAATCAAGTTACTTTATATATATATATATATATATATATATATATATATATATTTGATGGTTCCCTTATCAATAAACCTACGTACTCAGCCCTAATGCTATTCTTAAGGAGAATAAGTAAAATATCATGTATACCTTAAGTATGAGTATAAATAAATACAACTTGTTATGGGGCTTTACTTAGTTCAATTAAATTGATATTTGCATAAAAACTCATTTTTGGTCTTACTTGTTACAGCAAACCTGCATACTCAGCTCCAAAGTTATTCTTATGGAGAGCAATTAAAATGGCACGTATTGCTTATTTATGAATGTATATTGATATTGGTTAAACTTGGTATGTACCTTCACCTAGTTGAGTAATATTGATGTTTGAATAAATAAACCCATACATTTGTTCCTTCTTGCAGAAAATCTGTATAGTCATCCCCAATGTTATTCTTATGGAGACTAATTACAAAGTTATATATAGCTTGTTTTTGGATACATTTTTGTGAAACTTGGCCTTATGTGATATGAAGATGAATATATATGCACTGAAAATTCGCTGTATACGCAGGTTTGCTGTAAAGGGGGTATTAAATTATATGAAATATTGTTTATATGTTTTCGATCTGAGGAGAAATAAGCATACTTTTTGGGTGGTTGCGTGAAATTCTAGTCATACTCTTCTTTTCAACACTCCACCAAAATAAAATTCAAATAATTTAAGCCTTTACAATTATTTATAAAATAAACATGAATATTTGAACAGTAGTTAATTTACCAATAGCAAACAGACTTAACTACAGACTGAGGCAAACTTGTGGGATTTGTAAGTTTTGATGAGAAACCCCAGGTGTTAAATTAAAGTTTAATTGCCTGTTAAAACTCCAATTCTGCAAGAAGTGTGAAACAATTGGCGAAATGTTTCTCTCGAACAGGAAACTTATTTAATATTAGATGCCAGAAGACTTTTTATTACTTTAGGTGAATTTTCATAAAAAAAGTGTGTAATTAACTTGGAAAACATGCTTTGATAATTTTTAAATTACCACCATTAAACTACTTTTTAATTTTTTATAGGAGTATAAAAGGTGATAAAACATATAAGCACACAAACACAACATTTGAAACGATTCTTTGATTTATAATTGTTTGTTTAAACTATCCAACGAGAAACAAAGGCAATGAAGTTAGTCATGAAGGACAATTATTTATGACTAACCTACTAAATTGTTTCTGAATAATACACTTGTATTTTACTTCCAATTTTACAGAAGTAATTTAATATTCTTTTATTGGATCTGCAGTTATTTCACTTCAAATGTTTTAATATTTCCTGACTAAATAAGCGAACATATTTTTTAAATTATAGAAAATTTAAAATTGATATGTTAAGGCTCTTGACTGCCTCTGCGGTATGGCGAAATACTAGGGTGTGTAGGACTCCACTTTAGTGCGGCTACATAAACCCTTTAATTATATTTAAAACTCATATTAAAAAATAAAAATCACTTAATATTGCACTAATGTTAATTTAAATGTATTAAAAAGTATTTTTGAATATTAAAAATGAAGCTTTTTCAAACGAAAATAACTTATGACAGAAATATTGTTATCAATTTCTTAAATATAACATTTTGTTTATAAAGTACTGTTTATCTTGACAATGTATTTTCATGCGGCGAGGCAGATCTTTCTTTTGGGAATACCACGACCTGAAATATAAATTATAAACGCAAAAACAACTTTTCGTGATATCATTAAGTGTATTATTGATTGTAAAATAAGTAGTTTATGTACGCATGTGAAACACGTAAATGATTATTTTTTAGTGAATTTCCCCTGTAGGGAAGAAGCTATTACCGTAAGTCTCATGGTAAGACTTAAGCCCGAGACCATGATGACTTTTCATTTTGAAGTCCCCTGATGCCAAAAAACCATTCGTTCTAATTTGTATATATGTATATATATATATATATATATGTGTGTGTGTGTGTGTGTGTGTGTGTGTGTGTGTGTGTGTGTGTGTGTCCGTAAGCACGATAAATCTCGTAAAAAAGGTCCGATCTTAATGAAAGTGTAAAGTACCATTTATTTAAACGAGTTCAAAAACCAGATGAATCGCACCATCCGAAGGGAGATTTTTGGGGGGTTTTGTACCCCAAAAATGTGTTTTTTGGGGTTTTCACATGTAATTTTAATATAAATTGAATTTTAATTTATACCATTGAATTCAGCTTAAAATAACAAACAACTTGGTATTTTGATCATTGCTCTACGTCAATTGGTTACCGAGATATTGAAAGTGCTAAACACAGCACGTTGTCTAATGTTATTCTTATGGAGAAAAAGAAAAATTGTATATCTCGCTTATTTATGAACCTAAACTAGCGAAATTTGGTATATGGCTTGATCTGGTTGTGATTTATTGTTATTTGCACAAAAAAACAAATTTTCGCGTATGGTTCCTGTAGCAGCAAACCTCGGTACTTGGTCCCTATGTTATTCTTATGGAAAATACTTAAAACGTTATATATCGCTTATTTATGAATGTACATGGATGAAACTTGGTATATGACTTCACTAAGATGAGTTCTATTTATATTTGCATAAAAACCCTTTATTTTGTGTGCCTTGTTGCAGAAAACCTGCGTACTCATCCCCAATGTTATTTTTATGGATAATAATTCATATTTTAAATATCGCTTGTTTGTGAATACATTTCTTATGAATCCTGTTAAGTGTTTTAATGTGTTATGTTATATATTCATTGGAAATTCGCTGAGTATGCAGGTTTGCTGCGACGGGGGTATTCGATATTTCTAGCATCTATGCGATTCGTGTTAAAAAATGCCTATTATTCTTGATTACCGTGTCAACAAAAGCTGTTAGCAAGATTATCACCTATATTCATCAATAACACATGCCCAACGACTCAAAATAGTAATTACAGTACTAGTCGTTACACAATAGCTAAGGACACAGTTACGACAGTAGTTGTATCCTGATTAACGTCAGAGATTCACTAATACGCATGAACTGTGTACTAGACAACATTTTGATCTTTTCCAAGTTAAAGGGATTTCAAATGTGTGCAGCACAGCTAATCGTAGTTAAATCCGTTATCAGCTAAGCCGTGTTTTTTAACTTTTATAGAAGGCACCTTGTACAAGATCCAGCTCGACTTCGTGATTGATGCCTTTTGGGAACCCGGGGCCGTCCTCACACGGTTTATTATAATCAACCTACGGACCTATCTCATGAGACTGTCCGTGAACTCGGGTATACATAAGTTTCTGTGGTGCTGTGATAGGACGACAAAGTAACCCATTGAATAGATCATAAAATATGTATTCAAACCGTTCTTTAAAATAAAACGTTAAATAACTTTTAAATACACTTATTTAAATTATAAACATTCTAACACGAACGATACATACATTTTTTGCCTGTTTTATTCATACACAGCTCAAAATGGATGAGATGATTTAACAAATGCACGGTTGTAGCATATTTTTTAATGCTATTATAATCAATTGTATTTATTATACAGGAAATATAATTCATATATCACAACAGAGTAAAGATTGTAGTGGTTTATAAGTCATTGATATATGATATACTGCCTGAGACCATGATAACTTTAATTCTGAGGTCCCCAGATGTGAAAACCCCAATCATTCTAATTTGTATACGTAAAATAGATATTTTTATATATGTCTCCGTGGTTGCTATCACTTTCGTAAAAGTGGTCCGATTTTGATGAATTTTGGTACAAACATGTAAAGCAATATTAATGACTTTTCGAGATCATTTCATCCAAAGAGGTAGCTTGATTACGAAATTTGTTTACATAATATAATCTTGTTAAAAAGATTTTATTTTTCACCATTGTATCCAGCTTAAAAACAAATAGTTAAATACATTGAATTATTTACCTACGTCAATTGGTTAAACGTACGTTAGTCAATACTATAGGAGATTAAATCAAATGTTATATCTTGCTTATTTATGAATTTATATTGATGAAAATTGTTATGTGGCTTCGCCTGGTTATGGCCTATTGATATTTTTGCACAAAAACATTTTTTTCGGTGGTCCCCGTAGCAGTAACCGTGCGTACTCAGCCCTAATTTTATTCTTATGGTGAATAAAAAAAATTGTATACATCGCTTATTTATAAATGTATTTTTTTGAAACTTGATAATAAAGTGGCTTCATGAGTATACATAAATATACATAAATATACATTATAAATTTGATGAGTACGCAGGTTTGCTGTGACGTGGGTATTTTGTGTTAGCAGAAACAAAAGTGTAACAGAGCCAAGATATAATGCTATTTTTCATTGCTAAAATTAAATAATATTATACTCAGACCCTATATAATAATAACGAGTAGTGGCGACGTGTAACCACCTTTTCAGAGTAAACTACTGAACGTAGAGTGGCCAGGTTAGTGACAATAGATTTCCCTTGGCCCAAGGATGATGAAAAAATACGATATCATAGATTTACTGAGTTATAAGTTTGTAATTGACAAAAAACACTGTTTATTAGCCGTCAACTACTTCAATCGGTAAAATCGAACAATCTTGATATTCATTTGCCTGCTAATCCCACATCCTGGCCTCCTGCCGCAAATAAAATACCCGATTTACTTGACTTTTTCATTTCAAAAGGAATCAATCAATCACAAAACAGTACTCTGACTCGAAAACTCTTCTTCAGACCACTCCCAAATTATTCTGAACATATCTGTGATTCCCTTAGAAAAAGAAGTGAAACCCTCATTAACATCTGGAATTATGGACTGGGAATCTTTCCGAAACAAACTCAATTCCACTCTGAATTGAAATATCCCTTTGAAAATAGGCGAGGACCTTGAAGCGGCTGTAGACCACCTGACGAAATCTATACAACAAGCCGCTTGGGCTTCTTCAACCCCAAAACCTATCAAGAAACGATCTGGCCCTTGCTACCCTTAATATATTTGTGAACTAATTAAAAAAAACGGATAAATGGCATCAGGTGAAAATGGCATCAGAGGAGACTACCATGAGATATAACCACCCTCAATCGATATACCAGCCAAATGAAAAATGCTATTAAGGACTTTAAAAACTCAGCTTTCGAAAGCAAATTGACAAATCTTACCCCTAAAGACGGTTCTCTGTGGAAAACAACAAAGCAAATTGTACACTACACATCTTCAAAATTCCCGATTAAACGTCCTAATAACTCATGGGCAAAGTCAGGTAAGGAGAAGGCTGATGTCTTTGCAGCCCATCACCTTTCTGGAATTTTCAGTCCACACGAAGAACAGAATCAAGCCTTTTCCTCTGAAATAGAAAACTCTGTTAACTCCCCCATACCTATGACCCTACCACTTCCTCGTATTACAGCCAATGATGTTAAAAAGGCCATTTCTAAACTACCCCTTCGGAAATCACCTGGATATGATCTAATCACAAGTGAAATCTTACGTGAAATCCCCACCTCTTGTATTACTTTACTGACACAAATCTTTAAAACCGTAATTCGGACGACTCACTACCCTGTTCAATGGAAATCGTCCCAAATAATCTTGATTCAAAAGCCTGAAAAACCCGCTAATGAAGCTTCTTCTTACAGATCAATTAGCTTACTTCCTGTGTTCTCTAAATTATTTGAAAAATTACTTTTGTCTCGTATACAAAGTATGGTTGAAGAAAACAATGTTCTACCAAACCATCAATTCGGATTCAAATTTTGGCACTTGACTGTTCAGTGATGGATACAATTGCACCTGGACTGGAAAATACAAAATACACAAGTGCGTGTTCTTGGACGTAAGCGCCGCCTTCGATAAAGTATGGTACCCTGGACTGGTATCAAAATTAAAAGTTTTTCTTCCGTCCACCTACTATTTAATACTCCGGTCATATTTACAAGATAAATTCTTTACTGTAAAACAAGGATCGTAATACTCAGGCTGTAAACCGATTTCTGCTGGCGTTCCACAAGGCTCGCTGTTATCTTCTCTTCTCTACAGCATTTATACAGCTGACCTGCCTGAAACTCCCAATACGAAGATAGCCACATATGCAGACGACACCGCTGTTCTCAGCACATCGGATGATCCCGCTGAAGCAAGCACCCATCTTCAAAATTACATTAACATTTTAGGTAACTGGTTGAAAAATAGGCGAATGAAAATTATTGCATCAAAATCTTCTCATGTAACCTTCACTCTAAGAAGGACTGTGCCCTCAGATATATATAAAAAACACGAGAATCCCTCAAAGTACAGAAAAACGTTATCATGGACTCTACCTAGACGAAAAATGAACTTGGAAAACCCACATCACAAAAAAGAGAATTGCTCTCAGTCCAAGATCTAAACAACTCTATCGGCTACTTAACCAAAATTAAAAATTGTATATTAAATCAAAATTACTTTAGTAAAAACCCCTGTTAAAACAAATATGGGCATATGGAATTCAAGTTTATGGCACAGCAAAAGTCACCCATCTGAAGAAAATCCAAATTTTTCAGTCAAAAATACTAAGTCTAATATCTGGAGCTCCCTACTACGTGAGCAACAAGACTTTGCACAGTGAGTTCAATATTAAATTTGCACATGAAGTAGTAAAAGAACTTTGCTTGAATTATTTTATCAAACTCGATGGCCATTTGAACACTTTCATTCAACATGAATGACCTTTTTACTCTGACATTGCCAGGCATCCGTCAAAGGAGGCTGAGACGAAGTTGGAGTCGGGACTTAATAGTATAAAGCCTTACAATTGAAGAGTACAACCCTTAACACCCAGAAAAAGGAGGAAGACTTCTGAGCTTACTCTTTTTAATTGTTCATGTTTCATGTTATTGTTATTGCAATATTGTTAGCAAATTTGCTCGTTGTATATTTGTACGGTTGCAAATAAAAAATTAAAGTAAGCAAATATTTTATTTGCAATAATTTTGTTTGCCGAGTCATATTTTCCCTACTTTGCATCCAAATTCAATGCAGCAGCTGAAGTAAAGTTAAGGTTGTTTTTTAAACAAAGCAGACAGTTATTCCTATCTAAATTTTGGTTTTTGGATTGAAATTTACAAGCAATAAGGAAAAAATTCTATGGTAAATGGGGATAGGGTTTATAATCTATAATATTATAAAGAAGAGGTGGTTTCTGTCTGTCTGTCTGTCTCTCTGTCTGTCTGTCTGTCTGATGTTCCGGGTGAACGCAAAAACTACTGAACCGATTGGGCTGAAACTACACATTAGTAGATCATGAACCCATGCAACACATAGGCCTATTTACTTCCTTAAAATCCTCTCGGGCTTCGCCCCGTGAACGTCCAAGTTTCAATGTTTACATTTCAGAATAAAGTAAACATTCAGAAACTATATTGCGAACAGCTGTGGATACTTCCATTTGACAGCTTAAAAAGCAGAAGCAAGAACTAATAACCTTGCTAACAACCTTGTTTGTTTTTGTTTCAAGCAAACTAAAATACAAATTGCATTGACTAAAGAACGGGTAGAGAAAACCCCTTTGCGAAGAACGGGTACGTCAGCTAGCTATTAATTAATATTAATGAACAAATATTATGTGGCTTCATCTGGTTGTGGTCTATTCTTATTTGCACAAAAACAATTTTTCCCGATACTTCTTGTACCCCCCGGGTTATATTTTTTCTCCCCCGCAGATTTTTGTTTTTGCCACACTCTCGATTTTATATTTTGCTTCCACCCTCTTCGATTTTATATTTTTATTCTATGTCCCCCATTTTAGCGAATTTCCCCTATAGGGAAGAAGCTATTACCGTAGTCGGCATGGTAAGACCTAGGCCCGGGACCATGATAACTTTTCGTTTTGAGGTCCCCAGACCCCAAAAACACCATTCGTTCGAAACTGTATATATATATATATATATATATATATATCTATATATATATATGTGTCCGTGAGCACGATAACTCACGTAAAAATTATCCGATTTTGATGAAATTTGGTATAAACGTGTAAAGCAACATTTATGACTTTAAGTTCGAAAACCAGCCAGATCGCTCTATCCAAAGGGGTATTTTGGGGGGGTTTTGTACCCCAAAAATGGGTTTTTCGAATTTTGTACATATAATTTTAGAAATAGTCAAATTTTAGTTTTTTCTATTGAATTCAGCTTAAAAAAACACACAATTTGGTATTTTGATCATTTCTCTACGTCAATTGGTTACCGAGATATTGAAAGTGCTAAACACAGTACGTTGTCTAATGTTATTCTTATGGAGGAAAAGAAAAATTTTATATCTCGCTTATTTATGAACGTATACTGACGAAACTTGGTATACGGCTTCATCTGGTTGTGGCCCATTGATATTTGCTCAAAAAATCAATTTTTTTCCAAAGGCTCCCATAGCAGCAAACCTGCGTACTCAGCCCCATGTTATTCTTATGGAGAATAAGTAACGTGTTATCTCCCTTAATTATGAAAATAAATAAATTAAATTTGGTATGTGGCTTTACCTACATGAGTTATATTGATATTTGCATAAAACCCCATTTTTTGTGTTCCTTGCTTCAGCAAACCTGCATACTCAGCCGCCATGTTATTCTTATGGAGAATAATTAAAATGTCATAAATCGTTTGTTTATGAATGTATATTGATGAAAATTGGTATGTGGCTTTATGTGGTATTAAGATACATATATATGCATTGGAAATTCGCTGAGTACGCAGGTTTGCTGCTACGGGGGTATTATATTTTTGTACCCCCCGATTTTATATTTTGTTACCCTCCCGATATTATATTTTTGCTCCCTCCTGATTTTTATTTTTGCCCACTCCATATTTTATATATTGCTCCCCCCGATTTTATATTTCTGCCCCTCCCCACTCTTCGATTTTATATTTTTATTTGATGTCCCCCCAATTTTATATTTTTTCCAATCTCCGATTTTATATTTTATGGCCCCCCTCCGATTTTATATTTTTGCTTCCCCCCAAATTTTTTATTTTTTTGCCCCCCTGATTTTATATTTTTACCCCCCCCCCCGATTTTATATTTATGCTCCCCCTCCCCCCCCTCATCGATATTTTTTTATTCTTTTTGTACTTGAGTTCTTTTATTTCTAAAAGCGAATCCAAAGTGTTACGTGTACCGATTTGGAGTCGCAAACCACACGCCGTTTTACTATCCGACAGAGTTCCTCGACTTAGTAACAGGACCCGAACTATCTGCCAGTATATGTTAACTTTGATTTGTTTGTACATTAACTGTGTAAAATGTAATTTTAATATTGTAAAATAATGTGGATTATTATTTGCTTTAGTTAATCTACCTTTTATATACAACCCGTACGAAGCAAGTACTGTATAAAAGTGTCAGCAAAGTTCAATTCAGATTTATTTATTAATGTTTTATAGTTTTTAGCGGATTTCCTCTATAAGGAAGAAGCTATTACCGTAAGTCTCATGGTAAGACTTAAACCCGAGACCATGATAACTTTTTGTTTAGAGATCCCCAGATGCCAAAAACACTATTCGTTCAAATTTATATATATGTATATATATATATATATGTGTGTGTGTGTGTGTGTGTGTGTGTGTGTGTGTGTGTGTGTGTGTCTGTGTGTGTGTGTGTCCGTTACCGCGATAACTTTTGAAAGAAGCGCCCGATTTTGATGAAATTTGGCACAAATGTGTAAAATGACATTCATGACTTTAAGTTCGAAAACCAGAAAAATCAGACCATGGGAAGGGGGGTTTATGGTGGTATAAGATTTTCCAAAAATAATTTATTTACATTTTCACCCTAAAAACTAAAAAAAAACTTAATTTAGGTTTAGACCATGTTATAGAGCTTAATAAAAAAATATTATAGTATTTTGAATTATTAACCTAGGTTAAGTGGTTGCGGAGAAAATCCGAAAAACCTACTCATAAAATCTCCCATTTTAATCTTATGGGAAAAAGGTTTTTGGCTTTTCCTCAGTTTATTTTAATGTAAACTTCATATTTGCTTTTACCAATTTACAATTTTTTACAATTTACAATTTACAACTTTTACAATTTTTTTTTGTTCAGTTCCACAAAACAATCATTTTGGTGTTTGAATTGTGATTCTACGCCCAACCGTTGCAGAGATATTCAAAGTGCTAAACAAAGTACGTTGTCCAATGTTATCCTTAAGCAGAATATTTAAAATTTGATATCTCGATTATTTATGAATGTATGTTGATGAAACTTGGTATGTGGCTTCACGTAGTAGTGGTGTATTGATATTGGCACAATAAAAGATTTTGTGTTGATTATTCCCGTAGCAGCAAACCTGCGTACTCAGCCCCCATGTTATTCTTATGGATAATAAGTAAAATGTAATGACTCCCTTAATTATGAACATAAATTAATAAAACTGGGTATGTATCTTCACTTGGTTGAGTTATATTGATAATTGCATAAAAACTGGTTTTTTGTTCCTTTTTGCTGCAAACCTGCTAACTCAGCCTCCATGTAATTCTTATGGAGAATAACTAAAATGTTATATAGCGCTTATTTATGATTGAATATTGATGAAACTTGGTATGTGGCTTCGCCTAGTTACTTTATATTTATTTTTGCATGAAACCCAATTGTTTGTGTACCTTGTTGCAGCAAACCTACATACTCATTACCAATGTTATTCTTAGGGAGAAAAATTAAAATCGCTTATATGTGGATATATTTTTATGAAACTTGGTATGCGGCTTTATGTGGTATTAAAACATATATTATGCATTGAACATTTTCTAAGTACGCTGGTTTGCTGCGACGGGGGTGTTTTGTTTTGTTTTTTACTTTTACTCTTGCCGCAAAATTGGGTTTTATCACTGATGATGGAACCAGAAGTAAATGAGTTTCCTTTGATAAATCCTGGGTCTCAGAAAATATGACAGCAGGGTGGCATTCTAGCGGTTCACAGCTGGAATTGTAGTTTTTTAGGTAGTTATAAAAGTTTTGTGTAAAACGGAATCAAAAGCATTTTCTTAACGTTGGTGATAGCCATTATACTCCCTAAAGTGCGAATTGTGTATGAGTATAGTATAAAAAACATGACTAAGACACAAATGCAATTGAAAATGGGAGGTAGAAATGCGAAGGTAAAATTAACCACATTAGGTTTGTGAAGGTTAAGATGATTGAAATAATTCAGTAAACTATATTTCAGTTACATATCTTAAGTAAAATTCAGATTCAGTTTTTTTTTACCTAAAAATTTAGTTCGATTTCGATTTATGTGCTGTATTGGATGAAATTGGGTGAAAGTGGATGAAACTCTGGTAATAAATTGTAATGCAATGGATAAGAGAACTAAGGACTGTTAGCACCTACCACCTATCCCTAACCTATCCTATTAGCATTGAATACAATGTGAAATATCTTTTCACACAGTTTATAGCTAACTAGAATTTCCTGTGCGCAGCTTGCGCATCTCGTTTTGAGAAGCAAAAATAATTAAATTTTAGGAAACAAAACAATGTCAGTCTGTATTCAGATGTAGTCCTTATAAGAGCTGGTTTATTAAATGAATTGAATTAATAAAAACACTTGTGACATAAACCAAATGAAACTGTCATCCATATGAATAACATGGGAACTTGGATGTCCCACGAGGCAGAGCCCTGAGGGCTAAATTGAAAATCTAAATACCTGTTTGCATATTTGCACACCTATATGCACATTTTGGTGTATAATATGTGGGGGTACTTTAATTAAACAAAAAAGCCTTATTGTTTACAAAGTTTGCAAGTACCGTTTTAATAATATAGAAGATATTCTCTGGCATTAAGTTCTGTAAATCTGAATAAATATTTTAAGTTTATGACATTTTATTTGCAGGTATACCAAAACTATATACTATAAATATAAACTTAATAATATAGATAAATTATGTATTTTTATTGGTCTGTCTTTAGGCAGTTTGTATGTTAGCAGATGAAACAAAATTAAATGTTGGTAAATATGTAGACTGTATTTATCTTTTAGTTCTAAAAGCAGTGAAAGTAGGAAGGTTAATTTGTATTACAAATATGAACTCGATGAACAAACTTTTAAACATTTAATAACATTTATCTGCAGCTTTTAAGAAACAAAATTTAGCTTAAAGTAACACTAAAATGGATCTGATTATACATCCAAAACTAAACTAACATCAAAGTTTAAACTAAACCATTGAAACCCCTTTTAGGCTATTTTTCATACAGGCGTAAAATGCCTTTCGTAAAAATACACTTTTTGAATTTAGACACGTTCTAATGAATATTTTAAGGTGCATTATGTTGGGGCTTTATTACAATACCACGTTTAAATTTGGCATGGTGGATTCCCATTTTATTACATACAATTCAAAATTATCTTTATAAATATACATTTGTAAGTCATTAAATTGATTTTATAACTAGTGAACAATACTTCTTTAGTTTGTTTAAGCCCGTCATTTTTGACGGGCTAATAACAGCTAGTATTTTTATAATTTCTAAACTCGACAATGTATGTTGAAATATATAACTATAACGGTTACTAACTATTCTTAATCGTCAGTTTAATTTCATTAGCTGGGCCACGAAACTATGCAGGTGGGTACTTGAAATAACAATGGGGGCCTAAACAATGTTTAGATTAGATTGGGAGTAGACGTGTCTAACAATATGTTTTACGTTGAATGTTGCATTAGACAAGGGTAACAAATTTCTACACAATTTATACTTGTAGTTTTTAAACCACGCCTACCGAATATTTTACTCGTACAGTTCCAGATGTCATGTTTACTGGAACGGACATAAATTTTAATTCAAAATCCACGGTGATTAACGTTCTCTTATATTGCTGGTAAGCCGATGATTGATATAATGTTAGTTAACGTCTGATATTGGAAACCCATTTGGAGATTTATCGTGTGATACCGTAAAGCTAAAAGCTCTTCCTCATAACACGCCACAAAGAATGGCATTGCTGCCCCAATAACTGTGATATAGCTTAATCGCAGTAAAACTTTGTGGGTTAGCTCGATGCGAATACTGAGATATGCCTATTTAATTGATAAGTATTAGTAGCTGTGTAAATTATATATTTTGTATCGTGGTCTTTGTTTGATTTGATACACATATTTAGATAGTAACAATCTTTAGATGAATTTATTGTTAAGTTTAGTAAGTAAATAGTTGTTCAAGGTTATACGAACTAGTAAATCTAACGTATTAATCAATCGCAGTTACAATTTTAAAAATTTAAACCATTTTATTATCATTTTTCTAAAGAATAATACATTTTATTCTACTTCTAAAACAGGCACGTAATTATTTCAGTTGTAGAATAACTAGGCACTAGGTAGTAGGTATTAATGTACAGGAACTAAATTAAAGATAGCAATGAATTATTAATGCTTTTTAAAAATCAACAAAAACATTTAACTTGATTAAAAACATAGCTTGTTTAAAAAAATTGATTTATACAGCTTTAATCCCGTATCAAAAATGTGTAGGTACATTATTTGAACCTGAGAGGACTCACATTTCTTACAGGATGATTTTTACTTCTTCATTTCTCTATACTTCGTTGTAAAATTACTTCAATTCCAATAATACGGTTACATGATAATCATGCAACAAACAAAACTTGCTCACATCCACAGAGACTTTCACGCAGATTCCTGCCCATTAAATTGCACACAGATACAACGAATTCATGAGATTCGTTTTTACCATCGAGAACATCTTAAAGTTGTTTAGTTGATTCTAGGGTAGTCTGCTTAAAAATCCAAACTGTTATCCTGAGGAGAAACATAACAATTTTAGATTTTTAGATATGTATAGAAAAACTAGTTTGGCCAGATTTATGGGATAATACAGTAGTATAAGGCGATGGAATAAGGAGCAACCACACGTTAATAATAGAAACAATAATGCCTTATCGAGTGTTAAATTATGATTTTACAAAAACACATGCTCTTATATATTATGTATTTTAAGGATTTAAAATCTATATATTAATAGGTTAAGGCCCATTTTTGTGGTACGGATTTCTCGGATACGCGTCATCGTAGGATTATGATACTTGGCACACTCATTTAATACTATTAGGAGAAGTGTCGTCTGTAAATAATTCTGTGTTTGGATGTGTAGGTCTATGCTCTTATGGCTTTCAAAGTTTACATGTTATCTTTATGGGAACATGCGTTCTGCTTTTCGTTATGCTTTTAATTTAATAACAGCTGTGTTATTCAAATAAATATTTAGCATGTAGCTCAACAGCAAGAACAGATGATTCATAAATAAAAAAGACTACTGACTTCTGGAATGGTAACACCCTTATTTTATCCGTTTTAACTCTACATTAAAAAATTATAAACCTGTTTGTGAGGGGAAGGATGAGGGACGGGGAGAGGATGAGGTGGAGAGGTTTCAGGCATCAATATAACTACTGATTACTGGTATGGGAACGCCCTTCTTCTATCCGTTTGAACTCCACATTAAAAAATACCGGTGGTGTGGGAGGGAAAGTGGGAGGGGAGGGGAAGGGAGGGAGGGATAGAGAGAGATATAGGGGTTGAAAGAGGGAGAGAGAGATGAGCGCTACAAAACCTACTAGATATTGAACTATTTTATTTTTCAAATATTCGTTGACAATATAATCAAATAATATTTGGTCTAATTTCGACCATTTGATGGTCTTTAGTTCCACCTAAATTTTCCGTATTACAAAAATTCTAACATACCAACTTACTTCAGACAAGTGGAAAATGTTGCAATAGAAATTATACTCTACATATTTTTGTTTTGTAAATAACATCCTGTTAAGTTGGTTGTGTTTCCGGATGGTAAGTTTTAAGGGTCTACCAACTGAAACACCGGTCTATAATACCGATACACATTTAAATTGTTTTGTATTTAAAACTATATTAAATTACAAACTTACTTTACCTTCTCAAGACTCTGTCATGAATAACATATTCAATTTATGTTTGATTTGCTCAAGGGATATTTGTAATTAAATATAATTAAGAATTACAGGTCTGAAAGACTGGATCCAAATGTAACCGTTTGACCCAAACGGAAGACGGTCCCACACACCCGTCTTCCTATTACCATCGACTATATTTATAGTCCAATTCTTTTACGTTATTATCAATTTTATTAAGTTTTCTTCCATGTTTTAATCAATATAATTTAATCATTGTACTGTAACACTAAGAAAATATTGTTAGAGATTTGTATAAATGTAGTTAAATAAAGTGTATAAATAATAAACTTCTCTCAGACCGGGACTTTCTGGTAACGTCTAAATCTAAACCTTACTTCGGTTAAAGTGAGACAACTATTTAAAAGCACATATATTAACAAAATAATCAATGCAAATTTATTTAAAAACCACCCGATCCAAAGCCCAAACTAGATCATGCTTTTTCAAATTCGTCTCGAGGTTAACTTGGGTACAATATAATAAACCAAATAATACTAAAATGTGATTATTTAACTACTGTGCTCGTTACGATTTAAAAGTGAGAACTTTGTTATAGTTATATTTTAGTATATTTTCGTTACTATACTACATTTTTTTAAGTTTTCATCTCATGAAAATATACATTTGATTCATGTTCTATTTCTATTTTAAATTATAAGATTTTAAAATTAAATTTTTCGTAATGAATAAAAACATCATATTGTTCACTTCTAACTCAGTTGTACTAAAAACAACTAGGAGAGGATGTTTATAAATAAAATAGTTCTAAAAACTAAATAATCTAATGCTCTGAGAAAGTTGATTTGAAAGCGTATCCTCATTTATATGGTATCTTTTATGCAAAATCTGTGGCCTAGAATAATAAATAAACAGTACTTGTCTGTTGATTATTAACAATGCAAGACTTGATAGTCAATTCAACATTTAGTCTCATTCCAGATGAACAAGAAAAATAAGAGAAGCCGGTCTTTGGGCAGAGTCTAGGTTATAATTTAACTCTACCATCAGAAGCGAGGTGCCGTGTTTCAGCCTTATCTGCGAAAAACAATGATAAAGGCGCTTCTTCATTCATCCTTAGCATTTTATCCTTAGGTTTATAATTCTACTGAACCTAACTTACTATCTATGTTTTATCCCAAAATATTGTAATGTGGTACTTGATACTTAAATTGAAAAATTCAACTTAAATTAAAATTATGATACTTTATAAATCAAGTATTTAGGTACTTTATACTTGAGTGCGATGCTTAATCCATCAAACAGCAACTTTTATTTGTTTTTATACTGTTTATGAACACTTTTTAGAAACCTTGTCATATTTTTACCCAGTGAATTACTAATATTAGGTAACAATTTTCTCTAGAGAAGTTACGTTACTGACTGAAGATGTGATTTTACTTTCCATATTTTTAGAACCCTCAGTCAGTCTTATACAGCCTATTTGCTTGTATGTGTTAATGGTTTAGTTAGTAATGCCTAGATATGTCAACAGGTGCTTAAATTAACATGTAGAACTTTGTCCCATTGAACCTTAAAGTTCTCATCTTGATCTTATGGGTTTATTTTATCAGATGGCTGCCTAATCTTACTCTTGTTAATATTTAATCCCAAACAAATTTCTACAAATTTATATTTTTATGATTTTCTGCGTGAGACTTCACACGACATTTCATAGATTAGTAGATCAGAAAATCATTAACAAAATATGTACAGTTAGCGAAAAAAGGACTCTTTACAGATTAACAAAATATCAAGCCTTTAAAAAAATGGTTTCTTCTATCCTTTAGGTAACTTGTTAGGTAAAAACATTTAATTGACATGACACGTCCTGTATGATTCGATTGCATAATATCTCCTAATATAATGTAATAAATTATAAAAGGGTCGACTGCTTTTCGAAATTGAGAGAAGGACGAAGGACCCCTGAGGCACCTCCGCTTTTATTTACAATTTGATGAAGAACAACAGAAAATCTAGTGCCACTTATTTTTACTTTCTCCCCCTATACATATTAGGAGAAAGTTTTGTTTTAGTCAAAATTTTCGAATTTGAGTTGTTAGAGGAAATATTTGTTTTGGTGCTCCCTGAACCAAAAAAAGTTATTTTTACATGATGTCTATCTGAGTGGATGTGTACAGAGCTAGAGACGACACCAGTTGTACGATTTTGATGATATTTGGTATGTAGGTACCAATCCACAATATCTCCAGCCGGTTTTTTTATATTTTTGAGTTTTGAATATGTAAGGTTATTTACATCCCAAAAACCACTAAAAAAATTAAGGTAAGTATGGATATGGACCTTATCCCCTTTAAGCGGCGTAAGGAACCTATTGATGTAAAGACCGGTATTTTTCTAAAGACTGTTCACTTTCCAAATTCCAAGCTGACAAAGTGTTTGATTATTGGTATTTTTAAAATCAGAGGCAATAGTCTGGGGATTTTGTTTAAGGGGCATAAAGGAACTGTATACTGGCCACTAGACACTTTTAAACAGTTTTCTGTGCAATTTAATAACATAAAAGCCGCTTTGGAGAATCAAACCAAATTCTATTGGTGTCTCGATGGAGGGGAGGATATAAAGGTAAAGAATGTTTTTTGTAAATCTTGCGCATTCCTCTATGACGGAGAGCATACTTTAACTCTAAATCGAAACGAATGGTCTCAGTTTGTGAGTGTCCTTCCTGTCGTACACAGGGATGTTAACGAACTGTTTTACAACGAACTTTTGATCCAGGAATACGTTAACAGAATTAATAGTGGCTCGGAAGACATTTCAAAACCTGTAGAACTACCTTGCCTCGTTGCTGGCAGGCTATTGGACGAGGTTAGAATTGCAAATCGTGGTGATAAAGGAATTTCGCGGGTTCAAGGACAACAATAACCGGTTTATTGTTAGGGAGTTGGCGGTGGTTGGGGAAACTTCCAAAGTCAGATCGTATTCAAATCACCTTACAGTTTTTACCATTTAAATGCCAGAATGCGACACACCGCGCGATAGCTTTCCCGCAATTTTCATCGTATAAAATGGCATGACGATGGTGTCAAGTGTAATGAACGAATCATACGTGATTTGTGTAAACCTTTCAGAGTGATAAACACCAACGGTCTTGAAAAGGCTCCTGCGGGAATTTTACTATGATGTCAGGGAAATTACTTGGGATTACAGTGAACTCTGTAGTGTACACTGTTTGATCCCACAAAATCATAATAATCCTGATACTAACTGCACGCTTCACAGTGCAAAGTCCTTTCAGCATAACCTTTAAAACTGAGAACACAATTAAAATTGAATCATTTGCAATGGACACCACGTGGCAGTTACTTTCGCGGGAGCACAAAGCTCCAGAAGACGTTTTGACTGACAGTTTTATTATTAATTTTGATCGGTACATGGATTAGAATTTTCTGTCGGAAAACTATAATTTTTCTCTCGACATGTTGAGAATGTACTTCCACAGAGTTAGTTGGTCTAGAATTTTGAGAATAAAACTGTTTTCTGAATCGTTCCTCAGGGATATGGCTCCCGGATTTGATGGTACAGCCTGGGAAGTACTGAGTAGATAGAAGTTTCTGTCGGAACAGTTTATTCATGATTTTTCGGATAAAGACGATTGGGACAATATTGCGTTGCATCAGAATGTAAGCGGTAAATTTCTAACTGAACACAAGTACTTGGAAAACGAATAGACCTCTGTGAGTGATTAGTAAAGGAGCGGGGACGTTCGGCATTCGGTTGAGGGTAACCCCGTGATGGCTTGAACGGACTTTTGGAGGTTGTTAATAGTTTTAAGTAGTATACCTCTGAGGATGTTGTAAATAATTGTGCATAGTATACCACTGAGGGTGATTAGTAAAGGGGTGGGGGCGCTCGGCATTCGGTTGAGGGTTACCCCGTGATGACTTGGACTGGCTTTCATTGGTCGTTAAATAGCCTGTAAGTAGTATACCTCTACGGGTGATTAGTAAAGGGGCGGGGGCGCTCGGCATTCGGTTGAGGGCAACCCCGTGATGACGTGGACGGACTTATGGGGGTTGTAAATATTAGTAAACTCTGATTTTTTTTGCAAAAGGGGGATTAGCACTTTGCCTTGGTTTGGCTATCACCGTAAGTGAGCGATGTTGGGGCCCCTTACCCCACAGGTTAGGACTACTGGTGATGCTCTGGGTAACCAAATACCCCCGTAGCAGCAAACCTGCATACTCAGCGAATTTCCAATGCCTATTAATTTATCTTAATACCACATAAAGCCACATACCAAGTTTCATCAATATACATTCATAAATAAACTATTTATGACATTTTAATTATTCTCCATAAGAATAGCATGGCGGCTGAGCATGCAGGTTTGCTGAAATAAGGAACACTAAAAATGGGCTTTTATACAAATATCATTATAACTCAACTAGGTAAAGCCACATATCAAGTTCTATTAATTTATGTTCATAATTAAAGGAGATAACACGTTAATTATTCTCCATAAGAATAACATGGGGCTGAGTATGCAGGTTTGCTGCTACGGAAACTATCGGGCAAAAAATGGATTTTTGTGCAAATATCAATAGACCACAATGAAATGAAGCAATATACAAAGTTTCGTCAGGATAAGTTGATAAATAAACGAGACATACAATTTTTCTTATCCTCCATAAGAATAACATTGGACAACGTACTGTGTTTAGCACTTTTAATATCTCAGTAACCAATTGACGTAGAGCAATGATTAAAACATAAAATTGTTCGTCTTTTTAAGTTGATTCCAATGGGAAAAATATAAAATTTTACTTTTTCAAAAATTGTATCTAAAAAACTCAAAAAACCCATTTTTGGGGTACAAACCCCCCCAAAATACCCCTTCGGATAGGTCGATCCTTCTGGTTTTCGAACTTAAAGTCATAAATGCTGCTTTACACGTTTGTACCAAATTTCATCAAAATCGGACCTTTTTTACGAGAGTTATTGCACCCACGGACACACACACACACACACACACATATATATATATATATATATATATATATATATATATATATATATATATATATATATGTATATATATATATGTATATATATATATATATATATACAGTTTCGAACGAATGGTGTCTTTGGGGTCTGGGGACCTCAAAACGAAAAGTTATCATGGTCCCGGGCCTAAGTCTTACCATGCCGACTACGGCAATAGCTTCTTCCCTATAGGGGAAATTCGCTAAAAGAACGCACCGAGACCCTACAGCCTGACCGATACGGTCTACCGTGGTGTGGAAACTTGGGTCATATAATATGGGAGGTAGCATTTTGTTATGGTGTGGCTACCACCGTAAGCGGGCGATGAATGGGGCCCCTTATTCCAGAGGTTAGGACTACTGGTGATGCTCTGGATAACCAAATAGAACGCACTGGGATCCATACAGTCTGGCTAACACGGACAGTAGACCACGGTTTGGAAACTTGGATCACTAAAGTCAAGCACTATTGATAGCGACTGTGATAATAACGTCCATATAAATGTAAGCCTGCGTTTAGCGATAGTCATACCGTACAGCATGTTCACCACAACTGTTATTTTGACCATTCTTGTAGTTTATGTAACACCTGCACCTCCAGAGAATTATGTAAGTATATTACTTCTCTGTGTGTATGTGTGTGTGTGTGTGTGTGTGTGTGTGTGTGTGTGTGTGTGTGTGTGCGCGTGTGTGTGTGTGTATATGTTTTCTTTAGCTTTATATGTGTATCTTAATTATTTAACTTATTTACAGGGTTTGAGAAGCATGAGTAATTCTACAGACGACGAGGACATTTTGTTGGCGGTACTTATGGGTACTTATACTATACTTCCTCCATAAGGGTGGAGGAACGGCAGCAGCAACAACCTCAGCGTCAGGAGGGATAGCGTGTTCCATCTCCTGATCCAGACTCCAGAATATGTCTCCTGACCCCTTGGATTTCCAGCTAGACAGTCTCAACGGAGACTTTTGGATCGCATGCCACCAGTGAGTATTTCTTCAGAAATTATTGGTTCGATCATGGTCTATTACTCAAGTTTGGTATATTATAATTGTTCTCTTTCTGACAGAACCTTTCTGTGAATTTCTATTTTTTTCTTAGACTGATGACGTTTACAATGCAGCGCTCGTATCACTGTAGAGGGCCATGAGGTATGTCGCAACACATGAAATAAGGAACCGATTGTGTAGATGGAGCTTTTGCCAATTGTGTCTGCGCCAGCTTGACGATCCATATGCTGGTGAAACAACGCTAGGGGAGTCTCTTCAATCTGGAAGTACAAGGGTGGATGACTTGTTTCGTGTAAGTGTATGCATGTGTGTGTATACATTCTTTAACTGTCTTTGTTCAAGTCTGGGATTTGTTTTCTTTTTTTTTCTTAGAGTGAGACTGCCATTTTTCCACCATGGCAGTCTCAAGAAGCGGTCAACCTGCTAACGGAATGGTTCGGGAGACTGACTGGGATCTTAGAGATGCTGACCTATTTCTTCGCCAAGAGTAATGACCAGGAGAGGCTTGCCCTAGCTCCAACGATCTGAACTGACTTATTCCAGTGTCCGTGTCATCCGCCTGGTGTAGATAGTGAGATCATGTCACAATTATCAGAAAACCATGGCGTGAACAATTTCAATTACCCCAAAATGTCAACCTCCCATGTCGACGAATTTTCACCACCTGAGCCTTGCAGAGTATGCATGGACAGGAGACCTACTGTGGCACTTAGACCGTGTAGTCACGTGTTCTGCCGAGTATGTGCACTACAAGTTAGTAGATGTCCTATCTGTAGTAGTACGGTCCTGGGGCGGCAATAATTTTTTTTATTATTAACATCCATCAACGTAGAATTATTTTTATGTTTTCGGCTTAATTTTAGTGAGTATTTTTTTTTTAGTTATGATATTTTATCAATAAATGTCCAAAGTCTAGTTGATAAAACTAATCAGTATTCCTTTGTACAATTTTCGTTATTACAACAGCTATTTACAATTGTCAGACGAAATGACTTCTTTGACCTTAGATAATATGTCTCTAAACTTCTAATATTTTATCAGTAACCCTAGAGACCTTAGACCAGAAACGATCAAAGTCTATTTGATAGAGTTAATTAATGCTGATTTATAGAATTTCCCATTTATTACTTCATCACTTTACAGTCTTATACGATAAGGCCCTATTTACCTTATCTCTGTCCAAAGAGTAGTAGTAGTGGAGGGGGTAGTAGGGATATAGCTGCGGTTGCCAACATTATAATTCAGTACAAGCCAAGACTTCACCGAGTTAGCTAGCTACAGAACTTCAATGCTCCATCTGCTCCGTTGCTGATCTACTTCGAGACACTTTTCCATATCACAGAACAGTAAGTGGGCCTATTTTTCATAATAATGCATGTATCTGCTAATCCAAACTAACATTACCAACAGATTTCGTAGCTTTGCCTAAATACATCATGACCTACATTGTATTTAATATGTTATTATGTAGTTAATCGATTTTCTGTGGGTTACAGATTATGGATCTCAGCAGCAAGCTAGCGTCCCTGAGCAACCCAGCTGACACTACGGTCCAACTAAAAGATTTAGTTGGAAAGGAAAGCAGTACCATAGTCGGAGCTCGACGGGTGATGACACGTTATGGGAGGCAAGCCATCGTTCTCGACATCGCCCTCGGCTCAAATTCATCATCGTCGGTCTTCCTACCTAACCGTTACGCTAACATGCTGAGTGGCAAGGATCTGCTACTACTTGTAAAGGATGGCTACAAAATTTAGTAAAATCAAAGTTAATCTAGTTTACCTTTCACGTAATGTAAGGTGTTTTAAATAATGTCCATTGACGCATTGATCAAGCTTTTTGGATCGTCCATTGTACGCTAACAACTCGCACACAAAAACAGTACATGATAGTAAAATTGTCTGGGTTAAGGTCATCGATTTGTCGATTCCACCATATGTTGACAAGCATCATGTACTTCTGCTCGTACTCAATGGTCTGCTGGTACTCAATGGTGTTCCTGTTCAATGGGGTAGAAATTATTTTGTAGTTCATATCCCGTTGCCAATAGTCCCATTCTGAGTCGTCTAGTGGGCAATGATTCCACATGCTCTTGATTCCCCGTAGTTTGGAGTATAGCTCGACTTCTAGTTCTTGAATATTTTATCAAATTTTTTGCTCATGCTCGTACTTAAACTTTTTGTTAATGCACCACAGAATCATCATGAGCAATCTTACGGAAATGTCTCAATGCGCAATCATCATCTTCTTTTTTATTGTACAGATCGTAACCTTCAAAGTAATCGTCATCGTTTTCATCGGCTGACGGTCTCTTCTTGTTATTCATCGATGTCTCTGCTGTGACGTATGCCTCCTCCAAATCAGTGTCGGTGGTGTCACAACCCCACTCAATGCTTGAGATGATCTCTTCGTAGTTGTTGCTCTTTCAAAACTCCTGACTAAACTGAATTTTTGAGCTGGAGATGGTGTTTGTGAAAAAGGAGTGGGGGGGTGTTGGTTTCCCAATGGTAGACGCAGCTGCAATGCAGGTGTTACAATAAAAAATAACCCTCACTCTGAGAATGTTAATAACACATAATGAGGATTGTGAAGTTGCCAGAGACAAATGGTCGGGGGAGGGGGGGCAAAATGACCGTCTAAGATCTAATGTTCCAATCTTATAACGTAGTTCATGAACTGAGCTAAATTTTGTTCGTTGATGGCCATGGTGTGGAGGTAGAATGAGCTGAAAATATCTGTGGCGACTTTTTGTGGTGGGGGTATTGTGTGGTGAGGGATGCAGCACACGTGATCTAGCGTCACAGTCTGCAATAAAACAACCACACGTCTGGGAATATTGGGGTGGCTCTCCTTTTGTCGGTATATCATCAATACTGTCATGGGTGTGTCATCGGGGGGGGGGGAATGTCGGAGACAAAACCTCGAGGGGGGCAAACAAATTTTGAAAAAAATCTAAAAAAACTTGGGGGGGGGCAGCCTTACAGCACCTCCACCATCCATGCAATCGGCTAAACCTCACTACTGATTTGGGTGGATATTTTTTAAAGCAGCTTGTTTAGAAGAGTTTCCGTACATTCGACCGTACTTTATATACTGTTTAGTAAATAAAAAGTAATTTATTCCACAAAGTTAGGCTAAAAGGGAGAAAGTATGTATCAGTTTCCTGATACCGTCTATTTGATACGGCAAACACAATTTTGTACGGCACATACAGTTTTCATTTGTCTTTGTTCAATTTTTAATGCAGAGTGGTGTACTCGGCAAAGCGATGTTCTAGTACTTTGCGTCACACTCTGTTTGGTTCAAGCTTTTGAGATTTAGTTTATTTTATTTAAAAAAAACATGTTCCGTCCATCTCCTAAAAAATTTGCAAAATAAATAATTAATTTGTTTGTACGTAAAATAAGCTAGATAAGGAAAGAATAAAATGAAAATCACTAACTGTGCAAGGGGATTAAAATGTTTTCAGCAGTCGAGGTGTGGAAAGGGTTTAACCGCATGGAAAACGTGCAAACAACGTAAAGTACTTCCCGGCCAAATTAAATTATAAGAAATCCAATTATTCAGCTAAAAACTCTGTCTTCTACTTCTATTTCTCAAAAGCAAATTTTTATAGCGGAAACTTTAGAAACTGCAAGTTACAATGCTATCGTAACTAGTAACATGAATAACAAATTTAAGCATTATATGTATATAATGTATTTAGTTATGATATACATGTAGGCAAACACATGAGTAATTATATTTAAAATAAAATGAAATAACATTCATTAAAAGTATGTACCCGGTTTGGTATTTTGCATGTGAGTGGCTTGTTGAAATTCATTCCCACATGCTTGGTTACTTAAACTTACTAAGCAACACGTTTTTTATCGTAACTTATAATATTATTATTTTGCATATGTTGTTGTATGTAACCGGTTTGCCCTCCTTAATAATAAACACCATTCGTATACTTCCTAAACTCGTAAATCTAAGATGTATTTTAATGCAAATAAGAAAGAGTAACTCTTCCGTTAAAGATAACGCAACTGTTATCACAAATTGTGCTTCCGATGTTCCTGTTAATGATGTTGCCGCAGCAATGCTGGTGTCGTTATTGTTATTCCGTATAGTGTAAGGGCTGTTTTAGCAGGTTGTTGAGCCAAATCACTGTTATTTGGCGATAATTTTCTCTCTTGTATTTTTTTACATTAAGTTGTTTACTTAATTATGACAGTGCATTATACGCTGCAGTTCAATACAGTGCATGCACATAATGTTGTGGAACTAATATTTACTCTTAGCGAATTTCCCCTATAGGGGAGAAGATGTTACCGTAGTCAGAATGGTAAGACCTAGGCCCGGGACCATGATAACTTCTCGTTTTGAGGCCCCCAGATACCAAAAACACCATTCGTTCAAATTCATATTCATTTATATATATGTATATAGAGGACACACATATCATATACGGGTGTCCCACGTAAGGTGTCTCAAATTTATTACGGAAAAACGGCTTAACGTACAAGGATGAAATAAAATTATTTCCGGCTAAATCGATCCCAAGGAATAACGTAAAAATATTTTAAACTTATATCCGATACAGGGTGTGCCAAAAACCGAGGGTCACTAGTTCGAATCTCGGAATTTTTAAATGTAAACATATGTCATGTTATACATCCTTTTAGAGGTATTTAATAGAAAAACATTTTGGCGAAAACAGAAATTAATTATCTTTTTCCGTTTCAAAATGACGGCAGTTTTTTTGGGAAAAATCAATATGTTTTTAATACTCTGTGTTCCCTATACCAATGCACATAGCCCTTCTCCAGTTGAATTTTCTTACTCGTTATGAAATTAGCTTTACTGTGATATGCTACAAGTAACGGTTTTTTGAAATAATAAAAATTCCAAAAAAATTGATTTTTGAAAATTTACAAATGCCCATTGTTCAAAATTTCCAAAAAGCAACATATGTCAAGTGGCACATCATTTTATAGGTTTTTTAATTCTTAACAACTTTCTAATTTACACTTACTTCGTATCTCTTTTAGTTTTTGTGTAAATAACAAAAAACCTAATCTTCCTATATCAAATGCATATTACTTGGGTTTAACACTAAATGACATGGGGCCATGATCAGCTGTTTAGTGTTAAACCCAAATAACGTGCATTTGATATAGGAAAATTAGGTTTTTTGTTATTTACACAAAAAATAAAAGAGATACGAAGTAAGTGTAAATTAGAAAGTTGTTAAGAATTAAAAAACCTATAAAATGATGTGCCACTTGACATATGTTGCTATTTGGAAATTTTGAACAATGGGCATTTGTAAATTTTCAAAAATCAATTTTTTTGGAATTTTTATTATTTCAAAAAACCGTTACTTGTAGCATATCACAGTAAAGCTAATTTCATAACGAGTAAGAAAATTCAACTGGGGAAGGGCTATGTGCATTGGTATAGGAAACACAGAGTTTTAAAAACATATTGATTTTTCCCAAAAAAAACTGCCGCCATTTTGAAAAGGAAAAAGATAATTAATTTCTGTTTTCGCCAAAATGTTTGTCTATTAAATACCTTTAAAATGAAGTATAACATCACATATGTTTACATTTGAAAATTCCGAGATTCGAGTTAGTGAACCTCAGTTTTTGGCACACCCTGTATCGGAAAAAAGTTAAAAATATTTTTACGTTATTCCTTGGGGTCAATTTAGCCGGAAATAATTTTATTTCATCCTTGTACGTTAAGCCGTTTTTCCGTAATCAATTTGAGACACCTTACGTGGGACACCCGGTATATATATACATATGTGTGTGTGTGTGTGTGTGTGTGTGTGTGTGTGTGTGTGTGTGTGTGTGTGTGTGTGTGTGTGTGTCCGTAGGCACGATAGCTTTTGAAAAAAGGTCCAATCTTTATGAAATTTGATATAAACGGGTAAGGCAGCATATATTTTCATGAGTTCGAGAACCAGGCAGGTCTCTCTATTGTAAGGGGGGTTTTGGTGGGATATTGTACCCCAAAAATAAGGGTTTTGAACGTTTTACATACAATTATTTTTAAACTCAAATGTTGGTTAACATCATTATAATGTAGCTTAAAACAAACAAAGAATTTGATATTTTGATCACCGCTCTACGTCGATTGGTCACCGAGATATTGAAAGTGCTAAACACAGTACATTGTCCGATGCTAATCTTATGGAGAATATGTAAAATTGTATATCTCGCTTATTAATGAACATATATCAATTAAACTTGGTATGTGGTTTTATATGATTAAGGTTTACTGATATTTGCACAAAACCCCCATTTTTTGGTCCCCATGGTAGCAAACCTGCATACTCAGCAGCTACAATGTTTTTCTTATGAATAATAAGAAACATGTGATATCTTGTTTTTTATGAATATAAATTGGTAAAACTTGGAATGTTGTTCATCCGTTGGCATTTAAATAAAAACCCAATTTTTGTGGTCCTTGATACGGCAAACCTGCATACTCAGTCCTAATGTTTTTCTTATGGAGAATAAATAAAATGTCATATTTTGCTTATTTATGAATATACGTTGATGAAAGTTGGTAAGTGGCTTCATGACGTAGGGAAGTCCCATTTTAAATTTGCTGAGTATGCTAGTTTGCTGCAATGGGGGTATTTTTATTTCCAAAGGCAAAATATATATATATTTAAGAAATTAAAAAACAAATTCTTCGATTTATTTATTTAGCTGTTTATTTTTTGGAATGATATTTAGTTAGACCGAGTAAAACTTAGTAAACTATATTAGAAACAACGAGATATTGGGAAACTTTGGTGGGCCGCCCAAGGCCTCTGCAGCACCAGTTCCCATTACACGTTTGTGAAATAACAGGGATTCGTACGCATTGTTTCTTATTTAACAGTTTATATGGGGAAATTTATTATAATTTTAAGCACATTGCGTTATTTTTATTTGATTTTTCTAAACTAATCAACTAAAATAAGTACTTAAACATTGCACTACACTCGGATTTATGAAACATTTAAATTGCAAATAACTTCGTAAAAAACAGTATGTGACTCGAGTTGATCTGAAAACAATGTAAATATTCATGTAAAACGTTCATAATAAAATACCATTTTATTTATTAACATATTGAATTTAACTATGCAAGATATCACAGAAAATTGTGTTTATATAAAACACATGTTCATAATTACCTTAATCTGTTTACCTGCGAAGACAAGATAAATATATTTAAAAACAAATGCTATATTAACGTGAAATGAGGAAAATTAAGACTGATGTAGATCAATTTCAATAAAAACCTATTATTTTTATAATGATTTTATACCAACCCATTTTATGAATTTCAGCAAATCTATGAGACTAACGTTTTATCTTTTAAACTTTACTATTTATTAAATTTTTAAACACAATTCAAATATGGAAAACCCAACTTATTGTCCTTTCTTAAAACCCGTCTAAAATATAAGCAGCAACAAAACCGGTATTCCTAAATTGTTCACTCATTACACTAGTGTCACTCAGTGGTGTTGATAGAGATTGGGTAATGCCATGGTTACCAGTATATAACATTGAATAACCTCAACAATACATAACAAAGGTAGAAACTCGGAGTGATGCAATGTTCTATAGTAATTTTTGTTAGGCATTCATAAGCTTTAGAATATTAATAATAATCATAAAATTAAATTTAATAGCGGTGTAAAGATTGTAAATTTATTCATCAAAGATTCCCGAGTTACCATTGGATGTAAGACAATCATATACTTCATTATCATATGTTTGAATATACGTTAAAGTTCAATAACAATCAAGTATTTTGTATTCGGTTAGTCTGTGCTCCCTGTGGATTGTAGATAAAAACATTAGAAAATCTTAAGTTCATGATTGATTATTTCAATCGAAAAATGGTTTAATATATTTTTAACATTGTTTTTACTCCCATATGTTTTTAATTTTACTAAGCAGTCTCAAAAACTGTTTGTGAATATTATTCTTTTAATATATAATCTCTATTATTATGTATTTATCTGTTGTCGAAAGATTTCCGAGAGCTGCTTTTCCTAGTTAATTTTCCTAATGTTTACATGAAAGGTGGCGACACGATGGTCAGTGTATTTGAACACAATGCTGTTGTAATAGTTAAACACAACGTGAACATAAAAAATTGTGTAAAGTAAAAATAAATTATTTTTCATGAGACAAATTAATTTTTATTACATTTTATTTTAAAATGTTAACTTTCACTAAACAAAAGCATATATATTTTTCGTGTATTTGCATTAAAATATATTATCCCCCAATCATAGAGTTTAAAATATCCAAATCCTCGCCAGACTGCAACTATAGGCTACCAACCCTAAAATTCTGGGTTTGCCCCCTTACTGTAAAGTTTGTATAAGATACAAGTTATTTGAACAAAAAAATAGTTATTTTATACAAAGAGAGGAAGAAAGTTGGTATTTAAATAAACTCAATCGATTTTTACAATACATCTGATTAGTTAAGTTGAATTTGCTTCTATCGCTGCGTGAACAAGCGCCTAGTTCACTCAGTTCTCGGAAGGCCTTGTTACTGGTTGTTCCAAGTTTCTACTGAGGGTATTGGAAACTTCGGCTAACGCTTTTCCGATCACACGTTCGCTTTAACACTTCAAATATTTCTCAGTGGTTATATAAACCAACTTTCTGTTAGATTTATTCATTAAAACTAGAAATCGATCTGTACCACTCATGCCCAAGAGAAGCCAGAGAAGTTTTATTGTGATTTTCACCCTCGAACAGCCCCAATTAATTTGATTTTTTGTTTACATTCTAGAAGTTTAAAAAGGCCATCATTGCAGTTCCATGCAACTAAACCTTCTCTGTCATGTTCGATTGGTAATATTATGAAGTAAATACAAGTACACAATCACTGTTCTCTAAGTAATTCAAGGTTCTTAACACATAATACAACACTTATTAGTGAATTTCCTATGGAAAGTGAACTATTAGCATGACCCGAACGGTGAACTTAAGCCCGGGACCACCATAGAAGTTCCTAACGTGACCCCCTGATCACGTTTTGGGGGTTCTTTCAAAATTATATATATATATATGTGTGTGTGTGTGTATATATAATATATATAGGCATGTATATACAGTATATATATATATATATATATATATATATATATATGTGCAGGCACTCTAGCGGTCGCATTTTTTGTCCGATTTACTTCAAATTTGGTATGGACGTTCCTTTCTATAATCAGTTGGACAAGTTCGTTGGGAAAAACAATCGGAAAACTCTAAACCCCTTTTTGGGAGATTAATCTTTAAAATTTTGAGTTTTTGGGCCCAAAAAGGGCCAGAAAAACCCCTGATGTGAAATTAATACATGTAAACAGATGGAAATTAGTGTGGTGAAACTTTTAAGCCCTCCCTCGTCAATCTAGCGTATATATTTACCGAGTTATTAAAGGAAATGTGTATTGACCAAAAACAGTACGTTGTCTAATGGGGGTTTTACATTAGAAAAGCCTGTTAATCATTTTTTTGTGTACTTTTAACATCCCCAACAACCTCACGCCTACTTTAAAGCCTGACTGGACCTTCTCCTAACCTTATAATGCGCAAAATTGTATTCCCAGCATTGTAGGTAAGTAGAACCAGGAGTATCAGAACAGCCAAAAAATCAATATTTTCAGATTTGAATAAAAATTGGAATAATTGTATGTTTTTAACTGATTTTGAGTTTTTATAGTTTTTTATGTGGAAATTCACTTCCCTCACGTCAGCTGCTGCGTGCGAACTCGTTTTTAACATATTTATAGTAATTCATGGTAGCAAATTTAACCTCAAACTATATAACATTTATTCTCTTCCGTTTTAAAGGATATTAATATTTGTAAAGAATTTTCTAAATTTAAAAACATTTAATTTTTGGCTTTTGTAAAATAGCAATTTCAAATCGGTATGGTTGTTTTTACTGACGAGCCGGGACCCCATTGTCCGCATTGTGGCAGGCAATAGAGCAAAGCAAAGCATAGAGCCTCGTGTTTTGATATTGTCACGTTATAATGAGTTGACTAAATCAATTAACTTCATAAGAATAACACGGGAGATTTGATAGCACATGGGAATAGTCCCTAAGGAGAGAAATTAAATAGTTACAGTTAGAGAGGAAGAGCTTTTGATTGATACTAAATTTGTATACAAATAGTTTTAGAGGCCAAAAATTCCCTAGCAAAATCAATAGATTATTTTCGTAATATATAATATACTGTTATTTTAAATATCTCAGTATTATAAGTAATTATATTAAAAGTATTCTGATAAGTAAAAGGTGGCAAACGTTCACTCTTGTATACATTTAACCCTCACGTTAACCCCTACGTATTTTTCAGGGTTTCTTGCACTTTCAACGGGCTATTCAGGGAAAACATTTAGACACCAAGTAACATTATGCAGTCGTTATTTCTACATAGAAGACCTATTATATTTAAGAAATTAGTTAAGATTATCTTTTCATCGACATTCTCCAACTACATTAAGGCCAAACAAACGTCATAAGCTACAATTATGTCTAATAAGTACATTACATATATTATTTTTAAGGTAAAGAAGATATACTAACCTTTTCTCCCAAATTCCTTTGTAATCTGGAAAAAAGTTTGAAATATAATATATGCAAAATTAATTACCCCAAAATATACAACATAATAATTAAATATGGTTTTATTTACAATTGTAAACTAACACTTTATAGGCTATAAGTATATTCTTTACATTTTAATTGTATTCGATGTAAATGTTATTTAAGAAATTAAGATCCAAATGTTTATTATTTGTAAATTTTGTTCCATTCAACCGCAACTCTTAAAGAATAATAGTTTTTATGTTAAGTTATTTGTTGAACTAAACCAATATACAGGTGACAGATGGCAGTGGTTATTATTTATTATTAGTTTTTGAATTCTTTTAATACAAGTTTAAGAAGTTATTTTAGTTCTTAGAGGTTAACAGTAAGTAAGGACCTTGTGGTCATAAGTTTGACTCAATAAAGAACATTTTCATTTCATTTAATTTCATTTCAATATTATTATGAGATTTTTAAACTAAAAAATATGTTCAACATAGACTCTTTCTTGCTCACCTGATTAACAAGTGCAAGATTAACCTCTTAGATTTGTCGTCAAACTTCAGCTCGCTATTCTGTATGGTTTAAGTTTTATTTTATGTGAAATGAATATTGTTTTTAATCGTAAACTTCTGCTTCAATATTTTGCATTTTTTTTTCAAGAATATAAATAGTCCCGCAAAAATAATAATCACACCTTGTCTAATGACTGTATTTGATTATCATTTTCTAGTTTTAATCTATACACAACAAATTGTTTAATTTCTTAATTAAAAATGGATGTACTAAATTCTTATAATTAAATATAAATTGTGGTGGAATCAGGAAAATTATTTATTTACACACATTATCTGTTATTAGGGAAACTCAAGAGTAATAACAACTAAAAGTTTCAGAGATACTACGAGAATGGTGGTGAGTGACTTACATTTTTTACTCTGACAGTGAGCTTTCAAAAGTAAATTAGCTCTATTTTAGTCTATGACATTTAAATATAAGAAGAAAATCATTTAATGTAAAATTATTTCAAATGTCTGGGTTTGACTAATTTCCCATATGTGAAAGGATTTCACCGTTGGAGGCAAGGTAAATCTAGGCCTCAGGTAAAGATATTCTTTTTTTCTTGATGCCAAAATAACCAGCTGTTAAAGGTTATATTTTTACAGTTGCTCATACAAACCCATTAATTATCCATTAGTAGAACATTTAACTATTTCACTGTCATATTTTACTTCCTATTTTTCTTGTTATCGATGCAATCATCTTATAAATAATTGTTTTAGCATCGGGAATAGCAATTTTCCGTTATACATAAAGTAGTTTCAGAGATACCAGAAGTTCCAGAAGCTTTGTCTCGCTTATTAGTAAACATATTTGTATAAAGCGTTCCATTATGCCGTGACCTATTGATATCTGCAATAAATACTCTCGTCACAACCAATCTGCGTGTTCGGTTCCCATTTTTATCCTGCCAAGAATTACTACAATTTTATATCACGCTTGTTTTTTAATAGTTTTCAGTATTATATGGCAATCGGCTTCATTCTTATAAAAACAAAGGTGTTGGTATGAAAAATTGCTACCTACAAATATCTATGATAACTGTTTTTGTCCATGAAAAAATTAAATATATGACAAGCGTATTTTAGATCTTTTATAACAAAGAATTATACTCTAAACAATAGGTGTGTAATGTAACATATAAGTAATAACATTTAAATATTACATATCAAGTAAGCATTGCTATTCCTTATTGTAAAAGTTAATAACATTTCATTTGCATTTGTACACAATGCTTAATTTATTCTTTCTTGCATAAAAGAGTCATTAGGGCACACCGGACCCGTTATAAATTGCCATCGTCAGTGATAAAGAATCATGTTTATGTAAAGTAGATGGCAACAAATTCCAACAATAGCACTTTTTTCTATAGGCGTGAAATAAGTAACAAAATAAAAAAATAATTACTTTCTTTGATATTAAAAGATTACATTTGATGTTTTTGAACAATACATTAAGTTGTATTTAATACTTACGTTATTTTTAAGTTTATAATTGCTAAATGGCATACTCCTGTGGTTTTAGTTAAAAAAACACGAATTATATATTTGTTATTATTGATGGATCTGGATAATGACCACCTTGCTATGAAAAAAACTAGTAATATATGAAAATCAATAATTCCCCAATTGTAGCAAACCTGCATGCTCGGCAAATTTGTTATGGCAATCGATACAAAATTATATTTCTTACTGAAGGAAAATTTACTTAAATTTAATGAATTTAAAATGTTTCCAGAACTCTTCAAGATGCGGCAGGCAAGAAACATGTATTTTATTTGAAAGTAATTTAATTAATATATTTAAAGGAAAATAATTCAAGATTACTAGTGTATATAAAAAGTAAAATAAAGTACACTCTGTGAGACACTTGTGAGAAAACACCTGTTAATATGAGGTTTTTTTTGATGACACAATTGCATGTAATTGATGTAAAATCACAGGAACTTTAAGCATGATTTCAACATGTTTTTTAATGTTTATATTTGAAGCCTCTTTCACTTCGCGTTATTATGGCCTTATCGAAAATTGAGAAGTAAAACAAAAGACACCTTAAATCTCAACGATGCAAATGGATTAAAAGTCTTTGTCGTAGTCAGGGGAGAAAGGAGTTTAACCGCACGGAAAACGTGCAAACAACCTAAAGTATTTCCGACGGGATTAAATTATAAAAATCCAATTATTTGGTAAAGCGTTTGTTTTCTCTTCTCGTATTGAATATGGTGATTGTGCGAGCGCCCTAGCTGTATTGAATTATTGATAATTCTCAGCTCGTTTCCCTTTTTGTCGTAAATACTTTTAATATGTTAAACTATGACAGATTTACCTCAAAGTAATGCTATTTCCATGAATAAGAAAAATTCTATTCAATTGAAGCATAGTCAAAAGTTGTATAGTTTAATTTAACTTTTGGCATACAACTATATAACATTTGAAAGGATCCAAATAAGTCACACAAATCGGTTGTTATTGCTGGCCAATATTTACAGAATAAAACCATATTTAAAATTTATCTTCACCAGGATTTTTTAATAATAAAAATCATAAATCACATATATTACAAAATTTCAAAACTTTGTCGAATCCGTCAGACCGTTCTACTAGGCCGATGTTTAGATCAATTGAAAACAACGTAATTTATATGTAAAATTGGTTTAGTTTTTTCCTAAGGGGTAATAATGTGATTCATCGAGGCTATCATTACAGAACTTAAAATCGTTTACGTTAAGATTCATTGACGTAGACATACAATGTGTTCTTATTCGCAATACAATTTTAATATATATCTGATATTAGGGTTAAATGTTTGTTTGTTGCCTACTAAAAATACGATACTGCACAAGACACAGAGCTGTTTAGCTGACCGACGAGGAGTCTTCCTTCCTCTTGCCGACAGTAGTGTTACTCAGGGAGTATGTCGTCGGAACATGACAAGTGACAATGGACGCGAACAACATCACTTCTCACGACCTTGCCATTTCCAAAGACTATTTTAGAATCTGGAAGCTGAGGCCAAACTCACAGGGGCAGAAGTATCCGTCTTTCTCCTCAGCCTTGACAGCTAAAAGTGTAACACAATCTTTGATGGCGTTCCAATTCGTCAAACTGAACGTCTATACAGTACTTGGGAGTTATTCTAGACCTTTCTCTGACACTAAACACCCATGTTCAAAATATCAGCGAAGGATAGTAGTAGAACTAATGCAACGCGCAGCTTAAACAACTTGAAGTTTAGTATATATATACCAATGCAGAAGTTCTGCTTTCTTCTGAAATCCCTCCTGATATATTAGACTACCGAATGCTGTGGTCCCGCAAGACTTACAACGTCTGTATCGCAGAGGTCGATGAGAACAATAAGTGGTGTTGTGACCGAATTACCTCTCCTGCTTCTCTGTAACATGTTTGTACAGAGATGTGACGGAAAGAGGCGCTTTTTTAGAGTTAAAAGATTGAGTAAATCCACAATTTACCTATCTTAGAGGATTATCCATCAGAGAAAAATTAGGTCTCGTAAAATGTTACGGTCACGGGTAGAGTCAAAATTAAAAGTTAAATGCACGATTTGATTAAGTACATTAGCAGCAGAACCTAAACAAATTATGCCAATTATGCACCATCAAATCTCAAATAGTGGTAATTTGTGGTCACTTACATGTCATTAAATAATGTAACTGCATTTTGTTGGAAATATGTTCGCTAGTAATTCCTGGGAATCCGCTTATTTATTTATTAGGACATATCTCAAAGCTTTCACTTTGAACAAATTTATATTGCAATACATATAAATATGAGATTTATTACAATACAACTTCTCATTAAGGTTTTATATATTTGTTTAAACGGTCATAACGTCTAACAACTATGGAAAATTAAAAAGAATATCTATGAAGTTGTTTCTTACTTGTATTGACAATACTCAAAATACTGTATCTATTAAATATTTACTCATTAACAGTTTTTCTTATTGTTTCAAATATCAAGAAAAGTATTTTTCAGAAATACATCTTCTCTAATGATATCCGGTATAAACACAAAAATGCTCGTAAACTTCTTTGAAAGTGAAGAAACAAGTGCGTTTATGAGCATAACCTGAACTTCTCTTTACTACCCACTAAGAGAAAGAAACTTTACACATTTGTGGTTTAATGTGAGAGCAACAGGTAAAATGAAATTTTAATGACATGAGAAGATTTCACAGTCATATAAAGTTGTAGACCACATCCAAATTCATTCACTAAAATTGTATTAGATCCCATTGTTTTCTAATTGAATAAATAATTATATTAAAATAATGCGTTATTTAGTAACAGCATTATTAACTCATTGCTTTATTATTGATAAAGTATACAAGCATATTCTTAGAAATGTAGTAATAATTTATTAACTCGTAAGGTGTAATAACTTTAGCTCATAGATTTCTTCTTCAGTTTGAAATACATTTTCCACAAAATGGTAATCTTTCAACATAATTCAATCTACCTTAAAATTTTTTGAGTTCTGCGTATCAGCACTAGTATATTCAGCATTTATTCACTTAAGTCAGTCAAAATGCCTTTTTCCCAGCAAACACTTTGACACGCTCTGATCGATATTTTCTCTCAGGCACCAGCTTCAAATCCGTGTCGATATGACAAGAAAGTCAAATCGTCAATGGACGGGCAAACACACGTTTTATAAATTATAACTATTCCATGAGCAAACAAACCTAATCAAAGCTAGGAAGATAGTATCTGAAGTAAACTACAAAAACTAAATTAATTCACTAATTCAGAATGTAGGTAGTTGTTCCTATTAGTTAGAAATATTGTTTTATAATTTGGCAGACAAACCCTTCTAATGATCCGCAAAGATCAAGATGAAAATACAAGCTATCATCTCACAGTATTTTAAAGTGTGCCATGGTGTATTTTAATCAACTTCCCCCCTACCAACAAAAATATTCAGTTCTCAATTCATCTATGGGTGTTTTTATATTTATTTATAATCATTTATAGCAATAATTCGCTCATTCTCATTCCAGCAGTATTAACATCATAGCTGGCTTTAGGCTTCATCGACCAGGTCCTATGACCTACAATTAGAGTGGATTTGGAAATAATAAAAAGTCCTCAACTGCATAAGTTAATGTCAGTAACCCAATGTAGAACCAGTTTTACAAATTATACTAAGCATTTTTACACTTTTTAAATTCTTTGTGAACGTGGCTTTGGACACCTTAATGTCGTCATCCTGCAGGATATAGTTATTGCACTACTTTAATGAGCATCATACAACAGTCATTATTTTTACAAAGCCCAGTGTAATAAGCACATGTGTAATAATACTGCTTGTAATTCACGACCGTATTGACCTATAAGGCAATTTAAATAACTTTCTAGAAATACTGTAATCAGTTTTGGAGTCATGTGCATAATCTACTTGTACAATAATATATGTGCATAATTATTAAATTACAAGAAGTATTACATCTTTAAACATATTTAAGTATCACATTTTTATTGGAAATAACCATAAGGCGAGGGGGAGGTCGGAATAATAATGAGATGTGTTTAGCAGGCTTCCAGATTTGCATGTTTAACTAAACCAGCTAATGCCAAGTTGATATGCGGCTTAGACAGATTACGGTTTAATTATAATGCGTATCCACAATTTACATGCAAAGGTTGTTGTTAATATAGTTTTCCTTTTTATTTTCAGGTATTAAAGAATTGAAATATAGAATTGATAATAATTTAACTTTTAATAACAGCTTTGTTTGTTCTCCTGATTTTAGTATTTTAGTAAACTCAAATCACACAGCTGATCAAATTCAAAACTTGTTTTTAGTTTGATACTTTAATGTATGACTTCAGGAGAAATAATATTAAGGAACTAAGGTTTTCCCGCAATTCTCTCACCGACTCTTTTCATTTGAGTATATTGCTGTCCGACTTACGGTTTCCTCAAAGGTTCCTGGGAAGGTTTGGCTTTGTATGACTTCCTGTGGTCATGACCTAGATTTAATAGATGTTTCAAATTTTTGAAAAATCTCCATGGTTTTGAAGACATGGTGTTTTTAGTACGGAAAGGTAAGCATCTAAGATCTGATCACATGAATTTCAAAACTTGATCGATGCAAGGTTGTATAATTTTAAACATATGAAAGAAGTCTTACTACTTAATAGAAGCAAGTATCTTAAACACTATGGAAAATATACTGTTAAAGTGCAGTACACCCTATAAAAGCAACTTCAATAATTTTAAAACCAAGTTGTCCATGTCTGAATTTTAAACTGAAACAAATGCCATTATTTATTAACCAATTCTTACCATTAAGAACCAACATTAAACTAATTATACAGGGGGTAAATAGAAACCTTTCGGAACTTTGGGATATGATTTGTCATACAAAAAGAAAGAAAAAATTTCATATGAAGGTATGTCCTTAAACGCTTAGTTTTCCGTCTGTGTTTATGTATTTTTTACTTAACACATTATATCTTAGGAAAATCTGACGATATTGTTTGATTACGTTTTCTAATATAAAATCCTAAATTGTTTAATATTTTCAAGTGTTTTACATTTCCAATTATTTTTCATCTTAGACAAAAGGTTCTATATTTCCTCCCTGACAATTCATTTAACTAGAGCAAAATAAAACTGAATCGTAAAACAATATTTTATGTCGAAGAAATTCAAATTGCTTGTTTTTATTTTACAGATATTCTTACGTAAATAGACCTACTGCTAAATAAATTAGTATTTATTATAAGTTAAAAAGATAAAGTAATTTTGCATTTGCTAATCGCGTTTGTATTATAACGGAGTCAGAATTTATTCCCATGTAATAATTTTCAGTCTGCTTATGGTTTATTAGAAATTTTAAACATTTATTAATATAATAACTAACGAGTTCGCACGCAGCACGCTGACGTGAGGGAAGTGAATTTCCACATAAAAACTTTTAAAACTCAAAATCAGTGTAAAAACATACATTTGTCCAATTTTTATTTAAATCTGAAAACATTGATTTTTTGGCTGTTCTGATACACCTGGTTTCATTTACTTGCAAAGCTGGGAATACAATTTTGTGCATTATAAGGTTAGGAGAAGGTCCAGACAGGCTTGAAAGTAGGCGTGAGATTGCTGGGGATAATAAAAGTACTCTAACAAAGGAATAACAGGGTTTTCTAGTGTAAAACCCCCATAAGACAACGTACTGTGTTTAGCCGATACACGTTTTCTTTAATAACTCGGTAAATATTTATGCTAGAATGACGAGAGAGGGCTTAAAACTTTCGCCTCACTAATTCACATCTTTTTACATGCATTAATTTTACGTCCGAGGCTTTTCTGACCCTTTTTGGGCCCAAAAACTCTAAATTTTAAAGATTAATCCCCAACAAATGGGTTTAGAGTTTTCCGATTGTTTTGCCCAACGAACTTGTCCAACAGATTATAGAATGGAACGTCCCTACCAAATTTGAATTAAATCGGACAAAAATTGCGACCACTAGAGTGCATACACACACACACATATATATGTATATATATATATATATATATATATATATGTCTAATATATATATATACATATATATATTTATATAACATTTTGAACGACCCCCCAAAACTTGTTCAGGGGGTCACGTTAGGAACTTCTATGGTGGTCCCGGGCTTAAGTTTCACCGTGCGGGTCATGCTAATAGTTCACTTTCCAAAGGAAATTCACTAATAATATAATTACTATTACACAGCTTTGTTTACGAAAGCCATAAACACGTCATTTTAAAGCTGGGTTCTGACATATGTTTTATGTTATCAAGTTTGCACTTGCTGTGATAACTCAGTATGCAAATGAACGTGGAGCTAAACATGTCACATTGATATTCTGAACCTTCTCATTGGCAGTAGGAAAAGTCGCGATGCTTGAATATTCATTGTTTACCAAAACTGATATTCGGGGATTGGGAGTTCAGCGCTGGAAGTTTACAATGTATTGTTTACCCAGCAATGAAATGTTTTAAGGAATAATATAAATGTTCAACTCTCCTTAAAAGGTCAAGTAATTTAAATGTGGCTTCTCGTATTTCAGATTTCTTGATTGCAAATTCATAACTTTTATTATTTTTTAAACTACACTGTTAAGAACTAGAGACCACCCAATGTCGAAATTCAACCAAAAATTATTTGATTATTTTGTCAACGAATATTTTAAAAATAAAATAGTTTAACATCTAGTAGATTTTGTTGCGCTCATCTCTCCCTCCCCCTCTCACTCTCCCTCCCTCCCCCTCTCCACCCCCCTCCCCCCTCCCTCACCACCAGGTATTTTTTTAATGAGGAGTTAAAACGGATAGCAGAAGGGCGTTACCATTCCAGTAATCAGTAGCCTTTATATTGATGCCTGAAACCTCCCCACCTCATCCTCACTCCGTCCCTCATCCTCCTCCCTCAGAATCAGGTTTATAATTCTTTAATATAGAGTTAAAACGGATAAAATAAGGGTGTTGCCATTCCAGTAGTCGGTAATATTTTTTATCTATGAATCATCTGTTCTTACTGTTGCACTATATGCTAAATATTTATTTGATTATTTCAGCTGTTTATTAAATGAAAAACATAACGAAAAAAAGAACGATTGTTCCCATAAAGATAACATGTATACTTTTAAAGCCAAAAGAGCATAGCCCTGCACATCCAAACACAAAATGATTTACATTCGACAGATCTCCTAATACTACTAAATGAGTGTGCCAAGTATCATAATCCTACGATGACGCGTATCCAAGAAATCCGTACCACAAAAATGTCCGTAGCTTATTAAGAAATAGATAAATGTTAACGGACAAGGCATTATGATATATATATTCAATTATAATGGATGAAAATTTAATTCGAATAGATCTATTAACTTTACACTTATTATCTGAATCAATACAGTATTTGTGATACAGTAAATTTGATCACAGTATTGAAACAGTTGACTCCATTAATCAGATTTATAACTAGGTGGTCGGAGGACTAAACTTCCCAGCTTTAACCCGGTATAATTCAGCATTATAGTTACTGTTTTGAGACCAGTGTTTAATAGTTTAAACACTGGTATACATAAATTACTACTTCCTTATACAATTCTACTAAGATTTGTATAAGGAAGTAGTAATTTATGTATAAGAAAGTAATTGCAACTTCCCAAATTAATATATTTGAATTGAAAAGTCTTTCACCGTCTTGTTTTAAAAAAGGACGGTTAAAAATAGAAAATTGAAAATGTAAATGAGGTTATCCACACAAGCTAGAGTAATCACCCCTGCATCAGCGTAAATCTGACCATATTGCGGGGATCAACTGCACATGATTACAACGACGACGTGTGATACTGTATTTTACATTATTAATATTAGTATTGTATTAAAGTTATCATAACTGGTTTATAGACTATTCGTAATTTATTCGTTAGCGAAAGGGAGATGAAATTAGCTCCATTAATCAATGTTACTTTGAAAAGGTTGAATAAATTTAACAAAGTGATTGATGAGATTCGATGAATACACTTATGCTGCAATCAACAATGTTATTAATGGCAATCTATCTGACAGCTAATTTATTATTTGATCAATAACAAATATGTTATGTGGTCCTACGTTGCAATTCTACGTTATTTTATTAAAAATTACTTTCTTCGATGTTGTGTACGGAAAGTATTTATCTAAGAATTAATTAATTTCATTTTTGTTTCATTACAGTATTTTACAGGTATACAATATTTACCAGGCTCGTAATAAACTAATTCCCTCCAAAATAATAAATGAGAACACAATACTAGTGTGAAGCGAGCCAGTTTTGGGTAGCAATGTGAAACGATTGTCACAAACTTAGCTTGCATATTTCGTTGTTAGAGCTACTAATAATTTGATTACTTGGTCATTTGCTGTGCGTTCAATTAATTTAAAAATACCCAATTTAGGAAATCATTCGAATGACGGTTGCTTACAATAAATGTAGTTTTATTTTATAATCACTACACTGGTTAATACAAATGGTGCACTGGTACAAGTATACTTAATGTTCCTGATTGTTACTGGAAACTGTTTATTGAAAGTAACATTTACGTTAGGATAGTATTAACGTAGTAGCATTTTAAAACAAATGTTAATTGACACATTTTACCTATATCTAATGGTCTATTTATCTAAAAACGTTCTTGATTTTGTTTGGTGTTTTTAACATAACTATTATTTTGCCTATTCGTTTAGTTTTCATCAGAAGCTCTTATCGTCTTCATATACTTTTTCATGTAAAAAAACCAACTAATTTTAGAGCTGCACCAATGAGCTTTACATTTTCCAATATTGGTTTTGTGAAGTTATTTAGTTTAGTTAGCTCGTTACAATACAAATACACCTCCAAAAAGGTCGATTTAACTCAAACTCTGTAATCCCTAAAATGTACAGTAATTGCATATGTTTTGAATAATTATATTCAGCTAGTTAAATACACTTTTAAAGGTTATGTAACGGGTGTTTTATTCATAGGAAAGTATATTGTATGTAGGACATATTTTTTCTAACATTCGACCACTTTAAAATAGTTCTTATCATACAAAAATTGTAAAAATTCCAAATAATAGTCGAATTATATACAAACTTTTAAACCCCAAGGTAGATTAAGCGTTTGAGACTAATGCCGCTGTTTGTTTTGAGAGTACGCCAAGAAGTATGTATTTTCCATAAAGATAAGAACAACTCGACACTGAAGTAGGAGGGTACACGTCTGAGAAGCTGAGTTGAATGCAATGTTATAGTAAACAAAGTAAAATTTCGTAGGAAACTGAAAATATAGAAAAATAGCTCATAGTATTGACTTTTTTCAATCAAGATAATACAATACCAACAAAAAAACAGCTATTTGTAAAAGCTGGACTAACAATTTGTATTTTTATTTATTAATACAATTAATAGACAGTCTTTTAAACGAAAAATATATATTTAATTACTACTATTTTTAGTATTTCTTGGTATATTAAACCCTACAAATTGTTCAGATGGTTGTGGTAATTTCTGGAGAAGATGTGTATTTTATCAATTTATCACTGTATATTAGCATAGATTAAGCATACTCCTTAGGAGATATTGCATGGGCAAGTTGTCAGACGAAGACGGGTGAACAGTTGCGTGCTCCTGCTGGATTTTCTTTAGTGCCGACGGCATCAGCGCAGTGGCGCAGCTCGTGGCCACGTGAGGAACCAACGAATCGCGGGCTAGGAGGGGATACGACATCCGTGTGCGAGAGAGAGCGGGAGTACTTGTGCGATAGAGAGAGAGGGAGTGAGAAAGATAGGCGCCGCCGACGCGACACTGCCGTAGTGCCGTGGCTCGCTCGCACTCGCAGGGCGTCCGCCAGCCACCAGCTCCAGTGCCTTCGTGCCTTCCTTTCGTCAAATCGTAAAGCGGCTTCTTCCTTGATAAATGTTCTACGCTCGCTTGTGAAAATACTCTTACAGTTATAATTACAAATTAGTGTAATAGGTGTATAGTATGTATAACCGATATTTCATTACCAATGATTCAGTGAATTCATAACATACAATATTTCCTTATTAAAATCCCATTTAATTCTTTTTCACAATTTATTATTTTTTTCCTTTTAATTTCGTCGGGCGGAGAGTAAATCCTCATGGACACTGAAAAATCCATATTCGAGAGTAGTGCCGGACTTTTACCGGCTAAAAAAAACTCCGCGAAAAATTTAAAATGATTAAAATAAATAAAGTAATTTCTGTGATTTGAGTAATTAACTTTGAAAACCTTTATTAAGTTCAAATAAAATTTATGTTCTTTTTGAAAAAAATTGAGAAACAATAAGAAATTATACAGGTTTGAAATTAAAGAATATCAGTAATTATTATGAAACGTGATTTACTCATCAATTCAAAGCAAGGTTGTTATCTAATATTTATTTACGATATAGCGTATCACATTGATTTTGTGGCTGATTTTAAGATACGTTTACGTTATAACACCTACGAAACGGCCAGTCCGATTTTAACGAGAGACCTATCAAATGAACGGAAATATTGTCAAATTTTATATTACGGAGTTTCAAATCTTTACATTGCTTTTTTAAATTTATATAAGGAAAAACAGTGTAAAATATCGGTCTTTTTTTACAATGTGTGAGTAAATCTCAAATTTAAACGATTATTACAAAATATCAAGTAAACGTATCTGCTTAAAATTGTTATGGCGTATATAGGCCTAAGGGTTATTTAAAAACACTTTTGTCACGTTTCATGAAAGGAATTCATGACTACCTATATAATAAAAAAAAACTTAATTTTAATCAGGCAAATATGTGTAATTCAAAAAATATATACAGGGTGTCACAAAAAAGCGTGGCGTGATTCGCAGAATTTGATTCCACATATGAAAATAAGTCAAAATTATCTACAATTGGTTCAATTTCAGTGCTACGTCTGCCCGGCAGCATCATCTCGACTTGTCGTCTGATTGATGCGTCGTCAGTCAGATTCATATGCCTTCTGTAATACTGCTACAGAGTGTTCACAGACCGGAAATTCCTGGAAAATCGGATAATTTTACAGGAATTTCGGTGAAAATTCGTTAATTTAGTTTTAAAACGTCTTTTTCGGCCATTCTCGTTCGTGCGGCTCGGTTGTCGTTCCCCAGGGAGGTAAAAACCATGGAGAGCTCGTCAAATGGACAGAAAACGGTCCGCGCATTGTCAGGCTAGACCCAAAGTGCAGGACACGGCAAATCTGAGTAATCCCGAGCGGTGAGCCCGTTGTCGTTTACACGCTCCTATACCTCTTAATAATAATACAACTACAATGAAACTTATATAGTTCTTTTCTGCATGAATGTCGCATCTAACGGTATCAATATATTTTAGTTTAAAATTATGTGTAATTTGTAATAATTAAAATATTAGAAGGTTGTAAGAACATGACATAAAAAAGTCAGTAAGCGAGAAAGTTTGTTATTCCTGAGGTAAAATTAAACTTCCAGCAAGAAAGTTGTAGCTAATTAGTTGATCTTCAAAATTTATTCGAACAAATTTTCGATAGAGCTTCTAGTTTCTTCAATAATCCGATATAAATTACGGCTATTTTCAGTTCTACGCGCGCCGCCGTCGTCGTCGAGGACCACGGCCCCACGCCGTACTACCACATCAGAATAATCGCTTCTCATTTTACTTAGATTTTTATAAAAAGTAATTATATAAATATATATTTGACTCCATATTATATTGAGGTTATTGTTACTTAACACAGCTTTCAATTATGATAAAAAAAAATTTATCGAGATCTAATCTGAATCATGATTAAAAATTACATATTAAATATTATAAATGAATATGTAATTAAATTAAATGAAAAATAATATGAGACTTATTTGTTGTACATAGTAAAATGTTATGCAAGAATAAACATATTTGTTTTGTTATAACGTGGTTGTGAAGCAAAAATTCCTTACTAAATACTTTATTTGTCCATTTTCTAAGTTAAAATACAGGAGTCATAACCTCGATATGTATTGGATTTTATCTAAACATAATTTTGTCTTTTATTTAAACCCTTCTCCCTTTAAAATTTGTATCACTTAAAGATTTTTCCTTCAAGTTCTAGCAGTTATTTATTACATCGTTAAATTAGATTGTATTTAAATTTTACATGTTTTCATCCTTAATTTTATGGTCACATTTTATGATTTTAATTGTTAACATTGAAATAGAAGAGAATCAACATCTGTTTACAGAAACTTAAGTTATACCTCCCTAACAACTATTCAAATAGACTTATAATTTGATTTTGTGTGAATAAATAAGGAATAGATCGGAGAAATGAAATACAAAGTCGTAAGTAAATATGTGTAGCTAAATATTTAATCAAAATTATGAATGAACTTATGGTTTTACGTCGAAACTCAGAACTAAGCCTCTACATCAGCCAATACTGTAATAACCAATCCTATAAAAATCATATTGGCGTTAAAAGTTGAGGAACATGTCAAGGAACTCGAATACGAAAGATACTTAATTTTGAATAAACTTTTCTACCAAAGCTATAAATGCGATGGTATGGAATCAAATTTGTTGTGTCAAAATTCAAAACTAAGCCTCTTTAAAAGCCGTACAATTGTTATTATATAGTTATTTTCACGAAAAGAGTTGACTCATGTATCGAGTAAATAAAATATGGGAGTCATTGAGTCGTTAATTAATTAATTTCGATGAAAATCCAGGTTGAGTACGTGAACATCGAGATTTGTATACTAATATTGAAACTTACACGTGTTTTTACGTCATAATTAGAGTTTAAATACATTTTAATTTAGTACCAAAAGATAAAGAATTTATTCAGTAATTCGATTCCAAAAACCATTTTACTATAAAAAATCCCTTGCGCCGTAAACCTCATTTAACTGAGGACGCGTCGCCAATAACCCATAAGACGCTGAACTGAGCGCTACGGCTGCGACCGCCGAATCCTACACTTTGAGATGTGACCTTGAGCCCAGCCGGACCGAATTTTGGTCTATCCCGACTATGGGCGCGAGCATGGTCTATCCCGACATGTTTTCTACCTCGCTGTCGTTCCCAGTCAATAAGACAAGTTTTGGTTGTCATTTTCAGACAATAAAAAACGTTGCCGATCGTCATTTCGGGCCATTAAATGCAAGTAAATTCCTGTTTTTGATCCATCCGATGCGGAAAAATAGGCGTTCTTTGGTGATAGATCGGGGTCGAATCGCCAACTGTATTCGTAAAAAATACGTTCCGGTTGTCGTTCGGGCCTATAAAACGGAATCCGGCTTTATTTTTCGTTGGGGAAATGTGGTCCGATTGTCAATTTTTATGATAAATCACGGTTAGATTGTGATTTTTGGCATATATTGAAGCTCGGTTGTCATTTTCGGTCAATAAACAAGTTGCGACCGTCGACTTCGGACTTTAAAATGCTAGGAAAACGGTTGTTTTCGGCAAATAGAATAAAGTGGAATTGCCTATTTTGTTTAAACATTTTTTTTTTCTGTAAAACGCAGACTTTTTCGGCCGATAAAATGCGGCCCTTAAATTTTTTGAGGTCAATGTTTTTGCCCTACAAATCGCAAAAGGGGTTTGTCGGTCAGTTGCTTTTTCGGGCGCTAAAACAAGGCTATATTGCTATTTCCGTGGATAATATGCGGCTCGCTTGCCACTTGAGGCCAATAAAACGTGGTCCATTCCATTATACTTAAAAAATTCACTCATTTTGGTGTTTTTGACCACCAAGTTGTGGCAAAATTTATGTTTTTACCGATAAAACACGGCCAAATATCTGATTTTGCCCGGTAAAATGCGTTTCGAACTTCGCTTTTGTATATAAAACACGACCCGGCTTTGTTTTTACCGAGAAAATGCGGTCCGATTGCCGTTTTTGAGCGATTAAGTACATTTCCGGCATTAAATAAGGTTGGTACTCAATTTTCAGCCGATAACAAACTTTGCGGTCGTATTTTGGCTAGCAATTTTGCTGTAAAATTGCCGATAACATTATCGATTTTGGTTGATAACACACACCCGATCGTTAAATTTTTCTAATAACACAGTTTGACCTTTTTCAGGCTAAAAAATGTGGTCCGATTGACGTTTTAGACGGCTAAATTAGAATATATTGCTATTTTATGCCAATAATATGTATCTCGGGTGTCTTTTAAAACGCCGTATCTCGGCTGATAAAATTTGTTTCGATGTTAGTCTCGGTAAAATCTTTGTTTTCGACGATAACATACTTTGATACTTCCGCTGGCGGTTGGCCTTTGAATTGCGGTTTGAGTATAAACTATTGCGGTATTTTTGCCCGATAAACCACGTTCATTGGTCGTTTTTGGTCTAAAAGTTACGGCGACCATGAAATGCGGTCAAATTGTCATTTTTATCCGAAATAACAGGTACAATTTCTGATTTTGGTCCATGAATTCTATACAGTCGTCTTTTTAGGCCGATAACGCACAATTTGGTAAATAAAACGCGTTCGGCTATTTTTTACGGCCAATAAAATTGTTGATATGGAATTTTTAACAAATTTCCGGGGATTGAATCCCGGACCCCCCACCCCTGAGCCTGAAGAGTATTCTATACCCCCCAAAATCCCCGGCATATTCCCCCCCCCCAACGTGACTCCCTGGATCCGCCCCTGATAAATGGTAAAGACTTCTTGACATTTCTGGTTCACAACTAATTTATGCTTATTGCTTATGAGGAATGAAGCAGGAAACAGTGAACAACAATGCGGACATAATTAAGGAACAGTGAATTTAGATCTGAGATTTATTATCTGAGATTATTAAGATTTCATAAATTTTCGACTTTCATAAATCACAGTGATTTCACAACCACTTTGGACTCGGTACTTGCTTTGAAAAAAAAACAGCATCCATTATTAAAATATGTTGCAACTACCAAAGTTTAAATTTATGGTTCACAAAATATAAAAAATATAAAAAATAAATTAAATTTATTGGGAAAACTCAAAAACAATTAATATAATCATTAATCAGATTTATAAGGCAAGGTCGAACATATTCTTTCTCAGTCTTCACCTGTCAATAACTAGCGTATAATAATATAACATTGTAATGTGAATGGGTCATGACATTCCTATGAAAATCAAAAGACGCTTGCGGCAGTTTAAGGCAGTACACCACCTCGGCGAGGCGCCTCGGCCGTTGGCGGGGGCGGGACGTGGTAACGGGCTTCGGTCGGTGCCCTCAGAGGAGTGTGTGTGTTGGGGGTTGGGAGATGGGAGATTTAAGAGGGGTTAGCGGAGGGGCTGTTAGGATGGGCGCGCGGCCGAAGGGGGAGAGGGGAAGGGCAGCGACAGCAGCGCGGCAGCGTAGACGTTCCGAACTAGCTCCGCCGTCGCCTTGGACGTACAAGCAGACCGTGTACGCTTGTCCCATTACGATGGGTGATCTCCTAAGGAGTATGCTTAATCTATGATATTAGTCATTGGATTGCTTGTTACATACAACAATGCAAATACAGGTAACACAGCTGTCTCTAGTAAAAAAATTAACTTTATTGATTAATGAACGTATTAGCGAATTTCTCCTATGGGGAAGAAGCTATTACCGTAGGTCTCATGGTAAGACTTAAGCCCGAAACCATGATAACTTTTTGTTTTGAGGTCCCCAGAATTTATAGACTATATTCTACACACCATTCGTTTGAATATTTATATATGTATATAAATATCTATATCTATCTACATAACATACATCTCTACATATATACATATTTATACATATATATATATATGTGTGTGTGTGTGTCCGTGAATGCGATAACTTGAGTAAAAAACTTCCGATTTCGATTAAATTTGGCTCAAATTTGTAAAATGACATTCATGACTTTAAGTTCGAAAACCAGAAAAATCCTTGGGGCCTTGGGAAGGAGGGTTTATGGGGGTTTTAAATTTTTCAAAAAATACGTATTTTTGCATTTTCCATCCTAAAAGTTTTATCAAACTTAATTTTGGTTTTGACCATGTTATAGAGCTCAAGAAAACCCATAATATAGTACTTTGAATTATTAACTCATAAAATCTCCCATGTTAATCTTATGGGAAGAAGGTTTTTGGCTTTTCCTCAGTTTATTTTTATGTAAAATTCACATTTGCTTTTACCAATCTGTTCAGTTCCACAAAACAATCATTTTGGTGTTTAAATTGTGATTCTACGCCCAAACGTTGCAGAGATATTCAAAGTGCTAAACACAGTACGTTGTCCACTGTTATCCTTATGGAGGATAAATGAAATTTGATATCTTGATTATTTATGAATGTATATTGATGAAACATAGTATTTAGCTTCTCTTGGTTGAGTTATATTGATAATTGCATAAAAACGCATTTTGTTGTTCATTGTTGCAGCAAACCTGCGTACTCAGCCCCCATGTTATTCTTATGGAGGATAACTAAAAGTTATATAGCGCTTATTTATGATTGAATATTGATGAAACTTGGTATGTGGCTTCGCCTAGTTAAGTTCTATTTATATTTGCATAAAAAATAATCGTTTCTGTTCCTTTTTTCAGCAAACCGACGTACTCATTACCAATGTTATTCTTATGGAGAATAATTAAAATCGCTAATATGTAACTATATTTTTATGAAACTTGGTATGCAGCTTTATGTGGTAATAAGACACATTTTATGCATTGAAAATTCGCTGAGTACGCAGGTTTGATGTGACGGGGGTATTTTTTTTGTAAGTGTCATCTGATGTAAAAACGTTTTCCTTAGGATTATAATGGGAACTTTTAAAACTATTGGGGAGAAGCCTGTTGAATATATGTCAATATGGATGCATGATGACATCATTCCCAGTCATTTTATAAAATCATGAAAATCCGCCCGATAAAATGGCCTAACGGACTATCAAAAGTTTTCAAAATGTTTTAAATATATATACAAGTGAATCGAATTGCCCGAATACTAGGAAATATAGTTTCCCCTTTTGTGATTATCCAGCTCACATACGGTTATATTAGTTAAAACTGTGATGGTTTTCCAAAGTTAGCTTGGCACAGCCTCTTAATCTGTTTTTTGATAATACCAACAGCTGCTGTTAGATGTTAAACTGATTTATAGTTTTCCACAATATTAACATTGGAAATTTGAAATCCCAGGGCTGGGCCATAGATGTAGATGTTTTGTAAAACATATCCCAAAAGGCACATCTAGGCGTTAAATGCTTTCAAATAACAAATAAAGAATTATTTAGAAATATATACACTTCTTCGTTTTTCAAATTCACCTTGTGGTAAGATTACTATAGCTCGGGGATATATATAATTTGGGGATATATTCAATTCTACAGTAGTCAAACCTTTTTTTAAAAACACTTTTCCTTAAATCTAACATATAAATTTAATGAGAATCTATGATCAATACATAAATGCACTCAGTTTCATTTTCTACGTTCTGGCTATAGATTATTATTATTATTTATGTTTAATTAGAATGAAATATTTAAGTCCATTCTGTCGTCAAACACAGAGATAAAATCTTTGTGTGGGTAGTAGAATATGGTCTATAAATTCAGTGGATTTTTTTTGTAGACCCATAAATGTAATGGATGTGGTGTGTGAACGGAATGCAATGGAATGTTGGTTATAAATGGTACATTATATCCCAGTGTGATAATACATACTGGGTTTAATTTACAACCCCCTGAAATGTATAGCAAGATAGCTAACGAATATCACTTGATCAATTTGCAAAAAATAAATTTAATTTGTATCGGCCACCTCTTTAAAGTTAACCGGAACTCTAAGATTAGGACTGAGTATGCAGCCCAAGGAAATGCAAAAACATATTTTAAAACAAACACGTATTGTTTTCTGTTTAAGGTATAATTATGTTTATTTTTCATTTAATGAAAATAGAATGTAACTAACGCACAAAGCCTGGCAGAATTGAACTTATCATACATAACTTGAACCCTAAAACTTTAAGTTGATTAATTAACTCTATATCATAGGTTTAAATTTACTAGCCTCTAAAACCACTTATCTCCACTCGCGGGTCATTTATCTTTTATGACCCAAACAAACCAAGGCGTGACTCGAGAGTGAACACGCCGATTAGCCTTTCAATTCCACCTTACCATTCTTGCCGGAAAGGCAGATATACACTAGAATCTCACCCCCCCCCCCTTATATCTCATAACCCACGACTGACAACTCCGATCACCCACTTGAGACCAGGTAACTCTTTCCATGTGATTTTTCTCATAAGGTGGGGCATATCACAACGCTAAAAGTCGCTTTGTGAAATCGATTACATAACACCTGGAGGCCGAGCTATGCCCGGAGGAGTATTTTACACTTTATAACATCCGTGTTGCTTTTATAACTCATTACACTGGTTTTGTTATTTAAAAAATTATCGCGGACATTTTCCACAACTGGTTAGGGAAAAACAAGTTTTACGGCGTTTCAGGATTTGGTATCTGGTCTGCTGTTATGATTATTTGGTTAATATTTTAAATTCCATTAGACAAATGTTATAAAGCTTTACATTTTCAGATCATCAAATGAAAAATAAACAAAACCTGTATTAACAGGAAAAAATACAACTAAATCTCACAACACTACACAATGTATTTACACTTATACTCTACTTACATACAATACCATCGATTTCAACCAGTCGCACCTGTCATCATCAGGCCCATGATGATGACCGGCGTGACTGGTTGAAATCGACCGCCTTGTACCATCTTTTTTTATATTTACCATCTTGTATGTAAGTACAGTATAAGTGTAAATATATTGTGCAGTGTTGTAAGACGTAGATTTATTGTATCCTGTTAATTGTAACAACACGTATTATACTACTCAAGAAACTATTTAAAAACTATATTTTCCTGGCGATAAGGATTATGCAATTTCTAAGTCAAAGATCCTCTAATTTTCAAGTTGAAGCAAATACCATCCGCGGGATTCCGATAGCAATTTTTTATAGAAATATTGCTCTTATTAGAATAAAGGGTTAGCGCCTACTCTTAGAGCAAGTAAAAGCGTGTTGCAGCTGGAAAACTGTAACTGTAAACTTCTAAACAGTTACAGAAGAAGACTGCTTGATGATCCCACAAAATGAAAGACTTTGCAAAATAAAAGATCAAAGGAGATCGCTCCTCATTAGTGAGTATAATAACCGCCTGAGACGCGGCTGTGAAAATGCATGTTTATCCTCCTGAACAAGCCTGAGGTAAGATAGGATGTAAGACATTTGGTGAGTACTCTAAAGCGTTATACATTTTAAAGTAAGCCTGCTATCAAGACTCGTGCGTTATGATCAATCTCTAAAAACAATGAAGCTGCTTTGTGGAAGTTAAAATCCGCAGGTTTTATCCTAGTCACGTTTCCAACTTTATGACAGTCATTTGAGATAAAGCCAACATCCTGTGTAAGATGGTAGTAACGTATTGTTTACCAAACAAAAGGCGGCCTAAGCCCTTTAGCAATAAATATTTTGCCAGAAGACATTTTTATTATGGTTTAATCTATAAAGTTTAATTTAATATAGAAATATTATATGTATGATATAAGTATAATTGTATAGTAAAATAATGTGCACAGTTGAAGTTATAATTCTAATAAGAACAGAATTTTAGATAACAAATGTTGTATTGAAACTAATCAACAGTTATTATTTATCTTGTTTGTGTTTTTGGTGGGAAGTCAAAAATACCAAAATATCAATATACATAAAAACATTAATTTTGTACTACATTAATTACTAGGTAAACTGTCCACTTAATGAGTCAATCCATTTATATTGGCCCAGCTAGCCACAAGCTACCTGGTGTTTGCGGGAAACAGTAAATCTGTTAGATATTTCCTTTGCAGTGGGGATTACCTTTCCGGCCAAACGCAACTCGACCACATCAGCTAGCTGTTTATTCCTCCATACTTTTGTTTAGGTAGATTAAATTTGCAACCTTAGATTACACTTTAGCGTGAGCATTTTTTGCTTGCTTATTTCATTACAAGAAATCTGGTACCAAAAAATATGTGTTCACATTTAAAAAATAAGTGTTTTAGGTAAACATTTGTCAGGAGAATCAGTTAAAATCGTAGTTTTAAATCAATATTTTCACAAAAGAAATTATAATACATTTAGAAAAACAAAAATGTTAATGACGTAGTGGTTCTTTAAAGTTAGATTAAAGAATAAGGACATTACTACTGCAATAAAATCACACTATAATAATATCAGATCTTGCACCCACCTTAAAGATAATCAGTGAACGAGGAATGAAAATTCGCCTGCCATAGAAACAAGTTGGCACGCAGCACAGCACGTAAATGAAAGCAAGTTTCCAAACAGTTTTACTCAAAATTCTAATTATGGCGTTTAATAGAACATTCAAGCAATTTGTTGGGAAGATTTTAAACTATTTCATTTGTTAGCGGTCATTATCTGTTAAATATTTACCATAACATTTTCTTGTTTTCTGCTTGTTCACTAGCAACCTTGGTAATGCTTAGACCTACCATTGCAAAGACACTTCCAAATTAGTTTTGACATGCAATTTCACTGTTCTTTTATATTTGGGCTTTCCCAACTATATGTACTTTTTCGGGCGAAACTCGATTTGTACGGCGGTTAAATTAAAGTGCAATCGAGCGAAAAGGAGTACAATCAGTTTCAGAATTAAGAACATCTCGAATGGTACGACTAGGCCTTTTACGTCTGCTATCGAAGGTTCACCCACCCACACTATTGTATGAAGAAGTTTTGGATATTTCTTATAAGGGTTGCATGATATTATGTAGAAAGTAGTTGCATAATACTAACATTATCACACTAAATTCACTAATAAAAAATAATACTAATAAATACTAGACATGCATGAAACCCAGTTTTGCTCTGAGGCGTCCTGGATATGGTAAACCTGGTGATATTATTAGTGAATTTCCTATGGAAAAGTGAACTATTAGCATGTCCCGCACGGTGAGACTTATGCCCAGGACCACTATAGAAGTTCCTAACGTGACCCCCTGAACTCGTTTAGACGGGTCTCTAAAAACTTTATACAAATATTTGTGTTCGCACTCTATCGGCCACAATTTTTGTCCGATTTACTTAAAATTAGGTAGAGACATTTTTTCTTATAATGAGTTGTACAAGTTCGTTGGGAAAAAACCATCGGAAAACTCTAACCCCCTTTTTTTGGGGGATCTTCAGTTTTCAAATTTTGAGTGTTTGGACCCAAAAAGGTTTATAAAAGCCCCAAATGTGCATTTATTGCACATTAACTTATTGTACGTAAAGATCCAAAGATTTTAAGCTCTCCCTCATCATTCTAGCACAAGTACTTACCAAGTTATTAAAGAAAATGTTAATTGTCAAAATACTGTACGTTGTCTTATGGGAATTTTACACTGGAAAAGGCTGTTTTTCATATCTTAATATCGTCTTATCACCCCCTATACCCCTATACCAACTTGTTATCCCGACAATACCTCCTTTTAACTTAATAATGTACAACATTGGCATCCTATTAGTGAATTTAAATATAACCAGAAGCATCAAAACAAGCAAAAAATAAAATATTTCAACTATCAAAAAAATTAAACCAGTGTTGGTTTAAACCCTTTATTTGATATTTTTAAGGTTTTAATTCGGAAATTCACTTCCCTCACGTCAGCGTGCTGCGTGCGATCTAGTATTGTATTGGTGTCACCATTGTTGCTATTCATGTGTAATTGAAGGGTATAATTCTGCTCGACCTAAATCTTGATTATCACCTGCATTGATTGTATATACTGCCTATAACATGAGTCATAGGGATATTTGCACTAACATTTTGTCTACTGATAATATAAATGTAACAAAATATGAAGGAATAATACATTTTATATATTAGTATATATAAAACCTTTGAAAATGTAATTTGTTCACCTTAAACGTGAAAGCAAGATTTAAAAATGTATAAAGATTTTTTACAAAGTGTTATTTTAGTCGTATTTTAACGATAAAACTAATAACGATTTTAATTTCATAAGAGCCCTCAGCTTGTACCTGCTTCTCCCTTAAGGCCAATGTTAACCATCAAAGCCCGTCCCTCCTCAATGGAATATCCGAAATAGTTGCTTTCTAGTTAATTTTAAAGAGCAAATGATTACCAAGCGATTTTAGTAAGCAGAATTTCGAGATAATAAATAACCTATTACACAAATCTTAAACATTGAATAATTTTCAACCTTTATAACGATTATTATTTATGATATCGAAATCTTTCTCTCTGAAATCGCTATGTATTCTTTTTCCTTTAAAATTATCTAAATCAATGATTTCGGGTAATCCGTTTAGGAGAGACGGGCTTTGATTGGCCTTATGGAGGAAGCTGGTAGAAACGCGAAATATGTGATCACAGCTTACCCTTGAGACCATTATTTATTTATTTCGTTTACATGCTCGTGTGAAGGTGAAAATAAACTGGCAATAGACCAAAATTCTGGTCTGGATTTGTTTGATCCCCATAACAGCCGTGTCCTTAAGGATTAACTAAATATAATAGTTTTGGTTGAGATAAATGTAGTAGAAGTTAGAACTTTTAAATTACCAGCGATAGGCAAGTCCACAGAGAATAATTAACCAGAGGTCGCTTTTCAGGAAGAGTGTTTCGCTTAAGAGCTGAGGTAAAAACCTAATCCACGCTTTACTTCTAGTTCTATCTTCTCTATGTCAAGTCTTCGTTTAGAATATTGTTAAGTGACCGGTAGGAAGGGAATGCAGGGACAGGGTCTGCAAGTCACCCAAAAAGGGAGAGTGGTAGTTCAAAGGTAGAGCGCTGGTCTCGCAAGTCAGACGTGATGAAGTGTAGGATCGAAACTGACTGACTTATATGATGATTTTTCACGAGCTGTAACCACTGGCTTGCCCATATGACTATTTACCGTTACCGTGGGACTCGAACCCACGAACATCGTATCCACACCTGGCCAAGGTGTTTCCACGACGTAGCCAACTCAGCTAACACGACTAGCTTTAGATCGCCGCACAGGATTATTGGCTAATGGTGACGGGATTATTGGCATTGAGTTTTTTTTTCCTATTAAACTTCAACTTTTCTAGCAGTTACCTTCAAGGTGGTCGACCTCAAATCAATTCGTCCTCTAATAATCTTCGATAACAAGCCTTTCCTCCCAGTGACTCCCCTAAACGGGGAGCCTTCCCCGTTCGAGGGTCCCTTCCCCTACATGACAATACTTAGGTTAGATCTCTAACCTTTTAAGCCTCAAGCATTTTTCAGGTCCTTCCTTTTAGAAACTTTAATGGGACGTAAACTAATTTTAAATTGTTGTACATTAATACTAGTTTATCTTAAATAAAAGAACTTTGCCTTAATATTCTTTGGAAATTGCTATAAGTCTACGATTAAAATTAAAATACGTTTTTAAAGTTACAGCTTGGATAGTTGGAAGAACTAAAATTCTAGGTAACGTCTAGCATATATTAGTTAATGTACATGCTGCACTGTATTAGGAATTCCTTAAACTATTAAATTCCGAAAAAATTCCATTCCTTGTTGTGCTTTCGTTGGCGTTAACGAGCAATAACTTTAAATTAATTGTCAGTTTTAAATTCGTTTGAAAATTAGCTCATGACAACTGTCTAAGTGAACCGTCTTCAACTAAGGTATGTGAAGATCTACGGCCGCAAAGTAAACGACGTTTTTTAGAGAACTTGTGTAAGATATATACAAACAAACGGTGTGACTTAAGACAGATGGCACGCTGTGACACAAGCTCCGTTACCCCGTTCAATGTTTACTGCTCCATTCTAAGCTATTGGGAACAGTCCCACTTACAACGTGTGTTTGATACATGTTGCGGTTCTGTAGGAAAGTCGCTTACAATGAAGCTTTCGTGAACAGCTTATAAACCTTACACCCTGTGATGATATAAATTTCCCAATTAGAGAATATTATTGCGTATAGCACTTGGCCTTGGCTTAGTAAAAATAAAATAACTGCCTTATGTTATTTTCAGGATCCCTTTAGTAGTCATAAAACAGTATCGAGAGATTTATATTCTGGACGAAAATACCAGAGACTCGTCTGGTTAAAATACTCTGGACGATTTATTCTCTGATTTTTTTCCCCTCATGCCAGCATATGAACCTCATGAAAATCACAAATGTATGAAAGCAAAGAATGTTTAGGCAGTATTTAGACTCATTTGAAGGTAAAGCCAAGCACTTATACCATTGTGTAAGCCCTTACAATCTACGTCAATAGTACTTTCCAAAAGAGGATTATTTGCGTATTGAATCCCATTGTTCGTCGAAGATTATGAGCTAGTAGTGGTGAATTACCGGGGAGGCATACTATTCGGCGCTTTTTTCCCATGTTATTCTTATGGGGATCAGTTTTTGCGCCAACGCCCGATCCTACCCTACACAAATTTTCTTTTTGGCCCTTGCCTTATTTTCCCCCATTTAAAATTTGCATTAATTTTAATACATCCTTTGCAGAAATCCACGAGTTCAAAAATAACTCCACACTAAATAAACAACACATGTAAACAACTTAGAAGTTATTGTGTAGTAGTGGAGAAACCACAAAGAGGCCCCACAATCGGCGCTTTTTCCCCATGTTATTCTTATGGGGATCAGTTTTTGGACCGACACCCGATCCCGCCTATAGAGCTCCCGCCTGCTGGCCTATATTAAATATACCCTTGCCTATATTAAATATATTGTCCCCATCCCCATCCCTCCTCTATATTTTTAAAAATTAATTTTCAAATTCAGGCTAAAAAACTATCTTTGGTGTTTACTGTCCGATTTGTCTGCAATTTGGATATGTTATTGTCCTAGGCAAGTGTTTTAATAAATTTCACTTACATTTCCCAAATTCACCATTTCCAAATGTGTATTAATACCTAAAATGTGTATGAAAAAAATAATATTGCACCACCAAATTGGAAATTTTTTTAATTTTTGCAGTAATTAAACTGCAAAAATGTCTTATTTTAGAGTTAAAAAATATGTTTTTATTATTTAAAAAAGATAAAATTTTAAAATTTTCAACCAAGGATATATATAGAAGCCCCAAAACCACCACCCTCATTCCAACAAAAAATGTTGACCTGTGCACAGTGCTCCACGTCTTACTCCAACAGAAGCAATTTATTACGCCATTATCGACTTGTTCACAAAGTTATTCCTAAAATTTGTAAAATATGTCATCAAATATTTGACAACAGCAATTTTAAAATGCATATGCTAGAGAACCACAATACTTGCAATGTGTGTAAGAGAGTCATCACCCGGAACAAACCCCGCCACCACCTACGATGTGACAAGCGACCCTATAATGTGTTTAAGTTTTACGGCGAGTCCGCGGATATATTAGACACTCTCCAATCTTGTCCTCTACCCATCAAATGGATTCTTATTAGGAGAGTAAAATTCATCAAACACTCAGTGGACAATAATGGTGATTTAATCATTGACAAAGAATGTATTGCTGATTTTCGAAGTTTAACTAATTTATCAATTGAGAAAGCACAGCTAAAGACTCAAATTGAAAATTCACTTTTAAAAATCGATACCTCCATGCACAAGTATCAAGCTCAGGGCAGTGGATGGATATATGACCGCACCAAATACTGGCAGTTGCATGTTTACAAATATAAGCCCCTAACTCCCAAATCATACATTCCCACGCCAGAAAATATAAAATCAAAACATGCTGTTTTAAATATTAAAAACACCGATAATAAATGTTTCACCTGGAGTGTTTTAGCAAGCCTAAGACCAAGGAATAGTAAACATGCAAATCGAGTATTTTACTATGAACCCTATGAAGGCCAGTTAAATATGTCAAATATAAAATATCCAGTAAAAATATCTGACATTGATAAATTTGAAAAACAAAATAACATAAGTGTTAATGTATATGGAATTGAAGGAAAAACAATATATCCACTGAGAATAACTAAACTAAACGGCAATACTCACGTCAACCTGCTGCTTCTAAAACACGGTCAGAAATCACATTACTGTTTAATTCGTGATTTTGATAAGTTAATGTTTAATTCTACAAAATACAATAGTAAGAAATATTTTTGCAAGTTCTGTTTGCAACATTTTTCCACCAAAGATATATTGGAACGTCACACAACACACTGTAAAACCTTTGATGCCCAAAGAGTACAAATGTCTAAAAAAGATACACTACAATTTACGAATTACAAATATCAACTTAAAGCTCCCTTTGTGATTTATGCAGATTTCGAATGTTTTATAAACGGCGGCAAACACACGCCTTCTGGATTTGCTTATGTTGTGGTGAGAGACTCTAAAATTATTTACGAAGAGTTGTACAGCGGTGAAAATGTGATGGATGTATTTTTCGAAAAGTTATTTAAAACTTATGACTTTATTAAAAGTCAGATGGAAGTATATGTTCCCCTTGTAATGACTCCAAAGCAAGAGGCATCCTTCAAAAACTCTAAATACTGCCACATATGCCAACAGCCGTTACTGGGTGATAAAGTGCGCGACCATTGCCATCTAACAGGCAAATTCCGAGGACCCTCCCACAACGCTTGCAATTTAAACTATAAAGTAACCAAGAAAATTCCAGTATTCTTCCACAACCTTAAAAACTACGATGGTCATTTAATAATGCAACACTTGGGAAAACTCAATCGCAAATTGAATTGCATAGCCAAGGACATGGAAAAATATATATCGTTCTCTGTTGATGATTTGGTATTTTTGGATTCCTACAACTTTCTGTCTCTTCCCTTAAGCAAATTAGCTTCCAATTTAAATACATTTAGATTTATAGACAATCCACTACTACAACGCAAGGGCGAATTTCCATACGAATACATGACAGGACCAGAAAAGTTTTTAGAGACCCTACCACCCATAGAGGCATTTTACAGCAGCCTAACTAAAGAATGTATATCTCCTGCACAATATGAACATGCTAAAAACGTATGGAATCATTTTAATATAAAGAATTTAAAAGAATATCACGATTTATACCTTAAAACAGATGTGTTGTTATTGGCTGATGTGTTTGAGACATTTAGGGACTTGAGTTTAAAGGATTATAAACTCGACCCCGTCCACAAGTACTCATTGCCTGGACTAACATGGGAGGCGTGCCTTAGAATGACTGGCATAAAATTACAGTTATTTAGTGACATTGACATGCATTTGTTTATAGAACACGCCATTAGAGGTGGTGTAAGCATGATTTCCACGCGCTATGCTAAAGCCAACAATAAGTACATGGGCGAACATTATGACCCAAATCAAGAAAGCACCTATCTTGTATACTTAGACTGCAACTCGCTATACTCTACAGCAATGTGCGAGTCGTTGCCCGTTGATGGCTTTAGATGGACAAACGAGAAAGATTATAAAGCCAATAAAAATGAAAACTTTGGATTTATTTTGGAAGTTGATTTAAAATACGATAAAAGTTTACACGATTTGCACAACGACTACCCGCTTGCACCAGAAAAAATGAATGGAAAATTAATACCAAACTTAAATGACAAAACCAAATATATTCTACATTATAAAGCACTAAAAAAATACGAAGAATTGGGTTTGGTAGTTACAAAATACCACAGAATCTTAAAATTCAGACAATCAAAATGGCTCGCGCCCTATATTAATTTTAATATTGAAAAGCGACAAAAAGCTGAACATGATTTTGAAAAAGACTTTTACAAACTGTTAAATAACAGTCTCTTTGGTCGAACAATTATGAACCAACGCAAGTTTCGTGATATACATCTTGTAGACGAGTCTATGTTAACAAAGTATGTTACAAAGCCAAGATTTGACTGCAGCAAAAAGTTCGATAACAACTTGCACGCTGTGCATTTAAATAAATTAATTGTAAAGTTTGATAAACCAATATATTTAGGAATGACCATTTTGGATATCAGCAAAGTAATAATGTATGATTTCCACTATAATTATATGTCAAAATTTAAGAATAAAAAGTTCTTAATGACAGACACAGACAGCCTTCTTTATTCTATAGTAACAGAGGACTTTTACAAGGAAATACAAAGCGACTTGGACCGTTTTGACACCTCTGCATACAGTAAAGACCATTTCTTATACTCTGATAAAAACAAAAAAGTTACGGGCAAGTTTAAAGATGAATTAAATGGTCAAATTATGTATGAATATTGTGGTTTAAGGCCAAAATTATACTCTTTCATTCCTCTACAGTGGTTATACGAAAAAGAAAAGCAGCTAGAGGTTAAGAAGGCAAAAGGAGCTGACGGCGCTACAGTTAAACATCTCTTAAGACACCAACACTACTTACACTGTCTTGCAACCGGAGAAGATTACTACGAGAATGTTACAAGAATTAAATCCACAAACCACCATCTGCAAACATTAACGATGAACAAAAAGGTACTCTCTTTTGATGACGACAAGAGGTTTATTCTAGATGGCATCAACACCCTTGCCCTTGGTCACTATAAAATTGGTCAAACATAAATCTGTATTTGCCATTATTCTTTGGCCTTTCCTTGTCTATTACAATAAAGCCATATTTAGACCTATCCCAGCACTGATGGCAGAGATTTCTAAATTGGTTAAATGAAAAATCATTTCCCACATGATTGTTATACACATGTTTTAAATTTAAATCGTCTTGTTTAAATAATATTAGGAAATTAACATTGTCACGTAAATGTTTGTTTACTTTACTGTAAGATTGACACAAGTAAAAACTGCTAATATTTTTGTGTCTGCCCATTGAGAAAAATTGTGTGATATTTGGACTATTTATGTCGTCAAATACAACTATTGAGTGTGATTCTACATCATTTGGTGTGATTTCACAGTTTGAATATGTGTGTAATTTAACTTCATCACACAGACGGAATATTTCAATTATTTTTTTATATTTTTCTTGTTCTAAAGATTTGGATATTATATATAAATTTGTAAACTTTAATCCTTGTTTTTTTACAATTAAGTTATAAATTACAACAGTCTTCCCCGAACCACTGGGCCCTATTATAAGACAGCGAATATTATTAGGAAATAGACCCAATTTCTTTGGTGTATTTTCTTTATGTGCAATTTTAAATTTGTTCTTTTGTTGAATAAATGACATTTTTTATATAATGGTGTATTTTCTTTATGTGTTGAATAATTTTTTTATATAATAAAAATGGCAAAGAGAAAGTGTAAGAAGGGTAAGGGATTATTCTTAAAGCCATATAGAGGCCGTGGCTTGTTAAATACCCTTATAAACAACCTTCCTTTCCCACTCCACATCCCCTCGTATTCATATTGTGGTCCAGGAACTAATATACGTGAAAATTTAGCCAAAAATGTACCTCCAAAAAATAAGCTAGACTCTTATTGTAAAGAGCACGACATATTCTACATGAATAATCCTGATACAGCCGCCCGGAACAAGGCAGATATGAGATTAGCGGACCAGGCTTGGACTAGGGTTTCGGCAAAGGACGCCAGTCTGGCCGAAAAAGCAGCAGCTTATGCAGTGACAAATTTGATGAAGGCCAAGGCAAAAATGGGAATGGGATTAAAATTTAATAAAAAAGATGGACAACTTTCAGCTGTTAGAGGCCGCAAGAGACGTGCCTCACTTTCGAGGAGTGTACCTAAAAAACGAGCTAAGAAAACAGAGACCAAAAGTAAGAGAATGTGGAATTATTAATTTAGACAGTGACAGGGGCACACATTGGACAGCATATCGTAAAAATAAAGATGTTGTAATATATTTTGACCCTTTCGGAATACAGCCTCCAAAAGAGGTAATTGAATATTTTGTACCATCTAAAATTTACTATACAACTGATCAAATACAAGATTTAAACAGTTCCATTTGTGGAATTTTATGTTTATCATTTCTGAAAAATTTTAGTTTATAAAAATGGATTCATTTACTATAACATTCACAGGTACAGAGCCAGAGTTGAAGTCGGTGTTCTTTCCTCCTATAGAATTAAATGGTGATTATGTAATTGGGCTGGTAGATTTTCAAAGTTATAATTCTATATTTAATGTTAAAAAACCTCTAAATACTTTGACATATTACAAAATGCACAAAATTACAACCCCAAAAGGGGAGGTTACAATTGACGAATTAAACCGGGCATTAGATGGTAAAGTTGAAGTTATTATACAAAATAAAGTAGCATTAATTAATACAAAAGTCAAACTTATATTTTACAAAGGCCTAGTTCCAAAATTAAATAAACTTAAAGACACAAAATTAACTATAGACGAGGGTGAGGATGTGTATTATTACGATCACAAAGCTCCAAATGTAATTGAAATTGCTGAAGGTACATACGAAGTGTTTGAGCTTGCGAAGGAAATTCAAAAGCAACTCCCAGATTTTGTACTTATAGCCGATAATAAAACTATGAAAGCCACATTACATTCTGGCCATGTGTTTGATTTTACAAAACCGTGTTTAGGGTCTGAATTATTGGGATTTAAAGGATTTTCTACTCCAGATATTGCATTTAAATCCGTAAATAAAATCAACATAAATAATGTAAATGTGATTAGAGTAAAATGTAATATTGCGAATGGGTCTTATTTAAATGGTGACAAATCACACACCACAAGATTATTGAGGTCCCCAGAAATATTATATACTTCCCTGTAAATAAGAGAAGTTTAGATGTTGTTAGCATTACATTTGCAGATCAACACGACAAGCCAATTGACTTTAATAAAGAAGAAACTACAATTACTTGTCATATAAAAAAGATATGAGAATTTACAAGAACGGGCTGAGTGTGCAAAATGCCAGGTTTCTGCGATCAATTGGGTTGAAGTTAAAATTTTCTATTAATAAAAATGGAAGATTTTCTAGACGTTGCAGGAAAATTCCAATACGATGATAGCCTGGTTAAAATTACAAATCACTCCTATGTTCCACACAACACTTTAGCAATAAATAATTCCGATGAAATTCGAATATGCATAAATAATCAAGATTTACTAACACTCCCACGTAGGAGTTATTTGTATATTAAAGGAGAAATAGAGAATCATGATAAAGGACATTTTATAAATAATGCATTTGCATTCTTATTTGACGAAATTAGATACGAAGTTGCTGGTAAAGAAATAGATATTGTAAGAAATCCGGGAATTTCCAGTCTTATGAAAATATTGTGCTCTTACAATAAAACAACTAAATTGTCAAATGTAGCATTTGATTCTGATGAAAATTTAAAAGAGTTCCATAAAAGCGGCAAGTTTAGTACTTGTGTCCCGTTAGAGCTGTTAATGGGTGTGTTTGAGGATTTTAATAAGGTTTTAGTAAATGTTAAACAAGAATTGGTGTTGAAAAGATCCAAAAACGACTTAAATTGTATATTAACAACATCTAATGCTCCAACTGGTGTCGATCCTATTCCTAAAATTACACTTAAATCGATTCAGTGGGTGATGCCGCATGTGGTACCATCTGATGGGGAGAAGCTTCAATTACAAAAGATGTTATTGCAAAATAAAAATTTGCAAATTGCATTTAGAAGTTTGGAGCTACACGAACTTCCATCATACCCCGAAACCAAGAGACACACATGGTCAGTTAAGACGTCATCGAGTTTGGAGAAGCCCAGGTATGTTATATTTGGTTTCCAAACAGGTAGGGACAACAGTGCACGAAAAAGAACTGATGAATTTGATCACTGTAAATTGAAAAATCTCAAAGTGTTTTTAAACTCTGAATATTATCCTTATAGTGATTTAAATCTCGACTTTGAAAATGGAGATGCCTCTAAAGCTTATGAGATGTTTGTGAGGTTTAGGGAGAGTTACTACAACACTGTCCCCGATCCTATGATTAACAGAGCTGACTTTATAAATAAATATCCTCTAATTGTAATAGATTGTTCTAGGCAGAATGAATCAGTGAAAGAGGGGGTTGTAGATATTAAATTAGAAATTGAAACTGCAGAAAATGTCCCTTCAAACACATCTGCATATTGCCTAATAATACACGATAAAGTGTTTGAGTATAATCCATTGACAAATGAGATAAATAAAATGTAAATAAAATGAAAACAAATATTCAACAAGAATTGGTAGAGTCTGCAAAACAAATAAGAGAAAAATATAGGGCGTTAAAACGTGGTAAATTTCTAGAGGCTGAAGAGAGGTTCCAAACATTCCAACCGTTAATAGAGCCTTTGCAAGAATTAAAAAATTTAGCCACAAAAACAGAGAGGCCAGTTCTCCCAATGATTTTAGAAAAGACCCCGTCTAGAATACCAAGAATAACACAGATAACACCGCACAAATTAGATTTTGGTCTTTTAGCATCAGACTATTTAGGAAATTACCTTAGTAGAAGTAGTATGACAGACACCACATATGGTATTAGGCGAGAAGGAAATAAATTTTTTATTGGGAATCAGGAAGTTCAAATTGCCAATGATGATGTTACAGTTGGAGAAAAAATTTATAAAGGGACAAAGGGATTGTGGGAATTGTTAACTTTAAAAGAACCCGTAAACTATAGTCAGGCTGATTTGCAAAATTATAAAGAGATTTTGGAAGCTACAAATGCACATTTAAAGGGTTATAAAACAGGTGCGGCGATGTCAAGTAATAAACACACTAAATATCTTAATATAATTAAACCCCTGTTTAAGACTGTTGGTGAAGGTTTAAGGCAGGTAACTGGTAATAAAATAGATTATGTTTATTGGGACGATCCTAATGAGCTTGTAGATAGGTTAAGACTGCTTTGGTTAAGCCGATTGGCAGGAAATTCTGGAGTGGATAATGAGATAGATTCTATCATAGAAGAATTGAGGGAAAGTGGAATTGTTTATTAAATAAAAATATGATAGATAAATTTTATCGCGTATATAACCCGTATAGTAAACCAGAAGCTAGAAGTTTTAAAGAAACTACTTTAAATCTAAAAGATGATTGTTGGAATGCTTTAAATTATAAAATTAGTAATGTTAAAGGTGGGGAGTTTACTGACGATGTATCGACTTTGGGGCAGACGTTAACCAGGAAAGGTGATGCTTTTGTACAAGGTAATACTAAATATAAGTTTTTAGAATCCAAGAATAATAATTGGAACGCTAATAAACGCAAAATTACTAATGTTAAACGAGGTGAAAGCTCAACCGATGTACCCACATTAGAGCAAACTTTAATAAGAAAAGATGGTGTCTTTGTACAAGACAAAAATAATTATGAATTTTTGGAATCGGAGAATGGTGTTTGGAATGCCAAAAAGCGAAAGATTAGTAATTTGTTGGCTGGTAAAGAAAGCGATGATGTTGTAAACGTCTCTCAAGTACCAAAAATGGATCTAAACTTTTGGGATTTTAATAATAAAAGGCTAGTTCATGTTAAACCCGCTGTTGATGAGAACGATTGTGTTACAAAACATCAGACTGTGACTTTAGACGGTCTTAAATTTGATGGTAAAAATAAGCAATTAACAAACATTTTACCTGGGACATTGCCAAATGATGTGGCTGTTGTTAAGCAAATATTAACAAAGGGTGAGAAAAGCATAATAAAACAGGGGGATAAATATTATAATGTATTAACATTAGATGGCGATGTGTGGGATGCAGAGGACAAATTAATAAAGAATATACCTGAAGGCAAAGATAGGAGTGATGTTTGTTTAATGTCGCAGGTTTTGAGGTATGACGATAATAATAAAACTTTTAGACAAGACAATATTAAATTTGATATTTGTTTAAAATCACACGCATTAAGGTTTAACAATAAAACTAATAAATTTATGCAAGACAATAATGAAATCGATTTGATGATGTACAATCCTAAATTGTTGGTTGCAGACCCTACATCTTTAAGCGGATTTAAGACTTTAGATGGAGGGGCATATTTGCCAAAAAACTATGTATATCAAAGAATGAGTGATGGTATGTTAGTTGGTAGCAATGGAGGTGTTTTTGAAACGACAGAGACTGGCAGATATGTTAACATTAAAAATAAAGAATAAAAAATGGAAAAAATTGCTTACGAATTGCATAAGCCCGCGAGAAAGAACTTTGTTAGAAGGTCTTTTAAGGTGTTGGGTATAAACGAAACTGTTCAAATCGATTTAATAGATATGCGGAATTATGCTAGAGAGAATTCTGGGAATAAATATATTTTAACTTTAATAGACACATTTTCTAAAAAAGCTTATGCTGCTCCACTAAAGAATAAAACTGGATTAGTAGTCACAGAAGCTATAAAAACTATTCTCCCAAAGGGAGTTAAAAATATTCAATCTGATAACGGAAAAGAATTTTTTAATGAACATTTTACCAAACTAATGAAAATTCTAAATATTAATCACTACCACACTTACTCTACAACTAAGGCAGCTATTGTGGAAAGGTTCCAGAGAACTTTAAAGAATTGGTTGTATAGAGAGTTTAGTGCACAAGGGAGTTACAAGTGGTTGGATTTACTTCCAAAGTTAATAAGGATATATAATAATAAAGTACATAGATCCATAGGCATGAAGCCTAACCAAGTAAGTGCTAAGAACTCTAAAGACGTACACGAAAGGTTAGCATCTAAAGTACAAGTTAAAAAGCCAAAATATAAGGTGGGGGATAGTGTAAGAATATCTAAATATAAACATGTATTTAGTAAAGGATATACCCCTAACTGGACGGGAGAGCTTTTTACAATAGCAGAAGTTAAGAAAACAAAGCCTGTGACTTATATTTTGAAAGATGAGAATGGCAATATAATCAAAGGAGGATTTTATACAGAAGAATTGTTAAAGACTAAATATAAAGACATGTATTTGGTAGAGAAGGTAATTAGGAGGAAGGGTGATTTATTATATGTCAAATGGCTCGGGTTCCCAAGTAGCCAGAACTCGTGGATTTCTGCAAAGGATGTATTAAAATGAATTTTAGGGTCAAAATATGGCAAGAGTCAAAACGGAAATTAGGGTGCAAAAGTCAGTAAATAGTTGGCAGTTTTAATTCAACCGTAATAGTGAATTTGGGAAATGTAAGTGAAATTTATTAAAACACTTGCCTAGGACAATAACATATCCAAATTGCAGACAAATCGGACAGTAAACACCAAAGATAGTTTTTTAGAATTTGAAAATTAATTTTTAAAAATATAGAGGAGGGATGGGGATGGGGACAATATATTTAAGGCAAGGGTATATTTAATATAGGCTAGGGCGCGGGAGCTCTATAGGCGGGATCGGGTGTCGGTCCAAAAACTGATCCCCATAAGAATAACATGGGGAAAAAGCGCCGATTGTGGGGCCTCTTTGTGGTTTCTCCACTACTATACAATAACTTCTAAGTTGTTTACATGTGTTGTTTATTTAGTCTGGAGTTATTTTTGAACTCGTGGATTTCTGCAAAGGATGTATTAAAATTAATGCAAATTTTAAAATGGGGGAAAATAAGGCAGGGGCCAAAAAGAAAATTTGTGTAGGGTAGGATCGGGCGTCGGTGCAAAAACTGATCCCCATAAGAATAACATGGGAAAAAAGCGCCGATTCTGGGGCCTCCCCCCTAATTCACCACTACTTGAGCTAATGATGTAATAGACGGAGATGCACGTATTCTGCACTCTGGGTCACCAGTTAGTACCCGTGATTTCTTAGTGAAATTTATACTTGTTTTTCCCAGTTTTGTTACCATTTTTAAGATTAGATTGTATCATTTAAATTAAATGTAAGAGCAAAACCATAACCGTAGTACGGTTCTCCGGTTCGCCTGTATAAATTCAAGATTGTCATTCATGGCGTTTAACGTATGTCAAAGTTTAATATATATTTATTTTGTTAGAAACATTAAAAACAAATTGTAGTTATCACACACTAGTTCAGAACAAAATGAAGTAGACAAAGGACAGCATCTATAAGTAAGTACAATAATTAAATAAGTGTGTTTGTATTTAATTTGTTTGCATTACACGAGTAACCACAAGTCATTCGTTATTTTACTTTGGCGTGTCATTAGAAACCATTCTTTATTACTAATCCTTGTACATGAGATTGGATTACCAACCTAGGTACTTTTACCATTTATATTATGTTCATTTTACTTAATTGTAACAATTTATTAAACAAAGAAGGCCGATTTATTTGTATCCCGTTTGACGTAATTATATAACAACAATCTGCCTACACAGTACAAATGTATGTGATTTTATTTATGTATGTATATTTTTAGAAGGTTAGAAACTGGACCTAGCTGCCAGTTGTCACTGGGCTATTAATCAATGATGCTTTCTAAGATCAGGTCGACCTTAGATAGTAACAAGACCAGGGTTTGGACCGTTCCCTATCAAAACGCTAAAAAATGCCACTTCCTAGATAGACACCAAACAAAGTCATGTAACATTGTTATGCTTAGCGACGTGTCATTCATTATTTCCATCAGGCTCTGTTCTATCTTTGTAGACACTAGTCAACACTACAAAATATTACATAACCTCAAATGTTACAATTAAGAAAATGTCATTTAATAAATGACACCACATTAACACTCTGAAGAGGTTAGCTATTGGAAGTAATATTAATTTAGAAATGAAAAATAAAACATTTGTTTCCAATAGTTACCAAATTTTAAATTATTGGAATTTGAGTCATTTTACAAACAAGAGATATCTGTAATAAAAAAGGGTAATTATATTTGATTATATTACCAAGATATTGGTACGAAAGATATATTTTCAAACCAAGGGTAACATAAAGAAAGATTTATTAAAATGAATGATGGACGAACAAACATGTTCTTTGTTCAAATTTAACCTTGTAAATGTTCCTTGAAAATGTGTAATTTAAGGAGAAAAGATAGTTTATTTTTCAGAAACATAGACAATGTAAGCCTTTTCCCAATTAAATAAAAATACTAACAACTTCTTGAAACCTCCTTGAAAATTGTAAGTCGTAGGCGTAGTGGTCAAGGTGACGGATTCCGGAACCATGGCAGCGGCCCTGTCGTGGGTTCGAATCCCAGTCTTGACATGTAAATTTGATCAGTACTAGAACAGCTCACCCCCCTAGTTTTCTGGATACGTTCCACGCACAGATTTATAGTCTAAAGTAGGTAAAAAGTGGTTGCCAACCTCTTAAAAAAATAATATAGCTGAAGCTAAGATGTAGATTAAGTTTGCCTAATCAAATATGTACGATACGATGAATTGCCATTAACCTAATGAACTTAAAAAATGTGTTTATTTTTTATTTTTAAACTGACCGAAGACATTTGTTTTAAAAAAAACCACCACCACCCCTTCGTTTAGTTTTTGATTTGCATATTTTGTAATCGGCAGATTTTAACCATTTTGAATAGTAATCAGATATAAAACTTGTAATTAACGTTGACATTAAAGGAACAGGGAGTGTGAAATTCTAATTTTACCTTAATATATCATTCTCTATTAATAATTATTTTTAATCCAGTATTACTGATGTGTTTTATGCGTCTAACTTATATATTTAAAAATAAAATCATATTAAAATATGACAGATCATTACCGAGCAACAGAAGTCTTTTGATAAGTGAATCATAATGGCAAAACGTCCTGCTCGCTTTGTTATTAAAAATGTTTCCTACACGTAGTTAAAACATTTATTTTGAAGACATGAAAAAGATATGGAATCTAGTCGGAAACCTAAATTATCTGTATTTAAAAATCCAAGTATGTTTCCTTGTATAGATGCCGATTACTTGTTACTGTCCAATTTGTCATTTAAAGTAAAACCAGTCTTTTCAATTAATTTTATACACGAATATAACAATTAGAATAACAAGGGTAACAAGGCCCTATACTTTTAGAGTACTTGCATAACATATTATATGCTGACACGATTAATAAATAATTTCAAATTGCTGCGATTTGCCTTGAAAAATACTTTCATAGCTACCTAGAGTAAAAAAGTCGAGTTTGCAGTCTATGTGAACGGACAAAGTAAGGCAAAAAGAGGCTGCCAACCTCTCAAAAAAGATATTAGTATTTATTCATCAATAAACCAGTTTACAGTTTATGTTTATAGTTTATGTGTGTTGAGACTAGTGCTTATGGTTGTTAGGGGGAAATGAAACGCATCTCCAACTTAATCCAAATGTAATTCTTTTTAGCTATGTTACAGCATTATTCAGTTGTTTAGGAATTTTCGCCATTGCTGACCTAAAAGAATTTTTATATTTGAGGTATACATTCGCAGCACAACAAAATACATAGGATGGGTCCAAAGATAGAACTGTTTTTTTATTGACTTAATAGTATGAAAATGGAGAAAATGTCAGTGTAACTGTAAAAGTGTTGAACCTAATCATAAATCTCTTCCCAATCTCACTCTCTTCAAAGGGCTTGCCTATTTCACACTATGAGAAGGACGTAGCCATGAAACTGTATCCATGCCCTTTCTGACTACCTCCCTGATATGAACATTTTTTCTCAACATTTATACAAGTAATGTTTATAATTTCAAAAATTACTGACTCATTTTACTTTAACTGCAATACAGTTTCCGTAAAATCTCAGTAAAATAGTGCAAGTTCATGGAGACCAAGACATCTATTTACTAACTTCTTTACTTAAGGATATATGACTAAACACTGATTTGGAGAAGATATGACATTATATCGCAACGTTTAGATTATAACTAAATACAAAATTAACACCCTATTGGACATATATCAACTGATTTTTTTTAGGTTTCTTTGTGCAGTGTAATTTATTGTATGATAATTTTTTACTTCGGTAATCGACGGAGTTAACTAACTTTCAGAATGTTTAAATAGTTTGAAACGAGATAGGCTTATTAAGGACGATAGTGTGAGATTCTTACGGTAGAATATATTTTACCTCTGGGGAGGGAAGAAAAGCGGAACTGTCTCATCAGGTGATTGATTATAGTCAAATGGAGAGGCGCCCTCATTTCATTTAATATTCTGTGGTTAATATAATTGAGTATCGGTTAAAAACGTCTTAAAACTCACAATTTATACATCTTCGAGTATTATTTAGTTGTATCTGTATGTAGCGATAGTGATTTTTATGTTGTTTTGAATTTTGTTATTTACTATTTACTCAAAATGTGCCCCTGTCATTAAAAAGGCATACAAATGCAAACAAAAGCGTAATTGATAAAGTTTGCATATATACTATCTAATGGCAAATATGATAAAATGTTAAAGTTAACTAAACTAAATTTAACCTGATTTAGCTGATCTGTCACAGTGATGTAAGCCTATGATAAAAAAGTAATATTGTGTAATATTGTACATGTATAGGCATGTAACGCGCACACACAAACATTATAGTAATTTCATTAAAATTGTGGTAGTTTTTCCAAAAAGATTAAAGTTTTTCAATGGTGTCATAAAGTAATATTTGTTTAAACTATTGCAACCCTTTGTTAACCCTTTAAAACATAAGGGAACATCGATGTACTAAATAAAGTACGTACATTATCAGTATTTTTTATTTTGTTGTAATAGTTTGATTAAAACAGTTTTTCAAATGTAGGACTGCACAACTTAAAGTTGTATTTTATATTTAATCAAATATTACTTGTTCTAAAATCAGAAAATAAGGCAATTTTAGTTTTTAAATACTAAAAATAATAACCTAAATCAGCATGTATCCAAAACATTTCTTCAACTTCATATTGATGTTGACTTCTACTTTGATGTACAATCAGAGAATCGTCTTTCTCACTTTTTACAGTTTTTCCTTAATTTAATCTCACTCATCTGCCTTGTCAAATAATTTAGTTTAAGAAAACCCTGCTGAAATGCAGAATAACCACAGGTATAAAATGGAAGCACTAATAAGATGCGTAACTGTCATAATCGTTATTGACAATGTCCTCCCTAACGGGTGTCAAGATTTTTTCTACTGTTTCACTGAATATAACTGTATTGCTGTTTTCGAAGCTCAATTAAAACAACTTATACTGGCAATTTGGCTTGGTTTTATAAATTAATATTAAGTGAGCTAATATTTGTTATTCAGGATATTATTTATTTTAACTTAATATTTTGCCGACTAACTTGTATTGATGTCAAAGAAACATTATTGAAGACATTATTACTCGTCACCATGGTAACGCCTGTACGAGGAGGTTCACAATGGCTCTTGGGCTGTAATATTGCATGCTGTAATAATTGCATGTAGCTGTTGATACTTTATTACGTAATAACTGATTATTCAGTTTATTATTAAATGACATTAAAATATGTGCTACAAGGTAAATACAAATCTTTTTTCCGAACTAACAATCTGTTTTTCTTTGTTTAGATTTGTTATCAACAATCTCCTGTTTAGGACACACCTTCTTCTTTAGACATACAAGTTAAGATATACTAAAACTTTTAGTCTACCTGTCTGGTTTGCTATATTTGAATCAGTTAGTGCATTTCAAATACTCTAAACTTTTGTAATATGTTAGTTCTAATACCTCCGCTGTGTGAAATACCACACAACAGTAGAATTGCATTATTTCATATTAAAACGGTTATCAATCTAAACAACCAAAATGATTCATTGTTTCGAAATAGGTAGAGGCGAACTGAAATGTTGTAGGCTTAAAGTGTTACTGATCATTTGGTGTAAAACTGAATTATTAATTCAAATTAATGATTCAAATTAAACGATGTGGGTGATAAAACTGTCCCATGACAAACGTTGCGACCTTTTTCACTGACGCCTTTGTATAATGTATTTATATACAAGAAAAAATATGCTACACAAAAGTATGGCGATCATAAATGTTATAGTTGCTTGTCATGTCTAAGTCAATTTCCATTGTTATAATTTGTCAAGTAATAAATATTTTGTCTTAAACGCAATAAAAATGGTTCTCAATAAATAAAACAACATGTAATAATCCCAATGTTATGCTGTGATAACCTCTGCTATGTTTATAAACAAAGCATTTGACATAAGCAATGAAAATTAAATAACTAACACATGATCAGCTGGGATTAAATATCTTTTTAACTTGTAACCAATAAAATATGGAACAACAACATGCAAATCAATCTACCTATGATTATATCTGCTTACTTACCATTCCAGTTCTTATTATTTATAAACCAATATGTTTATATTAAATTATTTAATCTTTATAAATATTGTGTTATGTGTTGCTTTAAATAATTTTGATATTGTAATAGTTATTTGAGATTGACAATTATTTATATTTTAAAATACTTTCTTTCGCAATAATTTATAACGCGATTAATAATGTGTAGGCCCAAATATAGTGCAAACTCCAGTGGCTACGCACAAGTTATGATTACTATACCAGTGACTTGAACAACACAGGTGTATAATGAAATAAAACAAAAATGTGGGGGTGAGTTAGAAAATGTCAAACCATCAAGATGTTTATGAGAAATAAAAAATAATTAATGAAGAAATAACAATAAAATGGAAAAACTTGAAGCCTAAACTGAACAAAAAGGATATTATTATTGGTATTAAAAATAATGTGGGTAAGGATAATTGTATTATTAAATTTCATACCAATAGCTGAAAGATGATTCTAGGTATGCAGAGACCTACAAAGGATGAATATTAGACTTTTTATTTAAGTATTGATGCTTCTTCTAAGGAACTCTTTTCAGGCTACACATTACGAATATCAAATTTATTTGTATAATTTGTATTATTATATAAATTCATATTAGCAAAAATTAAACAACGTTCGGCGGCAAACAACTAACCCTGATGATATATTATATAACCCTAAGTAAAACATAGTCGAAGCATTCTATTGTATTTCTGTAAAATTGAATTCGAAATGTATAATATTAAATTTGTTTAATGTCAAACTTGTGATCTATCATTTTCATAATATAGATAAATAAATAACAATCAAATAGAACGATATTCGATCACTTACAAATGGCACCCAACACGAAGCCGAGATAATTATTTATTTTCCAATACCATTGACTTTGCCGAAGGACATTTACTTTGTGATACTCTCATAGAACAAGGGTCATACAATAAGAGTTGAATTTTGGAACATTGAAATGTAATTATTTATTTATTTGATTTATCTTATCTGGGTTATAATATGAGAATAGAAGGTAATATATATATATATATATATATGTATACATATAAATATATGTATATCGCATATGTTAAGGCTTAATAAAACTTAATATACGACGACTATACCTGTTAAAGGAATTGATTTTAGTGAGTAACTATGATGGAATCTAATAACAGCAAATATAATTTAAGAGAAAACCCAAAAACCATCATGGAAGAGTAGGGAACAATTGGGAGATAGGAACATAACTAATAAACCAATAACATTCGCCGAACAAATAGAAGAGAGTAGAAATACGACATTAACTAACCTTGACGACTCTAAAATACTGACTGACACTGTACAGACTGATAAAAAAACTAATCCTGAACTAAACAAAAAAGAGACGAATAGGGACTTAGAACACGGTGACTTCCCCAACAACCCTAACACAATCGAGAATAACCACCCACTCAACACAAACGAAATGATTTTCGTAATGCTAAAACAAATGCAAGAACAAAATAATGAGATTAATCAAAAACTAATCGAGAACAATAAAAGCCTGAATGAGAATAATGAAAAACTTAATTAAAAGCGGTTCAATACCTGCATTTAAGTAATCCAATTTGTTGCAACCAGGTTTCAACTCCGTGGAGTCATCATTAGGCAGTTGATACAAGGATAAAACAATCTCTTCATTTGAAGGTATTATACAGTAATCCGGAGGCTAACATCCATCAATAAAATGAAAAACTTAATGAAACTCAAAAACAAATCGAACAGGGACACGCCAAAATATTGCAATAAGTGAGGACAGAAATCGTTAACATAGAAACCGAAATACAGGAAGAAATTAATCGACAGATTCAACGTAACAACAATATTATTATAAATGTGGTAGAAGATAGAGTAAACGAGTTTGAAAAAACTATAAATGAGAAACAACAAGAATTTAAAACGGTATGTCTAAAAGAGGCACTTGAAATTTTTCAGAAATTCAATAAAATAACCAACAGTAAAACCGACAAATATATCCAAGATAAATAACTTAACCATCTTGAAATAAAGAAGTCCAATGAAAACAATGAAGCAACATTTGTCAATTTAAATTCAGAAACTAGGCAAATTAAACAGACTAACAAACAACACGAAACTATGCTACAACAAGTTAGAAATACGACCGAGATTTTACAAGAAAAAATTAATCAGGTTGGTGGAATTGACGTGAAATTTGGCATAAACCTAAAAATTCACATTACTTGTCCAAACAGCGAAGTAAATGAAACTTTACCGAAATTTAGTGGGAAGGAAAGAAACCCAATAGAATTATTACAAAATATGAAGCGATATAAAGAGAAGACTGAAAAAAGAAGAGGCATCACGGAAAGTAATTACGAAGATCTACTAGAATGCATATTTATCGATGACGCAGCAAGATGTTGGCAAGTTGTCCAAAAATATATTTACTACTTTTAAGAATTCGAGAAAAGATTCCTGGACAAGTAGTGGAATTCTGAAATCCAAAGGGGAATAAGAAGACGGATGGAATTGGAGACATATCGACCGCAAGGAAAGCTTAGTCGATCGGAATATTTTATCAACAAAGTTCTTACACTTCAAACTTTAACACTCAAAATGGACGAAGAAGAGATAGTATCATTTATTTGTGAACACTTCAGCGATCGTATTAAAGACGCAAAGCGAGTACAAAACATCAAGACAATAATGGGCTTTGAACAATTGTTGAATTCGGAAGATATAGATGAAATAAACAGAAGACTCAGAAACTAACACATGGAGAACGGATGCAAACAAGAAGACTACAGGAAACAATCAAGGCATGAAGAAAGATACAACCACGAGAATAGGGGAAATTTCAAGACTCAAAACCGATGGGATCGACAGAATTCAAATACTTATCAACCGACTAATCATAGACCAAATGACCATCCTAACAGACAGTACTTTAATTCACAATATAATAAACATGACTACCAAAATAGGGACCATTATAATCACGAGACTGACGAATATTCAAATAGAAAGGAGCAAAGTAAAAAAAGGTAAAGGAGCAAAGGAGCCCTAGTAAAGAGCAAATTAAAACGTGTCAGCCTATTAACATTTCCAATAACAATCCTGAAGAAAATTTCACCTTATCGGCGCAAAGTGACAAAACTTTGCAGGAAAACTGATAAGCGCAGAAGTATTACAGGAGGAGGGGAATGCTAAAATAGTAAAGTTCATCAATACAAATTTTAATTCTTTGGCGCAAATAATAGACCATAATATCGCATACCCTCATAAAATATATATTGAAATGAATAACTTAATAATACCTAAAATAGTAACTAATATTTTATGTAATAAGGGCTGGTTACTAGAAGATGAAGTTAACGAAGAAAGTTTATTCAACAGTTAAAATGCCCGGAAATTAAACTTTAGCTAAATAACATCGAAGTAACAGCATTAATCGATACAGAATCAACAGTAAACTGTTTAAACTATGACTTGTTTTATAAAAATAATAACCTACTACAGCCGTTTGAATCATTCCCATTGACGAACCTTATCACAACTACCACAGGACAAAAATCCAAGAGGATTAAACAAATGATTTCCATTAAAAGTCAAATATTAAATAATAGAAATGATCTACAATTTTTAATCATCCCATCACTAGTACATGATGCAATTATTGGAGATGAAGGAATGATGACGTTAGGGCTTGTAATAAACTTCAAAGATAAATATATTAATATAAATGGCAAAATAGTCGAAATAAATAATATGTTAATTAATTATGATGATAAATACAATAATAATAATGGGTTAAGCCATAATAAATATTTGAAGTTTGAGATGCAAGATACTGATGTAATTGATTGCATGTTAATACAAAGTGATGACGATAATGAACATATGGTTTCCTACGACGATGGAAAACTTAAACGACAGTGGCAAATAGGCTCGACAACCAACAGCAAACTGACGATGAATACATCAGAGAAAAAATTTAAGGAACAGCTGATTTAAATGAAGTAGAAAAGGAGAATTTACAGTTATTACTAAATAAATATCAATCGGTATTTTCTGATAAATCGGGTATTTGTATTAAGTTTCGATTCCAAATAAAATTTAAAAATAATGATCCATAAAAAATACAGTACTATCCTGTACTCTCTCATTATCAAGATGCGGTTACGCGTGAAATAAACCAAATGTTAGCAGACAGCTTAATAGAAAGAAGTTTTAGTGTATTAGTAAATGCAATATTCATAATATTGAGGGAAATAAAGAGTTAGGACTTTCTTATATAGCTAACCTTAAAAATAAAATAAAATATAAGACGACTTAAACCAATAAAAAATACCTTATCAATTGTTCATTTTAAAATAATAATTACCAAGTTGTGTGTTACATAAGATGCTATGAATTTTAATATGTTACCTTATATTTTTTTATTGTAAAGCAAGAATGTATTCATGTAAAGCAAGATATATCAAGATAATGATTAATTTGTACATTAAGTTTTCAATTTGTGAGTCAAGAAATAGGTAGTAATAAGACAGGAACATCATATATCAGCATAAAAATAGTTGAATAGTTTGAATAGTTATAACATTACCATTTTAATCTATTCAAATAGGGGGCTTATTGTAATAATCCCAATGCTAGGCTGTGATAACCTCTGCTATGTTTATAAACATAGCATTTGACATAAGCAATGAAAGGTAAATAACCAATATTAATAAGCAATAAGCAAAATAAGCAATAACAAGCAAATAAATGTACCTATGATTATACCTGCTTACGTACCATTCCAGTTCTTATTATTTATAAACCCATATGTTTATATTATATGATTTCATCTTTTTAAATATTGTGTTATGTGTTATTTTAAATAATTTTGATATCGTAATAGTTTTTGGGATTGAAAATTATTTATATTTTAAAATTCTCTCTTTGGCAATAATTTATAGCACGCTTAATAATGTGTAGACCCAAATATAATGAAAACTACAGCAACTATGCACAAGTTATGATTACTATACTAGTGACTTAAACAATTCCACGGGTGTATAATAAATTATAAACAAAAAATGTGTGTGTGAGAGTTAAAAAATTTCAACACATCAAGATGTTTATTATTGTTAAAAATAATTAATGAAGAAAGAACAAACAATTTAAAAACTTGAAACAAAAACTACACTGAACAAAAAAGATATTATTATTGGGATTACTGTAACAAATAAAGTGGGTAAGGACAATTTTTTTATTATCAATTTCATAATAATAACTGAAGGAAGATTCTAGGCATGAAGAGCCCTACGAATGATGAATATTATATTTTATTTAAGTATTAGTGCTTCTTTTAAGGAACGCTTTTCAGGCTACACATTACGAATATAAAATGTATTTGTATAATTTGTATTATTATAGAAATTCATATTAGAAAATGTAAACAATTTAAACGTTCGGTGTCAAAGAACTACCCCTGATGATATCTCATGTAACCCTGAGTAAAACATAGTCGGAGCATTCTCTTGTTTTTCTATAAATTTGAATTTAACATGTATAATATAAAATTTTAAATGTCAAACTTGTAATCTATCATTTTGTAATATAGATAAAATAAATATCAATCAATAAGAATGATATTCGATCTTTAAAGTTTTTGAAAATTAGAAATATTGTTAAAATGCACTAAAACACACAACATTGTCAACTTTCTTTTTTATTTAATGCAGTACATTTTTTAATTTGAAAAGGATTTCTACCTAATTTTGTCCCTTTCTTTTTTTATACTAAACAATTACTATTGAACGTGTATTATGGTTATACATTTGATGTTCAAAATTTGCAGCAACTTAAACAAAACACATATTTCATTTATTACAAATAATAATAACTTAATTAAATTTATGATCTGAGTGTGTTTTGACCATAGTTACGGAGATCTCTAAGATTATTGTAAGCAAAAATATATTATAGGATTGTTACAGGAAAATAGTTTCATAATTAAATAAGACTGGAAATTCGTTGATTACGGAGTATACAAAAATTGCAGTATTTAAGACCGAGTCAAGAGAAATATTAAAATCCTAAAAACAATGCGATCTAAAAGACGAAGATCAAAGTGATGTACTCATCATAAGTCAGCGAAATTACTTATCTGAGACAATGTGTCAATAAACTTCGTGAGTGACTATAAATGAGCTCAATTTAACTCTTCAATATACTTGCAAACATATTACTAAAATAGCTTTAGTATTTGTTTCTTAAGTAGAAACATTAAAACAAACTTAATAACATTAAATTTGTACAAGGTATTTCATCTTCAGTATTGCAGTTATGATGTAGTGATGTTAGAAACTTAGATAAGGTTAGATATTCGGGACTTTACCGTTTCCCGCAGATACTGCTGATGTTGCTTTAGTTATGCTCCATATAATCCAGCTCACCTGTGTTGAAGCTACATATCCGCTTGATGTTTGCAAAGCAACCAACGGTACACATAACGAAACATATTATTGTAGGATGATATGTGAATACATTTTCAACACCACAAAAATAAAGTTATTTTTACATCAGTAGTAAGTTTGTTATTGTTATTTGTTTAAATACACGCACAATTTTTATGGCCTGTATGTAAATTTTATGACTGAAGGAAAATAAACAAGGCAACTAATACGTAACTCATCGTGAGGCCAAACGTCGTGCGTCGCGTCGTGCGTCGCGTCTATCATTTAGCCTCTTGGCCTCACTTAACTTTACTCATATTAAATCAAAACTGAGATAGATTTTAGCTGAAAACATTACTATGGTATATTTAATATTCCCAATAATGTCTTTATAAAACTTAAAAAAATATTACCAAAGTCTATCGTTAAATGTAAATATACAATAATTTAATACTAAACGTTTCGTTAGTAAACTATAATTGTTCATGAAATAGAAATGTTGTGAAATGTATTGTTATTGTTATCATTATTATTATTATTATTATTTGAAGTATCAACTGTTTGATTTGATTTGTGAGAACAACTTTGTTTCATGTGGTTGTTTTACTATATGTAACACTCTACCAAAAGTAACTTTAGTACATTTTTGTTTAAGGAAAAGCAAAAATTAAAAACTCTTAATGTTTTAAAACTAACTATATGTTTAATAACTATATGTGTAATAACGATATGTTTGAGACAAGCAGTCTAAGGCCCTTACAAAGACTAAAATGCTTCTATGTAAGAGTATTCTACCATTACTTTACCCCTCAGACACATTTATCACTTGAGCTTATTGCTGGCGGTAATGCAGCCATTATGAGAATTTGTTACTCTCTTCTCACATAAACCTTTCTATTAATAAAGGCGGGTTCATTGTATCTCATTTTAACGTAATGGCTATTGCTACTTCTTATATTATTATTACAATAATAACTTCGCATAACCCGGGCAACATTTTTAACCCATACAATTTACTAATCCATATAATCGAAAAATAAATAATAAAAAAACGCTGAATTCTAACAGTTATTGGATGGCCACTTGGTTGTAGACCATATTGTTATACAATTTACTATATATTACAGTGACCGAATAACCTTATATTATATGTTAAATACTACGAACAACAATGTTTAACTCAAACTTATAACTAATTAAAATAAAATAAAAAGCTAAACCTCAGAAAGTAAATATTCTTTATGGGTTTACCTAACCACTAAACTATTGATAAATAAGAATCATGAATGACGACAGGCCATCTCTTTTTAATAGCACAACTACATTTAACTTTCCTATATTTTTAAAAGGTTAGTTTTGATATGCATATAATCAAATGGGTAATCTACCGTGCCAAATTCTCACGTGTTTTCGTGACAAAACACCAACTTAATGTTAAAATGTTCGGTAGGATTTCTAAATGTGTCAATATTAAGATAATGGCCAATATTTCCTCCGGGCTTTATTTATGTATTATTTGTTTAAACAAGAAATGTTTTTAGTACGGCTGAAAAAAACTACTTGTTGACTTCATATAAGCATTGTTGTATCATCTTACTTAAATATGTTAGGATCGTGTTTGGTTTTGCTACGTCACAATACTTAACGAAATACAGTATATGACCTCCACTTACTTAAGTACATAGGAAAACCAAACACTTGTAAATGAAAGCAGTACGTTAAGGCTGTAAAATAAGAGAAAAGTCTCGGTGAAAACTCATTAAGTGCACCAGTCTGAGTCAGGGACGTTTTCTTCTTTGAGATTGTTGCCATTTCGCCCAGTGATATAAACAGTTGTAGTCTCTGAAAGGCTACATTTCTTTGATGATTTTTTAATTTCATAAATGGTCTTTTAATTTTGGTAAAACTACCTGAAATCAGCTTTTTACTAATAAAGCCATGACTTCCTAAGAGTGAGTGAGTGAGGATGAGAACAGCTAGTTATAACTGTGCTATAGATAATGAAAACTCCTAATGATACTCTTAATGTACGATTAATAATTCAAAACTAATTTGTTACGAGTATTATGTACCTTCAAAGGTATTATTGTATACAACAAGTTTACAAATAATGTTTACAGAAGTATTGTTTAACAAAAACACTCAAAGTTGGTTTCGAGTTTTAAAGTAATAAATACTCAAAAGAATATGAATATACTAATCATCTTATTATTCAATAACTCAGGCAATGTAAGCAAGCATTTCTGGTTTGTGAGGATCTATTATAAAAATATACCCCCGTCGCATCATACCTGCATACTCAGCGAATTTCCAATGGAGATATATCTGTCTTAATACTACATAAAGCCACTTACAAAGTTTCATAAAAACACACAAATATATTCACACATAAGCAATATATACAACTTTAATTATTCTCCATAAGAATAACATTGGGGCTGAGTACGCAGGTTTGCTGCATCAAGGATCACAGAAAAATTGTTTTTATGCTAATATTAATATAACTCATCTAGGTTAAGCTATATACCAGTTTTTATTCATTTATATTCATAATTAGTAGCATTTAATTATTATCCATAAGAATTACATGGGGCTGAGTACGCAAATTTGCTGCAACGGGAGCCTTTAGCAAAAGTTTGTTTGAGCAAATATCAATGGACCACAATCAGATGAAGCTGTATACCAAGTTTCGTTAGTCTACGTTCATAAATAAGCGAGATATAATTTTTTTATTTTCCTCCATAAGAATAATATTAGACAACGTACTGTGTTTATCACTTTCAATATCTCGGTAACAAACTGACGTAGAGGAATGATCAAAATACTAAATTGTGTGTTTTTTTAAGCTGAATCAAATGGTGAAAACGAAAGTTTGACTATTTTCAAAATTATATGTAAAAAATTCAAAAACCCCATTTTTGGGTTATAACACCCCCTCCCAAAATACCCCTTTGGATAGAGCGATCTGGATGGTTTCGAACTTAGTCATAAATGTTGCTTTACACGTTTATACCAAATTTCATCAAAATCGGATAATTTTTACGAGATTTATCGTGTTCACAGACATATATATGTATATATATATATACATATATATAATGTATATAGATATATTTATATATATAAACTGTATATATATATATCTATATACAGTTTCGAACGAATGGTGTTTTTGGGGTCTGGGAACCTCAAAACGAAAAGTTATCATGGTCCCGGGCCTAGGTCTTACCATGCCGACTAAGGTAATAGCTTCTTCCCTATAGGGGAAATTCGCTAAAAAGATAGACACAACCTAATTGACAAATAGAGTACCAAGTGACGTAACATTCACGGAATGTGGCCAACTAGTACTAACCAACATACAATCCCACATGTTTCCTTTCACGTCAAATCTTTAATTACTGTCAGAGAGCCTAATTAAACGTAACATTGTTAATTTAAATCTTAGTATCTGTTGCTTTATCTATTTATTTTCTACTTGTGGACGTACATTTTTTAATGTTGATTTTAAATCCTGAAATGCTGATTTTGGGTATACATAATCAAACATTGTTTACAAATGTTTAATATAACATATACAATAGTTTATTACAGTGCCTAAAAGGCGAAAAGAAAGTAAAATATTAAAGTATTCCCCATGCTGTATTCTTTAAATTTATTTGACAACACGAAAAGTGCATTGCTCATCGAAACATTCTGAAGTGAAATCTAATAATCACGCCAGCCGAATTGAATAAGCACGTGGTATGAACTGGCTCTATCTCGGGGGAGCCACAACAAGTTGCGAGCGCGTGAGGTGTGTGCCAACATGCCGGAATCGCTCCAAATGTTTTCTCACCACATACGTTGCCGAGAGAGTTGTAGTCTTTTCAGAAATATATTTAAATAAATAAAATGGCCATGTAAAGTGCCCTGTAGTGGAATGTTATTTTTACAGCTATATATGTGACTTGTTTTAACCTTAAATGTAAACAATTCTTACAGCTCTCTAACGTTGAACATTGAATTGCTTCTTTTGAAGATTGTTAAAGTTGTTTGTATTATGATGTATTTTATATTAAATTTATAAATTTTTACTTAATTGAAATAAGAACTTAAAATAATTGGCTCTACAAAAAAAATATTTTGAATGTATTATTAATTCGTTTTACTATAGCCGTATTTTAGATAATTTTTATGGCACAACATTATTTGAATTATATTATAATGTAAGTCAATGTGTTATAATGTCAGTATTTGAATGTATGCTTGTATGCATGTATGCAAATAATGCATATGCATTATTCACGCTACTTAGTTCTACTACCAATATATTTGTACTTAAGAATCGAAATCAAATTTCGCTAACTTAAAGGCCACGATAATTACAAAAATATACAAAATCAAGAGGATTAAACAAGTTTTTAGGTTTTTGGTAACTATTCTGGGGGTTTTGCGTTTTAATTCAGTTAATTTAGCAAGTTATAATGGCAGTTCTTTTGGGCTATTTTGTGTTGTATTGTCTATTACGAAAGGTAAAAGGTTTTAAGGCTGACTCTCAGGACGGTAATGTACACCATTTCTGACTTGAGAGTGAAGGGTGAAGTCCAATACAGTAGTGGAGTCAAGACAGTTGTGGGGTTACCTCTGTACCGTTAATATTGTAACATTCTTAGGTCGAGGGCCGAGATCGATTTCTGCGGTGAAATAGGCAGTGAGCTGTACACCATTTAACTTTTCTATCGTGTAAATAACGGGCTTTCAGTCAGCATAAATTTAAACGTAAATCCCCGGTAAAAACCTATCTGCATCCCGACTGATGATACAAAGATTCTTTATCACCTAATACAAAACCTAGACAGTTTATAAATAACTTTAAAAAATCATTCTTTTGCTTTCAACCGTAATTTAGGGGGTGAACAGTAAATATACAACATCGTCTAATGCCGGGATAATGAGCCTCACGGTACTTAGTCGGCACGCTAGAGTGATTTGCGCATGTAATTTACATAAAGTATCAAACAGAATATGTTTCTACAAAAAGGACAGTTCAACTTGGGAGAGCTTAAAAATTGTTTCATACATGCATCTTACTATATTAAAAGACCCGTAAGTTGTAAATGGAAATGAGTCCTTCAAAAAGTATGTTTTAATTACCTTGACTACTTAGGAATATAGGTCAGTGGAACCAACAACAGTAATTATCTTCCTAAGCCCAACTTATTAGTGAATTTCCTATGGAAAGTGGACTATTAACATGACCCGCACGGTAAAACTTAAGCCCAGGACCACCATAGAAGTTCCTAGTGTGACCCCCTGAACACTTTTTGAGGGGTCGTTCAAAATCGTATATATATATATGTGTGTGTGTGTGTGTGTGTGTGTGTGTGTGTGTGTGTGTGTGTGTGTGTGTGTGTGTGTGTGTGTTTCAAATTTGGTAGGGACATTCCTTTTTGTAATCAATTGGACAAATTTGTTGGGCAAAACAATCGGAAAACTCTAACCCCATTATTTGGGGATTTTAAATTTTGAAATTTGAGTTTTTGGTCCCAAAAAAGGGTTAGATAAGCCCTAAGATTAATGGATAGTAAGTTATAGAACGTATAAAAGGCGAAGATTTTAAGCCTCATCATTCTAGCACTAATATTTACAGATTTATTAAAGAATATGAAAATTGAGTCAACACAGTACGTTGTCTTATGGGGATTTTACATTGGAAAAGGCTGTTTTTCATATCTCGATGTAGTTTCATCACTCCTAATACACCCATACCGATTTTTGATCCTGATGATACATCCTCCTAAGCTTACAATGCACAAAATTGCCATCCAAATACTGGATTCAATAGAACCAGGTGCATCAGAACAGCCAAAAAACTAAATATTTTCCATTTTACTAAAAATGTCACAAATCTTTTTTTATACCAGTTATTTGATTTTTGAAAGTTTTTAATGGGAAAATTCACTTCCCTAACGTCAGTGTGCTGCGTGCGAACTCGTTTTAACTTGGTTACGTTTGTGGTTTATATTTTCTCAGCAGACTATTTAATCCAGATCTTGCGGGATTATACAAATAAATATGTTACAAAGTTAAACTTGTTCAATTAGAGATGTTCTTGCTGTGTTAATGCAGCTGCTGTTGCTGACAAACTTTTCATCCGTCTCTTGAAAATATGTATGGTAGTTATGTATGTTAGCCATCATCAGTAACAAGCCATAACGTTTTTATGTCGACCAAGCTAAAAAGTGCCATAAAAGTATACTATACTAATAAAGTTGTTGTGCGTGTGTGTGAGTGTCTGGGTGTGTGTGTGTGTGTGTGCTAGTTGATTTCGGAAACGGCACCTCTAAACTGCTCGGACCATACCACATTGGACAGAACCAAAACAGTTTTGTTTGATTGTTTTTCTCCTAAACCTCAGGGTCCTCCCAAACCAAAATCTGCCATGTTATGGAGAAAAACTTTTTCCTAAATGGCTCAAAAACGGCTCTTCAAATATGCTCCCGGACCATACCAGGTTGTTGGGGGACTAAAATAATTCGGATAATCTTTTCCCGACCTCAGTGCTCTGCTCCACTGGCTTTTTCTGTCACTTCCAAACATACAATTTTTATACGTGATGGTTCTTTGGAATTATTTTACAAAGATTCATGTTTTGAATGATGCCCCAACGTTGGATATGTCTCCCTCCCCAATCTTAGGGCTACGTTTCCTGGCAAAAATACTATGTTATTCTTTCCGATTGTATGTCAATTGTTTGGCCAATTGGCATCCATCCATAACATTTGGATAAGTTTGTTATAACCCCATCCTTAGGGCTCCGCCACATTGGCTATAACCTTGCCATGTTATTTTTTTTTAGAACAGATTACTCCGGGTGATTGCGAAAAAAGGCTCCTCAAATCTGTTTCCGGACCATACCAGGTTGCTAGAAGGATTCAAAACTTCGGATAATCTTTTCCCGGCCTCAGCGCTCCACCCCACTGACTTCTCCTGTCACTTCCCGTTCTTCGATTTTGACATATAACGTGTGTTTTTTTGGATTTTTTTAACCGAATTTTGTAATAAAGCACCAATGTGGATACGTCCCGCCCAGCAACCTTAAGACTCCGTCCTTTGGCAAAATTTCTATGTTGTTTTTTTCAAATTTGGTGCCGACTTTAGCTAGTTATTATTGATGTATAACGTTTACCTTCATATAACGGATCCCTTTTTTATAACCCCGAACTAGGGCTCCACCCCACTGGCTAAAACGTTGCCATGTTTTATTATCGAGAAAATGTCTATACTAAGATAGTAGTACTCCAGTTAATCTAAATAAAGGCTCCTCAAAACTACTAACATACCATACTACGTTGTAGGGGACCAACAACATTTAGAATTCGTTTCCCCCTCTCCAAGGCTCAGGGCTCTGTTCCACTGATGGCCTCAAAAGTGGCATGTTATACCTATGGAGAAAATACGATATCTAAAAGGCTCAAGAACGGCTCCTCAAATCTGCTTCTGGATTTAGTGCTTTTGCACGTTGTTTAGTATGGATACGTTTTTACGTAGGACGTAAAACGATACATCCCAAACTTAGAACTCCACCTCGGTCGCCTAAAAAGTTGTTATGTTATGGTGAAAATATTGTGGTCTAGGTACTTTCAGTTAAATAATAAAACATCAAAGTGATTATAGAATCCATGTATAGATGAATAAGACGTGTTATTCAAAAAGCGAGGGATTCAGTGAAATGACTAACCGTTTCGTCACAGTTATAGGCATTTATTTATAGCTAAATTATTATTAGATAAGATTATAAGACACGTGCGAGAATCAGTTGAATTATATTTAAATTTGTTTTAGGACATATTTGGAAATTATTATTTGAAAAATAAAATGGCAGTAAGGTTTTAACAATGTAGATTTAATATATGTTTAACACGATCGATACGCTTAGTAGGGTTTAGGACGAGTAGACAATTTCTGGTAATCGGTCAAAGAAATAATTTGAAGTTATTGTCTTGAGATATCTGGGTTGATGACCCGTGTTTAAATTGTTACCAACCGTTATTACGAGCAACTAGGCATTTACTAGTAGCATTACATCACCGCTGATAGATAAATTTAGTTTATATATTTTACTCAGCGTTAGTACTTGTTCGTACAAGGCAAGAAGAAGTCGATGGAATTAAAGCCTAAACTTGGACACCAATGTTTCCTACTGAATACTGTCCACCCAAAAATGCACTTAATCACTTCAACAACTGTGACTTCATTCAAAACCTTTACCATTTAATGGAACCAGTGATCATGGTTGTTTTATAAGTGGAAATAATGCCTGGACTTTTTTATATTTTTATTATGAGTTTTTGTTTGTAATCGTTTTTAAAATACAATTAATTGCAAGAGGCAATGTTTAAATATATTCCCTTACTTTTTCCACACCGAACGAGATGGAAGAGTAACAAATGTGCAAATCCATACTGAGCCTATCATCAGGTTTCAGACTACTTTTGACAATAAACGGCCCAATGAAGAAAAGGAAGGGTTTTTTTGTATGTGAGCGCATAAAGAACTTTAAGTCAAATTGAAGCTACACTGCCCTCCCCATACAAGTCCGACCTCAAATGGAGAACCGATTCGGAACTAACAGCCAATGTTTTCATTAAAAAGCTATTAATAAAGATTAATTACTTCAATTCTCTCTACGATCATCTTTACAAGATTTCTCCACCTATAATCACTTTTTATTTATAGTATGTACCTGAGAAAAACATTTTAGAAACCTCAAAAGGATTGCAGATAATTTATCACATTTTCAAAAACCAAGTTTCACCAAGTTTTTGTATCATGATTGTTGATGTGGTGGATATATCATGAAATCAAACTGAAGTTGAATATTTTATGAGCACAAATGTATATTGGCTCTCGATTCACGTACCTCCTATTTATTTTACTATTTATACAGATGAAGGCAAGATAGGACAATTAAAGTTTGTAATTACAATGAAATCCTTGACTTATTATTGATTTGGCTGTGTTATACATTAATTTTGATGAGAAGTATCTATTGTTCATTGTATTCCCACTATTAGTAGTTGTAAACTCATAGGTTATTTAACAAAGATCATTTACATCAATTAAGCTTAGCAGATACGCCTATTTCTTTGGATGCAATTGCACTTTATAATGCAGTTATACCAGGATAATATTTTATTTAAAAATTGGGTATATGAAACCAATAGGTGAGCACCTTTTTGCCTACGCTGAGATGAGGATATTGTTTGTTACTATTGTTACGATATCGAACAATTTCATCAACCGATTGTTTGTTTGTTTTATCGAATGAACTTATAATCGTTGCTCACTGCCTGATGAATTGTAACTTTCTGGTAAATCGGCAGGCTTCGGTAACCCAGTGGATACGACGTCAGAACCACGATCATGCGGCCCCTTGTTTAAATCTCACGTTTGATATTTACTTTTTGAAATCTGAAATTTGTTTAGTTGACTTTAATTTGTTCGGGGTGAAATCTTACTTTAGTTGTTTACTTTTTCATGCCTGGCATTTCTGTTTCATTTTACTTTTGTTTATTTATACTAATACCTTTATTTGTAATTTTATGTTGCACAACGAACAGCTACCATACAGCGCTCTGCGGAGTTAGGTTAGGTTAGGTTACTATAATTTTGTCGTGAACTGCAACCTAGTTGTTTGTTATTTTGTTGGAACGCAAATCCATTTTTAGATCCAATCTAACATTGTATCCACAACTTTTGATTTAACTTATATTACCATTTATGCTTTTCCACCACAAAACAACAATCGTAATCGAAAGTTCATTAAGGCAAACAAGCTACCGGTTGGTTAAATTTTTCGATATCGAAACGATAACCTAATCTCAGCGTAGGTGAAAAAGTGCTCACCGAACCAATAAGGCAAAACCGGTTATTATCGCTGTTTTATTGGTTTTAATGCGTTTAACAATAGCTTGGAAACTCTGATCCCGATTCACGTGATTGAAGTCGATTAGACATCAGCATAGATCCTAGGAATTATTGAAAAGTTTAATTCTAAATATAAAATACTGTTGTCCTCTTTAGTAGGCCTAATATACTTAAATTAATGTACCGCCAATTTTTGTCAAAGCATAAACGTTGACGAAATTTTTTAATGTTTGAACACTACTAAAAATAAAAGAAATACCTATTTTTAAACGTAATCTTAGTGTGGGGACTTATTAGCCCTGAAAATCTCTGAATTCTTCATTAACAAGAAGGTATATAATTACATTAATACCATCGGGTGATCCACAACGTTGCTATAAATGACGACCGGTTTCTTCACTTTAACACACGAACGGGTGGACACTAGTCACAAACACGAACATGGCCAAACGAAAAAACTTAATTCACGCAGGTAAATAATAAGCTCATTACCTAATAACAAACGTGTTAAAGACAAAAATTATAATTCATAAACATTTTTCCAAACGGGGCATAAACACACAACGTTTTTAACGTACACAGCCTGAGGTCTAAGCTTGAAGATACTCTTCGCTGTATTGAGTAATTCACCCGCAAGACTGAACATCTTAGCGGAATAGGGTGGTTGATAACACGGAGCTGGGAGTGAATGGAAGATCAAAGCCGCGTCGCTCCTCATTAGTCGTGTAACCTCTCCCCCGAGAATCGCCTCTACATATCAAGGTTCTATGTCACACAATCCTAATGCGATGGAGGAAAGCAAACATGGAGCTAACATTGCCAAGGCAATTATAGCTTTTATTGTATTCACGAAATTAATGGGTTGTTACAAACACTAGCGGTAACTATAGTTACTAACCATAACGGCCCGCAAAAGGTTTAATGGGTACTCCCTGCCTTTTGCAGGGCTAGTACCACACTGCGTTTAATCGCATTACCCTACGTAAAAAAAGGAAAACAAATATTTATTGTTGAGCTTTGTACTCATTACCGATAGCGAGGATATTTTGGTTGTCAGCTAGGTTCGAAAATTACAATCGAAGTTCCAGTCTAATTACAGGCAATTATATACGTAAAATGGTTTTATAGCATAACTTTTAATATACTTTAAATAAATGCTAACAATTAACATATACTTGTTATTGAACAAAGTAACATTTTATTTATTTTTAACCAAGTACAAATTTGTATTCATTCTTTTTATCGTCTTTAGTGTTTTAATCATTTGGTAAAACACCAAAAACCCCATTTTGTATATTATGACCTGGTAATAACAAATCTACTTGAATGGCAACTCAAACTCTTTAATCGACGCCGAAGTTAGCTCTATATAAAAATAGGCAAGTGAGCGTAGCGAACGAGCTCATTCTGGAGACGAGTGAGCGAAGCGAACGAGCTCATCTTGAAAATGAACGAGCATTTGTCATAAAAAAATGTAATGACATTAGGAAAGAAAAATTTCAGTCGAGACAGCTAGTTTAAAATAATAAAGGATTTCTGAGTAAATGAGAGTAGTCCTTTACACCAAAATACAGTTAAAACCTCTACTAAGAATATAAATAAATGACTTCCAGGGAAATTAACTGAAAAATTAAAGATAATACAACGGGGTTATAATGACTGTTAAGAGTCATAATGACGAGAAGAACATGTAACATTTTTACTTAAAACTAAATGCCTAAAAACACTTGATGTCGAAAAATAACAAACCAAATTTTGTTATTTAAATTTTTCCCCTACCTTAAAGGTACAATTGACTAATTGTAATTTGACTAGGAAGATTGGAAGTTTTAAACATTGGGCTCCTAATTAGTCAGGCATTTATGACTACGAAATTTCAATTCTAATAACCAAGTTATATTTTATATTACCAATGTCATTTAATTCATTGATTTTTCCCCTATTGGATCCAGACGTTTACTAATGTTTTCTATTTATAACAAACATATTTTATAAGGCGTATTTTAAACTATTGCAGAGTCCCACTGTTGCATCCTCAGTTTTTCCTGAAAGACAAAGTCCGGTTGTTAACATTTAGATAGGTACAAAATGTTAGAAAGTTATTTCCGATGATGATAAAACGTTATTTTCTTACTGGACTGATGAGAAAGGGGTTGCTTATAGTTAATTTGGGATATACATAGGTTTAGAAACTTAAAGATTGATTATGACTTAAAGGTTGCCGTGATTGCTTACATGTCAAATACTTACCAAATCGCCAACTGAATATTCAGCAAGCTGTAGCTGGAGAAATGCCTTCAATCACGCTGGTAACCGTGAAACATTGAATTCAGTTACGAGCACGGCCACACGCGAATTGGCAATTGTTGACGTAGATTTATGGTAAAGTTATATTAAAAGGGGGGAATATTCTGATTATACATCAAGTACAGTAATAAAATGTTTATAATATATTCATCACATACTCTTGGGTATAACTACAATATATACCAACCCATCCCCAAACATTAACAACACTACAGATTTTGAATAGTGAAATGATAAACTATATTTTAAAATGAATCCTTATAATTCTGGTGTAAAATTTTAGATTGATATCGGAAAATACAAAACCGTCCTTTACAGGTTAAATCATTTATTTTCAGCCAGTTAAAATCACCTCTGGTACTCTTGCTAGAGTGCAAGTTCAGGGTTATATTTTGTCGTCGATGCCAGTAGTTAGGGTTTTATACAAGAAAGATACATTAAAGCTCGCCATTGAAGTTTGTATATATAGCTACTATTTTTATCTAGAACTTTTTAAAATATACTAGGTTTGATCTGGTCATATAATCGTTATAATGTATGAATTTTGTGAATGCATACTGATGACTTTTCCCCATTACGTTTTAGTACGAGTCCACATGTTAAATCAGATTATCGGAAGAAAGTGACTGGCGGAGCGGCCCCACGCGCTTGGGGTCCGAACATTTTTTACATAACCTCTTGGAAACACAATGCCCACGTATATAAATTTCCCAAAATTTTTTTAAAATAATCAGTTAACATGTTTTTAGCACATTTTTCTAATATTTTTGATCTTATTCCGATGAGTTTACCTATATTAAAAAAAACACGAATTGAGACGTTTTTAATTGTAATTCATGTTTTTTATAAGTATAAATCTCGATATAAACTCATCAAAAAAGATGAAAATATTTGAAAATTGTGCTATCAACTTGTTTAACTGACTATTTCAGTAACTTTTATTGGAAATTTCTAACCATGTGTTTTACGTTTCCACGAGGCTATGAAATATAATGTTAGTCGCCGCGCGGCCGCTCCGCCAGTCACTTGCTTTCGATAATCGGACTATAATCACCTACTCCAAGCAATTATTTACGAGGTAAAACTTGTCGATACACTGTTTGTCTTGTTCTGAAATATAAAACTATGATAATGATATTAATACACATCACAGTTTACATTTGATTGTAGTTTTTAACTATTAATTGGTCGAACTCTATAATTTGAACTTGTATTTTCTTGATATTAGGGTCTACTCATGTGGTACCTAGTGGCTAGGGATATCATCATCATCATTACTGGACCAATAAGAAAGAGAGGCCTGAGAATGAGACATGAGTGGCAGAGACAGAGATATGTAGCGGTCTCGCGTAAGCTAAATCCAACCGCAGATTCTGTATCATTAGTTTGGCAAAGTCGCCCCGGATAAATGGTTGGCATTAGATGTCTATGATATTACTAATACGTTACTAGTAGCACTTCATTATTAGTGCATACGACCACAAAAATATTTAAAAATAAAACATTTTGAGTATTACGATTTGTAGATGATCTAAGCTATCTAAGAGATATTTTCAAGAATCGGGACTGAATACGAACAAATATCCTAATGTTATCTTTTCCTCAATACACTTCATGCAAAATGTGTCAATAATCAACTCTATATTGTTAGTTAAATTACGAAATCATTCTTAGAATTATTTTTTTTTACCTTTACATGACAATTATATGAATAAATCAAAATTCGCAATAAAATAACTATAGAAATAAAATCTTTAAATACCATAAGACAATTCAAGAATAAGTTAAATCAATACCTTATTGATAAATGGCCATATAAAATTTAAGACTTTTTGAATCAAAACAAAAATGAAAGTATAACATAAATTTTAAAATCAACGTTTTATATTTTTAAGACTGGATCAAGATTCATTCCATTATTATTAGAATTCTATACTGTGTTAATTTAATTTAGTCTGGACCATACATTTACAATGGCAATAATTACGATTTATACCATTAAAATAATATGTAAAAAAATTCATATCATTACAATATTACATGTGGTATGCATTATATAATGTATATCAATTTATATTTCACTGAACTACAAAATAATCTTAAAGATTTTTTACCAATTTTAATAACAAGATCATATCTTAGATAACAAATATTTGTCATTACCTTTACACAAAAATATTTTAATCGGTAATTATATTAATAATATAATAAAAAAGTAACAAAGGAAATGTGATTTTATACATGGATATTCAATTATTAACTATATAATTATAAATATATTGCGGTTTTGATGACGATAATTGTGTATTATAAAGAAGAAACGAATAAAGATTAAGGGAAGAGCCAAATACTTAATCAGCGTCCTGTCAATAAATAAAGCTATTGGAACGAACGCCTCCAAATTGCCTCGCTTGTTCAACGTAAATCTTATCTCTAATAGTAAACTCTTTCAAATCCCTCGTTCCAAAACGACATCTACAGACGAGAATCCTTCCACTTTCTATGGTGCATTAGTATGTTTTTAAGTGTAATAATCTCGTATATTTTAATATTTGCTCCTTTACTAATCTTAATCAAAATAGTATATAAACTGATTAAAGATTGTAAATATTTTTAGTTCAGGAAGATGAACAATATTTTAAACACCATGTGATGCGCTTCCCCTGATATTAACATGACTAATTAAGGGCTAGTGAAGTGGCTAATAAATAGCCTATTCTTGTTCTATACACGATGTAAGCCTTTTAAATGCTTCAACGCATATTCGTAATATCTATCCTCTCTGTACCCTCTAAGATACTACTCTACAAAATCGGTTTTGGGTAAGAAAATTAATCTGATAATATTATTCTACTTTTCACAATTGTAATTTTCTTCATGATGATATTTTCTGTTTTATCATATCATGCTAACGTTGTTACAGCCATAGTCAAGTTGTTATCTAAACAGCTCTATTAGTATTGCTGTAACGTTTTATAGTTAGTAATTTTAGCTAGATGGAGACTGCCAGCTGTAGGGATTGCTCATTACATTAACCAGCTTTAATTCTGAACATTGGGATGTGGGGTAGTATTGCAAGTCCGTCGGCAGTAGTGAGCAATGGCCGGTACTGTGGCAGCAGGAGTCGGGCGGTGGTGCGGGCCCCCCCCCTCACGAGCATTGGCCACGCCACCCCTCGTTTAATGTTTGGTAAGTAGCCTCGACATTCTTCAGCAGGAGTCAGGCGGAGGCGGTAGCAGTGTCCTCCCCCCTTCGTCTGCTGTATGGTAGCTTCGACATTCATCAGCAGGAGTCAAGTGGTGGCGGTGCTCCCCCCTCGAAGGTTTTCACACTCTCGAACATCCTCCCCCTTCGTCTACTCTACGGTACGTAGCTTCGACCTTCATCTTCAGTAGGAGTCAGGCGGTGGCGGTGCCCCCCCGGTCACGTGACTTGGCCACCCCCCTGTCACGTGACTTGGCCACGCCCCTCCGTCACGTGACCTGGCAACGCCCCCTCTGAAAACCGCCCCCTACGTCACCAACGCCCCCTACGTCACCACCGCTCCCTACGTCACCATCACCCCCTACGTCACCACCGTCCCCTAGGTCACCACTGTCTACTGTACGGTATAGCTTCTCGAGTGACGTCTTTAGCCACTCTGTTGCGCAGGCCACGCTACTGTATATTGTCTACTGTCTACTGTCCACTGACTACTGACTACTGTCTACTGTCCACTGTCCACTGTTAACTGTCCACTGTCCACTATCTATTGTCTACTGTCTACTGCCCACTGTCTACTGTCTACAGATAATAGTATTCTGCATCGTTGCCTCCAAGCTGACGGCAAAAACGGGAAACTTCTCTCACACGTCAACACACTACCAGACTGCGCACTCGACTAGTGGCTAGCGGTAGTGGAAGAGGGAGAGACGTTTCCCCCACCTACCACCAGGAGCACGTGACGACACAACTGTGGCTACCCACCCGTCTGTGTCGACAGGAACATGACACGGAAACCAAAAATTGCACGGTTCCTCCTAGAATGCTACACGGACACCCGTACGATATCCTCATATAGATTAACGCATGCCTCCAAGGTGAGCATTGGAAACTAGTCATGCAATCAGGTGGCCGTGTTTCCTCCAAGGGTGATCACGGACGCATGTGTTGTAGCCACATTGGATGGACTCTAGACGCGGGAGCAACTGGAACACAAGGAACTGGCGTGTGTTTGTGGGATGATTTTTGACTGAAATGGATTTTAATTAAAGGAACCCATAGTGTTCTGACATCAACACTACTCTGACTTATCGGATTTGCAAGTAATTTAACTAACGCCCCTTCAACAAACTTTCTTTTATAATAGTGAGACTCATAATGTATAATTTTTACCTCTTCCTAACTAAATTTATGATAATTTTCCCTGGCGTGTTTCGCCAATTTAGATTTTACTGTTTCGCCATTTATTGTTTCTTTTATGTTCGTTTATACGAACTTTTAGTGACCTTTTAGTTTCACCTATATATTCACCCTCACATTCACATTTGATACTATAGATAGAGTTTTTTGAGGCTTGTTCTTTATTTTTCGGTTTTACTTTAGTTAGTTGCTGTCTCAAAGTGTTTGACGATTTAAAAGCTGTTATGATCTTATATTTTCTGGAAACTCGCCTTATTTTTCCAACAGTTTTGGGACATCTGGGATGCTTATGAAAGCTGTTGATTTATCCACATTTGGAATAGTGTTTGGCTTCGTCCCCCTTTCCTTTTTGCATCTGTTAATTATTTTTTGAAGATAACCATTGTTTTGTAACTCTTGTAAAATTTTATTCTTTTACTGATTCACAGTGGTTTGATTTGTAATTGAGATATCGACCTGTGTGTGTTTTCTTTCTAAAAAATTCTGTTTTAAGGGCGTTTCCATCTTTAACTACATTTACATCCAAAAATGCTAGTTTTTGTCTTGTTCTTTTTCTGTTGTGAGTTTAATCGTTGGTGAAACTTTATTTAAATGCTCAGTAAACTCGTGTAACGTTTTATCACCATGATTCCAGACTGCAAAGACATCGTCAAAGTACCTCAGCTACACTTTCGGTTGAAAACAAGCAGACGCTATAGCTTTCTGTTCGAATTCTTCCATAAATATGTTGGCAAATATTGGTGACAGAGGCTATCCCATTGCCATCCTCTCATCCTGGGGGAATATTTGGCCCTCCAATTCAAAATAATTTGACTCAATACATAATTTAAGCAATTCCATAATTACATTTACTGGGATTTTGGTTCTTGTGTTTGAGTTTTGGTAATTGAGTAATAACCGTTTTTCAATGATTTCTAGTGTTTGGTTTACGGGGATATTAGTGAAACGACTTTCAACATCAAAACTAACTAACATGTCCTTAGCTGAAATTTGCATGTATTTTGTGATTTCTACAAAATGCTTTGTGTTTGTTTCATGTGAATCAGTATTTCCTGACAAAGGTTTGAGTGGGGGCAGGAGAAATCTACATAGTTCTCTACTTGGGGAGTCTCTTGAACTAACAATGGGTCTCAGAAGAACACTTTCTTTGTGTATTTTTGGTGACCCATACATGTGTGGTGTTTTTTAGTGGTGTGGTGTGCGTCTGCAAAAAAATGTTTGTGTTTTCTGAGAGTCTTCTCGATTTTAGTTTCATAAATTTTAGTTGGGTCCTTCTTTAATAGTGTGTATTTTACAGCTTTAAGAACATCCTGAATTTTATACGAATAATTAACTTTATTTATTAACACAGTTGCATTTCCTTTGTCGGCTGGTAAAATCTTTAGGTTTTCTTCCTTTTTTAAAGTATTTAAGGCCTCTTTTTCGTTTCTTGTTATGTTCGGTTTCACTGGTTTTACATTTTTAAGTGCCACACTGACCTCACTTTTGAATTGATCAGCTACATCCTCAGGGAGCTGGGGTGTCGCCGATTCAATACCAATAATGAAATCAAGTACGTTTACGGCTTTTGGAGCCACGGCAAAATTTAGGCCTTTAGAAAGTAGTTGCATTTCGTCGTGCGTCAGTGTTTTGTCAGAGAGGCTGACGACCACTTGGGGCGTTGTGGAATTTTCCACTAGTCGAGTTTCTAGCCACTAGTCGAGTGTGCAGTCCGGTAGTGAGTTGACGTGTGAAAGAAGTTTCTCGTTTTTGCCATCAGCTTGGAGGCAACGATACAGAACAGGTAATGTATTGTCAGTTCTCCATTTTTTCGCGTATATAAATGTTGTGTTAGTGTATTGTATTTGAATTTTTGTTTGTTATTTTTGTGTTTGTGTAGATTAAAATGTAAAAGAAAAAGATAAGAAAACAAAATGTAGGTTTGTTAGGTGTAACAACTTGATATTTAGATGTAATTAAGGTTTACTTGATAACGGGAGGAGTGTCCTTACCTCCCGAAACGTAGTGTGGTTTTAAACAATAGAAGCGATAGGTAAAGTCCAAATAAATAAAAAAATAAACTCAAACCCATCGCTATTATGAGAATCAAAAATACAGCAGATAATACTGTTTACGTAAGTTTTCGTATTTTTTTGAGTGACCTTGAGCACCTTACTGTATGATTTTTGCTGTTGGTGTTGTGACCTTGAGCGCCTTACTTACGTATAATCCCCGTTTCCCTTAGGCATTAGATGGGTCTAGGAGATACGGACATAAGCCATTCAGATCCGGCCTTGTGATCCGTGGGAGAGTTGCTCCGACCCTCACGGCGACGGTTATTGTTTACCTCTGTCGCCCCGGGCACCTGGTAATTATGTTTACTTGTGCTGCGCTCTTATCGCCCCGAGGGATGACGAGATCCTCCAAATAAAACGCTGTATCTCCGTTATTTATTGGCTGATATCGACGCGACTCGGTATTTGGACATTACATATCGTGCGTTAACCGATAACATCATCATGATTTTCCAGAACAAGGTCGCTTCAATGGAAAACGAAACCTAAAAATGGCTATATCTCCGTTATTTCCGGTCCGATTTCAATTAAACTTCGTCTACTCCCAGTAACTATTTTCGGGCCCCAAGTAATGCGGGTTACAAAAGAAATTGAATGCTCTGCAAACTTTAAAAATTCATATCTCAACAACTATAAGGTGTATTTAGACGAAGGTTGGTATGCAAGTATAAATCATTACGCTCTACAAGAATAAGGGACTATCACATCCATAATATCAAGGCCACTTCACTGGGAGACTGAAATTCGAAAAGATTTGTACCTAATCGGCCTACTGACAGATCTATTTAAGTTTACTATTGTACAGTCTAACATATACTGCACAATTAGTACGTCCAACGTATGTTTCAAGGCCACTTTACTGAAAGATCAAAGTTCGATAAAATTTGTAAACAATTTGTTAACAAGCTTTTCCTGTCACGTAACAGTCCTTCAAATGTCCAGCTCTTGTAATAGTCTAGTTGTGACGTGTGGGCTTTTTGATTGGTAGAAATATCACACCCTCCGATTGGTCAAAAGTAGGCGTTCCGCTCTCTGATAGCTCGGATGAGGTATGAAGTGTGGGGGAGAAGTACTGAAGATTCAGGTTGAGGATCACAGCGTCATTCTGCCCCCTACTGCCGTGTTGTTTAGTTATTCCTGCGCGACGTCATGTCTCGATTAACCTTATAGTATTTAATAACCAACCAGTCGTTGTACATCTGTAACCAATCACACTCAGCTAAAAGCAGAAAACATGGAATTGGAAAAAGAAAAATCAATCTATGAATCAAATTTTGACTGATCAAGCACCTAAAGTGGCAGAGTTGCCTGAAGATCCAGAACTCAAATATGTGTGTTGTGTGTTGATTCAAGAAACACTTCTGGAGATGTACGTAGTTTGTGAGTACAAGTGTATCCGTATACAGAAAATAAACTTTAATCACACGTTGAGTAAAGCGAAGAAAGAAGGTTTGAAGTTTGTTTCATAATAGAGAATGTTCTCAACTGAGTTAACATATTTAACAAAGCAAAATAATATATGAACATTTGTAGCATGCACTATGAATCTGCATACAACAACATTCTTACCTCTCACGGTTTTGTTATTATTGTAAAACACGTTATAAATGAAACATCAGCAGTCATTACATATTTATAGCAGCGATGAGTCATACACAGAGAAGACCGTGTAAATACATCCTTTGCGCATGTATGCGTTTGCGTCGCACCGTCACATATTCCGTCAGTTCGACTAGTGCTATCGCAGAGTACACTCAAACATGACTAGTGTAGCCGAAGTGGACGAATCGATCCTTACGTTTCTGAAGAGGTTGGAAGCGATGTATAACAGTACCGTGTACTTTCCTTCACAAAATTCAGAACCACCATCAGCACTATCATCACTGTCACAATCAGTTGCCACCACTGCACCATCATCGGAGCCATCAACCTGCGAGGGTCCGCACTGCGGGAGGTCATTCACAACGCAAAGTGGACTTTGTTGCCATCAAAGAATCCATTGTCTCATTGTTATGAAAGAGAGAAGAAACAATCATTCCTCGCAACTGACACCATCGCCCACACAAACCTTCACAGAGAGAGGTCCGCAGAACGTCAGCACCACGTGTGTCGATAGCAGATGCATAAAAGACAACAACAGTGGAAGTGTCCATGACAATCCTTCTGAACTACCTGAAGACTTCGGGTTTGTGGTAAAAGATTGTGGTAAAATAGTCACATCGGTTTTGTCACCTCACCTGAAGCTGATGCGCAGGTGTGAAACAAAAGAATGACATTAGGAGCATTCGAGTAGGAAGTAACCGATTTTTAATTCGAAGTTTAACTTCGTTAGTTTTAAGATTAACACATACACCCGCATTCACATCGAACGAGCATCTTTCTTCACCGGACCAAACACAACCGGATTGTTATTCACAATCATAGCAGTAGATGGTGAGATGTATTGTGATAATTGATCCGCAGCGTGTACTCCAAATTTCTGTACAGGTAGTTTTGCCAGATACTTTTGCATCTCTATGGTATTCATTCTACTGTATTGATACCAACAGTAGTAGTAATAATAGTAGTAGCAGTAGTAGTAGTAGCAGTTGTAGTAAAACAGAAACTCTAATTGGTATCATTCACATCGTCATCAATGTTGACACTTAGATATAACAAACCGCACAATGTAACATAATTGATTAGAGGGCAACGGGTGTGAACAGTATTATCAGCGGAACAGCCAGTTGACAGACTGTGAGTGCCGTGTCGAAAAAAATCTCCACACGCACGTTTCCGTTAAGTACTAGGTTCCAATGAGTAGTGTTTCTTGCTGATAGACCCGGTGTTAGATGAGTCTTTCAAACATCTCTCGCTTTCACTTCATGTATAAACCTTACTTTCCAATCTCTACAACTAACCAGTTATAGCATGCAAACAATACACGCTCTAACTAGTCAAATTGTTTAGCTCTCCCTGACGATAGTGTTGCTGTGCTTCATTCTTTTTCTGGTGGTCCTACGACACTCGAAAATCATGTTTTAGATTACAGAATATATCTTTAAGAGTCGCATTTTGAAGTATGCGGAAAATCTTTTCATCGCAACGTAATTCTGTTCCTTACTGTGTTGGTCAGAGATCCCCGCTCTACTGCTGTTTGTATTCAATGTATTACATAACACCACACGTCTTAACTGTAGAGTCAGACTCTGTAATGCTTTTAAGAAATTAAACCAATCTCTGGTTTAATGCAAAGTAGGAACCTGAAATGTTAATACCGACAAATCAATAAGAGGTAGTCCCGATTTGTTTTCTGTTGTTTTACACGAAGTGTGATGAAAGTGTGTACGTATAAGTGTCTGCTGTTTACTTTCCTACTAAACTCTGTTATTTAACATGTTTACCGAGGCCTACGTGTTCACCCGGCACTGTAAACTTGCGGAGGAGGGCTCCTCATAACAACCGATGGGTCTGAATGCTTAAAGGGAATCCCAATTCGGGACTCCCTACTTCCAGTGTTGTTTTGCGACATTGTTTAAACGAAGTGTGTTGAAAGTGTGTGTGCGTGTAACTTTCTGCTAATAACTAGTTTCCTAAACTTTGTTATGTAATATGTTTACTAAGCCATACGTGTCCACCCGGCACAGTAAAGGAGCGGACGAGCGCTCCTCATAACAACTGATGGGTCTGAGTAGTTGAAGGGAGCCCCCAAATCGGAAATCCATACTTCCAGTATTGGTTTTTTATGTTGTTTCCACGATGTGTGGTGAAAGTGTGTGTGTGTGTGTGTGTGTGTGTGTGTGTGTGTGTGTGTGTGTGTGTGTGTGTGTGTGTGTGTGTGTGCGTGCGCGCGCGTGTGTGTAACTTGCTGCTGTTTACTTTCCTAAGGAACTGTCTTATGTATCATGTTTACTAGGGCCTACGTGTCCACCCGGAGCTGCTTACTTACAGCAGAGTAAACTTAAGGAGGATTGATCCGGGCCGATGTTCAGTTTAAAGCAGGGACTGGCGGTTTAAAGATTATGAATACGCAACACAACCCGAGCACATTGCAACATCTGACGGTTGCCATAATCAGAGAGGCTGTACCCGAGGGGTTTCACTTATTGCCCAGGTACTTTTAGGTAGTGATTTCCGATGAAATGCGGAAGGAGATTATCACGACGAAAGAGAGGATGGAATTCCTGGGCGAAGACATAATGAAGGTGTGGAACAGTCAGCTGACCATTGATGAAGATTACCTGAGAATGGAGAGCGACATGTCAGTGTGGCATGCTACCATCAGCAAATATGAGAAACTGATTGAACACTAGAGACGTTGCCAGTTCGGTTCGCATCCATAGTAAAATTATTCCCTTTCTTCAAACACCTCACTGGCGTTTATTCCAATCGCCCGGCTCCTAACCACCATTGTAATTGTAAATGTAGGTTTATGAACACTGATTACATCATGTGAATAGGAAAAGTGGTTTGTCAAATCTGAAGTGTCTCATAAGTGAAGTGTCTCTGAAGTGATTTTATGTTATGGATGGCACAGTTAAGGTTATTGATGCAGGTTTCAGTTAGGTTTATTGACGCAGGTTTCAGTTGGGTTTATTGATGCAGGTTTCAGTCAGGTTTATTGATGCTGGTTTCAGTTTGGTTTGTCGATGCACATTTTCGTGGTTCAACATCGCATGCTTGTAAGTAAACAGCTCCGGGTGGACACGTAGGCCATAGTAAACATGTCAGAGAGTGACAGAGTGACATTACACAGAGCCCATATGTCCCAACCTGACTATTACAAGAGCTGGACATTTGAATGACGGTTACGTGACAGAAAAATCTTGTAAACTGATTGTTTACGAATGTTCTCGAATTTCGGTCTTACAGTAAAGTGGCCTCTAAACATGCGTACTAATTGCAAGTTATATGTTAGACTGTGCAATAATAAACTTAAATACAGAGTTTCGTAAAGATCCGTCAGTAAACAGATTTGTTACGAATTTTTTCGTACTTCAGTCGTTCTGTGAAGTGGCCTAGAAAATAGATTCTGGGATGTGATAGTCCCTTATCCTTGTAGAGCGTAATTTCTAATACTTATATACCGATCATCGTATAAATACACCTTATAGTTTTTGAGATATAAATTTTTAAAGTTTGTAGTGCATTCAATTTTGTCCGGATAGGCAACCCGCATTACACGGGACCCGAAAATAGTTATTGAGGATAGACGAAGTTTGATTGAAGTTTTATTGACCGGAAATAATGGAGATTTAGCCATTTTTAGGTTTCGTTTTCCAGTGAAGCGACCTTGAAAACATGTTCCGGCAAATCATGATGTCGTTATCGGTTAATGCACGGTATATAATGTCTAAATACCGAGTCGCGTCAATATCATCCAATAAATAACGGAGATACAGCGTTTTATTTGGAGGATCTGGTCATCCCTCGGGGCGATAAGAGCGCAGCACAAGTAAACATAATTACCAGGTGCCCGGGCGACAGAGGAAAACAATAACCGGCACCGCGAGGATAACATCAACTCTCGCGCGGATCACAAGGCCGGATCTGATTGGCTTATTTCCGGACCTCATAAACCCATCTAATGCCTAAGGTAAACTGGGACTATCCGTAAGTAAGGCGCTGAAGATCACAACATTAACAGCAAAAATCATACAGTAAGGTGCTCAAGGTCACTCACAAAAATACAAAACCTTAAGTTAACAGTCTTAACAGTAGACAGTAGACAATGGTCAGTAGACAGTAGAAAGTAGACAGCAGACAGTGGACAGTAGACATTAGACAGTAGACAGCAGACAGTGGACAGTAGACAGAAGACAGTGGGAAGTAGACAGTAGACAGTAGATAGTGGACAGTGGACAGTTAACAGTAGGCAATAGACAGTGGGCAGTAGACAGTAGACAGTAGACAGTGGACAGTAGACAGTAGATAATAGACAGTAGCGTGGCCTGCGCAATAGAGTGGCTAATGACGTCACACGAGAAGAAAGCGAGGACACTGCAAGTAAACAGCCCGATCCGTCACATAGGCACTAATGTTAGGTGACGGGGGAGTCAAGGTGAAGGGCCGAGGGAGGAGGCAGAGGTTAAAGCAACGTACCATACGGTAGACGGTGGTGAACTAGGGGGCAGTGTTGATGTAGGAGGCGGTGGTCAGGGGGGGTGTGGCCAAGTCACTTGACGGAGGGGGGCGCCGCGACCATCTGCCTCCTGCTGAAGGTGAAGGTCGAAGCTAAGTACCGTTCAGTAGACGAATGTGTATGGGGGGATGGTCGAGAGTGTGGTGCGGGCCCTAGGCGAAAGTGTGCGAGACAAAAACTATCGAGGGGGGAGCTCCGCCACTGCCTGATTCCTGCTGATGAAGGTCGAAGCTACGTACCATACAGGAGAAGAGGGGGGCACCGCCACCACCACCGCCTGACCCCTGCTGATTAAGGTTGAAGCTACGTACCACTGTATGGGGGGGTGTAGCCAATTCAGGTGGGGGGCGGGGGGCAGGGGGGAAGTCATGTGGTGGGGGGCACCGCCACTGCCCGACTCCTGCTGCTACAGTACCGGCCATTGCTCCCTACTGTCGGCTGAACAATGCAACTGTTGTAGTTAGATCATTTGCGGTTTTCATACCGCATTACCCATACAAATATCACTTTTAGTTCTTTGATGATTGTCATAAGAGAGAAATTCATATTGGTACAGGTGTTTTTATAAAATAAATTGTTGTGGAAGTGTGTATTAATGTGATATGTAATAGCAACATGAATTACCTTAGAAAACTAAATATTCTAACTTCAGTTTTAACATGTAAACAATGTTAACAACCTAACTTTTATAGACTTACTGGTTAAAACTGTAAAAGAATGTTAACTTACACGAAATGTAGTCAAAACTTGGATCTGAATACAGTTAATATGTGGGAAGGGTAATATGGGCAGAAAATAAAACTGTTCAGAGTGTGATTTTGTTTAAGCATCCGTGGTCTGTTTTAAATAAACATGATTTTATTGCTTATCAATGTGATATGAATTTATTTTGTTTAGCACGGACAATATTTTTCCAAAATTTTACAATCACATTACTACAATACAAAAATACAGAATCATAAACTTTCATTTTTCACCTATAACCTTTGCCTCCCAAGAGAATATAGAATGGAAAATATTTACCAAAGCTTTTTACGCATCATATGAGAAAATACAAATTCTAACCGCTATTAAAATTAATTATGTGACTAACAAGTTTTTTATGTCAAAGTATCTAACAGAAATTCATAAAGATTCTTTTAGCATTACTCATCCAGTTTTAAATATAACTAATTCCATTAGACTTGATATTTGTACTGTACATTGATACTACATTTGTGTCTTAAAGTAATATAGTTGCACCAACGAAAATAATAATACTAATTAAAATAAGTATAACATATCAGAATGAAAACCGTTTAAAATTATACTACTGTAAAACAAAAGCTCCATGGCTGTGGATTTATTCTCCTTTGTGGAATAAGAGGAAGAAATAATTTAAGGTGATGTTCTTGAATTTATCCTATATAGAACATCACAACATTTGTTATGGCTGTTTGTACGTTTAATAAAAATTATATACACTGGCCACAATTTCAGCCAGACAACTATTCAAATATTATTTTTAAGTTTTTGGAATATTTTGTGTTTTATTTTAAAATTTATAATTTTCTAAAAGCCATGTCATAAAATTGAAATTAAAAATACCACGCCAACACTACTTAAATTATGAAAAGGGGGAATAATTATTTTGAAACCCCTTGAAAATTGAAAACGATTTTGAAACATTTTCCTTTGTCCTTGTGGTTCAATTTAATTAAATAAGACATATAAATACCACAAATTAAATCTCGATATCCTGAACACAACCACCCTCCCCGTCCCAAGTCTTTCGGCTGTCCATTATGACAAGCTTCCCTTTCACCTATGGTCCCTCAATTTGCAGCAGCTGGGTTCGGAACGTCCGGGTTTGGTCCCCAACCTGAGAATATGGTTTACATGGATACCCGTCAGATGAGTTGGCCAGTTGGAGGGCAGTGCGGGTCCGCCTTTTTGAACCTGATCACAGCTGTCACAGGATCAGGGGAGTTGGCCCTCTGAAAGGTCAATTTGGCTGACTGTTCCATCCCATTTCCTTTACTGATATATTCTATCCTCCCAGTAACCTGCGCAAAATTCCCGCTTGTAGAAGACGTGCTTAGCATCTAAGCTGGGGATTCCTTATCCATCAATAACAATCATCCTCCCCCTTCGTGTACCACAATTTAATTTCAGTAATGAATTTACTTACATGTGGTCTTGAAGTTAACACATACACATACCAACCTGTACATGGATTTGTATCAACCATACACATTTACATACCTGTATACACATACTAACGTACATGTATATAGTATCTCACAAATGGTATGTATGTATAACCATGAACCAATGTAAAAATTTTTAATGGTGCGGAGCTTTAACTATACTCTGACGATCTCGTGCAAGATATGGGTACAATTATGTTTATTACCAAATTGATTTTTTGCCATCTCACACGTCATGATGTTTATTGACATTGATATCCCACATTGTGTATACTATGCTAATTTCCACAACGATTGTTTTATAAAATCCTATGTGAATAGAAAATATTTTACTATTAATCTAAACTACAGTGTACTGAAAGGGGGTTGAGATGCGTAATGCGGTTTGATAACCGTAAATGATCTACTACAACAATGATGATCCGTTTATGATCCATCTACTAAATGATCTACCTACACCAGTTGCATTATTCAGTCGACGGACTTCTAATACCACCCAATATTCCAATGCTCAGAGATGAAGCAATGACAATTCCTATAGTTGACAGTCTTTTGCCAGTGCAAATGACTAAATATGTAACGTACCATCATTGATTATGAATACAGAATACAAAATCGGCATACAAAATAAATGGTACCACTTAGTACTTAAAACTTCTTAATACTTATAGAATAATTTAATAAATGTATATATTTTGCCATAAGACAAGAAAACGAAGACTATTATCATTTTGTATCATTAAGAAGATAAAGAAGTTGAAAAATAGGTAATACAATTAAGATATTTATTTTCTTGTACAAAATTGATCTCATAGTATTTCAGTAGTAGTATTCCAGGGAAAACATAAAGGGAGTAGGTGTTAGGAAAGGGAGTTAAAACATTTGAAATGCTTACAACGTGGAGTACGAGATTTGCAATTATAATGTAATGTATGTAAGATGTAGCTTATCAAATAAATGTTTAAAATCCTACACAAAAGACAGTGGCAATAAATAAAGGGAAGATGCAAGCACTTCATTAGCAACTTTAATATCATGGGAAGCGCATCACAGCTGAACATTGTGTGCCTGTTTGAGATATTGTTCAGCTTCTTAAACTGCAATTGTTTACAATCTGCGTCATAAATCTTATGCTAATATATTTATTATTTGAAAATGAAATGTTAGTAGAACCTTCATTGATTTAATATAGTATAATATTAAACCAGTATTTTGTCAGACACTTTAAGACAGTACGTAATGTTACGAGATGTTTTCGAAAACTGCTGTAAAGACCAATCTGTCTTTGGTTTTGTTAAAATATAATGTCATATCTATCACTAGCAGTTTTCAAATAACTTGAGAAACATTAGCTGCGGTTACTATTACATATTACTTGCTACAGAACCATAGGAACCACGCTTGTAAATCAAGGCAAATGAAACATGTAGTTATCAGCAGTGCGTGTCGCGTGCTGGCTCACGCAGGAAATATTAAACAGATTTAACGTTTCCCGGAGGGACATGGTAGTTTGCTGCGAATCTGTCGGATTTCGGACCATGGAACGTTTTACCAAAGCAGTTTGTCTTCTGTATTCAAATCTCCGAGTAAATAAAAGGTGTCCCGCTAGAATATGGCAAAAATACAAGATTTGGTATAACTCATCAAAATGAGCTATATCAACTTTTTTCTAAATTGCTTCATTATTCGTCTGTCTATCTGTATGTGGTTTTGAATCAATGCAGTATGTCTTAGGAACCACTTAAGATACTAATTTGATACTAGGCATGTGCATTATACTAGGTTAGGGCTAATTTAGTATGAAATTTGTTGTTTTAGCGAATTTCCCCATTAGGGAAGAAGCTATTACCGTAGGTCTCATGGTAAGACTTAAGCCCGAGACCATGATAACTTTTTTTTGAGGTCCTTCAAATTTATATACATGTTTATATATATACATATCTGTATACATATATGTGTGTGTGTCCGTCAATGCGATAACTTGAGTAAAATAGTCCGATTTCGATGAAATTTGGCTCAAATCTGTAAAGTGACATTCATGACTATAAGTTCGAAAACCAGAAAAATCGTACCATGTGAAGCGGTGTTTATGGGGATTTAAAATTTTCCAAAAATCAGTTTTTTGCATTTTTCACCCTAAAAGTTTAAAAAACTTAATTTTGGTTTTGACCATGTTATAGAGCTTGAAAGAAAAATTATTTTTTTTAATTATTAACCTAGGTTGAGTGGTTGCTGAGAAAATCCAAAAAAACCTACTCATAAAATCTCCCATGTCAATCTTATGGGAAAAAGGTTATTGGTTTTTCCTCAGTTCGTTTCAATGTAAACTTCACATGTGCTTTCACCAATCTGTTCAGCTCCACGAAACAATCATTTTGGTGTTTAAATTGTGATTCTACGTCCAACCTTTGCAGAGATATTCAAAGTGCTAAACACAGTACGTTGTCCAATGTTATCCTCATGGAGAATAAATCAAATTTGATATCTTGATTATTTATGAATGTATATTGATGAAACTTGGTATGGGGCTTCACGTAGTTCTGGTATATAGATATTTGCACAGCAAAATTATTTTTTGTTGATTATCCCCGTAGCAGCTAACCTGCGCACTCAGCCTCCATGTTATTCTTATAGAGAATAAGTAAAATGCAATCACTCCCTTAATTATGAACATAAATTAATAAAACTTGGTATGTGGCTTCACCTTGTTGAGTTATATTGATATGTGCATAAAACCCCATTTTTTGTTCCTTGTTGCAGCAAACCTGCTTACTCAGTCCTATGTTTTTCTTAAGGAGAATAATTAAAATGTTATATAGCACTTATTTTTGATTGAATATTGATGAAACTTGGTATGTGGCTTCGCCTAGTTAAATTCCATTTATATTTGCATAAAAAACAATTGTTTGTGTTCCTTTTTTCAGAAAATCCACGTACTCATCACCAATGTTATTTTTTGGAGAATAATTAAAATTGTATATATCGCTTAGTTGTGAATATATTTGTATGAACCTTGGTATGCGGCTTTATGTGGTATTAAAAGACATATATTATGCATTGGAAATTCGCTGAGTCCGCAGGTTTGCTGCGATGGGGGTATTTGTCTTTAACCTTTTCAAAATGGAGGCCATTTAAATTTTTGAAAGCTTAATAACTTAAAAATGGCTAATTATTGAGTATTTTATCTACATACAAACAAATGTGGAATTTTAAGTCAAGAAGGATGGTGCAAAGATTATAACGATCACTCTACTCATAGCTGACAAATTTCAATTGAGATGAGTAAAACTCTGTGTAAATCTAGGTAAATCACCAGAATTTCCACGATTTCACTCGTAAAAACAGAATTTTCTCAGCTGTGGGTCGAGTGATGTCTTTATGTGGTCTTTATAATCTTTATACCATCCTTTTTGGCTTAAAACCCCACATTTTTGTAATATTCAGACTAAATACTTCATAATTTGCCGTTTTTAAGATATTAAGCTTAACAAAATTAAAATGACTGCCATTTTGAATCGGTTAAAAATAGAAACACCAAATTGAATACTAGATCAGCCCTAAACTAGTATAATGCAAATGCCAAATTTCAAGTTACCTCAAGTGGTTACTATGATATGCAGTACTGATTAAAAATCACATACAGGCAGACAGGCGGAAAACTAATTGATTTAGAACCAAATTTATATGAAGTCTTTTGCTCCTTTTGATGAGTTCTACCAAATCCTCCATTTGTTCCATACTATCACGGGACACCCTGTATATTGAACATCTAATTCGGTAAGGCAGTTTTAAGTTATTTTAAAACTTACATATTGTGTTTACATACAAATATTCCAAAAACAAACCAAAAAGACGGACTCTCCAAAATTTTAGAGCCCTACTTTACTAGCCCTAAGGTCGAAATTCGACCAAAAATAATTCTACGTCAAGTCAAAGTGGCACATGCGAATGGTGGTTCTTTTCTTGAATGTTTTGCCACATTCGGCGGCGTGAGCAGTTAAACATGAACCAGTGTCCTTGTAGTAAACGTTAAGAATAACCTCCTTTACTCTCTCTGCCTCTACCCCCTTCCCACTCCATCACTCTCTCCCCCCACACACAGGTTTATTTTGTTTAATGTGGAGTTAAAACGGATAAGAGAAGGGTGTTAATACTCCAGTAGTCAGTAGTATTTTTTATTTAAATTAGTCCTGAAATTTTAATCTCACTGATTATAATTGTGTACGTTTAAATGATAACGTCATTTTACTTTCTCCCACTTCTGAGGAGTTCTTGTTTTTACCATACTTAAATCAGTTACTAATAGAAATCATTCTACTCAAATAAGGATGTAGGAAAGACTTCCTATAAAACTACTCTCCTGTACTTCAATCACTTGCTGTTGTGCTAGCATTTGTTATTCTATCAGCTGCCAAATACGCAATTCAATTGATTACTGTTCTTCCGTAAGATTAACATTGCATCATTGAAGGCCTGGGGGGCGTAGCCCTGAGGGCCGATGTAAATTATAAGGGGTTTCTGCACATCTACACGACAATACCTTTATAACGGTATGTGTGAATTTCTTCTACGATGCACAAATGCTGAGAAAAAAGGAGGGACAGTTTTGTGGTTAGCTAATAATGATAAGTAAATATTACGTCACAAAACCCAGCTCCTAGCAGTCCCATCATAGAGCTTGAACCAGCTGGATTATGTGAGCTGTGTACGTTAAAGGAATCTGCTCATTTTAAGCAATACTCGGGCCATTAAGGAGTGATTGAAGTACAGGAGAGTAGTTTTATAGGAAGTTTTTCCTATATCCTTATTTTAGTAGAATGATTTATATTAGTAACTGATTTAATTTGGAGAAAACAATAACTCCTCAGAAGTGGGAGAAGTAAAAATGAAGTTATCATTCAAACGTACAATATTATAATCAGTGTGATTAAAATAAAATTGTTTAAGTAATCATATATTTATTTAAATCACAATAATACACACTGGCATACTATCATGCACAACATTATATTCGTATTTGTATCCATGCAATTATCGAAACAAGCAAATTAAAAATTGTTAATATGAAATCTAAAAAAACAATTCTGGGAATGTTATAACTAGTCTCCGGATTTTTAATACGTTTTTCGCCCGTATCGAGTTGGTTTGTCCCCTCAGTTATCCCCTATAGGCAGAATCTTAAAAATATCACATGTTTTAAAATTTCACAGATATACCTAATTTTGAAGGTTTTCTGGTTTTAATATCATCCCCCTTCATGACTTAAGCTAACCACAATATGTTAAATACTTTCCTTATCGAAGTCCCCTACGGGAAGTTTAGGTTATATTTAGAAAATAATAGGGTATACAATGAGTAATTTCGAAGGTCCTTTTTATTTTTCCTAGAATTTTTCCACACACATGATTTTGTTGTAAATAGTAGGATTTTATGATTTAGTAAAATTGCGTTTGAATACGTAATTTGACTATCTGCCATTTTGGACTTAGATGCATATCCGTTTAACATTAGGTTCATGGGAATTGTTCTAATAAAAATAAAATGTATAACGTGAAATATATTCATTTTACGTAGTCTCAAGCCGTCCTTGAGCACCCTACAATACGTCCTTTGAACGATATAGGGTAGTTAAATATTTAAATACCCCCGTAGCAGCAAACCTGCATACTCAGCGAATTTCCAATGCATATTAATTTATCTTAATACCACATAAAGCCACATACCAAGTTTCATCAATATACATTCATAAATAAACGATTTATGACATTTTAATTATTCTCCATAAGAATAACATGGCGGCTGAGTATGCAGGTTTGCTGAAATAAGGAACACTAAAAATGGGCTTTCATACAAATATCATTATAACTCAACTAGGTAAAGCCACATACCAAGTTCTATTAATTTATGTTCATAATTAAAGGAGATAACACGTTAATTATTCTCCATAAGAATAACGGGGACGATTCATAACGTCAAGGTGCATAAAGTAAAGTAGCTATTTTTTACAGTTTTGTTATGTAGCGATTTCAAATCGTAAAGTTTCAAAACGTCCAGTTCATAATTATAAAGTGTTAAATATATAGTATTTCACAAAGTAAAGTTCCATAACGTAAAGTTATCAATTAATATAGTTTAATTTAAAATGCGTTTCAAAACGTAAAGTTTCATAACGTAAAGTAGCTATTATAATTTAAATAAAATATGTGAGTGTTTCACAAAGTAAAGTACCATAACGTCCAGTATTTAAATTTTAGTTCTATTCGGAGATAGAGTTGCATAAGGTAAAGTTTCAAAACATAAAGTTTGTATTTTTAAAAACCACCTGTTTCAAAACGTAAAGTTTCATAACGTCCAGTTAACAAACTCACTCCAGTTCGATCCAATTTCAGTACACGGGAATGTTCCAAAAAGTCGAGTTTTAAAACATTGAATTTAATTTAGTAGACTATTTCATAACGTAAAGTGACACAAGGTAAAGTACAGTCCGCTCCAGACAGTGTACTGCGTGTTGCCTTCCACAAGTTGCAGGCGGTCCTGAGCACGTATACATTGTTGCGTGTTGCCTTCCACAAGTTGCAGGCGGTCCCGAGCACGTGGAGATCTGTCGACAGCGCTCAGCGCCAGCGCGGCAACCGCGGCGTTTGTAGCCCAGTCAATAAATGTTTTGTGTCTGCACTCTTTTTGGTAAAGATGATCTTTTCTCAGTTGATAGACCATATTGAAAGACGTGTTTTCTCAAAAGTCCCCTAAAATCCGCATTGTGCTTCCCCTCCTATCCCCCCCTCAAAGCTCGAAATCGTAGACTTTAATGTTATCGAGTATAACTAATTAACAAAACGTTGTTTAGGGTTAACTCTTTTTAGTTCTTTTTGTCGATAAATGTTCTATCATTTTTATACAGATACTGTTGACGATAAATTAACTAAATAAATAAAAAAAGTTATTTTTGTTGTTTCAAATTTAGGTTTTTAATGTTTATTTTGGTTATACGTATAATAAATGAAAAACACTTCCTCTAAAACCGTTTGTACACACATTTCTGAACACATTTATAAATGAATATTAATGTTTTTAAGAAGTGAGGAACATGCGTAACTGTTAACTACGGTATGTTTGGAGCGCGAGGGCGGCAGAGCCTGGGCTAGCGCGAAAGATACATTATCTACTTATCTACTTGTTTTAAATCCCTTATGTTTAATCATTTCTACACTTACAAAATGTAGTGGTGTTTTATAGTTTATTATTGTTATACCGGCCTATAATAATATGATAAAGTAGATTTACTTTATTATTAATGTGTAATGTAATAAAACTCCAAATACGATATGTTCAATGATTTGAATGCGATATTATTTAATCGATCCACTTCAATTTTAAACATTGTATAGTTAATATACAATTTTTTAATACCAGTTTTACTTCGTGGTATAAATCAGCCCTTGGGCCTTTTCATTATCCACCAACTATGACCCACCGTGTCCCGGACTGGCTGAACCGGCAGCTGTCGTAAATTATAAGTTTCATATTTGTTTTCTGCAACTCTTATTTAAAAAAGCTTCAAGGAACTCCCATCCACCACAGACATTATGCACATTGATGACATAATATGTGAATATATATATATATATATATATATATATACTATATTATTATAATAACATTATAATATTATAAATGTATTATATTATGTACATAATATTATATATGTGAAAAATGCCAGTAAGCATAATGAAATTAATGAAGTAAGCATAATACAGTTCGGGTAACAATGCTCGGCATCTGGTTACCGTCTGATCTGGAATGACTTTTCGCCTCTATTTGGCTTGGTACCGTTAGTGTTTCAGTCTACTTTTCTCAACAGAAAGCAAAAATCACTTATTTCATTTTAAAACTTTTTTTTTTTTTAATGTATACTTTTATTAACGAGAAATTTCAGTAGTTTCTCGCCTTTCCCAGGTGCCAAGCACCGTGAACAGAGCTTTACTTGACATTCAACAATTGCCAAGTTAAACCCTCTTTCCCTGTAGACTGTAATCGCTACCATTAGTTGCTGGTACTCTTTTGCTTAGTTTCGGCGGAAAACTGTGTTAGCTTTCGACTATATTTGCTGAAGTGTAAAAATTAACGCGGGCCAGCGCCCTAACAGTTTTACCCTAACCCTATCCATTAGTATATTCTGGGATAAGGTTGCATGAGCTAGCCGTTTCCTAAGCTCCAGATACATAACGCCAGTTCCAGTATTGTTTAGGCTACCGGTATAATGTTTGTAATAAAGTTTGATCAAGTCTATGTAGTTTATAATACCTAAGAATAAAGTCGGCAGGTGTCAAACACCATCCTTTTTTTATAAAATGTCATCACGTCAATGAAGGATGAAATACGTAAGAAAGAATTAAGCCGACAAGTATCAAGACGTAAAGCTTAATAAAATCCATAATGTCTCAGGTCAATAACTTCCTTTGTTCCTGCCCAAACTCAAACTCATTTATTTGTCTAAAAACTGATACAGTACTGAACACGTCAAACTAGTTATATTTACAAATTAATGTTAAATACTATAATTTTGGTGTTTATTCTACGTCCAACCGTTGCAGAGATATTGAAAGGGCTAAACTATGGAGAATAAATAAAATGTTATATACAGTATCACTTATTTATGAATTGTTTGTATGAAACTTAGTAAGTGGCTTTATCTATTAGTGATACACATATATGTATATGCATTGGCAATTCGCTGAGTACATAGGTTTACTGCGAAGGGAATATTTTAATTTTGTTTTCGACAATCTCAGCTGTAATATCAATGTATCATAGTGTAATTGTGGCAGTGGCGTAAGTTAGGGATGGTTTTGAGAATATATTTGCTGGGGCCTCGAAAAAATCAGTATCGCAACTACACTGTTGTCATGTATTTTATATCCGATTATTTTGGTAAACGGGGAGACCCGAACAAGAAGACGGCTTCAAATTTTGTATACCCCCTATTTTTGGGGCGATAAATTCAATAAAACCATCGCCATCCCTCTACGACCCCCCTTTTAGCGAATTTCCCCTATAGGGAAGAAGCTATTACCGTAGTCGGCATGGTAAGACCTAGGCCCGGGACCATGATAACTTTTCGTTTTGAGGTCCCCAGACCCCAAAAACACCATTCGTTCGAAACTGTATATATATATGTGTGTGTCCGTGGGTGCGATAACTCTCGTAAAAAAGGTCCGATTTTGATGAAATTTGGTATAAACGTGTAAAGCAACATTTATGACTTTAAGTTCGAAAACCAGCCATATCGCTCTACTTTAAGGGGTATTTGGGGGGGTTTTGTACCCCAAAAATGGGTTTTTTGAGCTTTTTACATATAATTTTTGAAAAAGTCAAATTTTAGACTTAACCATTGGATTCAGCTTTAAAAAACACACAATTTGGTATTTTGATCATTCCTCTACGTCAATAGGTTACCAAGATATTGGAAGTGCTAAACACAGTACGTTGTCTAATGTTTTTATTATGGAGAATAAGAACAAAATTATATCTCGCTTCTTTATGAACGTATACTGACGAATCATAAACGTCAGTATACTGGCTTTATCTGGTTGTGGTCTATTGTTATTTCCTCAAAAAAAAACAATTTTTTGCTAAAGGTTCCCGTAGCAGCAAACCTGCGTACTCAGCCCCCATGTTATTCTTATGGAGAAAAATTAAAATGGTATGTCTCACTTAATTATGAACATAAATTAATAAAACCTCTTATATGACTTCACCTAGTTGAGTTATATTGATATATGCCTAAATACCCATTTTTTGTGTTCCTTCATGCAGCAAACCTGCGTACTCACCCCCCCCCATGTTATTCTTATGGAGATTAATGAAAATGGAATATATCGCTTATTTATGAATGAATATTGACGAAACTAGGTATGTAGCTTCACCTAGTTGAGTTATATTGATATTTGCATAAAAACCAATTGTTTATATTCCTTGTTTCAGCAAACCTATGTACTCATCCCCAATTTTATTCTTATGGAGAATAATTAAAATTGTATATATCGCTTATTTATTAATATATTTTTATGAAACTTGGTATGCGGCTTTAAGTGGTATTAAGTCATATATTATGCATTGGAAATTCGCTGAGTATGCAGGTTTGCTGTGACGGGGGTATTTTATTTAGGGGGGGTGAAACCCCCCTTTTTTCTTTTTTCAAGTTCATTTTTTTATTTTTTATTACATCCTAAGGAACACAGAACAACTTTAAAAAATGATACTGCCTGCCTAATTATAGAATAGGGGGGTAAAACAGTTATCTGAACATCCTTACATTTGAACATTTATTAATTTTGGTGCTATAACTTTGAGAGAGGGCTTAAAATGTTTGTATTAAAATAATAAAAACTAAAAATAAAACAACTTGAAAAAAGTAAAAAAGGGGGTTTTTACCCCCCCTAAATAAAAAAGAGGGGGGTCGTAGAGGGATGGCGATGGTTTTATTGAATTTATCGCCCCAAAAATAGGGGGTATACAAAATTTGAAGCCGTCTTCTTGTTCGGGTCTCCCCGACCCCCCAGACACCTATAAAAGACGTTCAGATAACTGTTTTACCTCCCTATTCTATAATTAGGGGGACAGTATCATTTTTTAAAGTTGTTCTGTGTTCCTTAGGATGTAATAACAAATAAAAAAATCAACTTGAAAAAAGTAAAAAAGGGGGTTTTTTACCCCCTAAATAAAAAAGGGGGGGTCGTAGGGGGATGGCGATGGTTTTAATGAACTTCTCGCCCCAAAAATAGGGGGTATACCAATTTTGGTTAAAAAATAATTACCAGAACCCTTCAACCCCCCCAGAGCCATAGGCTTACCGTGTTGCGTACGCTCTATATTACGATCATTGTTTATAGAGCATTAAAGGCTCGTTCTAACGGGAACATTGCTGGACTATAGAGAGGTTAGGGAATGTAGTCTATGGTTATGGGGACATCTCAGATGACCCTAACGAGGTTAATATATCTAAGGAGTCTCGTCTCGTGTAAAAAAGTGTAGCCTACGTGGTTGGCCACCTTTTTGCCCCTCTGTAAACTCTGCTCCCATATCAACCAATCAAATCCCCTCATCACAAGTTACATATTTATTAGCTGAGTAACATTTAACTTTTAAAGTGTCGATTTGATTGCCACCGAGGTGGGTACATTTCATGCGGAATATCCACTGCCGGGGTGACTGAGATAACCAGCTAGGCTATTGAAAATTGAATACTGATGAACAGTTATTTTGTTTACATAACAACAATACAACAATACTAGTAAAATTAGTTGACTGAACAGATAATTGAAACAACTGATGACAGATTTAGAACGAGGTCTAAATCTCTCTCTACTCCAACTGTTCGAACTTAATACAGTTCCCATAGCTGAAGGATATTCTGTGTCAAGTGTAGCTGTGACCCACTAGTATGAAGGGTTCCATAAGTCTAAATGAAATTTCAACAGGTCAAGTGGTCGACGAGTGGCTGTGCAACGCAGTGGCTTTGACCTAGTGGGAGGGCGGTCTTGGAGTACCTGAAGAAAAATTACAGTCAAACCCCAGATAAGACCTCCAGATATATTAGGAAGTCTAGCGCATTATTGTTACAGAGTGTCGTCTCGAGTAACACCAATTGGCCTTTTTTAAAACCAAGCGCAGGGCCGTATTAAAGCATAGCCTACTTAGGCTCTCGCCCAGGGGCCCGCACCACACAAACCCCCATTCAAAAGCCTGATACAATCAATAAAAATGTCACCTTAATAATGTTTTTAATTTGTTCATCTCCCTCGTTATTTCTTTGTTAGTTCCTGTTAGTCCCCTCATAAATACCGTTAGTTCATCAATATTAACCCTGTTAAAGCCTTAAATCAATAGGTAGCTCAACTTCACACTATGAAAAGTAGCTTACCCACAGTTAAACTACATAATTTATATTTCTTTATGTCTATAGTTAGTTCTTCGTTAGTTCCTGTTAGTTCCCTCATAAATACCGATAGTTCAATAGGTAATGGTTTCACAGCCGAAAATTCAATTTTGGTTAGCTAACATTCCAGTGGATGTAGTAGCCTACCCATATTTACGAAAGATTATTGAAATTTGTTCACGTCTCTCGTTAGAACTAACAGCATTTATGATGGAACTAACAGGAACTAACGGAGAACTAACAAGAGACATGAACAAACTTCAATAAACTTTCATCAAAAAGGGTAGGCTACTACATACATTGGAATGTTGGAATGTTGGCTTGAGATTACATCCCTGTATAGAGTCTTGTTAAAAGTATGCGTCACAGCTTATTTGTAATAGTTTGTATCAATATTACAAATTATTGTGTCTCCTTGTTAAAAGTATGCGTCAAATAATTTGTAATTATTTGTAGCATTAGTACCAATTAATTTGAATTCAAATACAAGCCCCCTCTACTCCTAACACCTCAGGACCGGACCCTCACCTGGATTAAAAAATGGCCGAACCAGCTGGGGTTATTTGTGAATGTAAAACACCGATCTATAATAACATCCAAGTTATGAAAAATATACTTATTAAATGTGCTTAGCAATTACAAAATAAACAACATTCACCCGTCAGCTATACTGATATATTTTGTTTATATTTTGACTTGAAATTAAACAAACAAACTGACTTCTGTCAATACTTTCCATGGAAAACTCTTCCTCTGGCGGTATTCTCATTTCTATGAGGCCAGCTGGACCCATGGAGGAATCATTACCCACGAAATCAATCATTTACACCACCTCCATGGCCGGACTATCCGACGGCCGAACCAAAGATTTTTAATTTTATGTGCAATTATAATTACGAACACGCTATTTATAAAATAATATTTTTCAGCGAGCAATTCCTGAATGCGTGGCATGCAGAGCACATGCTGCGACGCATGTGGTTGCACCCTGCGGCCACCAGTGTCTCTGCGGAGACTGCGGAGACGAAATACGGGCGCAGGCAGCTAATGGGCAACACGGCCTCCGCTGCCCAATGTGCCGGGCAGATGCCGTTTTTATAATAGCGGTGTTTATTAATTAGTCTCAATCGATAATATATGCGTATTAAAGGTTTTTGAGGATTGATTTTGCGTATTATTTTATATACACAACATTTGACTAAACAAAACGAATATAAATATCTAACCAGTCCTGACCATGAGGTTGTTTGAAATTTGTTTTGTTGCCCTTTCTTTGTTCCCCTTATCCGTTTAGTACCTGTTTTATCCAAGGTGCTAGAACATTTTATCTACAGTCAGGTAAGCACTTTATTTGAAGTAAATTATGTATTTAACAACTATCAATTTGGCTTTAGAAGTCCACTGTGGATGGAATTGATGCCATCCATTGTCAAAGAATCCATATGGTGTTCTGGTCAAAGAAACGCCTATGAAAACAGGGATTTTGCCTGCGCAACCTTTATTGATCCGAGTAAGGCCTTTGACTGTGTCGACCATGATGTGTTGCTCCAGAAGCTGGAATTTTACGGAATCAAAGACAACGCTTTAAATCTTTTTCGATCATCTATATCTATAAAAGTGGAAGTATGTATGTATATATGTATGTAGCCTATGGACTCCGAAACCGCTCGACAGATTGTAATGAAACTTTCAGGAATTATTAAGCATTATTCAAGGATGGTTTGTGTGAAGTTTGGTGCAAATCTGTCCAAAGGGCTCCGACCCAGAGGGCATACAAGGGTGCAGTGTCAGGTTTTAGAAATTTAGTGTTTACAAAATTTACAGCTGTAATTAATTAACAGCTGTAATTAAAAAATTAAAAGTTTTGGGCGCAGCAACGCGCACAGGGTAACTGCTAGTCTAAATATATAAAAGAGGAAGTATGTATATATATATATATATATATATATATATATATATATGTATGTAGCCTATGGACTCCGAAACCGCTCGACAGATTGAAATGAATCTTTCAGGCATTATTAAGCATTATTCAAGGATGGTTTGTGTGAAGTATGGTGCAAATCTGTCTAAAGGGCTCCGACCCAGAGTCCATACAAGGGTGCAGTGTTAGGTTTTAGAAATTTAGTGTTTACAAAATTAACAGCTCTAATTAGTAAACAACTTAATTTGGGCGCAGCAACGCGTGCCGGGAAACTGTTAGTATCTTATAAATTTAAGACAGACAGGATACCCTGGAGCAGTTTCCCCGAATAATTTGAAATTTGTTGTAATATATAAAAAAAGTCACGGTATAATCAATAATTACTATAATTTTGTCGCCCAAACAAAATACTCAAACCACGCTTATGGCCGTGATCCTGAATGGCGTTGTTTTACTGGAGGACGGGGGCCGCTGCTTCGCGGGGTCTGGGCTTGCGCTGCGAGGATGTGGAAGCCGCGCCAGGCGCCAAGCACGCACACTACTTTGGTGGGTGGGGGCAAACGAAACGGCAAGCTGCAGGTGGTGGCGGTGGCTCTCCGCCGAAATACGGTATTAGTTCATTTGAAGGCGCTGAAAATAACCCATATTCGCCTTGACTCATGCCGGCTCTTAAATACCCATTGCGGCATAGCCCTAAAGAAGTGTTAAAATTGAGAACACATCCGATTTTTTATTCTGATTTGTAAGATACGTTCATGGTAAATTGAAGATAATTTTCTTATCTGGTTTTTGTGTCATGAAGTCACCCACAAAAAAAAAACGAACATTCAGATTTTGAACATTATAAGGAATAAGGATAAATAAACACACTCTATGTTCGCACTCTATCGGTCATATTTTTGTCCAATTTACTTAAAATTTTATTGCTAAACTTTTCCCTTTAACGAGTTTTAACAATTCACTGGGAATAAATACCGGAAAACGCTTCACCCCATTATGGAGTTGTATTACAAGTTTTTGACTCTTTGAGCTCAATAGGGACAAAGATGTCCCTGTGTAGTTTTTGTATAACAAAATAGAAAGCTTCAATACCCCCGTCGCAGCAAACCTGCTTACTAAGCGAATTTGCAATGCAAATATGTGGGTATCACTACTACCTAGAGCCACTTACCAAGTTTCACAAAAATACATTCATTAATAAGTGATATATAACATTTTATTTATTCTCCATAAGAATAAATTTATAAATGAGTACACAGGTTTGCTGCAACAAGGAAGATAAGATATGTGTTTTTTTTTTGCAATTAACTCAACCAGGTGAAGCTACATACCAAGTTTTATTAATTTAGGTTCATAACTAAGGGATATATACAACTTTACTTATTCTCCCTATGAATAACATGGGGGCCGAGTATGCAGGTTTGCTGCTGCCGGGAAAAATCAACAAAAAACTTTTTTTTCTATTATCAATATACCACAACTAGTTGAAGCCACATACCAAGTTTCATCAATATACGTACATAAATAATCAAAATATAACATTTTACTTATTCTCCATAAGATATGACATTGGACAACGTACTGTGTTTAGCACTTTGAATGTCACTGCAACGGTTGAACGTAAAACAACAATTAAAACACCAAAATGATGGTTTTGTAGAGCTAAACTGATTGGTAGAAAGAAATGTGGAGTTTTTGGTGAAATTATCTGATGAAAATCTAAAAACCGTATTCCCATAAGATTAACATGGGGAATTTTATGGACACATTTTTTGACTTTTCTCCACGACCACAAAACCTAGCTTAATGATTCAAAATACTAAATTTGTTTAAGCTCTAAAAAACGGCTATAACCAAAATCTAGTGTTTTAAAATTTTTAGGGTAAAAAGTTCAAAAAACTGATTTTTGGAAAATTTTAACCCCCCATAAAACCCCCTTCCCACAAACCGATCGATCTGGTTTTCGAACTTAAAGTCATAAATGTTACTCTCCACATTTGTGCCAAATTTCATAAAATTCGGGCGCTTCTTTCAAAAGTTATCACGGTAATGGACACACACACACACACACACACACACACACACACACACACACACACACACACACACACACATATATATATATATATATATATATATATATATATATATATATATATATATATATATAAAGAGAGAGATATAATAAACAAAAAGTAAATAAACTTTAGTACCCTGGTAAAATCATTTGAATTACACTTACTTATTTTAATTAAACAGTAGGCCTAAGTCAAAACTACTTTAAATTTAACTCAAAGTTTTTTAAACAAAAATACCCCCGTCACAGAAAACCTGCGTACTCAGCGAATTTCCAATGCATATATATGTGACTCACTACTACATAGAGCTATTTACCAAGTTTCACAAAAATACATTCATAAATAAGTGATATATAGCATTTTATTTATTCTCTATAAGAATAACATTAGGGCTGAGTATGCCGGTTTGCTGCTACGGGAACTATCGGGCAAAAAATGGATTTTTGTGCAAATATCAATAGACCACAATGAAATGAAGCAATATACCAAGTTTCGTCAGGATAAGTTGATAAATAAGCGAGATATACAATTTTTCTTATCCTCCATAAGAATAACATTGGACAACGTACTGTGTTTAGCACTTTCAATATCTCAGTAACCCACTGACGTAGAGCAATGATTAAAACATTAAATTGTGCGTCTTTTTAAGCTGATTCCAATGGGAAAAAATAAAATTTTACTTTTTCAAAAATTGTATGTAAAAACTCAAAAAAAAAACATTTTTGGGGTACAAAACCCCCCCAAAATACCCTTTCGGATAGGTCGATCCGTCTGGTTTTCGAACTTAAAGTCATAAATCCTGCTTTACACGTTTGTACCAAATTTCATCAAAATCGGACCTTTTTTACGAGAGTTATCGCACCCACGGACACATATATATACAGTTTCGAACGAATGGTGTTTTTGGGGTCTGGGGACCTCAAAACGAAATGTTATCATGGTCCCGGGCCTAGCTCTCACCATGCTGACTACGGTAATAGCTTCTTCCCTATAGGGGAAATTCGCTAAAACAGTAGGTGTTTCAAGTATATATATATATATATATATATATATATATATATATATATATTTAAACAAAATATTAATAAAACATCTCAGTTAAGCTGACTGGCGAATTTGATTTATGTTTTAAATTACTTAGACCATCTTAAAAGTCGATTTTGTATGAAATGGTATGTTTTTTATAGATTGGTATTTTAAATTTACAATTAACACTGGCTGGTGATTTTGTAATCCAGCTAAGGTTCCGGTTACTAGGTGGCTGGACTAGAGGGAGTCATTCACAATAGCATGAACAATAATTTCTTGACTTTTATTATCATTTAAAACTCTTCATTGTTTCACGTATTAAAAAGCAGTCAACCGGTAATGACAATGAACAAATAACAATAGAAATGTGTAATGGAGTGCTTATATAAGTTGCCAAAAGAAAGTATTCTACGAATTCCAAATGCATCAGACAAACAGCAGTTTTGGTAGTCAAATGAGGAAACCCTTGATAATGTCGAGTTATGTTTAACGTCTTGGTTAACATGACTAGTTTCTTCTAATTTATTTGCGGACTATTGATTAGCAAATGTGCATATTTCACGATTTAAAAAGTCTAAAACTATTACACATCACACGTTAAACATGCCACGGTATACATAAAGTGAAATATATTCGGATGATATGACGCCGTGTCGGTGCGTAACCTCAAATTAGCCACGCTATATCCCCGGGTTACCGGTAATGCTTGGGAAATGACGTGATATACTGGTTACAGATCCTGTATGGATACGTGGGGTTAATATTTTCACGAATTCAGTATATGAATATGAATTGTTTTAGAGTGAAATAACGGCATTCAAAAAGTCAGTAATTAAATAGTTGTGCATCACTACAATTACAATCGACATTGCTTACTTTATTTAGTCGACATTAATTTACAAATCTCAAGTTATGAATTCTTCAGGGTTGGGGATTTAGTCTTTTTGTAAGATTTTCCCCAATTGTTTTATGTAGTTGCTCGAAGTTTTATTTTATACTTTACACATTTATATTTAGACAAAGATGTATTCAAGCAGATTTTTTAAAAATAGTATTATATAGTAACATTTACTTTTATGTAAACTTACTGTGCGTTTTTTAAATGTCAATATTAAAATACCCCCGTCGCAGCAAACCTGCGTACTCAGCGAATTTCCTATGCATGGAATTTTCTTACTACCACATAAAGCCACTTACCAAGTTTCATAAAAATACATAAATAACTAAGTGATATATAGCATTTTATTTATTCTCCATAAGAATAACATTAGGGCTGAGAACACAGGTTTGGTGCAACAAGGAAGATGAAAATATGTTTTTTTGCAATTATCAATATAACTCAACCAGGTGAAGCTACATACCAAGTTTTAATGATTTATGTTCATAATTAAGGGAGATATAAAGCTTTACGTATTCTCCATAAGAATAACATTAGGGATGAGGATGCAGGTTTGCTGCTAAGAGGATAATAAACAAAAAATCATTTTTTTGTGCAAATACCAATATACCAGTACTAGGTAAAGCCACGTACCAAGTTTCATCAATATTCATTCATTAATAATAGAGATATAACATTTTAAATATTCTCTATAAGGATAACATTGGACAACGTACTGTGTTTAGCACTTTGAATTACTCGGCAACGGTTGGACGTAGAATCACAATTTAAACACCAAAATGATTGTTTTGTAGAGTTAAACTGATTGGTAAAAGTAAATGTGAAGTTTACAGTAAAATTAATTGAGGAAAAGTAAAAAACCACTTTCCCATAAGATTAACATGGGAGATTTTATGAACACGTTTTTTGGATTTTCTCCGCAACCACTTAAATAGGTTAATGATTCAAAATACCAAATTATTTGTTTTTTAAGCTCTATAAAATGGCTAAAACTAAAATTAAGTGTTTTTAAAATTGTAGGGGGAAAAATTCAAAAAACTGATTTTTGAATAATTTAAAACCCTTATAAAACCCCCTTCCCATAGTCCGATCAATCTGGTTTTCGAACTTAAAGTCATAAATGTGACTCTACACATTTGTGCAAATTTCATCAAAATCGGGCGTTTCTTTCAAAAGTTATCGCGGTAACGGACACACACACACACACACACACACACACACACACACACACACACACATATATATATATATATATATATATATATATATATATATATATATACCGGGTGTCCAAAAAGTCCCGGGTCGGTTAAATATTTGTCGAAATATTTAAAATAGAGCTACAAAACTTTGCACAAAGTTACTGGACATAAAAATCTATTTTAACACATATTCAGTGATCCGCTACTTCCTCAGGGGGACGGCCCGCTAGGAGTCAGAAGAAAATCTTAAATGTAAGCATAGGTTGATATGCATATCAAATAAAAGGTCTTTATTAGTAGAGTACAGAGCCGCAAACCCGACCTCAAACGGAGAAACGAGTCAAAAATGACAGCCGTTCAAAGATGGCTTGAGTTTGCAACTTAGGTTAATGTAGAAAATAAACTGACGAGCTTTTTGATTTTAACATTACTAACCCAAAACTGTTTACAATTAATACTGTTGTAGAAATAAGTTTCATTATTTCTGAGAGGGATCGAAAATAAAACAAACAAGGAAAATGAATGAGCCATGATAAACCTAAAAGAGAAAGTTATTTGTGACTGATAGTGTGTTCCATGAACTTGATTACATTTACATAAGTTGCAAACTCAAGCCATCTTTGAACGGCTGTCATTTTTGACTCGTTTCTCCGTTTGAGGTCGGGTTTGCGGCTCTGTACTCTACTAATAAAGACCTTTTATTTGATATGCATATCAACCTATGCTTACATTTAAGATTTTCTTCTGACTCCTAGCGGGCCGTCCCCCTGAGGAAGTAGCGGATCACTGAATATGTGTTAAAATAGATTTTTATGTCCAGTAACTTTGTGCAAAGTTTTGAAGCTCTATTTTAAATATTTCGAAAAATATTTAACCGACCCGGGACTTTTTGGACATCCGGTATATATATACATATATATATATATATATATATATATGTATATATGTATATATATACATATATATAAATTTGAACGAATGGTGTTTTTGGCATCTGGGGACCTCAAAACAAAAAGTTATCATTCTCTTGGGCTTAAGTCTTACCACCTACGGTAATAGCTCTTCCCTATAGGGGAAATTTGCTAAAAGGTATAACAAAGGAATGAAGTATTTTTATGGTATTAATCATCTTTTTAATAATAATTGTAAATGACTCATTGACAAAACTTATTGATACGTCAAACAACCCTTCATTAGTAATAAATTTGCAAATTTAAATTAGGAGTTTTTGCTGGAATAATAGTTACTTTGATTAAGCAGCAACCACAACCATAAATATAGTAAACGGCTTCAATTCATTTAATTGTGTAAAAACCAGTCTACCCACAGCCTGGAATTGTCTATGGTAACGTTGTGATCTATACCCCGCTCTTGTTATTAGCTTAGTTGGAGAGTGATCCACACTAACAACTCACTAATGATGTGTATCACTGACATGGGCAATGGTGTGCTATAACCCTGCAGTTACTGTTACTCCGCTGATGCCAAGGCGTATTGACGTGAACATTAAATTGTCTACGGTAACGTTGTGATCTATACCCCGCTCTTGTTATTAGCTTAGTTGGAGAGTGATCCACACTAACAACTCACTAATGATGTGTATCACTGACATGGGCAATGGTGCGTTATAACCCTGCAGTTACTGTTACTCCGCTGATGCCAAGGCGTATTGACGTGAACATTAAATTGTCTACGGTAACGTTGTGATCTATACCCCGCTCTTGTTATTAGCTTAGTTGGAGAGCGATCCACACTAACAACTCACTAATGATGTGTATCACTGACATGGCCAATGGTGTGTTATAACCCTGCAGTTACTGTTACTCCGCTTATGCCAAGGCGTATTGACGTGAACATTAAATTGTCTACGGTAACGTTGTGATCTATACCCCGCTCTTGTTATTAGCTTAGTTGGAGAGCGATCCACACTAACAACTCACTAATGATGTGTATCACTGACATGGGCAATGGTGTGTTATAACCCTGCAGTTACTGTTACTCGCTGATGCCAAGGCGTATTGACGTGAACATTAAATTGTCTACGGTAACGTTGTGATCTATACCCCGCTCTTGTTATTAGCTTAGTTGGAGAGCGATCCACACTAACAACTCACTAATGATGTGTATCACTGACATGGGCAATGGTGTGTTATAACCCTGCAGTTACTGTTACTCCGCTGATGCCAAGGCTTATTGACGTGAACATTAAATTGTCTACGGTAACGTTGTGATCTATACCCCGCTCTTGTTATTAGCTTAGTTTGAGAGTGATCCACACTAACAACTCACTAATGATGTGTATCACTGACATGGGCAATGGTGTGTTATAACCCTGCAGTTACTGTTACTCCGCTGATGCCAAGTCGTATTGACGTGAACATTAAATTGTCTACGGTAACGTTGTGATCTATACCCCGCTCTTGTTATTAGCTTAGTTTGAGAGTGATCCACACTAACAACTCACTAATGATGTGTATCACTGACATGGGCAATGGTGTGTTATAACCCTGCAGTTACTGTTACTCCGCTGATGCCAAGTCGTATTGACGTGAACATTAAATTGTCTACGGTAACGTTGTGATCTATACCCCGCTCTTGTTATTAGCTTAGTTTGAGAGTGATCCACACTAACAACTCACTAATGATGTGTATCACTGACATGGGCAATGGTGTGTTATAACCCTGCAGTTACTGTTACTCCGCTGATGCCAAGGCGTATTGACGTGAACATTAAATTGTCTACGGTAACGTTGTGATCTATACCCCGCTCTTGTTATTAGCTTAGTTTGAGAGTGATCCACACTAACAACTCACTAATGATGTGTATCACTGACATGGGCAATGGTGTGTTATAACCCTGCAGTTACTGTTACTCCGCTGATGCCAAGGCGTATTGACGTGAACATTAAATTGTCTACGGTAACGTTGTGATCTATACCCCGCTCTTGTTATTAGCTTAGTTGGAGAGCGATCCACACTAACAACTCACTAATGATGTGTATCACTGACATGGGCAATGGTGTGTTATAACCCTGCTGTTACTGTTACTCCGCTGATGCCAAGTCGTATTGACGTGAACATTACATTTTCATTTGGTTTTGTATTAAGTTACAACGACAATGAAGGCAATTTTCATACCACAGATTATTGGTATTAAACTGTATTGGAGTTTAATAACAAAACAATTCACGATTTCATAGGAGTTTTAATAACTTTGATTAAAGTTTATACATACTTATGTCTAATACTTAAAAAATAAATGCCGTAGTCAAATGCCAGGTTTAAAGGTATTCTTTGTTTTTTGAATTCCTGTAAATTCTAATATGGTTTTAACTTAAAGTTAACTAACAGACTAATCAATTTTTCAGTTTATAAATTACCGTTTGACACATATTTATGAACTTTTCTAAATGTTAAGCGATGAAAAGTAAGGAAACGTTGAGTTGTGTCTTATTTTAAAATCAGGTATAATGGAGAGTACGCAATAAGATTTATTTCAGTAATACAAATTCAAATATTCCCTTTTCCATGTTACTTATGTTGAAAATTTAATATGAGTGTTGTATTATACTGCAATAATAATAATTTCCCTATTTAAGGTGACTATATAGACTGCATTGAAAAATTCAGTAATATAAATAAAAACATAAGTTTGAACAACATAGTTTGCCTAAACTACATTTTTGCACTCTTCTGATGTCTAAATTTGGTAACAAACGTATGTATCCTATCTCAAAAGCCTGAACAACGTAATGTGATCAAACTCCGTCGTACCCAACTTTCCAATGGTAGCAAGACATTTAGTTTTTCCTAGCTGCTCGCCATCAACTTGTCAAACGATTATAACAACAATAGATTCCAGAATTTAACAGAATTTAACACCATGAAATTACAGAATGATAAAAGAAAGGAGGCACGCAATATTTTTAACCGGATTTCCCTCTCTTGAAAATCTTGTTAAACAAGCAAAGTGTATCATGTGACTTATTTTACGTTATTATTTTCTATAAAACTAAACTAGACAGAACCAGATTCAATTACAGTGACATTAAATTAAACTGTTAGGACTTATAGACAACAGCACATTTATGCAATTTACAAGTTTTCAAATTTTAATTTCTATGAACCACATAGTCTTAACATGGTTTTACCTTTTTTCCAGTGTAATAGTAATCTTCACGTATTGTATGCGCAAGGGACACGTAACCTTTTTCGGTAGTAAAATGAAACAAAAAAATAATGTGATAAAATTGTGTCATGTAAACATTTGGCAACAATTAATATATTGATAATTATTACATAACATACCTTGTTTCGTTGAAATGTCGAAGCCTAGTTCGTCTTAATAGGGACGACAAATAATATGAGGTTGGAGGAAGTTAAAGGTATCTTTAATTGGAACTTATAAATAGTATATTTAACTACTTACTACATATTTTGTTCATAACATAGTCTTCAAATATAGTATTCAAATCGTACCAAAGCGTTCTTCTAAAAACATTTTAACGAACATTCTACACGACGTTACACTCGGATAGTTTCTCAGTTCGTTAAAGGATGTAAAAGAGTACGTTTAAAGACAAACAGCATGAAAACAGACATCATGATCGTATCACGGTCGTTCTATTTGACTACCAAAGCAGCCAGCATAACAACTGATTTGTAGGTAGCAAATCTGGTTGGGAATAAACGAGCAATAAATTTACCATCACTACCCAGGTTTAATTATTTTGAAGCTTGAAACAGCTATTATATAGCTTTATGTTAAATGAAAAATTGGTAGTAAATGTACACGTGTTAAATTACAGAAGCAACGTAATAAACCTTAAAATTTTGAAATATAAAAATAAACTCAACTAGGCTACTTGGCTACGACGCCTATCTACAACTTTACTTTAAAATACTTACTTAAGACTTGATTGTTTTTTTCTTTCTTAATAAAAAGAATATTAATATTTAGAAGTTTGCATTGTTACTATTTATACCTTGTAGGACTTTTAATGTGATATTTTACCAGGCAGTATAAATGTTACATATTACAAATTAACAGTTTTAGCCTCCTTTACATTATGAATCACTTTTAGCGAATTTCCCCTATTGGGAAGAAGCTATTACCGTAGGTCGCATGGTAAGACTTAAGCCCAAGACCATGATAACTTTTCATTTTGAGGTCCCCAGATGCCAGAAACACCATTCATTCAAATTTGTATGTGTCCTTAAGCACGATAACTCTCGTAAAAAAGGTCCGATCTTAATGAAATTTGGAAAAATGTGTAAAATGCCATTTATTTGAACGAGTTCGAAAACCAGATGAATCGCACCATCCGAAGGGGGGGTTTTGGGGGTTTTGTACCCCAAAAATGTGTTTTTGGGGTTTTCACATGTTTTTATTTAAATCAAATTTTAATTCATACCATTGAATTCAGCTTGAAAAACAAACAATTTGGTATTTTGATCATTACTCTACGTCAATTGGTTACTGTGATATTGAAAGTGCTAAACACAGTACGTTGTCTAATGTTTTCTTATGGAGAAAAAGAGAAATTGTATTTCTTGCTTATTTATAAACATAAAATGACGAAATTTGGTATATGGCTTCATCTGGTTGTGGTTTATTGTTGTTTCCACACATAAAATATTTCACTCATGGTTCCTGTAGCAGCAAACCTAGGTACTTGGTCCCCATTTTATTCTTATGGAGAATACTTAAAATATTATATATCGCTTATTTATGAATGTATATGGATGAAACTTGGTATGTGACTTCACTAAGATGAGTTCTATTGATATTTGCATAAAAACCCATTATTTTGGGTTCCTTGTTGCAGCAAACCTGCGGACTCATCCCCAATGTTATTCTTATGGAGGAAAATTAATATTTTAAATATCGCTTATTTGTGAATATATTTCTAAGAATTCTGTTAAGTGTTTTAATGTGTTATGTTATATATTCATTGGAAATTCGCTGAGAATGCAGGTTTGCTGCGACGGGGGTATTTACTAATCTGTCTGTACAACATTTATACAGCAACTATCTACAGCACGTTCAATGTTATTTTGTGTGAGGTAAGTGAAACAGGTATTATACGTGATAACGTACGTTGCTTGGCAAACAAATTGTTATTTGATACCTAAATGTGAAATACACCCTCGATCTTTATTCCTGAGTATGGATCAATAAGCAATAAAGTGTTATCAGATACGTGAGACTACGATTCATTTTGTTACATTCAAGCAATCAAGATAGCTAAAAACACTGTTTTCACAATTGAGTTAAACTGAAATCCTTACCCACTAGTTGCATAATACTGGGGAAACGTAAATCAAATTTGCTCAGCGGCAGGCCAGTTTGAGAGTAACTGAGATGGAACTATGGAAGAGCAGTGATCTATAGAAACTCGGAAGCCGAAGCTCGCAGACGAGCTATTGCTGTAAGGGCCCAGCGGCGGCAAACATTCACCAGAAATACGTGAGGCGTCTTTTAAATTGCTACCTTGGAATACTACACGACCCTAGGATGAACACATAGTGGAGCGGCGAGTTAAGAGTCAAGTCACGAGTCAAGCTGCTAGCGCCTAAAGTGAAGGTACAAGCAGCGCGTCATGGGTTGACGAAGGAGATGCGAGCGACGTGTCATCAGTCAGTAAAATTTTCTCCGATAGTGAGAATGAGTTTTTGTTTGAACACGTTGCACTCCGAGTTTAACGAGTTGTTAATACCAGGAACCATTCTGTTCAATCGGTAAATAAATATCGCAATAAATACTGAGAATACTACTACTTATTTCCTTAGCTGAAGGAGTAATCTGATAGATTTTGTCAATAAACACGAATCTTCGAGTAACACAGTATCTTCGAGTATATATTGAACCTCATCAATCCTCACATGGTGACCAAGTACACCAAATAGTAAAATGTGTCTATATATCCATTTCCATCATCAACTGATCGCACAGGCAGCCTCGAGGCAACTGCAACACCGCTTCAAAGAATTCGCTAGTGAATTCCCAAGCTTCGAGACAAGGTCCATGTCGATGAATGAAGTGCTGCTTGGCTCCTCGTCCTTACTATGTGTGGATCAACTTAAACGTTTGGAGGATTTAATCAAGCGTTGCTAGACTCGGTTCTTGACTCTTGACTTGCCAATCCACTATGTTTTCACCCTATATTATTCGGTTAACATAGGCTATATCTTACTAACGCTATGCATTGAGTGCGGACGAAGCGCAACAGGTAACGGCTAGTGTATAATATTACTATAGTTTTTAATTCCAAACTTATACTCAATATTATAATGTTGAGGTACAGTACAGTCACAGAAAACTAGATGCTCATAGGTTTCTGTGGAACAGTTTAGTATCACTACTTTGATAATAATTTAATCAATTATAATTTTCCACTTCCATATCACCACGTAATATTCCCTGAGTGGCTTACAAAGCTTTATAAAACTAGTAAAAGTGAGAACTTGATGAGATTATTAGGAGATGAACTCAAGTAAGAGATGCTAACACTATGATTGATTAAGTATGTAATTTTAATTGCATCCATAACTTGAATGTGTCAGTTCAAACAGTGAATTATTAGTTTAAAAAGAAGAAAACTACATAATAGCTTAGAAGGAATACAAATTTTTACAATTAGTGGTTTAACTACCTGATTAACGGTAATCCAAATTCAGAATAAAGTATTTAAACCACTAATTGTATTCACTAGTGATCCGGAGGCTATCAATCCTATATGAAAGATTTTTAGTTCCATCGTCACTACCATATCTGGCAAGTTCCTCAAAATGGGGTGGCAATGCGATGGAAGATTCGGGCAATAGGGGTTTACAAATGTTACACGTGATCCGATTCTTAAGTCTTCTTACACTTATTTCAAATATAACTCTAAACTTTCTTTGAGGTTTTTTTTATTTGTGTTGCTAAATGGAGTAGCTTACATGAAAGACTGCAATTTCGCTACAGTTTAATTTACCTTTGGCTCTCGATTTACTTTTAATATGAATAACTAATAACTTACTCTTAATATTTGTTATAATAATTGTTGATTAACATTTTAAACTTGTCTTTGGTAACTAACCAGGTTTAATTAAGTAACCTTAATTCCGAGATATACTGTAATACACCTGTTTTTCTACGTTAATTGTATTTCCTGCTTTAGTCATTGCCATTGTCATTGTCATTAGTCATTGCTAAGCGGTCCTAAAAAGGGGTGTGTTAATTTCTCTCTCGCCGAAATAGGGTGTATTGTCATCTGTTAATATACTATTTGGCGTAAAATGTATTCATCGTAAAGTTAAAAATTGTCTCCTACGTTGGTCCTCAGTATCTCGACTGTATGAGTAAAATTGTCTTAAATAGTTGTGCGAGTTGGTGGCGTTGTCAAGTTGGTGAACTCCGAAACTTGACAACGGCCTGGCGAGGGTTCGAATGTCAGTTCTCCCAAGAAGATTTTATAGTCTGGACGGACAAATTAATGCGAAAAGAGGCTGCTAACTCCTTTAAAATAATCATGTAAATCTTCTATGTAATCCTAACAAATTTAAGAGTTTATGTAAGAGAATATTTATTATTATTTATTAGGCCTACAACCGAACAGTCAGATAAACTCCAGTTAAATTTGACTAGTCGCTTCAAGAATCTATACCAATAGCGAGTTTCTGTTAATAGTTTACGAGTAAAAAGGTTGTTGTCGTCAAGTGCTACACAACATTCATATTTTTACACATACATATTTTAATCAAAAGATCAAGTACCTTTTTAGAAATTGTTTCCTACCATTTTACAATACAAATAAAAGCATTGAAATAACTGCTGATAGTCTGTTATTGTTGTATGTCAAAGATAATGTTATCATTAAAAATGGAATTGGGTGACTTGTAGAAAGCCTTGTATAGGATATTTTATCACTTATGGTTTCAGTCGTTGCTTCAGAACATTTCACAATATTCAACTACCGTGAAAATGTTCATTATAAGTAGAACCATCTTCCCTAAACTGCACTGATGTACTCTTTAAGGTAACTAGACACACTTTCTTTTAACATTCCTAGCTTAGTTTTTGAATCGTAGGCAAAATCGTTAGGCAAATTTACCTATATCCTCCCAACTAAATTGTATTAATGTACAAAACTATATCTGATCCATATATAAATGCAGATATATATATATATATATATATATATATATATATATACATATATACAGGGTGAGTCACACCACTCGTCCAGCATGTATAACGGGAGAACGGTTTGGTCTAAAGTCATCAAACAAAATTCTTCCCCACTCAAACTCAAATTCTTCCTACTCAATATGGGCTATCTATTAAAAATATTTTCTATAAAATCTATGCACAAAATGTTCCAAAACTGAAGGTCACGGGTTCGAATCTCAAAATTCTTATGTAAACATAGGAAATATTATACATCATTTTAAAGGTCATCATTTTAAAATAAACATTTTGGCGAAAACATAATTAAATTATCTTTATCCGTTTCGAAATGGTGGCCATTTTTGTGAAAAATATTGACATTTACGGAATACATTGTATTTTATAAACCACTAATTGTATCTATTTCCCGACTTAAATTTCTTACCCGTGATAAACTCAGCTTTACTCGGGTATGCTACATGACAGGCTTTTTTGAGAAAATATATATTTAAAAAAATATTTATTTTGAAATACCTATATGCCCAAAATTCAAAAAAGGCCAATGGTAGTATGTCAAAAAGCGTTCCATTGAAAAGGTCTTGTAAATTATAGCAACTTTCTAATTTACACCAACCTTGTATCTCTTTTCGTTTTTCTGCAATCAGCAAAATAACATTATTTTCCTATTTGAAATGCATGTTAATTAAACATAACACATAAAACGAATGTGGCCACAGAATACATGCAAGTGTTATGCAAATTTAATTAATTAATTGTGTTGGGTGATATTCAATGTAAATATATCTAGAGTATTCATAAACCTTTCTCCAACTTCCCGGTAGGTTGGAGAGGTGACATTTGTTTAACTGATTCATTAGGTTTCAAATAGGCAAAGTAGAGGATTCTTATAATTATTTTAACGCAGGTCTCCACCCAATGGGTTGTCAAAGTTCCAAGCTTTTCTAGTGGGCATTAAATCTATTTGATAGATGATAACATAAAAAGATGTTTATAGTGTAGACTTTCACGGTCTGAAGATACATACACTCTTGTAGTTCATTTCCGGGTTGGTTCGTGTAGAAGTGAACAAAGCTGGTGGCCGACGTTTCGGATATATTTCAATATCCATCTTCAGGGTGACGTAAATAGCAAGAACTTACTAAAAACTCTCAATTCACTAATTAATTCCGGTCGTTGCCCTGAAGATAGATGTTGCAATTGGATGAAGCGAGCGAAGCGAGTTGAATCCTTCATACTTGTGTTTAGTCACTCTTGTTACGCTAACTCCTTTTTAACGGTTTAATGAATTGCTTTGAAATTTCCAGGGTTGCTCGTAATCGTAAAAAGGGTAGTAATAAACTATAATTGGATTATTATTTTGGTATATTTATATTTTGTCATTTTCCGGAAATATTCAGATGTGTCATGGGTTGGGTAGTAGATGGTAAGCAATCAGTCACTCAACTGATTTTGCAGTCAAACAGACTACGGCCAGATGTTGACAATAGCAGCTAACCAAAACAAAACAACTGATATGTCGTCTGTAGTCTGCGGTCTCCTGGCCGGCAGTGGCCGGTCAGTTCAGTGTTCAGTAGTTCAGTTAATGGCGTTTGCGAATAAATGAGTTTTGAATCAAGAATTTTGAATAGAATCATTCCACATTTATTCGTTTTAAAACAATCAAAATTATGTATTCAGTATTATAGTGAAAGTACCTATACGATGTAATGGAAGTAGGCCATATGGCTACACAGTCTGTGTCTACTCGGTTACGACTTTAACCTATGTAAGGTACGGTACAATGTAAACTATGGTTCAATAGATCTACAGCTTTGAAAAATTCTGCTAGCCTATCACACAAAATTTCCAAACAGTCTCCTTTTACAATAGGATGAGTTGATTTTTAAGATATAATTTTCAGTAAGTAGTACGGTAAGTTTGCGTTAGCTCTATTACTCGTCAGTGGCGTATTTATTTAGGATTTTGTTTGCGGTGGATAGGATTTGGCCTTATCTACATCTCACTCTTTCTCCCGTTTTTCACATGTATTTTTGAAATTTCAGGGGATATTCCCCCCTCGATACGCCCCTGTTTCATGTTGGTTATTGTTTATGAAAAATTTGGTTAGGCCTAGGCGTAGTCTAATATCATACATATCTAATTATTATGACTTTCTAATTTTTTGAATAACTTAGGTCATGACTTTGACACTAAAAGAAACTGTGAAATGTAAAAAATCAGTCCTAGCCAACAACAATACTAAAGCCACCAAACACCAAACAGCCTGAGGCTAATGTATCGTTGTTCTATGCCTACGTTGTGGGTTAAAATTGTTACTTAAAACCTTATAGGGCCTATTTCAGTAAGAGATATAGATTTCCAACCTACTACATTTCAATTTTTTTAAGCGCCTAGGTAGGTTATTCATAGGTTAGTTATTGTAAACATAGTTTCATATTTAACTTTTCTTCATTTGTGATTATGACAATAAATTAAAAGAGGAGATTCTTAACTTTCATTCTTATATAAAAATCACCTCGATAGCAGTAACGGATCAATATAGACTAATTGTAGTTGTAATTTAAACACAATTTTGTGCGTGAGACTTGTAAGTGCTGATATCTTGTCTTCAAAATCATAGTGACAGTAATTTTGGTAAAATCGGAAGTGTTTGGTGCCATTGGAAAAATTCCATTAGTTGTTCTTGTTTTTCGTAACAATTACTTTTTTTAAATCAGCTGTCATGTCATGTGTTCAAATAACATTTTGGCTTTTGGCAAAACTCAAGTTTTATTTTTCAACTAATATATCGTATAAAGTCATAAAAACAGTCATAGGTTAGTGTTATCCTAACATAGTTTCATAGCTATATTAATTTGCGATTTTGACATTACATTAATGTTTGATAATAAGGAAGGCAATGGCAGATTCTTCAAAGTAACATTGACTACAGTTATGCCTTAGTAGGTTCGAAGTAAGTGAGCTTTAAAGACTTACTCAAATTTTTGCCCATAGCCCACTATGGTAGTAACCCCAGGTCTCTGAGTCGGAAATATCCCACCCCTCAGAGCCCTGGGGTTACCCCTATTATATTCTCTTAAACTTAACTATATTCAAAGACAAATTTTAAACAATGGTTATTCTGAGAGGTATGTTCATATGTTGTAAATAGTTCATTTTCAGGGTGTATACATTTTTGTTACTCACCTAATTTACTAGACTCTTCAACGAACTGGAATGTGGTAGACCAGTTGAAGTATTAATGAGGGCCTAGGTGAGGTTTGGTAAGTTACTTGTAGTCAATTAATCTGCGACACGTTAAAAATATGATAATGTTTGTTTGGATTTCAACCAACGAGAATACTTTCACATGTGGCCTAGGTCTTACCGGATACTGTACTAGCTTTTTCCCTGGCAATAATTTGACCCATAATTATTGACTGATTCTCAAAAGTGATATTGACTGAAGTTGTGCATTGGTAGGCCAGAAGTAAGAGGGCTGTAAAGACTTGTTCAAATATATGCCTATTGTCTATAGCCTATTTATATCCACTTCAAATTAACAATACAGAATTCAAAGACAAATTGTTTACACAATGACTATTCTGAGAGGAATGTTTATGTGGTAAGTAGTTCTTTTTCGGGGCGAATAGATTTTGGTTCTTCACCTAATATAGGCATACTAGATTCAACCATAAACTGGAATGTGGTAGGCTGGTCGAAGTATTAATGTCGGCCTAGGTGAGGTTAGGTAAGTTACTTTTAATTAACTAATCCGGCACCTATACTGCCTATTATGGTGGTATTACAAATCCTCGCTTCATCCTATTACGGGACATAGGAGCGTATACCTAGTATATCCAAAACGTCGGCCACCAACTTCGTCGATATCTACTCGTACTAACCAGGAAATGAACTACAAAAGAACATAAAAAGATGTTGTTTATTCTAAATCGTTTACAGGGCTAAGAACAAAATTCAGTACACACAACTGTTGGATTCCCGGGTGAAACCGGGTTCTATAGGGGCTAGGATGAATCTAAAACAGACTTTAAGAAGAGATTTTTATATTTTAGCATGCACACTGTTTAATACGTGTGGAATTAGAATTAACATATTAGAGTAGCGTATAATTATTCTTTTACATCTGGCGTGAAAACTTTACGTGATTTGCTATACGATTTTGAATGAAGATGAATTTGACATCTTGGAAATACATGTTATGAAGATTTATCTCTGTGTAAGAAGAAGAAGCGGAACTGTCTCATCAGCTGATTGATTATAGCCAATAGAGAGGTGTGCTTGGATCTGTCTCGTAGGAGATATATTCGTTGGTACAAACATTCAGGAACTATCCTAAATTTATAATATTGGTAACTATTCTTCAAAAACATTACTCATTAAATACAACATGTATAATACATACATCGGTAAAGCTTTGATTGCCAGTATGCTTGCAAGTGATAGTTATAGAACTGTCGAATATTTATAAATGAATACTTTTACTTGTACCCCAATTATGTTTGTTGCGCTAATATTGTTGTAGACAAGGTTAAATCTTAAATCGTAATCTACCAACTAAAATATCAAAATAATATTAAAATGGTAAACAAAATAATATATATTTACAGTACAAGATAAATCAATTTAACAGTTAAAATACCTTATAGGGGAATGTTTATTTATTATTATTCAAATTTATTACGCCATTTTCCATTATTATTATTAATTAATTTAATAAACTGATAAGATTATTTTTAAAGTGCTGCTATTTGGTATGCTATTTAAATATATAAAAAATATTAAAATATAAAAATCTCTTCTTAACGTCTATTTTAGATTCATCCTAGCCCCTATAGAACCCGGTTTCACCCGGGAATACAACAGTTGTATGTACTGAATTTTGTTCTTAGCCCTGTAAACGATTTAGAATAAACAACATCTTTTTAGCGAATTTCCCCTATAGGGAAGAAGCTATTACCGTAGTCGGCATGGTAAGACCTAGGCCCGGGACCATGATAACTTTTCGTTTTGAGGTCCCCAGACCCCAAAAACACCATTCGTTCGAAACTGTATATATATATATATATCTATATATCTATATATATATATATATATATATATATATATATATATATATATATATATATGTGTGTGTGTGTGTCCGTGGGTGCGATAACTCTCGTAAAAAAGGTCCGATTTTGATGACATTTGGTACAAACGTGTAAAGCAGAATTTATGACTTAAAGTTCGAAAACCAGACGGATCGACCTATCCGAAGGGGTATTTTGGGGGGGTTTTGTACCCCAAAAATGATTTTTTGAGTTTTTTACATACAATTTTTGAAAAAGGAAAATTTTATTTTTCCCCATTGGAATCAGCTTAAAAATACGCACAATTTGATGTTTTAATCATTGCTCTACGTCAATTGGTTACTGAGATATTGAAAGTGCTAAACACAGTACGTTGTCCAATGTTATTCTTATGGAGGATAAGAAAAACTGTATATCTCGCTTATTTATCAACTTATCCTGATGAAACTTGGTATATTGCTTCATTTCATTGTGGTCTATTGATATTTGCACAAAAACCCATTTTTTGCCCGATAGTTCCCGTAGCAGCAAACCTGCATACTCAGCCCCATGTTATTCTTATGGAGAATAATTAACGTGTTATCTCCTTTAATTATGAACATAAATTAATAGAACTTGGTATGTGGCTGTACCTAGTTGAGTTATATTGATATTTGTATAAAAGCCCATTTTTAGTGTTCCTTATTTCAGCAAACCTGCATACTCAGCCGCCATGTTATTCTTATGGAGAATAATTAAAATGTCATAAATCGTTTATTTATGATTATATATTGATGAAACTTGGTATGTGGCTTAATGTGGTATTAAGATAAATTAATATGCATTGGAAATTCGCTGAGTATGCAGGTTTGCTGCTACGGGGGTATTATGTTCTTTTAGCGAATTTCCCCTATAGGGAAGAAGCTATTACCGTAGTCGGCATGGTAAGACCTAGGCCCGGGACCATAACTTTTCGTTTTGAGGTCCCCAGACCCCAAAAAGACCATTCGTTCGAAACTGTGTATATATATATATATATATATATATATATATATATATATGTGTGTGTGTGTGTGTGTGTCCGTGGGTGCGATAACTCTCGTAAAAAAGGTCCGATTTTGATGAAATTTGGTAAAAACGTGTAAAGCAGCATTTATGACTTTAAGTTCGAAAACCAGACGGATCGACTTATCCGAAGGGGTATTTTGGGGGGGTTTTGTACCCCAAAAATGGGTTTTTTGAGTTTTTTACATACAATTTTTGAAAAAGTCAAATTTTATTTTTTCCCATTGGAATCCAGCTTAAAAATACGCACAATTTGATGTTTTAATCATTGCTCTACGTCAATTGGTTACTGAGATATTGAAAGTGCTAAACACAGTACGTTGTCCAATGTTATTCTTAAGGAGGATAAGAAAAATTGTATATCTCGCTTATTTATCAACTTATCCTGACGAAACTTGGTATATTGCTTCATTTCATTGTGGTCTATTGATATTTGCACAAAAATCCATTTTTTGCCCGATAGTTCCCGTAGCAGCAAACCTGCATACTCAGCCCCATGTTATTCTTATGGAGAATAATTAACGTGTTATCTCCTTTAATTATGAACATAAATTAATAGAACTTGGTATGTGTCTTTACCTAGTTGAGTTATAATGAGTTTTGTATAAAAGCCCATTTTTAGTGTTCCTTATTTCAGCAAACCTGCATACTCAGCCGCCATGTTATTCTTATGGAGAATAATAAAAATGTCATAAATCGTTTATTTATGAATGTATATTGATGAAACTTGGTATGTGGCTTAATGTGGTATTAAGACAAATTAATATGAATTGGAAATTCGCTGAGTATGCAGGTTTGCTGCTACGGTGGTATTTAGTTAATTTCCTGGTTAGTCCGAGTAGATATCGACGAAGTTGGTGGCCGACGTTTTGGATATACTAGGTATACGCTCTTATGTCCCGTAATAGGATGAAGCGAGGATTTGTAATACCACCATAATAGGCAGTATAGGTGCCGGATTAGTTAATTAAAAGTAACTGTTTTAGATATATATAACTATTATAATCTAAATAATTTTAAGTAAACGTAATTACATCGGCCTAACCGATTATCAGTTTTTTTCATAAATTAAAAGCATTAGAAATTATCATTAATCATCATTATGGAGGTGAATATGAACGAATGATTGATGAGCATCCAAACGAAGATAACTTTAGACCACAAGTGCGCTTCGTTTAAATATTATTAGGGTATTTTTTGTTGTTTTTTATAAACTTATCAGTTTTATAAATCATTCACATATCCATAAATAAAACTGTTAATCGGCTGCAAAGCGAATACTACTACACCATTTCAAGATATATATAAAATACAAGTTTTAAGTAGGATCTAGGTTGACAACCATATTTCCTATTAGTTAAACATATTTGCAGCAACAATAGTTACGTTGCAAATTACAAAGAGAGAATGGCAACATTCTGACCATTTTGCTGATACTTCAAACTCCATCAAAATAATATAAATTATTCCATCATTACCGCAGTTACTCTGCACGGTGACCAAAATTTAAAGGTGACATAAAAAATTAACTCACACACTAGTAGCCCGTCGCGGATTCGCTCGCTATCACAGTACAATGTTATGTTTGAGAAGTTAGTTCAATTTTTTAAAGCACCTGGGGGATCAAGGTTGCTCAAAAAGTCAGTCAGTTTGTTAAAAATGCCTAGAGTGCATTATATTCACAATTCCTCTACAAGTCGAGCGTATTTGCTTTTCTTGTTGCTTATTGCTCGTTTCTTTTTGTTTTGCGCATGTTCGTTTTATCCGACCGTTTTTTGTCCGACTAATCTTCAGTTTGAATAGTTCTCGCAATTTATACATAACCTAATCATGTATATTTAAAGTTATGTACACATTGGTTCTAATCACTATTCTCACAAAACTCACATGATACTTTACCAAGTGAGTGTTGATTCTACAATTGAATGGTTGCTTTTGAACAACTGTTATGATTCTTTTGTTTTTATTTACAAATCTTTACAATAACCCCAATGTTAGTTTTTTCGAATATCTTTCTATACAATACTATATTTTTCTATGGTTGAGGTCTGATTAGAACACATTTATTAACCCATAAATTTGATTGTTCCAACATTTGGTAAAGCATTTTTGGAGCAGGAGTAGGCAAAGGTTTTGTTCTGATGTATTAAAAAATGTATGATAAATCAGTTCAGTTAACTACTAACATCAATGATGAATACATCAAAATTGTAAAGGCCAAAGGAGCAGATAAGTCCCAAAGGGTATACTGGATGGAAAGTATAGGCCTGTTTCTGACTATAGTGCATTGCCTGTTGTATTTCTACCACATATATTCTCAATCGGTCTAGTAAGTATATAATTAACAAGGAAATGTTGAAGGGCGTTAGGGCCTACCCTCGTTGGAACGGGAATAAGCCCATGAATGTTTTTATTTTCGGGATGGACCCATCTTCTTCCAAATATCTGCTCAATAACTCCTGTAGTTTGTTGGACTTATGGAAGGTGTACTTAAAATCATATACAATCTTAGGTATTATAATCACAGTGGCTACTTAGACAAACTGAGCATTAAATACCATATGTTGCTAGGGCTTACGTGATCTGTATAGCCAATGATTTATTACCGTGCCATTATTTAAATGGTTTAGTACACCTTTGTAGAGTAGTAAAGCAGACGTTTTTCCTCAGTTCTGTGATAGCGTATAATTAGCTAACTAAATGCTCATTAGAACAAATGTGCTGCATGCCGTAGTAAAATATTGAGTAACCTGTGCCCTTAAGATCGACCTTCTAGCAGTGCCGGTCAAAGGGGCATAACCGTAATGACGTGCTATGATTTAAAACAGCCAAAAGCATTCCTCCACCGCACTAAAATAGGCAACATATTTAATTTCATTCATTGCAGTATTATTTTGTGAAAGGCAGAACAAATCTGGCTTATAAACAGACAGGCGGATAAACAAACGTTAACACAAATTTGAATATCTCCGTTGCATACAAAATGTCACTGCTATCAGCGATGTAGAAAGTAAACTTATTTTATTTATATAGATAAATAAATTCGATACCTGTAACGTCTGGTATTGCTAATAACCTGTCCATAATGTATTAACAGCTGCAATTCAAATCAAATTAATCCCCATGTTAAGCTTATGGGCTAAAATCGAACTTTGAGAGCTTGTGGGGCAAGCCCCGTAAACATATTATTTTTATGTCTTATGTGTGTATGGAAATCTCAAAAGGCACATCTAGAGAGTAAGAGCTTTCGATTAAGGGTGCGCCCTACCCAGATTGAATTCATTGTTGTTTAGCGCCGCGCCGGCGCCGCCAACAAGCAGGGCCATGCGTATTTACGCTTGAAGACCATTTTGTTCTCCTCGATCGCACTGTTATTTTACAGATTTCTACCAAACTATTTGCAGTTTCACACTTTTCAGATTCCAATCTAGGGATCATACGGTTCCTTTTCTCCAAAATAATTTTTCTCCAAAATAATTTTTCTCCATACGTTAGGAATCTTTAGAAAAACGCTTAATTTGAGAACATTACTAATGGCCTACCACTTATTTTGAATTTAAATCACGATTTTTAAATCGTATGATCTCTAGCTGAACATTTATTGAATTAAATAACATCAAATTATTTTTAATTGGTTAACAATTTAGTCTACAATGAGGGAGATGCAAACCCCTTACTTGAGCGTGCGGAAGGGAGGTACGGCGCACCCTTAATACCAAATATGAATACAAAATAATATTTGTAGGGGTCGAAAATCGCTGAACAAAAATCAATAAATTCTTTTAGTAATATAGATAGCTTAGCTAGTTTGGTCTGCGAAAATACCAAACAATCACTATAATAAGGGTTGGGCATTTTAGTAATAATGTTTTTGAAAATGGTTTCTTCCTGGAATGAGTAATCAGCTACAGAAAAAACAAGTTCAAGTATTAAAAAATCCCCTTTTCTTTGGGCTCAGAGTCGTCCAAGGGAGCCACTTAATGCAGCGTCGTCATTCACGTTTATTAAACCACCACTGGTTAATGACTTGAGTTCTAATAACATCTTGTGATCTCCTAACTACTTTGAACTACAGGTGGTGATACCGATTTAAAATCTTGAAATATGACATGCAGATTAAATATTACTAATAAAGGCAGACGAATATAACTTCTTAAATAAAAAATTATATATTTATTGCACTGTTAAAAGCAAACTATGTATTATTCACGGTCAGTAACGGTTCCAGGTTTCGTCTCAACAGTCTTCTCTTAGTCTGAAAGCATTTGGTATGGTCGAAAGCCTGCTCTCTTTAGAGTAATATTTTTATTTCGAACTGCTAGGAAATCGTTCTTCGGTACATGTATTAATTAGAAGTCTCTTGACACTCAAAATCTGGTTTTCTTAATTGTTATTTAACCAACAGTTTTGTTTACAACTTTTACAACGAAGAACAATCGTGACCAAATTCTTGGAGAATGACTTAAGAAACAGTGACGCCTGCGACCAAGAAGTGCTCCTATTCTGTAGGAACGGTTATTGTAACCAATTATCAATTTTAAAAATATTAGTGAGGCAGTAAAACTACGTATTTGTAATCAAATATTCCTATCCAACATGGTTTTGTGATGAGATGTACCAAGAACACTTAGGGAACCATTTATTAGTGAATTTCCTTTGGAAAGTGAACTATTAGCATGACCCGCACGGTGAAACTTAAGCCCGGGACCACCATAGAAGTTCCTAACGTGACCCCCTGAACACGTTTTGGGGGGTCGTTCAAAATGTTATATATATATAAGTGTTTGCACTCTAGCGGTGGCATTTTTTGTCCGATTTACTTCAAATTTGGTAGGGACATTCTTTTCTGTAATCAGTTAGACAAGTTCGTTGGGCAAAACAATCGGAAAACTCTAAACCCCTTTTTTGGGGATTAATCTTTCAAATTTCGAGTTTTTGGGCCCAAAAAGGGTCAAAGATGCCCCGTATGTAAACTTAATGCATGTAACAAGATGGGAATTAGTGAGGCAAAAGTGTTACGTCCTCTCTTGTAATTCTAGCATACATATTTACCGAGTTATTAAAGAAAATGTGTATCGACTAAACACAGTACGTTGTCTTATGGGGATTTTACGCTAGAAAAGCCTGTTATTCCTTTGTTAGAGTACTTTTATCATCCCCAGCAACCTCACGCCTGCTTTCAAGCCTGTCTGGACCTTCTCCTAACATTATAATGTACAAAATTGTATTCCCAGCTTTGCAGGTAAATGAATCCAGGAGCATCAGAACAGCCAAAAAATCACTGTTTTCAGATTTCAATAAAAATTGGAATAAATGTATGTTATTACACTGATTTGGAGTTTTACAAGTTTTTATGTGGAAATTCACTTCCCTCACGTCAGCGTGCTGCGTGCGAACTCGTTTTATTTGTTTCTTGTAACTTACGTAAACAAGATAGGTTAATAAACTGTATTTATCAGTTGTGTGTCATCAATATAAAATAATTACAATCACTAACTGAATTACTGTACTCATACCTAGTAATTAAGATTCTACGAAATTCTGTAAGAACGCGGGTCATTAATCAGTGGTGGTTTATTAAAAATGATTCAGTTTACGCAGCATTAAGTGGGTTTTTGCGACAACTCTGGCCCAAGTGAGTAGGTTTAATTGCATTCTGAGTTTAACGACTTCCAAATTCGCTATTTTCTAGTAAGAACTAAAATGCAAACGTTGTTTACAGTAACGTTTATATTTTAAAGTATGATGAAATACAAACGTGACATTTTTTGATTATTTTTAAAATTTGGGATTAATGCATTACTGTATTTTTATTTTTATTAGTATATAATTTTATTATTTAAATTAAAAAAGATTAAAATTAACAGATTAATCAAAGTTTATTATTTCCGAGTTAGTTTTGATGAGTTAAGAATCTGGTGATGTTGACATTGCAAATCGTTGAACAAATGATCTTCTTTCTATAGGCCTATAGAACTCTACGCTTCAAAGTGTTACCACAGCAATAGCAACGTAGTAGTAACTTCGATGTTGCGTCAAAAACCCAATACAGTCCGTAGCCTTTGATCCCAATCGTGTGATCAGGTGATTTCCAATCACTCCAGTTGCACTAAGCTCGTATGATGGCCAACTGTGAAAAATTAAACCAGCTAACCAAAATAATATATGTAGTAGTATATTTAAGGTGAACAAAACAAAATCTGAGTATTCTTTTTTATAAGTTTATTTTTCAACCAGTTACTAAATACTGAATTAATAAGTTACCGTCATAAATTAAATGTTTAATCAAATATGAAGTATGAGACATGAACATAAGTAGATAGAAGATATATACAACAAACTTCCTACCATGCCGTAATTATTAATTCTTATATATTTTTACTTACTTTTACTATGATTTTTTCTGTTTATATTTTACTAGCATTTATTTTATTTTGTTACTTAACCTATATGAACATTATCAACCTTATGTTGGTTAAATAATATAACTTATGAAAAAAGGGTATCCTACTCAGTTTTTGGTTTTATTAGTCTTAAATATAATAGTAGCCCTTACCAGTAAATCTAATAACAATTTCATAGTACTATCATTACAGTATATTAGTATAATTATCACACCAACAGAAGACTCTTTAAAAGTGTATAATTAAAATACCTACTAAACGCCTATACTTGGAGTATATGAGTAATTTATACATAGTTAAACATTGAATTGCACCAGAAAAGCAAGCAAGAATATTAAGCAAACAAAATGTTTAAAAAGCCAAAATCAAAAAGCCAAGATCATGTTTTAACATAACGATTTTACTTTTTGTTATGTTTTAGTTATTATGTTAAAACGAGCGGACGACACTGCGCGTTGCGCTCTGCTGCCACTCGCCGCCTAACCCAATAATTCAGTCCTCTCGTTCTCTCGTCACTCTGATAATTTGTGTACTTCTCGTGCTAATTTAACATGTGAACATGTGAATTTATTCGTTAGAAAAATAAGTATTGCCCTGCCTGTTACGTGGTAAGGAGTTGCAATAAACAGTCTGGTGTTAATCTCTTTTCAAACCGGTAAATTATTCCTAGTGTTAACAAAAACACACTAGACAATTATTTTAGGGCTATTTTAGGTTAGGCCAACTTATTTTATACCGTACTTTCAACACAGTGTTTACAAATCAGATTAGGATCTGGGCGTTATCGTGTGCTGGACCCTCAGTCATTTTTCCGCCTTGCCGCTCTACCGCCTTCCTGCTTTGGCACTCCGTTGCTCACCACCAACCGCGCATGACGTGGTCTAGGCCTTAAGCCTCGGGTACGACACGAGCGGTGAGCGGTGAGTGGTAAGCGGTGACTTGAGTGGCACTTAAGTTACCGGGTGGCTTCGGTTCGTTTGTTACAGACGTCCTCAGTGCACACGAAAAGCAACCATGAAAACGGTTAGATAAAACAACTCTCCAAGAAACAAATTTGTTTAAGAGTTACCGCCCCGAATAATTGTATAAAGTCTTATAAAACAAAAATGTTCTTTTCCTCATTTTAGTTTTAAGGTCCCTTGATAACAAAAACACTATTAATTGATATAAACTCATTTTTTTGGTTAGTTTTGGACGTCTTTCACTAAAACAAATAGGGCAAAAAAGTACTGAAGTGTGAGGGGTGAGCGGCAGTGACAATTTTTCCTAACCTGACCAGGCTCCTTGACGCCTGGATTTAGAAACAAAACCAGTTTTCGCTGCATCAAGTGCAACCAGAGCTACAACGATTAGGTGTAACTTAAAATTCCTCTATAACTTAAAAATTGTCTTATAGTAATATTACAATAATTGTTTTTAAGGTCCCTTGATACCAAAAGCAACACCTTTTAATATGAACAGAACGCCGCTCATCCTCCTCATCCTCCTCGTATCGTATCCGACGCCATAGTGTTTGCCAATATTTAGATTGGATTAAAAAAAACATAAAGTAAATTTACGCGGTGGTTTTGGTTCTACAAATTCAAATTTTTCTCACGCACGTTCAATTCTTATTTATAATCATTTAGGATGCTGAGTTATTAGGTTATATTCGAGTAGTTATTCTAAAATAGCTGCAGCATTTTAATGGAGCTATTTTTTGTCATTGAATTAAGTCTTTGAAATAGAGCAGACGTTCCCCGTTTAAATAAAATAGCACTCCAGCATGTAGCGTTTCGTAAGCCAGTAAACAAATTAACGGGCAAATGTTGATTAAAATGTTATTCATATTTTGTTTATAACTTTAAAATGTAAGTTAAAATTGATCAAATTCAATTTGGTAAAGCTTCAAATATTGTATTCACTTTAACATAAATCAGTACTAATTATACGAATACAGTTAGAATTATGGTTAATTGTGTATTTGGAATGGTGATAGTTATCTGATATGAAGTTGTTTTGATAAATTATGTGTTGAGATCAGTTTTGAAGGTAAACTCCAGACGTAACTCATAATGAGCTACCTGCAACAGTCGCGTAATATAGCTGGCGTGTATAACTCGCGCTGGATCCCCCTGTTCAGCGATGATGCTAGGATAATGACGTAATTTACAGAGCAGTTACAGAATATTCCTATTGTTTCCATCCTTCATTGACCATCAAACATGAAAGGAAGAATTATAACCCTTCCATTTAGAACTATATTTAGCCCATCTGATTATTTTATAAAAGAGGAGATTTTTAATAAAGAGATTAGTCAAATTAATGAGTGAAATAAAGAACAATAAATTGTCATGTGGACAGCAATTAAGAACTTTTAGGACTAAAAAAATAAATTAGCGATAAATTGTATACAGGTTAGCCACTTTATCATAGGATTTCACATGTTAAATTATTGTATTCCCATACGAAATAATCAGTAACAGATAGAAAGTCGAAATTTGACTTGTGTCTAAAATAATACCTTATATCGGATATCCAATGTAATTTATATTTGGTAGTTTTGTAAGGGTCTCAGTTTCTTTGAATCTTTTTAAGGAAAACAATTATACGATTATTTTTCCGTTTTCTATGGGATTTACAGTATAGATAAAATATATACAAAAACCTTAAAGACTTCACTTTAACCACATTACCCGATACTAGGTTTTCAAAGAGATAAATCTTTGTCTAATACATTTAATATCTTAAAAATATTCTTTTCTTATTTTTTTTAATCTCTGCTAATAAATAAATTAATTTACATAAAAATATATTTTAAGCTACACCTAACGTGAAGAGAAATTTATGATTATAAAACAAACGTTTACTATAAACAGCGATAAGGAGGAATGTCATAGAATGTATCATAGGTTGGTAAACAAAAAGAGTGAGGATTTACTTAGTAAAATGTTCAACTTAGTTTATATTATTCATCTTACAATACGACTTATGTATTTAGTTTGTTCTCAGACTTACTTACATAGCATTTTGATTTTTTGTGGTGGCTCAAATAGTACACGTATTTAAAACTATAATTTATCTCATATCAAATTTAAATTGAAGGAACACCCGCATTTATAACCTCTGGTTAGCAAAGTTAAATTTGTGAATAAACAACTAAACCTACCAGTAAATTATTTGTAAATTTGTATTCCAAGTTGGTTGTAATTCAAAACACATATCAGTAATGAACAACAACAACTAGTGGATTTCCAGGATATGTTAAATTATTTATTGCGAGGTGAGTGATTTGCAATTATAAACAACCAAAGTCCTGCTAATGTCATGTTAATAAACAAGACTTTCAAACGGCACTTGCATATGTAATGCTTTTTGGGGCAGTCGAGTTATAAAACTAGCGTTGAAATAAAACATCCATATTGCATGCATGTTATAAACAAAGATAAATAATGCTAGTCACGAATTTATATTTTTAATCCATCCAAACTTTTTTATTTTATTTTTTACAACACTAGATAACCCGCACTGCATCATCAAATGTTAGAACTTAAAAAATATATATATTTAAAAAACACTGAAATTCATACTTCTCCCTTATGCAAAAAAACTGTCGTTCTTGAAGTAGTGAGTTAAAAAATCATTGTTACATAGGTAAAGGAAATTTGTTGAAAAACTTATTCGATGATATTGTTTTTAAACTTTAAAATACATTATGTTTTACTAATTTGAATTACACAATCATATGGGTCTTATGTGCCCTTGGTTAAACATAAAAAGACTGAATCAATAGAGCGTTAAAAGCAAAATATATGGAAACCTCTAGCAGAATTCTAGCACAAATACTTCTTTTGATATGATTTCCCGAGCAAATGTGCATTGACTAAACACAGAACGTTGCCTCATTGCAGTTTAATATTGGAAAAACTGTTTTTCACAGCTTAGCGTGGTTTCGTCCCCCCGTATTCCTTGTTTCAGTCCTGACTGGACCTCCCCCTTACCCCATAATGCACAACATTACCATCTTATCACAGCAGATAAATAGAACTTGGTGCATCAGAACAGCAAAAGAGTTTATTTAAATAAGATTCACAAAACTGGGAAAAAATATTAATTTAAACATTATATTTAGTTTTTGTGTTTTAAATATGGGATACGTCATAGTTGTGCATGCTAACTCATTTTCATAACAAAACTATTTTTCTGAGCTATTCTATTTTCATTAATTTGTTTCTTATAACTTTATTAACTTGAATTACCACCATCATTTAAGTGTTACTATGAGTCATTAACGGTTTGCACTATCAACATGATGTATTCCTATCAAGGCTTAAAAGTGTGTTAAAATGTGTTTGGAATATTTTATTAAAAACAGTTTCTACCGCTTAAAATCGAATCAAGCAGAGTGAACGACCCAAGAATATGTCATCTTATTGGGATCCATACCGTAGAGAAAACAGTTCATTTAAAATTCACAGGTCATCAAGAAATAACAAAGAAGACGTCTTTGATAAGTGAAGTAAAATGGTAAGGTATCCGGCCAGTTCACTTTGAAATACCAAGTAATGACTAAAGCCGCAGTAGCCGCAGAGTTATCCTCCTCCCTAACACCTCCTCAACTCATTATGTTTGTGTACAGTCATACACTAATTTAGTATAGATGTGACTTATTGCAATATTACAAAAGTTCAATATAAACCTTTTTCCTTATGTGTGTGGTATACTTAGCATATAATATATATAATATAATTTAATAATCCTATAAACAAATACTTAGGAAAAATTATATGATAAAAGATAGTTTACATTACTTTAGCCCTTGATGTCAGAAGTAATTTTAATATTATTAGATTTAAATATTAGTAAATAAGGGATTTTTACAATAAATTATCGTTAAGTAGCATTTCGTGCCTCAAAGCACAAACACTGATAATGCGAATTACATTTGCTGGAATAATTAATATTGCTAATGTTTCTTTAAAGTCCTTTTTTATAATAATATGACGTATATTACGTTGTTTTCAATTGTTGTGCTTTAAATTTAATGAACACGTGTGACTGCCCTTATTATTTAGTGAACATTTTTTGTTAAATGATATACATATTGAGGCATTTAATTCAAACATACACTTTATCACGTTGTTTAATTTAATTTCGTTTTAGTTTGGTATTAATATGGTATGACTGTGAATACATTGATGACAAACCTAAATATTTTTATACTAAACACGAAGATCGAATATTCTTGTGCACAGCCGGGAGACGTATCGTCAGAGGATTGCCATTTTTCAAATTTATGTGTGAGACTGGTTCAAAATAACTTAGTGGTGTAATCCATGATTTAAATTTTATTGGCTCGTGATTTGAAGTACAGTTTTTCACGTGTATAATTCACTGCAGGGACACTGAGTTTAAAATGATCATGATATATCGCATAGGACCATATCAAAGTGGGTTGTTAATTTTTTGACAAAATTGAATTCAAACTAAATAAAAATCTTCATATTAATATTTGATACTAGTGGCTTGAAGGGGCCCTAGCCCCTAACCTCGCTTTAAGTAGGAACACATGTAATTTTGTAAACAAAGTAGACACTTGACCACATTTTTTATGTAAACAAAGCAGACGTTTTTAAACCCCATGTTTTTGTTATGGGGGATGTTTTACGTTGTTTCTTGTTTCCTGGTAAAGTTTTAGAAATACAGATATTTTCCCGGGTCCCTGGAATCAAGACCTTTATTTGAATCGTCTCCCATCATCCTACAATTGGCCAAACTCCCACAGTTTTGACTTTAAAATTTCGCTTACAGAATCTATACTTATTTAATAGTCGAGCAGGTTTTTTGTGGCAATCACTCCTCCTAAACTACTGAACCGATTTTAATTTTTGTGGTGTCATTGGAAAGATTCTAACGTGAAGTTGTGCAGGAAACTTTTTTTAAAGAGAAATAATTTTGTAGTGAGGCTCTGGGGCCCTTTAAAGTTGAGTTTTTTCCCATAGGATTACCATTGGGAAATAACTATAAGTTTTAAGCAATCAGCTGGATAGAGTAAACACAGTTAATCAGCAGGTCATGTTGGCTTTGGAACGGTAACACAATATTTATAAATGATGATCGCGAGCGAAGCCGCGACAGGTTTACTAGTTATATATAAAGATGTGTTAATTATGCAGTTCACATATTAAGGAATCATCTATTCTTTGTTTTGAGACCTTTGCTAAGGCAAAAATATGTGATTTTAAATACAGTTTTCAATAGATTTTATTTTCTTATGATAAGTAAAATAATATTTTGAGGTTTTTTATGCACCTCACTCTGCACTTCAAGACCTCTTTAAGGGTGTGTTTCTGTTTTCAACTTATTTACTCCTAATAAAACACAAATTATTAGAACTCCTTAAAGTTTGTATACTCTCCTTAAAAATGACTTAATGATAAATGGAGATCAAAATCAGTTTTGAATAATAAACTGCAACGTTTTTTAAAGAAATAAGTTTTTCAAATCACGCTAACCAGAAGGTTATCTTTACTGACGTAGGTGTATTGCCGGTTTTGAAGGTTCTTTGACAAACTCTCAGGGTTTTCACTTATTAAAGCTTACAACTAAGTTTTACTCACAAAATATGGCGCAACAACTTGTTATCTTATACGTATTTATATAATTTGTAATTTCTAAATTTTGTTTAGCAGCCAAACCTTCAAACTTATTTTTAAGGGGAGGGTTTCCGTACAAACCTAAGCTTTCTAAATTTAGTTTCAACGGCAAATGCAACGTGATGAAGCGACTCATCTATTTTTATTCCACGACCCAAACTTCTGTATTGGCCGGGACCGGGACATTGATCCATCTAAACACTTAATGAATACGAACGGCTGACAGACGCAATGCGATAATTTATTGATGGCTGTAGCGTCCTCGATCGTTTAGCCTAATCCAAAAGTTTACTCATTTTTCAATTCTGCCATGATATAACATTTGCAGTTAGGACTTAATTTTTAAGAAACATTGAGACTGTTTGAGACACATGCGGTCCCATATATTAATAGTATATTTAACAAAGCTGCCTGCAATTGGTTTATCAGAGCATTATGTTATTTTTCTTATTTCCATACGCATGGACGCGTTAAAGGGAAAGGTACAATTTCATTTCAATTTTTTAATTTTAGTTCGTTGAGAAACTTTTCTTATCAAGTAATTCGTCTTTAGATTGCTTTGTTATTCTTTTTAGCGAATTTCCCCTATAGGTAAGAAGCTATTGCCGTAGGTTTCATGGTAAGACTTAAGCCCAAGACCATGATAACTTTTTGTTTCAAGGTCCCCAGATGCCAAAAACACCATTCGATCGAATTAATACATATATATATGTATACATAACATGTGTGTGTGTATGTATGTATGTATGTATGTACATATGTATGTATGTGTGTGTGTGTGTGTGTGTGTGTGTGTGTGTGTGTGTGTGTGTGTGTGTGTGTGTGTGTGTTGTTTGTGTGTGTGTGTGTGTGTGTGTGTGTGTGCGCGCGCGCGCGTGTGTGTGTGTGTGTGTGTGTGTGTGTGTGTGTGTGTGTGTGTGTGTGTGTGTGTGTGTGTGTGTGCGTCCGTTAACTCGATAAATTTTGAAAAAAATATTCGATTTCAATTAAATTTGGCACAAACGTTTAAAGCGACATTCATGACTTTAAGTTCAAAAACCAGAAAGATCGGACCATGGGAAGGGGGTTTTATGTGGGTTTACAATTTTCCAAACGTCAGTTTTTTTTATTTTTTACCCTAAAATTTCTAAAACCCTCAGTTTTGGGTTTGATTATTTTATAGAGCTTAAAAAATCAAATAATATAGTATTTTGAATTATTAACCTAGGTTAAGTGGTTGCGGATAAAATCCAAAAAACGTGTTCATAAAATCTCCCATGTTAAACTTATGGGAAAAAGGTTTTTAGCTTTTCCAGAGTTAATTTTACTTTAAACTTCACATTTGCTGATACCAATTGGTTTAGCTCTAAAACAATCATTTTGGTTTTTAAATTGTGAATCGTTGTCTATTCGTTGCAGAGATATTCAAAGTGCTAAACACAGTACGTTGTCCAATGTTATCCTTATGGAGAATAATTTAAATTTGATATCTTGATTATTTATGAATTTATATTGATGACACTTGGTATGTGGCTTCACCTAGTACTGGTATATTGACATTTGCACACAAAAATGATTTTTTTTTTACTGTCCCCATAGCAGCAAACCTGCATACTCAGCCCTAATGTCATTCTTATGGAAGATAAGTAAAGTTTTATATCTCCCTTGATTATGAACATAAATGATTAAAATTTGGTGCGCAGCTAATCTGCAGATTTGCTGCGACGGGGTATTAACAATTCTGGCCTGTGACAGACACAATAGTAAAACATGTTGGGCGTCCAACGCTAAATTGTTACTAATGAACATTGCACGACAAAGGTTTCATGTACCGTCAGTCTTTGAGAGGTTGGTGCAGAGATGACTATGGTTGGTGGCAAGGTTCACTGACAAATTTAACATTGCGAGAAATTGAAACCTTTCTTTACTTAGTTGTTTCCATTTTGTTCCTGTGAAGCACGATTCTATGTGGTATTTAACATTTTCCACTCTATAATGCCAAAGTTATATTTGGGTTATGTTAAAACTTTCAACACTACATTGTGGGTTGTTTGCTAAACAATACCGTTTATTTTAAAAAAATATTATTTAAAACTACTAATAAAAACCGTGAAGGTGAGCTTGACAAATTCGAGTATATTAAGTGACAAATTTGTTAGTCTACCTATGTTTTTGTCATGGTAATCAGTAGGTGAAAAGGCCGAATTTGGTTAACAATAGCTACCGCTTTCAAAAGTATTACAAAATTCAGTATTTAGTGATTACATTGAATAATTTATTATGTATTGCAATCCCCTAACAGACATACTTTTTTTAAGGAAGACAGAGTTTAGAAATCAAAATATACCAATATAAATAATGAATTAATAAAGGTATTTATTGTTGGCAAAACGCAAGAAAAGGACTAGGAATGTTTATTTCAAAAACAAAACAAAAAACATACGTATCAAAAGATAAGAAGAGCATTTATTTGGTCCAGTTTTGTTATAACCTTGATTTTCTCTGACTCGTTAATCTCAAAATATCTGAAATTGACTGCAAGATCAGAAATATTATACTTTGACGATGAATGTGAAGAGTTTTGAAGAAGTCGTTATAACTTGGGTCATTAATCAGTGGTGGTTTAATGAAAATGAATGACCGATTGGCGCTGTATAAGTGGATTCTTGTGACAACCCTGGACGGTCGTGATCAAACTACAGAATATTATTCCCCGTTTATAATTTACCAGTTGTATTAATTAATAATTATGAAAGACTCTTGCTATGACTGCTTCCAAAGTAAGATTACAAAATCAATATACGAGAATTCAGTTTAGATCATTTATAAGTTAAAACAACACTCGCAATTTATTTTTTTCTACAAAGTTTGATTTTATTTTCTTACCATTAAACTTGAACAATTTCAATAACATCCTCCTTAGTAGGCGTGGATACACCTCTCTAATTTGACCGCAATTGTAAAATTACACTTTGAGTAACCGTGCTTGACTGCTTCGAATACAGAGCACCTTCAAAAACAAACTGTGTAAAATCTGAAACATAGCTTTTAATTTTTCTTTTTAATACCAATCTTATATATTTTTTATTAACAAAAAACCTTGGACAGTCATCCATCAGGCAGTTTTATCGGGCCGATTTTAGTGATTACCTTTTTAAACTAAAAGATAATCATGCCTAGATATGTAAACACGCATCCAACTAGCAAATCTTCAAAGGGCTTCACCCCAATGGCTTTCACATTTCCCATGTTAATTTTACCGAGAAATTTTTTTTACATCAGATGATTACCTAAAACACATCTTTACTAACAAAGAAAGTTAGTTTAATTAGACAGTGAATAATGCAGCTTATGAACTATTTTAGTAACGGGTGTTTATATATTCAAGAAGAGTTACATGTAATCCACTAATTACTGTACGATTGTAGTTCGATAAAATACAGCTAGATGAGCAAAATAATAGACATGATATGTGTTTTTGAAAATAAATATTTTTATTTTGAGCTTTTTGCTATTAACTTTATAGCCCTTTCAAAAAATCTGACCCATGGAGTCCTCAAAAACACAAGTATGATTTTCGAATTCCTCATCGTTTTGTAGAAAAATTAACTTTTCTTTTAGGTGCACGAAGTGTATCCGAACAATCTCTGGAAACTTCATGAATCCGTCAGATTGTAACGAAAATAAAGCAAAAAATGCGTTTAGATAATGTTTTCATTGCAATTTCAAGGTCCCATTTATCACCTAAAGGTTATGCTGTGTAATGTTAAGTTATACTAAAAACGTCCTTATTTAATAATCTTTGAAATGATGAGCTATTAATAAGGTGTTAAGAAAAACAGACAGTATAGCAACCTAAATAACTAACATGAACCTTGATTACTATGTATTCTTCCACTGATATTAACGGAAAGAGATATGTATCATTTTAAAGGTTATTATATAAGAAAGCTTTTCATTTAACTTAAGATCACTCATCATAACATATAGGTGATGAATTGGGGTCTTTAAACTACAATAAAAATACATTTAAAGATATTTGTTTGCTTTATTTTTGTTACAACCTGGTGTTTTCAAACACATATCCTTTCGTAAAACCTCATATTTATTGCAAGTTTAACAATAGAAAGGGCATTAAGAAAGATTAGGTAGAGTGAATGGTTACAATGTTACAGCTCAGTTAATGAGGCCAAGTCATGTCACTTTGAAAAAATTCAAAATTCCCAAACTGATGAGAATCGGACTTGGGTCCATGGGAACAATTTTGTTCCTTTTACCGAGTATAACTCACTGACAAAGTGAATGTTGCGAGTAGAAACTCACTCTATATAGAAAACACCTTTCTCTACTTAGGTGCTTCCATTTTGTTTCTTTGTATGACGATTATAAGTGGTATCTAACATTTACCCACTCTATAATGCCAAACTTCTATTTGGGTTATGTTAAAACTTTAAACATCACATTGTGGGTTGTTTGCTAAACACTCACAACCAAAAATAAAGCCAAGATCATTTTGAGAACACAAAAACCCAAACTATGCGTATTCGTATGGGTATGCGTTTGGGCGCTCTTCTTTTAAGTTTATTGTATTGTATAAACTTGAACTTGACTCCTTTAATTGTTAAATAAAGATTGATTTAAAAGACGTCACATATAGATAAATTATTTTGTATATTACCTTACATAATTTTCTAGCACTGACGATGAATATGTTGAATTATGGGCCCCAAATTTGAACAGTTGATGTAAAGTGGACTGGAAAACATGTTTGTAAAAACAATTCATGAAGAGAGATAGATTTGTAGAAAGAGAGATGTAGATTTATACTTATTCGTTTAGATTTGCTGAGGTGTTTATAGTCATCAAAAACTGAATTTTGTAACAAGTTAATTGTTTCATGTAAAACTAAAAATACTCAAATTAAATTTTGGAATTTAGCCCTTGATTCTTGACTCCGACGTTTCTGATAAATGCAAGGGGGTCACTTTATTAGTAATCTACAGCGATATACACGTTATTCAAAATCATTATTACCAATTTTGGAAAATGTATATTTTTAATTCTTTTAGTGGTTTTGGAGCATATTGACTCTTCAAAATCGAGAATATAAAAATGGAAACGTTTGGTGCTACCGTGAACTGGTACCTACATAGCTAATCTCTTCCAAATTAGTCTACTTGTGGGATATATAGGTGCCTACACATCCATACAGTCTGACAATAACACTATTTTGGGTTCACGGAGCATAAAAACAAATATTTTCAACAGTAACTCAAATTTAAAAAGCTTCCCTCAAATACTTCTCCGTTTACTGTTTTTCCATGTTTGGAAAAAATAAAATGTAGTAAACAAATGTCTTATCTTGGAAAACAAATGTGTGTCCTTTAGATCAACATTTTATCTTGTCATTGGATTGAACTTCTAGAGGATTTTCGGAATTATTTATTTTCCCATACCAACATAAGCTTCATTGGTTTCTAGTTTTTTGCATAAGTAATAAAACACACAATCAGAACTATTATAGGAACAGTAGTAGGAATCGTAAAATCATGTATTGAAAGGCTGTAACTAATAGTAATGCAGATAACACCCCAATTTATTGTGTGTCAGAATTCCTTATTCAAGGGATTATGATCCCAATTTACCTATAAACCCGACATCGGGGTTTTCTATAAAACGTCTACATGTTTCTTTCCAGCTTTGATACCATTTTTATAAAGCAACGAAAAAGCAAGGTTTCGAACAAACCATGCTTCAAACACAGATATGATTTCAGAATACTGCAAGAAAACTGGTTGGATGTCATGTAAGCTACGACAAAGCTGAATACCAGGATTCTATCTTGACTCCAGTATACATGTACGTAGGTCGTAGTTGTATAAATTAAGTATGAAATAACCGGGCTGTTGGTACATGTATGGAAAATCTGTGTGCTTAGTGGTCTGATGCACATTGCAGACATAAAAAAAACTGTTAATAATAAGTAACATTTACAGACATAATATCGACTTCTTTCTTCGTACAGTAATTGCTTGTAATCGTAATACGATGTGCTCAACGTATTCTTAGGTAAATTATGTGATTCAGGTTTCTAAGGAACGTTTGACGTGTTCCGAATGTATTCTCAGAATCCAGAGGATATTGCATTCCAGTTTCAATACTTAATGCCATTGCGATTCAACAATTTCCTTATTTCTTATTTTTTACCTCAGATGCTAAATTAGAGATGCTCTTTAAGGAATTTTATATAGTTTAAGAGGTTTGACATAATTGAAATTTCTACCGTTCCGGCAATTCTTATTTTTGTACTTTTCTTTCTCTTAAGCTACTTCCTTAAGTGAATCAACCACCAAGTGTTCTCATTCTAACCGGGGAACACAAAGTAAGCTGTTTCTAGTTTGAATAATAATCGCTAATTGCAGCTACATTGGATAATAATAGTGAAACGATTTTTGAAATCATGAAAGCAAACACTTTTGGACTTCGGTTTACATTTTAAAAATAGAAACGATTGTCTGGAAATTAGTTTTAATATTAATTAGCAAAGAATATGTTAGTAGCAACGCATGCAATCAGCGATAACGGTTGAAGATTTACAAAACTTCAAACACTTCTGTCAGTTATTTTCTTAAAATATAAAAACTTATATAATTATGTACAAAGTTATGATTATTTATCAATAATATTTGGTTTATTAGATTCACTTTGTTTAGTAAACTTTATCATCCATCATTCGATTTTTACATATTATTTACCGATCAGATATCATAACAGAACATTTATTTACGCAAAAATTGTCCGTCTATGATATTGTTTTTGAGACAAAAAAGAAAATAAACATTATTACTTTAAAAAGTACATTTGTTCATTAGACAGAATGATTGATTGGCTGCCGCAGGTTTTGTGTTAGGGATAAGAGACTGCGGCGATGTGACGAGGGATTTGATCAAATCCGTCATTGAAAATTTACATAATTGAATGTACTCGATGCAATTGGTTGTGTTCAGTTTTTTCTTTTTTCTCTTTTTTAAGCTCTGCCTATCAAAATTATTGTTGATTATTATCTATAATATTATAAAGAAGAGGTGGTTTCTGTCTGTCTGTCTGTCTATCTGTCTGTCTGTCTGTCTGTCTGTCTGATGTTCCGGGTGAACGCAAAAACTACTTAACCGACTGGGCTGAAACTTTACACAAAGGTAGATCTTGAACCCATGCAACACATAGGCCTATTCACTTCCTTAAAATCCCCTCGGGCTACGCCCCGTGAACGTTTTAAGTTTCAATGTTTACATTTCATAAGAAAGTAAACATTCAGAAACTGTAATCCGAACAGCTGAGGGCACTTACATTTGACAGCTTAAAGAGCAGAAGCAAGAACAACAGCTGTTTCAAGCTAACTAAAATGAAATTTGCATTGACTATAGAACGGGTAAGGAAAACCCCTGTGCGAAGAACGGGTATGTCAGCTAGCTATTGATTAATATTAATGAACAAAAATATTAATGTGGCTTCATCTGGTTGTGGTCTATTCTTATTTGCACAAAAAACAATTTTTACCGATACTTCCTGTACCCTCTAATTTTTATTTTTGCCAAACCCGATTTTATATTTTGCTCCCCCTTCTTCGATTATTTATTTTTATTTTATGTCCCCCACAATTTTATGTTTTTGCCCCCCCATTTTATATTTTTGCCCCCCCCGATTTGATATATTTTTGCTCCCCCCAATTTTATATTGCTCACCCAATATTATTTTTTTTGCCCACCCCCCGATTTTATATTATTTTGCCCCCCCCGATTTCATATTTTTGCCCCCCTTTTCGATTTTATATTTTTATTTTATGTCCCCCAGATTATGTTCTTGCTCCCCCATTTTTTATTTTTGCCCACCCCCAATTTTATATTTTGCTCCCCATCCTCTTCGATTTTATATTTTTATTTTATGTTGAACTCCCTCTATTTTATACTCCCCCCCGATTTTATATTTTTGCTCCCCCCAATTTTATATTTTTGCTCCTCTCATTTTTATTTTTGCCTGACCCCCAATTTTATATTTCCTCCTCCCCCTCTTCGATTTTATATTTTTTTTATGTCCCCCTCAATTTTATATTTTTGCCCCCACCCCCGATTTTAAATTTTTACTCTCCCCCCCCGATTATCTTTTTTGCCCCTCCCCTCGATTTTTTATTTTTCTCCCCCCCACCGATTTTATATTAATGCCCACTCCCCGGTTTTTTTATTTTTATTGTACTTGAGTTCTTTTATTTATAAAAGCGAATCCAAAGTGTTACGTGTACTAATTTGGAGTCGCAAACCACACGCCGTTTACTACCCGACAGAGTTCCCCCCCATTTTGATTCTTGCCTCACCCCCAATTTATATTTTGCCCCCCTTCAATTTTATATTTTTATTTTATGTCCCCCCGATTTTATATTTTTGCCCCACCCCCAATTTTATATTTTGCTCCTTCTCCTCTTCTATTTTATATTTTTATTTTATGTTGTACTCAATCTATTTTATATTTCTGCCCCCCCCCCTTGATTTTATATGTTTGCTCCCCCCATTTTTATTTTTGCCTCACCCCAATTTTATATTTTGCTCCCCCCCTCTTCGATTTTATAATTTATTTTACGTCCCCCCTCAATTTTACATTTTTTCCCCCCTATTTTATATTTTTACCCTCCCCCACCGATTTTATATTAATGCCCCCCTCCCCGATATTTTTATTTTTATTGTACTTGAGGTCTTTTATTTCTAAAAATGAATCCAAAGTGTTACGTGTACCGATTTGGAGTCGCAAATCACAAGCCGTTTACTACCCGACAGAGTTCCTCAACTTAGCAACAGGACCCGAACTATCTGCCTGTATATTTCATTAATTAACTTTGATTTAACTGTACATTTAACGTGTAAAATGTAATTTTAATATTATAAAACAATGTGGATTGGTATTTGCTTTAGTTAATCTACCATTTATATACAGCCCGTACGAAGGACGGGTACACAGCTAGTACATCATAAAACACATTCAGACTGCCCCACACTTCTGGCAAATACCCCCGAATATTTGGCCCAAAATTCACTGGACATCCGTCATAGCTTATCAACAATATACAAATTTGTATTCGGTAATTATACAGCGCCCACAATATTCGCGCATATTACGAACATTCCAAATTTATTCGAATATTTGGGCGTATTCACAAGTAGTGTAGTGGGGATAAGAGAGCTGTAATTGTTATCTGTAACAACTTGAAAACATTACTAAAGCCTCGAATATTAATAGACACGCAAAAGAATTGATCAACATGTTTTGAACGGTCGATACTCATGATTCCCAACTGTGCAAAACAGAGCGAAAAGTAAACAAATTATCGTGTTTTAATAGTTGTTTTATAATGAGTTGCAGAATCTGAAAACCTAAAAAAAGTAGTAAGATGTAAAATTAAAATTAAGTACAATTTGAACGGATTTATAAACCAAAGTATTAACTTAGGTATTGTTCGCTTTTGTGAAAACGATTCAAACAACGGTCAATAACAAAAGTTGAGGTAAAAAATGCAGACTTTTTGTTTTAAAAAGTCAAGCATTAAATCCAAATGGTTTCCGACAAACTATACTCAGACTTGTATTGTTCTATAGGAAACAAGAGTAATTTATAACGAGTTTGCACGCAGCACGCTGATGTGAGGGAAGTGAATTTCCCCATAAAACTTGTAAAACTCAAAATAAGTGTAAAAACATACATTTGTCCAATTTTTATTGAAATCTGAAAACATTGATTTGTTGGCTGTTCTGATACTCCTGGTTTCATTTACTTGCAAAGCTGGGAATACAATTTTGCGCATTGTAAGGTTAGGAGAAGGTCCAGACAGACTTGAAACTAGGCGTGAGGTTGCTGGGGATGATAAAAGTACTCTAACAAAGGAATAACAGGCTTTTCTAGTGTAAAACCCCCATAAGACAACGTACTGTGTTTAGTCGATACACATTTTCTTTAATAACTCGGTAAATATGTATACTAGAATGACGAGAGAGGGCTTAAAACTTTCGCCTCTCTAATTCCCATCTTTTTACATGCATTGATCTTACATCTGGGGCTTTTATGACCCATTTTCGGCCCAAATACTCGAAATTTGAAAGATTAATCCCCAAAAAAAGGGGTTTAGAGTTTTCCGATGTTTTGCCCAACGAACTTGTCCAACTGATTACAGAAAGGAACGTCCCTACCAAATTTGAAGTAAATCGGACAAAAAATGCGACCGCTAGAGTGCAAACACACACACACACACACACACACACATATATATATATATATATATATATATATATATATATATATATATATATATATGTCTATATATATATATATATATATAAAATTTTGAACGACCCCCCCAAAACGTGTTCAGGCGGTCACGTTAGGAACTTCTATGGTGGTCCCGGGCTTAAGTTTCACCGTGCTAATAATTCACTTTCCAAAGGAAGTTCACTAATGAATACTAACAATCACGTCGCGGCGCGCAGTGCGGATGTATGGAGTATATGTTCTATGTAGTAAAAGCAACGTTAAACCGATTATTGTGTTTCTCTACTAACTTTCAACACAGGTTACTAAAGCACAAAGCCAAGCGAAGGTTAACTGTACACAATTTGTGTTAATTTAATGAACCAAAATATTACTTTTCTGCCCATTATATATGTTTATGATTCCAAGATTTTGTCGACGAAATTTGTACATTTGCTTTGGACAAAGAACATGTGCTTCAATCGTTTGCAATCTACAGCTTTGCCCTTGCTGACCAAAGCCCCTTTACTGCGGTCTGCGTTGGATTTTAAACACTCAACATCATAACCTTACTAGCTCATGTTATTGTGCCCGTATATTTTATCAGTATGTTTATTGTAATTTGAACACATACTTGTTGTATTACTATTAAAGTAGTTTTTATTCATGCCTGCTATTGTTTGCTGTTAAACTGTATTCTACAGTATTATCAGGAGAATTTAAATTATTCATTATGCCGATTTGTGGGGATAGAATCGTCAAGGGAATCATCCCGAGCGTTCTCCACAATTAAACGCTAAAAATGCACATTTCAGTATATAAATTTATACTAAGAACTGATTTTAACATTTGTTCTACATAATACAGATGGTAATTCAGTACTGAAGGTATTTTTTACAGTACAACAATGCAGTGGTACGATTTTCTACTAAGAACAAATATTTTATATCAGGAGCAGCAATATCCTTCTATTACCATTACACAAAACACCAGTTATAAAAAACTATTACCTCTGCCTGAATTCACATCGTTATTTATGAGCCTAATGCTTCCTAGCATAACAACCACGTTTAGTGTATGAGTGGGTTGATGACGTCGTCGGAGAGTAATTGAACATGACGACGCCAACCTATTGTTGCATGTCTGAACTACACGTTGTTCGCATATGCTGAGAGACATATCTTGCCCCCTTATTCAAACATTTAGTTCGAAGAGTTAAACCAAGACCCTTGATTTAATACACTGTAATACGTGGAGGTGTATATTTATCCGCATTGATGTTGTTCAAATATTTTGTAAATAACACAAATAGTTAGTAATAAAGGAAAATTTCTCACTTGAAAACTGTTTTCTTAGGTAAATTGTCAAAATTAATACATCAAGCGTTATATATTAAACTATTATATATTTACTATTACAAATGCATATATATATATATATATATATATATATATATATATTATAATGTATGAGTAATCTTACCGGAGATCCAGCCCCAAATATCTGATTTTGGCTACATGTCTTGGTTCTAGAAAGTCGCTTAGTTACTGACAACATATTATACAGGGTGTCTCACGTAAGGTGTCTCAATCAGATTCCAGGACGAACCAATTGTCCTAGAAGAATGAAATACTATTGTTTCACACCAAATCGATCTCAAGGAAAAACGTAAAAATATTTTTAATTTGTTATAAATACATGGTGGTCCGAAATCCGAGGGTCACTAGTTCGTATCTCGGAAATGTTTTCAAATATAAACATATGTCATGTTGTACACTATTATAAAACTCTGAAACAGGCAAACATTTTGGCGAAAACAGAACTCTCTTTATCCGTTTCAAAAGATTTTGAAACCTTTTTGGCGAATTTCCCCTATAGGGAAGAAGCTATTACCGTAGGTCTCATGGTAAGACTTAAGCCCGAGACCATGATAACTTTTCATTTTGAGGTCCCCAGATGCCAAAATCACCATTCGTTCAAATTTGTATATATGTGTGTATATATATATATATATATATATATATATATATATATATATACAGGGTTGGTGAAAAGTCCCGGGACGGCTTAATATTTTTTTAACCGTTACAGATGGAGCTATACAAGTTGGTACACTGTTACTGGGCATAAAACACTATTTTGACTACAATTTCAATGAGCCGCTACCACCTCAGGGGGACGGCCCACAAGGAGTCGGAAGAAAATCTTAAATAGAAGCATAGGTTGATATGCACATCAAATTAAAGGTCTTTATTATTAGAATACAATGCCGCAAATCCGACTTTAAACGGACAACCGAGCCCAAAATGACAGCTATTAAAAGATGGCTTAATTTTGAAATGTTGATAAGTAGCTGTGTGTAATCTAATGTAACACATTTAAATTTTGCTTTAAAATGTAAAATTACATTAATGTAATACATTTCAATTTAATTTGCAAAAATTTACTCTCCTAGCTAATAAATTACTAAACCGATTCAAAACTTCAGCACATCAAAATTTCAAATTCAAGCCATCTTTGAATAGCTGCCATTTTGGGCTCGGTTGTCCGTTTAAAGTCGGATTTGTGGCGTTGTATTCTACTAATAAAGACTTTTAATTTGATGTGAATATCAACCTATGTTTCTATTTAAGATTTTCTTCCGAATCCTTGTGGGCCGTCCCCCTGAGGTGGTAGCGGCTCATTGAAATTGTAGTAAAATAGTGTTTTATGCCCAGTAACAGTGTACCAACTTGTACAGCTCCATCTGTAACGGTTAAACAAATATTAAGCCGTCCCGGGACTTTTCACCAACCCTGTATATGTGTGTGTGTGTCCGTAAGCACGATAACTCTCGTAAAAAGGTCCGATCTTAATGAAATTTGGTACAAGTGTGTAAAGTACCATTTATTTGAACGAGTTCGAAAACCAGATGAATCGCACCATCCGAAGGGGGGTTTTGTACCCCAAAAAAGTGTTTTTTGGGGTTTTCACATGTAATTTTAATTTAAATGAAATGTAATTTTTAAGCCATTGAATTTAGCTTAAAAAAACAAACAATTTGGTATTTTGGTCATTGCTCTACGTCAATTGGTTACCGAGATATTGAAAGTGCTAACTAAACACAGTACGTTGTCTAATGTTATTCTTATGGAGAAAAAGAAAAATTGTATATCTCGCTTATTTATGAACATAAACTGACGAAATTTGGTATATGGCTTCATCTGGTTGTGGTTTATTGTTGTTTGCACAAAAAAGATTTTTCGCCTATGGTTCCCGGAGCAGCAAACCTAGGTACTCGGTCTCCATGTTATTCTTATGGAAAATAATTAAAATGGTATATATCGCTTATTTATGAATGTATATGGATGAAACTTGGTATGTGACTTCACTTGGCTGAGTTCTATTGACATTTGCATAAAAAAAACATTATTTTGTGTTCCTTGTTGCAGCAAACCTGCGTACTCATCCCCAATGATATTCTTATGGAGAATAATTATTATTTTAAATATCGCTTGTTTGTGAATATATTTCTTATGAATATTGTTAAGTGGCTTAATGTGTTATGTTATAATTCATTGGAAATTCGCTGAGTATGCAGGTTTGCTGCGACGGGGGTATTTTAATAATGAAATTTACGGAATACCCTCTGTGTCTGCGTAAGCAAAAGACTTACTCAAATTCTTACTCGCACTAAGGTCAGCGTTACCGTAAAACTAATGGCCGTAAAACCTTTTACAGCAAAACCAGATGTTCAACGCAGAATATTCATGACCGAATGTCATAATTACAACTGAATATGTACTGCGGATTATGAGAGTAACTGTGTGATGTTTATGTGTGGCCGGAACCATGGTAATAATAGAACACAGCACGTGAAATGATGTTCTCTGTTTCTACTTTATACCAATAATCTACAATCTGATTCTAGATAACGAAAAGGAAGGTCAGATTATTGTTTGATTGGCTGGCCGAGTTCCAATATATATTATCTATAGTATATGGTTGCAGATTATACTCTGTAAAATTGGGGATTACATTGTTTAGCCTATAGCACGCATCTTTGGTTACTCTATGAAATACGGATACTTGAAATATTTTTCAGTAATCTTGGTACAAAAAACAACATTTATTTGTATAATTTTTTGTTTCATTTTACAATACAATTTATTAAGTTCGATTATATAATCTATCAAACTATGTGTAGATTTAAACAGGACGCAAAAACTAAAACCAGTTTTTAACTTCAAATACATCTTACAACTTTCCAGCCGATCAGAAATCGATCTCAGCCATATATTTATAAACATTTATGGCATGATTTTAATAATATTATATTTATAAATTGAAATTCTAATCACCCCATATATACAAATTTGTATTCGGTAATTGTACAGCGCCAACAATATTCGCGCATATTACGAACATTCTCAATTGTACCCAATTGATGTTATCATGCAATTACAGATACCATACTGGGAATGAATGTTATAAAGTATAATATCTCGTTCAAGCTACTTCATTAAATATGACGGGACTTGGCAGGTCTCATTAAAGGATAGTTTACTCCAATGGGAGTATAAATGAGTTGCTCCTAGTTTGTAATATTGTATTAAATACTTGTACACACGATCTCAGTCCTACCGCAACCCTAGCACTGTCGTCAATCATACTGTAACCTTGCATTATTGAATTTAGAAATGAGCTCGCCTTTTATGTTGGACACGCGAATTGGTGATCGCATTCATAGTTGACCTCTTATAAGGGTAAATATTCATTAACAAGATAAAATATTCTAAATATATTCAGACCCTAAGTACGCTGCACAATAATAGGTTGGGGAAAATATGTTTAAAGATTCTGAGACCAATTTAAAATGTATTTTTTACTAGCAAACATTTTATATTTACAAAATGTAACCCTTCAGAAGTTTCTAAGAACGTGCAAAACGTTATACATTTGCCTAATAGTTCTCAATTACTGGGCAAAACTTGACTCCAATTCAAATTTTTACCATATAGCTCAGGCTTATAGCTGGTACTTGCAGACATACTCTACATAATTTTAATTAAACGAGTTGAAAATCCTTTAATAAGTGTTTACAAAGCGAAGCCCTAATGTTTTCTGTATTTTGATAAAAGTTTGAATCTATACATATTTATATCCTATATGTAGCGTTTGGTAACAAAACCTCTTCAAATCAGAATCGTAAGGGTGTCAAAGTTAAAATAAAGATTAGCATATGGAAATACATTACTTCGACAAAACGCACACAACTTTAGTTTCTGATTCAAAATTTGGCCTACACTTTTATCGGATTAATTATTTATACTAGAAGTGATATCTCAAAACATACTTAAAACACTATATTCACTTAGAAATAACTGAATAAAATTGTATATTAATACATTTATTACTAAAGCTTTCACTCCTTGTTGTTAATAATGATGTATCGTGCTGTTATTTAATGATGTCGTTTAATGTTATTGTATTTTGTTAACTCATAAAAAGATTTTGAAATACTTTTTTAATTTTGAAAGCTTTAATAATTTTGCATCCCCTTAATTTATTTGTTCCACAGTATTTGAGCTATAGATGTAATACCAAAAAACTTAAAATTGTTCTTTGTTTTTCTTTTTCAAAGTGCGATTGTGTACGGACGGCTAAACAACTCCGTATTACTAAATCTAAAGTTTCATTTTTTTATATTTAATACTTTACCGGGAACCTTTTTTGTTCGAGTGGTAAAATTATTATAATAGTCATATATTGTTTATGCTTATTACAGAAAACTCGTAAAATTCCCCTCTTTAAGAAAATACAGTATATTTCCAGCCAATTGTTTTTTGAGTTTAGTCACTCTTTTTTAATTTTTTGTAGCGTTTTGTAGGGTCATTCTTAAACTTCGCTGATAAAAATATCCATTTTAGTAAGTTGCCTAATCACTTTTTAGTTGTAGGTCAAATTTAAATTAACCTTGAAAAGTTTCTTCTTTAGCAAACTACTATGCTTTTGGCAAAATCAATTAAGGTCTTAGGATTAGTGTAAGTCGTATGTGCAGACCACTAGATTTAGTGTTATATTTTACTGATTTCAATATTTAATACGTTGTTGTAACTATTTAAATGTGATGATTGGAAAATAGTTTACTTTTTAAAGTACTAGCTACTTGTCGTGGTCGTGCGATGTTCACTCTATATCACTCAAATTGCTAGTGCTCTTATAATTATTAACAAAATATTTAAATGTTGTTTTCATGAAATTTGTTCAAACCAACGCTCTTAAAAATCAAAATTGTTGACTCCCGTCTATTGGCGAACACTTCTTTGGCAATTAAATGCATATACTGTGGTTTCAAAAGATTTCATTATTTATATTTTGGATTGTAAATTACTACTATGTCTAAAGTCTCCAAAATAGTTACTTAGTGTAGTTAAAACATACACTATTCATACATTCAATTTGTGAATCACTGGCAAAAGTTTCAAAACCTTCACGTTTCCTATTTATTCCAGAAGTTAATTCTTTCTGATACACATGTATATATGATACATGATTCCTCTTATAACTATAAGCTGCTTATTCGACTACCTATATATATGGTAAATACCTAACCATTTACACTTGGCATAAATAACACGATGAGTAAATCTTGGAAGTAAGAAGCTGATATGTTAAAATCATTCAACTTTAAAACCTGCTGAATTTAACACTTAACGGCTTTATTGATTAAATATTTATTCCGTTACTTACAATTTTAAATTAAACCAAAGGCATTGTTATGAAAAAGTATAACGTTTATTTCTGAAACTGTATACATTTAGGTTGAATCGCTGGGTTGAATACACAAAACTGTACATTACATGGGTTGTTCGAAAAGCCGGGTTTATTGATCCACTCTTTGGAATAAACACTAAGCGAATATGAATGACTGACAGATACAATGTATGTCGCACTTACAGCTGTACAATACAACTGAAGTTCCTAATTCTTACCAAAGAATTCCAAATAATGAAGTTTGGGTTCATTATTTTCTTATAATACCTTGTTTCTTATGCCAAAAGGCCAAAGGTGTACGACTGTCTCAAGTGAGCATGGACTGTTAACGTCCGTTTTTCGATAAAACCACTCATTAGATAGATATAACTCAGTTATCACCTTATTATATATCTATATCTATAATCCACATATCACGCAGGGATTCACCACAAAATCTCAGTAACCCATAAGCTGTATTAAATGTAATTTGAAACGTAGCTTCATCCAGGTCGTAGACGTTCGCTAAGGAATGGTTTGACAAATTCCCTTAGAGGCCTTAGAGCTTCACCCCGTTGGCGTAGAACATTTCAATGCTTTTGTTCACAAAATTTGCATTAGATCAGATGATTACTTAAAAATATAATTTCATATCATCTGTTGAAGTACTTTTAATATAAAGCACTGAGTTAAGATTGGTTATAAATAATAACAGGGGAGGCCTATCCCAACAAAGACAGCGGAAGAAAGTATGTCGGGAATGCACAGACAGTAAATGCAGTCCGGTGAACTGTTCTTGACTATCACTACGACCAAAAGTAAACGGGCCCCAAAAAAATTATGTGAGGTATTTTACTTCACCGTGCCGCAGTATAAGCCATTGCTGGACAATCGGAACGAGTCTGGCAATCCAAAGTTCTTGGGATTCTTGTTCCAAGCTCACCTATAATTTTTTTTAAAGAATGCTCTTTGTAAATCTCTAACGAATAGATGCATGGGTTAAAACTGATTCTATTGTATTATGAACATCTCTTCTATTAAAAGGAATAATGGACTCATTCTGAAGAGTCTGAAGATTAATACATGTATAAGCGATTGTAGCACTACATTTTATAGGTAAACATTTTTTAATTAGTAATCCCTATAATTAAATTCTTTTAATAAGAAGTTTCTTACACTCAATAAAAGGTTGTATACAAATTGCCTATTCTAAGTACAAATTAAACTGTTTTTATATGACTTTCAGGGGAAATATCCAATGATGTACATTTTGTTTTGTAGATATGGTTAACCAACTATTAAACTGCAAAAAATTCCGCCGTCTTTGCGTGACTGCAAAACTCACGATATACCCTGGAGTAGCCGCACGACTCTGCTGAAATCGACCACTTCATTAGTCAAAACTCCACTGAAAGCTAACCTGACTTTGTGAGTAGTAAATTAATTTTTTTATTAACCTTTTAGTTAATGGAAGTTATTTAAACTATTTATTATAAATTTATAATTTGAAGATTGACAGTGAAACCTATTTTTTATCTTCGAGCTTCAAGAGATTGAAATAATTGTTTTTTAAACTATTTAAAATTTTGGTTTTCACAAATATTTACTATTAATATTTATTATCCAGATAACGGTTAGTGTATACAAGATCTCTTTGGAAATATTAATGACTACATTTATTGAAACAATTCTGCAAACTAGTTACTAAATATATTTTGCAGATGACGCCAAAGGTAAAATTGCAAAACATTAAGTTGATAAGAAAATCTTTTTTTAGTTTACCGGAACAGCTGAAATTATATTACTTGTTGCTTTGCTGTATTAAGATTTATTTTAATTTTCAGGTGGGTCACTGTATTACTGAGTTCAAAAACAGTCACATGAAAAGTTGGAAAAACTGAACAGTAAATATGGTAAAGTATTCTAAAAACTTTCGAAACCGACATGTTAAAAATCCACAGAATAGACTGCCCATCTGTGTCCCACCACTGAAACACAGGTGGTTTGCCCGAGACTGGCGTGTCACTCTGGGTCCCATATAGTATGAGCCGCTCGGGCCATCCTAGCAGACTGACGTCATCGATAACCGTCAGTGTACATAGCTTTTTAAATGCCTGCAACATCATAAAAGTCTAAATATTATTGTTTTCTATCGGTCAATGAGATTATCTGGAGCATATGTATATTTATCGGCTTGGTCTCTGGATTCGACTGTCGGTGCACACACAGTTCACCAGAGTTGTGCTGGAGTTGGCATTCATATTGGTCAGGGGGACTGAACAACTCACAGCTCGCGATCTGTCCTGCATGTTCCTTTTTTGGGTCAGTCTAATTTAACCGTTCGACCTGCCTATATATATATACGATCGATAGCGAATGTGTTGTTAAAGATTAAATTATTAACCTTAATTTTGTACATCACGTGGTACGACACGATGCACGACGCATTCGGGTTAACTTTTCCTTATTTTGAAAAGGTACTCCACTTTAGAATATTAACAGTTTGGGCACAAAGTTACTTATTTAAATAAACATTATTTTCGTTAGTATTATATTCGTTTATTTTAAATGAATTAAAATTTAATTAATAAAATTTGTTCTACGGTAAATATTATTATAAATACTGGCTATGCAAAATTAAATAATTAAAATTAAAAGCTTAAACAGATATGTTGAAAAAGGTATTAAAAAAATCCCAGCTTCAAATTGATTTTTTATTTTTACAGTGTTAAGCCATAACGATACCAAAACACAAATAATTTTAAAAATATGAGGAAATGTGATAGTTCCGTTTTTTATAGCATGCACTTATACTGACAAACATATTCAATTAGTTTCAAAGCCTGATAAAAACGTTTATCATGTTTTCCTTCTGATGAGTGATTGAGAATTCTAACGTTATTATAATTTTCCAGAAAAATAAATAATAGTTGGAACAAACTTTACGGTATGTTGGCCGACGGTTATCTTCAACTAACGTGATTGGAAGAGGCGGTCCATTTGTTACGAATATTTTGATTGTAGCTCCTTTATATCAGGACTCGTGTCTCAAAGTAATTTTATAAATGTTATGCGGCGATCCAATAAATTAACGGTTTAATGAGAACTAAACAAGTAAGTGCGTGAAAATTAATAGTAAATATTTTGTTAAAAGTGTCCAATCTCACTTAAATATTTGTCTAACAACACAAAACCAACCTTTATAGGCAAGTTAAACTCCACCTCTCAAACTGGGTACATTGAAAATGTGCAACCGAAATACAGACTTTTTTCTAACATTTGTTACTGGAGGTTATTAACCGTCATAGTTATTCTTATTGTAGTTATTTTTATACTATTTTCAAGTGTGCAATCATTAATCGTTAGAGTAAAATAATTTACTGAACCTGATTAATTAAAGTTTTAGTGTTTTAGTTAGTACAAAATAAAATCCAGTTATTAGATAAAAGTATTCATTAATAATAGTAAATATTAATTGTTTCTTAGTTGACAGACAGATCAATGAATTGTGTTAACTTGAATATGTTTTCATTAAAAAAGATAGAATAGCAAGTCATGTTTGTGCAATTAATTCTAAGAAAATCGTAGACCAGGGAGTGATATTAGTTATATAGACCAGGAGTGACCAGTTTGCATATTACGCTTTCTTTCACTCAATCTTAAGTTATGGTTTGATCCTCTGGGGAAATAGTTGTCACATTAAAAATGTACTCATGCTGCAAAAAAAGGCAATCAGGATTGTTACTAAATCTTCTTTCTTTGAGCACTGTAAACCATTTTTTGCTAGAACTAAGGTTTTGACGGTTGACAATCTGAATATCTTTGTATGTTTATTGCATGTAAAAAAACTCTGCTGACTTCCCCCTTAGAATAGATGTTCATGCATATAATACAAGAAAACAGACTTTAACTGATGTGCCATACAGTAGATTAAGTGTTTGTGCCAAGAGTTACCCTATTTTATGTCTTAAATTATTTAACAAGCTGCATGTTGACACAAAGCTGCTACCTCTTCGTTCTTTTAGAAATAAGATCTGTGATTGGCTAACTCAGAATCCATTTTATGATATAAGAGAGTTTTTTGAGTCTGTATAAGGAAAAGTAAGTATTAGGGCTTGGCCAATTTTAGAAACCTTGCTAAATCAGATGTTTTTATTGTTCAGTACTTACGCTTAAGGTTTTTGCATGTACCATTTTATTGTTATTGTTAATGTACCTGTAATTTTTATTATGTATGTTTGTCCTAAGTTTGAATTGCACAATTTTTGTTTCTAATCGTAGAGTGCTTGGCTACTCTCTTTTGAAATTGTAATGCTGACTGTTGATTGTAATTGCTCATTTGGACTTATGGATTGTTATGCATGTATTTAGGTTATTATTCTATTACCTTGGCCTACTGCTTTTTTATTGCTTCTTTTGATTTCTTGTTTTATTTTATAAGTTCAATTTTGAACAATTGCATGTATATTACCTGACCATGTCTTTTGCATGATTGACTTTTGCATGCTGTCTGACAATAAACGTTGATTATTGATTATTGATGTAATGACATTTTCTAATAGCTGTCTAAATTTAACTGATGGGAGATATGATATATTTTATACATAAAAAACAAGTTAGAAAAAGACTTAATACTTGTAACATCATACAGCCTGGAATGACCTGTTAGCAAGTATATGTGGGAAAAGATGATATTTAAGGAAGTATTTCTTATCATCTTTTACTGATCGAATACAAATCACACGTGTTACGACAGAGGATCGTAAATCTGTGATACTCGTGACAAAAGTATGTTTTATAATTAACATGCTTGAATTTGAAAATTCGGACTGAATATGAAATCCCTCGTAATTGGTTAGGAGCTCACAATAATGGGTTAAAATATGTTCATAAGTTTCAAATATTAACATTGGATTAGCCTGTTTTGATACCAATTAAATTCTCAGCCATTATACTTTACATAAAATACATTTAGTTCGTAGAAGAGTGTTACTCGTATTTCTAGTATTTTAAGTATTAATATAACAATTTGCTCAAAAACTGAACTCACAATTTGAAATGGGTTTAACGTTTTCTTATTTTATTTATCATTCTGATTTTTTCTCCTTTTTTAGGCTTACTCGTATATTACGCAAACACCTCTCCCCCACCAACACTTCATAACCTTTTCAGCCTTTCAATGATTATTTATAAAACGCATGAGCTAAAACTAAATAATGTGTGGTCTTACTTCGGATTGATCCTGTAACCTTGAATAAGGCAAAACTTGAAGGCAATGATACGATGGAAAACATTTCATGAAATATATACCACTATTCAGACTCTAAAGACACGCAATTATCAGTCTGATTGATTGATTGGCTGACCGAAGCAGTTGTGTGAGCGGGATTACAGGGTTGCGGTGCCGGTGATGTGACAGGGGCTTTGGATGGACCCGGTAAACGGTCTCCGTGTAGTGCCTCGGTGTCATTGATATTTTAAAATTAAATAAAAGAATAAGTTATTCTTCAATGTTGTTATTCTGTATGTCATCAGTTTCCTTTGTCTATAGTTGAGGTTGTTTGGTGTGACCATACAAAAAAGTGAGCTAAAAAAGTGTGGTTTGACAAACACGTAGTAGGTCTGGCAGCCTTGTTGCTCCCGTTATAAACAATATTTACCTGTCTGCTATCTTTAATACATTCTATGAGTATATTTTTATTTGCTTAAACTCTCACCAGCCTATAAACTACACAACATGTATAATTTAACAGTAGGTCACAACAGTAAATTTGCTGCCATATAAACTGCACAATATACAGCCAATATATTAACATTAAATACAATTTATTTTGACACCTGAGTTTCTTTGGAGCAATCAGTTTGTTTACACAGTTCAGTAAGTTAATTATATCCATAACAAGCTATTTACAAACAATGACTAATTTCACAAGTGGTTCTAAGACATCAAAAGTAATATTAATTTTCCATGTCAACATACTACGTACATATCAGTCTATGCTCATTTCAATGGAAACAATATTCCAAATGATAGACTCAAAAATGTAATTGAGAAGTAAACTGAAATTTGACTATTCAATTAAATTTTAGATATTTCAAATCTGTGGATTTCAGCCAGGTAGAGTAAAATTTGTATTAGTATACATCACTTTTTCTATATATATTCTATACATACTAATATATTTGTATTAGTATTTTCTCACTGGAAAAAAGGGAGGTAATGGTATTTTATTTGTTATCACGATTAGAAAAGCGGATTAAGAGAAACTTATTGTAGAACGGGTTGTTACTGCTGTGCTTATTAAATATCATTTGCTGGACGTGACTATTATTTCATACCCTTTCCGTGTTTAAATGCGTATCAAGAAATCAATCAATCGCTATAATTATTTTTACCACTTAATTTTCAAAGGAGATGTGCTCAATAACTTTAAACGACTTAATTGCTCCTTAATTTGATATTTATAACCACGCAAAGGTCACAGGATAATAGCAGCTTGGTCTTCGGTAAATTCTTTGAAAGTGTAAGTTTACTGACAGTACTAATTGACATTGCGGAAAATGTGTGTTGACAATTAATTTTAGACCAGTTTTGAGATTTTTTAAACAAAAATATCGCATTTTGTTGTAAATCAATATAGTATTTGTGTATTCTATCTGTTTTTATTTTTTTATTATGACCTAAATATTTATAATTCCTTATTAGTTTTAGAAAACATTTATACTTACCAAAATCACAATATCAAACAAACGAGGGATCACCGAGCACAACAGCACGTCATGAAGCCTCGCGAGGGACTAAGGTTAGTGAGCGTCTGAGCGTGTTGGGTTGCCAGGATACGGAGGGTGGCAACCCTCACCCCCGCACCACCACCCACCAGGCAACCACGACACTTACATCAGATAACAGCTTGATCTCAATCATTGACACCTCAATGATAGATACATCCACACTCCACTTTCAACATCCCCGAAGTTCAAGAGGTTCGAATTTTGCACGCTTTACTAAGCTTTTTATATAACCTCTCATAGTTCCTTTCAATTTTACAAGAGGATTTTCACTTTTAATAAGTTAAATAACACAAATACACCGTATTTGGTTTCTAAGATGTTTTCCTTTAAATATTATAATTTAAACTTATCTTTTAAGTAAGCCTGTAGCTTGCTTTATACTTATACCATTACTTAACTTTAACTTATCTAGATTCATAATTTCCTTACATTTATTAATTTATCTGGTGGTTTAAAGATTATTTAAACCTACTTGTGATTTAGTCATTCGCCTTGCAGTCCATAAAGTTGGGCTTTTGGATTGGAATTTATTTCAAAATCTCATTTACATCGACGCATTTACCATAAATGCATCTCAGTAACAAATGTAACAAATATTATGAGTAATTAAAAAATATAAGTTATAACAATTTTTTTTATGTTTTACGAGTTTTTTATTGTAGAACAAATGCTAATGCATTGTATGTAGTCCAATTTTAAAGTCTGTTCTTACTGTTAAAAGCTTGTTTTTGATATTATAGTTATTTATTAAACTTGTAAGGAAATAACTGCTTGTGTTTTTAGGCTGCCTGACATCCTTTAGAAAAATAAAATATATTCAAGACCTTTTTGCAAAACACCGAGTTTTTGAAAGGGGAATCCATGATACCGTAATGGTGGAAATCGGTTCAGAAATAACGGACGATTTATTAAGTAAAACCAGCCATCAGCCCTCGGAATCTAAAGTACGAACATCGAAACACCAATGCTGGTGCTGTGAGTTTAGAAGCTAAGTAGTGGAGTGTTCGGCGTTGCGGGTGTTTCCGAGAAGAGAGAAGAAAGCTTGTCTCCTCTGTAGGATATCTCATCCTAGACACCATTTCGTGGAGAAAATGCTAGCAAACGAGCACGTGAGGGAAGCAGTTGCTTTCCTCGACATTCAGTTCTTCTACCGTGACAAGAGATACCTGGCTGACCCTTAAGCTGGGTTTTCCTAGGCGCGGAACTTTTCCGCGCCGCGCCGCGGATTAACATTGTCCGCTCCCGGAGCAGAGGAGTCCGCTCCCCGCCACGGAATAGTGTTGAGGTTATACTAGTGTCCTGTGATTTTTGTTGTTACAGAATGAGTTCGGGTAAATTTAGGTCGTCCAGATGACGAGAAACTTTTTGAATGAATGCAAGGCTATCCAATTATTTGGAGTACGACAGGTAAACTATAATAACCAACAGATTATTTAATTAATTACAGAAATAAATATATATTAAATGTTTAATATATATTATAAAATGGATTAAAATATTTAATTATATCCAATTATATATGCATATATGCGTACTTTTAAAATAACAACATTTGTTATGTACATAATAACAGCATAATAATCAGATGTTGTTTTAGCTTAAATAATAGGCAGTTTTATTGTGTTTTAAAAGTAAAATGTCAATTGATTAAAACTGAAAAAAATTAAAACCTTTTATATCTGCTCTTTTACACATTATTGTTAAACGACAATTGGTTGAGGAGATAATGAAAATACTGAACACAGTACTTTGTGTGTTGAAATAGACCTACGTTTAAGAACATATTATTTTATTGTAATGCCCTTGGTGTTATCCTCTCAACAGCTACAACTAAAATGAGCTAGATTATTCCGCAGTCGGCCGCCGAAAAAGTCCGCGTCTAGGAAATTAGAATTCCGCTGAGCTGAAACTACGAGCAGAGAATCTCCGCGTTCCGAGCCGCGCCTAGGAAAACCCTTAAATTAAAACAATTACACATACAATCTTTATACTATTTCATCGATAACCGAACGCAAGTTAATGTAGATCGCAACGTATGCTATCGGTTAATTAGACATCCTAGCATTTGAACACTATGCATATGATTAACACATATTAAAAATGAATGTGGTTTTATGAGAACAGACTTCCTCTTTGTGAGGTAATCCAGCAAAGAAAATTTGCATAAGTGATAACAGAGTTGTTGGCCTTTTGTGCTGCGCGTTTAAGACTGTACTGCAAAACAGGTATTATTAACCCTTTAAAAAAGATACATCTACGCATATTAACCCCTTGGGTTTTATTGTGTGATATAAGCTAATAAAAAACGAGTTCGCACGCAGCACGCTGACGTGAGGGAAGTGAATTTCCACATAAAAAACTATAAAAACTCAAAATCAGTTAAAAACATACAATTATTCCAATTTTTATTCAAAACTGAAAATATATATTTTTTGCCTGTTCTGATACTCCTGGTTCTATTTACCTGCAATGCTGGGAATACAATTTTGCGCATTATAAGGTTAGGAGAAGGTCCAGTCAGGCTTTAAAGTAGGCGTGAGGTTGTTGGGGATGATAAAAGTACACCAAAAAATGATTAACAGGCTTTTCTAATGTAAAACCCCCATAAGACAACGTACTGTGTTTGGTCAATACACATTTCCTTTAATAACTCGGTAAATATATATGCTAGAATGACGAGAGAGGGCTTGAACGTTTCGCCACACTAATTCCCATCTTTGTGCATTCGTTAATTTCACATCAGGGGCTTTTCTAACCCTTTTTGGGCCCAAAAAATCGAAATTTTAAAGATTAATCCCCAAAAAAGGGCTTTAGAGTTTTCCGATTGTTTTGCCCAACGAGCTTGTCCAACTGATTATAGAAAGGAACGTCCCTACCAAATTTGAAGTAAAACGGACAAAAAATGCGACCGCTAGAGTGCCTGCATATATATATAGTCTACATATATGTCATACATATATGTCTATATATATATATATATATATATATATAAATATGTATATATGAAATTTTGAACGAACCCCCAAAACGTGTTCAGGGGGTCACGTTAGGAACTTCTATGGTGGTCGCGGGCTTAAGTTTCACTGTGCGGGTCATGCTAATAGTTCACTTTCCATAGGAAATTCACTAATAAAATCGAATGGTTCGTAAACTTCGTTAAGAACCATTGTTGATAAACTGTAATCTTATCATGATTATATATTACATGGGTATTTGTTTTCTTATAATCTTCATTCTAACTATATTTAGCACTTAAAGCTATATTAAAAACAAAAAAAATAAATAAGCCAACACTGTGATTAAACAGCAAGAAATTTCAACTCAAAAGTCCTAAAGTAAATAAAGTGGTACCCGACGAGGTTGAAAGACCATTAAAGTTTCAACTCCGTTGCATGTTGAATCCAATGAGAGTCTACTTTGGAATATACGTTTTATCGCAATGTTATATTGCCCAACAAGTTTGGTTTGAAATTTGCATCTCGTTCAGTGTAACATATTTTTAAAGGGCTTAAGTATAAGCTTTAAATTCTGAAACAAATGATTTCACTATTTTTGTAGCTTCTAGTCAAGTACAATACTAGGTGTACGCTCATTCCTCGCGTATAAGGATAATTGAAACACACGACCAACTTAAATCGAGTCTCATAAAAAATTCAATATCTGATTTGAGTAACATCATCAGAATACATTCCGTTATTATTTAACTGCCGCCAGAATCCGGGTTTTATGTCTATATAGCTATAGTTTTAGTCACTTCTCCCCTAAGAATCAATTATCGCACTGGCTCTCGGAGTGCAAGGTCGCAGGTTCGGATCCCGCCGCCGACTTAACATTTTATCCGTATCAAAACATACATACATTAATCATTTGTTTTTATCAAAGTAAATGTTGTATAAATACGTAAATTGATTTATTTTTAAAATAAATTGAAGATTTCAGGCATGGTTTGTTGTTAGGTTTGGCATGGGTGCGTTATCTTAGAACAGAGTATTTTGGGCTAAGCAGTGACTTTAGCAGTGTGGTTTATTTAACCTTTAAGAGAACAGCGAGTTTCCTATATGAACTAATGTTAACAATTTCTATAGGCCAAGTCAAAATATCCATAAGGATTAACAGTAAGTCGTCAGGTCCAGTTATTTAGATGAAAACTTGAGATTTCAATATATTGCTTCAATAGCCTAGCCTATCATGAAATTAAATGTTATAAACATGGGTTGGCCCAAGTCCGTACATGAAACTTCTAAAATGACAAGTAGCCTAAGTGTATATGCCTACATTTTATAGTCATAGGTCCAAGTTTACGATGAAAACAGCTCACTATAATCCAAACCTAGGATTTGTCAAATCATTTCAAATAACCTGTAAAAAAGGCTTAGTTTGGTTAGAATAGTTTAAAGCTTTCATTTTGGTTCACTACAACATTCCTGGTAATGTGTTTAAAGTATTTTCCAACATTGTATTGCCAGTTTAATGGCGGCTTACTCTTACTGTAATCCAACCTTAGGCTATGTCAAATCATTCAAGATAACCTTCCGAAAAAGGCTGTTGGGTTAGAATAATCTATAGCTTTTATTGTGGTTACCTACAACATTACTGGTAATGTATGTTAGGTAATGTAGACAATTTTTATTATTAATTTAGTGAAAATATAACCTAGCAAATAATTGTCCTACAAAATAAATTTTAAGGTTGTTCGCCTACTGTGACTAACTTCATCAACGCTTTCTAGACAAATTGAGGCTTTGTATACTTTTTACACATGTCAATCACAATATTACCAATTGTCTAAGAAAATGTAATAAAACAAACTATTTTATAAGTTAAGTTAATATCTTAGTATCTACAGTCATCACAAAGGTATTTTGAGTTTTTCGATCTGCCACACGCATCGTCTGTCGTCTGCCACTGTTACAATCGTTGCCTCTGTCCGACTGACGATATTTACACAGAGTAGGCTTATCTAAGGGTTCGTCCCGGTCCCTGCCGACTCCTGTAAGATCATGAGCAGTAACCTCTGGCTTGCCCATGTGACTAATGCCGTTACGGTACCTCGTTGTCTTTAGTTCACCATACAGGTCAATAGCCTATGCTGAGGTTAAAAAAAAGTTGTGATATTTTCCTCAGTAGAGCGCGGATTGAGGATAACATTTGTAGTATAATTTTAAGTCGTTTCAATGCGCACCCTTTTGTTTAAGAATTTGTACCGTAGATAATATAGCCTGCATCGCAATTTATCAATACATGTTATAAGAAATAATCTTGACCTTATTACTTTTAAGCCTTTCTATTCATTAATGTTCAAATGTTACCTCACGTTTACTGCTAAGCATGTCAGGATTTGGTGCGTCCGTAATCTTTAAAGAGTTATTAAACAATTTCTACCGCTTTCTATGGCAGTCTTTCTTAAATAAAACTTTTCTTAAACAGTGTTCAAATTTACAATGGTTGATAATTATAGTCTATTTAAAGTAGGTTTAGGATTAACTCTAGTGACACCTGTTGGAGCTAGTGGAAACTATAAGAGAGTAGCATCTCGCCCGGCCAATGACGGGCAGCTTTGACCGAACATAACCAAACACATGTGTCCTATAGTGCCAGATTGCTTTTGTTTACTTACTGGTTACCAAAGGTATTTAAGGTGTCTTCATTCATCCACGGAAATAATGGTAAATGAGCCATAAATACTAGTTAAAACGTTAATGTTTCTGTTTTGATTTTGATCTTTCAATGTTTTATTAAAATATCTGAGGTATTTAATGTTCATTCCTCGTTTTTTTAGCAATCTGAAGAAAGTGATTCCCATAGTATGTTTTCACCTATGTAGCGTCGCACGTCGTTTCCTGTTGCATGTAGATTTGGCAACATTGCACCACAAAAGCTTCCAATAACTGTCAATTGGGCGCTACAGTCAATAAATAGACTATAAATAATAATAAATAATAACAATAAATCTTCTTTAAATAGACTATAACTTCTTATTTTACGAAAGTAATGTATAATATGTTTGTGCTTTATATTTGTTAGCAGTTATGTGTAAAAGATTAAAAATGTCATTTAAATTAAACATAAGAACTACAATTTTTGCCGTGGCTATTTTAAGCATAATTTAAATAACATAATTTAAATAACCGAATGTGTTACAGATGTAAAAGTAGACATAGTACTGACACAAAAGGATATACACAGTGTAGAGATAATCTGGTGAAGTAAATAAGTATTGCTCAATTATTGTGAAATGAGTAGGGGCCTAATTATTAATCAGCTAAACATTTATTTTATAAAAATGTCTGTTGCAAAAAGCAATAGTGTTTCTTTAGTGTTTCTAAACGGTTGTATTCTAATTCAAATTCAAATTTATTTATTCCAAAATCGAACATTAACATATACATACATGGTTATCATGGAATTATTTTCCCGCAAAGACTATTGATCTGTGGCAGGGAAAGAGTTCATACCTAACACCAGACTGTACAAGTTTAAATGGATCACTAGCACAGCACAACTTAATTTGCCAATAGGAGATACTAGGTACAACTGCTTAAAGTAACTTATGATTACAAAAATAAAACTAACTAAATAAATTTGAGTACCATCACTTGTGTACGGTATATAATTTTAAATAATGATAAAAATGAAACAGAAGTACAGAATGATAAATTTCAACTGGAATATCCGGAGGGTATTTGGTAATCGTTGGTAAGGTTGTGGCGATAGGGGTAGGCAACCCTGTACATTAGAAACAGATGTATTATGATGGTCAGTACTGCACTCGTGTCAGGACGTGACGTAGGGAGACCGAATCAGCGAATCTGTAGCCACCCGACCAATATCCAGAAGCCACTCACAAATACCACGTCACTGCCTCCTTCAGTCTCTAAAATTATCGATGGAAGGTTGCGGTACAATACGTGAGCCAGAAGAAAGGAATTATTGTTTACTGAACTAATAGTTGATTTTGGAAAGTAGTAGCCAAAGTTTAATCTATGTCTAGTGGGATACTGATGCTGTAGATCTGTGGAAATTTGCGTTTTGTTATTTTTAATGAAAATTAAAACTGTCTTAACAAAAGGTTGCCTGATATTAAAAACAGAATTCGAGAAGAAGCTGTTCTGTTGGTTATAACTGAGGTTTCCGCAAAATCGTTTTGACCAAAGCCCTCCGAGTGACAGCCAGCGGCTCGAGCACAGAGGATGAGACGCCTCCCCACGCCAGAATGTCGTACTGTAGCACGGACTGCACTTAGGCGAAGTAAACCGACCTGCAGTGATCCACGGTCAGCACCCGGCCAAGCTGTGTAAAGGCAAATACAAGCTTTCTAAGCCTCTGTTTGACGAACTGAACGTGGGAATCCAACTGAATTTTTGATCAAAGATGACTCCTAGATATTTATATTGCTCCACTCGCTCAATTACGTTGCAGACACAGTCGGCGGACCGCGGATCACCGCAGGAGTGCAAAACTCCTACATTAGGCTAGGGTGCCCAACGAAAACCAAAACCTTGGGTTAGGGTCGCTTTCACTGTTGAAGAATATGGGAAGGCACTTGGTTTTGGTCACATTCAAGGTCAAAGTATTCCGATCTAGCCAACGCCATGTTTTATCTAGACCAGGTTCATTGAAGCGTTTTCGTAAACCTTATCCCACGTGCAGCCAGAGGACATCACGGCCGTGTCATCAGCTAAAAGGAACCGTTTTCCCTTTACTCTTACTCCCGATAAATTATTTATCTAAACTAAAAAAGTAGTGGGCCAAGAGTGCTTCCCTGAACAACCCCATAATTAATTGAAGTTTTGTCACTTTCAACTCCATTAATTGAAATGTATTGCGATTGATGGTCTAAATAGATGAACCAGTCAAGTGAGTAGCTCTTAATACCGGCCAAACGAAGTTTGGAAGTTATGTTTTGTCTATTAATGGAGTTAAAAGCTTTTGCTAAGTCAAGGAAAGTTACTAATACACCTAAATTGGCCCCAATTCTTTGTGATATAAGTTTTGTGATCTCAAAAAATGAATGGGATGTACTTCTGTTCTGCCTAAAACCAAATTGTGAATCAGATATTATTTTCACCCTTTAGAGATGGTGAGCCAGTTTAATTTTAACACATTTCTCGAGGATTTTAGGGACAGAGCCAAGTAATGAGATTGGTCGAAAGTTTGACGCAAAATTCTTTTTGCCGGATCTAAATTTTGGGATTACTTTGGCTTTTTTAAAAGCATTTGGAAATGTACCCGTCCGTATACTAATGTTATTATATATAACAGTGGTTGGATGAGTGAATTAATCTTGTATTTGATATTTTTTGTAAATATACAGTCCCCACGAGATTCAGAATTTCCTTTCATGTTATTTACAACCCCGAGAAGTTCTTCGTACGTGACAGGACGCAGCGAGAACAGAGTTCACGGCATGGTAAGTGTCATCGACCTTCATAGGACCACTGGGCTGCAGTGCCTCAGCAAGCTGTGACCCAACAGAAGCGAAGTAAATGTTGAATTCGTCCTTAAGATCGGAGGAGCAGGCAGTGTCGCCCTGCGTTCGGAAGGCATCCACCGGAAACTTGGTTTTGCTGGTTGGCCGACCATGGCCCCATACATCATTGACAATAGTTTCTTTCTATAATCAGTTGGACAAGTTCGTTGGGCCAAACAATCGGAAAACTCTAAACCCCTTTATTGGGGATTATTATTTCAAATTTTGAGTTTTTGGGCCCAAAAAGGGTCAGAAAAGCCCCGGATGCACAATTAATGCATGTTAAAAGATGGTAGTTAGTGAGGCGAAACTTTTAAGCCCTCTCTCGTCATTATAGCATAAATATTTACCGAGTTATTAAAGAAAATGTGTATCGACCAAACACAGTACGTTGTCTTATGGGAATTTTCATTATAAAAGCCTGTTATTCATATGTTGGTGTACTGATATCATCCCCAGCAACCTCACGTATACTTTCAAGCCTAACTGGACTTTCTCCTAACCTTATAATGCGAGAAATTGTATTCCCAGCATTGCAGGTAAATGAAATAGCCAAAAAATCAATATTTTCAGATTTCAATAAAAATTTGTATAAATGTATGTTTTTACACTGATTTTGAGTTTTAGCGAATCTACCCTATAGGGAAGAAGCTATTACCGTAGTCGGCATGGTAAGACATAGGCCCGGGACCATAATAACTTTTTCGTTTTGAGGTCCCCAGATGCCAAAAACACCATTGGTTCAATACTGCATATATATATGTGTGTGTGTGTGTGTGTGTGTGTGTGTGTGTGTGTGTGTGTGTGTGTGTGTGTGTGTCCGTGAGCACGATAACTTTTGTAAAAATAATCCGATTTTCACGAAATTTGGTATAAACGTGTAAAGCAGCATTTATGACTTTAGTTCGAAAACCAGACAGATCGACCTATCCGAAGGGGTATTTGCGGGGGTTTTGTACCCCAAAAATGGGTGTTTTGAGTTTTTACATATAATATTTGAAAAAGTCAAATTTTACTTTTATCAATGGAATCAGACTAAAAGGACGCACAATTTGGTGTTTTGATCATTGCTCTACGTTCAATGGTTACAGAAATATTGAAAGTGCTAACTAAACACAGGACGTTGTCCAATGTTATTCTTATGTAGAATAAGAAAATTGTCATACCTCGCTTATTTATAAACTTATCCCGATGAAATTTGGTATATTGCTTCATATTGTTGTGGTCTATTGATATTTGCACTAAAAAACATTTCTTGGCCGACAGTTCCCGTAGCAGCAAACCTGCGTACTCAGCCCCCATGTTATTCTTATGGAGAATATGTAACGTGTTATCTCCCTTATTAATGAACATAAATTAATACAATTTGGTATGTGATTTTACCTAGTTAAGTTATATTGATATTTGTATAAACCCCCATTTTTTGTTTTCCTTGCTTCAGCAAACCTGCATACTCAGCAACCATGTTATTCTTACGAAGAATAATTAAAATGTCATAAATCGTTTATTTATGAATGTATATTTATGAAACTTGGTATGTGGCTTTATGTAGTATTAAGATACATATATGCATATATATGCATTATTATGTGGTATATATGCATTGTAAATTCGCTGAGTACGCAGGTTTGCTGCTACGGGGATATTTTTTAATATTTATGGATTTTTGACCAATTTACTTTATTATTAAAATTACTAAACACAACTTCACTTTCATCCAAGTTATTTTTAATTTTCAGGCAAGTGATGAAGTGATCTGTAATTTCAGTTTGTAGTATTGACGAGTTTTCAATAAATTTTTGAGGCAATTTGATGAAATAGTGATCAATAGACGTGTAACTCATGGGCCTCGTAACTTTGTCAATATATGCAATAAAACTTAATTCGTTTAATAAATCAAGGTAGCCCTCTTATTGGGTGTTTAAGTTAGTATGAAGAGCGTCACAGTTAACTGTGCATAGCAACAGAAGAAACTGATAACATATGGAAACAGGTAACTGAAGACAATAAACAAATATAAATTTATTTATGTCAAATTTTGTTATCAATCAACCACAGTAAGGCTGAGTATCACGAGTAAGAAACTTAATCGGAAAAATATGTATAGTGGTTTAGGATAAACCGTAAATTTCAATATTTTACACACAAATGGGTGCCATTTTAAAACTGATAAAGATATGTTAACTATTTTTTCGCCAAAACGTTTCTTATAACGAAACCTTTACAAATATGGATATTGTATAATTTGCCTTATTTTTACGTAAGGAAGGTTTGAGATTCGAACCCTTGACTTTCTGTTTTGGAACATACCGCACATATATTTTGATGAAAATATTTGTTGTAAATTACCCACAATTTAAATTTTCACTAGCGGTAAACGAAAAAGTTAAAAGTTACGACGAATAAGATAATTGTATTTTATGTCTTTTTACTAATACATTTATTCAAAACTCGATATTTGTGTTTAGTTAACATTGACCAATTTAGAATACTGTTACCATACTTTTCATTCTACAAATAGTAAATACAGATATTTGTTTAAGAAATTGGGCTAAAAGGAATGAATTATGTGTCAATATTTAATAACATTTATTTATAAAACGAGCGCAAAGTTATACAGTGTCTTAATCAGAAAGATAATGGATATTGGAGTACACAATGGATGTTGGATTATACACATGTCTACAAACCTTACAGTGTTTTATAATCAAATGAACCCTGTCAGGTATGGTAATGTAAAAGGAAACTCTCACTTTTCTATAGCCGGACACAATGGGGCGTAAAAGCTTGGAGTGCCTCTAGCAGCTGCACTCTACCCATATATCAAGTTCCCCATGTCAATACGTTACACTGCGTTTGATATTTTTTCTCAGATATTGCGCTTTGAGAAATTGTCTATGATGTATATAATAGAAAGTTGTTAGGAACATTAAACATTTAAACATACTATTGCAGAACAAAATCATTGAAAACATCCAGCTGTTTGGGAACTTAATACTTAAAGCGTTCTTTACGTCTCAGCAACATCAACAAAATCAGAGGTCTTGAAGGTTACACAAGATTACACTGTTATAAATATCGCAAGCAGGTCTGTCTGTATTGCTTATGACCAGTATGCGTATTCAAATACATTCTTTCGCAGGTGAAAAGGTTTTAGTCCAATCCAATCCATTCCTTTTGAAAATGTATATTTAAATATAAATTATAAATATAAAAGAATAATATAAATTCTAGAATATTAAAATGTGCAAACACCTCAAGCAGTTTATAATTTTGCTCAGTTTAAAAATTGTCCTCAGTTAAATCTGTTAACATAATTTAGTTTTCAGTGAATTTCCTATGGAAAAGTGAACTATTAGCATGACCCGCACGATGAAACTTAAGCCCGGGACCACCGTGTAAGTTCCTAACGTGACCCCTTGAACACTTTTTGGGGGTCTTTCAAAATTGTATATATATGTGTATGTGTGTGTGTTTGCACTTTAGCGGTCTTATTTTTTGTCCGATTACTTCAAATTTGGTAGGGGTGTTCCGTTCTATAATCAGTTGGCCAAGTTGGTTGGGTATAACAATCGGAAAACTCTAACCCGCTTTTTTGGGGATTATTCTTTCAAATTTTGAGTTTTTGTGCCTAAAAAGGGTCAGAAAAGCCCCGGACGTATAATTAATGCTTATATGAAGATGGAAATTAGTGAAGCGAAAGTTGTAAGCCCTCTCTTGTCATTCTAGCATAAATATTTACCGAGTTATTAAAGAAAATGTATATCGGCTAAACACAGTACGTTGTCTTATGGGGTTTTTACGTTAGAAAAGCATATTATTCATTTGTTGTTGTATTTGTATCATCCCCAGCAACCTTGCGCCTACTTTCAAGCCTGACTGGACCTTCTCTTAACCTTCCCAAGTAGAATAGAAATAATTTGTAATATTTTCAAAATAATTTCAAATGGTTTTGAAATGAGTTTTTGTTTAAAACGACTTAAAATTATTTTAATATAATTATGATATGGTTTTACAATTGATTGAAAATAATGTTGAAAACATATATTAAAGTAATTTCTATATCAGTTTTAATATTAGGCCTATTTAAAATAAATGTTACAAAACTCGTTAAAAATAGTAAACACAATATTTTTAAATTTTTTAAAAATGTTATTGATATAATTTTAAATTATTTTAAATTATAAAATTTTATGCTTTTTAACATTATATTAAATCATTTAAAATCATTGTTTGGTCGATGAAAAATTATGAAGAAATCAAGAACAAAACTAAGTTTAACATTAGTTTCAAAATAATTTTAAATAATTTTGAATCAATGTTAACATATCTTTAAATTAGTTTCTTTAAAATAGCTTTAAAATATTGATTTAAATTGTTTATATATTGCTTTAAAATTATATTAAATAACTTTTTACTAGCTCAATTGAAAATCCTAACTAAACCTTTAAAAATGATTTTAAAATTTGTTTAAATAAATAACTTTTAAGAATATGAAATGTTTAAAATTATTAATATTGTTTTTTCAGTGATTAAAAGTTAATGAGAAACATGGATTGCTTGGCAAAGAAGTTCTGTATTGGTTTAAAAATTTTTTATCTTTACCTAAAATGAGTTCATGTACTAATTCTTTTTCAGCCTAAAAACCTTATATAAATGTACATTTCATTTCCCTTCCGTGAAAGTCTATGTAAACTAAATAAATACTTTTGTGGGCCTTTTTATATTTGTGGCATGCAAAGGATATGTCTAAAATCGGGTTTGGGTACCATATTGCTCAACAATTGTATATCTATCAAAAGAATATTATAAGTTTTGTTTCTACAACCTTACAAGCAAGATGTATACAAATTACAGTGTTTACCATCAACAGCAAAAGCAAACAAGTAATGCTATAGTTTCACCAAGTCCTCGTAGGGTGTAGTCAATTGGTTATTTTATGTTGTCAGCCCGATCTTTAATTATCAAGGGGCGAAGTGGCTAAGAGGGTTAAGGCGTGTGTATGGTGATCAATAGGTTGCGGATTCAAGACCCGGTTTGGTCATAATATTTTTGACCCGTAAAATATATTTCATAATTTTGTTCAATGATTTTCATGCGTGTTACATTGTGAAAATAAATGTAAACAGTATTTTTCAGTAAATATTAATTTTGTAATTTTTAAAAAGATTTTGAAATCATTTCAAGTTAATTTAAAACCGATTTATAAGTTATTTCAAAATTATTGTAAAATAAATTTTAAAATGATTTGAAAATATGATAAAAATAGATCAGATAGGAAATTTTTTGTAAAAAAATCATTTCATAATAATTTTGAAATTATAAAAAAATGTTAAAATTATTTTAAAATTGATTTGGCCGTTACAAATGCTACCTGGGTTATAATGCACAAAATTGTAATCCTAGTACTGCAGGTAAATGAAACCAAGAGCATCAGACAGCCAAAAAATCAATGTTTTCAGATTTCAATAAAATTGGAATAAATGTATGTTTTTACACTGGTTTTGAGTTTTAAAAGTTTTGTATGTGGAAGTTCACTTCCCTCACGTCAGCGTGCTGCGTGCGAACTTGTTTTGTAGATCTCAAACTCATTAAGGTGTAGTTTTAACCAAAAATATATTAAGCTGTAAAACATGACACACGATTATATTATTCGGATATCTGATTTATACCTTCTGAATCAAGACACAGTTTATTTCGTGAGTAATAACATTTTACGTTTGCTCTACCAAAGTTTCAATCGTTTTCAAGTCAATGCCCAGTGGCCAATAGCGGACCTACGTTCTATTGTTGTGAGGATTTATCGAGTTGTCAAATCCACGCTCTGTTCTGCTGAGTCATTACTCTTTCAGCAAAAGCAATTTCAAGGATATATTAGAGGAAATTAAACATCTTGGATAGGAGTTAAATTCAGAGGAAACGTTTATTAGCAAAATATCAGATCAGCGGGCAGGTCATTTGACGCAAAGAAATGCTTGATAAGATGGTATCGTAATTTTATAATGCAAACTAATTTAACATAACCTCTCTGAGCCTCTAACCTCTAACCTCTCTCTTACCTCTCTCTAACATCTCTAACCTCTGTTCTTGACTAACAATAAATAAACATGAACAAAACTCCTTGTTTTGTAAACTATTGTTGAATGTTTGTTAATCATTGTAGATTATGACAGTCTTATGCTTGAACAATAAAACACACCAATTTAATAGAGCATCGTGTTCACTGAAAACATATTTCTCAACACAGTATGTATTTAATTATGTCTTTACCGGTTATTCTTTGATCCCTCAGGTTATACTGTGGAAGCTTATTACCGTAATAAATAAAATACCAACGTGAGCTACTCAAAATTTGTGATTGAATGCTCCATCACTTGCAACAGGTGACTAGATCTTGCTGGGTGCCGTAGAAAAAGCTATTACGAACAACCTAATTCTGAATTTTCTTTTCTCACTTACAGGCTTCTAACCCCTATAAAAGCTAGCGCTAGAACACCCAAATCTCTTAAAATATACCTACTAGTTCTTAATCGCCCCATTACTTTTTCTAAAACAAAGATTCGATTGAAGTAATTTATACTAAACGTTCCTTTAAAAGAGCAGTCTCTATCGGAGCACAGACCACCGACTCTACATAAGAAATAAACTTCGTGTAGAACGTCGATATGAGGGAACTTTCTCTGGAAGGAAACATTACCGACGGCCCTACACTGGCCTTGCCGATCAGAATGCGTGACGCAGACATCCTGGACGGCGAATGGATACTGTAATGGCTGTAGGAAAGTTGATCGAGGGTAGTAAAACTAAGCTTACGGTAAGGAATAATTTATTTTTTTTAATTTGAGTTAAATAGTTTACTTTAAAGCTAGGAAAAATGTTTTGTCTCTTTATTCTTAAGACCAGTAAATGAAATATGATATTCCAAAACATAATTGATAATCCTATTTGCATTATTCCTAATTTTGGACTAGCAAAATTTAGAATAATGGATCTCTAGTGTATTATGATAAATATTATTGTTGAGTGATATTATTATATCTCAAACTCATTTTCATCCGCAGGTGAAAAGGTTTTAGTCCAATCCAATCCAATCTTTTGAAAACAAACTACCTTATTACTTTACCTTAGTTTAAAGTAGGCAGAAAATGAACGTTGAAAACTAAAAATTAAATGTATAAACACGTCACTCCTAAACTTTACGAGGTTTATCCTTTCCATTGCTGTAAAGAGTTTAATATATTATTAGTGAAATTTAAAAGTAATGCATTTATATATTACCTTAAACTTTCCATATAAAACTATAAGCACAAAACGTCGCCCACCTCCGGATGAACAATTTTCAGCTGATTGCAGTTTCAGAAGAACAGTAGTTACTACTATCAATAATGTCACGTCCGAGCAAAGCGGACTTTTGTTCTATTGTTCTCGGGATTTATTGAATTGCCAAAACCACACTGTGATATTCCGCCTCGTTTCCCTTACTATTTGTGGCACTCTCGAAATACATATAGATTTATACGGAATCATATTGCCATTACAAAATTATAAAGTAAACCAACTGTTCAGTAACAAAGAAAGAGTTAGGAGTACGTTATTATTTAAATCGGGTTAAAAAACTCCTCAAAAAAAAATATGCAAACCATTGACTTTTATATGGTAGTGCTATTTATTAAAAATATTGTCAAAGAAATTCGTTGTTGAAACTCTAACTTATACAACAAAACTTAGAACAATTTATACAAGCCTTTTATTTGTGTCTCTCAGGGGTTAGTTTATATAATTTAGTTTAAAATATTTATACTTAACTCTGATTTTACTAACAATGTGTGTTTACAATTTAAAAAAAAAACATACACGGATGCAAAACAATTGTAACGTTGTAAGCCTGATTTTATTAGCGCCACAAGTAGTACCACAATGCTAGTTTTCAAAGTGCAGGATACATTCGATGGTCACATAATGAGTTCCTGATTGACGGATAGGAATTAATCAGTAACTTTAATAACCGACATAATACACATACACTGCAGACGTATACGTTAGAGTACACTGTGAATCACTGACAAGGCTAACTACGTTATATTATGGGGGTGGTAAGTGATAAGAGTGGCAGCTTCTGCCACTGTCACTATCAACATCTACACTGCAATCGTATGTGTTAAACAACACTGTGCATCACCGACAAGGCACTAACTACGTTATAACAGGGGTCTGACACGCGATGAGTAAGGCAGCTGCTCTCTCTGTCACTATCAGCACTGCAATCTTATGTGTTAAACAACAGTGTACATCACTGACAAGGCACTAACTACGTTATATCAGGGGTATGACACGCGATGAGTAAGGCAGCTGCTCTCTCTGTTACTATCAGCACTGCAATCTTATGTGTTAAACAACACTGTACATCACTGACAAGGCACTAACTACGTTATAACAGGGGTCTGACACGCGATGAGTAAGGCAGCTGCTCTCTCTGTCACTATCAGCACTGCAATCTTATGTGTTAAACAACAGTGTACATCACTGACAAGGCACTAACTACGTTATAACAGGGGTCTGACACGCGATGAGTAAGGCAGCTGCTCTCTCTGTCACTATCAGCACTGCAATCTTATGTGTTAAACAACAGTGTACATCACCGACAAGGCACTAACTACGTTATAACAGGGGTCTGACACGCGATGAGTAAGGCAGCTGCTCTCTCTGTTACTATCAGCACTGCAATCTTATGTGTTAAACAACAGTGTACATCACCGACAAGGCACTAACTACGTTATAACAGGGGTCTGACACGCGATGAGTAAGGCAGCTGCTCTCTCTGTCACTATCAGCACTGCAATCTTATGTGTTAAACAACAGTGTACATCACCGACAAGGCACTAACTACGTTATAACAGGGGTCTGACACGCGATGAGTAAGGCAGCTGCTCTCTCTGTTACTATCAGCACTGCAATCTTATGTGTTAAACAACACTGTACATCACTGACAAGGCACTAACTACGTTATAACAGGGGTCTGACACGCGATGAGTAAGGCAGCTGCTCTCTCTGTCACTATCAGCACTGCAATCTTATGTGTTAAACAACAGTGTACATCACTGACAAGGCACTAACTACGTTATATCAGGGGTATGACACGCAATGAGTAAGGCAGCTGCTCTCTCTGTCACTATCAGCAATGCAATCTTATGTGTTAAACAACACTGTACATCACTGACAAGGCACTAATTGCGTTATATCAGGGGTATGACACGCGATGAGTAAGGCATCTGCTCTCTCTGTCACTATCAGCACTGCAATCGTAAGTGTTAAACAAGACTGTACATCACTGACAAGGCACTAACTACGTTATATCAGGGGTATGACACGAGATGAGTAAGGCATCTGCTCTCTCTGTCACTATCAGCACTGCAATCTTATGTGTTAAACAACACTGTGCATCACCGACAAGGCACTAACTACAGTTATAACAGGGATATGACACGGGATGAGTAAGGCATCTGCTCTCTCTGTCACTATCAGCACTGCAATCGTATGTATTAAACAACACTGTGCATCACCGACAAGGCACTAAATACGTTATAACAGGGGTATGACACGCGATGAGTAAGGCAACTGCACTCTCTGTCACTGTCAGCGCTGCAATCGTATGTATTAAACAACATGTGCATCACCAACGAGGCACTAACTACGTTATAACAGGGGTATGACACGGGATGAGTAAGGCAGCTGCTCTCTCTGACACTATCAGCACTGAAATCTTATGTGTTAAACAACACTGTGCATCACCGACAAGGCACTAACTACCTTATAACAGGGGTCTGACACGCGATGAGTATGGCATCTGCTCTCTCTGTCACTGTCAGCGCTGCAATCGTATGTATTAAATAACACTGTGCATCACCGACAAGGCACTAACTACGTTATAACAGGGGTATGACACGCGATGAGTAAGGAAACTGCTCTCTCCGACACTATCAGCACTGAAATCTTATGTGTTAAACAACACTGTATTTCACTGACAAGGCACTAACTACGTTATACCAGGGGTATGACACGCGATGAGTAAGGCATCTGCTCTCTCTGTAAATGTCAGCGCTGCAATCGTATTTATTAAACAACACTGTGCATCACCGACAAGGCACTAACTACGTTATAACAGGGGTATGACACGCGATGAGTAAGGAAACTGCTCTCTCCGACACTATCAGCACTGAAATCTTTTGTGTTAAACAACACTGTATTTCACTGACAAGGCACTAACTACGTTATACCAGGGGTATGACACGCGATGAGTAAGGCATCTGCTCTCTCTGTCACTATCAGCACTGCAATCGTATGTGTTAAACAACACTGTACATCACTGACAAGGCACTAACTACGTTATATCAGGGGTATGACACCCGATGACTAAGGCATCTGCTCTCTCTGTCACTATCAGCACTGCAATCTTATTTGTTAACAACACTGTGCATCACCGACAAGGCACTAACTACAGTTATAACAGGGGTATGACACGGGATGAGTAAGGCAGCTGCTCTCTCTGACACTATCAGCACTGCAATCGTATGTGTTAAACAACACTGTGCATCACCGACAAGGCACTAACTACGTTATAACAGGGGTTTGACACGCGATGAGTAAGGCATCTACTCTCTCTGTCACTATCAGCACTGCAATATTATGTGTTAAACAACACTGTGCATCACCGACAAGGCACTAACTACAGTTATAACAGGGGTATGCGACAGGATGAGTAAGGCAGCTGCTCTCTCCGACACTATCAGCACTGAAATCTTACGTGTTAAACAACACTGTACATCACTGACAAGGCGCTAACTACGTTATATCAGGGGTATGACACCCGATGAGTAAGGCATCTGCTCTCTCTGTCACTATCAGCACTGCAATCTTATGTGTTAACAACACTGTGCATCACCGACAAGGCACTAACTACAGTTATAACAGGGGTATGACACGGGATGAGTAAGGCAGCTGCTCTCTCCGACACTATCAGCACTGAAATCTTACGTGTTAAACAACACTGTGCATCACCGACAAGGCACTAACTACGTTATATCAGGGGTATGACACGTGATGAGTAAGGCATCTGCTCTCTCTGTCACTATCAGCACTGCAATCTTATGTGTTAAACAACACTGTGCATCACCGACAAGGCACTAACTACGTTATATCAGGGGTATGACACGTGATGAGTAAGGCATCTGCTCTCTCTGTCACTATCAGCACTGCAATCTTATGTGTTAAACAACACTGTGCATCACCGAAAAGGCACTAACTACGTTATAACAGGGGTCTGACACGGGATGTGTAAGGCAGCTGCTCTCTCTGTCACTATCTGCAATGCAATCTTATGTGTTAAACAACACTGTGCATCACCGAAAAGGCACTAACTACGTTATAACAGGGGTCTGACACGGGATGTGTAAGGCAGCTGCTCTCTCTGTCACTATCTGCAATGCAATCTTATGTGTTAAACAACACTGTGCATCACCGACAAGGCACTAACTACGTTATAACAGGGGTCTGACACGGGATGTGTAAGGCAGCTGCTCTCTCTGTCACTATCTGCAATGCAATCTTATGTGTTAAACAACACTGTGCATCACCGACAAGGCACTAACTACGTTATAACAGGGGTCTGACACGGGATGTGTAAGGCAGCTGCTCTCTCTGTCACTATCAGCACTGCAATCTTATGTGTTAAACAACACTGTGCATCACCGACAAGGCACTAACTACGTTATAACAGGGGTCTGACACGGGATGTGTAAGGCATCTGCTCTCTCTGTCACTATCAGCACTGCAATCTTATGTGTTAAACAACACTGTGCATCACCGACAAGGCACTAACTACGTTATAACAGGGGTCTGACACGGGATGTGTAAGGCAGCTGCTCTCTCTGTCACTATCAGCACTGCAATCTTATGTGTTAAACAACACTGTGCATCACCGAAAAGGCACTAACTACGTTATAACAGGGGTCTGACACGGGATGTGTAAGGCAGCTGCTCTCTCTGTCACTATCTGCAATGCAATCTTATGTGTTAAACAACACTGTGCATCACCGACAAGGCACTAACTACGTTATAACAGGGGTCTGACACGGGATGTGTAAGGCAGCTGCTCTCTCTGTCACTATCAGCACTGCAATCTTATGTGTTAAACAACACTGTGCATCACCGACAAGGCACTAACTACGTTATAACAGGGGTCTGACACGGGATGTGTAAGGCATCTGCTCTCTCTGTCACTATCAGCACTGCAATCTTATGTGTTAAACAACACTGTGCATCACCGACAAGGCACTAACTACGTTATAACAGGGGTCTGACACGGGATGTGTAAGGCAGCTGCTCTCTCTGTCACTATCTGCAATGCAATCTTATGTGTTAAACAACACTGTGCATCACCGACAAGGCACTAACTACGTTATAACAGGGGTCTGACACGGGATGTGTAAGGCAGCTGCTCTCTCTGTCACTATCTGCAATGCAATCTTATGTGTTAAACAACACTGTGCATCACCGACAAGGCACTAACTACGTTATAACAGGGGTCTGACACGGGATGTGTAAGGCAGCTGCTCTCTCTGTCACTATCAGCACTGCAATCTTATGTGTTAAACAACACTGTGCATCACCGACAAGGCACTAACTACGTTATAACAGGGGTCTGACACGGGATGTGTAAGGCAGCTGCTCTCTCTGTCACTATCAGCACTGCAATCTTATGTGTTAAACAACACTGTGCATCACCGAAAAGGCACTAACTACGTTATAACAGGGGTCTGACACGGGATGTGTAAGGCAGCTGCTCTCTCTGTCACTATCTGCAATGCAATCTTATGTGTTAAACAACACTGTGCATCACCGAAAAGGCACTAACTACGTTATAACAGGGGTCTGACACGGGATGTGTAAGGCAGCTGCTCTCTCTGTCACTATCTGCAATGCAATCTTATGTGTTAAACAACACTGTGCATCACCGACAAGGCACTAACTACGTTATAACAGGGGTCTGACACGGGATGTGTAAGGCAGCTGCTCTCTCTGTCACTATCTGCAATGCAATCTTATGTGTTAAACAACACTGTGCATCACCGACAAGGCACTAACTACGTTATAACAGGGGTCTGACACGGGATGTGTAAGGCAGCTGCTCTCTCTGTCACTATCTGCAATGCAATCTTATGTGTTAAACAACACTGTGCATCACCGACAAGGCACTAACTACGTTATAACAGGGGTCTGACACGGGATGTGTAAGGCATCTGCTCTCTCTGTCACTATCAGCACTGCAATCTTATGTGTTAAACAACACTGTGCATCACCGAAAAGGCACTAACTACGTTATAACAGGGGTCTGACACGGGATGTGTAAGGCAGCTGCTCTCTCTGTCACTATCTGCAATGCAATCTTATGTGTTAAACAACACTGTGCATCACCGACAAGGCACTAACTACGTTATAACAGGGGTCTGACACGGGATGTGTAAGGCAGCTGCTCTCTCTGTCACTATCTGCAATGCAATCTTATGTGTTAAACAACACTGTGCATCACCGACAAGGCACTAACTACGCTATAACAAGGGTATGACACGCGATGAGTAAGGAAACTGCTCTCTCCGACACTATCAGCACTGCAATCTTATGTGTTAAACAACACTGTACATCACTGACAAGGAACTAACTACGTTATATCAGTGGTATGACACGCGATGAGTAAGGCAGCTGCTCTCTCTGTCACTATCAGCACTGCAATCATGTATGTTAAGTACCTGGGGGGCCGAGCTTTGCTTGGGGGAAGGCCAGTCAGTTTGTTTAGATGACTTGGAGTAATATTTCACCACTTCCCCCTAGTGATAATCAGATTTGTATACCTAATTTGCCTCTTTTCTGCAGTTATAAGGTCACTCCAGTTGTTATTTATAGCTCAATGTTCTTTTTATGTATGTTAATACTCTATATATGTAATCTTCACTCAAATATTTTAATCTCTGCTCTCAGGACATCACATGTCAATTATCATAAACAACATGAGTATTACTTTGACAGTTCTCTGGTTGATTATGAACAGCTGTTACAATTATTTTGTTTTGATTTGAAACTCCATGAGCCCAATGTTAATTTTTTTAAATTTTCATTTTAGTTTTTTTTTACATTATTTGAATTTCCCTGGGGTTGAGGCCTATCTGGAACTTATTTTTAATTTCTCCATTACACATAGTATATGGAGAAAGTATTGTTTTCGTAAAAATTTTCGAATTTGAGTTGTTAGTGGAAATATTTGTTTTGGTGCTCCCTGAACCCAAAAAAGTGGTTTTTACGTGATGTCTGTCTGTGTGTGTGTGTCCGTGTCCGTGTGTGTGTGTGTGTGTGTGTGTGTGTGTGTGTGTGTGTGTGTGTGTGTGTGTGTGTGTGTGTGTGTGTGTGTGTGTGTGTGTGTGTGTGGGGGGGGGGGGGGGGATGTGTACAGAGCTAGAGCCTTAACCAATAGGCCAATTTTTATGAAATTTGGCATGTAGGTACTAATCCACGATATCTCCAGGCGTTTTTTCATTTTTTGAATTTTTGATTTTCAAGGGTAATTATCCCCCCAAAACCGCCAAAAAACATGAAAAATCCAAATTTCTCAAAAACGGCTCTAACGATATTGATTAAACTTTAGTCGTTTGTAGAAATTTAGTTTTCCAACAAAATGACACCACCCGCATTCCTGTAAAAATTCGGGTTCAGAAATTACAGGACTTAAAACATCAAAAAATCTGTTTTTTTTTATTTTTCATAAAAATACAATAATATAAAAAATATTACTATTCACCATTAAAAAGAGCTCAAAAACTAAATAATTTAGTATTTTTAATTACTATTCTACGATTGCTGGTTTCGGAGAAAATTGAAATTTTTATTTTGCGGTAAACGCAGTACGTTGTACCCATGTTATTCTTAAGGGGAATAAAAAATTACTATTTCTCTCTTATTTACTGATCAATATCATTCAAACTTGATATGCTTGTCAAGTTAGTATTGACCAAAAGAGGAAATTCGAAATATGTTGCCCCTTAATAACCCTGGGGAGGAATAGGGGGCATTTCCCCTCTTAAAACCACGAGTGCAGCAATGGATTCTGTAGTGCCTCCAAAGCAGGGATTTGAGTGGATGTTATTTAAAACAACTTGTTTATAAGATTTTCTGTACATTCAACCGTGCTTTGGGTATTCTATATTTAGTAAATAAAAAGTAATTTATTCATTAAAGTTGGGCTAAAAGGGAGAAAGTATGTGTCAGTTTCCTGATATCATTTATTATTCTATAAATTAGTTATTTCGATCATTTGAAGGAAATCGTTGGAGCAGTTTTTGAGATCAGTGTTGCAAGCAAACAAGCAACCAAGCAAGCAAACCTTACTCATATTAGAGTATAGGATTAACATTGTGTATCACTGACAAGACGCTAACTACGTTATAAAAGGGGTATGACACGCGATGGGTAAGGCATCTGCTCTCTCTGTCACTATCATCACTGCAATCATATATGTTAAACAACACTGTGTGTCACTGACAAGACGCTAACTACGTTATAACAGGGGTCTGACACGCGATGAGTAAGGCATCTGCTCTCTCTGTCACTATCAGCACTGCAATCTTATGTGTTAAACAACACTGTGCATCACCGACAAGGCACTAACTACGTTATAACAGTGGTATGACACGCGATGAGTAAGGCATCTGCTCTCTCTGTCACTATCAGCACTGCAATCTTATGTGTTAAACAACACTGTGCATCACCGACAAGGCACTAACTACGTTATAACAGGGGTCTGACACGCGATGAGTAAGGCATCTGCTCTCTCTGTCACTATCAGCACTGCAATCTTATGTGTTAAACAACACTGTGCATCACCGACAAGGCACTAACTACGTTATAACAGTGGTATGACACGCGATGAGTAAGGCATCTGTTCTCTCTGTCACTATCAGCACTGCAATCTTATGTGTTAAACAACACTGTGCATCACCGACAAGGCACTAACTACGTTATAACAGTGGTATGACACGCGATGAGTAAGGCATCTGTTCTCTCTGTCACTATCAGCACTGCAATCTTATGTGTTAAACAACACTGTGCATCACCGACAAGGCACTAACTACGTTATAACAGGGGTCTGACACGCGATGAGTAAGGCAGCTGCTCTCTCTGTCACTATCAGCACTGCAATCTTATGTGTTAAACAACACTGTGCATCACCGACAAGGCACTAACTACGTTATAACAGGGGTCTGACACGCGATGAGTAAGGCATCTGCTCTCTCTGTCACTATCAGCACTGCAATCTTATGTGTTAAACAACACTGTGCATCACCGACAAGGCACTAACTACGTTATAACAGTGGTATGACACACGATGAGTAAGGCATCTGCTCTCTCTGTCACTATCAGCACTGCAATCTTATGTGTTAAACAACACTGTGCATCACCGACAAGGCACTAACTACGTTATAACAGTGGTATGACACGCGATGAGTAAGGCATCTGTTCTCTCTGTCACTATCAGCACTGCAATCTTATGTGTTAAACAACACTGTGCATCACCGACAAGGCACTAACTACGTTATAACAGTGGTATGACACGCGATGAGTAAGGCATCTGCTCTCTCTGTCACTATCAGCACTGCAATCTTATGTGTTAAACAACACTGTGCATCACCGACAAGGCACTAACTACGTTATAACAGTGGTATGACACACGATGAGTAAGGCATCTGCTCTCTCTGTCACTATCAGCACTGCAATCTTATGTGTTAAACAACACTGTGCATCACCGACAAGGCACTAACTACGTTATAACAGTGGTATGACACGCGATGAGTAAGGCATCTGTTCTCTCTGTCACTATCAGCACTGCAATCTTATGTGTTAAACAACACTGTGCATCACCGACAAGGCACTAACTACGTTATAACAGGGGTCTGACACGCGATGAGTAAGGCAGCTGCTCTCTCTGTCACTATCAGCACTGCAATCTTATGTGTTAAACAACACTGTGCATCACCGACAAGGCACTAACTACGTTATAACAGTGGTATGACACACGATGAGTAAGGCATCTGCTCTCTCTGTCACTATCAGCACTGCAATCTTATGTGTTAAACAACACTGTGCATCACCGACAAGGCACTAACTACGTTATAACAGTGGTATGACACGCGATGAGTAAGGCATCTGCTCTCTCTGTCACTATCAGCACTGCAATCTTATGTGTTAAACAACACTGTGCAACACCGACAAGGCACTAACTACGTTATACCAGTGGTATGACACGCGATGAGTAAGGCATCTGCTCTCTCTGTCACTATCAGCACTGCAATCTTATGTGTTAAACAACACTGTGCATCACCGACAAGGCACTAACTACGTTATAACAGTGGTATGACACGCGATGAGTAAGGCATCTGCTCTCTCTGTCACTATCAGCACTGCAATCTTATGTGTTAAACAACACTGTGCATCACCGAAAAGGCACTAACTACGTTATAACAGGGGTCTGACACGCGATGAGTAAGGCATCTGCTCTCTCTGTCTCTATCAGCACTGCAATCTTATGTGTTAAACAACACTGTGCATCACCGACAAGGCACTAACTACGTTATAACAGGGGTATGACACGAAATGTGTAAGGCATCTGCTCTCTCCGACACTATCAGCACTGCAATCTAATGTGTTCAACATCACTATGCATCACCGACAAGGCACTAACTACGTTATAACAGGGGCATGACACGCGATGAGTAAGGCAGCTGATCTCTCTGTCACTATCAGCACTGCAATAATATATGTTAAACACTGTACATCACTGACAATACGCTAACTACGTTATAACAGGAGTATGACACGCAATGAGTAAGGCATCTGCTCTCTCTGTCACTATCAGCACTGCAATAATATATGTTAAACACTGTACATCACTGACAAGACGCTAACTACGTTATAACAGGAGTATGACACGCGATAAGTAAGGCATCTGCTCTCTCTGTCACTATCAGCACTGCAATAATATATGTTAAACACTGTACATCACTGACAAGACGCTAACTACGTTACATCAGGGGTATGACACGCGATGAGTAAGGCATCTGCTCTCTCTGTCACTATCAGCACTGCAATAATATATGTTAAACAACACTGTGTATCACTGACAAGACGCTAACTACGTTATAACAGGGGCATGACACGCGGTCGGTAAGGCAGCTGCTCTCTCTGTCACTATCAGCACTGTAATTGTATATGTTAAACAACACTGTGTGTCACTGACAAGACGCTAACTACGTTATAACAGGGGTCTGACACGCGATGAGTAAGGCATCTGCTCTCTCTGTCACTATCAACACTGCAATCATATATGTTAAACAACACTGTGTATCACTGACAAGACGCTAACTACGTTATAACAGGGGCATGACACGCGGTCGGTAAGGCAGCTGCTCTCTCTGTCACTATCAGCACTGTAATTGTATATGTTAATCAACACTGTGTGTCACTGACAAGACGCTAACTACGTTATAACAGGGGTCTGACACGCTATGAGTAAGGCATCTGCTCTCTCTGTCACTATCAACACTGCAATCATATATGTTAAACAACACTGTGTATCACTGATAAGGCGCTAACTACGTTATAACAGGGGTCTGACACGCGATGAGTAAGGCAGCTGCTCTCTCCGTTATTCTACCGGCAGTTGGTCGTATTATTAAATACTCTACTATGTTTTAAAAAAATCCATTATGAACTTTTAAAATGTAGAGTATTTTTCATAAGCCACAGCGAAGTTAATTTAAATTATGTAAATATTACCTTAAGGAGAACATATATATTTATAACATGTTTTTATATATTATTTGTATTTAAAGAAAATACGTATTTTTCATAAGATAGCAACCACAGTATCATTATCGTTGACCTCAATATTTTTAACACATTATGTTAAAAATATGCTTTAACTTTGACAAACTTTTTATATGTATCTAAAGTGAATTTTGCAATAAGGCTTGTTTTATCAGGTAACTGTGCTACAAAATTTAAGCCTGACTGTATTTAAGTTTAGTTTGGTAAAAAAGTATATTTATTCATGGTATTTTGTATTTTATGTTTATGAGCTTTAAATATTGTATCTTAATATTTATAATATTTTCTATTATAAATAATATTTATTCAGAAGCATCGGTCTGAAAGTTTTGCTTGAGCCAACAACGGAACTGTAGCAGCTTGGTTTGCTCTTGGTCTGTTTATTCATCTCGGGAATGTTTATTTAATATTTACACACTGTCAGACATTGCAAACTGGATTTGTGCATTTATAAGTTTTGCACACCAATGGCAGATGTACAAACACTTATATCTATCCCTAACCCGACAGTTTTTATGTTTCTGTTTACGTTTCTATACTTCTCGTCCATATATGCCATAAATATCACAGCAAAATTAGTAAAGTAAACAAAATAAAAATATTAAAATTACAATTATATCGTGTCTTATTCATCTAATAACACACCATTTAGTATCATTAATATACTGGCCAATGTCAACCCTATTTTATACAATTTATTTACGTACGTTTCCAAAAGTCCTTAATGCAAAAGTTTTAACAAAATCGTTTCGCTTTATTCGGAGATAAATTGTGTAAACAAACTAACAAACATATCTCGAATTAGAGTATAGGACATATTACACAGTTGTTAAAGAGAAGGATTTTCGAGAAACTACTACTCAGCATGATTTTTACTATAAATTAAAACTGGTTTTATTTTATTATTTTTTATTGGAAGATTTTTAAAACCTGTTAAGACAATTTATTTTCCTACTTCTATGGGTGCAGTTATTGTAAATATATATATATATCTATATATAATAAATATAGGTTTATATGTTAAATTTTAGGCCAAAAGGTTATCTTTAGATACAGAAAATCAATAGATATGTAATACCGAGGAGATGGACTCTTCTTCTGTATTGGTCAACTTGCTATACCGCTTGACACAGTACCAACTTTTTTCGTTTTTGTCTTTAATGTATAAAGTAAAGGTTGCAATCAAATGCGTCTTACAAAACTAAAAAACAATCTCTTACACTGGTGCTCTCTTGTAAATCGGTAAACTGTACTCGCAATGCACGACTATACAAAGTTTCCACCGGTCTCACTGATCATTTTTAGGCTTAGGAAGAAGATGCTTTTATTTGTTGCCGTGTTTAAAAATTTGTTTTGCGGTTGAAAGCAATAGGAAGGGTAACCTGCAGCATTCGCATTTGCAAGAAATAATACAAATAAGAGTGTGAAATAATTCGTCTAAGAGTGTAAGTAAATGGGAAATTTTAATGATTAATTAAAATGTATCAAAACCTTTGAATAAAATAGGGCAGAAGATTAAACGGGGATGTATCTACGATTCCAACCCAATGTTTTACCAGAGAGAAGTAAAAGCGAGAGTCAAGAAAGTGATGAGTAATGTCATATATTAGTAATAAACGGGAATACGGTATGTAATTAACTAATATAATTCTAACGATAGTCAAAACGTTTAGTATTGCAATTTTAAATATGTTGAAAACTGATTTATATAATATAAATTGTCTTATGTTATTTGGTAGGTTTAGTCTTGAGTAAATAGACTGAACAAAAATTAACTCTGAGTAAAATATATATAATACTATACATTAGTTATAGGGCTTTAACATGTTATAATTTAAGAATACCAAAGTTAAAGTTGAAACAATAATTAATTAATTATATTCCGAGGAATGACAATATCACAACGTAAAAGTGAACAGAAGGGAACTAAAGGAGGCTATGTAAATGGGGTAGCAAATGTTTGTACTTGGTTAGGAGGTCGATAACTCCCTAGAATACTCGCACGCGACGGCTGATCAGTGATCATTCCCATAATCTTACTTAACAATTCATTTTATCCCAAATGAACATCACTATATTACACAATGGTTAAATAACCGTAGAATTTGAACAGATTCAATTCGTGGTAACACAAATTTAAATGCCCACAATTGCTGGTTAGTAATTTATAGTTTGTATCTTGTATATTTTAATCTAGAGTTAACAATGGTTACACTGTATTAAGGATTTTCTATCAATATTATTAAAAGAATTTCTTGATTTTTTACCTGTGAAACTATTATCTTATATACACTTTTTGGTACCAATCAAAAGCTTTTATTCTCTAGATATGCATTTTGTGGGTTTGAACAACAGTTTCCTTCAAACCTCCGCCCTAAATGATTTGAAAGTTTCAATTAGCGAATTCCCCCTATAGGGAAGAAGCTATTACTGTAGGTGGCATGGTAAGACTTAAGCCCGAGACCATAATAACTTTTTCTTTAGAGGACCTCAGATGCCAAAAACAATATTCGTTTAAATTTATATATATATACATATGAAATATATTGTTAAATTCACTGTTTAGGGCTACTATTATATTTAAACAAAACTATGTACCCTCTGTTGTTGATTTATTCTTTACACAGTTTGGTTAAGAAAGATAAAAGAAAAATCTTACAACAAAGGGTACACAGTTTTTATTTTACTCTGTTTATATATTTACGGTATATACATATATGTGTATGTGTGAGTGTTTGTCTTTGAATGCGTTAATTGAGTAGGGTAAAAAACGTTTGATTTCGATGAAATTTGCCTAAAATTTGAAAAGTGGCAGTCACAACTTTAAGTTCAAAGCCATAAAATTCAGACCACAAGTAGGGGATTTATAGGGGTTTTAAAATTTTCAAAAATTTTTTTGTTGTATTTTTTACTCAAAAATTCTAAAAACATTCAATTGTGGTTTGACAATTTTATAGAGGTGACAAATTTGATATTTTGAATAAATAACCTAGGAGAAAATCCTAAAAACATATTAATACAATTTTCCATGTTAATCTTATGGGAAAAAGGTTTTTACATTTTCCTCAGTTAATGTAATTAAAAAGTTTACAAATCCAAATTTAGTTTTAATAAGTTCAGCTCTAAAAAACAATCATTTTGGTATTCAAATTCACCATCAGCCATCAACAGCAAGTCCATACATCCATCAAGCCACAAGATCGCTTCATTTCGTTCAATGCTGCACAGAGCCTACAAGATCCCATTAATTGAAACAAGCAGAAGAAAGGAAATGGCTACAATCAAATCTAAAGCTCGAGCCAACGGATACTAATCTACACTCATTGATGAAATGGGGGCGAAGATATTGGAGAAGATGAAGAACCAAGAACGGCTCCGAAATATGACAACACTGAGCAACGAACGGGAGAAGGAGAATTCGAGATATGTTGCATTTAACTTCACTGGCGATAAAACACAGAATATTGCAAATCGATTTAAGAAGTATGGAGTATTCTTCAAGACACAAAATACCATGAGTAAAATTCTGCATCCAAACATAGAAGATTCTGATAAGTTTGATAAGCCCGGTGTATATAAAATCAGTTGTAATGATTGTGATAATTTTTATGTTGGTCAAACTGTTAATTTTGTAAAAAGATACAAGAATCATGTTTCAGCATGGAAGAACCGAAAACCGGAAAGATCGAGTGTCGCAAAACACCTCCTGGAAAATGGCCACTCATTGGGAACAATTGAAGACAATTCGAATATTCTCCATATTTATAAGAAAGGAAATGTAATGAATGCATGGGAATAATTGTTTATTTTTAAGGAAAAATGTAAGGATAGGGATAAATTGATCAATGAACAGGACAACTTTGACTTTGGTGGTACTTATCACAACTGGTTTCCGGAACTTCCGGTAGCCAATAGTATACCCCAAACAGCTGTTCCCAATCTTGTTTCTGTCATTCTCTGATTGGGTCTGATGATGATCGGTGTAACTGGTTGAAATCGATAGCCTTGTACCATCTTTTGTGTATATTTTACCGTCTTGTATGTAAGTACAGTATAAGTGTAAATATACTTTATAGTCTTGTAAGACGTATTTTATCTATCCTGTATTAAAATTTTTGCTCTACTACCAACCTTGCGGAGATATTCAAACTGCTAAACAAAGTACGTTGTCCAATGTTATTCTTATGGAGAATAGTTTATGTTTGATATCTCCTTTAGTTATGAACCTAAATTAATACAATTTGTTATGAAGCTTCACTTGTTGAGTTATTTTGATAATTACGTAAAAACACGTTTCTTATTTTCCTTTTTGCAGCAATCCTGCGTACTCAGCCCTTATTTTATTCTTATGGAGAATAAATAAAGTGTAATATTACTTAATTATTAATGTATTGTTGTGAAACTTGATAAGTGGCTTCATGAGGTAGTGAGACACATAATTATGCATTGGAAATTCGCTGAGTGTGCAGGTTTGCTGCCACGGGGGTGTTTTAATCTTGTGGAGTTATTTTATATAGGTAGTCAGCTGATTGTAATGTTAACATTTCAGAACATCTGTTTATATTCCTGTGAGATTCCCTTGTGGAGATCGGGACACTGGCTAGTTTTCAATAAAATAAATTTATCAGGTTGCTTAGATGTTAGATGGTAGAATAATCATGACTTCAGTTTACATGACCTCAGTTTTAGTGGGTACTTTTTTCGTTCTAGTTGACTATAATGTTAGAAACATAAAATTCAAACCATTATGATATTTGTTAAAAATGAAAGACGAATGATGAATTATAACAATGGATAATTTGGTTATTTTAAACTACGTATAATTTAGGTGTTGTTTAAAATTTTTACCACAGAAACGTTGTTGTAAACTTGTTATAAATATTATTGTTAGTTAAATAAATTTTAAAATGAATATTATATTTTCACGTTGTATAAAAAGCTAACAAGATTCCAACAATGGGGACTGCCACACAACAATTTATGTATGAACGGGAAGTGAACGTCAATCACTTTTGTTGGGCGTAGCCGGTTGTCAGAATTATTTATGTTTAAAAAGAAAATTCTACGCAATTGTCTAACTAAACCTCTTGTACTAACGTTATCCTTAGCTTTTTGTAAGTACTAATAATGTTACTGAATTTAAATAAAGGTATACTCAATTAACAGAATCTTACTTAATTTTAAAATCCCACTATTTTACAAGTATTTTAACACTTTAAAATTGGTTAGAATCCGCTTTTGTTTATATTTAATAGGAAAATTAAATTTAAACACCGATTATTACTGTAGGATTATCTTGGAAACATCGTAACACTAAATTTAAACAAATATATGTAAATAGCTAGGCAAATTATGGAAAAAAATTAATGTGTATATAGACATTTTTTAAGGCTTTACCATGTTAATACTGAGGAGTTGTTTGATTCAACTGACTAACACCTATCGTTAAAATCGTTCCTATATTTGTATGAGACTTTACATTAATTGCGGCTTATGGATTTTTTATTTTTATGATAATGTTGAATGTACCCTCCTTGTTATTTGTAGGATTACTATATTTATTATTCATTTTTTGTGGTAATACGCCGGTTTCACTCTATAAACGCCGATAAACCTATGTTGATTTCTTCATAAGATAACATTAAAAGAAATAGAAATCGTTAACCGACAACATATGTGTTTTCCAAAATTATTCTAGTCTGTATTAATGATTAGGAAATAAATTTATAGGAGCAGCATTTGTGTAGCTTAAGATTTAACATTTAGAATTAAATATTGAGTATTCGTAATGATATGTATAAAGGAATTTTGATCGGTATAGCTGTACCACACGGCTGGTTTGCTTATGCTTTCTCCGTGGATCATTTGGTAATGGAATGTCGATGCAAATTTTAAGGACACATGAAACGCAACGGCCGGCCTATGGGAATGAACCTGTGGAAGACCAGCTCTTCAATGTCCGTGACTAGCCGATGCCAAAGTATTACCAGAGCTTAGCTTATAAAGTTATATAGTTATATAGAGTTATGTAGAAGAGTTAAAGAGCATAGACATATAACAAGTTTTGAAAAAATAATGTCCTTTAATATAATAAGTTGTTTGGATTTAAAAGTAATGTACTTGTAATAACATAATTACCAACGAGGTTACCACGAATTGCTCTTATGAGTTCTTTTAGATTGTAGCACATTGTACAAGGAACAACATTGTACGTCTATCTTACTTTTAATTATTATTTATTTTTACAAATAATTTTGCCAATCTTGATTTCGTTCTGAAGTTTCTATCCATGAGGTAAAGGAGACTGGCTTTTCTCGGAACGCAGTGTGTTTTTTAAATTGTCAGCGGGTTTGCTTTTCCTACTGTAAAACCGTTTTGGTGGTTGATGGTTGTTACCGTATTACTGTCAGATTAGCAGGTACAAAATTAATCTTATAGACATATTGTGATGAGCTCTCACGTAACTGTAGAAATATTTGTCATTAAATATATGTGGTTAGAGCTTAAAATTACCGTAGTATAGTGAGTTGTTAGTGACGTATATTGAGATTCATTCTATTACAGATTATGTATTGTGGCTGCAGAGGACGTAATGTCCCCCTACCTGACAGAAGTGGCTTTGTAACGTTATGCTCAAACCAAGTGCTATCGTTTAAATAACTCAAAGTGTTTTCCTTTCTGAATTAGGGAAGTGAACTTGTAGGATAAGGTTTTTATGAATACATAACTTAACACTATACTGACTTAGAAATATAGTTTCCTCTGTAGTTTTCGCTCTTTTAATATTGAATTAGAAATATATTTTCCTTTGTAATTGGCACTCTTCAATGTTGAAGAGGATCTGAAGGGGTTAAATGGGTAAACAGTGGTTATGAATATTTCTAGGAAGGAGTGGACCGTCATTCATATATTTTGCACCGACCAGGAAGGTGCATGTAACTTTAGGAAATCAAAGGGGGTACAGGTAATTCGACAAACTCTGTCAATGTTGTTGTGGTGACTACCAAACCACGCGGTACCTCGCTGTCTTTAGTTCACCGCACAGGTGACGGACCTATGGTGACGGGCAGTTGAGGTTTAAAAAAAAAACACGAATCGTATGGTTAATCTTTACAAATTGTTCGATTTATATTGGGGGTTATCTGATGTACATTGTGGCATTGGTTCTGCTCCTATTGAACGAGGGGGTTAGAGTTAGCTGTACACCAAGAAATTGCTTTTCACCACCAATGAGGGGAATACTGTTTCTTTTTTTAAATTTACATTATGAATAATCCTTAAGGATAGGAATACGTTTGTTTTGGTAGCTGCCGTCCTGTACGAAATATGTATTTCAGTGTAACTACGTTTGCGAACTAATTTGTGTTGGTTTGAAAGTTGTATTATAATTTAGAAGTGTAATTCACTAGTATTAGTAAAAGTTAAATTTAAATTTCTTACGCAATGAACTCAGTTTTGTGTGTAGAAAAAAAATTATGAAAATATACTAAACAATTTTCTATAGACTTTCTTAAGACGAAGAGACAACCTCTCCATTGGCCTAACCTGCTTCTGGCCTCTATTGAAAAGAAAGTAGTCTTGTCCCCATCAGGCGCCGACAGCTTCCGTCGCTCTGATGACATCAGCCCCATCTTCCGTTCACTTCACTGGAGATCCAATAATATTTATAAATGGTCTATCGTTATTACGTATTTATAAAAATAAATATATCTCCATTTATTTTTTTTTTATCTTTGATCAATTTTGACTAATTTGTTTTTAAGTATTGCTTGCTAGTCAAATAATAATGAGAATACCGGGTCATTTGTAAACAAACACATACCTGATTAATGATTTAGTTGTGTTTTATTATAACATTAGTTTTTTATAATGTGGCTAATAATAGTGTAATGAATTTTACTTTTCTATGCATATATTTACATTACTAGTGTAAAAACACCACAATAATGTAATAATATAATATTCTCCATACTTTTATATTCCAAGGTAAATACTTATGATTAAAAACGCATTTTATTCGTTAGAGATATTCTGAATAGTAAATGTGTTAAAAGGTTGACATGCTACCAAACTAAAAAGTTGTGGGGTTTCAGTTTCGGTGTTAGTACCAATTTTAGTACGGCGTTAGATATGTGCATGATCGAGATGTCCCTTATATTACCTTCGTATTATGATTCATAAACCGGTGACTCGTATCGTTTTATGGCTTGAAATATCTATAAATATAAACATCGCAAAACGGAGATGTATTTGGGAGATTAAAACTAAAAGTAATCTAGGCCCCGGCCAAGATCTTACCCCCCTGTAGATCATGTGATCATGTAATCATGTGCTCTACTCCCCTGTAGATTTGCTGTTAGCATATTCCCCATTTAAAATATTTGCAAACAAAAGGCAAATGTGGCCACGGAAAATGAATTTAAGGCCAAAAGCTGAGTCTTGCTAAGAAAAGAATGAATAATGCCTATGATGTGTAATTGTTTTGATATTGTGGAATGGTCACATATTTGTCCCGTCTTTAACATGTCAATTCAGCTATACTAAATCCGACCTCGTATATTCGGTAGGTATATTCACTCTAATTGTTAAATGAAATAGACACCAACATATCTGTTAAATGTTTGATCTAGTTTGATCTATAGTAAAGCAGACAAATAAAACTATCCCACCACAATATGTGTGAAGGATTTTTCCATTTTAAGAGTTTTCGGTGTATGAAAAATAAGTTGTAAATAAACTTATTAATAGAAAGTTCAGATGATGTAGATCCCAATATTTTATTGAATTTACAAAAAAAAACAACGTAAAATTAATTAATTTTCCCTACCATAATACCCTTTATGCCCATAGCATACAAATAATAGTTACTACATCGTAGGAAGATGTAATTGACATGAGTACAAGAGCCGGATCTGAACGTCTTACCAGGAACTTGGCTTGTTGCCTTAATGTCTGTTCCAGGTACCTAATTTACTAACAGTCCTAGTACTATGCCAAACAGTTATTCTTGTTTTATTTGAGTTTTAGGTTAATTAGTCACACGCTTTCTAGCTCTAAGCAGTGGTTCTAGCCTGTTACTGAGAACTAACTTTAAAGGATTTCAAAAATAACTAGGCTTGATGGGGAAAACAACTGGTAAATTTTCTCTATGCTTTCTATACAAGAACAATCATCGGATGGTACATACTCTCTCCTAATATGTGTGATTAGGTCAGTAATTAACCAGGTGATCTTTTACGTTTAATGTATAAACATATTATATATGATTAATACAACGTATGTTTCATTAATAGTATGATCAAATAGATCCTCATCTCCATTACAAAAACATTGAAACCTTAAAGGCTTTTGAGAGGATTTGATTTTAAAATATTTTACGAATTTATATGCGCTTATTTATGAATCATAGCCAACAGATTGATATTTAAGGTTTTTACAGAATATGCTTCAATTGAGGTCCTGATGATTCCCCTTCGATTATGTACAGTACAAAATTACCGTTTAAAATATAAATTATGATATTTAAACGGTTTATAACAGAAATGTACATAACATAAATAGTTGGTTTAAGAGGTTTAAAATTACCCTTCTTCAATGGATTAGCTTTTGAAAACTCGCATTATTCTTTAAAACCATGTATTATCTAAAATTATAGATAGTAAAACACTCTAGAATTTTGGTACTGCATTGCTTCTGGAGTATAACATTCCAGATGGATTATTATGGTTTGTTTGATACTACTTATAAACCACTGAACTACAAGTGTTTTTCTTTAAACTTATATGCAATCTAATAGAGTCAATAACCATAATGCACAGTTAATAGAATATTGTGTTTTCTTCTATACAGTTGAATATTTGGAAAGTTAGTGGTGTTTTAGTTATTACTCCTAGTGCGGTTAATCTAAGCTAAGTTGATATGTCACTTTTTCGTTATATTGCAACTAGTCTCTTAACAATAGGGTGTAATTCAATGCAGACATAATCAATTGTGAGATATTTCACAAACACAACCTTTCACAACCCTTAATAACGGACATTAGGCTATTAGGATTAATGTAACCTATAAGTAGTATATGTATTGCTGTGTCAGTAATTGCTATTAGGCGATTAAATTTGGCGGTGTTTAATTTCTGCTTTTGATTAGCTGCGATGAGGTTTGTATATACACTTCAATATAATTATTAGGTTCCTAATCCCTTACTGTGCTAAGTACTACTATTAATAACAAAATATAAAATATTGAAGAATTAGTATTGCCAAAAACATATAAGTATTCTATATTTGTATGTCCTTTGGTGCAAGACCTAGAGCATTGGGTAGTGTAGAATTGGAGTTCATTCTTAATTTATACGTAATTATAATTCCACTATTGAGTTGCTCAAGATTTGTTCTCAGAAAAATGTTCAAGGTCGTTTAGCTGTAGGAATTATAATTTATACTCTTAGTTTTTTACGACGAAATTAATGTGAATAGTTATTGTAATACTTTAATATATCTGTAAACTTTCGGTATAAAGACACTAGTATGTGGTTTCACCTTTGTAGTTAACACCAAAAACCAATTAGCCGTAAATGGAAAATTTACAAATGTTGAGATAAACTAAATCGAAAAAGATTAAATATGACATTATTTATTACAGCAAATAAATAACTTAAACCATTAGTTATTTATTTGAGCCAATAAATACTACTTACTTTAACTTTAGGTTTTTTTATAGTTTGGACAAAAGTTAAAACAACAAATCATTTAAAACTATGTCGTACAGTAATAAATGAGCTTATTAAATATAATTGAAACCGTTTCATTTACAATTTAAAATTCCACAATACATTATCAGGATGCATATTAATTAATTGTTTGTTTCTTTATATTAAAAATGTATTTCATTATTGACATACCAAAATTGAGAAAACGTTCATGTTAGAATCGTATTGTATTTCCTTCTTTCGTATATTCAGAACGAACTTCAACACAGTAAGTATAGGAATATTCCAGATAACTTATACATATATTCTGATCGGAGAGCGGTGGTGATCCAATCAACAGGGCCGTGTAGTGCCACGGGCGGATTCATGACGTCATAAAATACTCGTTACAACCCCCACATGCTAGTGCTTGCTGCTCCTTCTTTGCAGGCATAACGCCATTGCATTTATGTTTTGTGTGGTTAAGATATTTTTAACTTTAAAATATTCAATAGGCACATATTACAATAACTTGATGCGCTTTTTCCGGACCTTTAATCCGACTATTTTTTTAGTAGAACGACATTTTTTTATTTAAAGTTTTAATAATAACTGAAGGATATATGTTTTAAGTTTCAATAATTACTGAGGGACGTAGATTATCCTGTGTTTATTTTATGACTAGCTTTTTAATTGCAAATTCTAACCCAACTTTATAATTTTATAGATTTCTTAACTTGCTTTAAATCCGTTTGACTGTCCGAAGAGAATAAGTTAAATTATTCAACGTTGTTTGCTGGCTTTGATTCTAAAAACCAAAAACCAAAATGTCAATCAAATGTTTTATATATTTTAGCTAATATTAAATGAGTTATTACAAACTTAATTTTACTGACAGTTTACCATTTAATCTGTACTACTTGAGATCTATGAAAGTAACTAGTTAGTTCTTCACGTTGGTTATCTTTTTTTAACACGTTGATGAGTGTAAACAGTTTTAAATACCTGTAATCTATCTTGTCATAACTGTTTTGTCCTTTCACTGAAGCACGCGTTCCGACGATTATTCTAGTCATTCGCTATCATCTGAGCCGCACAAAAACTTAAAACTTACCGTATTTGACAGTCGTGTCGCTATTTAAAAGTACCGTATACAGAAACATGAGTACTTAAACGGAAAGGATATATACACATGTAGACCTACTTTTTTAACCGATTATAGAGAGTGCGCACGAACATAAGTCGAGTCTTGACTGAAGATTTCATATAAACTGGACTCTAGTCTCAGACTACCATATTTGATTAATTGAATCAATGTTTCAATAATATGATAGACTGAAATGGTACTTTCGTCATTCAAATAGCCGTTAATATTTCATGTATTCAATTTTAAATAAATTACATATTCCAGAGCTGTCTTTGTTCACATTATATAGCTCGATTTTGTTGACAGTGTCCTATTTAGAGATACTGTGGGAGGGAGAGGGAAATAGTGGCGAGGGGAAATGCTTCCCCCTCTCCAGCTTTAACTGAAGTGGAAGTTGACCAATCACATTCCTTGCACACTCACCATTCGCTAAAGCAGTTGTTGTTTTCGTTCTTTTTTTAGTAAAACTGTTTCATCACAGCTGTTATTTATAAATCAATACGTTAGTTTTTACAGGGTCGAAACTCTTTATTCCTGAACCTATTACTTTGTACCTGTCAAGCATAATAAAAGCTTATACCTAAACCAATTTAGAATCGAATTTATGAAATAATATGGAGTGATTTAAATACAGTTTGATGACGTAACAGCTGCTAGTAACACTGGGAAACACATTTGTTCAGCCAGAATAAGCCAGGCTAAACTAAACCTTAGCTCTTTTCATCACGCGTTTGTTTGAAATGTTCTGACACGTTATACACAACTTCCCTAGCCTGTCCGTATATTGGCCTCCCGGAAAATGAAGAACGGCGTTCAGGAACATCACCCATGTTATAAACAATAAATTCGGCAGAGAAAAAACAAACAACACGTATAGACTTAAACAATTAAGAAATCTAAATATAAATACAAAAATAGCTGAAAACTCAAAAACTTCGAAAGTTAAAAGTACAGTATACATAAACATGATTACTTAAACGGAAAGGATATATACACATGTAGACCTACTATTTTAACCGATTATAGAGAGCGCGCATGGCATATGTCGAGTCTTGACTGAAGATTGCATATAAACTGGACTCTAGTCTCAGGCTACCATTTTTGTTTAATTTAATCAGTGTTTCTATTACTTTATTAAACTGTATATAGTTTTTAAATTAAATTTGTAAACATAAAAATTCACACAACTGAGGTTATTGAGGTTCCAATTCAGAATATAATGGTTTCCATTGTTATTTTTAACTGAAGATGACATTTGCCAGTTGCAGCAAGAAATGATTTACCATATTCATAAAATGGAACATCTAGAAGGAAATGTCCCACTATGTTTCAACCTTGCTTTGTGAATAACTGCATGCGAGGGAGGCAGCTATAAAAACATGTTATTTCCGAAAAAAGGAACGGAAACGTTGTACTGGTGTATATTATTTTTGAATAAACAGTTATTTAAGTAAGAGCAATTCAAATCAAATTCAAATGCATAATTAAGTTCATGTAACTACTTAATATTAATTAATTAATTATAAGTACTGTGTTTCATTTTACCTGCTGGCCGAACTGAAGAAACAGCTGTTGTCAATGTCATTAAATTAAAATAGACAAAATTAGCTCATTAGATGGCTGATTCCCAACTTGAAATAATTCTCGTTGACATAACGAGTTCAAGTATTATCCGAGTACTACTGGGAATCAGACATATAATCGACAAAACAGTAAGATCTAGTTAGTACTGGAATAGTATTAAATTGGTATATTGTATTATTTGGAAAAGGCAGTATATTTTTAATTAATAAACAAGATCTACAAACTATAATGAAATGAGTTCTTCACTGAACTACCCAATTGCCATTGTCTGTACAATGTTGCATAACATCCGATGGACCATTTTCTAGGCTACTAAAAGTAGTGCAGTTATCTAAATTAAAAGTATAGTGCACCACTCCTGAAATTGGCCATACTGTGTAGGGGGTGTTGTACAACGGACTAAGATCGTTCCTGTGAAACTGACCGTTAAACATTTCAATTTGACCTTAGAAAATTTATGTTTTTAAATCTAGGTACGACAGTTTGAGGAATTAAGAAGAATCTACAGGAATTATAGTAATTGTTTTTTTAATACACTACAATAAACGTTTATGAATTACTGTGTAGTCAAAGATCATTTACTCAACTTAAATACACAACTTTTTGTTTTTTTCTTTTCACTTGACGATCGTTAGAGATATTTTTTAATTAAAATAAAATAAAATATTTTAATTGTCATTATTTTAAATAGTCGAAAACCAGAAAAAAAGTTTAACTGAGAGAAGCCTTTGTATGCAACAGGAGAATAGAATTGTCCTCGAGAGACAAATGAGTTAATTCGTGTGTCTTTGTTGAGTCTCGGACAACTTCTATTAAGTTTGTGGCTAAAAACGTTACGTTTCCCAACAGTGTGGTAATGTATTGCATTTGTATTTATAATGGAATTGTATTCGTATTTGTGATTTAAATTTCTTACAAAACAAAAATAAATCATCTTTTTTAATACGTATTTATAGATTATATTATTTTATGACATACATTTTTTGCAAAGTTTGTGAAAGGAGCTAAACGTATCGCGAGTATTGTCAATCTTAAACTGATGTTAGTATACCCATTTTATTAACATACGTAAAAGTAGATTTAATTGTTTATATGTTAAGATATAACTAGTATTTTAATTTTACTAATTGACTATGGAATTAATGTAACTTTTTTACTGAATCGAACTAATAGGGAAAAAAATATGAGTCGTATTACTGCAGCACCTTTTATGTAACAACTATCGTTATTGCATTTCGTTACACAACCAACAGTTGGTAATTCTTGAAAGGTTGGCAAAGTGACGTTTCAGTTAATTAAGATTGTTACTGCCTGTTTAGTTCGTCCAAGTTATTCTTAATAATATATTCTTTTTCTAAAGCGTCTAACTGGACTTGTCTTAACATGACACCATGGTTTTGTTTTGTTCTCGCCAATTTTGTTTTAGAAAGTAACGTATTTTTATCTAAGGTATTTAATATACCATTCCAAAATATATTGGAATGGTATATTAAATACCTTAATATACCATTTAAGGTATTTTTAAGTACCTTAAATGTTTGAATATAGTAAATTAGTTGTAATATTGGATATTTACTGTTGTGAAGTAGAAACTACGATGTATATTTTCACTACAAACTACGTACCAAATACACATAAAAACGATGGGATATATTTTGTTTGTATGGTATATGGTATATCCGTTTGTTATTTTACGGATTTTTTAACCAGCTTTGAATAGTTTCTTAAGATATCGTAAATCTTCGATGAAGTTCAAAATAATGAACATACTTTCTTTCATTAATGCTTTCCAAATCTAATCTAAGACTTTTTCAAAACAACAGAACAACCTACTTTAGAACTTTGAGGTATTACATCTATATTGCAACAGTTTATTGGGAAGTTGGTTTTCTTCCTCTTAAAAACAACAAAACTTATTTATAAAAAATACCCTATTATATGTGCGTTTTGGTATATTTTTATATTTCTATATTTGTGTGAGGCTTTTGCCTTATATAATTTAAAATATATTTTATAATTATATAATCGTTGTACATGTATCCTCGGTGAATATGGTGCGTGTTGATTGCCGCCATCCCCTAATTATTTATATTTTTGTTTAATATTGACCTTGGGCCACAACCGTTCGTTGTTAAATAGTAAGTACATAGTTTGTACTAATTTTAAATTTTCGACCGCCTCGCCGAATTATATGATCCACAGTTTTGAATTTCTTATTTTGTAAAGGTATTAATGTGACCCATTAATCTATAACTACGGCAATTTAAGCATGTTTTCCCTGTGATTACCATATTGCGTGGCTCCTTATTATTATTGAAATATTTTACATGTGATCCACATGACGATTTTTAATCAGTTCTGATCAAGTTTATTATCCTTTACCAGACCTGAGTCAGTGACACTCATGAAAGTTCAGAAACCTAACGGGTTAATTCTCTTCTTATTTAAGACTTATATAAACTTAATTAGGTCAATTGTCTAAGTTTCTTTCGCCCTTTTTATATGTCCTGGTAATGAATATTACCATAACAGTTTTAGCTATAAACGTGGGTATTACGTCACTCACCGAAATACAATTTACCACGACTATCATACAACATACTCGTGAGTTTTGTTTTTTAACAGAGCAATCCTATATATACGAATTTTTTAGAAACTAAAAGTTGATCAGATTCTTATCAGGACCAGGTTTGGTCAAAATCTGATCAGGAATCGCTACGCAACTGAGTTAAATCCTGGTCAGGTTTGAATCAAGTCTGATCAGGTAATTGTGATCAGACCTGATTGAAAATGTCCATATGCAACGATGAAAATTTTGCAATGTTGATTTTATAAACAACACAGATAGGTATTTTTATTAACGTGATAATTATATACGTTAATGCGCATACATTTTCCAGCATACTTTTAATAATTATTAAGTTTGGATCTATTGGAAATATTTCGAAATAATTTTGTATCAAATTTATATTGGTTTATGTAGATTCCAGTAAATTTAAAAAATTTAAGATTATCTACTTTACTTTAGACTACTCATTTACTTACTTGATACTTATTCCGTGGGCTCTTCATGAGCGATGGCCAGGTCAATGGTATGCCATCTCCTTGTTAGCCACTAAGACACTATGATAGGGCGAGGTGGGGACGGTGGGGAAACTGGGCTGCATTACTATAAGAGTTATGTCGCTAAAATACTTCTTAAGGGTAATAAAGTTGACTATTTTTGGTACAAAAGAAGGAAAAGTTTAATAATTAAGCTTCAACTTCTCAATAGGATCAATCTATGGTATTCTTAGTATTTATTTGTATGTAAAATTTAATAATTATGGTCCGTTGTTTATCAGAAAAGAGATACTGAATTTTAATAGACATTAATAACTTTAAAACAAACTGGCAGATGTTGTCATTATGCTAATCTTTTAAACAAAGTTACAACAATATTACTAGGGAGGTGGAACAAATATTGATATTATTGTTGTTTTTTTTCTCAATACATAATGATTTTATCTAGGTGGGGTTTGTATCATACCTTTAAAACTAGGCGAGGTTGTTTTGTGAGATTATATTATTCTATAATCTACTAGCTCAGACGGATTACAGTTAATTGGGTTGTCTAAGAACAAAGACACCAGAGAGTATCTGTAGGGCTCTTAAAGGTCATTTAATCGCTCCATGCGAGGCCACCGTCGAACCTCTTTCCCAGAAAATCATATCAAATCAGTAGGGATCAGCCTTGTCTGCATGAATGAAGACATCAGAAGTCGAGAATAAATTTTCGAGATCCCCTTGATGGGTTTGTTTGTGGAGGTACCCAGAAAATCTCCTCGTGAAGAGAATTGTTATCTATGTGAAGCAGAGGTTTATGGTTTCATCCTGACCATTTTTAAAGACCAGAATTCTGATCTGATCGTAGCCATGTGAAGTTTTCTCTATAAATTGATAACACAATTTTATAGTTTTATTCTAAAATGTTGTTGAATTCATGGAAACGGCAGTTTGTGAGCACGAACTAAGGGCTGTTTGCTCTGCTAACAATAATTGTACTGTGTAATTATAATTGTCATGCTAAAGAAGCACATATAATTGTAATAAAAAAAGTATTGAATTCGAAAGGAAGGTAAACAAGCAAATACGTTCCCTATTGAACACTATATAAAAAGCCACACTTTAATCACATTGGAGAATGGTATCTTATGGAAAGGCAATTATTTATACTTACATAACTAAAACGATAGTCGAAAGTCAATAATATGATGGTATTATATTAATTTAATTATATTTAACATTATTTTTAAAGATTCAATTTAAGCTTTAAATTCAACGTTATGACTTAATGAGCAAAATAACTATTTTAAACATCCACAAGCAAAACAGTGTCACCACACAACCAACCATGCTCAATCCCTAGAGATTATGTGGGACTGATTAGTGAAATACATTTTTAAATTTGTTTGCGAAATTAATGCATATATATTATTTGAATGTATTCATTTGTAAATATAGTAAATAAATGGATTTAATTTGATGTATGACGTGACAGATAACTCATGGCTCATTACTGAGTGGAGGATAAAGTCTCGAGGAGAAATACGAAGCTGAACATGAACATAAAATGATACAAAAAATCAACGAAGGTAATGCAATGGCTTGAGTTACACCACAACTTATGCTGTATAATTGCCATATACTCATCACAGAGCATTCAATATTATGTTTCATTTTTGACCGATGAGAAAAGAAACAACAACAAAAGAATCATAACATCTGTTTATAATCAATCAGCGAATTGTCAAAGTGCTCCTCATGTAGTTCAAGTATTAATATGTGGTATCCTGAAAACACTGATTAAAACAGTTAATTATATATTGGTCATATACAAAGTTAATTAAAGGGACATGCATTGAGCAAACTCATGATAACAAATACCCAATATGATAACAAATTGTTGAGCATAACAAATGGAGTGACCTTAAACATGCAGCAAAGAGGCAAAAGAACTAAGCAAATATGCTTGTCAGTAGGGACGTGGTGAAAAATTACTCCAAGTCATCTAAACAAACTGAATTACCTTCTCCGAGCAAATCTTAGTCTCCCAGGTACTATAAATAAGCTATTTATTATTTAAAAAATATTATATTTGCCCAGCAATTTTTAGCTTCTTAAATTACTCCCATAATGTGTCTTTTGTGGGTTTTAAAATATCCTCCTTCAGGGATTTCCCCATAGGCTTTCAAAGTCTCGATGATAATCTTATGGAATTATTCAATATAATTATTCTGCTGATTATAATGTAAACATTTCGAAGCATCTGATACTATGCCTGCGAGATTCCCGTGGGAGAACGGGACACCAGCTATTTAAATTTAAATAATTTTATAGTAGAATATCGGTGGGGATATCGGGCTAACAGGGCAGGTTGGGCTTGGGCTTGACTGAGGTCAGGTCATTTGGTGTAGAAGTAAACATAAAAATATAACTAATTAAATGTTTTTGCGTTGATTGTATTTTGATAAGAAACTACTTTAATTAATTAACCCTAAAAAAAAACAAAGTAACCTTCCTTAAGAAAATATGCAAAATTTTATGAACGTGATTTAATATTTATCCTGCAAAACACTTAATCTAAGTTAATGATTGTCATATTTTGTTTTTTTAGCGAATTTCCCCTATAGGGAAGAAGCTATTACCATAGGTCTCATGGTAAGACATAAGCCCGAGACCATGATAACTTTTAGTTTTGAGGTCCCCAGATGAAAAAAACACTATTCGTTCAAATTTATATATATACACATATACATATCAAATCACATACATATATACACATATATATACATATATATACACATGTGTATATATATATACACATATATATGTGTGTGTGTGTGTGTGTGTGTGTGTGTGTGTGTGTGTGTGTCCGTGAATACGATAACTTGAGTGAAAAACGTCCGATTTCGATGAAATTTGGCTCAAGTGTGTAAAGTAACATTTATGACTTTAAGTTCGAAAACCAGAAAAATCGGACTATGGGAAGGGGGGTTTATGGGGGTTTTAAATTTTACAAAAATCAGTTTTGCATTTTTCATCCTAAAATTTTTAAAACACTTTATTTTGGTTTGGACCATGGTTATAGAGCTTAAAAAATAAACGAGTTCGCACGCAGCACGCTGACGTGAGGGAAGTGAATTTCCACATAAAAACTTTGAAAACACCAAATCAGCGTAATAATAACATACATTTATTCCAATTTTTATTGAAATCTGAAAACAGTGATTTTTTGGCTGTTCTGATGCTCCTGGTTTAATTTACCTGCAAAGCTGGGAATACAATGTTGTGCATTATAATGTTAGGAGAAGGTCCAGACAGGCTTGAAAGTAGGCGTGAGGTTGCTGGGGTTGGTAAAAGTACTCTAACAAAGGAATAACAGGCTTTTCTAATGTAAAACCCTCCATAAGACAACGTACTGTGTTTAGTCGATAAACATTTTCTTTAATAACTCAGTAAATATGTATGCTAGAATGACGAGAGAGGGCTTAAAACTTTTACCTCACTAATTTCCATCTTTTTACATAAATTAATTTTACATACAGGGCATTTATGACCCTTTTTGGGCCCAAAAACCCAAAATTTTACAGATTAATCCCCAAAAAAGGGGTTTAGAGTTTTACGATTGTTTTGCCCAACGAACTTGTCCAACTGATTACAGAAAGGAATGTCCCTACCAAATTTGAAGTAAATCGGAGAAAAAATGTGACCGCTAGAGTGCAAACACACACACACACACACACACACACACACACACACACACACACACACACACACACACACACACATATATATATATATATATATATATATAAAACATTTTGATCGACTCCCCAAAACGTGTTCAGGGGGTCACGTTAGGAACTTCTATGGTGGTCCCGGGCTTAAGTTTCACCGTGCGAGTCATGCTAATAGTTCACTTTCCAAAGGAAATTCACTAATAATATAGTACGAGTGTTTTGAATTATTAACCTAGGTTAAGTGGTTGCGTAGGAATCCAAAAAACCTGCTCATAAAATCTCCCATGTTAATCTTATGGGAAAAATGTTTTTTGGCTTTTCCTCAGTGAATTTTAATGTAAACTTCACATTTGTTTTTACCAATCAATTCAGCTCCACAAAAAATCATTTTGGTGTTTAAATTGTCATTCTACGTCCAACCGTTGCAGAGATATTCAAAGTGCTAAACACAGTACGTTGTCCAATGTTATCCATAAAATTTTGCATATTTTCTTAAGGAAGGTTACTTTGTTTTTTTTAGGGTTAATTAATTAAAGTAGTTTCTTATCAAAATACAATCAACGCAAAAACATTTAATTAGTTATATTTTTATGTTTACTTCTACACCAAATGACCTGACATTCACCTCAGTCAAGCCCAAGCCCAACCTGCACTGTTAGCCCGATATCCCCACCGATATTCTACTATAAAATTATTTAAATTTAAATAGCTGGTGTCCCGTTCTCCCACGGGAATCTCGCAGGCATAGTATCAGATGCTTCGAAATGTTTACATTATAATCAGCAGAATAATTATATTGAATAATTCCATAAGATTATCATCGAGACTTTGAAAGCCTATGGGGAAATCCCTGAAGGAGGATATTTTAAAACCCACAAAAGACACATTAGGGGAGTAATTTAAGAAGATAAAAATTGCTGGGCAAATATAATATTTTTTAAATAATAAATAGCTTATTTATAGTACCTGGGAGACTAAGATTTGCTCGGAGAAGGTAATTCAGTTTGTTTAGATGACTTGGAGTAATTTTTCACCACGTCCCTACTGACAAGCATATTTGCTTAGTTCTTTTGCCTCTTTGCTGCATGTTTAAGGTCACTCCATTTGTTATGCTCAAAAATTTGTTATCATTTTGGGTATTTGTTATCATGAGTTTGCTCAATGCATGTCCCTTTAATTAACTTTGTATATGACCAATATATAATTCACTGTTTTAGTCAGTGTTTTCAGGATACCACATATTAATACTTGAACTACATGATGAGCACTTTGACAGTTCGCTGATTGATTATAAACAGATGTTATGATTCTTTTGTTGTTGTTTCTTTTCTCATCGGTCAAAAATGAAACATAATATTGAATGCTCTGTGATGAGTATATGGCAATTATACAGCATAAGTTGTGGTGTAACTCAAGCCTTCGTTACCTTCGTTGATTTTTGGTATCATTTACTGTTCATGTTCAGCTTCGTATTTCTCCTCGAGACTTTATCCTCCACTCAGTAATGAGCCATGAGTTATCTGTCACGTTATACATCAAATCAAATCCATTTATTTACTATATTTACAAATGAATACATTCAAATAATATATATGCATTAATTTCGCAAACAAATTTAAAAATGTATTTCACTAATCAGTCCCACATAAGCTCTAGGGATTGAGCATGGTTGGTTGTGTGGTGACACTGTTTTGCTTGTGGATGTTTAAAATAGTTATTTTGCTCATTAAGTCATAACGTGGAATTTAAAGCTTAAATTGAATCTTTAAAAATAATGTTAAATATAATTAAATTAATATAATACCATCATATTATTGACTTTCGACTATCGTTTTAGTTATGTAAGTATAAATAATTGCCTTTCCATAAGATACCATTCTCCAATGTGATTAAAGTGTGGCTTTTATATGGTGTTCAATAGGGAACGTATTTGCTTGTTTACCTTCCTTTCGAATTCAATACTTTTTTTATTTCAATTAGATGAGCTTCTTTAGCATGACAAATATAATTACACAATACAATTATTGTTAGCAGAGCAAACAGCCCTTAGCTCGTGCTCACAAAATGCCGTTTCCACGAATTCAACAACATTTTAGAATAAAACTATAAAATTGTGTTATCAATTTATAGAGAAAACTTCACATGGCTACGATCAGATCAGAATTCTGGTCTTTAAAAATGGTCAGGATGAAATCATAAACCTCTGCTTCACATAGATAACAATTCTCTACACGAGGAGATTTTCTGGGTACCTCCACAATCAAACCCATCAAGGGGATCTCGCAAATTTATTCTCGACTTCTGATGTCTTCATTCATGCAGACAAGGCTGATCCCTACTGATTTGATATGATTTTCTGGGAAAGAGGTTCGACGGTGGCCTCGCATGGAGCGATTAAATGACCTTTAAGAGCCCTACAGATACTCTCTGGTGTCTTTGTTCTTAGACAACCCAATTAACTGTAATCCGTCTGAGCTAGTAGATTATAGAATAATATAATCTCACAAAACAACCTCGCCTAGTTTTAAAGGTATGATACAAACCCCACCTAGATAAAATCATTATGTATTGAGAAAAAAAACAACAATAATATCAATATTTGTTCCACCTCCCTAGTAATATTGTTGTAACTTTGTTTAAAAGATTAGCATAATGACAACATCTGCCAGTTTGTTTTAAAGTTATTAATGTCTATTAAAATTCAGTATCTCTTTTCTGATAAACAACGGACCATAATTATTAAATTTTACATACAAATAAATACTAAGAATACCATAGATTGATCCTATTGAGAAGTTGAAGCTTAATTATTAAACTTTTCCTTCTTTTGTACCAAAAATAGTCAACTTTATTACCCTTAAGAAGTATTTTAGCGACATAACTCTTATAGTAATGCAGCCCAGTTTCCCCACCGTCCCCACCTCGCCCTATCATAGTGTCTTAGTAGCTAACAAGGAGATGGCATACCATTGACCTGGCCATCGCTCATGAAGAGCCCACGGAATAAGTATCAAGTAAGTAAATGAGTAGTCTAAAGTAAAGTAGATAATCTTCAATTTTTTAAATTTACTGGAATCTACATAAACCAATATAAATTTGATACAAAATTATTTCGAAATATTTCCAATAGATCCAAACTTAATAATTATTAAAAGTATGCTGCAAAATGTATGCGCATTAACGTATATAATTATCACGTTAATAAAAATACCTATCTGTGTTGTTTATAAAATCAACATTGCAAAATTTTCATCGTTGCATATGGACATTTTCAATCAGGTCTGATCACAATTACCTGATCAGACTTGATTCAAACCTGACCAGGATTTAACTCAGTTGCGTAGCGATTCCTGATCAGATTTTGACCAAATCTGGTCCTGATAAGAATCTGATCAACTTTTAGTTTCTAAAAAATTCGTACATATAGGATTTCTCTGTTAAAAAACAAAACTCACGAGTATGTTGTATGATAGTCGTGGTAAATTGTATTTCGGTGAGTGACGTAATACCCACGTTTATAGCTAAAACTGTTATGGTAATATTCATTACCAGGACATATAAAAAGGGCGAAAGAAACTTAGACGATTGACCTAATTAAGTTTATATAAGTCTTAAATAAGAAGAGAATTAACCCGTTAGGTTTCTGAACTTTCATGAGTGTCACTGACTCAGGTCTGGTAAAGGATAATAAACTTGATCAGAACTGATTAAAAATCGTCATGCGGATCACATGTAAAATATTTTAATAATAATAAGGAGCCACGCAATATGGTAATCACAGTGAAAACATGCTTAAATTGCCGTAGTTATAGATTAATGGGTCACATTAATAACTTTACAAAATAAGAAATTCAAAACTGTGGATCATATAATTCGGCGAGGCGGTCGAAAATTTAAAATTAGTACAAACTATGTACTTACTATTTAACAACGAACGGTTGTGGCCCAAGGTCAATATTAAACAAAAATATAAATAATTAGGGGATGGCGGCAATCAACACGCACCATATTCACCGAGGATACATGTACAACGATTATACAATTATAAAATATATTAAATTATATAAGGCAAAAGCCTCACACAAATATAGAAATATAAAAATATACCAAAACGCACATATAATAGGGTATTTTTTATAAATAAGTTTTGTTGTTTTTAAGAGGAAGAAAACCAACTTCCCAATAAACTGTTGCAATATAGATGTAATACCTCAAAGTTCTAAAGTAGGTTGTTCTGTTGTTTTGAAAAAGTCTTAGATTAGATTTGGAAAGCATTAAGATAAAGAAAGTATGTTCTTTATTTTGAACTTCATCGAAGATTTACGATATCTTAAGAAACTATTCAAAGCTGGTTAAAAAATCTGTAAAATACCAAACGGATATACCATACAAACAAAATATATCCCATCGTTTTTATGTGTATTTGGAACGTAGTTTGTAGTGAAAATATACATCGTAGTTTCTACTTCACAACAGTAAATATCCAATATTACAGCTAATTTACTATATTCAAACATTTAAGGTACTTAAAAATACCTTAAATGGTATATTAAGGTATTTAATATACCATTCTAATATATTTTGGAATGGTATATTAAATACCTTAGATAAAAGTACGTTACTTTCTAAAACAAAATTGGCGAGAACAAAACAAAACCATGGTGTCATATTAAGACAAGTCCAGTTAGACGCTTTAGAAAAAGAATATATTATTAAGAATAACTTGGACGAACTAAACAGGCAGTAACAATCTTAATTAACTGAAACGTCACTTTGCCAACCTTTCAAGAATTACCAACTGTTGGTTGTGTTACGAAATGCAATAACGATAGTTGTTACATAAAAGGTGCTGCAGTAATACGACTCATATTTTTTTCCCTATTAGTTCGATTCAGTAAAAAAGTTACATTAATTCCATAGTCAATTAGTAAAATTAAAATACTAGTTATATCTTAACATATAAACAATTAAATCTACTTTTACGTATGTTAATAAAATGGGTATACTAACATCAGTTTAAGATTGACAATACTCGCGATACGTTTATCTCTTTTCACATACTTTGCAAAAAATGTATGTCATAAAATAATATGATCTATAAATACGTATTAAAAAAGATGATTTATTTTTGTTTTGTAAGAAATTTAAATCACAAATACGAATACAATTCCATTATAAATACAAATGCAATACATTACCACACTGTTGGGAAACGTAACGTTTTTAGCCACAAACTTAATAGAAGTTGTCCGAGACTCAACAAAGACACACGAATTAACTCATTTGTCTCTCGAGGACAATTCTATTCTCCTGTTGCATACAAAGGCTTCTCTCAGTTAAACTTTTTTTCTGGTTTTTGACTATTTAAAATAATGACAATTAAAATATTTTATTTTATTTTAATTAAAAAATATGCTTATATTTTGATGTACAGCTTCTCTGACAAAGACGTCGAATCACATACTTGCTACACAAGATAATATATGTGTTTTAAAACCATACTTTTGTAACTCTAAAACTAAGCGAGATATATGTGGAACCAAACACAAAATATAGTGTATGGTAAAATCATGCCATTTAACCTGCCACTTGTAAATATACCTTTTGCTGTACTTATCAAAACTCATAAATGTTCAAAGATACCCTAAGACACTATGCCCTTTTAGGTTTTAGTGTCCATCAATGTTATTCTGATGGATGTGGCCATTTTGATCTCGTGATAATTTATGTTTATTGAGAGATACCGATATGTTTAAGTACAGAATGTAGTAAAGAACTGTTTTTTAGTTTCAGAAAGGAGAATACGCATTCATACTCTTAGTAAGCAAATAAATCAATTTAAATATAAATGGTGTCCCCCAATAACTCAGTGATTATGATTTTATATTTACGTTAATTGTTCAACATTTTTACACTTCTCATCGTGTTTCACATTTCTGTTTAATGTGGATTTTTTTGGAATTATCTCGAATAATGTAATAAAATCACACTGTTTTACTGAATTTGATTTTTGTGCACTCTTTTGAGGATAATTCTTTCCGAGATAACTATAGTTTTTTTCATGCCAAAGGTGAAGGTTGGTCACGGGATCTTCGCGTATAGTGTGGGATTGGTGTGTAGGTTTTTAGTAAATATACTCTTTTGTTCCGGCCGAAATAATGAACCAGATTTATTGGCAACTTGTGACATAAAACCACTTTAGCAGGACAATGTTACATTTTCGTTTAGTTATACACTATACCGTTGATAGTCGACATATCCTCGCTTACAGTGTTTCTAAGCTTCTATCCTCTCTAAGCAAACACAGAACACTAATTTGTCTACCCCATAATATTTAAAAAAAAGAAGAGCTGCAATTTGGCATTAGAAGCCGTCTAAAGGAAACAAAAAGCTTAACATTATCTTGACGCAAGCTGCCCAGTTGGTACTGTTGTATTTAATATTCACTGAGGTGTCAATGGAAGAAACTTCGTGGACCGCAGTCAGTGGCATTTCAAATCCGAGACAAGAGAAGCTCATTGTTGAGCGGTGCGACAACTTTTAATTGACAGGTATCGAAGTTTCCAGGATCCGTGATTAGAATTCTCTTTTTACATAAACCACTAGCAACATTTCTGTTCATTGGAAAACACAAGTTAAGCTACAGAGGAGTATTTTACGTAGCTTAACAGAATTAGTAATACCAAACGATTAAATAAGTTTAAAAACTTTTAGCATTACATTAGTTGTTTAGTAAACTACTACATCTTGTAATGCAAGCTTCCGTAAAAAAGTTCGTGAATATCGAATAGTCTAATTTCAAGTTATAGTTGGTGATAAATATATCGGTTAAAAATTATTTCAGAATATGGTCCTTGCCTACTTTACATTTTAGCGAATTTTCACTATAGAGAAAAAATATTACCGTAGGTGGTAAGACGAGCCCAAGATCATAGTTACTTTCTGTTTTAAGGCCCCCAAGGACCACAAATACAACTTGTTAAAATTCGTACCTATATGTGGGTGTATGTGTTTGTATCCGTTAATTTGCTATGGGATATGAGTTTATGAAAAAAATATATATATATGACAAAGTGAACAGCTTCATGGGAGTCTAATTTGTTATGCTTCATGTTTAACCCTAAATAAATAAACACGTTTACTATTTATTATTATTTTTTTAGCTTGTATCTTTAATCATTAGCCTAGGTTAAGTGGTTGTAGAGAAGAAAAATCAAAAAGACAAAAGTAAAATATCCCATATTATTCTTTTATAAAAAACTGTTTACCTTTTTGAGATCATTTTATTTAAAAACCTCACTTTAATTTTTGCCAATGAGTTAATCTATAAAAAACAATTACTTTTGTGTCTAAATCTTTGTTCTGTATAAATTCTTCGCAGAGATTCAAAGTTCTAAACACATCGTTAATCTTATGAATAATAGATACAATTTTATTACTGGCTTATTTATGAATATATTTTAAAGAAATTTGGTTTGTGGCTTCATTCGGTAGTTAGTATATTTAAAGTTGCTTTATAAATTTGCTGAGTAAACAGGAGTGCTGTGACGGAGTATTTAATTTATACTTTAAAAAACAACATTTAGGTATTGTTACAATTTATAGGCAACATATAGGCACGCGCCTTTGTGGACTGCGTTTTTTTTTCTGTAAATACCCAACCAAAATGACATTCCTTTTTCCATATTTTCAAATACAAGAAAAACAATTTGTTGGGACTTGATTTATGAGCTGCATAGCTGGTTTGTCCTATCTAAAGGTAAGATCCAATCTATACTGAAACTCTCATACAAGAACCAGTTGTGTTAAGATTCCACTGTGAACAGATTAAATAGTCCTTAGGCAAGATTCATTGGAATGAGTTGGAAGATGTTTAACCAAGCCGTGTTCATTGGCCCGTGGCTCTACAGGATATTAGAGCCTACTCGGAGTCTTGCTGGAGCACATTATTAGCGGCAGCAGAAACCCTGCAATATATTAAATTTGTCTGCGATTAGTTTTAGATTGATTGGAGAATTTACGGCTCCTACAATTACAACTATAGGCTCAAAGAAGTTTCCTTACAGTGTCTAAATCAAATATTGAATCATTTTAACCGTAGTTTCTAAATAAATTGTTGTTACCGCATCTTTTATATAAATAACAAATAGAATAATGGTAGTTTTTAACTCATGTTAAAGATATTAATAAGATAACAAATTTTAAAACAAATTGGACCACCCAAAAAAAATGTCCCAATAGATTTATTTGATTTTAAGGTACGAATAAGTTTAAATTTAATAATTATTCTGAAGACAACAAATTTATAGGGTAAAAGTACCGAAATTATTACAAAGCTGATAAATTCTCCCCTCCCCCAAGTGTTACAGCGTACGTAACGCTACATTGAGGTACTTTAAAAGCCTTGTTTTTCCTTAAGTTGCGTAAGTAATACATGAATATGATCCGTTATCCATTATCCATCCCTTCTGATTCTGTCTGAAAATACCTGACTCAAGAGGAGGAGTCAATCCGCAGCCACGCAATGCTGTATCTGTAGGCTGTTAATAAGCTGAATGACACATGTGATTTTAAAGGTACTTCTAGTGACTTCAAATTAGGATCGTTTTGTTCTTTTTAATGGTTTTATGACAGTCAATTCAATTCATAGATAAGTAGAGTTACATAACAACAGTTCTGAAAACTTATGTCTAGGGAAGGCATTTATATTAGTTTTCTAAAGATATTAATGTAAACAATTAAAGGTTTTTAAGTAAAACAATTTGAGGCACTGTAACGGCCCGGCTCACAGCTCAATGGAGAAGGGGCGGGTTGTGACACATTGATACTAAAAGTTCCTTTCTGTGGTACCTAATAATTTCATATGTTGTGTTGTAGTAGGTCACAATTTTCAGCCATGCAAGTAGTTAACCTGTAGATATTGTAGGTAGAGCTTGTCCTAGTGGATGGTTAAGGGCGCCACCTCGTTACTAAGCAGAACACCTGAAGGCCGCAACGAGGAACAGTCCTTCCACTGCAGTCGTCTGGGCGGTCGTCTTGTAAGGCCACAACGAGGAACAGTCCTTCCACTGCAGTCGTCTGGGCGATCGTCTTGTAAGGCCGCAACGAGGAACAGTCCTTCCACTGCAGTCGTCTGGGCGGTCGTCTTGTAAGGCCGCAACGAGGAACAGTCCTTAAACTGCAGTCGGCTGGGCGGTCGTCTTGTAAGGCCGCAACGAGGACAGTCCTTCCACTGCAGTCGTCTGGGCGGTCGTCTTGTAAGGCCGCAACGAGGAACAGTCCTTCCACTGCAGTCGTCTGGGCGGTCGTCTTGTAAGGCCGCAACGAGGAACAGTCCTTCCACTGCAGTCGTCTGGGCGGTCGTCTTGTAAGGCCGCAACGAGGACAGTCCTTCCACTGCAGTCGTCTGGGTGGTCGTCTTCTTGTAAGGCCGCAACGAGGAGCAGTCCTTCCACTGCAGTCGTCTGGGCGGTCGTCTTGTCAGGCCGCAACGAGGAACAGTTCTTCCACTGCAGTAGTCTGGGTGGTCGTCTTCTTGTAAGGCCGATTTAAGTTTTTAAATTTTGTTTGGTTTTGATCACCAGAGAATTTCATGCATAGGTTTACAATTAGTCGATGAGGGTATTATCCATGGAAGTTACTCAAGGTAGGCCTACCGTAGTTTTGACAACTTATACTGGATAGGGTTCTTGGAGTCGCTCCCAGGTTGCTGGACTCCAGTACTCAGGGCACCGCAGTTCCTGTAGCGGGCCAGTGGGTCGTCAGGCGTGCAGTCTGGATAACGCGACACGCTCAGCCTCAGCATGCGTAGGTTGGGTCCACAGCCCTCTTCGGGAATAATATCTGGATTTCCAAATCTCGGAGGGGGCGGATTTCAAGATGTAACATGGCGGCAGCAACTCAAATAAGAACGAAATCTTACCCCTCCACACTTAAATTGGTAACTTTTTTCTGGTCAACGGACACTTTAGTCTCGGTCCCAAAGCAATTCTGGCCAATGCAGTGATCTTGTGTCGTTCTTGAATCTTATATGTATAACTATGGAGGTTTCCAATGATGTGAGGATTGGCAATGAGAATGCAATATTTCAGCTTGATAGCATCGGGCGTTGGTGGCGCGCCTTAGTTTTAAAGTTAGTTGATCAGCCTAACCGTTCCGTACTTTGCTGCATTTTTCACAATACAGTATGTTGTACGACAGCATAATAATATTTTATGTTTAAACTTACTGTAACCAGTCAATTTCAAACAAACACAGTGCCAGAGTAAATGCTTAGACTTAAACAAAATGTTAGCATTCATATTTGCAATAACATATTTTAATTTAAGTCTGTCGCCAAGTTAGGTCTGCTTACCTGTACTGAATGATCCAGACATGTTTTTCATAAAGATAATCTTCTTGAGGGGGAAAGATAGCTTATGTTATTTTCTTATAACCTAACAAAAGAGCAAGGAGATTGCTACCACCATTAACAAGCGGAGTTTGACCTCCAGCAACTCTTAATGTGCCTTTTGTAGTTTGACATATCAACCCTTACGGAAACCCCTGTGTAAACATTAAAATATGCAGTTAACACTAGGAAGGTATTTTATTAATTTATTTTCTGCTGATTATTTTAACAGGTGTCTGTGGATTGATTTCTTACGCATTTCATATGTCTCTTCATAAAATTCATGGTGTGTTTATGATATTAAATTTCATTATAAATATACTGTTGAGGTGGTTAATATTTACAAACGTAAATACTATCTGTCTGTAATAATAGTCAAGAAAATATGTGCTTTAAATAACTGCACAAATCGATGGTATGTTAAGGATATAAAAGTTAAATATTTTTGTTATGTGAGAGGCATAAAGGTGAAGGTTATACCGGGTATTCAAAAAGTCTGGAAACCCATTAATATTTATTTTATTAATAAACGCAGAACAATGAAACTCTAGAATGACGTCCTCACTGTAGTTACTGACTTTTAGACCATTTTAACTTTTTTCTTTCGCTTTGGGGGGACGTCCTGTGGAGGTAGTCTAAAAAATCTTAAATGTAAGCATATATTGAATTAAACCTCATTTTAAAGGTCTTTGCTAGAGAAAAACATTTCCGCAATCCCAACTGAAAAAGGACCATTCGTTTGGAAATGGCAGCCTCTCAAAGTTTGTTTGATTTTAATGCCAATGCAATGGCTAATAAAGTTCTTGGCAGAAATAATGACTTGCTAATTCAGATTATTGATAGCCAGGACATAACAATTATTTTTCAAAAATTAAAATATCAGATTATTTAGTTCTTGCGGTCTCCTTAACTTTACTTTTTTATAATTATTATTTTGAAAAGTAATTAATTTAAACATAAACAACTGACATACTGTCTGTTCAATTTTATTTATAATGTTAACTGTCCCCAATTATATTTATGCACTCCTAACGTTTTTAAACAATTAAATGGAACATTACTGATATTTCCTATCCCTACACACTCCAGATATGAAATTCTCATAGTTAAGACACTAACATAACTAACACGGTTGAGTGTCCGCCTCTTAATCTCCGCAACGAAAAGTTAACAAACTTTGAGAGGCTGCCATTTCCAAACGAATGGTCCTTTTTCTTTCGGGATTGCGGAAATGTGTTCCTCTAAAAAGGACCTTTAAAATGAGGTTAACTCGACCTATGCTTATATTTAGGATTTCTTTGACTTCCTCCACAGGACATCCCCCCAAAGCGAAAAAAGACAGTTAAAATGGCCTAAAAGTCAGTAACTACAGTGAGGACGTAATCCTAGAGTTTCATTGTTCTGCGTTTATTAATCAAATAAACATTAAGGGGTTTCCATACTTTTTGAACACCTGGTATATTTACATATGGGTTCCCTTCTTATATTTAATTCACAAAACTCCACTTATAAAAGTGGGGTTGGTAAAGTAAATAAAGTTAAAAGGCAATTTTACTTTTCATCAAGTGTAAGAAAACATACAATGAATGTCAGTAAATTGTGTCGCTGTAAAGTCTGTGCAAATTTTATGTCAATATACTTAAAATTTCCTTTTCTAGTTTACTTACACGTTAAAGCTTACTCCATTAGCTTTAACGAAGTTGTTTAGTGTATATTGAGTTGAAGTGAAGAGGGAGTTTAATTAAGTCTGTTAAAAAGTTTCGAGGTGTATGCCAATGGCCTTGTCGCTGCAGCTTTTGTTAAAAGTTCTGATAAAAAGTTCATTGGTAGAGTCGAGTTTCCGTTATTTATAAAACTTTCTCAGATATTTTCTACAATCACAGTTTTATAACGGAAACAGCCACATAATAAGGATCGATTCTTAATCTTCCGAACCATAGTTTCACACTTGTGAGAACTGCCGTATTGGTTCAAAAGTATAAAATGTGAATACTGAACTGTAAAACAATAGTATAAAATAAGATGTGCGGCACACTATATTTCAGAATCAAATTCCCAAACCCGTAAACCGCGAAGACTTTTTGAATTACAAAATACTTGTTATTATCTTGACATGATTTACATACAGCAGCATAAACCTAGATATAAAAAATGTAATCATAATAGTTTTAACGAGGATTCCCACAATGTAATAACTAGTCATCGTAAGTTAGGGGTTTACGTTGTCTTAGGTCAAAATACTTGAACCATTACCACGACCTATTGCTTGAACCAGCTTCTCAACCACCAACAAATGTCATTCTCATGCTCCTAAATCTAGAACAATTCTCATAACGTATTGAACATACTGCCTCGTCAGTCCAGCAGTCTAACATATACTGTATATAGCCGCATGCGATCTATGTATATACTACCTGGCCCGACAGACGTTGTCCTGTTGTAATGTCATTGAATTTGTTTTGTGTCAGATACTCGTTAATTTTCAAGATGAGCTCGTTCGCTTCGCTCACTCGCCTCCCGGAAGAGCTCGTTTGCTACGCTCACTCGCCTATATTTATATAGTGCTGAATTCGGCATCGAAAAAAGAGTTTGATTTGCCACTCAAGTAAAATGAAATATAACTCGACCTATGATTACATTTAAAATTTCTTTGACTTCCTCCACAGGACGTCCCCCCAAAGCGAAAAAATACAGTTAAAATGGCCAAAAAGTCAGTAACTACAGTGAGGACGTAATCCCCCTGAGTTGTTTTGCTCGGTGGATAGCAAAATTTGTGTTGCTAACACGGTTTTTTTGTTGATAACATGAAATTTTACTAAAAAATACTTACTTAGGCTTCAAGTATGTTTCGACATAATCCTTATAACAGCTGTTTGGTGTAACTAACTCAACATTGATGAAATCAATGGGACTTTGAAGGAAAGTGGGACAGAGGCCTTATTTAGGTTGGATTAAAAATTGCCTTTAAAAACCTTGCCCTGGCATTAACGAACACAACAAAAAAGAATTATACTATTTGGTGCACTCGTTCTCAAGTTACGGCGTGACCAAGGGAAAAAGGGATTTATTTTTATATATATTATACATATAATATATATATATATATATTTATATAATAATATTAATGAAATATTCTATATATATATATATATATATAACATCTGTTTTTCCTTTCATAAGAATTACATCAAAGGTTATTGAGACTTTTGGGATGGAGTGCACAAAAGATTTCGTAGAATCCACACAAATCAATGAATCTGCACTTAAACTGTATAGAATGTGGTGCTAGTCAAAAGCGATGGAAAATTGATTATGAAATTTATTTATTTTCTGATACTGTACATTGCTCGGCTGCTTGGATATAACAGAACTATTTAATAATAAAACATTATGGATATTTAACGGAAGTTGAATGGCGGAATGTTATACAGTGGCTAACTTTAAGTTAATGGCTTCTTTGGTTATTAGTTGTTACTTTTCTGTATTCAAAAATGACTCCAAAATTAAATGTGCTTTAGCGCTCATGGTGGGCTGGATGCGGAAACTATCATCTTTACCTCCTCAAACGTGATCCGCTAATAACATATTATTTAATATTATTTATAGTTTATTAAAAAGTAGTAAGTAAAATATATATCTGAATAATACAAAAATTGTTTTTTGGGATTGGAGAATATCAGCCGAAAGAGTTCAGCCTCATCGGTTTTCATAAAGTTCCAGTGTTAGTGTTATTTGATCACTGGAACAGTTTTTTATGAGTAATTGCGTTACCAAGGTAGTCCATTGATCTCTGCATTGCATACAGCTCCTGTGGTTTATTGTTTCATTGGTAATATTAACAACGTCAATGTCATTATGTTTAGGTTCACAAATTATGACAAATGAAGTAAAGAATAATACTATAATAATAGCTCTAAAGCCTATTTTATGAGTAATATATATGAGCAATGTACGAACGGCATAAACCTACTACTCCTATAACAGGAGATACAGCGGACAGGAAATGAGACCAAAGCCTTCAAAGCGGCCGGAAGTGGTCAGCACCTCCCTCTGTAGGCAAGGCGACCGAGTTTCTTTTCAATACACGTTAGAAGCAGATTGGGTTAATGAAATTTTGACCCATAATTTTACAATATGTTAGTGTTCTTTAACTTCCAATATACTAAACAATATTTGTTGTTTACACAGTGACACTGGCTGTTGGGATGGAGATTAACAACCGCTACCTGTACTTACTGTTTTACTTCCTTTCGAGGGTTCATTGTAAAATAAGACGTGTTAATAAGTGTTAGGTCATATATTTCCTTTTATGTTATCTTAAAAGGAAATATGTTATCTTATTTTTTTAAATTTTGCTTCTAACATAGATTAGGCTGTTTTGTTTTGAACATAATTTTATGCATCACAGGTGAAATTAACAAATTAATTACTAATCGATTATTATTAAAACGTTTATTACGTTTTTACTCATATAAACTCGTGTAAACTTACAGTTAATACAAGCACAAGTAAAATGTTTGCAAAATCCAATGGTACGAAATCCTCACGCACCGATCAATAAATTTGAAGACAGACATATAGGAGGTTCAATTTACCGTAACTTGGTTACACAAACGTTGTCATCCTTGAACAATTTCTGCCTCTATTGAAGTTCCATTGCATAATAATAAGTTCTCAACTTAACGGTTTTACTTAAAACTTTTCCTTGTTTCTAACTAACAAATTATCTTTATCTGTGAAAACGCGTCATTATCAGTTATATTAACTGTATCGTGTCATATATTGTTAAAATGGGTTTGTTTTAATTCAGTAGCCTGATTTTCCTTATTGTATAACAACTTTATTGTTTAAATGTAAACCCGTAATACTCGTTTGAACGACCTTTTTTATTTTAAGATAAATTACACACTTGGAGAAAACCCAAAAGGTTTAAGGATATGTTTTTATGTATGTTTCTCACTCAACCGTAACTCGTGTTTGGGGCTGTGTTATGGTTGCGTTCTAACAATTTTAATTACCTTTTCTTGAAATTGATTTTTGGTCATGACGAGTTTGAGTTACTTAAGATGTTTTTGTGGACATTTGCCATCACTGGTTAGAAGTTTTTCGGACGTTCCGAAATCTGGAATCTGATCCCGTCTTAAGGTGAGGAGGGTATCAAGAATATAACAACATTAGTGGCACAATCCACGCAAGGCTGAAGATAAACACACAACAAATTGTAAAATTTTAAAAAAGTAACACAAAAATGCTAAAATAGATACAGGCAAAATCAGTAAAAAATAACCAAACCAAATAAAACACTAAATACACACACTCAAGCGAGGCAGCGAATTTTGAGAATCTGAGAGAGACTGAGTCGACTTCAGAAAGTATTAAATAACGGAATATAATCATAATGAGCTACCTCTTTCCGTTTTCCGTCTGTGCTGTATACAAGTGTGTCTGTATGTTTTTATCTTCATATTTATTTTTCATAAACATATTATACCTCATTTGAGTTATTAACTTGAACTTTAGGCTATTTGTAAAACTAATTTGGGACTGGTTTAGATATATACAGTTATTTGAAAAATGGCGGTTATTTGAATTTGTGAACGGCAAAATCAGGAATACACTGCAAAATATAAAATAGAACTATACGCCCTGAAATGAGAATTAAATGTTTTAAATTTTACACAATTCATAGTAGAGTAACTTAAAATACTATATCCTATCATTATATAATATACATTACATTGTATACAGACTCTAATACAAGCAATGTTTGCCTGTTTGCAAAATATAACTTTGAATCCAGCAGAAGGTTTTTTTTAGATAACCTATGGAATTAGGGTTTTTGGGCTTAAAAAATCTATTAAGAAAAATATTTCCTCCAGAAAAACTCAAATTATTTTAAAAATCATTGAAATGTTTAACATTTAGCTTGTGTAGTTTTAAATAAAAACTAGTGGCTTACAGGGGCTATAGCCCCTAACATATGGGTTTTGTGTAGGTGGATAATTACAGATGATCATTAGTTCATTTTGCTTATTAATAAAAACACTGTTGTGATATTTCCGTAAGAAAATCATTGGATCTTTAAAGTACAGGGGGCGTAGCCCACGTAATTGCTGACATTTCTGATATTTTTCCTACCGTCCTTGGCCCTCAAGCTTTAAAATGAATCGTCATAACCTAACTTAACTTCTTCCTAGCTCGAGATTTTTCGTGGGGACCGATTCGCATGCGGAATTAAATATATAGACAACATAATCATAACAGCTGTTCACAAAGAATAGTCAATAATTGTCAAAATAACACTTACTGGTAATGTATATGTTAAGAATTTAAAATGAAACGTTTAATGTGCAGTATTAACTGCGTTCTAACTAAGTGAGAATAATCTAATTCGTTCTGAAACTGTAAAGGAAAACTGAAGCGAAATGTTTTTTCTCTGAGGAATATTGAAATTTCACTCACGACCGTCCATTTCTTCATCCCTGGACGTGGTGCTGAAGTCGATTGCCGGGGGCCCCTCGTCTGGCAAATACTGGACGTACTGTCGATAGCATCCGATGGATATATAACATGGATCGCCTAACACGATGGGAAACGACCGCACTTCCGCCCAACGGTTACTGGGAGGCAGAATGTCCCAAAATCACTTTTTTGAGAATGCCTAATGCATCCTATGGTGTTTGTGTTTCAACACGGCAAGCGGGTTTAAAAGATAGACATGAAGAGATAGTAAAAGACTGGTATACGCCACGAGTTCTTTGTTGCCAACATATATGAATAAGATTGCCCTGCTCTGAGTTAAGATTACATTCCAATTGAAACATGAAAATTCCATTCTACAGTACTAACAAATTCTTAACTACTCGCTCTATATAGCGATCTCAAATTGTTAAAGACATATTGTGTTATGTGGCTAACCTATTCATACAGAGCGTAGGTGCGGTTAGTTTAGGCTATGTTAAGTTATGTATGAATCACAAAGTATATCGTAAACTAACTTAACCAATCCGCCACAGTGCGCCTTTTTAGAAGCAGGAGGTCACCAGAAATGTTTCGAGTCATCCTAAATCCTTGGCAAGTTGTAGGCTAAATAATAAAACTTCCCTACTTTTTATCCGTAAAATTGTTTGGTTTGTTCCACTAGAAAATTCTTCTAAAGGGTGGTGGTCGGTATGATGCATAAGTACCATATATGGTTTAATATTTATTTCAACTATTACATAAGATTTCCTGAAAACAGTGAATAGAACCATTGAATTGAATTTACATTGGACATATCCAAGGTGAATAAAATATTACTAAACATATAATAACATAATTCTACCTGAAGGGACATTGAACTATATCAACTAGAGTAACCCTATCATGCAGAAAGTAGGCAAATGAGCGAAGCAAATCTGCTTGCCAGGGGGAAAAAAGTTGTCATGGTTGTTAAAAAATACTCCAGACCTATTGAACACTCTGACGACTGACCCCTAACAGAGCGAAGCTTTGTCCCAGGTACGAATGTATAAATCACCAAAAATAAGCATTATTTGATTATAACAATTGTATTTACTTAAATATTTCTTGTCTAATGATCATAATAGGCATATGCAGTATTATCATAGCATATTTTGAACAGAATTGTATTTATATAGTACTGCTATAATTTAGAATTTAAAAAATAACATATTTAGCTTTAAACAATTTTAAAAGGCCGCAATTTGAAACGGTTAAAGCTAGAAACTGTAAAGTGTTAAAAGCTTTACAATTTAATAATAAATGTGTTTTAAACACAAACGAAAGGTTGAAACAGTTTAACTCTAACACACAGCTCACGCTGGTCCAAACGTCAAAGACTCTTCTACAATCGCCTTCGTCAACACAAACGACCTCTACTTCTCTGCAGGTCTACATGCGGTAAGACAATTCAAGCAAATGTTACTGTGGGACGTGGCTGACTGCCCAATCAGCTTCAGCTGACTTTGCCTAGTTTCTTCCTTTTAATCGTAAATTCAGAAGCCCAAGGTAAGAGACGCTAGATTATGATTGCAAAACTATACGGTTCAGTAACTCATAATAACAAACCAAGGTAAGCTGATATCAACTACTGTAGCACACTTGGTTGAAAAGGGTCTTTGTTCAGTACAGGGCCATCCAGCAGGGCGCAAGAAGTGCAATTCAGCATAAAGACACGCTACAGTAGCTCACAAGAAAGCCCGAGTTGAGCCCTGCAGTGATGCAAGACTACTGAGCGGAGAATACGTATTCTACATGCTCGTTATAATACTTTCCTTACTGTGTAAGAGGCTTAACAAATTCAGAACGACGCCGACGTAAGGGCTTCAACATTCAGAGTTTAAATGGTTATCTTAGGACATTTAATCTCGTTGGATCAGGCGGTTGGCCTACTGCCAAATGAGTCCCAACAGACAATATCATCCCTATTATTCATCGCCAATCATTAACCACGATAGTGCATCAGGTTTTCCACAGGATTAATCACATATGTTACTACTGTTGTAATTGCCCATCTTAGGGGAATGAACGTAACGAGTTCTCTCTTCGAAGTAATTTGACTATCACTTCATTCAGTAGTTTTATTCCATTTACAAGTGTTTCAATAGTGTAGTTATTGTATTTAATAAAATATTATAAGCAGTGTCTTTATGTGATAGCGATGACTTAAGATATTTTAAATTATGCTATTATAAAAGAAACTAGCTGGTATGCCCGTGCTTCGCAACGAGGTGAAGTTCAGAGTACAAAACACTGACAGTCTTCAGTTAGATATAATCCTTATAACAGCTGTTCATTTCATTGAATCGAATTAATCAAAAACATTTGTGACATAAACCAAATACAACTCTCCTCTATATGAATATCATGGGGACTCTATATAAAGTCCCGTGGGCTAGAGCCCTGAGGCCTAAACATAGGCGTGCGCACGGTGGGTGCCGTGGGTCAGGGCCATGTTATAGGGCTCTGGCTAGTAGTCGCGAGCGCCAATAAAACTGTACACCCACTCGCGCACCTCCATCCCCTCTATAAGTTTGACTAATCGTCGGTTGACGGGTCGTCCTCAAACAGTAACACGGTGGCAATAATTTAAAATAGAATACTTTAAACATGTTAATTCTTACATCATTCAATTATCGATGATTATTAAATGAGTAAAATATTGTTTTAAACAATGTGTTATATAATAATAGTACAGTAACTAACATACAACTTTTGATTTAATGAAATATACTTAGTCGAGGGTTCTTGGATTTTATGAACGAAGCTCTCTCTTTCCCTCACTTTGTCACTTTTTTGTAACGGCATCACGGCTTTACCGATTGATATGCAATTTGGCCAGAAGCTAGGTGATACCGAGGAGAAGGTTTTTTTAGAGAGATTTACAAAATTCCTCCTAGGTTACGTCCCACTGGGTCTTAAAGTTCACGTGTAACTGTAATGGAAGAAATATTTTATGGGGTTTATGTCACATATTTTTAACTTACTTCATTTAAATTAAATGTACAGCTGTTAAAAACTGTCACTGTTTTGTTTACACTATGTTAAGTTTGTTTACTAAATGTAGCGTTCTTCCCCGCAGATCTTCTTTGTTCGCGCTTTAACGTTGTAACTGTTTCATCCACTGTTGCATCGCTCATTTAAGCGTATATTAAAGTGTATCGGCAGACCATCCTAGTACTTTTAATCTCTCTTCCAGTTGCGGAAAACAAAACTACTGTCATAGAGAATCAGGAAACTAAAACAACCACAAACCCAGCTGAATACCCGGAAGCTCATTCTCCAGAAACCAATTCTGTTGCATCCACTTCGAAAGATGATGGACACGAATCATTCGAAGAAATTTCCAGTGATCGGATTCCTCAAGGTGAGTACAAGTATTTGCACACATAAACACAAAACAATAGACACAGGGTCTTATTAATTATTAGGCTGACTAGGCTGCAGCCTGGGGCCCCAGTCAGCCAAGGGGCTCACATTTGTTTACAATTTTGGAAGTGCGGTGTCAACTGGCTAGAGGGAATTTTAGTTCCGCGCGTCCTTTCCCGTCGCCACACCTGATTTATTCTCAGTTTGACACTTTGACAGAAGTTATTTTATTTGTTCCATAGCTCGTGATTAGGGATGGATAGGTCCCAAAATTTCGAGGAAAAAATCTCGTTATTCGGGCGGAATTTATTTTACCCCGGGATTATTTTGGGACGAGATTATAACTTCGAAGCGGTCTTATCCCATGCGATCGTAATTTACGGCCGATATAATGTTGTGCGTTCATTTGTATATATCACGTGATGTAATCGTCAATTTCGGCCAAATTACGTGGTGCGATGGTCGATGTTATACAGATCCGGATCGTCATTTACAGCCGATGTTACGCGATCCGGAACTGAAACCGAGAGATATGGGACCCTTTAGACCAGACAATAAGGGGATGGCAGCGGTGCCCCTGAGTTTAAGCAACCACTGTTTGGTTGAGAAGATACACGGATACCTGCCGCTGGTATTCCCTTAACGCATAACGCATCCATAAAATGCAGCTAAATCGGGCTGCGTTCAGACACTCGTTCATCGGGGCTTTTCGACACCCATCCCCCATCAGTGGGAGATAGATTTTGTGCCATCGACAAACCCAGGTACCCTGTTCAATTAACTGATAATAATGACTATTTTATGACCCACGGCCGCCGGGGGGGAACGTGTCATGTGCCGAGGCCTCGGAGGGATAGGGTGAGAGAGGAAGGGAAGGGGGAGAAAGCCAATGCGTGGGTGAGTAACGGTTGGACACGTTCACGTAATCACGTAAAGTAATTTTTTTTAATTTCTCATATAGTACAAAACAAGGTTTATATTTTAGCTTGGCCGCCAAATATTCGACATGTTTATTAGTGAATTTCCTGTGGAAAGTGAACTATTAGCATGACCCGCACGGTGAAACTTAAGCCCGGGACCACCATAGAAGTTCCTTCCTAACGTGACCCCCTGAACACGTTTTGGGGGATCGTTCAAAATTATATATATAGACATATATATATATATATATATATATATATATATATATATATATATATATGTGTGTGTGTGTGTGTGTGTGTGTGTGTGTGTGTGTGTGTGTGTGTGTGTTTGCACTCTAGTGATCGCATTTTTTGTCCGATTTACTTCAAATTTGGTAGGGCCGTTCCTTTCTGTAATCAGTTGGACAAGTTCCTTGGGCAAAACAATCGGAAAACTCTAAACCCTTTTTTTAAGGATTTATCTTTCAAATTTTGGGTTTTTGGGCCCAAAAAGGGCCAGAAAGCCCCGTATGTAAAATAAATGGATGTAAAAAGATGGGATTTAGTGAGGCGAAAGTTTTAAACCCTCTCTCGTCATTCTAGCATACATATTTACCGAGTTATTAAAGAAAATGTGTTTAGACTAAACACAGTACGTTATCTTATGGGGGTTTTATACTAGAAAAGTATGTTATTCCTTTTGGGAAAAGTATGTTTTATGGAGTACTTTTATCAACCCCAGCAACCTCATGACTACTTTCAAGCCTGTCTGGACCTTCTCCTAAAATTATAATGCGCAAAATTGTATTCCCAGCTTTGCAGGTAAATGAAACCAGGAGCATCAGAAAGCCAAAAAATCACTGTTTTCAGATTTTAATAAAAATTGGAATAAATGTATGTTTTTACACTGATTTTGAGTTTTAAAAGTTTTTAAGTGGAAATTCACTTCCCTCACGTCAGCGAGCTGCGTGCGAACTCGTTCCACTTTAAATTACTATAAATAAAATCTCCTAAATACGTTACACAGTCAGTTACATCAATATTTAAACAGGAACATTCGTACAAACACTGGTGATTATGACACACTATTTTTTTTGTGAGATCTTCCCCATTAGAGGAAGAACTAGAAAACGAAAATTTAGATTTAGAGCTATCCAAACAAAACACAATACGCACAATATGTGTTTGTAGCGATTTAGAGCTTAAATTGCTAACAAAACGATGTTTAAAAGTTTTTAAAGCCTACTACGATTAAGTTACGTAACACATGGAGTGGTTTACGTCAAGGTTATGGTGTGTTACATTTTTAAGGGGGTCTAAAATGACGAAAAAATCGTTACGCAATATTGTTAATGGCCCATAACGTAGTCCTATCCTAGTAAAAAGTGGGAAGCTAATGCAAGAAGAAGAAAGTAAATAGTAACAGTTAAAACAGTATAAAGACTTTTTCTACAAAGAAGCATCATACAGAAGTGTAAAATATACTATTGAGTGATATATTGATAACATTGCGATTGTTACCCTATTGCTACCTACTGTTGCTCCGCATTTGCAGAAGTAACATTACCAACAGTTTAGGCAGTTCCATACAATACTGCATTTCAATGGGGAACTAATCATTGTTTGGCGATGGCCGACTAAACTGATTCTTGGAACTTGGATTCCCAAACCGCATGGCTCTCTCACCCCATCTCTCGTGCTTTCCTCCCCTTCTGTGGAACACACTTCTCCACCGCGATGGCATGTTCCCCTCGCGTTGGGGTATCATAAAACGAGAAAACCAATCAAGCGGTACTAATGATATGCTCCATGGCACGTCACCCTACAACCCCCATCAGTAGTTCGGGGGGGGGAGGGGGCGCCAAATTAACTCAAGCCTATAGGTGCCACACCTCATGCCCTGAGTAGACTAAATATTTCCAAAATTTTTCAATAAAATATATCAATTACTTTCTGACATTAAATTAAGCACTTTGAAATCCCTTTTTCCTTATTAATCTCTATTTAAAACGCAAATGTTTTTATGGATTAGTACCAGGGAGACCGAGCCATGCTCGGTGATATTTGATTAGTTTCGTGGGAAAAAAGATATTCCTACATTAAATCTTTATTCAATGGCTCTGGTCACCGATTTTAAGATCATGTGTACAAGTCCTTTTTTGACTGTTCACTGGTTAATTTATTCGTAGATGTTATGATTATTTTGTTTTGATTTGAAAGTCCATAAGTCCAATGTTATTTTTTTTAATTTTCATGCAGGATTGTTTATTGTTTAACATACAGTAGTATGTATTATCCTGGAGTTGAGGTTTTTAATTATCGATTCGTATATCTAAAGCTCTCCAAATTCTAAAGTGTAAACAAGAACTTTACTTTTATGTCTACAGTATGACGGTTAAAATAAATTTAACTTTCGAGCCAAGTAACAACAACTTAGGTAAGTAAACGTAAAAAGTATATTGAACGTTGATTGTCCATTAATTTTTATCCGATATATCATAATACCGGTGCGTAACTTCGAAAACGTAGTGCAATAATACCATACAATTTCGAAATTTCTAATTAATATTATTATTACCGTTGTGTTGCAGACGGTGGAATTTTGTCTGATGCCAGAAAGAATTATGCTGAACTTGATGACCCATCAGTAGATATACCAACAGATCGATTAGAAAAATCTGCAATAATTCGTCGGGGGCTTTACCAACCACGGATGGTACATTATCCAGTTAAAACAATGGGAAAGGGAAGCAACACAGGAAATAGATCATTTCTACCCAGTTGGTTTGAAGAGTTCAAGTGGTTGGAATACAGTCCAGTAAAAGATGCCTCTTACTGTTTTGCCTGCCGGTGTTTTGGATTGTAAGAGAGTGCTTCAATCGGATCGGTAGAGGATGCATTCACTTCAACAGGATTTTCATCATGGCATAAAGCAATTGAAAGATTTAAAGTCCATGAAAAAAACCAAGAACCACTTATCAAGTGTGATTGGTTGGGAAAGCTTTTTGAAAAATAAAGCTGTTGACCTGCTAGAAAAAAAAATAATTTGAACTAAAGGCTAAAGAAAAACAAAGGCGAAAAATGTTGAGTACATGAAAAGATTCATTGATATTGTGCGAACTTTGGCAAAATTTGGCAAACCACATCGTGGACACTGTGAATTCATGGATAGCGATGAAAAAGGACTTTTTCTTGAAATTGTACAGCTACTTAAAACGAATGACCCTGATTTTAAAATGAATAAATATCTGGAAAGTGCACCAAGTAACTGCACATACTTAAGCAACCATATTCAGAATGACATTTTACATGCCCTCATTAATGTTGTCCTGAACAAACAGTAATTCAAACTAAACTCAAAGGGGTGCCAGTTTCTATAATTCCCGACAAGACTTCGGGTGTCAGTCACCATGAACAAATGGCGACAGTGTTTAGATATATACCGCGAGGGAGTGTGCAACCCGTTGATAGATTTGTTGCCTTAGAACGGTTGGATACCACTGATGCTGAAACATTATTTATGACTTTAAATGATAAGTTAGCAGATATGGGTGTTCTTTGGGAGGACGTCGGGTTGTATGTTTTGATGGAGCATCAACCGTGTCAGGCCAATTCACTGGTGTGCAGTCAAGGTCTAAGGAAAAAAAACCTTCAATTTTGTATGTGCACTGTTACACGCATTGTTTAAATCTCTCCCTAGTAAGTGAATGTGCAAACCATAAGGGAAACCCACAAATATTTGACTTTTTGGTATCTTGCAGCTAATTTATAGCTACATTGAAGGAAGTCCAAAAATACACTATATGTTTGAGGAAATCGTGAAGACCACGAATGGAAAGTTGAAAACCCTAAAATCACTTTCGGATACTCGTTGGGTCCGTGCCGTGCAGAGGCGGTTTCTGTAGTGCATGCTCAGCTTGATGCTGTTGTGAAGGCTTTTGAGAATGCAATAGCAGAAGCATCTGATGCCAAAGCTAAATCCAAAGGGAAAGGCATTCTCTACCAAATAAAGTCGTTTGAGTTTGTCGTTTGTTTGGAGATAATTAATCCAATCCTGCAAATGGTAGTAAAAGTCAGCAAACACTTCAGTCATCTAGTATCGATCTTTGCTATGCTCTCGAAGAGGTTTCAAGTCTTGCACTCGCTTTAGAAGAGTTAAGGGTTGTTGAATCTGTATTTTATCATATGTTTACTAAAGCAAAAGCAACATGTGATCGGCTCGATATCGACATCCCAACGCCAAAAAAAAACGTAAAGTTCCTGCCAGACTGGATCCAAAGCCAAACAATTAATTTTTCCCTATGGATAAAAAGAAGAAGTGAAACTATTTGTGTTCTACCCGGTTTTTGATAGGATGATCCAGTCACTAAATGACAGATTCAGCCAAGAAACAAGACGTATAATTTCTGCTACAGGAAAAGTTATGACACTAGCTTAGACACTAATAAAGTTGAAGATGAAGAACTCAAGAACCTTGTTAGCTATTTTTGCGTAGACCCCTCTGAGCTCCAGGCGGAAATTCGAATCTTGAGAACAAAAAGAAACCGACAAGTTCCCTCCATCAAATATCCCAGCTTGGTTAGAATGGTTATCTAAATATCAGTGAGGAACAACATTTGCAAATATTAAACAAATCTTGGAAAGAGGTGCAACGATCCTCGTAACCAGCTGCACGTGCGAACGTAGTTTTTCAAAACTAAGCTTAATCAAGACGAAGCTTCGCTCTACAGTGCGACAAGACAGACTACAGCACTTGGTCGTTCCGTTTGTTGAGCAGTGACTCACCGTGGATGCAGACCTGAACGCCACCATTGATGAGTTTAAAAGAATCGGCCCTTTGCGCGGCGTATGGCACTATAAAGTAACTGCAGTTATCCAGGGGAATATAAAACTTTTGGACTTTAATTTGCGGTTTATACTGTTTTGTTGTTGTTTTATTATGATTGTTTCTCTTTGACACCTTTATGTTAGTCTTTTTAAAGTTATATATGATATACATGTTAATCAGGTATTGTTAAGGTCATAATATTGTTTGTCAATTGCCTTCTTGTGCGTATGTGATATTGTAAGGTGCAAATTAATTTGGTGGATTAAACAATAAGATAGCAAATACTTTTTTATGATATCGTGTTTTATTCTAAGAAACACTATATTATTCGGTTAATTGGTTTCGTCTCCATTTACCCCTCGGTAAACGTTAAACAACTGACAATTTTGTAAAAGTGCGATTATTTACTAACTGAAATTGTCGAGTAATGATTTTCCATTTTACAAATTTACACATTTTAAAGTCAAAATTGATTAGTAGGACCACTTTTTTGTGTATAAATTCGAATCAAGTTCCATTTCCATTTCAATAACAAATATATATAAGTATATTTTCCCAACTTAAAGAGTAATAGTACTCTTATATTGCTGTTTATTTGAACTTTTCTTTTCACTTTAATGCACCATAAGAAGTAGGAAAAGTAAAATACCCCCGTCGCAGCAAACCTGCATACTCAGCGAATTTCCAATGGATATATAACTGTCTTAATACTACATAAAGCCACTTACCAAGTTTCATAAAAATATATCCACAAATAAGCAATATATACAATTTTAATTATTCTCCATAAGAATAACATTGGGGATAAGTACGCAGGTTTGCTGCATCAAGGAACACAAAAAATGGGGTTTTATGCTAATATCATTATAACTCAACTAGGTGAAGTCATATACCAGTTTTTATTCATTTATGTTCATAATTAAGGGAGACATACCATTTGATTATTATCCATAAGAATAACAAGGGGCTGAGTACGCAAGTTTGCTGCTACGAGAGCCTTTAGCAAAATATGTTGTTTTGAACAAATTTCAATGGACCACAACCATATGAAGCCTTATACCAAGTTTCGTCAGTATACGTTCATAAATAAGCGAGATATAATTTTTTTATTTTCCTCCCTAAGAATAATATTAGACAACGTACTGTGTTTAGCACTTTCAATATCTCGGTAACCAATTGACGTAGGGGAATGAGCAAAATCCCAAATTGTATTTTTTTTAAGCTGAATCCAATGGTAAAAACTAAAATATAACTGTTTCCAAAAATATATGTAACAAATTCAAAAAACCCATTTTTGGGGTACAAAAACCCACAAAATACCCTTAGGATAGAGCGATCTGGCTGGTTTTCGAACTTAAAGTCATAAATGTTGCTTTACACGTTTATACAAAATTGTATCAAAATCGGATAATTTTTACGAGAATTATCGTGCTCACGGACACATATATACAACCCTTCAGATGTAAAATATTTGTTTATTTTTATTTACTTACTGTTCAAATTCCATTCTTTCTCCTTTATTGCTTGAAAACGTTTGTATTATAAATGGAAATTCGCAAAAAACTTCTTTTTCATCATTTATATCTATCTGTTTTAATGTGCTAGTGTATATACAGTATATAACAGTACAGTACAATATACAACAATACAGTATATAATGTGCTAGTATATATATATATATATATATATATATATATATATATATATATATATATATATATATATATATACAGTTTCGAACGAATGGTGTTTTTGGGGTCTGGGGACCTCAAAACGAAGTTAACAAAAAACGAAGTTATCATGGTCCCGGGCCTAGGTCTTACCATGCCGACTACGGTAATAACTTCTTCCCTATAGGGGAAATTCGCTAATACCAATATAACAAATTATTCTATCGCTATCATCAGTTTTAGGTCAAACAAGTATATTTTTCTGAGAACAGATAAATTCTCAGAAATCTGAGTCGATATTTTCTGGAATTAGCATTTTAAGAAGAGCTTGGAACCCTACTTCAGTCGATTTGTAATTATTATATTGTTTTAAAAACATTAAAATACACACTTTTACCGAGAAATCGGAGTGACGAGCAGACGCCCGGCCTGCGCGTAATCTAGTTTTTTTAGAAGATCATGATATTTTAAAACTAAATATACCTGTGAAGTCACAATACTTATTGCATTGAATAATATTAGCATATTTTTGTGTAATGGAGGAGTAAACTATTAGATTATATACGATAATTGACGTACTATTCAATTATTCGGGAAATAAATACGTTTTTAGAGCAGCGAGATTGTGGGGGGGCGCATTTTTTGGTTCCGGCCCCCACGCTGAACGGACTCTGCGCACGCCTATGGGCCTAAATCGAAAATCTAAAGTCAGTTTGCACATCTGCACACTTATATGCACGTTTTAGTGTGTAATATGTGGGAGTAAATCTTCAAACAAAAAAGCCTTATTGTTAAAAAAATTGTCATGTAGCGTATTGATAATATAGATAGACATGTAAACCTTGAGAAAGTTATAAAAACGGTTATAAGACATAATGAAATGCAAGTAAAATGTAATTTTAATAAGATGTAATTAATTATAGAAGGTCCATACAGATATGCGTCAACTGTAACAGCTTTTTTTTCAAAATGAGTGTGACAACCTTACAATTGTTTCAACAAAACCTTACAATAAAATAATATTAAAAACTGTAAATTATGAAATGGTAAACTACAATGACATAACCCCAATATGCTTCCGGCATGTTTTGAAAAGAAAACTCGTTGACTCACCAAGAGAAGTTGGCGATGACCACTTCCGGTCGTTTTGATGACTTCAGTTTCATTTCCTCTTCACTTCATCTGTCCCTCAACAGAAATAATAAGGAATCTCTGGTCCTTAATCAAAACACTAAAGACTCGCTTGGACAGTGTACATATACAAAATTGCTTATTTTATGGTTTTTAGACAATAGGAAACGCATCATGAGTCTTAGTTCAATATATTTTAAATCATTTCTATAATTTAATTAATCCCAATAATTTTGGCATATTAAAGTGACAATTTATTTTATATGCTGAAGCTAACACAGTTGTACAACTGAAGTGGATTGATGCTGTCCAGAAGAGAATAGTTAATATTTTTTTTACTTAAACCATATGGTTAGCTACAATGAACTTAAATGTAATTTTAATTTTGTTTCTAGACCAGAAACACTTGTCAATCAATCTCTTATATACTACGACATTCTCCTCCCAACGATTTTAATACATCTAGAGTTTTAACGTGATGTGAAAAGGTGAAGCCTCACTAGATGATATGTTTGTATACAAACCACAGAGAAAATTAGTTTCCTAAATTAATTTTGCAAATGTATGATCGAAATTATGTTTCATAGACAAATTTTTTATAAAATCAAAGTTTTTTTCTACCTTGTGGTAAAAATCCATAGTTATTTAATCTTAAAAACAATTAAAATAAAATGTATGATTTTATTAACACGTTTGATATTGTTCTCCGTACGGATAACGGTTGTACATTAATTGCAGATTATAAAATTTTAAAGTCGGTGGAAAATGGTGGCCACCATATAGGCTTCACTTTTTCTTGGAGATTAACATGTTCTTGCACAATTTATCCCCATGCGAGGTTTTTCGTGGGCAAACTGCACTTCTATTGACCAAGAAACTACAACAAACCCAGCAGACCACTAGGAAGCTTGCAAACCATAACTAACCCAAGCTAATTAACCTAATTAAGCTGTTAAGTCCGCCCTACCCTCCATAATTGTATTTTAATTGCATATTGTGAAAATGTTTGCTGTAAGGAGTTGTATAAATGTTTAATGTATAAATAATCAAACTCATTCCACATTATTCCAGCAGGCCAGTTAAAACCAAAATCATACTTTTAGCGAATTTCTCATTTAGGGAAGAAGCTATTTCCGTAGCCATTTCCATGGTAAGACTTAAGCTCAAGAGCATGACAATTTTAATTTTAAGTCTCCCAGGTGTCAAAAACAACGTTGTTCAAATGTATATCTATACATTATAAGACAAATTCCAACCAATGTATCCTTTTTTAAACAAATTTTATTTAATTATAGTTTATAATACCCCCGTAGCAGCAAACCTGCGTCCCAGCGAATTTCTAGTGCATATGTATGTATATTAATACCACATAAATCCACATACAAAGTTTCATCAATATACATTCATAAATAAACAATTTATGACATTTTTATTATTCTTCATAAGAGTAACATGGCGGCTGAGAATGCAGGTTTGCTGAAGCAAGGAACACAAAAAATGGGGTTTTATACAAATAGCAATATAACTCAAGTACGGTAGGTAAAGCCACATACACTTACATATCCTCCTTAAGAATAACGTGGGGGCTGAGTACGCAGGTTTGCTGCTACGGGAACTATCGAGCAAACAATTCTTTTTAGTGCAAATATCAATAGACCACAACGATATGAAGCAATATAGCAGGTTTCATCAGGATAAGTTGATAAATAAGCGAGATATACAATTTTTTTTTATTCTCCATAAGAATAACGTTGGACAACGTAACTGTTTTTAACACTTTCAATACCTCTGTAACCATTTGACGTAGAGCAATGATCAAAACACCAAATTGAGCGTCTTTTAAGCTGGTTCCAATGGAAAAACTAAAATTTGACTTTTCAAAAATTGTATGTAAATATATATATACAGTTTGAACGAATTGTGTTTTTGGCATCTGGGGACCTCAAAACGAAAAGTTATCATGGTCCCGGGCCTAGGTCTTACCATGCCGACTACGGTAATAGCTTCTTTCCTATAGGGGAAATTCGCTAAAAGGACAATCAGTTGAAATGTTCATGTGATGATTCTTTAGTAGCCCCAATAAATGAATGTAATACATTTACATGATGAGCTCAGGTTTAGATATAATCCTAGAAACCGTAATTAAAACTTTATAAGCGACTAATTAAAAACTATATTGTTTGCCTAATTAAAGCCATATTTTTACAAGAAATTGTTGAATTAAATTTGTCAATTTTCGACCTTTAGTTTTACTATTACATTGTATAAATGTTTGGTATCAACTAAGTGTTTCTTTTGGAGTTTAACAACTTTTAGGGATCTATCAGATGGTCTTTCAAAGTTGCATTGTTGATCTTATATGTCATACAATTTGTTCATTCAATCAGCTTATTATCACTGAATGTAAACTGTTTCAATACGCACAATTTCTTAGCCTGCAAAATGCCCTGTGGAGAAATCTACACCGGTTAGTGTGTAAAAATATTAACCGAATTTATATACACAACACGATTTTATTTTTAATAAGTTTGTTTTTCAACATGTGCAGTAAAATATATGTTTAGAACACCTCCGTCACAGAAAACCTTCAAACTCAATGAATTTACAATGCATGCATGTGTTTGTCACTACCACATAAAGCCACTTCCCAAGTTTCATACAAATATATATACATATATATACAAGGTGTACATAAAGTCCCGCACGGGTTTAATATTTTTTGAATGATAAGAGATAAATCAATAAGATTTGGTATATCAACACCACACCAAAAAATCTCCTTTTTGAAGGAACTATCAGTTTTCTGTCATATCATGGGGACGTCCCGCAAGGAGTCAGAAGGAAATTTTAAATAGGAGCATAGGTCAATATGCACATCACTTTAAAGGGCTTATCTAGCAGAGTTTAATGCCGCAAACCGCACTAAAAAAGGTTGATCCAGTAAAATTTGGCGGCTGTTCAAAGGTTTTACTTGGTTACATTTTATTAGTAGCCACAACCCCATTAAAGCAAAACTGCAACTAAAATGAATACTGCAGCTAAATACTACATTATGCCTGTCAATACAGAAGTGAATTATGACGTTAGTTATCCTCAAGGGTTACAAATTTGGTCCAAATCTATTGATAACGGGGAAAAACTGGTAACAGTAACAATTAGAAAGATCTTATCTTTTTTTAATAAAACCTTTGAACAGCCGCCATTTTTTACTGGATCAATCTTTTTTAGTGCGGTTTGCGGCATTCAACTCTTCTAGATAAGCCCTTTAAAGTGATGTGCATATTGACCTATGCTCCTATTTAAGATTTCCTTCTGACTCCTTGCGGGACGTCCCCATGATATGACAGAAAACTGATAGTTCCTTCAAAAAGTAGATTTTTAAGTGTAGTGTTGATGTACTATTGATTTATCTGTTATCGTTCAGAAAATATTAAACCCGTGCGGGACTTTATGTACACCTTGTATATAAATAAGTGACATATAGCTTTTAATTTATTCTCCACAAAAATAACATTAATAACATTTGATTTTAAAAACAATAAAAATGTAATATATATATTATTTGTGCGTTTGCTAAGTAGATTTTCAGCAACAAGGGAGATAAGAAATGTTATTTATTCAATTTTCAATAACCCGGTGAAACTAAATACCAAGTTTTATTCATGTAGGTTCGTAATTATTAAGGGAGATACAAACTTTACTTATTCTCCAAAAGAATAACATTAGGGCTGAATATGTAGGTTCGCTGTTACAGGGACAGTCGAGAAAAAAATATTTTCCTGTGGAAATATCAATATACCACGAATAGGTAAAGCCACATATCAAGTTTCATCAATATACATTCAAAAATAATCGAGATATCATTTTTTTTACTCTCCATAAGGGTATCATTGGACAACGTACCGTGTTTAGCACTTTGAATATCTCTGCAACGGTTGGACATAGAACCACAATTTCAACACCAAATTACAAATTTGTTGATGTTTACAAAATAAAATTAATTACTTGTAATTGTTTTTTTAGAGCTTAAGTTGGTAAACCAAAACAAATGATCAATTTTCAGTAAAATTAACTGAGGAGAAGCTAAAAACCTTTTTTCCATGAGATTAACATGGGAAATGTTATGAATACTTTTTTATTTCCTCCGCAACCACTTAACCTAGGTTAATGATTCAAAATACTTAATGTTTTTAAGCTCTATAAAAAGGTCATAACCAACATTCAGAGTTTTTTTTTAATTTAGAGTAAAAACTTTTTTTTACATTTTAAACCCTCATAAAACCCCCTTCACATTATCCGATCGCTCTGATTTTCGAACTTTCATAAATGTTATAAAGACATAAATGTTACTCTCCACATTTGTGCCAAATTTCATCAAAATTGCGTTTCTTTCGAAAGTTATCGAGGTAACGGACACACATACATATAAATAAATTAGAAAGATTGGTGTTTTAGGCACCTGGGGGCCTCAAAACAAAAATGTATCATGGTTTCGATCTTAAGTCTTATCATGCCATCTACGGTAATATTTTCTTCCCTATAGGAGAAATTTGCTAAACATGGTTTTACATTTTAAAAACCTCAGCCCATCCATGTTATTTTAAAATTAATTTTAGGTTATTCTTAAGGAGTAAAGTTTAGGATAAATTGTTGTTTTTAGCTCTTAGGATTACAACCTTATTCACAATTAATTAATAGGTAGTAGTAGTAGTCTTAGGAGCTGGAACATTTTAAAACCCTTTACTACCTTTATGGCTGTTTACCTGTAATAAACTTAACTGTAGTTTTATTCGTTAAAATTCCGTTCACTAAAATTCATGATTACTATCATTAATGGAAAAGGTGAAGAAACTGTACCTTGTTTGATATAAAATTCATCCATCATATATGTAGAATAATTAAAAGGTTAAATCATTTAAAACAAGCCCAACAGAAATATTTAATCAAAAAGAACTTCTAATCCAGTTTTTTGTCTCAGTGTACAGTTCTGCGACAGACAGAAGATATTGCTGGCAGTGATTTATACCTCGGCCACCGACTGTTGACCGCCGCAGGTTTAAATCAAACCAACAAGAACTACGATGTCGGTCGCCGCCACGATTTACTGCGAAATTCCGATGGAACATACATCAATATAGTAACTATTTCAGCCTTCTTACTCTTCACGTTACTCTCCTATATATATCCCCGGCAAAAAAATCCCTGCCTTAATGTGAACAATTGTAGAGTTCCTGTGAATATTAAAGAAAGATAATGATTTTGTACACTCTCAGTCTCATGCAATAAACACATAACACCTGAATTCAATCCGTGAAGCGTAAATGTAATTTGAAATAACAACTATTATGAGGTTATTATTTGGTACTTAATTATTGTAAATTCAAACAAAATTATTAGTTTAATTACAACGCTTCATTATTAATATAAATTGTATATAACGCATAATCTACTTGTCAGGGTAACGCAAACAGAAGATTATAGAAAAAATAAAGGTAATAAACAAACTAATTAGGGGACTTTAGGGGAACAATTATTAACAATGATTAAAATTGTTATTTTACACTGCCATTGTAGAATAAATACATATTGATTGTTTGGAAATATATATTTGAATGGACAAAACCATTCAAAATTGTTTTATCCATATTGTCTATATTTGCTTGTGGCTTGTGATTCCCATTCTGTCCACGGTCCTATCAAGTAGTAAATCCCTTATTTATTACCAAAACTATTCCTATAATGATTATACTATATTATAACTTATTAACTTCAATCCAATTGATTAAATTCATATGAAACTATTTAACTCAATAAAAAATAGTTCCTGAAAAGTTGAGTATAAACTGCATAAATTGAATAGAAACACTTCTTATATCTTCGTTTAAGGTATCGTTAAAATGTAACCACTCAGTTATATTTCGTAGATACATACCTAAAGATAGTTCACAATCATTTAAAATAGATACATATAAAATAAAGGCTGTGTCCGTTGAGAAGCTAACTACACTAGTTGTCATAGAAGGTGAATAACCATTCTGTCTGATAAGGAATGTATGTAAATTGGTAAAATAGGTAAGAATTGTGAAACCAAGGAAATATTGATGGTAAAATATTCCTTCCCGGTAACAAGAGGTTATGCTTGGTAGTCATCTTGCACTAGAAGACCGGTGGAACCCCTCCAGCCATCTCATTGGTCTTCTTGTAAGGGGGAATGGTGGGAAATCTAAAGGTGGTTTAGGTTGGAGATAGGGTATGTTACAAGTAAACTTCGGTAACTTCCTGCAAGGGCTATTGATTGACCTAACCGACCTTCTCTGAGCAAAGGTCCCTGAGGTTCTGTTTGATTTAAGCAAATATTGGATAGTGCATAGTTAAACACTCGGGGCAACCTTGCACTTGGAATGGAGTGAGAATTAAGTCGAGGAGCTATGCGGACATCTCACTTTAAGATTAAAGAGTCAGAAAAGTTTAATAGTAGTTAGCGATTATTTGAGACAAATGTTGATGTAAATATCATAATAATAATTAATAACATAATACAACAATAATTAATTGCATTTCCCATCACTTATTTCAATTATTAAGACAACCTGTAAGCATTTTAAGAAAACGAACATTGATTTAAAGCTATATATATATATATATATATATATATACATCTAAAGTATCCCTCATCATCTCCATATATATATATGGAGATGAATGAACAGAGATGTTCGGGTTATTTAGTGAAAGTCTCTCCAATAGAAATAGGTTGTCAAACTATGCAATTTTATAAAAACAAAAACTCGAACTGGAGAACTTAAGAACTTTAACGACTTGATATTCGGTAGATAGTCAACTGATATTCGGTAGTTGTACAGCTAAAGTGTGTATTAATTGTCGTTAGGAGTTCTTTAAACCCAACATTTATTTTAGAGTTCCAGACGTCCACTGGTAAAGTTTTTACAAACCTCGAAGACTCCCCTTTAAGACCACAATAAAGTTAAAATTGTTTAAACTTATTCCGTTGTATACGTGTAGTACTGTAAAATTAGGATTGAACCTTAGCTCCAAATGTGGTAAAAGGTCTTCGACGAAATATGGTTGAGTTTGAGACTTCGAGGAGGGAAGGTGATAAACTATGAAGTTTATTTTTACTTAAATTTCAAATTTATCAAAAACCACTCCCTTGAGAGATTATTGGTAATATATAGTTTTAAATTATACTAACGACACATAAATATATTGGATGTAAATTATATAAAGTGGATTTTTTCTATAGTATATGAAAGAAATTCAGTGTATAGAACTTAGGTTCATACCCTTGAAACATCAAATGTTTGTTTAAAAAAAGTCTGACGTCTGTTAATATATTTTAGCTACCTTAATATATTTTAACAACTAACTTTATCCGTAAACTCTTAAATCCTGACTAAATGGAGTCAAATACTACGCGATTACGGCTCCATCTGTGATTGGGGAGCGGCGTTCTCAGCATAAGTAGTTTTTTTTCTATAAGCGTGTCTCTACTTATCTATAATATTATAAAGAAGAGGTGGTTTCTGTCTGTCTGTCTGTCTCTCTGTCTGTCTGTCTGTATGATGTTCCAGGTGAACGCAAAAACTACTGAACTTTGCACATAGGTAGATCTTGAACCCATGCAACAAATAGGCCTATTCACTTCCTTAAAATCCCCTCGGGCTACGTCCCGTGAGCGTCCTAAGTTTCAATGTTTACATTTCAGAATAAAGTAAACATTCAAAAACTGTAATGCGAACAGCTGTGGATACTTCCATTTGACAGCTTAAAGAGCAGAAGCAATAACAGCTGTTTCAAGCTAACTAACATTCAAATTGCATTGACTAAAGAACGGGTAGAGAAAACCCCTGTGCGAAGAACGGGTACGTCAGCTAGCTATTAATTAATATTAATCAACAAATATTAATGTGGGGTCATCTGGTTGTGGTCTATTCTTATTTGCACAAAAACAATTTTTACCGATACTTCCTGTTCCCCCCTCTGGGTTATATTTTTGCTCCCTCCCCCCGATTTTTGTTTTTGCCCCACCACCGATTTTATATTTTGCCCCCCCATCTTCGATTTTTATTTTTATTTTATGTCCCCCCCATTTTATATTTTTGCCCCCCTATTTTAGCGAATATCTCCTATGGGGAAGAAGCTATTACCGTAGTCGGCATGGTAAGACCTAGGCCCGGGACCATGATAACTTTTTGTTTTGAGGTCCCCAGATGCCAAAAACACCATTCGTTCAACAACTGTATATATATATATATATATATATATATAAGTAGGGTACCCGGGAGATGGGTCCTAACATGGGGTCTTATGGGCCTAAAATCTGGCTTCTGATTGGTCTAATTAGGTCACGTGATTCAAGATGGCGGCGCCCATGGTGGCTTTCCCGCCAAATTTGCGCGCCAAAAAAAAAATTGGCGCCAAACCTAACCTCACTTTTCTTCCCTCCAGATTTTCCCTCCAAAGTGTTGCCAACTTAGCAGAGCTAATGTACCATACATAGTTATATGTATCATATATAATTATATGTACCATATATAATACTACAGTGTATAATCATATATATATGTACCATAATAGTATATAATATACCATCACCAGAAAGGTAAGTGGCTATCTAACCTCACTTAGCCAGTGTTGCCACTCTAAACGCTACCTACAAAACCTAAATCAGTTACGAAAAATTATTATTATTATATGTATATATATATATATATATATATATATATATATATATATATATATATTCCCGTTTTCTGTTTCCATGTTGATCGCGGGCATTATACGCATTTATGTTGCTCTCTGTTGGATAAAATGCATTACATCGTTGATCAAGCTATACAAATGGATATTTAATGCATTTACGTTGATCGAAAGTATAAACATGGAAACTTTTCGCGTCCACGTTGATCTAATGTATACAAATGGGAAATTTATGCATTTACATTGATCTAAATTATACAATAGATATTTAGTGCATTCTTGTTGATCAAATATTTAAAAACTATATAAATAAGAAGCTTGTGTTGCTCTAGTTACAGAAATGGATATTTAATCAATTCATGTTGATCTAAAATATAACAAAAGATAAATAAGACCTATATGTTGCTCAAGATGATAAGTTCGCCAAACTATTTTGCTGGTTCTGTAGATTACTTGCTTACTCATAGAACTGCACAAAACCTTAGAAGTTGAGATGGAAGGATACAAAAGATAGGCTAAGGAAATTTAATTTTCTGATCTGGAGTTTCCTCAAACAATCAGTTAATATTACACATACAAATTAATACTGTATTTATATTCTCTTTTAAGGAAATAAATAAAAGAATTAACTACGTTTTTGTTGTTCAACAATTTAAAATATAAGATAATCCTATTTCGTTAAAGCGACAATTCATGAATAATTCTTAATTTTTGAATTTTTTCTTACTTATCTTTTTATTGTAAAGAAAGCAAGCCCCCAATTAGTTAGGCACCCTTTTTTCAAATAAAAAAGTCATCTTAAAAACAATCCATAATTCGGGGGATCCCACAGGGGCTCGTTTTATAAAAGTAGCTTGCTGTAATGCAAGTCCTGTAATACAGGACTTGTAAAATAAAAAGTACAATTCCTGTAAAATATGTTTCATAAAAATTATTCCACAATCCTAAAATCAAATGTAATATTCCACGTGTATTACTATTGAATCCTGGCCCTGGGATTTATTTTTACTGTTATTACTTAGGCTAGAATCACGTAGGCCTACTCAGTACATTTATTTTTCATATTAAACATTTATATTTAGTGTGTTTAAAATATAACGATTCTAACGATGGCTAACGTTTTTATTTCAAATGTAGTGGTTTATGGTTTTCAAGTCCCTAGTAAAATGACACCAACCGCAGTTACAATTCTAATTGCAATGTTTTTTTTATTTATGGGGAATAAAAACATATTATTTCTATCTTATTTACTGTCCAATTTCATTAAAACTTGGTATGTAGGTAGAGTTAGCATTAACCAACAGAGGACATTCAAAATATGTTGCCACCTAACCCTGGGGGGAGGAGGAGGCATTCCCCTCGTAACTTCTGCGTGTATTTGGGTCGATATTTTTGAAAAAGGTCATTAGAAGATTGCCTATACATGATACCGTACTTTATATTCTATATTTAGTAAATATAATTTACTGATTCAAATTGGTATAAAAGGGAGAAAGCATGTATGAGTTTTCTGATAGTTTATTATTCTACTAATATTATAAATGTGAAAGTATGGATACTTGGATTTCCATCACATATAAACTACTGGACTGATTAAGCTAAAATTTTGCATTTTACATATCACATTAACATATAGACCTGATAATGTCCACATCCAAGCTTAGGGCTCCACCCCCCCTGGTCCTGTAAGTTCTAATCTAATGAAAATCTCATGGAAGGATAGCCTACTATAAATGGGATGGTTTGTCTATCTGCTTTTTGTTCCTCAATCACTATGAGGCAAAAAAAAAAACCAAACAAGAAAAAACAAACAACATGTGCAGCAACACATGTGTGCACATGTGTGTGTGTGTTTGGTATTGGCATGAAAATTGAGAGGAATTTTCCTTATATACTAAATAAACACATAGGCCTATTTTCGTTTTTAAAAGTCCTCAGGGCTCTTCCCCATAGGACTTCCAAGTTCCCATGTTATTCTCATGAACATTAATTTTTGTTTGAGCTGATGAAAATACAAACAGCTGATCTTGATTCGTAATAGTTCCACGGGCTAACCACAGAATGCAGCACACATAACTGCTTAGTCTTTCTACTCTGAATGTTTTTCCCCATTGCGAAGCACGGGATTAGCAGCTAGTCATTTATAAAATTACCAGCTGTAGTTGTATGTCAGTTAGGGCAAAGGAAATCAGATGGGAAAACTAAACAAATATTTGATAGTGCTGGTCAGTCTTTTATAATTTGTCGCGAGCAAATCCGCAGGTAGCAGCTAGTACTTTATAATTACAAATCTATGCAATAACAAACTATTTTTACTTTATACGCGACACTTGAATAAAAATGTTATGATCGTATAATGATGACATTTATCTAATTTTCTAATTTACATGGCCTGGGGGGGGGGGTTACAATTGAATCCTGGGATTCGTGGGATTTATTAGCGAATTTCGAGAAAGAATCTATATATTACCTTGGGTTGCACCATGGAAAGGTAAACATTCAGTAGTCCCAGGACTACCTTAAGACTGGTCTATACCAGTTTTGAGGCTGGCATTGGGTACAGCAAATGAGGTTGTCATTACGACATATGGTAAGTCTTTTGGCTGTCCATTATGACTAACTTCCCTTTCACCTTTGGTCCCTCCATTTGCAGCGGCTAGGGACAGAGTCTCCAGGTTTGGTCCCTCCTTCCAACCTGAGAATGAATGGTCCCTGGCTGTTGTGCATGGATACCCTGTCAGTTGGGTTGACCTGTTGGAGGGCAAAATGAGGGTCCCAGCTGTCACAGGGGCACGGGAATTGGCCCTCTGAGGGGTCGATTTGGCTGCCGTCCCTTCCCACCCTTTCCTTTCCTGCTATATCCTATATTTCCGGTAACCCTTGCAATATTCCCGCGTGTGGAAGAGGTTACTAGCAGCAAAGCTGGGGTTTCCTAATCCGCCAATAACAACAACAACAAACATTCAGTATAGTGTACCGTTGGCAAACAAACATTTTTGATTGCAAGTGATATATTTTTACATAGGCAGATATAAAAGAATTTGCTGTCGGAAACACATCTGAAACTGCACTCAACAACCTTTATTCTAATATTTTACACATTTTTATATGGGAAACAGACATTTCAGTTTAGTGAGTGTTTGTGGGTGCAATAACTTTCATAAAAATGGTCCCATTTTGATTAAATTAGGTACAAACATATAAAGCAATATTTATGACTCTAAGCTGAATCCAATAGTGAAAATTAAAATTTGACTTTTAAAAAGATCATATCTAAAAGTTTAAACAAAAATGTTGGTGTACAAGGCCCCCCCCCAAAAAAACATTGTGATGGGGCGATCTGACTGGGTTTCTAACTTGAAAAAAAAAACAATTTAGTACTTAAATTACTATTCACGTCAATTGGTTACCCAGATATTATTATTCAATATTATTCTTATGGAGATTAAGTAAATTTGTATGACTCTCTTAATTATGAACATAAATTAATTGAAAAATAGTATACAACAATAAAATTCTCTTCATCACAAGAGCTGCTTTCTGTGTCTATTATACACTTTATAATTACAAATATATGCATAACACACTATTTAACTTAACAGCTTTGCTGCGTTTGTTATGTTTAAACATGAAAATCTCATATATTTCAATGTTGAGCGATGTCCCGATTTCGGGGCACCCGCAGCGAATGCGTTAATAAGTGATACTTGTAAAAGTTTTATGATATTCTAAACAATCATCATTTTGTGTATAATTTACAGGGCCTGTAATACAGGCCACTACCCTCTATGAAACAGATCACTTTATAACTCTTGTAAAATGTACTTGTAATACAGGTAAATCCCCTGTAAGTATTTCTACAGTTGAAAAAATTTATGAAACGCACTATTGTAATTTTAAGTAATAATACAGAGAAGTTACCTGTAATACAGGTCCTGAAAGTTTTATGAAACGGGCCCCAGTGAAATTTTATAACAATAAGTGCAGATTATACAATGTACGGATTGTACTTCTGAAATATGCTGGAGAAATGATTGTCATGACCTTGAAAATAATGAACAAACTTCTATTACAGGTAAAATGAGTTATATATCAGCAATTTACAATGAACATTAACATGACAGACTTGGTTTTGTTAAGGCCCAGAAATGAAACAGATTATGTAGTGGTTAATGTTGGCCATGAAATAACTTTGATTAATTTTTAATCAAAAATTTAAATTTGTAACAGTTGTTCCAATAAACTTTAAACTTTAAAACCAAGGTAAACCCTGGTTTATATTTACAATTAAATTCTGAGAAAGGTATTATCATATGTTACACAAATTTTCCTTAAAAACATCAATACTATAGATCGTATTGTCTGAGGCTCCGTGCGTCCGTCCGCGGCTGTTTCTCAAACTGTAATGGCTCCCAAGCGACGGTTCTTGAAAAAACCTTACTTGAGTTACGGTAGCTTAAAGCTTCATGTTTTAGGCCATTTTCATGCGTCTATGCGTCCACGGCTGTTTTTTAGCTGTAACGGCTCCCAAGCTACGAAAAGATATATTTTAAGGGTAATCGAGGTCGGGGAAGCTGCACATGTTGTTTGTTTTTTCTTGAAAAAAAGCAACCTTGTTTGAGTTACGGTAGCTTTATGCTGTTTTTAGGCCATTTTAGCATATATTAGCAGAGCCGGGAGTATTCAAGCTTTGTTCCTGAAACAGCTGATTATTTCCTGCAGTCGCAATAGCGGCCGCCAATACTAGTTGTTTATCTTTAAATGGCAATCAGTGAAACGCATTTAACTGCTGTTGGACATTTTAAAGTAAGTGGGTATTCTGTATACAGGGAAGACAGACCGGATCCAGCTGCATCAGGTGGTGTTGCAATTTTTGTACGAAGGACTTTAGACCATCACCATATATTTTTATCTACTCTCGCTTCCTTGGAATCAGTTGGTGTTGAAATTAGTTTAAACAATGGTGCAAACTTTCGTGTTATATCTGTGTATAAATCCCCTAACAGACGGCTACACTATCATGACTTGCAGATTCTTTTTCAAGAAGGTGGTTCAACTGTTGAAGGTGACTTAAATGTAAACATCAGGTATGGGACTGCCGAAAAACTAATCCAAATGGGAATCGTCTACTTCAATATACTAATGGTTCAGATATAATGATTTCCGCTCCAGATTTACCAACCCATTATCCACGGCAACCGGATTACCAACCCTACATACTTGATTTTGGCATTACACACAAATTTCACTCCAGCTATCATTCAGGAAGGCTTACCTGAGCTAGATTCTGACAATATGCCTGTAACAATCTCTTTTTCACACGACCACAAATGAGATTACATCCTCAGCGACTGATTAATGGGAATGTTAACTAGGAAGTATTTAGATCAGAATTGGAAAAATGGTTATAAAATAAATAAACCTTAACATCTTGTCGTGAAATTGAAAATTATATAAACTGTGACCACTTTGAGATATTCTTAAGAAGTCTACGTCATCTAATAAAATATTGTACCAACATAAAAATCAGTTGAATATTTTGTAACAGAATTTGAAAAAAAAAGTTTCTCTGAACTATAAATCATAAAGAAAAAACTGACTTATCATTTATAACCATACAAGTAATAGTCAAAGATTACTTATAAATCACACAGGAATTACATAGCCTATTTCATTTTGCGATAATTGTTAAATACAATTATAAATAAAACCATAAAACATTATTACTGATCTTTTTTAGCCACAAAAACTAGGCTTATTTTTGTTCAATTAACTTATTTGAAAATTTAAAAAATAAACATAATTATTTCATATGCTTCATAATATTTTTATGCCTACTGAAATATTAAAACTACCATGACTGTAATGGCTAAATAAAATACAAAATGCGTGTCTACTTTTGTATATTTAAGTAGCCTAAAAAATTAATAATATAAAAAGTGTAACAAATGTTTAATTAAGATGGTGTCTGTGTTCTTGCAACGGCTGGTGCATTCTAGAAGTTGATGATCGCCAAAATCTGTAACAAACATATATATATATATTAAATATAGGGAAATATTGTTACTAAAATAAATAATCAATTATTTACAAAATATTTCTAATCACAACTAGAATTCTTTGGACAATTAGCCCGAGTTTTTTTACTGTAGTAGTTTAAACCAAGATAAAGTAAAATCTTTTTACACCCCCGAAACCCCCTCCCCCCCTATTAAATATTGTGTTGATAAGTATTCACAATCGCTGTACATTTTGGTCACGTAATGCGTAATAACTAACCTGGGAATTTGGAACGTTAATTGCAACGAAGTATCAGATACTTAGTTACAGCGTTATAAGTTTTCCACTGCACTGTGTTGCCAGATTGTCAATGTTATTCTTATGGGGTTATTTTGTCTCACACGGGAGACAAAGTAGTACTTTATTCGTTCATTATAAAAGCCAATTCACACCGGCAAAACGTTATGTTATGTGACAGGACGTGACAGACTTATTAAAAGATCGCTCACCGTTGTTTCAAATGGGGCAATTCATACCACCGAAAAAACGTAACGCGTAGTCGGCGAAGTAAACCAACTAATCGCAGGGGATCGCTTGGGGAACGATATTTTAGAAACGTACGCAGCGTCGGTGGCCTCGCGGATGCGTTATAAAGACCTTGTGTCCTGCCCTTGTCAGTGCTGCTGAAGGGTTTCGACATATCTTTATATATTATTCTGTAAGCGAATTTAAGTAAAAATTGTGGCAGTTTGGCAAATTGCAGGATGATAGGAGAGGGTTCAAATTAAAGGTCTTGATACCACGGACTCGGGGAAAATAGCAGTATTTCCATTAAGTTACCAGTAAACGAGAAATAACGTAAAACTTCCCCCATAAGAAAAGCATGGGGATTTGAAAAGGTCTGATTTGTTTACATTAAAACATGTGATTTTGTATCTACTTTGTTTGCGAACTGACATGTTTTAACATATATGAAGCAAATTTAGGAAAAGGGTTAGGGGTCATGGCCCCTTCAAGCCAATATTACTATTTCTATTATTGTTTGTTTGTTTGGTTATTATAAACATGGATCAGTTAATTGATGAGGTACGTGCCCGACTACTGTTGTGGGATAGTAATAGTAATATGGAGAGTTTTAAACCAAATTCAAGTATTTGCCTGGGAAGACATTTATGGTGTACTCGGCAGGGTTTAAGCTGCGGTCGCGTTTGTCGCAAAAATGCGACATGCACCACGAAAATGTGACAATATTTGGGCAGGCTGTCGCTTTTTTGCTACAAAGAAAGGTATTTTATAATTCTATTGCAGAAAATCTGGTTTTAACAATACAAATTGTAGGTATTAAAAGTCCGTGATCACGATCCACAACCATAAAAGATTAGAAGATTAGTTGAGATGTTGTAGAGGCTTAATGTTGTGTTGGTTGCACTACGTCACTTACCGATCGTCTCTGAGCGATTGGTAGAGGGGACGAGCCTACATTACGTAAACAGTTGCTGTCGATTTCAACTGCGTACCGTGTAAACGGAACGGGCGAGTTACTGATATAACAGTTGTAGTAACGAAGTGACTACGTACACGTCCAATGTAAGGGCAAATTCACTTCGCTACCGCTTAGGTTAGGTTACGTTACATTACATTAGGTTAGGTTACGTTACGTTAGATTAGGTTAGGAGGTTTTCTGGCTCTCAATTTGTTTGAAAAGTCACAGGAAAGTTAACGTACGGTGCATAATTTGGAACAGACGTGAACAGTAGCGGCTCACGTCGGACGTGTACGTAGCCTCTGCCTTGTAGTAACAGACCCCCCTCGTGAGTCAGTCCTTAGTAGCCGAGCGAATCGGCGAATGCGAGAATGTCAAGGGCTAGTTCGCCACCGAAGGAATGACGGCGCTCGCCTCACCTTCGCACCGATTCTTGGTGGTTTTTGTGACCGAGTCAAAGGAGACGAGTACTTAAGTGTCGACTCGCTGCTGAATGTGAACGGTTACATGAGCACGAGTCGCTCGAAGTCGCAACGATCGGGCGAAAGTGTAGAGGTTAGCGAAAACAGACAACTCGAAATCGGTGATGCGCAAATGCGATCACGATATGCTTTGAGGTTATGTTTCAGAGTGTGTAATGTTTGGGTTGTGTGAGTTTTAGTTTTTCTGGTGCCATATTAGGCCTATTCTACTAGAATGTTTAGTATATTTCCATTATAGACTTTAATGGTTAAAATGGATAAGTTACCAAGAAAAGTAGACACTGCTGAATTATATATTATTTAAAAGAATAATATATAATTGAGAATGGTATATCCATATTCAACCTGGTTAAGAATAACTATAATTTATTTTTCCCCCACCTACTATGTAAAGTAGAATTTTACTCCTTAAGGCCTTTTTACACCGAGATCTGTCACATAACATCCGATAACGTAACGTAACGTAACACGTGGCCAATTCACACCGCAAGCGACATCCGCGAGCTCCTGTTCTGAGTTTTCCAGTTTTCCCCCGATTACTGTCGGATTCAAAATGATGGATAGGCCTTCTCGAGTTTGATTTGCCACCAAAAATTGAGCTACAATAACGGCGGTTACATCAACATTTTCCATGTCTTTTTCTCCGTGTTTTGGTGTACAGGTTTTTAAATTTTGATTGCGGGTAGAATATAAAAAGTAAACGATTTTTGCCGTTTTTATAGCAACTACGGACTTAAAAAATTCATATTTCCGAAACGGGTCAACTTATCGATTCCAAATTTTGATACGCCATAAATAAATATTTTTTTAGTTTATTTGTATAATTTTAGATTTTTAAACTTAATTTTATGAAAGCTGGTATCCATTTTGTAAAGTGATGTTTTCTCAGCCCTCAAAAGAGCTAAAAACATGTTTAATGGTTTGTTATGAAGCTCGTGTTTTTTTATAGTCTAATTTTTAATGTACTTAAACCAAATATACTTCGAAACGGTTTATTCAGATTGATTATTAAGTAGTATTATATAAAATACTAGTATTAATTACAAGTATTAATTTAAATACTATGGTATTACATTTAGTAGTTCGTCAGTCACTGATACAAACAAACCTTTAAGGTGGTAGGATGTCTTGTAAACCGTGGTATTTTCGTTTTCAAGAATATATTGCGTTGACTGCATTAAAAAAGTTGTATTAAATGGAGGCTTAAAAATTTGTTATGTTTTCAAAACATATAAATTTGCTGCAGTGTACTATGCTACTGGTAAAGTCCCATTGATAAGGTTATTTTTATTTTATTTTTGGCCAAAGTTAGTCAACATTATCAATTACAGCGGGTATAAAATTATAGCTAGCAAATTAGTACACCAAACAAATTTTATCTCGTATAAGAATATTTATCCCTTTCATTAATATAAATTAAATTATGTAGGCCTACTTTAAAAAGTGTTGTATTCTAATTATGTAGAATATCATATACCAGAAAATGTAAAGGAATTATTTTTTTTTCTAATCAACAAAGTAGTTAAGGAAAACATTAATGCAATATAAACTGACTGTCTTTTCCGAGTACCAGGGATTCAGCTGGGAAAAAAATTCTTTGAGCAAAAATGCTACAAGCTCTTAAATACTTGTAGCAAAAATATTTTCCTTTTCACATTTTTATCGCATGTCATTATACTATTTTTTGGTCTTAAGTTGTTTTTTTTGCTTGTATTTGTTTTTAAGGGTTAGCTTTTAAATAATATATAATTCAGCAGTGTCTACTTTTCTTGGTAACTTATCCATTTTAACCAATAAAGTCTATAATGGAAATATACTAAACATTCTAGTAGAATAGGCCTAATATGGCACCAGAACAACTAAAACTCACACAACCCAAACATTACACACTCTGAAACATAACCTCAAAGCATATCGCGATCGCATTTGCGCATCACCGATTTCGAGTTGTCTGTTTTCGCTAACCTCTACACTTTCGCCCGATCGTTGCGACTTCGAGCGACTCGTGCTCATGTAACCGTTCACATTCAGCAGCGAGTCGACACTTAAGTACTCGTCAGCTTTGACTCGGTCACAAAAACCACCAAGAATCGGTGCGAAGGTGAGGCGAGCGCCGTCATTCCTTCGGTGGCGAACTAGCCCTTGACATTCTCGCATTCGCCGATTCGCTCGGCTACTAAGGACTGACTCACGAGGGGGGTCTGTTACTACAAGGCAGAGGCTACGTACACGTCCGACGTGAGCCGCTACTGTTCACGTCTGTTCCAAATTATGCACCGTACGTTAACTTTCCTGTGACTTTTCAAACAAATTGAGAGCCAGAAAACCTCCTAACCTAATCTAACGTAACGTAACCTAACCTAATGTAATGTAACGTAACCTAACCTAAGCGGTAGCGAAGTGAATTTGCCCTTACATTGGACGTGTACGTAGTCACTTCGTTACTACAACTGTCATATCAGTAACTCGCCCGTTCCGTTTACACGGTACGCAGTTGAAATCGACAGCAACTGTTTACGTAATGTAGGCTCGTCCCCTCTACCAATCGCTCAGAGACGATCGGTAAGTGACGTAGTGCAACCAACGCAACGTTAAGCCTCTACAACATCTCAACTAATCTTCTTATCTTTTATGGTTGTGGATCGTGATCACGGACTTTTAATACCTACAATTTGTATTGTTAAAACCAGATTTTCTGCAATAAAATTATAAAATACCTTTCTTTGTAGCAAAAAAGCGACAGCCTGCCCAAATATTGTCGCATTTTCGTAGTGCATGTCGCATTTTTGCGACAAACGCGACCGCAGCTTAAACCCTGCCGAGTACACCATAAATGTCTTCCCAGGCAAATACTTGAATTTGGTTTAAAACTCTCCATATTACTATTACTATCCCACAACAGTAGTCGGGCACGTACCTCATCAATTAACTGATCCATGTTTATAATAACCAAACAAACAAACAATAATAGAAATAGTAATATTGGCTTGAAGGGGCCATGACCCCTAACCCTTTTCCTAAATTTGCTTCATATATGTTAAAACATGTCAGTTCGCAAACAAAGTAGATACAAAATCACATGTTTTAATGTAAACAAATCAGACCTTTTCAAATCCCCATGCTTTTCTTATGGGGGAAGTTTTACGTTATTTCTCGTTTACTGGTAACTTAATGGAAATACTGCTATTTTCCCCGAGTCCGTGGTATCAAGACCTTTAATTTGAACCCTCTCCTATCATCCTGCAATTTGCCAAACTGCCACAATTTTTACTTAAATTCGCTTACAGAATAATATATAAAGATATGTCGAAACCCTTCAGCAGCACTGACAAGGGCAGGACACAAGGTCTTTATAACGCATGCGCGAGGCCACCGACGCTGCGTACGTTTCTAAAATATCGTTCCCCAAGCGATCCCCTGCGATTAGTTGGTTTACTTCGCCAACTACGCGTTACGTTTTTTTCGGTGGTATGAATTGCCCCATTTGAAACAACGGTGAGCGATCTTTTAATAAGTCTGTCACGTCCTGTCACATAACATAACGTTTTGCCGGTGTGAATTGGCTTTTATAATGAACGAATAAAGTACTACTTTGTCTCCCGTGTGAGACAAAATAACCCCATAAGAATAACATTGACAATCTGGCAACACAGTGCAGTGGAAAACTTATAACGCTGTAACTAAGTATCTGATACTTCGTTGTAATTAACGTTCCAAATTCCCAGGTTAGTTATTACGCATTACGTGACCAAAATGTACAGCGATTGTGAATACTTATCAACACAATATTTAATAGGGGGGGAGGGGGTTTCGGGGGTGTAAAAAATACATTTAACTTTTAGATATTATTTGTTCAGCCTCCTTCTAATATATCCATAAGACTCTTGGCATATTGCAATCCCAATCTAATCATAAATCAAAGTAAAAAGTTGTGTTACCGTTAGACTGTACATCTGTAGCATTGACAAGCGTCAGGTTTTGTTCGAGTAAGTACTAAGCTAAGGCAATATACGCAAGAATATAATGATTCACTTGCAATGATAAGTAATAGTGTAGGTAGGCTAAGTGATAACGGTAATAATAATCAACGAATATAGGCTAAGATATTTTGAAGGAAAAAGTAGAATCCTGGTAATTTTTAAAAAAGTTTCTGATTACGGTACTTGTGATTAATTCACAGAGAAGTAACTAATACCATTGATTATAATCAATGCTAATACTTCTCGATTGCTTTCGGTGGCAATCGAGAATCAGAGGTATGTACGGTACGTTTTATTTTCAGTACTTTTCCTTTAGTATGACCACACTCTCAAAATAAATGTACTGGCATATTTGTTTAGTTATCTATAAAACGATATTAAAGTTTCTAAGATGAAAACCCTCTGACTCAAGCTTGTCTGTTTTGTTAAGCTCGTCTGTTTTGTAGGTCCTCCAAAAGTATAGTATAGTATAAGGGTTATACTATAATGACTATATGGTAACTAGCTTTATTAGGTTAATCTTCTGGTGTAGGCCTATAATTTGTGAGTGTAAGGTTTTCTTGGCCTAAGTAAATTTAAGTTGATGTTGGCGGCCGTATTGGATTTACGCTTCATAAAAACCAATGTTGAACGGAATGAGTGATATCTCATTCATTTATTACGAAAAAAATATTATTCATATCTCAAATTAAAGATCTTGTACATTTATATTTTTTCTTGTGAGCTAAGTTTTTCATGAACACATTGGCTACTGACGTTCCCACATACGCGACGCAATTTAAAAAAAAAACTTAAAATAGACCAGCACTGGACGCAGTTGGTTTTCACTGCAGCTTGTACTGAATCCAGCGGACCGATGACACGTATGTATGTAACTGTTACTCTGTTGGTAATTAGCTTGGCACGCTCATTCAGTGCACCAGATTGCTTTAGAACTTACATATTGGTCTATGGGAATATATTACAATTATGCAGGACACTTGGCCTCTGGGTTGGAAGTTCAGTTTTTTTTATATGGATTTTTAAAGTTGTCAATATGTTGCTGTTTCAGTTTGCAGCCCTGTAATTTGACAGTTAGCTGTAATTTGGTTTGTTGACACAACCCAACTGTGCTGTGTGGCTATAACAGTATAAAAGCTGATTATTTATCCTAAATTGTTAAATGTTTTGCCGCATATCGCTCTCCCGAGTCGATTTAACCAATACAAACTTTGTAGACCCAAGCTTATCATTATGCAACTTCTTTTACGCACTCAATGTGTCAAAGCTCACAAACCATTCCCTAACGCTCTCGTAACAATGATTTTACACATTTGATGAAAAAATAAGGTACTTTTCCTTTAGCTCGACCACACCCCAGTTACAGCACGTTGTGGAGGCTAGGCTGGTCTAGGTTACTGTATTTGTAAAGAACAGTATTTTCTCTATTAACATCATCTTTCTGGTTGCGATAAGACTCCCTGCCACCCTTCCTGTCCCCCTGTAACTGGACCTAGGTCGCACGAAAACTTACTAACCAGTGCGTTGTGGTGTCATGTATATACTCAATTTTGTTCATTTCACTTGACAGTTTACTGCGTACTGAGTTATAAATGACAGGTTCCTAATCAAAGTGCCCAATAGAAATGCAAAAACCCTAAAGGGAAAAGTTAAATAAACAACATATATATATAGAATCAGGAAGTACTATTATTTCAGACTTTTGGAGGACCTACAAAACAGACGTGCTTAACAAAACAGACGAGCTTGAGTCAGAGGGTTTTCATCTTAGAAACTTTAATATCGTTTTATAGATAACTAAACAAATATGCCAGTACATTTATTTTGAGAGTGTGGTCATACTAAAGGAAAAGTACCGAAAATAAAACGTACCGTACATACCTCTGATTCTCGATTGCCACCGAAAGCAATCGAGAAGTATTAGCATTGATTATAATCAATGGTATTAGTTACTTCTATGTGAATTAATCACAAGTACAGTAGAACCTCGATAACACGACTCTCAAGGGGATCTCTAAAATAGTCTTCTTATCGAGGTGCACTTGTAATTGAGGGTCGTGCTATCAAGGTGGTTTTCACAACAAGACGTGTTATCGAGGTCACCGACTTTTTGCTATACCAAGCAAATTTTTTATGAAACATTTCTTATAATTTGTCTTTTAAGTAGAAAATTACTGTATAAATCAGTCATACATAAAAAAACACACGTACAAGTAAAACAAAATTCTTTTTACTCTAATTACAGTAGCAAAATTACAATTACAGTAATTAAAACAAGTATTAAAATTGATTGAAGAATAATAGGCCTAGTAAAGTTTATAATTAGGCTGCAATATTCATTTTACAAAATTCATGTTACCGTGAATTGTTCATTGTAGGCCTACTACTGTGATAAGTTTTCTTACTCAATATAATACTACGCAGAACTTACGGCAGTAAGAAAAAAAATCAACCGACTCAGTTCACAAAAGTATTGCGTTAATAAGCTCAAAATACAGTACCTTAACGTATTGTGAAATACTGATATGACCCGTGATAGACAAGGAAAGGCTGGAATGGGAAGGGGGTGGGGAAGGGGTTTTCCTGTTGAGACCTGAGCCCAAGACTTTGTTTACTTCAAAACATCCGTTCTAACCGTGGGAACTATGCGTGAGAAGGGTTTAGTCGTGCTATAAAGGTTCCGTAACGCAAAACGGCGCGCTATTGAGGTTAGAGTCGTGTAATAAAGGTTCACTTACCCAAAGAAGCGTGTTATTGAGGTGGGTGTCGTGCTATAGAGGTTCAGTTATTTGAAAAGACGCGCTATAGAGGTTTATTTATTAGTAATATAAAATTACAAAAAGACGTGCTATCGAGGTATTTATTTGAAAATGAGTCGTGTTATAGAGGTATTTATAACATTGAGCGTTATGGGAGATTGACGGGGATTAGAAAATCAGACTCATTATCGAGGTTTTTGTCTTATCGAGGGTCGTCGTAGCGAGGTTCTACTGTACCGTAATCAGAAACTTTTTTAAAAATTACCAGGATCCTACTTTTCCTTCAAAATATCTTAGCCTATATTCGTTGATTATTATTACCGTTATTACTTAGCCTATCTACACTATTACTTATCATTGCAAGTGAATCATTATATTCTTGCGTATATTGCCTTAGCTTAGTACTTACTCGAACAAAACCTGACGCTTGTCAATGCTACAGATGTACAGTCTAACGGTAACACAACTTTTTATTTGATTTATGATTAGATTGGGATTGCAATATGCCAAGAGTCTTATGGATGTATTAGAAGGAGGCTGAACAAATAATATCTAAAAGTTAAATGTATTGACCTAGGCCCAAGTAATATTTTAATTTTACCTCCTAATCTTTGATGAGCTGTCAGTTACGTGTGTCCATTTCCCATAGGTCTCAAGTCTGGTTGGGTGTTGGGTTCCCACTCTCACTTTGCAGCGCAGGCAGTCTCTTTTCAATCTTGGTTGGCAGAAACATGAAAACAATTAGGAATTATCAATTAAAATAAACTAGTCATTTAAAAATGACTTACCGGTAAACAAATTATAACGAAAGCTCACTAACTAGTTTAAATCCAATGATACTGATGTTTCAGTTACGGATGTACTATTTACTGAGTACTTTGAGTACTTTGAGTACTGAGTATACTGAGTACTTTGAACTGCCTGCTGCACTGACAGAAAAACACCGATATTGGAGTAAAGAAACTCAAATATCCCAATAGAAGGTTAACCTTTAAGCATTTACATATATAACGGGTACTAAATCACACTGCTCTAAAACATTTAATAAACAACCAATAGTTATCTATTTCACATAAATATTCTTGGTGAAATCAAAATAATATTACTTGACAGTAAGATATTACAGGCTGATGTGTTCTCTCATGATTCCCACATTATTCTTAATGGAGTACCTGATGTTATTTATATAATACTTATACATTATTTATCATTAACTTAATAATACTCAAACATTTTTATCATAACCTTAAGTTAAGCTAGGTTTACACTAGCATGTAGCAGTGGCGCCACTTTTACTGGCTTCAAAGTGGCGCCGAAAATGTACCGTGTAAACCCTAAATGACGCGCCATTTTTAGTGGAGAGGTGCAGTGGCGTGCCATCGGGAGTGACGCCACTAATATATGTTCCTACATATATTAGTGGCGCCACTAGCGGGTGACGCGCCATCTGTACTGACGCGTCACTTCCAGTGGCCCGTGTAAACCACAACGCCAGTGCTAGTGACGGACGTCTAGCTCCCGTGTCACTTGTTTACCTAGCCGGATCTCTGTAGAAACGTGTTTTTTCTGTGCTTAGAGTAGACATCTTTGTAAAAGTTGATATAACAAATTAAATTCAAAGAAGTGAAGTGTGTTGTTACGGTGTCATGGAAGAAACAGAAGCTGGACAGGTGATGGAGGGACTGATTAGTGATGAAGTCGATTGTAGTCAGAGAGAATACACAGTGTTAGGAATAAAAGGTAATCACAGACAACAACTACAAAATAAAACCAATCATTTCTGTGCAAAACATCGAGTGTCTCCATGAGAACTACGCCATTAACAGTGGCATGGCTAGAACACTCACTTTTGTGTGTAAACCGCTAGTGGCATGACACTAAAACTGGCGCGATTTAGTGGCGCCACTGCTACATGCTAGTGTAAACCTAGCTTTACCTAGCCGAACCGCTTAAGCATGGTGTACAATTGTACATCCACCACTTGAATCTCTCCTTTTAAAGTATGCTGTGGCACAGAGGCTTTGTTGGGTTACTGATAATAAAACCATTAACTTATAAACTATACATGGTCTATACCATTGCTTCTACCAAGTTGACTGCTGTACTTGAGCAGTCGTTGAAACAATGTTAATAATCAGCTGAATAACAGGAATGTGAATTAATACAGTACCTACGACATTGTTAGTTTGGTCATATTTCAACATAAGTTAATTATCCTAGTATTGATTCTATACATAACAATGTGTGGGTTAAAATAAGTTATTCCTTTGAAAAAATAGTCCTACAAAATATTAGTTTACTTTAAAAATCACTAAATTGGTATACAATATACATCCCGACTCGTATCCGGTGGGACGCGAAACAAATGATTCCGAAGTCGGGACAGTCCCGGGATGGCTGGCAACCCTACACCTCACGTGCATACATTTAAAACAACTCCCAAAATACTCTAGGCATAATTTATGTGAATCTGTAATTAGGCCTACTGATAACGTTGAATGTATGTACTTATTAGGCTACTGTATATAAACACTTATAAATACAACAATTTATCAAGGTGAGAAACATTTTTTTCAGCTGTAGAAAACAATTACTGTGTGCAAGATATAAACTGAACAAATAAATCCACAAATTTGAGGGAAATTACCTTCACTTGTCATACAAAAACTGCATATTAGGAACAAATTACAGTACGGTATGGTAACAAATCATAACATTTTTGGATTTAATGTCTAAGCATGATGAAACATGGAAATCTAGTAAAATTGGTGGCTACCAAATGAAAAAATACTTAAAACCGGTAAATACTTAATGCCTATTTCGAAAATTTTAAATTTTCTTGACAGTTTTCATGAAACTGGCTTTAAACTATTGATATCATTAATTTAAGAGGACATGCTTACAAGAAAAGCTTTTTCTAGAAAATACAGCAATCGAAAAATGCACAATGACCTTCCAATCTTATTTAGGGTGTTTAGAGTTATTACATAAAGTGTAAATTTAATGTGGAGTTGCCCTTCAACATTTAATTTAATTTGACGATGCGTTTCTCTTGCTTGTAGGCTAACTACCCTACATTGCCAATTTGTTTTTATTTGTTTCTCTTTATTTGCTACATAAGTTAATTCACCATTCTTTATTTAATTAAAAGGGTCTTTCAGGAATGTGATGAGACCTATCATTAGTTATAAGCCTAGGTATCTAGTTTTGTTACGAGCCTATTACCATTTGAACCTGATTATGAATCATCTTTTCTTAGCCTAATGGAATATTTCCAAGTAAGTTTACGAGTCATCAGACAGTTGTATTAAATTTTAACCAGTTTCATTATTTTCAATAGGACTAAACTTAAATTTCTAAATAGATCTAGGCTTAATAAAACAAGACACACACAAAATAAAATCCATATTTACAAAATCCATAGAAGAATTTTTAAAATATTAGGCTTATGGCTATATCCTCTTTATTTTTTTATAAATAATCTTTAAGTACTATAAGTTAGGCCTTTTTAAGACTGTATATGGATAACTGAAGGAACTCAAACTTTTATAATAATGATATGAACATACATGTTATATTCTATTTAAAGTAGCTTAAGGATTGAGAAATCCCTGCTTTGCGTTTACTATAAAAATAAAAAATTGTCCTTGACTTTTATAAAATAGTAAGCATTTTCCCTGACTTTTGATATTTTTCCAACTTTTTCCCTGACATTCCCCATAGACGCCTTTAAAGAAGGCCGCGGCGTAGTAGAATTGGCAGCGCCGCAAGAGGAGTTACCATGCGCCTTGCCACCCATATACTAGAATGGAGGAATCAAGACGCTGCCATCTAAAATCGTTATTTTTTACTCTTCAAGTTAGAAAATACCGTTCTATATTCTGTTCCTCATTTACTGTGCAGAATGGAACGCCAATAAGCAATGTATTTCAAATGGCAATTCAAATTCTAGTAGTCAGCCTGAAAGTATTTACATGAGCACCTTCAACCTGGTCGGGGGACAGTTAATACAACCCGCATAACAACACCAACGGTGCACTCAGCTCAGATAGTAACATGGCATTTTCCATATACCTGTACTGCACAGTGAACGTGCAACACAGTTTAGTGATGTTTATCGTTTTGCTAACGAGTATCTTACCCTGTTGCGAGCCCAACAGAGTTCATATTTAAACTTAGAGTAAAATTAAGCATGTTTATAGTCAGTGTTGCTGGGTTTTACAAGTACAGTACTGTACTATGCCTACTTAGGCATATTAATACTATAATGCCTAGCACAGTTAATTCAGGAATGTTCTAGGAATTTACATCACTTTTTAAAATTACCCCGTTGCAACAAACCCACCCACTTATTGGATTTAAAGCTAAGTTATGTAATACGCTCAACATTTGTTTACTAAAGAGTTGTATAGGCTAAAACTCCCTAATGTTATTAGGGCTAAATTTCTTTTTGCCCTAATTTGCATTTTTTAAAGTTGTTAATCCATAACAATGGTAAGTTATGTTTTTTATTAGTTTAGAAAGGAATTAATAACAATACTTTTATCATTAGTTTTGTTCTATAAATAACAATATTTAAGACAGCTTAGCACCATTTACTAAGTGATGATACCGTAAGTAAAGTATTATTTAAAACAACATAACTTACCTATATTAAACAAGATTAAAACGACATACAGCAGTTTATTTAAAGACAAAGCGAAGTTAAAATAACAAGTATAAATACAACTAATGGGAAACTGTCTGTATAAAGTATTAAAATGGGTTTTGCACTTTTGTCTTCCAAAGACATACAGTAATTGTGTGCCTCTTATTACATTTTTCACTGTTAATTTTTAATTCAAGCAGTTTATCAACAGAATTTATTTAACACATTAATTTAAAAATGTATTCATAGGGGCATCTTAAATGATAAGTTAATCTGACCATGATATGCAGATATCTTTAAAACCTAACAGAAGTACGTGATTGATGTAGACCTATTGTTTAGTTTACTGCGAATTTGTATGTTTAATATTATTTTTCGGTTGTTGTATACTTTATTAAAAATCCCTAACGCCCTATTTTATTTGTTCCCCCCAACAAAATAAACTACATAAGTTAGGATGCACTATTCGACTAGCGGCTTATGGTCTTTTTGCCGGCAGAGACTTCTCTGCTCTGTGAGATTGCGGCATGGCGTTGCCAGTTCAAAAGCCGCGGCCTTCTTTAAAGGCGGCTAATGCTTTCCCTGACCTTTTTCAAATTCCCTGACTTTCCAGAAAGTGTGAACCATGGCATGTTTATTACAAACAGTAAAGCCTAGGTCTATTCATTGTTTAAAATTAACTTTTGGTCATGGTGAGTTTGTAATTAATTTAATCTGGATAAGTTTATAATTTTTTTCAATCAGTAATGGAAAATGTCAATAAACATTTCTTAAACGAGTACCACGACCTACTAGCATCCTGACTAGCTATACTAATACTAAATTTAAGATTTGAAACCCAAAAGCTTATACCAGTTGATCCACAGAATAACAGTTAGGCCTACCTCAGGAAAAAAGTAGATTAAGACTTTTGGGAGCATAAAATTTAACGTAAGCCAACAATAAAGAACAATTCGTTATGTACCTAGGACCTTACAGACGATATATTGTTAAACTATTTATCGATATAATATAGGATAATAACTTACATAACAAGTATTAACCTACCTTTTCACACAGAACAATCTTCATTTAATTTAGTCTTCATAATCAACTTGCACATCAACTTGCTTAATATAGGTAAATGTAAGATAAACATGCCGAGCACAGAAAAGGACTGCGACAGCAGACAGGCAAACATCAAGTCAAATATTAAGTTTTATTTTCAAGCGAGATGATCTTGGAGTACTTGGAGTACAATATGAAGCGATTGGTCTTATTGATTTTCTCTTCTCCATAGAGTTCAAAACTTCAAAACATTAGGAAAAATACTGTCAAAATCAACCAGCATATAATAAAATAACCTTAAATAACAATACTGATCTGTTATGGAGTATATCTCTTTCAGTCACTGCGTTGCAAAATATCCTATAAGCTCGATCAACTTAACTAAAGTTTCTATTTATATACAGTAGCCGCCTATATGAGGGCATTTAAATTTATAACCGTATATAAACGTAAACATGCTTTTCAAGTGGCTCTTGATCAACTAAACAAGCGTCTGATCAACTTAAAGTTTCTGTTCAACATGCCACGTTAAAATATCTGTGTATGTTCAACATGGGAACTAAAAACAGATCTATATATATATATATATATATATATATATATATATTATGTCAAACTATCTAAATTATTATATGTATATATTACGTCACGCCACGATGTGTTACCAACCTATGGCAATGTATATTTCGCAAGAAAGTGCCGCTAACCCAATATATAAAACTATTACATGTATATATCACAAGAAAGCGTTGCAAAAAACTCAAAAATCGCTAATATCTCGAAAACGGTAAGTCCTAGGGTCATTCTGACCCCAGAAAACTGCCTACTACGTAGTGTAGGCACTCCAGGGGGATATCTACCCATATGAAAAGTCTTAACCAAAATATTGCGGGTTGCATCTCAAAAAATGAAGGGGCAGATTTTCAAAATTAAATATCTCAAGAACGGCTTGGCCGATTTTCACGAAACTTGGCATGTATGTACCTGTTAACCTCCGCTACATATTACAAAAACCTAAACTCTGTACTGCAGGAAATTATCAAAATAAGTGAAGGAGTCATACTTTAAAAATCAATATCTTAAGAACGGGTGAGACGATATAATTGAAACTTCACTTGTGGATACTTGTTAACATCCTCTAACCTTCAATTTTGTTTGAGGGTAGAAGAGGGTTGTTTAGGGGATGATGGAGGGTGTAAAACTTTAAAATTTAATATATTGAGAACGGCTTGGCCGATTCTAATGAAACTTGGTATATAGGTACCTGTTAACCTCCGCTACTATTAAAAAAAAAACTTAAACTCCGTACTGCGGGAAAGTATCAAAAGATTGAAGGAACTATATTTTAAAAATCAATATCCCAAGAACGGCTTGGCCGATTTTAATGAAATTTGGTATGTATGTACTTGTTAACATCCTTTACATCTTACAAAAAACTTAACCTCTGTACTGCGGGTAAGTATCAAAATAATTGAAGGGGTACTAATAAATACCTTAAATCTCGCAGCATAATCGGGGGGAACGCGGTGGTCTAGTGGTTAGCGCCTTGGACTACGGTTTAGGAGGTCCCGGGTTCGATTCCCTCTTTAGGTTCTTCATCAAAGGTATTGTAAAAGTCGGGTCTTGCCCTTCCTTTACCTACTGGAATGTTTATCCGTGCTACATCTACTCTAAACGTGTCACTGCTGGTAATTGATTCAGCGTTGCTTTGAATTATGCCCCCAAAAATCTCCCAAAGGACATTGCAGGGAACATAGCATGATCTAGGCTAAGTAAGGCAAACTCCCACAGGGGGAATTTTTTAAAACTACAAACTAAGCTGTAATAGAACAAAGAAAAATACAACCCAGAATAAATCCGAGAGGAGTGGTGGCGATTATATAGCCAGGCAGTGTCTATGGTACCATCACTCTGTGTCTTGAACATATATGTAGTGCATTTCTAAACAAACATCAGCTTTTAAGTATTGAGCCCAAACCTACAGTGAAAGACAGTGGTGACCTACAGTGGACCACAGCGCCTATATTACTTCACTTTAGGGTGTTTACTGTTTCATTGTATAAAATATACCATGCCAGATACTCTCTCAGATCCTAAAGCGTTTAATCTGGTTTTACACTGTGATGCTTGCGGGGTCATCACAATCCCATCTTGGAGAGATTGTCGCTGTTAAGGTAAGATATTTATCTATATTATTAGTTAGAGGTTTCTACCTCCCCTGGGGAATCATTTACCTTTGTCGGAGACTTCTAAAAGTGTTAAGCTTCCGCTGGACAGTATCGCTTGGGAGGTAAGACAACATACCTCGCCAAATAAACTGAAAGTAAACATAATAAGGAAAGTTTTATAATGCCAAAAACCTGAAGACGGTGGATTTTTAGAGTTAGAATTACTGTGGAGTGACGATTGGTCAATCACCAACTCCCTTCAACACACAAACTCTGCTCATCCTGAACCAGTCAAGCTCACTTCATGATGAACACTCCGCTTAGCCTAACTAAACTTTTTCTTAAACAAATCTGTTCTGACGATAAATTACTTGACAACATTGCAAAAATAAATGCCCCCTACCTTATTCAACACAATATTATATTTTAGCACAGAAAAAACTACAATTCAGCACTACAGTCCATAATACCGTTGGGAAGGAAGGAGGTATTGCGAATAATGCATTACGATAAGTAAATGAGATTATAAAAGACGGATACATTATTCATTAATAAATATTGTTCTTTTTTCATTGTAACTAAAACTGCTATTATTAGCGTTTCCATATTTTTATATTCTAAAATCCCAGCAATATATTTTGCTTTAAACCACGGATTGTTTACAATTCTGTTCTTGCTTGACAGAGATGGCACCCTCAAGCTCTCGAGGCAAACGTGCGGTAACAGTTTAAAGTCCCGCTCGGGTATTCTACCAGCCGACCGATTCAACCACTCATATATTGCAACTGCCAGAGGCCTGTGGCTGGAGGATTGTTGAACAGCTGCACTTGTGTGAGTACATTTTATTTTTCCATCATTTAAATTTCCCGGTCAAAATATTTCAAAGTGCGTTTAATTGTTTGCCAGGGCCGTGGTGTATTTTGACGGCGTAATAACTTGACCAATCGTACCCAATACCGCTAAAAACTGCCCCGGGGGCCTTGACTGCAACTACTTGGCCTGCAACGTTTTAAATCCTTCGGTCAGATACTTCCAAGTCAAACGTTTCCCTGCGGCCAGTGTTTCAGCCTAGATCCATGGAGTCTCCACCGTCTAGGACCCCGGGCACTCCGTGACACGGTACCTCTATCACTACGCAAGTCAGAAAAACACTAACACACAAACTACGCAAGTCAAATCAGAACTACAAGTTACCAAAAGTTAACTCTAAGGAAGGTAGAAAACACTACTCTAACCAAAACCGCATTAAAGATCAAGAATAGAAAGTAAGATTACTGTTACCCAGCACATACAAATACAACACTACGCCTGACACATGGAAGTCAGGGTTTGTTTAATTCCTTTACTGTAAACTACCAAATCAAACAATTGAATACAAACACAACACTAATCTAGCCAAGTCAGACAGTTATACTGTTTAGAAACCTCAATATACTAATTACAGTAACTTAAAGGAGAGAAGAGGCTTGTAAAAACCAGCAGAAAACTACAGGCAAGAAACTGATAACCCCACTCCACGGGTTTATTAACCTGCTTGCCGGGGACCGTGTGGTACTTTGTTCATGTAATTTCTTGGTCGAACGTTTCCGAGTCCGCTGAAGTTACCTTTATCGGGGGTTACATTTAAATTGACCGAAACTTCTTAAATTTCTCGGTCATTTACTTCTGCCTCCGCTGAAGCTACATTATAATGTGTTACATTTCACCTTAACGGGGATCTTTTTAAATTTATCGGCTAAACACTCCTAACCCCGGTGAAATAATTTTGAACGCTCACGTTTCCACACCACGGTAAGCCTTTAGGCTAGGCCGTAGGAGCGTCGGCGCGTTCTTTTTGGTTACCCAGAGCTTCCCCTGGAGGCCTAATCTCTGGGGTGAGAGGCCCCAACCATCGCCTCTCACAGTGGTAGCCACTCCATAACAAAATGCTACCTCCTTTTATTGTTTATTTTATTTTATTTTTTACAAGTCCCACCGTGCGGACTGTTCCAAGTTGTAACCTGGGTGTTAGCCAGGCCCTCAATCTACTAAACCCTTCATCACAAATTTAGGTTTACGGGGCTTTTCGTCACCCGCGCCAGTGACCTTCATTCAAGTTTACGGGGCTTTTCGTCACCCACGCCAGTGACCTTCATTCACACACACACACACACATACAGTGGGAACTTATGCATTATTCAAGACATGCTCAACTATATTTACAAAATTGTGAGAAGTTAGGATATTGTTGTATGCAGAGTCAAAGTGCATACCATAACTCTTCATTACTTCTTTAGCTTTGTTAAGTACCTTAATCCCGTTAGGAACAGGAGACTTGATGAAACAAGGTACGAAACCTTAATTTTTGGCTTTAATGAGAGCTTCGTTAAATTTTCTTTTTTGTATGCGAATACATTTGTACTCACAGACTCCGTACAGCTCCAGAAGAGTTTCTTTAATAAGGACACATAAAACATGTTTAAGTCCATCGTCGTCTGACATCACAGCAACCTTCGGTGCCTGTTCAGTCAGCAACTCATTCAGTGACTGGTTTTCTTCACACATTATATCGTTTGTAGTTTTAAATTCTGAGTTAATTTGAACTAGCTTTTGGTTGTTTTCTAGAGACCATGTAATTTCAGCCAAGAGTTGAGAGTTTTGATTTTTTAACTGATTATTTTCATGTTTGATTTTATACACTCCATACTTTCTAATGGAAGGCAGGACTTCTTCAAAAACCCAGTATTTAAATGTTTTAGCAACTGGTAGTTTAGAGGAAAAAATCAACTCGTATAAACCCGGTTCTGATATAAAAACTACTTTAGAATCATGATAATTGAGTTGGGACCCATTTTGGGTCCCAACTACTTCCGATTGAGTTGATTTGTATATTTCACTGATATGTGCTAGAAGAGCTTTTTTAGGGTTAGAGTAGCCCAGGATTTGAGCCACTTCTTTTCCATTGAACCAAGGATTATTTTCTCTGTCAAACAGGACAGCAACGGCCTGGTTATTAAATATATAAGAAGTTAAGTGAGACATTTTATATCAAGTAATGTGCAATAGTACAGATCAGAGCTACGTAAGGACACGTCTTACCTCGGCAGGAGCAGTGGCAAAAGTGACCGAGGCAGAGCGATTCGCGGGAGGGGAAAGTATGACTCATTATGGGTTAGGGGGGTGTTTCGCCCCCCTTGCACTTCCGGTGTTGTTTTACTCAAGTCTTTGTTTTTTAAAGCCGAAAGGCAAGGTATCGTGATCATCATTAAATTTCCTCTTGGGTCCTGTAATTTTAAACTTTTTAACTTCCCTTACTGTAACGACTTCTCGTCTCTTTGTTCTCCTGATTCTGTTTTCTTCAATTTCTAAAACTTTAGCAGCTTCACTGAGGACCATCTTTTTTTCTTTAGCTGCTCAAAATTTAATGTTTCGGAGGTTTTTAGGTTGAGGGCGAGGCCCTTGATTTTACACACAGATTCTAGTTTTTGCTTTTTGGTTGACCAAACAAGGTATGTGTAAGTTTTAGGCCCCCTCAGAAATAAACTCTACGATATAAGAGCCGGGCCCGTACTCGCTTGCCAATTCATCGGTCATTTCCCCGAGGTAATCTCCCGTAGGGACCCTGTACAGCCCTCCCCTGTATAAATAAATACATGAGTCCATGCCATAATACAAGACCTGCCCTCCAAGGGCATCCAAGTGTTCATAAAGTTTAAGTCTTGCATGAATTCAACAGTGGTGTAGGCCGCAATTACAACATTTCCAGTTCTTAGAGCCTCATTGGCGTCATCAACATTCTGCCAATTAACTAATAAAACCTCTCGGTTAATTATTTCAACAAACTTTACTTTTATTCCTGGTTGAGTTAACGATTTGAAAAATTCCTTAGAGTCTCTCACAATTGAAGTTTTGTCATGTTTTCGCGTTGACCAAACATGCCCCAAAATGAATTTAACATTAATTTAGCTACTGACCTGAGTCCTCCATTTTTAGCAATTTTGTCCTTGTCCAGTTGAATACCCTCACGCTCAAATAAATCAGAAACATACTTGTCTTTATCCTCCTCTGTTTTACACCAAGCGGGATACCCTGAAGCTTCCTGCTTTACTTTCAAGAATTTATTAATAAAATCGGTAAAAAATCCACCTTTCTCGTATGTGTCGACTTCATACTCCCACTACTCATACATGTCCAAAATCACATAACCTTTCTCTACAGCTTTTCGAATTTCACCCATGGTCCATGTTCCTACCATTGCCCTTTCCTCACTATCATCGAAACATTCCCCTTGGTTTAAAGTCTCCCCGCAAGTTCTGCACAAAACAATTTATTATTCATTTTAGCGGGGAGTACGGGATGATACAAGTTGTAAGGAGGTAGAACCTTACAATTTAACAAGCCATCTACTTCAAGACCTCTCTTTCGGCACTCATTTCCAACGTAAACAGTAGGATGACCCACGGGATACTTACAATATTTATTTACATATGGGTAGAGGGACATACATCAACATATTGAATTGATTCTCCCCCTTCACATTTACAATACGTTTTAGTATTACCCATCCTACCTAGGATTAAGTGGAAGTGTGTTTAGAATGGACAGTTGGATCAGGTGATTTAATTTATTGTCCTTCTTCAAAGCTCTAAACTCACACTCCCACATTACTACAACTTCATAGCTATTAAATTTTGCCATTTTGGACTTGGTTCTCTCGTAACGGAGATGCAAACTGTTTGAAGGATCCTCCGGCAGAGGTTCTTCTCTGCTGTATTGATAACATTTCGGGCAGCCATGCCAATAACACCCGTGAAACTCATAAATTCGCTCACCGTCAAACCCATCTACTTTCATTCCTTTAATTTTCACTTCTTTACCCCGGCCCGCAAGTTGAATCTTTACTCCACGTTTCTCCTCCTCCCATGTTAGCCACTGTAAAGCAACGGCTGACTGATTGTCTGCAAGTCGGTACCCTGATTTTGGTATAAGTCCAATAGTATTTTCTTTTAAGAAGTTACGGCGGAAGGCCACGTTACATGCGCTGGCTATTGTTATAGCCTCAGGAAACGGATCTACGTTACACTCTTGAAGAAGCATGGCTCTAAATTTAATACACGCTTGAGCTAGGATTTCTACGTCTAAAATACAGTACTCCAAGATTTATTTTTGAAAATCAAACACGTAGTCTTCAGCGACTCGTTCGTCATACCATATATCAAAATCATCGTGTTTCTTTTCAAACATAGACTCGGGGCAATAGTATTTTTTGTCGGGCATAGGACCAATATAATTTTGGTTTGCCAGAGTGTTGAAAATATGCGGGAAGTAGCCCTTCTTTTTCTCGGTAGACAGGTCGAAGGCTTTAGGGAGTGCAGAGAGGGCCATGGGAAAGTAGCTAATTGAGTCCACAAACCTTACGTTTGCTACTTCAATCAAAATAGCTTTAGTTCCCCGAGGCGTTATTTTTGGGGTAAATTTAGTATCTTCTATGATGTAGAATGAATTGGAAATCAAAACCCTGCCCGTTGTGGGCAATTACACAAACATCCTTAAATTTTGTTAGAATTTCCATTACATAGTCCATAAACTGTTTTACCGGTTCTTTTTCAAATACCCTTTGCCGTTCCGAGCAAGTTTCACACTCACCCCCATTAATACATTTAAAGCAGTACAGTTGAGAAACACACAAGTTTACTTTATGAACTTTCTGTTGAGGGCCCGTGGGAAGTGACTCGTCTTGGCGAGTCTCCAAGTCAAAGAAAATAAACAAAAAAATTAAGCTCTTTCGGTGTTCTCCTATCTACCCTCATGAAACACTGATGCGCGGGGTCTTTGAACGCTTCGCAGCTTTTACAGTAAACTTCTCCGCATGCGTGAACTGTCTTACGTTTTTTTTTTGGATAAATCATTTTGTTACAGTCGCGGCAGAACTTTATAGTTTTACAAACTTACCCTTGATGGGCTACTAAACACCGCTCGTTTTTGAATTCTTTTTTGCTTTTTATTATGGTTAGTGTATGTAATTTAAGACGTTGAAGAATACTTGTAATACCATGCTTATAAAAGCAGGATTCTTTCAATTTCGATTACTTTGGGAAACTTTCTATGCATTTAATTGTTTAGAAACCTCAATATACTAATTACAGTAACTTAAAGGAGAGAAGAGGCTTATAAACACAGACAAAAAAAGCCATACCCCTATTCCAAGGGGATCATGCTATGTTCCCTGCAATGTCCTTTGGGAGATTTTTGGGGGCATAATTCAAAGCAACGCTGAATCAATTACCAGCAGTGACACGTTTAGAGTAGATGTAGCACGGATAAACATTCCAGTAGGTAAAGGAAGGGCAAGACCCGACTTTTACAATACCTTTGATGAAGAACCTAAAGAGGGAATCGAACCCGGGACCTCCTAAACCGTAGTCCAAGGCGCTAACCACTAGACCACCGCGTTCCCCCCGATTATGCTGCGAGATTTAAGGTATTTATTAGTACCCCTTCAATTATTTTGATACTTACCCGCAGTACAGAGGTTAAGTTTTTTGTAAGATGTAAAGGATGTTAACAAGTACATACATACCAAATTTCATTAAAATCGGCCAAGCCGTTCTTGGGATATTGATTTTTAAAATATAGTTCCTTCAATCTTTTGATACTTTCCCGCAGTACAGAGTTTAAGTTTTTTTTTTAATAGTAGCGGAGGTTAACAGGTACCTATATACCAAGTTTCATTAGAATCGGCCAAGCCGTTCTCAATATATTAAATTTTAAAGTTTTACACCCTCCATCATCCCCTAAACAACCCTCTTCTACCCTCAAACAAAATTGAAGGTTAGAGGATGTTAACAAGTATCCACAAGTGAAGTTTCAATTATATCGTCTCACCCGTTCTTAAGATATTGATTTTTAAAGTATGACTCCTTCACTTATTTTGATAATTTCCTGCAGTACAGAGTTTAGGTTTTTGTAATATGTAGCGGAGGTTAACAGGTACATACATGCCAAGTTTCGTGAAAATCGGCCAAGCCGTTCTTGAGATATTTAATTTTGAAAATCTGCCCCTTCATTTTTTGAGATGCAACCCGCAATATTTTGGTTAAGACTTTTCATATGGGTAGATATCCCCCTGGAGTGCCTACACTACGTAGTAGGCAGTTTTCTGGGGTCAGAATGACCCTAGGACTTACCGTTTTCGAGATATTAGCGATTTTTGAGTTTTTTGCAACGCTTTCTTGTGATATATACATGTAATAGTTTTATATATTGGGTTAGCGGCACTTTCTTGCGAAATATACATTGCCATAGGTTGGTAACACATCGTGGCGTGACGTAATATATACATATAATAATTTAGATAGTTTGACATAATATATATATATATACATATAATAATAATAATTTTTCGTAACTGATTTAGGTTTTGTAGGTAGCGTTTAGAGTGGCAACACTGGCTAAGTGAGGTTAGATAGCCACTTACCTTTCTGGTGATGGTATATTATATACTATTATGGTACATATATATATGATTATATATATATATATATATATGTATACAGTTTTGAACGAATGGTGTTTTGCTCACGGTCTATATATATATATATATATAATTATTTGTATATATATACGTATTATAACACACCAATTCTGACCGTTTCTGTATGTGGATAATACAATTCTGACCGGAGAGACGACTATTCTGACCTGTTGTACAATTCTGGCGTTACTGAGTATGAAAACACACCAATTCTGACCCCGCCCCTAACTGTAATATTTAAAGGAAACAGTCCAATTAATTCTCATCCACGGCATGAAATTGTTTAGTAAAACAGGCCAATCTACGCCAGCCATGAAAAAAAAGTAATCCAAGCCATGAATAAAAAGTTTGGAAAATCTGTTTATATAACAAATTGTATGTTTGTCTGTCTGTCTATTCGTCTGTATTTTTATCTTCCTGTCCGTCTCACTATCGATTTTTCTGTCTGTGTATCTAGTTATCTGTTTGTAAATATAGGCTGACAATTTTACCGCACTTTGACAACAAAATTAAAATTTAGTTTTTTATTATCCAATTTGCATGAATATTAAAATAAAACAATTTGCAACAAGCTACGCTGATTCCTCTTCTGGTTTCCAATTTCATTCAATTGCAAATGGTCTAGGGTTTGAATCTCACTAACCAAATCACGTACCAACATAAATCACAACTGTTTAGGTTTATTATTAGATTTGCCTGAAACTTAAAATAAAACAAGGTTACCATGAGTTGTGCTGATTTAAGTAGTGGTTTTCATGGTTATTCGATGATTAAAGGTCTAGGGTTCGAATCTTTTTTACCAAAGAAATTACAACCTCTTTGGTTAGTATTCGATTAGCATGAAACTTGTGTGAATGAAACCCAGATTACAATGAGTTATGCTGATTTATGTAGTTGTTGTTTTGGTTATTCTATTACTAAGTGTCTAGGGTTCGAATCTCATTGACCATAAATTACAATGTCTTTGTTTATTACTCAACTTGCATGAAACTTAAAATAAAACATGGTTACAATGAGTTATGCTGATTTATGTGCTGGTTTTCATTATAATTCAATTGCTAAGGGTCTAGGGTTCGAATCTTTTTGACCGATAATTTGTTTATGGTATTCGATTTCCATGAATCTTACAATGAAATGAGATTGCAATAAGCTATGCTAATTTCTCTTCGTGGTTTCAATATTAATCTATAACTGAGGTTCTAGGGTTCGAATATCTTTGACCAAAAATTACAAATGCTCTGTTAATTATTCGATGAACATGAAATTTATAATAAACTAAGGGTACAATGAGCTCGGTTTAAAAAATGAAATTGTTTTTTTTCTTGAAATGAGTGTGATACACTGACCTTACAAACAAAACGTCTCGGGTTGAAATTCCTCTTTAAATAATTAATGTTTTTGTAAAATTTATATATCCTAATTAATATATCTTTATCCAGAACCCAAAAAGTGCTCGTTTCAGCATCCAGAACCCAATAACTGCTCTTAAAGAGCACTTAAGAGTCTTCATCACCGGAAGTTGCTAGACGCCATCTAGGAGTTTTGCTCCATAAGGCCAATGTTAACTTGTACAATGTCGAATTTTTTAATTTGGGTACCATAGTTGCATAATAAATAGTTTAATTTTGAACTGAAACACTGTACATGTTCTCATTAATTTGTGACAAAATCCAAATTCGACTATTGTATTTCCCTAGAGGGCGACGAAACCTTTAATTTAACAGCAAAATTAATCGTTTGTGACGATAAGGTGAGGAGTAACGGAAGCACAAAGTTAACATTGGCCTTATGGAACAAAACACCAAGATGGCGTCCGGCAACTTCCGGTGATGAAGACTCTTAAGAAAGATCACATAATGGGAGCTTCCAGAACCCAATAAGTGCTCCCCCTCCTCTTCCCCACCACTGCTCTCAACTACCTTTGGCCCGCTGGTCCCTTTAGGTGCTCCTGCACTTTTGCAAGTGTAGGGAAATGTCTCCGAACACCCGCGACTGCCGCCAAATCGTCCCGCCCGCCACTACGCAACGCTCGCCCACTCGTCACGTGTTGTTACTACAAAAACCGTTAGGGACCGCACTTTTTCACTTCCGAGAGACACACTTCGAATATCTCGGCAACCTTTGGACATAGAAAAATAATTCAAAATACTTAACGATTGTTTTTTTCGAACTGAATGTACCTAGTCAACTGAATTTCCTATTGAAATGTAACGTAAGAGAACCTCATTTTTTGCTGGCGGGAATAACACAAGATAATCTACAATACAAATTAAACTTATTTGCTGGTTTATTTGCTTGGTAACTGTAACATGGTGGAGCCCATGATACGTGAATAATACTGTCATAATAAACATTAAGTATGTCTGATTACTGTTTTTCAAACAGTTTAGATAATCTATAAAATATAATACTCTCAAAAATTACTTTTCTGCCCGTTTAGCTTAAGAAGTACAGAACATTAATGACTATAACTTTGCATAATTATTAATAATATTAGCACAATATTAGCATACTAACCACATTCTTGTGGTCCCTGTTGCAGCTAACTTGTAAATTCAGTCTAAGGATTATTTATCTCTATATAGGCTTAATAAAATTATAGTTTAGTCTGTCCATTGTCTGGAATTCTTAAATTTTTGCATATTTTTACAATTTACACGCTAGGAAAGCCAAAACAAGTCTTATCTCAATTTCTGTCCGTCTGTCTGTCTGTCTATCGGTTTGTTTGTCTGTCTGACGGTAACGCTTAAGGACGGGTTTTTGTTCGCTTTTCACGGGAAAACGGGTGCACTTTGACGACACTTTGTTTCTTTGTTCTATACATTTGTGGAAAGGTTTTAGGCCACTGTAAACTGGCATAAGCCTTTTGGAAAAAGAATGGCGTCCGCTCAAAAACGTAATTTAGTGTGGTTTTGGTCATGTTTTGTTCGCTTTTCACAGAGAAACGGGTTCACTGATTTCGATGAAACTTTTGTCTGTATGTTCTATATGTGCGTTAGAAGGTTTTAAGCTAGTTTAATATTTTGAAATCACCTCAGGACTTTGCCCCACGGGGTTTTGAAAATCCAATGTTATTTTTATGGACAAAGTTTTTCTTATGATGACTTAAGAATATTTATTCCATAAACAGCTGTAGCACTTCTAATTTAAAACGCTGAGTGAGGATTTGTAATAAATAACATAAGAGTACAGATTGGATATATAATCTAAATCTATATTTGTTAGACTCCTGCACTCACTGACATATTGATCGCTTGATCTAAAAAACTACAATGTCTATGAATATGAAAGTATGCATTGTGGTTCCCCTTATGCTGCAGATGTACAATAGGACGTTTAAAAAAATCCCATAGGCCTCTGCCCTAATTTACTTTTAGTTAGTAAAGCTCGTGTTCCTCCATTCTGTAGTAAAAGGTAAATTAGCTGACTAAATGCTCATTAGAACAAATATGGTGCATTCTACAGTGAAAGGTTGAGTCACCGGTACCCATAGATCTTTGTACCAATGACGGACCAATGGGCATAACCCTAATGACGTACGTATGATTTGCAGAAGCCCAAAAGTTTCCTGACCCACACGAAAATGAGCAAAAGGTGTTATTTCAGTGGGTTCATTTTTTTGTGAAAAGCGGGACAAACCTGGTTCATAAACAAACAAACAGATAAACAAAAATTGTATAGCTCCCACTGCATACGACATTTCACCGCTCAAAGCTATACTATATCGAAACAAAACTTATTTTATTTATATAGATAAATACTTTCCTTATTTGTAACATTTGGTATTGCTAATAAACTGTCCATAATGTGTTAACAGCTGCAATACAAATAAAATGAACCCCTATGTTAATCTTATGAGAAAAAACGAACTTTTAGGGCAGCCCGTGCCCTTGAGAATATAAATCTCGAAGATTAAAAACCTTATTGCAAAACTACGAACTAAGACGAATATTTTGACACTTCAAACATTGTAATTGGTCAAGAAATAAGGGAGGAGTTGTGTTTACAAAAAACGTCTTCACGTAATATATAAGGATTGTATGTTTTTATATCAAAACAAAACTAACAGTCCATATCTTTAGTATAACCAATCCTTTATAAATGTTTTTGGCGATAAAAACAGAGGGACATATTAAGGAACTAGAATACGAAGAATACTTAGTTGTTCATAAACCTTTCTACCGAAAACATAAATTAAATAATATAGAATCAATATTTTAACAGTATTGCATAACTTAAAAGTAAGTCTCTCCAAGAGCCATTGAGTCGTAAATAATTTTTTATGAATATCTATGATAAGTACGTGAACATTGCTATTTTTATAGTAATATTGAAAATAAGCCTTGATTTTAAATCAATTTTAATTTAGCACCAAAAGATAAAGAATGTATTCAGTAACACCAATTCCGACAAGTTTAAATTTTTTTAAATCCTCGCACTGTAAACCTCATTTAACTGAGCACGCGTCGCCCAAAACCCATAAAGAGGGTGTACTGAGCGCTACGACTGCTGCAACTGGTATATTTGCGAGCGCAACGTGGGTGCCGGTAGTGCCGTGGCACTCTCAGTATTATAACAACATTTTTTTACATTCAGTAATATTAATTAACGTAATTTATTGATACTGTTTTTGCGTGAAATGGATCTGGTCTTACGCTCGCAGACTATATTGCCAAAAATTCTTATCTGGCTTATTTTTAGCCTATATTACTTTTTGACCAATGTTAGAACTGAAATAGTATTAGCAAAAAAATATCAACGCCTAACTGAATTACTAATTGCTAATTATTGATATATGGTTCTGGAATAACCAATGTTAGTTCTTTAAATTACACATAAGTTATAATTACTGAGCAAAACAACGGTCAATTAGACATTTTATATATAAATGTAGTAGTGTAATAGGTTATTTAAAACTAAAGGTAAAGGTATGAAATGTTAATAATTAAAACCGACGCGACAGTTCAGAAGACGGGGCACTGACATCGCGTGATGTTGGTAGCGCTGACAACGCTTAGTAAGCGACAGTCAGGAAGCCAATGTAGGGACTAAATTAGACCCGCACGCCCCTTTTCGCCCCTGCCTGGCCTGTGCTAGTAACTCTCCAGCTTTAATGCAATGATAACATTACAGATAACAGATTATCAAGACGATGAATGTGTTTCAAATAAACGACGGGCTTAAAAAACTAAAGAAATATTCTTCATTAGTTATGTAATAAAGTGTGTGGCTTAAAAATTGCCCTTTAACAATTGTTATTTCACAATTTAATTTAGAATTTCATGGAATGAAATGGGAATTTTTCCGTGCAAAATTATAAGATGTTATTGTACTAAAGCCCCAACTCAATGCATTTATAAAAACTTCATTACAACGTGTAAAAATTTAAAAAGTTTTTTTACGAAAAACTTTTTACGTCTGCATGCAAAATATGTAAACAACAATTTTTAATGAGTAAAAATTCATGAAACAGTTAAAACTATTAAATGGTTAGTTTTAACTATTAAAATTCTTTGTTAGTTTAGTGTTATACAGGGTGTCAACAAAATTATTAGCGTGCAGAACCGGATTATAAAAGAAATAATAAGTCGAAAATGTACAGTACAAATTTTTTGTTTTCGGCTTAGTTAAGCCGTAAACCGCCTTTTTTATTTCACTTAAAATAATTAATAATTTAAAAACCCTTAGAGATAGTTTTATGAAAATGTTTATCAACTTTAATTTTTTTAATAAGATTAGCTAAAAATATTGTTTTTTTAATTTTCTAATTTTAAAATGGTTATTTACAATGTTATGAGTCAAATTCCACGAAAACTATCAGCTAAAATAAAATTTTACTAGATATGAAATTTAAAGCACTTTTTAAACCAAATCCACACTTTGATTTTAAACATCGGTTAATGAATGATAATTTGTAATAATTGTCGAAATAGTGGCCATTTTAAAATGTCAAAGTCAAATTTCACCAAAACTACCAAGTTATAAAAAATATTAAATTTAAAGTGCTTTAAATTTGATGTTTTGCAAACATTTGTTTTACTTGCCAGTTTGCATGAAATTTGACTTTGACATTTTAAAATTACCTCCATTTTTACATTATTAAACGGTATCAAGAAACTGATACATACTTTCTCCCTTTTAGCCCAACTGTAATGAATAAATTACTTTTTATTCACTTAATATAGAATACAAAGCACGGTCGAATATACAGAAAATCTTGTAAACAAGTTGTTTTAAAAAACATCCACCCAAATCCCTGCTTTGGAGACACTACAGAATCCATTGATACACTCGTGGTTTTAAGAGGGGAAATGCCCCCTATTCCCCCCCAGAGTTATTAAGGGGCAACATATTTCGAATTTCCTCTGTTGGTCAATGCTAACTTGACAAGCATATCAATTTTGAATGAAATTGATCAGTAAATAAGAGAGAAATAGTTATTTTTTATTCCCCATAAGAATAACATTGGACAACGTACTGCGTTTACCGCAAAATGAAAATTTCAATTTTCTCCGAAACAAGCAATCGTAGAATAGTAATTCAAAGTACTAAATTATTTAGTTTGTTGAGCTCTTATTAATGGTGAATAGTAATTTTGTTATATTTATGTCTTTTTATGAAAAATCCAAAAAACTGAATTTTTGATGTTTTAAGTCCTGTAATTTCTGAACCCGAATTTTTACAGGAATGCGGGTGGTGTAATTTTGTTGGAAAACTAAAGTTATACAAACGACTAAAGTTTAATCAAAATCGTTAGAGGCGTTTTTGATAAATTTTGATTTTTCATGTTTTTTGGCGGTTTTGGGGGGATAATTACCCTTCAAAATCAAAAATTCAAAAAATGAAAAAACTCCTGGAGATATCGTGGATTAGAACCTACATACCAAATTTCATAAAAATCTGCCCATTGGTTAAGGCTCGAGCTCTGTACACATCCACACAGACACACACACACACACACGGACACACGCACACAGACAGACATCACGTAAAAACCACTTTTTGGGTTCAGGGAGCACCAAAACGAATATTTCCACTAACAACTCCAATTCAAAAATTTTGACGAAAACAATACTTTCTCCATATACTATGTATAGAGGGAGAAAGTAAAATTAACAAAGCGTTGTTATTTATTAACTGATAAGTTAGTAAAAAAATTAAAGTTTATAGAAAGTTTCATAAAAACATCTCCTTGGGTTTTTTTTAATTAGTAATTATTTAAAAAAAAACTACAAAATGGTGGATTACTGATAAACAAAGACGAAATCGGAAAAAAATGTTATTGTACATCATCAACTTATTTGTGTATGTAGAACCCGTTTATGCATAACACGCTAAGCAGTTTTGTGACATCCTGTATTGAATCACATCCGTTTTGGTGTCAGTTCAAGACGAACCAGGGTTTAAGCTGCGGTCGCATTTGTCGCAAAATGCGACATGCACCACGAAAATGCGAATAATATTTGGGCAGGTTGCCGATTTTTTCCTACAAAGAAAAGTATAAGACATTTTTAATTTTATTGCAGAAAATCTGGTTTTAACAATACAAATTGTATTAAAAGACCGAGATCACGATCCACAACCAAAAAGATTAGAAGAGTAGTTGGGATGTTATAGAGGCTTAACGTTGCATTGGTTGCACTGCATCACTTTGCTGATCGCCTCTGAACGAGTGGTAGAGGAGACGAGCCTACATTACGTAAACAGTTGCTGTCGATTTCAACTGTGTACCGTGTAAATGGAACGGCAGTGGCGGATTTAGGAGGGGGCTATAGGGGCTGTAGCCCAGGGCGGCAAGTTTCTAGGGGCGGCAAATTTACAGAAAATTAATAAGTTGTTTACAAAAGAAATGTTGAAACGGGGAACATTTTGACGAAAACGGATGACAATGACGGTGTGCCGCCCTTTTAAAGGTAAAGGTAGTAATCAGAGACTAATGTATTACGCTTGCAGTCCCTCACACTGCAGTTCCTCAAAACAGTCGTAATGCATTTGTCATTCATCCGTACTAGCACAGAGAAACGAATCTATACTAGCGACAAGACGATTACGCTACAGAGAAAGGGCGGCAAGCCACGAACTACATCAGACACTGCGCCACTATGACTACGTCCAACTCACGGACTTCCAAGTTTACCCGTACATTCGCATAGCATTAAAATTATTTGTACCCAATATCAGTGATGACTAAGGCACAAGGCTGAGAAATGTTGCAACAATCGAATTTGAGATGACAGTAACCAAATTTAGACTGCAATGATATTGTCGATTCATTTTCAAACTCAAGGTAACAAAGAAAGTTATTTCAGCCGTCTTATAGTTACCATCAAAGGCTACCACACATAATCGTTCATTCTGGAGGATATTTTTTAGAACAAAACATCTGACCAAAGACAAATAAAGACTAACATAATTTGTGAAGATAGGATTTGATTGGTTGTTGCCATGGGAGCATAATTGACAGAGGGTCAAAATGGTGGTCAGCATGTAGGCTGCAGTTTTTTACTCCAGGCGAGTCCTCTGTATATATTTTTTGGGTGGGATGGTGTCAAAATCTCCCATTTAATTAAATGAAAAACTGTGATATTTGAAGTCTTTAAATTAATATCTGGTCGCATTTTAGGCGAATCATGATGTTAAACTTAACTTTATAATCTTAAGACATATTCTATATGTAATTTTATTGTTTAACACGAAGCAAAGTTATGATTTGTTTAAATTAAAACACCATTTTAATGTGGCTTTGGAAATAGTGTTGAAAACCAGCCGCCTTGTACATCGAATGACACCGTCCCACCAACTAGTTGGCACCACAACAGGTCAAAGTACCAAATATGACGGCACGCTTTTTGAAGGTTATTTGTCAGAGAGTAGTGACTCATTCCTGAAGGTATTATATTTAAATTCTTTGGATATACAACATAATGGAGGTGAAACTAGAAGAAGTGTTTAAAAATGTGTAGAGTTTTATGAAGATTAGGCCTACGGCCTACATCAATTAATTTTATATTTTGATCGTCTAAAACATATGAACAATTCTTTCTATAAAGGTATAAATTACAAAATGACTGAAAAACCGTATTGAAAAGCGCTAATTCAGGATTAAAATATTCAGAATTTTGAGGCTAATGGTCCTAATTACGAATTTTAAGGCTACAGTTTAATCATATCTTATTTATAGGTTATTTATTATAATTTTCAGTAGTCAATGCGTTGGTGTCAAAATTAATGTTTTGATGAAGTATAAGAAGGGATTTTTAGGCCTTTGTTGAAGGGTTTTCTTGTTATTAAAAGTGGCACTGCTTCACTGCTTTTAACACCAACATTTGTCTCTAGGGCTGATTGTCATAGAGTAGGCTATATTGATTATTAAACTGTGTTAATGGGAATCAAGTCAATTATACATTATTTGACTGGTTTTTTCAACTAGGAAATAACATAAATTTCTTAAACTTATTCATTCAGCTAATTCGCAACTTCTTTAGGTACTGTCACAAAATAACCAAACAAGATATATAACATGTGGGTAAACCTGGGCGGTGAAAAGGACAAAGGGGGGAGGGCGGCAGATTTCCTAGTAGCCCTTAGGCGGCAATTGCTTAAATCCGCCACTGGGAACGGGCGAGTTACTGATATGACAGTTGTAGTGACAGTAGCAAACCCCCTAGCAGACGTCACGCGCTGTGACTCGGTTTGGCACGCACTCTGTAGCAGCCGAGTCTAGCCGAGCGAATCGGCGAATGCGAGAATGTCAAGGGCTAGTTCGCCACATGTCGGGTTGTAGTGCTTAAATCATGATAACTCTTTTTGTATTTGTAATTTACAAATTTGAAACGTGATTTCTTATTTTGGATTAAAGGTAATTTCGATAGCTAACAGCCTAGCGAAATTTTAACCATAGGTTGATACCAACCGCCGATCGCCGAGCGATTTAAAACGCGACTGGACCTGGCGGCGGTCATGACTATAATGGGGAGTCATAATGTTGTTCTCTGTAGATTTGTCACAAATACTTTGTCGAGATTGAGGCATGAGAGGTCGAGATCTACGCCTCTCTAAAAATATATTTTATGTAGCCGACCACTGATCGTGCGAACTTAACAGTAAATACGAAAATGTATTTTGGAGAAGATTAAATGATTGAGGAGTTTTCTTATGCCCTTTTAACACGTTGACTGCGGGCAACCCATTGGCGGGCGTTCGAAAAGTGCGGCGCAGCCCCGGCGCGCCAGCGAATCAGCGAACGCAATTGGCAGTCAAATATTTCGGTCTGACAAATCGCAAAAAAGCGGCGGAGATGGTGCTGCGTTACCCCGAGAGTGGACGTAGTTCACTGAAACACCCACAGATAGCAGCATAGATACCACCCCATTCTTACTGGTTGGTACACCTGCTCCGGTGGTGGGGGTGAGGGTGGAGTCCTGGAGTCACTGGAGTCAGTCAGTCGTCAGTCGTCACTTACTATTGCAGTCGGCTGTTGTGCTCTGAACATCTTAGCACCTTTGGCACCTTTAGTTTTTCTGTTGTACAGTTAGTATTCAGTGATGACGTCCTGCTATCGATGTCTGTGAGTAATCTGTCATGGACCAGTTATCCAAGCAAGGTGAGTGTGAGCAAGTGAGGTTATAGTGTTAAGTCTCTATGCCATGCCCCTACTTTAGTGTTCATCTCAACAAGGGTGGTTCCAGGACTGATTTTCAGGAGGGGCCATATTGCTTAAGGTTAAAGTTACTGTCGGTCTTAAGAGTCTGCAAGGATGGTGTTAATGAGCTCATTGAAAAAATGCAATAATTACTGCTGTAATTGATATTCAAGTTTATTGAGAGTAGAACCCAAAGTAAGGAGAAGCCCATTGGCCTACCCCGGGAATTATTTTATATTTTATGAAGCAAATATAAAACATCATAATATACTATTTAAAAAATATAGCATATTATTATTTATATGAATCGAATATAAAGTTTGCATGAGGCCTAAGCAGTAAGACAATAAATAAAACTATGAAGTTGTAATATTATAATGTTCTTAACTGTAAACTGAATTCTTGAAATAAAAATTATTGTTGAACAAACAAGTTTTATTAATATAGCTTGAAATAAAATAACTTTTAAACTGTAAGAACTGCCAAATTGTGTCTATACGTCTTTATAAAACAAAGTCAAGTCGTCTGGCATCCTTTTTCGCAAATCTTTAAATGATTTGATCTGTGTTCACTTCAAGGGCTCTGTGAACGAGAAGCAAGCAAAGATCCGTGAGCCGTGTTTCTTCCATTCTTGCCCTTACCCAAATCTTAACTCTTCTTTAATGTCGAGAAGGTTAAGCCTAAAAACCATTTTACCAACCATTTCGTGCCTATACTTCGAGTGGAGTACAGACTGGCGAGTGGCGGGAGGCGACCCTTTCGATGCAGGAACAAGGACTAGGCCTATGCGCATGCGCCAGAAATGAACGGCTTTTGTTCTTTTGTTTGTGTTCTACAATTAAAATAACGACTTATTCAGTTCAAGTTCTAACTACTCACTCACTCACTCACTAAGCGCTTCCTTAGAAGGCAAAGAAAGAGTGCTGGTACAGTACAAAACAAGTGGTAAATAAAAATTTTTGTTTGAAGTTCGGAGAAGCATAAAGATGGAAAATAACTAGTTTATTTGCCCTATCTGTGAAAAGAGGACAAGCTGTAAAAGCAATTTAAACAGTCACGTGACAAAAAAAAATTTCTGGGAGGAGGAGGCTTAGGTTGTATTGCATCGATGTACGAGCGTTCCGAAACCTTGTTTTATAGTCCTGGTATCATAATTGCTGTGTGGTTTATGCCTTAACATTAATTGAATGAACGAAGTGAGTCCATATACTCAACAACAAATTTAATTCCAATTTGTTTGTGTTTTGGTCGCATAACTCAAGAACGCTTTAGTATATTACAGTTATAAATTTGGCACACGAATTCTTTGCTTTGATTTTTAGGTCAAATTCGTTAACTGGCCTATCCACTTACACTGTTTCCGTATGGTGGCCCTTTGAAATTGGTGAAATAATATAACTCCTTTACTGTATGTCCGATTAAAAATCGGATTGAACCATCGGATTCCTCGCAAAACTTTACTTAAGAAAATATTTTAACCACCTTTTTACGACCCTCCGTTGTATCATCATTAATAATATAAATTCTGGTCCTTTATATAAAGTTTGGTGTTGTCTATCAAGTATCAGGAGAGCATTTATTATTAGGTTCTGTATTAGGTTTATTTCACGAACGGTGAGTTACATCATAAATAGCAAAATTCATTTTTGCCATTGTTTGTCTAAGTAGTTTAACGTAGGAAATTTTGTTTCCATTTCAGCGGGATTCGGTACGAATCTCTTTGTATTATTTAAATATTTTGTTCGGTTTTGCGCTTATTCATTTTACATATTCTCTTTGGCAGTCCTTTGAAATTGCTTACAGAATATGACTCTGTTACCGTTGACAATATTTTAATTATGATCAAACCTTGGGGTTATCAGTACTCTTATGCCACTCTGACCATGTTATAACAAATTTTAATTGCAATGAATGTATAACATTTGTTAACTTTTACTTGGATTATATTGCAAGTAAAATATGTATTGCAGGATATTATTTGTAAATCAAATCTTTGTTCATCCTCTTACGTGAAGAATGAGCGTACACCTGTTATTTTTACAATGTCCAGTGCATGTTGCAATGCTTGACAACTAATAAATATCTCTTGCTTATCAACAGATTACAAAATATAAAAATATAACTATTATTAAAATGGCATACCCATACAGATTCATGTTGAAAGACATAGGCCTATTTACAGCCAAAGAAATTTAAAATAAGTCATCAATCAATGTTCTCTATCAAATAAAAATTGAGGCTAAACGAACAAAATAATTATACTTTCGTTTAATAACTTCCTAAATTTTTGTATGCATCTGTGGTGCACCTCTATTAAAATGCGAGGGAATGGTACTATTGAGTTGAGTGTTGGTTGGTGTTGCATTATTATGGGTCCAGTTCGAGCTCAAAACCATTCACGAATCAGTAATCTGACTTATAGAACAGAATCAAAGGAACAAGAGTCGTTCATTTTTGGCACAAGCGCAAAGGCCTAGTCCGTGTTCCTGTGACGAAAGGGTCGCGACGGGCGAGAGAGAGAGGAGAATTTCAAGATGAAGGAATAGACACTGCCAGTGTTTCCAATCATCTTTGTCAATACATTAGTGGTTCTGATACGATTGAGTTCTGGCACTGAGAGCTGGCTAAATACTTTGTTGCTTGCAAAATGCTGTTTTTATGGTTTGTTTTCATAGGAAATGATCGCTAGTTCATAAAAGTTGTATTAGTCCACTTAATTTCAGTTAGAAAAAAATATATTTTCCAAAATCTCGGGGGGGGGGCATGGCCCCTTCTCTGGAACCGCCCTTGAGACAATGATATGTTCGAAATTTCTAATTTTATCGTAGGTAATTTATAAACAATATAGCCTACCCCATGGTACTATCGGATGTATTTGTATTAGACCTGTCTAAAAGTCCAATAACAACATCTTATGTTTTTAAAATCCTACTGTATACTGGTAATAGCAAGCAAGCATGCAACCTATTACAACGCCAATACTTGTGCATAATGCTCAATAGAAACGATAGTTAACTTATTTGTTTGCAGTCATTGAGCAAATATTCCTTTGTGAAATTAGCCTCGGTTGATTGTCTGTTCTTGCACAGCAAATTAAATGCTAGTATTTGCAATGTAAGTAGACCATATTGTGTTTGCCCTTTTGTATAGGCCTACAAGAATGTTATGCCTACTTATTTACCAATAGGTAAATTAGTAATTGTAATAGTAATCGTGAATTTGGTTACTAAATGGCTCAACTTAAACCTTCGCAGTAGGCCGAGGTTGTTTGGTGTGACTAGGCCTACGACAGTTAATATGATCTTGTCACCTTTTATTTCACATCACTCCTTACTTACCTATCCAGTTAACTCTCCTTGACATTTTAGGCTTAGGCCTAACTTAATACCTTATCACTTGTCATTGCCAGACTTTTTCGATTGCTGCAGGATACTTTTCAGCTAATTATTATTATTTCATTTTAACTACTTATTAAAGATGTGTAATTTCATATTAATAATTATTAGGAATTAAGGATTATGCTTTGTAGAAAAATAACTAGAAATAGAATATTAAATAAATTCTTCCGGGAGTGCGTGAATGTCATTAAATTATAAATAGTAAAAATTGGGGTCCGGTCGCAATTAATCAGGATTATTGACGGTCTACTGTATTTATTACTTATTTCTTGATACAACTACCTCATCTTTCATTTAAACAATGTATACAGTAAAAATATTTTATTATGCATTTGGGAAAGTACTGTACCGGTATTAGTAGTAGAGAAACACCGATTCTAACACTATGAGGGTGTATGAGATGTATGAGGTCAAAGTCCAAGTCATCGATGAGAGGTATGAGAGGTACGATGTATGAGGCCAAAGTCCAAGGTCGCGGTTCAAATAAGAGCCAAACGCGCCGATTCATTATCAGCTGTGGCGGCCCACCGGTCAGCGTCGCGGCTTCCCATCCCAGCGGCCCGGGTTCGAGCCCCGGTTCAGGAATTCAAATTTTTATTTCAAAATCTCCATCACTTATTGTTCCCCCGACTTAGCGTCCTTTACCGGGCATTTTTCAACCTCACATAAACTAGTTCCATTCCATGAATGATGGATGAAAAAAATAAATTATACTTTTCATTATTTTAAGATCGATATTTACAAAACTGATTAAATAAATTATATTTCTCATTCTTTTAAGATTGATATTTACAAAACTGATTAAATAAATTATATTTTTCATTCTTTTTACAATAAATATTCTCAAATTCATTTTTCACAGGTAATACGGTCACCCTCAATAGTCCATTCATCTTTAAGAGTGTCTTTAGTCTCTGAATTTTCATTTGAATAACCTAATTCACCAATATCGATTAAAGCGTCAAACGCAAAATCATCAGTTCCTACTACTCTAACTGACTTAGGATCATTTGCGTTGAATTTGGTACCTTCGGCTGTAATTAATTTACCGATCGACTTTGAAATGGCCAGCTCATGAATTATATGTAATTCCGCTAAATAAGTCTCGTCTACAAGGCTCCTTTTGCCCACCTCTTCGGGACGATTTCTTTTTAACTTGCGTTTATAACAGATTTTCGGAGTCGTCTGCAAGTACAAGGTAATATCTTTTAAAGTGCCTTCATCAAACCCTCATACACCCTCATAGTGTTAGAATCGGTGTTTCTCTACTACTGGTATTATAATTCCGGTTAATGTTTATTTATAGGCTACAAACATGGTTATAATTGGTTTAATTTCAGATTGCATTGTTAACGTCAAATTCATTGAGGATGGAGTACACTGTTCTTGTCCCATTTCACATGTAAAGAATCGTACTGTCTTAAGGAAGGGCGATAGGAGGAATGTGAAGTTTAAAATACAAAATAAATAAGAATTGAGCTATTTTATTTCTTATTTTGAGCAGTTATGGTATATTCCTTAGTTTTATCTATTCCTAGCTAGCAAGGACATCGCCCCTCTGCCCCTTGGCCGCCACCCTTTCATCGTATCCAGGACGGCCCTGAGTGTAGCTTTGTAACTTAGTGTGCTATAGTTTGCTCCATAGATTGGATATTTAAAGCATTATTTATAAACCAACATACACAGTTAAAAAGCGTACCAAGACACTATGGTTGATGTCTAACTGTCATTGACTCATTGAGCAACTGAGGAATTTATCTTATAGACTTAGTATGATACAGATAGCAGACATCCCTCAAAGGTCAAGTAATAATTAACATTAACAATTTCACAGATTGATATTCATTATGAGCAACAACCCCCTGCCTCAACATAAATGGACATTTTTGCTGCAGAACCACCTGAAACTCTGGCGCCGTTACAGACTGACTTTCATTATGAAGAGGAAATTCTTGCTACACAGCAGGCTGTTGTAAGTCATAATTTTTCATATTAAAATTCTGATTTTATTAGTACGAGGTAACTGCCCGTGCTTCGCTACAGGGATAATAAGCAAATTTTATGTTGCTTTACATTAAAAATTTATGGGACAAAATTTCCAATCGTAATGTATAAAAAAATATTTATTGTTGTTTGATACGCCCGGGCGTAATAAACACAAGATCATTCATCTAATTTTTTATTTTTGTTATTTTTGAGTAATTGTCATTGGTAGTCATATAATAAAAGGGCCCAGTCTTTGGACGCAATGCACGGTTTAATTTTGTTTGACAGAACGCACAGGTACTATTTAAATATGTAAAAATACAACATCGGTTCATTCTGTTCAAGTTCATTCGCTCAAAATTGTATAAACTAATTAAGTTTTTGGTTTAGTCTTTCCTTTTGGACAGAACGACCAAGCACATATTTTGGACACAACGAACAGTGTATTTTATAATTATTATTTGGTTTTGGACAGAATGCACAGAAGTTTTGGACACAATGATCCACTGATCCACTCCCTTTGTGACAGCGTTACGCATAAACCCATGATCACAGGTCATCACTTGAAGTGTAAAATTTCAGGTATACAATGGTAGATTTTGAAAATTTTGCATTATTGTCTCATAATAAAGTGTTTCATTATGATAAATGAGTACAAAAAATAGTAATTATCTAACTATTCTGAAGGAAAATTACAAATCCACCATTGTATTTCCCATAGATTTCAATCACATTTCATGTGTGACTCATCACAACTCAGCAGTTTATGGATTTTAAGAAATTGATTTAATTTATTTATTTTAAGAAACAAATTTAACTGAAGGGTTCTGAAGTCATAATTCTATCTTCACACATCATAATTACCCATTAAAAATACATTTTTCACAACATACTCTTTCATAATAAACAAATCATGAAAACCATGTGCTACATTATTAGTTTGAATATACTATAAGTTGCGAAAATTAATTGTTTTCTTCATTCAATCTAGTAATTTTCCCTATTCTGTATTCATTATACTTTTTAATATGTCTTACTTTGTGTTTTGCTAATTTATTTTTCTTATTTTAATAGGAAACAAGAGATAGTAGGAGAAAACAAATAGAACAAAAAATTAGAGATGTAAGGGTACAAATACAGCTGTGGAAAGAAAAAAGAAAAGAGGCTCAGAAAATGAAGAATGTCAGCAAAGCTAAAAGAATGTCAAAAAAATAAGGAAACTACAACAACTTATTGACCCTGACATTGTTATTGAGAAAAATTTAGAAATGTGTTTAAATGTATAGGGCGGACCAATTTTTTAGTTGATTTTTTTTATTGAACAGAAGGTAGCCAAGAATTGCTGAGTTTGTACCCATCTTCTATCGTTGATATTTTCTTTATGCTTGGAAACTTTGATTGATTCTTGTATTTTTATTTAAAAATAATCTTCTCTATCTAGCAGCTTCACCTCGTCAATCTCCATGCTATGACCGGGTTTGTTTGTGTGTTCCGCAATTGATTCAAGAAGAAATAAATAAAATAAATAACTGGTTCATCCTATACATATATGCACAGATCTTCATTTTTAGTTTGACTAATTTTTACATATGATAATTTCTTAGTTCTTTATTAGATAACATTCCTCCAATAAATACACCCAAAAAGTGAGGGGAACGATTATGTATTTAAATAAATAGGCATGATTTGACAAAAGTTTTCCCATTAACAGTTAAGGATTATTCTAGTTTGGGATTAGACATTAAATACCATTGTTATTTTTGTATAAACAGGCTATCCATATTTCTGTTGTAATGAAAATTATTTTTTCAAAGGGTTGTTCAAGTAATCCTTAATCCTTATTTTTCAAGCTTACACACCTTAGCTTAATAAATACCATAACTTAAAAATTAAAAAATAATAACAGGGCCACTATTATGCATAATTTGCAATTTAGTTCTTAAAATGTTATCAATGAATTCTTCATGGATTTCATCAGAAATTACTGTTTATTTTACAGCATGTATTTCGGAATGTTGTCAACATTTTATGTATATATTAACATTTGGCTCTTAACTACATGTATCCTGTCATTGGGTCGTTTATGACATTGTGTATTTGGTGTGATCCCAAGTAGACTCATATGTAAATGCCTGGTAGTTGCTAATTGGACATTCTTTCGTTTGAAATTATATCCTCCAAGTAACTTACAAGGGCATAACAACAGCGTGTACTGGGTTCGGATCTCTCACTTTGGAATAAATACCTGCTGAAGTCATGGCTGTTAAGAAATAACAATGCAGCTCAGAAACACAGGACTATTTCTTAAATAGGCCACAGTTTTATGAGTTTTGCCATTGTTTATGATACAGCTTTGATATAAAGTCAAGTGACACGTACAAATGTAATTAAGACTTACTACATTGCAGCTAAATACCGAATTTAATTCACATAAATTATTTAATAATGAAAACTTAAAAGCATTTCAATATTTTAAACATTAAAAGGAGTACATATTTTTTTTTGTTTTTCTTTACGCAAATAAGCACAATTACATTTTAATATAAAATAATAAGGTTTCTTTTCCTTTTAAACACATACAACTAATTGCAAGGAAAATATTAGTTTCCTAATTTATTGAGGTTACACCTAATTAAATACATAAATCTGTAAAAAGATTGCTGATAGTGGAATTACTGTAAAAATATTTGCTGTAGGGTTTATTATTTATTTAATTATTACAATATTAAAATAAGGTGTTATTATAATTTTTGGTCTGCTTTATAATGTTTTTATCAAAAAATTAATTTCCTTGATATTGCAACTTTTAAACAAAAATGTAGAAAGTTAAATGTTGCAAGCAAGCCAGAATGATGCAAACAGCAGTGCAACCCCAGCTTTTTGTTTATTTTTTTGTAAATTTGACCAAGTGTCTTTAATAATGTTCAAATTACTTAATTTATATGGTAACATTTTAGTAGGTGGAACCATCAATAGGTGTATGTCAACATAAGGTTATGTTACCATATGCTGTGTTAAGAATAAAAATTTATAGAAAAGTGGAAAAGTAATTTATTTTGATGTATAATTTCACTTTGGTAATATTAAAAGTTCTTCTAAAATCACTGCTTTACTTTCATAATTTATAGTGATTTAAAACTAGGAATATATTATAATGTAATTGATAAAAAGTTGTTACTTACTTAATATTCATCCTCAGAGGTGGCCATATTGGATTTTTGTCACATAAGATCAGTGTTAATCAGTATACAAATTTATAGTTGCAAAGTTACGAGACACCCTGAAAATATAAATAGTAAACTAAATGTAACCATTACAACCTCAAATGCCTGACTGTTTATTTCCTTACCCCTGTTAGACACATTCATTTTAGTTATTAGTTTAGTTATTTAAGGTGTTTATATCATTGTTTTGTTATGATTATCTGTTAATCATTGACTTTTACATTTCTAATTAAATTGTTCATCCTTTCAAATCTTTTCTGCGATTTTAAATCACTAATTCTTATTTTATCTCACAAGCTATAAATATTTATATAGCTTTACAGTATAAGTATATAAACATGAGAACTTTGTCTTTTGCAGTACAACCTCTGATCATAGAATCAAACATTAAATCCTTTAAAATGCCATCAACCTCGTCAGAGCCACACAACTTTAGTAGATGTGTCATAAATGGACCAACAAACAAGACATCTTCTATATACTGTATTGACAAATTTCAGAATTCAACAAATTGAAGTGATCATTAATAACAACATCAGAAAACCACTTTTCCTCATCAACAGACAGGTCTGGAGCTCTTTCCGGAGAACAAGCCTTAGATTATTCAACCGTATCTGCATTATTGACAGCTCAATTTGTTTTATTAATTTATTCAGCCTATCGTTTTCTACAATAAACCTTCGGTTGGAAGCTAAGACTACCTCATAATCATTTAACAAACGGTCATGCTCACTTTTCAATTTTTTAAATACAATTTCAGAAGTTTCAAACTTAGCTAAACATTCTTGCAAAGTTGTAATATTATTTTCTAAAACATTTTGCTCATCAAGCAAACAGTCATTAGTGATGTTTGAGATGTCCATTTGTACACGGTGAGCAGATATTTCCTTTTCTCTTTGAACGTTGACGTCTAGAAGCTCTGACTCTAAAACTCGTAGCTGGTTCTGTATAGTATCCACTACCACATACGTCGTTTAATTTCATAAAAACAGGTGTTGCACTTTTTAGTTTTTACTACATCAGTGCAAATTTATAGAGGACAGTTGACAACTAGTTTATCCAATTGGAGGCAAAAAAATAATCACATCACCCTCAATTTCACTTGTTAAGTTAGTTCAGTCAAATAAAGAATCAAAATTGGTCATGCTAATATGGAAAAATATTATTAATAAAACAAGTGCCTTAACTTGCTCGCAAAAACGCAGTGCGTGAATGATAGGCTTGCGTCGTTTGCAACTTGAAGGCGTACTCAAAGTATGTCAGTCTTTCACAGTTGTCCATAAACTTAACTGCTATAATTAACAATAACCTTCATAAATTATCATGAAGAAAAATAAAGGAAGAATGAAATCTCTTCAACAATAATAAATTTAAAGCCCATTAACTCGTACAACAAATATATGTTTTTAGGGCCAAAAAGTATCGATCCCGCACCGCCGACCGTCAGCAGAGAGGCGGATTCAGAGGCGGGTGGCGTCACCACTACACTGCGGGTAACTGGCGGTGACGGTAGTTTCAATTGATTGATACACTGCACAACTCAAAACTACGATGACATCGTGCCGAGTGGCCATGATTTGTGTGATCTTTCTTGTAGTGCACAATGAGGTTATGTCCATTTACCGAACACAATTACTCTACTTACTGTGTTAAACCGTCAAACTGAACTACAAAAGTTCGAGAAATTAAGCACCTAACACCCTTGCTTAGGGCCCTGTATGATGTACAGGGGCGGATCCAGAGGTCAAGTTTGGGGGGGGGGGCGGTCACCGAAAGTTACCCCTTCCCCTCCCCCTGAGTGGTCCCTGGCACCCCTATTATTTTTACTTTCTCCCCCTTATACGTAGTATATGGAGAAAGTATTGTTTTCGTCAGAATTTTCGAATTTGAGTTGTTAGTGGAAATATTCGTTTTGGTGCTCCCTGAAGCCAAAAAAGTGGTTTTTTACTTTCTCCCCCTTATACGTAGTATATGGAGATAGTATTGTTTTCGTCAGAATTTTCGAATTTGAGTTGTTAGTGGAAATATTCGTTTTGGTGCTCCCTGAACCCAAAAAAGTGGTTTTTACGTGATGTCTGTGTGTGTCCGTGTGTGTGTGTGTGTGTGTGTGTGTGTGTGTGTGTGTGTGTGTGTGTGTGTGTGTGTGTGTGTGTGTGTGTGTGTGTGTGTGTGTGTGTGTGTGTGTGTGTGTGTGTGTGTGTGTGTGTGTGTGTGTGTGTGTGTGGATGTTTACAGAGCTAGAGCCCTAACCAATGGGCCGATTTTGATGAAATTTGGTATGTAGGTACTAATCCACGATATCCCCAGGAGTTTTTCATTTTTTTGAATTTTTGATTTTGAAGGGTAACTATCCCCCAAAATCCGCCAAAAAACATGAAAAATCCAAATTTCTCAAAAACGGATCTAACGATTTTGATTCAACTTTCGTGGTTTGTAGAACTTTAGATTTCCAACAAAATGACACCACCCGCATTTCTGGAAAAATTCGGGTTCAGAAATTACAGGACTTAAAACATCAAAAATTCAGTTTTTTGGATTTTTCATAAAAAATCATAAACGTTAAAAAAGATTACTATTCACCATTAAAAAGAGCTCAAAAACCTAAATAAATTAGTATTTTAAATTACTATTCTACGATAGCTAGTTGCGGAGAAAATTTAAATTTTCATTTAGCGGTAAACACAGTACGTTGTCCAATGTTATTCTTATGAGGAATACAAAAATAACTATTTCTCTCTTATTTACTGATCAATTTCATTAAAATTTGATATGCAGGTCAAGTTAGCATTGACCAACAGATGATGTTCGAAATGTGTTGCTATTTAACCCTGGGGGGGGGCAAAGGGGCATTTCCCTTCTCAAAACTACTGTGTGTAGCAACGGACTCTATAGTGCCTCCAAAAAAGCAATTTGGGAGGATATTTCTGAAAACAACTATTTTAGACAATTTTATGTACATTTATCTATACTTCATATTCTATATTTAGTAAATAACAAATATTTTTTTCATCAAAGTTTGGCTAAAAGGGAGAACGTATGTGTCAGTTTTCTGATACCGTTTATTTTAACTATATGAAATTATACAGCGAATGAAAGTAAGTTAACATAATATATCAATAACTTGTACTCAAGAAAAAAAGCAATCGAAAATTTATAAACAAGCTAAACAAAAATTAACTTTAGTTCTAATGCACCCGACCGTAAAAAAATAACAAATATTTCGGCATTACACTTTTTGCTACGTTATCTGTAGGCGTCTAAGAACAAGAAAGTTACCTAAATAAACAATTTATTGTAGTAGTTACCCACAAAAAACTATTTACAAAACGTATTTGAAATCAGCAATACTGAGCTATGCTACGCGAAGATACAATTTTAAATGAGGATGACAACCAAGATCAACGACTCTACCACATTTTTACAAAATAAAATACTTGGCGTATGAGCTTCCGTTTGCACGCAATTTAATCTTTGTTTCCTCTTATTTCATTACAGTACCTGGGGGGCCGAGCTTTGCTCGGGGAAGGCCAGTCAGTTTGTTTAGATGACTTGGAGTAATATTCCATCACTTCTCCCTACTGATAATAATATGTGTTTAGCTCATTTGCTTCTTTTCTACATTTTTAAGGTCACTCCAGTTGTTATTTATAGTTCAATGTCCCTTTATTTTAATTTACCACTCTATATTTGCAATCTTCACCCAAAGCTTTTAGTCTCTACTCTCAGGAAACCACATGTTAACAATTATGAGTATTACTTGACAGTTCTCTGGTTGATTATAAACAGCTGTTACAAAACCTTTGTTTTGATTTTAAACTCCATAAGACCAATGTTAATTTTTTAAACCTTTCATTTTCGTTTTTATAGATTTCTAGATTCTTTCTAGGTGTGAGACCTGTGTCTAGAACTTATTTTTATCCCAGAAATTAGTTATTTCCAACATTTGAAGGAAATCGTTGGTGCCGTTATTGAGATCAGTGTCACAAGGAAGCAAGCAAGCAAGAAAGCAAACCGTACTCATATTTATATAGTATATAATTCTAGGCACATTTTTTGCTTCTAGCCTAGCCACTGGATATTTAGTGCCTAGCAACGGATTTCGCGGTTTTACTCAAAAATCAAACATAACCTGTAAACAAAACACAGCTGACAGCAAACGACGGTAGGCGGGTAAAATCCAGTAAAAGATTATCACCGAATACAATGGCACTCAGCTTTTGCTGTGTGTGTAGCTAAAATCTACCTCCAAGACCATTTTGAAAATACTGAATTTTCGGTCTGCAAACTGGCAAAACTGCAAGAACTTCGCGATATTCGGGAATATCCATGTTTTTGTAAGATGCTTTTAGGTAAAAGAAGTGGATCTAAGTAATGTGATATATACTAAACTGGAAATTTATAATTGCACTTGCCATTTATCGAACGTTTAGGTGCATTAGTTTTAATTTTAATTTAACAATGTAGACGGGAGCGGCAAAATTTGACTCTCTGAACTGAACCGAAAAACGGGGTTTCGGGAGGCTTTTTTCATTTCGATTTATTCAAACTTTCATTGTATGTCTGGATAATAAAATAAAACACAATAATTCTTAGGTTGGGGGGCGACCGCCCCCCCCCCTTGGATCCACCCCTGATGATGTAGCACACATAACACACAACATTGGATTTAAAGAATTTATTCAGAATGTTTTACTTTAGCTAATTATTTACCTAAATGATTAAAATAAACGTTTTACACTTCAATTTCTATATACCTCCCTGATAAGTACTCTGATTTCAAGATTCAAGCAAATCGGATAATGAATAAAAAAATCGTTTTTATTGTATAGGATATGTTATAATACGTATATTCCTAGACGCTCAGTAAATGATCAAATCAGCGTTTTACTCACTAATTCCGAAATACCTCCCTGATACGTACACTGATTTCAAGTTTCAAGCAAATCGGATAATAAATTTAAAAAAATGTTTTAAGCTAAAGGCTTTGAATCCTAGACGATCGGTAAATGATAAAATCAGCGTTTTACTCACTAATTCCGAAATACCTCCCTGATACGTACACTGATTTCAAGTGTCAAGCAAATCGGATAATAAATTTTAAAAAATATTTTAAGCTATAGGCTTTGAATCCTAGACGATCGGTAAATGATAAAATCAGCGTTTTACTCACTAATTACGAAATACATCCCTGATACGTACAATGATTTCAAGTTTCAAGCAAATCGGATAATAAATAAAACAAAATTTCTTTTAAGTTATAGGATTTGAATCCTAGACGGTCAGTAAATGTTAAAAACATCGTTTTACTCCCTAATTTAGAAATACCTACTTAAAATACCCTGTTTTAAAGTTTCAGGCAAATCGGATAGTAATTTAAAAAAAAAACTGTGATTTGATGCTGTAGGATTTGAACCCCAGGCACTCGTTGCAAGGTCAGAGAATTGATTCTTTGGCTAATTTAAACATATTACTCTGATATGTTCTCAGATTTCAAGTTTCAAACAAATTGGATTGTTAATTTTAAAAAAAATCATTATATGCTATATAATTTTATTCCTGGACTCTCGGTTGGAGATTAAATTATCGTTTCTATGCTAATTCCGACCAAGAGCTACCCCCCTCCTCATTACAGTAGGTACTCTTATTTAAAGTTTATAGCAATATTTTATGGTTTGGAATTTGTTCCTTGACCCTGTTTCAACAAGTAATCTAATTTCACATTTGGGTTCCTAATAAATCAAAACAACGAATTTTATTTGAAAAAAAATAAATAAATCAAACACTCTTGGTTAAACTTTACAATTTAGAATATAACTGTTAATATGTTCGCCCATTTAAAATGTTTTTTCCCTGGATGTTCCTCTGGCCAGAACGAAATGGGATACTCTGTACAGATACAGGACATTTCTGACCGTTTATAAAGTAAAACAGTACAATTCTGACCTCCAGTTATACAATTCTGACCTGCCCGGTCAGAATCGTACGGGCCGGTCAGAATTGTACTGTTTCCATAATTGTATATATATATATATATATTTGGTATAAACGTGTAAAGCAGCATTTATGACTAAGGTCGAAAACCAGACAGATCGACCTATCCGAAGGGGTATTTTGGGGGGGGGGTTAACCCCAAAAATGGGGTTTTGAGCTTTCTACATATAATTTTTGAAAAAGTCAAATTTTAGTTTTTTCCATTGGAAGCAGCTTAGAAAGACGCACAATTTGGTGTTTTGATCATTGCTCTATGTCAAATGGTTACAGAGATATTGAAAGTGCTAAACACAGTACGTTGACCAATGTTATTTTTATGGAGAATAAGATAAATTAAATATCTCGCTTATTTATCAACTTTTTCTGATGACACTTGGTATATTGCTTCATATCGTTGTGTTCTATTGTTATTTGCACTAAAAAACATTTTTCGGCCGATAGTTCCAGTAGCAGCAAACCTGCGTACTCAGCCCCATGTTATTTATTCTGATGGAGAAAAAGTAACGTGTTATCTCCCTTAATAATGATCATAAATTAATATAATTTGGTATGTGGCTTAACCTACTTGAGTCATATTGATATTTGTACAAAACCAAATTTTTTGTGTTTCTTGCTTCAGCAAACCTGCATACGCAGCCGCCATGTTATTCTTGTGAAGAATAATTAAAATTTCATAAATCGTTTATTTATGAATGTATATTGATGAAACTTGGGTATGTGGCTTTATGTGGTATTAAGATACATATATTTTTATTGGAAATTCACTGAGTACGCAGGTTTGCTCCCCCCCCCCGATTTTATATTTTTGCCCCTCCCCAATTTTAAAATTTGCTCACCCCCGATTTTTATTTTTGCCCCCCTCTTCGATTTTTTATTTTTATTTTATGTCCCCCACTTTATATTTTTGCACACCTCCCGATTTTATTTTTTTTGCCCCCCCCCCGGTTTTATATTTTTGTTCCCCCCTTTTTATTTTTGTCCCCCCCAGATTTTACATTTTGCTCCACCCCCCGAATTTTTATTTCCCCCCACTTCGCATTTTTATTTTTATTTTATGTCCCCCCATTTTATATTTTTGCCCTCTCAATTTTATATTCCCCCCCCGATTTTATATTCTTGCTCCCCCCATTTCTATTTTTGCCCCACCCCCAATTTTATATTTTGCTCCCCCCCTTTTCGATTCTATATTTTTATTTTATGTTGTCCCCCTCCATTTTATATTTTTGCCCCCCCGATTTTATATTTTTTTACCCCCCCCATTTTAGCGAATTTCCCCTATAGGGAAGAAGCTATTACTGTAGGTCTCATGGTAAGACTTAAGCCCGAGATCATGATAACTTTTCATTTTCAGGTCGCCAGATGCCAAAAACACCATTCGTTCAAATTTGTATATATGAATATATATATATATATATATATATATATATGTGTTTGTGTGTGTGTGTGTGTGTGTGTGTGTGTGTGTGTGTGTGTGTGTGTGTTTGTGTGTGTGTGTGTGTCCGTAAGTACGATAACTCTCGTAAAAAAGGTCCGATCTTAATGAAATTTGGTGCAAATGTGTAAAGTACGATTTATTTGAACGAGTTCGAAAACCAGACGAATTGCACCATCCGAAGGGGGGTTTTTGGGGGGTTTTGTACACAAAAGATATTTTGGGGGTTTCCTCATACAATTTTTATTTAAATCAAATTTTAATTTTTACCATTGAATTCAGCATAAAAAACAAACAATTTGGTATTTTAATCATTGCTCTAAGTCAATTGGTTATTGAGATATTGAAAGTGCTAAGCACAGTACGTTGTCTAATGTTATTCTAATGGAGAAAAAGAATAATTGTATATCTCGCTTATTTATGAACATAAACTGACGTAATTTGGTACTTGGCTTCATCTGGTTGTGGTTTATTGTTTTTTGTAAAAAAAAATTGTCGCCTATGGTTCCCGTTGCAGCAAACCTGGGTACTTTATCCCCATGTTATTCTTATGGGAAATAATTAAAATGTTATATATCGCTAATTTATGAATGTATATGGATGCAACTTGGTATGTAACTTCACTAAGATGAGTTCTATTGAGATTTTCATAACACCCCATTATTTTGTGTTCTTGTTGCAGCAAACCTGCAACAATCCCCAATCCCCAATGTTATTCTTATGAAGAATAATTAATATTTTAAATATCGCTTGTTTGTGAATATATTTCTTAAGAATACTGTTAAGTGTTTTAATGTGTTATGTTATATATTCATTGGAAATTCGCTGAGTATGCAGGTTTGCTGCGACGGGGGTATTTATTTTCGTCCTACCCCCAATTTTATATTTTGCTCCCCCCCTCTTCGATTTTATATTTTATTTGATGTCTCCCATCCATTTTATATTTTTGCCCCCCCTCCCCGATTTTAGATTTTTACTCTCCTCCCGATTTTTATTTTATCCCTGCATATACTTGAAAACAGATTTGTATGTCCTGAATGTTTACAACCCAACTACCCAGCAGTGACCACAGATTGTGTGCTGTAGTAAGCCTAAAGGCTACCATAATTTAAAAATGCATGGGAAACGATTTCAAAAACCTTATTTGCAAGGGGTAGGGTGGAGGTGGAAGTCCTTCAGCCCGTTTATGGGGGGTGAAATCTTTTTGATTCTTAATGTTATGAAATAATATAACGGCATTATGCATGCGAGTTTGATCAGAATCGGTGCATTGATAAGTAATTTATAAGGTGCTGTTTATTCCACATAAGGAAAGCATTGGACAACGTCCTGTGTTTACCGTTATATTTATCTCTGAACCAGATTTTTTAGAGCAATAATTCCAAATACTTAATTGGATTTTTTAAACTTTTTCTTATACTGTAATTAATCCGAACATTTAATTATTTTCAAAATATTTTTTGATAAAGGGTAAAACCCCATTTTTGGGAAACAAACTCCCCCCTAAAAAAACCCGTTTTAAAATGTACCGATTTTTCTGATTTTTGAACTCGATAAAATTAATGCTGTTTTACATATCTGTACTAAATTTCATAAAAATCGGACCATTTTTATGAGAATTACGATGTAACTTACATACAAACTTATCATTTTGGCCGCCATCTTGAATTACTCATTCCCAGATGGTCGTACAGTTTGTGTCCCGGCATTTTTCTATTTGGTACGTCATACGTCATAAGTAGGAAATTTGCCAAGTTCCGGTGGTAGCCGGAAATGCAGAATTCTAGCACTTATTTCTGCCAAGCTGCCCCACAATAAATTGTTGTCCATGAAGTGTTTTGTAAATAACATAAAGTCTGATCCCAGCTACTTTTTAATCACGCTAGTTAGACAAGTTTTGATTTTTGTACATGTCTCTGTTGCAGTTAAAATGCTGAAAGTTGCTAGCCTTACTGCCACTCAGGACAAGACCAATTGGCTAATTAAATTACAAATTTTGCTTTGATTAAAAAACAAACTATTTATTCTGACTGCGCAACAGAAAACAAATGCTATCCAAACGCACCTAATTGGTTAATCTTACAAAACTAATTGTGTTCTTATATTAACGAATATTTAAACAATTTCGATGAAACCGAAACTAAAATGTGGTTATTCATTTCAAACACAAGATTTTGGATTATATTTAGTGGTCGGTAAATAATTATGATTATTTATAAGATTATTGTTGTACAAAATGCGGTATTGATGCAGTTAAAGGAGCTATTTATCTAGCTTAGACAGGACATCTATTTTGTCAGGTTCAGTGGTTCGCAATTCACTAAACAGCCAATAGTGGTCCAGGTAATGCAAGTTTTCGCTTCCGAGGTTTTCACCGCATCTACATTGCATGCTCCGTGGGACTGATTGAGAGCTCATTCTGCTTTCTCTGACAAGATGAAAAGGTTCACAGTATTGCCCTGTGACGCACCTTCTTGTACCAAACTTGCTTGTGCAAAATTATTTTAATAGTTTTTTTGTTGTCTTGATTTCCAAAGGGAATTTAGCTTGAATTCGAATGAAATAGCATTCTAAAGCTAGTCTGTAACAAACACGTGATTGTCGTGTCTTATGAATACCCTCCAACATTACCATCACTGTTTGTATTTACGGTAGCAAGTTTGCGATAGAAAAAATAACCAAGATACTTGTTACCACAAATTTATTGATTATTATTACATCTGCACACCTAAACGCACGTTTTTCGTTTATAATATGTGGGGGTCAGTCTTAAAAAAACCTTGTTGTTTAAAAAGTTTACATGTAGCGTATTATGAATATAGATAGATAGATGTACTCTTGCTATGATTACCTGCCCAAAATGTATTAACAGCTGTAAATCAAACAACATTATTCTCCATGTTAATCGTATGGGCGAAAATCAAACTTTCAGGCCGGTATAAATAAAGAAAACTTATAATATTTATATATATATATATATATATATATATGTCTTATATATATATTGCTGTCTTATATATATATATATTGTTATATATATATATGGGTGTCTTATTTCTGATTACCTGTCCATTATGTCCACAGCTGCAATTATTTTGGTGGAAAAACAAACGAAACATCTGGGTTTTTTTAATAAAACAATTGGAAATGTTACATTTTCAGTATTTTGCAATACTTTCAATTTTTATGGGGTAAATCGAAAATCTAAAGCCAGTTTGCACATCTGCAAACGCACGTTTTGGTGTGTAATATGTGGGGATAAGTTTTAAAACAAAAAAGGCCTTGTTGTTTACAAAGTTTGCATGTATAGCGTATAATAATAATATAATTTTATCTGTTACCAATACGTACGATAATTGTTAACTTTTATTAAAAATGCAGGTACATGAGCAGTGTAAAACTAATATATCTGCTGAGTAGGGACTGCAGGCACCAGAAGGTGGGGGTTGTACTGAGTATTTGATGTCATGAACCCGCCTGCGGCACTACATGACCGCGCCAGATTGGGTCTCATGAACTCCGATATACTACGAAATAAATATGTACTGTTGATCAAAATTATTGAATATGGCAAATATAGTGAATACTGAATGTTTATAATTTCAAGACTAAGTAGGCAATATTTCTTATTTTAAGGACATTTATTTTTGGGTATGTTACTTTGACTATGCATACCGACCCAAATGACACTTTTAATTATCTTACGTAGAATTTAAATAAAACACACTATGAACAAAATTACTTACAACTATGAGAGTCTAAAACTGAGTTTTCCTAGGAGCAGAACTTTTCGGTAGCGGAGCGCGGAACGCGGAGATTCTCCACGCGTAGTTTCAGCTCAGCGGAATTCTATTTTCCTAGACACAGACTTTTTCGGTGACCGCAGAATAACCTAGCTCGTTTTGGTTGTTACTGTTGCGGGGATAACACCAAGGGCAATAAAACAAAATAATATGTTCTTAAATGTAGGTCTCTTTTAACAGACAACGTACTGTGTTTAGTATGTTCAATATCTCTTCAACCAATTGTCGATTAGCTATAATATGTAAAAGAACAGAAAGAAAAGGTTATAATTTGTTTTTCAATTTTTAAACAATTGAGATTTTACTTTGAAAACAAAAACAATAAAACTGTCTATTACTTAAGCTAAAATAACTGACGGAGAGCGGGCTCCTCTGCTCCGGAAGTGGACAAAGCTAATCCGCGGTGCGGCGCGGAACAATTCCGCTGTCTAGGAAAACAGCGCCATTTGATTACATGATGAGAAGAGGCCGGCGTTCTCCGCTCTCCGCGTTCCGCTCTCCGCTTCCGAAAAGTTCCGCGCCTAGGAAAATCCAGCTTAACAGTTCTCTGTAGTTATATCTAAACACATACTCTGGGCTTGAAAAACACATTTCGCTATGTCCAATCAGTGAATGTCAGTGACATTTAGTATGAAAAAAAATATTGTAATCTTTTAACTAGGAATTATTCTAAAAGTTACCAAATTTCAGATGTCCCACCAGCAGAGAAGCAAGTTACACTCCAATACAATAAATAATTTTTCAGTTACAATAAATGATACGTATTTAACTAATAACATGCTGAAATTCCCTCAACTTTGTTGTTGTCTGTCCACAAAACAATCTAACTTCTTGAACTCTGACAGAAGAGAGATTCAACAGGTATGCAGGTTATATTAAAAAATCAAATTGTATTGCCTGTTTTTGTTCATTGGTTAAAAACATACTTGTTAAAATTAACTTTCTGCTTATACATTTTTTAAGGTTTAAAATCAACGAAAAAATGCTCCAGCAAAATCAGTTGTGTTGTTATTACATAATAAATAAACAAAAGTTCAACAGTCAAAGACAAATTACGAAGGCACATATATTTCTAAAAACAAAAATCTACGTTGGGCAGATGATAATTTCTGAAACATACATGTTTACTTCTAGCAAATTTCCCACTTTTCATTTTGAAGTGTCAAAACACCATTCGTTAAAAACTGTATATAGATATGTTTGTGTGAGTCAGTAGGTGGGTGCGATAACTTTCATAAAAAATAGTCAGATTTTGATGAAATTTGACAGAAACGTGTAAATCTACATTTATGACTTTGAGTTCGAAAACCAGACAGACCGCCCCTTCTGAAGGGATATTTGGGGGGAGAATTTTACCCCCAAAATTATTTTTTCAAGTTTTTTACTTATAATTAAAAAAAAAAAATCTTTAGGTTTTTCCATTATATTTATGTTAAAAAGACAAATAATTTAGTGATTTAATAATTCTTCTACGTAAATTGGTCATAGAGATATTGAAAGTGCTAAACACGGTATACTTTGTACGTATGTACACTTTGAAAAAGAACAAACAAATTAAGTTTCTCTTGTCACTAGTGAGATGATTTTAGTGAAAAGTTGTGCAATATTGGGATGTTAGATATTCCAAAATATTATAAAACCAGTAATAAATGTGGCTGTCACATTAATAATAAATTTGGTGATTCCCACTTAGTTAACACGACTCTGTTAATAGTGGAAGCCTGTTTGCGAGGGATTACAGAACATAGCTTAATTAGAGCTCACAGTGAGGCTGGCTAGCTACTGTAGTTTGACCAATTTAATGTCACGTGTCCCTTCTAATGTGAACCGATACTTGGACAGGAGTGCATGTGCGGAGAGGGAGGTGAACGGATCTCTTGTACATGCTGATTTTTTGTGAATCTTCTTATCGAATCGGCTATTAAAATGCAGAAAAAGCAATAATATAGAATAAATGACACACATTGAAAGGGGGTGAGCGTTTGGAACCAAAATTATTTTGAGATCGGAAATTAGCGAATAAAAATCAATTTAACACGAATAAAGTTTTATATAACATTTACGAGCAATTAGTGATACAAGTAAGTTGCATTCTTCACCTTACTGCCTTCAGTTTGTACTGGATTTCTCTTTTGCATTGCTATATACATTATAGGGATCAATAGGATCTTCAATTAATTATTTCTGAAATACCTTTTATAAGTATTTTATAACATTTGACTATACAATGTGTGGTTCTCGATCTTCATGTGAAAATTCACAAGAAAATTATAGCAGCGAATTAGCTCACCATATTAATAGACTACGAATTCCCAGTGAAGCCAGGTTCTTAAGTTTAATATCCCAAGCAGTTGGAGGAAGTCACTTAATACTATTATTAAATAGGTTATCTTTCCTCGTGAGATAAGTTCTATGTTTAACTCACCCTGTTTGTCAGCCAGTGGCGATAGCTTTGTAGCAGATTGGTGCTTTCAGTTTAGTTTCAGTCTGTTTGATATCCCAAAGTTAATTTTGTTTTGAATTCTATTCGGTATTGGTATGTTTTCAAAAATTCATCTTGTGGGTCATATCTACTATATAACTCAAGCTTTTTTCTATAATGACATACCAACTTACTACTTTTTACGCGATAAAAACCCTCACATAATTAAACTAGGTGTTGCAATATGGCTCGAAGTGGGCAGTTTACTCACGGCAGTATTATCACCGCACCGTTATCGAGTGACTCGTGACTGAACCCAGAACAGACTGGACGGCCTCGGGCCGGCGCACAGTGTGGATATTCTAGCAATCTAGTGGGATTTTAATACAATTCTGAAGGTTAAGTAAACACTTTGAAATTGTTATCTCTAGATAAAAAAACATCAGAAATTATTCCAAAATATTATGTTTTTTATATTATCTACTTCATTGAGGTATGGAGCATTATCCTATCTGATTCAGATACGATTGCTCAGTCTCCACCGCTTAGATTGAACGTCAGTTTTTAGGTGCGTCTCAAACTGTGCAGTTTACCATTAACTGACCAGCTACTTGTCATTTTATTCTGTCGTGTTTTTGTGAAGTTTTGCGATTTCTTTCTGGTTAATGAGTTAGTTATTTTAGCGCAGTGAGTGTTTTCAAGTTGTGTGTGAATTGTTATTACTATTTATATTTAGCAAGGAAAATTTTTAGTATGTGGTAAAATATGATGAACATTTTAGTCGTGTGTTACAAACGTTTCTTCAATATAATATACCAAATTTGGCTGCCTATACCTGCCTTTATGTGAATTGTAATTTTTTTGTAATGGATCACATCATCCCAAAATCGGGGCTCTTCGAAATTTGGTGTCAAAACAATAAAGAGAATAAATTTGACAATTTATTTTCACATGTAATAAACTCATATGGTGATTTGGACTTAAGTGATGACATTTCTTCACAAGTAAACAGTATTTTAAGAAGTCTGTGTCAGCAAATCGACATTCGATGGCAAAAATGCCACAGAACCGAGCAACGTTTTTAAAAAATAATGGGACACGGCTTAAAGGCGATTCAGATTTTCCCATCTGTGTTTTGGGAACTCAAATTTCAACCTCCGTTGAAATGTCTACCCATGGAAGGCCACCGAAATAATTTGCTGAATGTTGCGATAAGACTAAGCGCAGGAAAGCGAAAGAATTGGTGCAAAACAAATCATCAGAAGAAATTGTTGTAATTTCCGAATCAAAATTATTCCAAGAAGGAAAACGCGAATTAGCAGCAATCTTTAAGGAACTTTTGAATCTTCGCCCCAACGAGGAACTAAGTTAAAACTGCAGAATTGATGCAAAGCCAGGGAAAACTATCTTCAGAAGAGGCACTTGCCTTAATGATTGATGCGAATCTATCGACAAACCAATATTGTGTAATTAGAGAGCAAGGAAACAGGTTAGTAAAAAACATGTACCCCTCTTATAGTGCTATCAAAGAATCAAAATCACAATGTTATCCATCCAACATAATCATAAATGAGAATAGAGTAGACATCTGTATGCAATCTTTAATTGATCACACATCTCAAAGGGTATGTTTAGCTCAACGAGACGTTTTCGAAGCAATACCAGACCTGCAGGACTGATAAAGTGGGGATGTGATGGATCCCATCAAAGCCGATACAAACAAAGATTTTCGTCTGAAGAAACAACTGATGAAAATATGTCCAGTTTTTCTATGGTCCCTATTCAATTATATGGACAAATCGAGCACTTAAAAAAATTATATGGCAAAACCCAGCCCCTTCTTCTACCCTTTACTGCAGACCAATCAAATTCTTGTTTGCTAAAGAAACCTCAGAACTCATTCTAAATTAATGTAAAAGAGTGGAGTATGAAATATAAAACCTCAATTCTACTATAGTTGAACTGGGTGAAAGTGTATTTGTTATCAAACCCATCCTAGTTTTAAGTATGATTGATGGTAAAGTTTGTTCAGCACTATCCACTTATAGTTCACCTCAAGCTTGTTTTTTGTGTGGGGCAACACCAAAAGATATGAATAAGCCTAAAGTAATTTCTGAAAAGACTATTGATGAAAAATCACTTTCATTTGGCCTTAGTCCTCTACACTTCTGGATAAGATTCATGGAATGTGTACTTCACATCTCTTATAGACTGCCTTTGAAAGTCTGGCGAGTTATGGGTGAAGAAAAAAAAAAAATTTTAATGAAAGAAAAAAACATATTCAGGAGACATTTAAAAATGAAATGGGTCTCTTGGTAGATATGCCTACACAACAAGCAGGCAACACTAATGACGGGAACACTGCGCATCGATTTTTCCGTAACGCTGATAAATCAGCATAAATTACTGATATCGATCTCCGTTTAGTAAAAAGATTTCAAGTCATATTATAGGCTCTGAACTGTGGGTACTATAAACACTCTATAAACTCAAACGCCCTTGAAACTCACACGAAAGAAACATTGGACTTGTATTTGAAAAATTACTAATGGTACCCCATGCCGAGTTCCGTTCACAAAATATTGTGTCATGGTGCTGCGATAATAGTATTATTCCCATTACCCTGCTTTCTGAGGAGGCGCAAGAATCACGAAACAAGGACAACAGGAGGTATCGGGAGTTATTCACAAGAAAATCCTCCAGAATTGCTACGAATACAGATCTCGTCCATCGACTCCTCATATCATCAGACCCATTCATTGCAGCAAAAAGACACGTACCTAGAAGAGGTTCTAGGAAGGTTCTCTCACGAGATGTAATACCTTTGCTTTGTGCAGAACTTTTGGAATGCGTCTCCAACGATGATGACAGTGAAGGATAATCCTCACGTGAAAGTGATTGACTCAATACCACAGCCAATGAATATTTTGGTATGTACAAGCCAACAAATACATTTTAAATTTAAGTTGGTATCTTAATTTAATCCCTTTTAGCTATTTATTTCAGACACATTATTTATGACGACAGGTATACATTAGTAAGCGTATGTTATCGGATGCACGAAGTAAAATCCGTACAGTAACAATGTTCACGTAAAGTCATGACATACATTTTATAACCTATTATTTTAGCTGTTTTTTTTTATCATGATTAATAATTTAGTGGTTAGTGGTTATAGTTTGTTTTAAATTTTCTAGTTTTGAGAAATTCCAGTGTGTTTTAAAATGTCACTAATTATCTTGTAATTGTTTTAGTTATACTGTATTGTTTTACAAGTATAAAGTTGTATAAAATAGTTTGCCATATCAACTAACTGTTTTTCGTTTGAAAGGTTTAAGTTAAGTATAATTATAATAAAAAAACATATCTACGGGAATATTTAATATTTATAGTTTTGTAATTAAAAGGTTTTGCTCTTATTTAATTATCTTTATAAAAAAACCAGTATATATAAAGCTAAAAATTTGTAATCATACTTTAAATCAACCAAATTACCACGTTCCACATTCTGATACCTTCAATAACAATTATTTGAATAAAAATAGTCAAATAACAACCAGTATTATCATATTTGAATTTTGTCCTCCTAGATACAACAAATATCACACTGTGCGGTGCGGCGGCGTAAACCAATCAGTAAACCCAGTTAATTTAAGTTTGCCTGTGGTCATAACATAACCATGTTTTATTTATGTTGTCTTAACTTAACCAGAGACGCATATGAGGACCATGGACCATCACAAACAAATTTACCAAGAGATTCTTACGCTTTTGCCACCTATTTTATGACCACACATTAGGCTGTATACAGTAAAAGCAATTGTACTGTATTGGGTTTCCAGTTATTCCTGGATTTGTGTGTTTAACAGTTTTAAAGTCTTGTCCTTGTATTTTATCAACTAACTAAGCTACAACTTGTAGTATCTCCATCTATCTATCAATAAAAAGTACGTTATTGTGTTCCTCCTTTATCAATTAAAACTGAATGGATTAATGCAGGTTAAGGGGTTTTACCGGTTCAATCGCTGTCCAAACACGAGAAACAATCTAACACTAATACATTAATCTGACTACAAAAACGTGTGTCTCTGGTCTGTGGTTTGGCATAGTTCTAATATTCAGCGAATTTCCAATGCATATATATATTTCCACTACTACATAGAGTCACTTACCAAGTTTCACAAAAACACATATAACATTTAATATATTCTCCATAAGAATAACATTAGGGCTGAGTACGCAGGTTTACTGCAACGAGGAAGATAAGAAATGTGTCTTTTTGTAATAATCAATAACTCAACCTGGTGAAGCTACATACCACGTTTTATTAACTTAGGTTCATAACCAAGGGATATATCAAACTTTACTTATTCACCATATGAACAACATGGGGGCCGAGTATGCAGGGTTGCTGCTACGGGGAAATCAACAAAAAAACAATTGTTTGAACAAATATCAATATACCACAACTAGTTGAAGCCACATGCCAAGTTTCATTAATATACATTCTTAAATAATCGAGATATAGAATTGTTTTTATTTTCCATAAGGATAACATTGGACAACGTACTGTGTATAGTACTTTGAATATCTCTGCAATGGTTAAACATAGAACAACAATAATAAAACCAAAATGATTGCTTTGTAGAACTAAACCTATTGGTAAAAATAAATGTGAAGTTTTTAGTAGTATTATTTGAGGAAAATCTAGAAACCTTTTTCCCATAAGATTAACAGGGGAAATTTTCTGGATGCGTTTTTTGACTTTCTCCAAAACCACTTAACCTAGGTTAATGATTCAAGATAATAAATTATTTGTTTTTTAAGCTCTATAAAATGACTATAACCAAAATTGAGTGTTTTTAGAATTTTAGGGGAAAAATTCAAAAACTGATTTTTGAAAAAAATAAAACCCCCATAAACCTCCTTCCTATAGTCCGGTCGATCTGGTTTTCACACTTAAATTCATAAATGCTACTCTTCACATTTGTGCCAAATTTCATCAAAATCGGGCGTTTCTATCAAAAGTTAACGAGGTAACGGACACATGTACATAGCTGAACTGATTAGTAAAAGAAAATGTGAGGTTTACGTTAAAATTAACTGAGGAATAGCCAAAAACCTTTTTCCCAGAAGATTAACATGTGAGATTGTATGAGCAGGTTTTTTTGTATTTTCTCCACAACCACTTAACCTAGGTTAACAATTCTGAATACGATATTATTTGTTTTTAAGCTCTATAACATAATCAAAACCAAAATTAAGTGTTTTAAAAATTTAAGGGTAAAAAAAGGAAAAAAAGATTTTTGGAAAATTTAAAACCCCCATAAACCCCCCTTCCCATAGTCAGATTTTTCTGGTTTTCGAACTTAAAGTCATGAATTAGTAGAGGAGATGTAATGTTTAGGGTTGAACTAATTACCACAAAAATAGAATTTGGTTTATTAAGTTCTTTGATGGTGTCCTCTAGCAATACTAAAAGTCTAGAAAAATCTGACTATGCAAAATGTGCTTTTTGGCCGCCATATTGAAAAAAACTTTAAAATTTAAAAAAATCTCAGAAAGTCATGTTTGATATAAAATTTAAGAGAATTTTATGCTGAAAACGAATATTAAATTGGTTTTTTGGTGTGTGTGAATGTAGTCTTATATAAAGGAGGTAAAAAACATCATCGTGACTGCGGAGAATAGATCTGCTGATCCGATCCAGCTGTTACAACAAAGGCTCTATTATATACAGGTTGAATCAACTGTTCACACTTAACCTCACTTCTGGATGACATCTAACAACACTTAACGAGTATTTAAAATCGAGTTTCTTAAATTCTTTCTTACAAAAATATCGTACGACACCGTGCGAGATGTATTTCTCATTTGTAAATTATCTATACTAATAAAGTTGTGCATGTATGTCTTTGGGTCCCAGGTGATTTCGATAACGGCACCTCTAAACTGCTCCCATTCCATACCACGTTGTAGAGCACCAAATAATTTTAGATTAGTTTTTCCTCTAACGTCAGGGCTGCGCCCCATTGGCGTCAAAAGTTGCCATGTTATTCTTATGTATAAAAGGCTTTTTCTCGAAATGGCTTGAAAACGGCTCTTCAAACCTGCTCCCGTACCATACCACGTTGTTGGGGGGCTAACGGTCTTTGGATAACTCTTTCGCGACCTCAGGGCTCTGCCCCACTGGCTCCTCCTATCACTCTCCGACGTCCAATTTGGATGTGTGATGGTTCTTTGAATTTGTTTTATAAAGCCGCATGTCTTGGATCTTTAATGATTTCCCAGCGTTGTATACGACCTCCCCCCAACCTTATAGAGCTCCACCCCCCTGACAAAATTTCCATGTTATTTGTTCAGTTTTTCTGTGTGAATTCAGTCAATAGTCATTGATCTATTACTCTCGGGTAGCCTTAGGGCTCCACCCCAGTCGCTAAAATATAATCATGGTTATTCTTATGAAAAAATTAGTGCTCCAGGTTATTGCGAGTATTACTATGGATACGATTTCCCAAACTAAAAAGTTGTTATGTTATGGGGAAAATATAACAGCAGCTAAAAATACATACAAGCCACTGGAAGAGAAGACATTTCCTACGTGAGCGCTGCCAGGTGTAAAACTTTGAAATATCACGCCGAGCGCTACCCTTGGCAAATTTTAAAATCACAGCGCCGTCTAATGCTTGATGAATTATTGTATCTGTTACTTAGTTTGATGCGCTATGGTAGTCTAAAGGATATGGCACTGGATTCACGATCATGCGGTCCCAGGTTCAATTCTACCTTTTTGTGTTTACTTTTTGAGGTACCGTACCAATTTTCGTTATATTTTACACAAACCCATTTTTGTAATATGTTACAAAGAAAAGAGCCGCCATACAGCGCTCTGCGGAGTTAGGTTTGGTTAGTTTACTATCATTTTGTCATAACCGTAGTGGGGTGTAAACTAGAAAGTTGAGATTACTACACTACTACTATGCTCCCCCCCCCAGGAGAAACTCAACTCAACCCCTTGAGCAAAGCTCGGTCCCCCTCCCTGCCCGTCCTCCTTCCACTCCGCCTCCCCCTCCCTTCCACTTCCAATCACATTTTTCTAACCTATATTTCTGCAGTGTTACCAACTTTTTCTGCGTAGTGTTGTCAACCTTATTTGTTAAGATTACGTCACGCTAAGTAAATTATGCTGGTTGTTATACGTGTATATTTATGACGTCACGCTACATTCGTTTGCTACGCTCAGCCCCCCTCACACTGTTTACATATATTTTAATTCCTTGTTTTTTTCTGTTTAAATATATTAGTAAAATATGAAGTAGCACTACAGGTGTACCAGAGCAGACTAAAATAAAAACTATACATTTATAAAATAAAAATTTATATTGTTATGTAGTGATCCCCCTCCCCCACATAACGCAACATAACACTACGTCATATCCCCTCCCCACCATAAGTGCGTTACGTAATATGTGTATGGCAGTAACTGTCAAAATTACTGAGAGCTCTCCACTTCTCATTGGCAAAGGACCCTTCCTCTCTAATAATGTAAAAAAACAGCGTCTTATAACCATGCTTAGAAAACACCTAGAAGCGAATGGCCTCACTGTTATTCATGCTATAGATGATGCTGACAATCTAATTGTAAAATCAGCACTGACCTTAGCAGGGTGAAATCATGTAATAGTTGTTGCTGATGAACCTGATATTCATGCACTTTTGATGTACCATAACACAAGAAATATTTGTTTGTATATAAGAAACGTGACATTAAAATTATGCAAAATGTGCTTGTCGAAAAGGGTTACAAAACTATTCTCTTTTGACATGCTGCAATAGGATGTAATACCACTAGCTCCTTATATGGTAAAAGTAAATCGGCAGCATATAAACATTTTCTGACATGTGAGGAGCATACCTATAGCGCTACTCTGTTTGGATCAGGAAATAAAATGCAACAAGAGATGAGCTCACAGGTATTGGCAATAAAGCATTGGTATCATTGTACGGTGAAAATCCAAAGACAGAGACTTGGAACCAACTACAACATAAACTCTACCTAAAAATTCTGCTAAAAGTTAATTTAATATTGCACGTTTGCCACATACTGCTGCTGTTCATCATCTTCGACGCGTGTTTCCTAATTTAGACTGGAAAACTCTAAACACCAATGCTAATAATCCAGGGGAGTGGGGTTGGACAAAATTAGGAAACCAACTGCAGCATGTACTAAGTGAAATGGGGCCTGCACCAGAGAAATTTTACACATGCAAAACTAAAACAAATGAGCCGTATGGCACTGGCAGGTCTACATGTCGGCGATATGGTGTTGGATAGTTTTATGTAGTCACCTCTCAGGTAGAGAGTGCACTAACAGAAATTGAAATAGAGGAAATGACAGAAGAGTACTAGATATTGATGTAAAATTGCAGAAATAAATATAATGAAATTGCGTTATAACATGCATTTTTATTGATAATCACCTAATTTCTAACACTGCTTTAATTATATTTTTTCCACCATTTTGTTTTTTGTTTTTATTTTCAAAAAACAAATGCCATATCATTTTTCAGCATGAAATTACCTTTAACTTGATACCAAACATAACTTTTTACGATTTTTTTCAAAATTTTCATATTTTTCCAATATGGCGGCCAAAAAACGCATTTCGCATTTTTGTCTAGACTTTTAGTATGTTGAACAGACACCCTCAAGGAACTAAAAAATTAAACTCCGCTTCTGTGGGAATTAGTTCCACCTAACACCTTTTTTTTCCTATATCTCCTGTACTAAATGTCACTTTACACATTTGAGCGAAATTTAATCGAATTCGGACATTTTTTACTCAAATTATCGCATTCATGGAATATATAAGTAGATAATCACATGTCACTTCTAGCTTAAAAAGTGGCAAATACAGAAAACGAATGTAAAATATATGTTTCCGAACAATATAATGAAATATTACTTAATTATTTATAATTTTTTAAAAAATCAGCAAATTTAAACAAAAACCAGTAAGTAAAAAATTCAATATGCAATATAATTTAAAAATGGTAAATACAATACCCCCGTAGCAGCAAACCTGCGTACTCAGCGAATTTCCAATGCATATATATGTATCTTAATACCACATAAAGCCACATACCAAGTTTCATAAATATACATTCATAAATAAACGATTTATGACATTTCAATTATTCTCCATAAGAATAACATGGCGGCTGAGTATGCAGGTTTGCTGAAGCAAGAAACACAAAAAATGGGGTTTTATACAAATGTCAATATAACTCATGTTGGTAAAGCCACATACCAAATTTCATTAATTTATTTTCATAATGAAGGCAGATAACACGTTACTTATTCTCCATAAGAATAACATGGGGCTGAGTACGCAGGTTTGCTGCTGCGGGAGTCTTGGGTAAAAATTGTTTTTTTTGAGCAAATATCAATGGTCCACAACCAGATGAAGCCGTATACCAAGTTTCGTCAATATACGTTCATAAATAAGCGAGATATAAAATGTTTCTTTTCCTCCATAAGAATAACATTAGACAACGTACTGTGTTTAGTACTTTCAATATCTCGGTAACCAACTGACGTAGAGAAATGATCAAAATACCAAATTGTGTGTTTTTTAAGCTGAATCCAATGGGAAAACTAAAATTTGACTATTTCCAAAATGATATATAAAAAATTCGAAAAACCCATTTTTGGGGTACAAAACCCCCCCAAAATACCCCTTTGGATAAAGCGATCTGGCTGATTTTCGAACTTAAAGTCATAAATATTGCTTTACACGTTTATACCAAATTTCATCAAAATCGGATAATTTTTACGAGAGTTATCGTGCTCACGGACACACACACACACACACATATATATATATATATATATATATATATATATATATATATATATATAGTTTCGAACGAATGGTGTTTTTGGGGTCTGGGGACCTCAAAACGAAAAGTTATCATGGTCCCGGGCCTAGGTCTTACCATGCCGACTACGGTAATAGCTTCTTCCCTATAGGGGAAATCCGCTAAAAATCAGTAAATTTAAATAAATTTAAATAAAGTCAGAAAATTTTAAACAAAGAAGTAAATTTTAATGAATAAAGTAAATTTAAACAAAATCAGCAATTTTTAACAAAATCAGCAAATTGTACTCAATATACAACATTTTTTTTTAAACCAGTAAAAATATAATTTCTATAATGACTTATTCAAATAATATTTTACTCAAATTTAACTAAATCTGTATCTTTATCTTTAAAATGTAACAATCAAATGTAAATTTTCTTTTTTGTTTAATTCTTTAATTTTTTCATCGATAATATTTAAAAATCGATTTGGCAAATTTGTTTTACGATCTTCTAATTCTACAATAATTGTATAACCATATTTATCTTTTGTTCTTTCAAATTTTTCAATTTTATATTTCTTATTCAAATTTACACTTTTTAATGATTTATATATTCTTTAAATCTTAATTCACCGATATTATTTTATTTTAATTAAATTTCTTCTAACAGATCCATATATTAGAAACAAATTTTAATCAAAAATATTATTATTTTATTTAATGAATTTTTAATCAAATTAATATAAGTTTTGTGAATATTTGTTTGTAAATGTTGTGAATAGTTATAATTTCATTAAATATCTCTTCCGCATTCCCATTGTTTTGTAATCATAAACAATTTTCTAACACATTTAATACAAATTGGATATTTCTATCCCTACGAAAAGAGTGTTATGTAAATTTTCTATATTTTTGATTTCTTTAAAATTATTACACATTTTTCACTTTTTTCATTTTTTATTTTCATGAATTTTCTTATATTCTTTACAAAAAACATAAACCATCTTTATTATTTTTATCTTTATTAAATTCTGTAATATGTTTAAATTCTTTAACCTAAAACATTACTTCTCCATTTATTATGAAATTTTGTTTATAAATTTGTTTTCTTTAATTCATAATCATAAAAACTACCAATTATAAATTTTCACTATTCAAATCTTTTATGTTATAAGTAACAGGATTTGTGTTATTTATTCGAGAAATTACAAATATTTCTCTTGACCAATTATTTTTATATTTGTTTGCAAATGTTGATTTTTATTTCCAATTATAACTCTTTCATTAATTTTAAATTTTCATTAATTGAAAAAATTTGGGGCTTTGTATTAAAAAATGTATTGTTTTAAATCTTTTTCGCTTTCTTTATTTACATCGGTTCGTTTAATTTTAATTGTTGAATGATATCAATTATTATAATCTTTAACTATTTTAAGTAAAATATCAATCCATCTAAAATTTTTATTAATTTCATACTACTTTAATTTTTTCAATTTGTGTTCTATTATATCTTTCAATTATACTTGATTTTTCTTTATTTTTTGTTTTATATAATTTTATTTTATATTTGTTTAGTATTTCATTAAAGTCTTTATTTATAAACTCTAAAACTTTATCCGTAAGTAATAAAATTTGAGATTTATGACCAATTTCTATTGCATTTTTTTTTATTTCTTCAAATACTTTTCATACGTTTTTTCCATCTTTTTTCTTCAATGGTTTTGACCAAACATGCTTAGAAAATGTATCAATAACCTTTAACATATATTTAAGACCATTATTTTCTTTTTCATAATTTTTCATTATTATTAAATCTGCTGCCCATAAATCATCAATTACTAATGTAATTATTTTTCTTTTTGTCTAATCGGAGCATGAATTTCATTTGCATTAATTATTTGTTATTTTGTATTTAATTTTTTTTTTATAATTGGCTTTATTTCTTTTTCCATAATTTTACTTTTATTTGTTTTACAAATTGAGCATTTTGCAGCAATTCTATACAAACCATTTTTCATTTGAACCATTTCTGGATTGATATTTTTTTTCTTACATTTATGACAATGAATTGATTCTTCCATTTAAATATACAAAATTATTATATAAATGGATATGTGCTATAAATGTCATAATCAAACGTATTTTACAATTATTGAAAAATGCGTTTGATGTAATATATGCAAGAGAATTATTTATGAAAAAAGGTAAAAAAATAATAAAAATGAACATTTAAAAAATATTTTAAGACAATTTAATCATTTTCAACCATATCTAATGCACCAATTATGTAATAAAATATTTATATCACGCATTACAAAAAAAAACAATTTTTATGTAACTTCAAAAACTATAACACGATTTTTAAAAGAGAAAAACATAAAAAGTTGGATATTTTGATATCAATTTGAAAATTAAATACATAATATTAATTTAGAATTAATTAAGTTTTGAAGATAAAGAGAAAATCACATACATTTTTAATAAATATTTATAATTTACAAAGAACAATAAATCATATACAAAATTATTTCCCATGACTTTAAAATATTTAGAGATAGATTTTTGTATAAAACCAGTTTGTAATGATGATTTTTAAAGATTTATGGAATATATAATCTTGATTTAACAAACTCAAATAAAATGTTCATACTAAATGGAGAAGAAATTTTCTAGATGTAAAGAATTTAAACATATTACAGAATTAAATAAAGATTTAAAATAATAAAGATGGTTTTCATTGTTATTGTAAAGAATGTAAGAAAATCTTTTAAATAATTTTTATGAAAATATTACACCAATTGAGTTGAGTGAAAAAATGAATAATAATTGTAAATAAATTAAAAATATAGTACATTTTCACAACACTCATTTTAGTAAAGATAGAAATTTCCAATTTGTATTAAATGTGTTACAAAATTTTGTATGATTACAAAAAATACGTATGCGGAAGAGATATTAAATGTAATTGTAATATTCACAACATTTACAAACTAATATTCATAAAACATTTCTATTTCTATTAAAAATTCATAAAATAAAAAAGTTAAACTTTTTGATTTAAATTTATTTTCTAATAAATGGTGTCAAATAAAAATATAATTTATAAATGCCCTTACCTTTTAAAGAATGTTTCATCATCTCATTATGCAATACATTATAGTTCGAAAATACATGAAGCTAATAAAACAAAATATGAAAGAGAATTAAATAATTTAAAAGTTTGGTGTGAAAATAAGGTTATTTATAATAAATATAAAAAGAAATATTTATATCAGTTAAAAAATTCAAATATCATATGATCCATTAAACTATTCATTATTTAATTATGAAAAAATAATTATAATTGCTGGTAAATATCTGTTCTAAAACTTCTAAATTTGTCAAGAGATGAAAAAATCAAAAGATTAAATAAAATTGAAGAAAATCCTAATAATTTAAGATATAGATCGAATTAGTATATTCAAGATTTAGCTATTGATAACAAAATAGAAGTTTAAAATATAACTAGAGGAGAATTAATTTAAATATTATATAATCATTATAAAAATAAACCATTACCACAAGAAAATATAGCTGACATTCAAGAAACATCTTCATTAAAAGGATATTTTCAAGATTATATAATTATAATTAAAATGAAGAATTAGTTATTCCTAAATATTAAGAAGCTCAAAGAAGTGAAATTTTAAAAAATAATTGAAAAACAAACATTCAAAAATATTAAAGGACAAATGGCTTTAACATGCGAATATGTATGAACAATGATAAATAAAGATGAAAGAACATACAAGTATTTTGCTTTAAAAGGTGTAGATATTTTACACATTGATGATTTTATGGATAATCAATTCAATAAAAGAACAGTTAAATCAACCTTCGAAAGGTAGGTTGTTGGTCACTGAAAAGTTGTGTTGAATTAAATCTGAAATTAATCTAAAATAATTCATTAAATGCAAGTGCATACGTTGAATTACCAAATGAAATAAAACAAAATGTTGTATAAACTTTAAAAATAAAGATGATTTTTGTTTTATATATGCAATTACATGTGCAATTGATAAACCAAATAAAAATGGGGAAAGAATTAAACAATACCAAAATTATATAAATTATGAAATATTTAAGAATTTTGATTACCCAATGATTTAAAAAATATCAAATTATTTTAAAAAAGATCATATGATTCGAAATATAACCATCCTAAAATTTCAATAGGTGTATATAGAATTGATGAAGAATTTTAAATTAATCCATAACAAATTTCTTAAAATTATGAAGCAGAATTAGATATTGATTTATTATATCATAAAAATTGTGGTAATTCACATTACATATAACAGATTAAAGTCAATTAGTTTCATTACAATTTTAAAAAAACATAAAAAGTTTATTTGTCGAATATTTTTAACACATTTCTATAAAAATGAAGATTTGAATAATCATTTAATAATTTTAAAATCATTAGAACCATGTAGACCAATTATGCCATTTCCTGGTAAAACAGTGAAATTTCAAATTTATTTTAAGAAATTTGAACACCAATATTTAATTTATTTAGATTTTGAAAGTATTTTGAAAAATACTCGTGTGATACTCGTTATATTCGTGTGATAATCATCAAAAAAAAACCATATACAAATAAAATTCATACACATGTTCCGTATTCTTTCACAATTTATTTGGTATTGCAAGTTACGAATAAAATAAAATAAACACATTTGTTATCGAGCAGAAATCGAAAAAGGATTGGAAAATGTACCAAATGCATTACTTGAATATTTAGATAAAATCTCGAAATATATAGCGAAGTAATATAATTAAAAATAAGAAACCGATGAATTTAACTGGAAAAGAAGAAATTGAATTCGAAAATGCTGAAGTATGTCATATTTGTAAAAAATATGATTTACAAAAAAGTGAAAGACCAATGTCATTTAACAGAAAATATAGAGAAGCACACTCGAGTTATAATTTAAATTAAAAATGTCCTCAAAATATTCCTGTATTTTGTCATAATATCATAAATTATGATATACGTTTATTTACAAAACAATTAGTGAAATATATTGTAAAATTGATTTAATTGCAAACAACGATCAAAAATATATAAATTATACAGTTAATTATGGATTTGGATACGAATTTGAAGATAATAAACCCAACAAAATTTATAAAATTTTCATTCGTAGATGCATTTTGTTTTATGCTATCATCATTTGAGAAATTAGCTAAAAAGCTATAAGAATTCAAACATTTAAATGAATTTATTAAAAATAAATGTGATAACATAATTATTATAGATTAAGATACAGTTGATATATTAAGTTCTAAAGGCATATATCCTTATGAATTTATATATGATATTGAAAAATTAAATTATGATAAAATATTAGATAAAAAGAGTTTTTTAGTTGTTTAACGGATGCTATACAAAATTAAATTATGATCAAATGTTATATGAAGATAAGATTTTTTATGAAAATATGAGTGATGATGATTTTAAACATTATTTCAAAGTTTTGAATAAATTAAAACTAAAAACATTAGGAAATTTTTCCGATTTGTATAATTTTCAAGATGTATTGTTATTATCTGATATTTTTGAGAACTTTAGTTCTATTTGTTTGAAAAATTATCAATTAGATCCGGCTCATTATTTAACTTCACCATCATTGGCGTGGAATTCGATGTTAAAATTAACAAAAATTGAGTTATAATTGATAAGTATGCATTTAATGATCGAAAAGGTAATAAGGGGTGAGATTTCTCAATGTGCTACAAGATATTACTAAGCAAATAATAACTATATGAAAAATTATGATAAAACAAAACCCGAAAATTAAATGATTAATATCGATACAACTAATTTGTGTGGATGGGCATTGTCACAAAAATTACCATATAAAGATATAAATTGGATAAAACCGGATGGATATACATTAAAATAATGGGAAGAAACAATATAAGAATTGGTTGAAAATTCTTACTATGGATATATATTGGAGGTTGATTTAGAATATTTGAAAGAATTACATGATAAACACAAAGATTTACCATTAGGTCCGGGACATTATAATAATACATTATGTACAACATTATTTGAAAAGAAAGATTACGTTGTACATTCCAGAAATTTAAAACCTTATTTAAAAGAAGAATTGAAATAGAAAAAGTTAAAAGAACAATTGCATTCGATCAAGATGATTTCATTAAAAAAAAACGAGCTTAATACAAAACAAAAAGCTAAATCGAATGCATATTTTGAAAAAAAATTTCGAATTAATGAATAATTCTGTGTTTGGTAAAACAGTGGAAAATGTTAGAAATATATGTGATATAAAATTATAAAATGAAGAATATTCATCAATACAAGCTAAAAAACCGAATTTCAAAACATTTAGTATTTTTTATAAAGAATGTATTTCATCTCATATGATTAAAGAAAAAGTTAAATTTGATAAACTGATGTATATCGGATTTTAATATTAGAATTATCAAAATTATTAATGTATGGATTTTATACTATAAACTGAAAAATATTGTCAGAATTTAGAATTGTTATATATGGATACAGATGGATATTTTATAGAATTAAACAAAGATCCATTCAAAATTATTTATGAAAATATAGATGAATTCGATGCAAGTGATTATAATAAAAAACATAAATGTTATAATGAAAAGAATAAAAAAGTAACTGGGATGTTTAAAGATAGGTTGAATGGTGAAATATTAGAAGAATATTTTGGTTTGAGATCGATATTGTACAGTTATGAATTTGATAACAACAATCCTATAAAATGTAAAGGAATTAAGACAATTTTTGTAAATAACACAATTTATATGAAAGATATTAAGAAATGTTTATTTGAAAGCATAGAACAAAATCGGCCAATGACATGCATTGGAATTTTTAAACATGAGTTATATACAATAAAAATGAATAAATTAGCATCACGTAATAAATATGATAAGAGAAATGTTTGTGAAAATATAATTGATACATTATCATGGGGACATAAAGATATAAAATAAAAAGAATTATATGTAAAAATATTAACAAATCAAAAACATTATTTTATTAGTTTCGCGATTAAAATTATAAATTTGTATTATAATTTACATTTATATTTTAAGTTGAATGATAATTTTATTTCTGTTTAATTATTTAATATTGTTATCAAACCATTTTTAATATGTTTAATTTTTCCGAAGTCTGGGGCACAAGACTTTGAATTATTTCTTCGAAAATAAATAAATATCAGCAATTTACTAACTATTTCTTCATGCTTTATTTATAAATTTGAATATATTTTATATTACTGTTTTTAATATTATAACTAAATTTCTTTTAATTTTATTTTTTTTTTTTCAAAGATCGAACTCCCGACCGTTGGATTTATTTTAATTTTTCAGCGAGTGGCTTCCCACACTTTGAAATCATGTTTTTTCTTCATGCTTCATTTTCTTTTCAATGATAAGATTGATATAATCATGTTTTTATTACTTAAAAACACGTGGTCTTTTTTGTCACGCGTTTTATGTTCTATGAATCCTAAAAATTTTAATATATTTTCCGTAATTAATACTTCTTTTTAGATAATATAAACCACTTTTGTTAATAAAAATCTATGTTTTCTCGATAACAAAATTATTCATTAACTTGTATTTACAATTAATAAAATTTTAAAAATGTATTAATAACAAATGAAATTTTATAATTTCTTCATTATGGTACAAACAATCATTTACCGGAAACTTATCCGTCACACAATTTTAGAAGAATCAAAGATAATTTTTAAAAGTTACATAATTATGGATTAGATTATGAGATAATTGCTAATTAAACCAGTGCCGGCTTAATCCGTCACTGAATTTTAAAATAATTTGATATTAAAAAATTTAAAATATTCGAAAATATCACAAATATATTTTGCTTTAAACCAAGGATTATTTTTATTATCAAAAATTATTAAAACATTATTATTATTAAAATTAAATGTATTATTTGTTACATCGATTACGTAGTTCATTTATTAGAAAAAAATTAGAAATTATTGATATAGTCTTTTTTGAGAATAATTATTCTCTTTTTAATCTTAAATTTAAAATATTTTTAACATTTTCATTATTTAATCTATTTCCATCACTATCTTGAATTGAAATTATGAATTTTTGAATTTTATTTTTTTTAATGGAATATAGTGAATTTCATTAGGTTCTTGACTAATAATTGCACCATATCATTATCATCATAAGGGGCAGACTTAGGTCCCAAGGCACATCAGCCACACTGGGCTTATTGCGCACCCCCGAAAAGAAGAAAGGAAGAGAGAAAGAAAGAAAGAAAGAACTGAAGGTATCAGTACTCCTCCAGGTTCAAGAGCCTGATGAACTGCATCATCCTGTCGACGAGCTCCTCAGGAGGCAGGTATCCACCCCTGACCATAGATCCCAGAGTTGAAGCCCTTACCTCCCTAAGCTCATCGCAATCGAAGAGCAGATGGTCTGCAGTCTCCTCGTACTGCCCACATTTCCTGCATGCAGTGTCACCATTGAAGACACCCATCCGAGAGAGGTTTCCTTAGATGACCATGGCCCGTAATCATACCTGTGATCCGCCTAATGTCCAGCCTACTGAGATCCAGGAGATTCCTTGTGACCTGCTGAGATGGTCCCTGGAGGTTGAGTTTGCTGACCCTATGTAGAGGGAGCCTTGCCCATCTCCCTCTGTGACAATCCCGAGCCCAAGCGCCGATCACCTGCGAAGCACAATAACGAGATATCCCACAAAAAGGGGGAGGGCCCATGGGAGCCAGGGAGGCAGCCGCGTTAGCCAGCCTGTCCGCCACCTCATTACTCACGATCCCTGAGTGACCAGGCACCCAACAAAGAGTGACCATGTTGCGTCTTCCAGCACAAGACACTGTTTTGTAACAATCCCACACAACCCTAGACCTGAACTCAAAAGAGTCCAGTGCCCTCAGAGCAACCTGGCTGTCAGAAAAGATGCTGATAGAGAGGCCCTCTTGACCCCTCCTCAGAATCTACGCCGCACACTCCATGATGGCGGTAATCTCCGTCTGGAACACAGTAGGAAAAGAACCCATTGGCACCCCGAGACTGACACCATCCTGCACCCCATGGATGCCAGCACCCGACCCGCTCCTAGACTTGGAACCATCCGTGAACCACACTCGGTCACCAGGAGGGAGCGGACAAACACCTTCGCTCCGGTCGTCCCTGCTGGGAAAGCGCACCCGGAATGGCCTGCTGAAGGAAAAGTTGTGGGAAGATGAACAGAGGGCATGTCCAAGACCTCACTCTGAACCACCTGAATGATCTTTGGCCAAGTGGTTCGCCCGGCAACACCCAGAGGTTCTCACACTGGAGACGGTACGCACCTATTCTAGCCACCATCTTGATATGAATGTCTATGGGCAAAAGATCAAGGAGACACTCCAAAGTGGCACCCGGGCTGCTACTGAGAGCTCCAGTGACGAGTAGGCCTGCAAGCCTTTGAATGCCCGCAAGCCACAAATTGCACCATATTCAACATTTGGAAAATATACATATAAAATTTCAGATTCTTTATGTAATTTTAAATGTTCACTATGATTTTCAAAACTATAATCAACTGAATTACAATGAATTTATATAATATCAAAAGGTCTTAATTTACAAATATGTGTGTTTTTTTTGTTTTTTTTTTGCTTCAAATAACCACGAAGTGTTCGATTTTTTTCAGTAGAATATCCTAGAAAATATAATAGTTTGGGATCAATTACCATATTTACTGGGGGTTTTATTGAAATAAATTGATCTTTTATGATCATTTCAAAATTATTTTCATTAAATTTATTAGTTTTCATTTTAAGCATTTATAAACTTATTTTTAATGTCTTCAATACTATAATTTCCTTTTATATATGAAAATTTTGGCCTATTTTTTATCACTACTTTCTTCAAAATAACTATAAGTACAAGCATTTGGTATATTTGGTACGAAATTATCCGAATAAAATCCACTAAGACCAATACTATATTTTGCGATATCTAAATTTATTGGATGTTCTTATCTCAATTCTAATATTGATGGAAAACCTGATATGATCAATAATTTCATCTTATTTAAATGGAGACATTTTTAAAAGAAAAAGATGAAATTAAACTTGAATTATATGATGGAAAACTGAAAATAATCAACCGATTAGATTATTAATCAGTGGATCAAATGGTTCTGGAAAAACAACATTACAGTATTATTAAATTTAGTTTATAAAAGATTAATTGCATACTCAAGTTTTCATATGTTTAGTAAATCATTAGAAAAATCATCATATCAAATGTTGCGAAAGAGATTTAAAGATATAGAATTTAACATTAAAATGAAAATGCCATATTTCTATGGTTCGTGTGAAGATATAATTTCATTAAATGATTGTAAACCAAATTCATTAATTGTTTTTGATGATTGTACTTTAGAGAATCAAGATAAAATTAATGAATATTTTGTAATGGGAAGATATAAAAATAATTCGTGTATTTATTTAGAATTTTTTTTAGTTTATATTCAATTAATTGGAAATCATTTAATTAAACAAAATTTGTCATATTTAACAAAATGATCATGATGAAAGAAAATTTATGATAGTTTTGTGGATACTGATATGTATTTTATGGAATTTAAAGAAATTTGTAATGGCTGTTGGAAAGAAAATTATGGGTTTTTAACTATAAATCTAACTTTAAAACCAAAAGAAGGAAAATATATGAATACATTTTCTAATATAAATTGGTATATATAAATGAGTTGGTGTTTTATTGATCAACTTATTGATAAAGTAATTGTTTTATTGATATTTTGTATGTCTTTAATATTTATATATTTAAAGCAAATTTCAGAAATATAATGTTAACATGATTTACGTTAACACGATTTACGTTAACGTGTTTTGTGTCAAATTCTCTTCTGATAAAAGGAAAACATATCCGTTAATGAAGCTAACAAATTAGATGAAATTGAAAAGAGAATAATACAATAATTTAAAAATCAAATTAAAATTGAAGAAGATTATTTAAAATAAACAAAAAGCATATGAACCAATAACATCAGCTATAGGTAAATTTGAATATAAAATTGGGGAAGTTTTGAATGAATTCAAAAATGTAATGGAATTAGTACCTGTTGTTAATTAATTTATGAAACCAGAAACTGATGAAGAAATATTACTCTAAGCACACCATTTAGACCAATTAGAGAAAGAATTATTCAAAAGAAATAGACATTTATTGTTCCGATTTTTTTATCCAAAACTTCAGGTAAAACTATCGGTCCAATTGCTCAAAAATATCTACAAAAAGCAAAAGAAAATAATTTCGAATTATATTGGGATAAACATAAAAAATCATTTAAGATTGGTGATAAAATTTGTATTGTTGATAATGACGATTTAATAATTAATTGAAAAAAATATGATGGAACACATGGATTGTGGATATTATTAACATATGAAAAGAAACCTGATGGTAATTTGTATAATCTCTATGATTTAAATAATTAATTCTAAATTATATGGGACACTAATTCAATTTATAAAAATAATGATCCAAACACTAAAAAACCTAAATCTAGTAAAGGCGATAAATATATGACATTAACTAATCATATTTGGGATTCGAAAGCGGAAATTGAGGGTTCGGGGATTACAAAATATACAGAAAATAAAATTGATTATAGAATTATAGATGAATTAAATAAATTAGAAAGTATTATAAATTGCATATATGCACAAGAAAAGCAAAAAATAATAATTTTGTAAATGAAAAAGAGCAATTAAGGATTTTATTTCAAATAAATTAGATGAATTAATTGAAAAATCTGAAGGAATTAAATATTTAAAAATAATTCCATACACAATGACATCACCAATTATCGGTTGGGGAATTTTAAACTATTTTATAAACAATTTACCGTTTGAATAACATGTTCCGGATATCAATATTTAGGACCGGCAAATAAATAAAATAAAAGGGTTAAAAGAGGTGATTTAGGAATAAATGATTTAGATAAAGCAGCAAATGAACATGATATATTTTATAGGGATAATAAAGATACAAAATCGATTAATTAAATTCCTGATAAAATTTTACAAGAAAAAGCATAGGATATCATAAAAAACAGTGTTTATGGTATTGGTGAAAGATTAATTGCTGTTCCAACAGCTGATGTGATGTAATTAAAACAAAAACTTGGTATTGGTAGAAGGAAATATATATGTTAAAACTTTAACATATATATATGAAGAAAGTAAATGTTAATTTATCTGATAAATAAAAAACTAAAATTAATTCGGGATTTAAAAGTATAAAAAAACAAATATTATTCAATTTAGAATATATCAGTTTATGGGAGGTAAAAGTAACAAAATTGGATTTTAATATAATCAACTAAAACTAATTAAAATGGTGGATTATTAAAATAAATTTTGGAAGTTGCAGATCATATATTTTTTGTTAACAATTATACACCAAATGTTATAAAAGGAGCAAAAGTTGTCAAATAAACCATAATTCCTAAATTTAAAAATTTCGTTTTTGGTTAGATCATGAATTATCAAATGTAGAAGTACCTGGTTTAGATAAAAATACATAAAATTACATGAACAAAATTGCAAAAATATATTCAACCATTAACTTTACGTGATTTTGAAAAATTATGTACGAATATTAAATATTTTAAAGGTGTGTTTATGAGATTTACTTCCAAAATATATAAATAAATCTGAATGTGGGATTGTAAATTTAAATTCATTTGATGGAAATGGTACACATTGGGTTTGTTATTATAAAAAATAAAAAATTAAATATTATTTAGATTCTTATGGAAATATTGTCGATAAACCACGAAAATAATTGGTTAAATATTTAGGAGAAGATATTATATTTTATAATGATAATCAGATACAAAATTTTGATGTTACGCCAATTTGTGGTCATTTATGTGTTTTTGTATCAAATGAATTAATAAAAATTAAAAATTTGATAATATAATCAAAAAATTAATTATTAATAAATATGGATTCACAAAATATATTTGATATATTTGGAAGACAGAAAAAGTATTAAATTCTGTTAAAATTTATGAAAATTATATAAATTCGAAATTAAATGCATATTTTTAATCATTTTGATAAAAATTTAAAAAATCAAGTAAAAAAGATTGAAAGTTTATTAATTGCAGTTTCTTTATCGAAAAATTATTTAAGTGTAAATTCAAGAAGAATTGTTAATGTTACAAAAATTTAATAATGATATATGGTATTAATGACTATGATGTTGTAATAAAATCAGAATTGGAAGAAGTTATAAATTCAGTAATTAAAATTGGAATTGAACATAGTGAGTCCGTATAAGTTACATAATTTAGCTTATGCATTAATTAATCTTGTAAAATATGTTGAAAGGAATTAAAATGAGCTAAAAACTTTATTTAATGGTGTTAACCATGAAATTATGGTGCTAAATAAATTTAAACAAAAAGTTGAAAAACCAGAAAAATTATTAAAAACCAGAAACGTCAGAATTTATTGATGAATATGGGGATGGATAAGGTGATATCATAGGTAAAGTATTAATATAATTGTGTCTATACAAATGGAGTTGATATTTTGTCTTAAATTTAAACAAGAAACTAATTAATTCTAAAGATGTTGAAATAATTATAAACAAAAATAAGAATAGAATTAAAGCAAAATGTTGTATATTCAATTTAAAAATGTCAATTCTCAACATTTTCTTCCTAATAAACGGGGACATATAATTAATTAGATCTTTTCATTTTCAGAAATCAATTTCAATTAACTAAAAAATATTGGGATGTTATTTCTGAAAAATATGAATTTAAATTGACATTAGATTGTTTCAAAATAAATTAAATTGGGGAAAAATAGCCCAATATCAATCAAGTATTAATTTTATTGAAGAAATAAATTGTCAATTAAAAGACTTTGTCAATATAATTTGTAAATATCAAGACTTGACTGAAAATTCCATTGATGATTATGCAAATATTTTGAATTGGGAATCGATTTTAGAATATCAAAAATTATCTGCTTATTCCCCATAGTAAATCATGCTTCAGATATTCAAACATTTAAAAAAAATGGATTATGATGAAGATGACTAATTATTTTAAATAATCTTGATTATTATTGACTATCATAAATTTTACTGGTTTAAAAAAAATTTTCCCCTTAATAAATGGCTAAAACATATGAAATTGATAGAGCTGAATATAAAAATTTGTATCCTTTATTTAAAGAAGATTTAAATGAACAAAATAAAAAACTGAATTTAATATTGATTTTGAGGATGGATTTTGTATATCGAGGTTTCAATTTTAAATTTCTGGTAAATTAACAAAAACTGATGGAAATGCTTATGATGCAAAAGCAAATGTGAAATTAAACGATAATTTTATACCATTTGTATTTTCAAAAGTTGAAGTTCGAAAACATAATAATTTAATTGATGAAATCGAATATTCTGGAATTTTAAGCACAATTAAAGCCACATTATCTTATTTGAAAATTGATGCAACAGCTCAAATTTGTAATGGTTTTGAATCCGATTTTAACAATAAATGTGAAGCAATTCGTAATTTATCACATTTTGGATTACGATTTTTTAAATGTAAATATTCCTTATAAATAAAGGAGGTTTCAACGTTTCATTTATAAGATCTGGAGATGATGATAAAATTGTCGATGGAACATTCGATGAAACAACTGTACCGAGTGAAGACAAAATAGCAATTGATGATTTTTTTATTCGAGTGTCGATTATTGAATATAAAACTACAAGTAAAATTCAATTAATTAATGATATAACTAAAAGTGAAAAAATATCGTTTCATTTTAATCATTGGCAATGTATTGTACAAAAAACAATATTTGGAAAATCATATAGTTTCGATATAACAAATATTTATAGAAATATATATAATCCAAAATTTAAAATTATTGGTTTTCAAAAACGAAGATTAAACAATCAAGAATATGATCATTCAAAATTTGATAGTATGGTTGTAAGAAATATAAGAATTAAATTAAATGGGCATTATTATCCAGATGAATTGATTAATTTAGATATTAATAACGAAAAATTTAGAATTTATATTAATAACGAAAAATTTAGAATTATCTATCAAATGTATCAAGATTATAAACAAGTATATTGTAACAGTAATTAAATGTATTATAATACAAATGAATTTATGGATAATCGACCATTATATGTAATTGATACAACAAAAATTACTGTAAATATTTATGGTTCGAAAAAAATATTATTATAAATATGGATTTTGATTATAATATAACAGCTGATAGTAAAAAAATTGTTATGTGGTTGTTGTTTCAGAAAAACTATTGGAGAATAATGTGATCAAAAATGATATGATTGAAATAAAGTAAACATCATGTTTTAAATTATAATAATTTTAATAAAATATTATTTCAATAAATGATTATAGATATTTAGATTTTTACTGGTTTTAAAAAACATTTTACAATTTGATTTTCCTTTAAATTTAATGTTTTTTTATACAATTTACAAATTAATATTTTTCTTTAAAATATACAGATTTTTTAATTTACTGATTTTTTTAAAAATTTACTGATTTTGTTAAAATTTATTCCTTTTAAAAAAATTTTTCGTATTGAATTTTTTCTTTAATATTTACTGATTTGGCATTTACTACTTTTTTTAATATTTTACATTTTGAATTTTTTAATTTACTGATTTTTGTTTAAAATTGTTGATTTTTCATTGAAATTTGCTGATTTTTGTTAATATTATAGATAATCTAGTAATATTGTGTTTTATTGTTCGAAAACAAAGAGTTTACATTCGTTTTCTGTATTCGCCACTTTTTGAGCTAGAAGTGACATGTGATTTTCTACTTCTATATATATATATATATATATATATATATATATATATATATATATATATATTTATTTATATACATGTATATAAATTTGAACGAATAGTGTTTTTGGCATCTGAGGACCTCAAAACAAAAAGTTATCATGGTCTCGGGCTTAAGTCTTACCATGAGACCTACGGTAATAGCTTCTTCCGTATAGGGGAAATCCGATAAAATTAATAACAAGATGAAATTCCCTACACCTATTTCTGTGTTTCATCTAGACCAACCAAACGAGATCATTTAATCTATTCTGAGAGTATTTTATTTTATTTTTATGGCTACATATATATATAGACCTACTGTTTTCGCTTGGACAGTTTTTTTTAAAATTTATAATAAGCTTAAAAATGCTTAAAAATGTTATAATAATAATTTGTTATTTGGTTGAAGTCGAAATGTAGTCTTTGATTTTTTATTTTTTATCTAAAGATCATGAAATCTCTAAATCATTAAGCCATTGTCTATGACGCCGACAAAACTAAGGCGTATTTTAAAGCGAATATGTATGAATGATGAGTTTAGAATGGGTGAGATGCCTTGTGTAGCCTTGTTACTAAGACAGACTGATGATTTAGCCAGAATCATTAATTAATAGTCCAATGACTAATGACAGCCGGATTCAACATCAAACCTTCACAAAATTGTCTCAGGAGTTTGCTCAGGATATATCTGTAACTTCCCTCACCAACAATATTTCATAAAATTAATTCATACAACAATTCCTCTTTTGTAAAAAATCTATTTTTATACCAGATATTTGTTATTTATTTATTAAACCCAATATAAGGTCAAATAAACGCATTCATGCTCAAATCCAATATTGAAAACGAGTTTACGTACTGGCAGGGTTGCGAAAAATATGCGTACCTTGACAGTAATGAAATGTATTATACCTCTTTTAATAACAACATTTTTATAAATACCCCGTCACAGCAAACCTGCGAACCCAGCGAATTCAAATGCATAATATATGACTTAATACCACATAAAGCCGCATACCAAGTTTCATAAAAATATATTCAGAAATAAGCGATATATACAATTTTAATTATTCTCCATAAGAATAACATTGGGGATGAGTATATAGGTTTGATGAAACAAGGAACATAAACAATTGGTTTCTATGCAAATATCAATATAACTCAACTAGGTGAAGCCACATACCTAGTTTCATCAATATGCATTCATAAATAAGCGATATATTCCATTTTGATTAATCTCCATAAGAATAACATGGGGGATGAGTACGCAGGTTTGCTACAACAAGGAACGAAAAAATGGGTATTTAGGCAAATATCAATATAACTCAACTAGGTGAAGTCATATAAGAGGTTTTATTATTTTATGTTCATAATTAAGTGAGACATAGCATTTTAATTTTTCCCTATAAGAATAACATAGGGGCTGAGTACGCAGGTTTGCTGCTACGGGAACCTTTAGCAAAAAAATTATTTTTTGAGCAAATATCAATAGACCACAACCAGATAAAGCCGAAAACCAAGTTTCGTCAGTATACGTTCATAAAGAAGCGAGATATAACTTTGTTATTATTCTCCATAAGAATAGCATTAGACAACGTACTGTGTTTAGCACTTTCAATATATCGGTAACTGATTGACGTAGGGAATGATTAATATACCAAATTGTGTGTTTTTAAAGCTGAATCCAATGGTAAAAATTAAACTTGTCTATTTATCAAAAATGTTATGTAAAAAGTTCAAAAACGGCATTTTTGGGGTACAAAACCCCCCAAAATACCCCTTAAGGTAGAGCGATCTGCCTGGTTTTCGAACTTTAAGTCATAAATGTTGCTTTACACGTTTATGCCAAATCTCATCAAAATCGGACCTTTTTTACGAGGGTTATCGCACCCACGGACACACATATATATACAGTTTCAAACGAATGGTGTTTTTGGGGTCTGGGACCTCAAAACGAAAAGTTATTATGGTCCCGGGCCTAGGTCTTACCATGCCGACTACGGTAATAGCTTCTTCCCTATAGGGGAAATTCGCTAAAATACATGAAGTACATACTATGTAAATTAGTAGTCTAGTGAAAATACAAATTTTCCTTTTCCAACTCTGGGGGACAGGAGAGGATAATATGGTATATGTTGGGTAATCCCAATGCGTCTGGAAGTAAGCAAGCGGCTATTGTTACCAGCTTGCCCGATCCGGTTTTCTTACGTGTGTGAAATCTTACCGATATGAAATGGGATCACTTTAAAATCTTATACATTTTAAAGCCTTCAACGCGATTTCTGTAATAAACTATATTAAAATAATAAACTATACATTTTAGGAATCAACGATTAGTGTTATGCATGAAACTTGTAAATAGAACAGTAAATTACAATTAACTTTTACATTTACAATTATTTAACTTATTTAACTTAATTCAATCTAATTTAATTGGATTGAGTGAAACGAAATCCTTATACATAACTTTACTGCTTACAGTGGTAAGAGAATCAACTCGAACTGGCGTGTCTGTGACATAAATAACTCAAAAACGCCTCTACAGATCCACTTCAAACTTTAGAGATAGATTCTATAGTACGAAATCTCGGTCAAGTTCGTTATTGGGAATATTTGGTTAAGTGATAATAAAATTATCTTTAAAACAAATCTATTTTTTATCCCATAAGATTAACATTGGGAGCCATTTTAGTGGTACTTGAATCGTTGATATTTAGCCAACGTCTATGTTTCAACTATAGAGTAACGTAAGTCACATTGCCATAGATTCACTACAGAACTGTAGTTATTCATGTTCATGTTGACTAGGAAAAAACTTCTTTTCGTAACTTGAAACACAAAAACTAAGTTTTAAATTTTATTATCTTTTAAAAGTTGTATGTATATTTTATTTTATACTAATTAAAAGATGCATTATTATTTTAAATACTATTATAATAAATAACTTTATTGGTACCGTACTCTATGTAAAGAAATGCAGGCTGAGCGCTACACTATTAATGGGACTTTGGCCAGTCCAGACTCCAGTCCAAACGACAGAATTTTAACCGAAAGTAAAGATGTCAACAAGAAGATTATTAAAGTGATTATACGCTAATATATGTAATTATTTACATTATAATTTCCACTCATTAACAGTAGAAAGTCTTAATTTGTTAAAAACATTATTATCTCGCTTATAAAACTTACGGTAAGTTACCAAATAAAATTAATGTTTTGGTTTTTTATTTGGCGGCTATCACCAATGCAACTTTACAATATTACAATAATTAACATTTGTAAGAACAGAAAACAGAACAAACTATAGCTACCTATACATCGTGCTTTTAACTATGATGGTATGTTATTAAAACTTATGTGGCACATTACTTTTCACCATTTTCTGGGACTAGCCTATTTCCTTTTTGTCAGATTGAAAACTGAAGTTTAATATAAATTTATTTTCCTACAAAATGATAATTGCATTACCAGAACTTGTTTATTCAAACTCAATAAGGCAATAAGGCAAACTCAATAAGTTTGGTCCTTTTTGGAGGTTAATATTAAGGTAAGGTATGCCTATCGACTTTAATTTTCTAGGCATAGTTTATGATGCCCATACACCACTGTTTTAATCCAATTTTTGACTAGATTTCTTCATTTTTATCCAAAATAAACATTTTATAAAATTGTTCGGTAAGGTAAAACTTAGTCTCTGGATAATTGTGCCTTTTAGCACAAGTTCATCCTAGGCCCACTTTTCGATTGAAAATGATCATTTTCATTGAACTAACCTCATGTAAATTTACCTCTAGAGTTTGGAAATCACATTTGTTTTTCAGAAACAAGGGTAAAGTGATACAAATTTTAAATCAAAAATAGGCTTTGACTTTTGTTTAACTTACATTTAATTGGATTGAGTGAAACGAAATCCTTATACTCAGTTTGGAATTCGAAGTAGTGTGACGCTATCTACATTTTAACGGTTTGATGGATTGTCATGACATTTTTAGGATAACGTTTTTACGGTTTAATGCTTTAAATAAACTATAATTGGCGAATTATTATTACATTTTAATAATTATCAGTTTTTTCATTAAACATTATTTCAGTACATATTTTGAGCTTTGTATTACCGTGTTGTTTGAAGTTTGAACTGTCAAAATACATCAGCTCAGCTGCTGTAATTTTGTTGATTGAAGTTTGTGTTCAGGTCAGAGCGGTTTATTTATTTAATTTGTTCTAAAACTTAGTGGTTCTACCTACCTAGACACCTTTCTGTTAGAAATTCAAAACGTGTCATTCTTTTGAGTTAAATAATAATTTCATTAATGTTATACCGTAGCAATAATCAAATGTAAATCTTATTTCCTTGCGAGTTCCATACACATAACCTATGTGAAGCACTTTGGTTCAAGTTGGATTTAATACGATTAAAAATGTTTTCGGCGAGAATGCCAACATTATACATCAGTACTAAACACAAACATACATTTTGGAGGTTTTCTCTGTGTTCTTTTGTAGATAGTTTGTGTTCGAATAATACTCAGGTTTTGTATATTAGCTTACAGTCGTAGCCATAACATGGATGATTATAGCACAAGGTGTGACTAAAAACGAACTTTTTATGTTATTAATAAACTTTAAATACTGTCTACAACGTTTTAATCGCAAAACAGACAGTATCCTTTGACTAATTTAGGTAGGCCAATGATACTGTAGTTTCTCAACCATCCCAAGTTGGTCAATCATCATACTATTTAAATTTTAGCCTTGCTGTAAGTTTATTCTAACCATAAGTCTGTGTTGGTAGTCTATACAGTGGGAATGTTATGATAGGCCTAGCTTATATTTATAGGCCTAGGTACCGCTTACGAATAAAATTAACGTAGCCTAGGCTAGGAAGGTTTTTTTAGTGTATAGGCCCTATTCAATACCTAAACATAAACATAACCAAACTTAATTAATGTAAACCGAATTAATGGGGTTTTTATGAATTAAGTAACAAATGCCTGACCGGAATACTCATATTTAGTTCTGATAGCACATCCAAACCTTACCTAATTGGGGGTAGGCCTAAAAGGCAAAAAAAATAAATTCTGGTACGTGAATGGTGGGTTTGACGTGTGTTTATTACGTTAAGTAACGTTGAGTTAGGTAAGATATTTAACATAAGTCTAAGCACCCCCAACCAACCATACCTGTAAATTGTTTAGTACTTTGGTATTATACGGATGCCACCCTTATACAGCGCGCTGTGGCAGTTATGTTAGGATGGGTTATCATAAAAATGATTGTAGGACTTTCCTTGTTTCGTTACAAATCGAATGATACCGGATGAGTCATACTTCCGGCCGCCAAACCCCCTCCAAATAGGCCAAGGTCAGGTCGTTGACCGGAGCGCGCGCATCAGCTGTCACCGCCTGTATCTGGGTCAGTGTCATGAGTGATTTATTGCTGTGCACTACGTTACATTTGTTTTCATAATGAGTGACGTTCTTTTGGTGTGGGATTTACCTCGAAATGAAGAGGAAACCGTACGTATTTTTATGATAACCCATCCTAACATAACTGCCGCAGCGCGCTGTATATTTTGCGGAGTACATGTGGCGATCGGGTGTGGCTGCTAGCGGCGGCGACGCATTCAATACGATCCTAGCGGACATCGCTGGCTTTTGGGAGGCACAACACAAAGACCGCTCATCAGAATGATGTAAAATTTGTACAGTAAGTCAATAAAAGTACGTTTTTCGAATTATGTAGTTATCCTTTGTATCCGGTAAAAATTAACCTCCAAAAATAGTGGCATCCGTATAATACCAAAGTACCAATTGTTTTTAAAACTTCAAAATAACTAAATAGACACAGGCTATTACAAATTGTTTGGTGTTTTCTTTGGTAATAAGAAATATGTTGTGAACAGTAGCAAATAAATGGAAAGCCAAAAAGGTTGTGCTGGTTAATTAACGGAAATGATACAAATATTCTTTTGATAGTTATTATTAATGCACTTATAATCTAAATTAAATGAAAATAGAGTATAAACACTGATTACAGGCTTAACTGAACTGATTTTAGGTGTATAGTATGTATAGGCCTATATGCTGATGAGATTTTTAACAAATAGGTATGCCACTTGAGAAGAATATGGAGTAGTGATGTGCAATATGGTCACATTTCACGATATGGCTGAAGTGGTATCGCGTCACTGTTGAAACGTTGTGTTATCATGTTATCATGGTCCCGGACCTAGGTCTTACCATGCCGACTACGGTAATAGCTTCTTCCCTATTGGGGAAATTCGCTAAAAAGAGCTCAATATTTTGAACACAAGTTAACGGAGGGGGAAAATACCTAATTTAATTTTAGCGAATTTCCCCTATAGGGAAGAAGCTATTACCGTAGTCAGCATGGTAAGACCTAGGCCCGGGACCATGATAACTTTTCGTTTTGAGGTCCCCAGACCCCAAAAACACCATTCGTTTGAAACTGTATATATATATATATATATATATATATATATATATATATATATATATATATATATATGTGTGTGTCCGTGAGCACGATAACTCACGTAAAAATTATCCGATTTTGATGAAATTTTGTATAAACGTGTAAAGCAACATTTATGACTTTAAATTCGAAAACCAGCCAGATCGCTCTATCCGAAGGGGTATTTTGGGGGGGTTTTGTACCCCAAAAATGGGTTTTTCGAATTTTTTACATATAATTTTGAAAATAGTCAAATTTTAGTTTTTACCATTGGATTCAGCTTAAAAAAACACACAATTTGGTATTTTGATCATTTCTCTACGTCAATTTGTTACCGAGATATTGAAAGTGCTAAACACAGTATGTTGTCTAATGTTATTCTTATGGAGGAAAATACAAATTTTATATCTCGCTTATTTATGAACGTATACTGACGAAACTTGGTATACGACTTCATCTGGTTGTGGACAATTGATGTTTGCTCAAAAAAATATTTTTTCCAAAGGCTCCCGTAGCAGCAAACCTGCGTACTCAGCCCCATGTTATTCTTATGGAGAATATGTAACGTGTTATCTCCCTTCATTATGAAAATATATTAATGAAATTTGGTATATGGCTTTACCTACATGAGCTATATTGATATTTGTATTAAACCCCATTTTTTGTGCTCCTTGCTTCAGCAAACCTGCATACTCAGCCGCCATGTTATTCTTATTGAGAATAATTAAAATGTCATAAATCGTTTATTTATGAATGTATATTGATGAAACTTGGTATGAGGCTTTATGTGGCATTAATATACATATATATACATTGGAAATTCGCTGAGTACGCAGGTTTGCTGCTACGGGGGTATTATATGATTGGGATTTATTTATTTCAAAGGATCACACCATTTTTACAGATCGAAACACGCAGTTTTACAAGATGGCTTGTAATATGTTTGGCATGTGATAGGGTTGCCATGATTTTTAGAACCACATACTAAATACCCACGTCGCAGCAAACCTGCATACTCAGCGAATTTCCAATGGAGATATAAGTGTCCTAATACTACATAAAGCCACTTACCAAGTTTCATAACAATATATTCACAAATAAGCGGTATATCCAATTTTAATTATACTCCATAAGAATAACATTGGGGCTGAGTACGCAGGTGTGCTGCAACAAGGAATACAAAAAATGGGTTTTTATGCTAATATCAATATAACTCACCTAGGAGAAGTCGTATACCAGTTTTTATTCATTTATGTTCATAATTAAGGGAGACAGAGCATTTAATTGTTCTCCATAAGAATAACATGGGGGCTGAGTACGCAGGTTTGCTGCTAGGGGAGCCGTTGGCAAAAATTATTTTTTTTTAGCAAATATCAATAGACCCCAACGAGATGAAGCTGTATACCAAGTTTCGTCAGTATACGTTCACAAATAAGCGAGATATAACAATTTTCTTTTCCTCCATAATAATAACATTAGACGACGTACTGTGTTTAGCACTTTCAATCTATCGGTAACCAATTGACGTAGAGAAATGATCAAAATACCAAATTGTGTATTTTTTAAGCTGAATCCAATGGGAAAAACTAAAATTTGACGATTTAGAAAATTATATGTAAACAATTCAAAAAACACATTTTTTGGGGTACAAAACCCCCATAAAATACCCCTTCCAATGGAGCGATCTGGCTGGTTTTCGATATTAAAGTCATAAATGTTGCTTTACACGTTTAAACCAAATTTTATCAAAATCGGATCTTTTTTACGAGAGTTATTGTGCTCACGGACACACACACACACAGCAAACAGTTTGCTGGACTTTTAATCAAAAAAAGTTTGTTTTACAAAGTTTTCAAAGAAAGTAATTCAGGCTTTTTTTATAATGAAAACTATAGCCAGGCTATCTTTGCCGCTTCAAATAAAGTGTCTTTTAAGTCCCTTATATGAGGAAATAAGTTAAATTCAAATTATACGGTGCACCTAAAATGATACAGTATAAGGTGACGCGATACACATCATATTGCCATAGCCTATCGTGATATGTGACTGTATTGCACACCAAATTTGTTAAAAATGTATTCTTAAATATTAAATCTCACATAAAAACAATTCAGTTGAGCACTTTAAGCCTGTAAGTAGATTTTTCATTTAGGCCTACATTTCTCGCTGGACTTCATTCCTGTTTTCAAGTGTAATTAACTAGGTGCTATTACTAATGCAACTAGCTACATGTAATACAATGGAAGTCATGCTCTAGGTGAGACAATGGAAAGTCCTCAGTCAAAAACTGTCGCAGCGACGACTACGCGCAGTAGAAATGTTTGGCAGGAGAATTGTCACAGCCCCCCACCCTGCAGCTGAGGGGGGGGGGGAGTTGTTCTCACTCTGCACATATTAAGTGGGTTCTAACCGGCAGCCGGAAGCCAATTCAAGATGGCGTATTGGATGGTCTCGCGCCAGTTCCAGCTCAAGTGGTTGTAAGCGTGGCCGTCAGGCGCGCTAGTTACGCTGGCGTTGCCAACCGCTTGCGAGGGAAAACTAGAACTGCCTCTTCTGTCAGAATCTGAGACTCTGTTATCTCCCGCTGTCGCGTCGTCGTACTACCAGCTGCTAAGCCTAGAGATGTTCGGTCCGTGTATCTAACTGCGTAAAACCTTGTTAATTATAATAATTTTGAAATTGGGCAAAATATACATTGATTGCTATCTCAAAAGTTTAATTTGTCACAAAACCAGGCTGTGATAGAAAATCAACACAACAAGCTTTTTATCAAAATTGTATTAATAACTACTAATTCATTAAATACGTATTTCCATAACTTTATTAAATACTGAAAATTAATGCGCCTACTATTTATTTTTATTTTTAATTATAAATTAATTGGCTTTGGCAGATTCAATACTACGCGTAAAATAAAAACGCTGAGTGCATTACAAACGAAATTACAGTTGTGCATCATAAAATAATTTATAAAAGGAAATCTATAGCTTAAAATCAATTAAATAATAATTTGTTTGTAATTTATTCGTATTAATTTACAAACATACAAATCCAAATCCAAATACATGCAGTAATACTTAAAAATTGGCCAATAATACTCAACTTAGATATACAAATACAAGTTTAATAAATCAAAATACTAAACCACCCAAAGTACATTTCGTAAAAAATGCCGTCAAGTTGAACTAAAAGATCAAACCATTACCCTACTATCAATAAGTGAATTATCTTTTTGGCAATAGGTTATTCGCGGCTCATTAGATTTTCTTTCACAACTCGTACTGATTATCCATTTTCAAAAAATGTATTCAAAGTTGTTTTGAATGTTGACAATTACAGTAAAATTATTTACAATATTTACAACACTTATCAATGAGTGCGCTACGCTTTGCATTATAAGTTAAGTGCACGCGGAACACACGTGGAAGTGCAGAGAGCGATGATGACTCAGACAAGGTCACACACCCTGCGCCTGTCCCGTCACCAGCACAGCTGTAGTGCTTGTAGTGTCTAGTGACCCGAGGGTGTTATTGTCAAACTTTTTCAAGGCTGACTGCAGGCGCGGATCCACGGGGGGGAAATGGGGGAAATTTCCCCCCAAGGCAAAAGGTTGGAGTTGCGCGCGCACCAGCGCCAGTGCTACGTCTGCCCGGCAGCGTTATCTCAACTTGTCGTCTGATGCGTTGTCAGTCAGATTCATATGCCTGTAATACCACTACAGAGAGTTCACAGACCGGAAATTCCTGGAAAATCGGAAAGTTTTACGGGAATTTCGGCGAAAATTCGTTAATTTAGTTAAACGTCTTTTCAGCCATTCTCGTTCATGCGGCTCGGTTGTCGTTCCCCAGGGAGGTAGAAACCATGTAGAGCTCGTCAAATGGACAGAAAATGGTCCGCGCATTGTCAGGCTAGACCCAAAGTGTAGGACACGGCAAATCTGTGTAATCCCGAGCGGTGTTGGCGTTGTCGTTTACACGCTCCTGTACCTCTTAATAATAATACAACTACAATGAAACTTATATATTCCTTTTCTGCATGAATGTCCGCATCTAACAGTATCAATATATTTTAGTTTAAAATTATTTTTAATTTGTAATAATTACAATATTAGAAGGTTGTAAGAACATAACATAAAAAAGTCAGTAAGCGAGAAAGTTTATTATTCCTTAGGTAAAAACAAACTTCCAGCGAGAAAGTTGTAGCTAATTAGTTGATCTTCAAAATTTATTCGAAAAAATTTTCGATAGAGCTTCTAGTTTCTTAAATAATGCGATATAAATCACGGCTATGTTGAGTTCGCGCGCCGCCGTCGTCGTCGAGGACCACGGCCCCACGCCGTACTACCACTTCAGAGTAATTGCTCCTCATTTTACTTAGATTTTTATAAAAAGTAAATATATAAATATATATTTGACTCCATATTATATTGAGGTTATTGTTACTTAACACAGCTTTCAATTATGATAAAAAAACATTTATCGAGATGTAATCTGAGGGGATGATTCATAACGTCAAGGTGCATAAAGTAAAGTAGCTATTTTTTACAGTTTTGTTATGTAGCGATTTCAAATCGTAAAGTTTCAAAACGTCCAGTTCATAATTATAAAGTGTTAAATATATAGTATTTCACAAAGTAAAGTTCCATAACGTAAAGTTATCAATTAATATAAATTAATTTAAAATGCGTTTCAAAACGTAAAGTTTCATAACGTAAAGTAGCTATTATAATTTAAATAAAATATGTGAGTGTTTCACAAAGTAAAGTACCATAACGTCCAGTATTTACATTTTAGTTCTATTCGGAGATAGAGTTGCATAAGGTAAAGTTTCAAAACATAAAGTTTGTATTTTTAAAAACCACCTGTTTCAAAACGTAAAGTTTCATAACGTCCAGTTAACAAACTCACTCCAGTTCGATCCAATTTCAGTACACGGGAATGTTCCAAAAAGTCGAGTTTTAAAACATTGAATTTAATTTAGTAGACTATTTCATAACGTAAAGTGACACAAGGTAAAGTACAGTCCGCTCCAGACATTGTACTGCGTGTTGCCTTCCACAAGTTGCAGGCGGTCCTGAGCACGTGTACATTGTTGCGTGTTGCCTTCCACAAGTTGCAGGTGGTCCCGAGCACGTGGAGATCTGTCGACAGAGCTCAGCGCCAGCGCGGCGACCGCGGCGTTTGTAGCCCAGTCAATAAATGTTTTGTGTCTGAACTCTTTTTGGTAAAGATGATCTTTTCTCAGTTGATAGACCATATTGACAGACGTGTTTTCTCAAAAGTCCCCTAAAATCCGCATTGTGCTTCCCCTCCTATCCCCCCTCAAAGCTCGAAATCGTAGACTTTAATGTTATCGAGTATAACTTTTTAACAAAACGTTGTTTAGGGTTAACTCTTTTTAGTTATTTTTGTCGATAAATGTGCTATCATTTTTATACAGATACTGTTGACGATAAATTAACTAAATAAATAAAAAAAGTTATTTTTGTTGTTTCAAATTAGGTTTTTGATGTTTATTTTGGTTATACGTATAATAAATGAAAAACACTTCCTCTAAAACCGTTTGTACACACATTTCTGTACACATTTATATATGAATATTAATGTTTTTAAGAAGTGAGGAACATGCGTAACTGTTAACTACGGTATGTTTGGAGCGCGAGGGCGGCAGAGCCTGGGCTAGCGCGAAAGATACATTATCTACTTATCTACTTGTTTTAAATCCCTTATGTTTAATCATTTCTACACTTACAAAATGTAGTGGTGTTTTATAGTTTATTATTGTTATACCGACCTATAATAATATGATAAAGTAGATTTACTTTATTATTAATGTGTAATGTAATAAAACTCCAAATACGATATGTTCAATGATTTGAATGCGATATTATTTAATCGATCCACTTCAATTTTAAACATTGTATAGTTAATATAAAAATTGTTAATACCAGTTTTACTTCGTGGTATAAATCAGCCCTTGGGTCTTTTCATTATCCACCAACTATGACTCACCGTGTCCCGGACTGGCTGAACCGGCAGCTGTCGTAAATTATAAGTTTCATATTTGTTTTCTGCAACTCTTATTTAAAAAAGCTTCAAGGAACTCCCATCCACCACAGACATTATGCACATTGATGACATAATATGTGAATATATATATATATATATATATATATATATATATATATATATATATATATGTATTATATTATTATAATAATATTATAATATTATAAATGTATTATATTATGTACATAATATTATATATGTGAAAAATGCCAGTAAGCATAATGAAATTAATGAAGTAAGCATAATACAGTTCGGGTAACAATGCTCGGCATCTGGTTACCGTCTGATCTGGAATGACTTTTCGCCTCTATTTGGCTTGGTACCGTTAGTGTTTCAGTCTACTTTTCTCAACAGAAAGCAAAAATCACTTATTTCATTTTAAAACATTTTTGGTTGTTTTTTTAATGTATACTTTTATTAACGAGAAATTTCAGTAGTTTCTCGCCTCTCCCAGGTGCCAAGCACCGTGAACAGAGCTTTACTTGACATTCAACAATTGCCAAGTTAAACCCTCTTTCCCTGTAGACTGTAATCGCTACCATTAGTTGCTGGTACTCTTTTGCTTAGTTTCGGCGGAAAACTGTGTTAGCTTTCGACTATATTTGCTGAAGTGTAAAAATTAACGCGGGCCAGCGCCCGAACAGTTTTACCCTAACCCTATCCATTAGTATATTCTGGGATAAGGTTGCATGAGCTAGCCGTTTCCTAAGCTCCAGATACATAACGCCAGTTCCAGTATTGTTTAGGCTACCGGTATAATGTTTGTAATAAAGTTTGATCAAGTCTATGTCTATTTATAATACCTAAGAATAAAGTCGGCAGGTGTCAAACACCATCCTTTTTTTATAAAATGTCATCACGTCAATGAAGGATGAAATACCTAAGAAAGAATTAAGCCGACAAGTATCAAGACGTAAAGCTTAATAAAATCCATAATGTCTCAGGTCAATAACTTCCTTTGTTCCTGCCCAAACTCAAACTCATTTATTTGTCTAAAAACTGATAAAAACTGTATTTGTCTAGTACTGAACACGTCAAACTAGTTATATTTACAAATTAATGTTAAATACTATAATTTTGGTGTTTATTCTACGTCCAACCATTGCAGAGATATTCAAAGGGCTAAACTATGGAGAATAAATAAAATGCTATATACAGTATCACTTATTTATGAATTGTTTGTATGAAACTTAGTAAGTGGCTTTATCTATTAGTGATACACATATATGTATATGCATTGGCAATTCGCTGAGTACATAGGTTTACTGCGAAGGGAATATTTTAATTTTGTTTTCGACAATCTCAGCTGTAATATCAATGTATCATAGTGTAATTGTGGCAGTGGCGTAAGTTAGGGATGGTTTTGAGAATATATTTGCTGGGGGCTCGAAAAAATCAGTATCGCAACTACACTGTTGTCATGTATTTTATATCCGATTATTTTGGTAAACGGGGAGACCCGAACAAGAAGACGGCTTCAAATTTAGTATACCCCCTATTTTTGGGGCGATAAATTCAATAAAACCATCGCCATCCCTCTACGACCCCCCTTTTAGCGAATTTTCCCTATAGGGAAGAAGCTATTACCGTAGTCAGCATGGTAAGACCTAGGCCCGGGACCATGATAACTTTTCGTTTTGAGGTCCCCAGACCCCAAAAACACCATTCGTTCGAAACTTTATATATATATATATATATATGTGTCCGTGGGTGAGATAACTCTCGTAAAAAAGGTCCGATTTTGATGAAATTTGGTATAAACGTGTAAAGGAACATTTATGACTTTACGTTCGAAAACCAGCCATATCGCTCTACTTTAAGGGGTATTTTGGGGGGGGTTTTGTACCCCAAAAATGGTTTTTTTGAGCTTTTTACATATAATTTTTGAAAAAGTCAAATTTTAGTTTTTACCATTGGATTTAGCTTTAAAAAACACACAATTTGGTATTTTGATCATTCCTCTACGTCAATAGGTTACCGAGATATTGGAAGTGCTAAACACAGTACGTTGTCTAATGTTATTCTTATGGAGAATAAGAACAAAATTATATCTCGCTTCTTTATGAACGTATACTGACGAATCATAAACGTCAGTATACTGGCTTTATCTGGTTGTGGTCTATTGTTATTTCCTCAAAAAAACAATTTTTTGCTAAAGGTTCCCGTAGCAGCAAACCTGCGTACTCAGCCCCCATGTTATTCTTATGGAGATTAATGAAAATGGAATATATCGCTTATTTATGAATGAATATTGACGAAACTAGGTATGTAGCTTCACCTAGTTGAGTTATATTGATATTTGCATAAAAACCAATTGTTTATATTCCTTGTTTCAGCAAACCTATGTACTCATCCCCAATTTTATTCTTATGGAGAATAATTAAAATTGTATATATCGCTTATTTATTAATATATTTTTATGAAACTTGGTATGCGGCTTTAATCGGTATTAACTCATATATTATGCATTGGAAATTCGCTGAGTACGCAGGTTTGCTGCGACGGGGGTATTTTATTTAGGGGGTTAAGACCCCCCTTTTTTTCTTTTTTTCAAGTTCATTTTTTTATTTTGTATTACATCCTAAGGAACACAGAACAACTTTAAAAAATGATACTGCCTCCCTAATTATAGAATAGGGGGGTAAAACAGTTATCTGAACATCCTTACATTTGAACATTTATTAATTTTGGTGCTATAACTTTGAGAGAGGGCTTAAAATGTTTGTATTAAAATAATAAAAAATAAAAATAAAACAACTTGAAAAAAAGTAAAAAAGGTTTTTTTTACCCCCCTAAATAAAAAAGGGGGGGTTGTAGAGGGATGGCGATGGTTTTATTGAATTTATCGCCCCAAAAATAGGGGGTATACAAAATTTGAAGCCGTCTTCTTGTTCGGGTCTCCCCGACCCCCCAGACACCTATAAAAGACGTTCAGATAACTGTTTTACCTCCCTATTCTATAATTAGGGGGACAGTATCATTTTTTAAAGTTGTTCTGTGTTCCTTAGGATGTAATAACAAATAAAAAAAATCAACTTGAAAAAAGTAAAGAAAGGGGGGTTTTACCCCCTAAATATAAAAGGGGGGGTCGTAGGGGGATGGCCATGGTTTTAATGAAATTCTCGCCCCAAAAATAGGGGGTATACCAATTTTGGTTAAAAAATAATTACCAGAACCCTTCAACCCCCCAGAGCCATAGGCTTACCGTGTTGCGTACGCTCTATATTACGATCATTGTTTATAGAGCATTAAAGGCTCGTTCTAACGGGAACATTGCTGGACTATAGAGAGGTTAGGGAATGTAGTCTATGGTTATGGGGACATCTCAGATGACCCTAACGAGGTTAATATATCTAAGGAGTCTCGTCTCGTGTAAAAAAGTGTAGCCTACGTGGTTGGCCACCTTTTTGCCCCTCTGTAAACTCTGCTCCCATATCAACCAATCAAATCCCCTCATCACAAGTTACATATTTATTAGCTGAGTAACATTTAACTTTTAAAATGTCGATTTGATTGCCACCGAGGTGGGTACATTTCATGCGGAATATCCACTGCCTGGGTGACTGAGATAACCAGCTGGGCTATTGAAAATTGAATACTGATGAACAGTTATTTTGTTTACATAACAGCAATACAACAATACTAGTAAAATTAGTTGACTGAACAGATAAAGGAAACAACTGATGACAGATTTAGACCGAGGTCTAAATCTCTCTCCACTCCAACTGTTCGAACTTAATACAGTTCCCATAGCTGAAGGATATTCTGTGTCAAGTGTAGCTGTGACCCACTAGTATGAAGGGTTCCATAAGTCTAAATGAAATTTCAACAGGTCAAGTGGTCGACGAGTGGCTATGCAACGCAGTGGCTTTGACCTAGTGGGAGGGCGGTCTTGGAGTACCTGAAGAAAAATTACAGTCAAACCCCAGATAAGACCTCCAGATATATTAGGAAGTCTAGCGCATTATTGTTACAGAGTGTCGTCTCCAGTAACACCAATTGGCCTTTTTTAAAACCAAGCGCAGGGCCGTATTAAAGCAGAGCCTACTTAGGCTCTCGCCCAGGGGCCCGCACCACACAAACCCCCATTCAAAAGCCTGATACAATCAATAAAAATGTCACCTTAATAATGTTTTTAATTTGTTCATCTATCTCGTTATTTCTTTGTTAGTTCCTGTTAGTTCCCTCATAAATACCGTTAGTTCATCAATATTAACCCTGTTAAAGCCTTAAATCAATAGGTAGCTCAACTTCACACTATGAAAAGTAGCTTACCCACAGTTAAACTACATAATTCATATTTCTTTATGTCTATAGTTAGTTATTCGTTAGTTCCTGTTAGTTCCCTCATAAATACCGTTAGTTCAATAATATTAATGGGTTTACAGCCAAAAAATCAATGTTTGTTAGCTGACATTCCAATGTATGTAGGAGCCTACCCATATTGACGAAATATTATTGAAATTTCTTCATATCTCTCATTAGTTCTTCGTTAGTTCCTGTTAGTTCCCTCATAAATACCGATAGTTCAATAGGTAACAATAATGGTTTCACAGCCGAAAATTCAATTTTGGTTATCTAACATTCCAGTGGATGTAGTAGCCTACCCATATTTACGAAAGATTATTGAAATTTGTTCACGTCTCTCGTTAGAACTAATAGCATTTATGATGGAACTAACAGGAACTAACGGAGAACTAACAAGAGACATGAACAAACTTCAATAAACTTTCGTCAAAAAGGGTAGGCTACTACATACATTGGAATGTTGGAATGTTGGCTTGAGATTACATCCCTGTATAGAGTCTTGTTAAAAGTATGCGTCACAGCTTATTTGTAATAGTTTGTGTCAATATTACAAATTATTGTGTCTCCTTGTTAAAAGTATGCGTCAAATGATTTGTAATTCTTTGTAGCATTAGTACCAATTAATTATAATTCAAATACAAGCTCCCTCTACTCCTAACACCTCAGGACCGGACCCTCACCTGGATTAAAAAATGGCCGAACCAGCTGGGGTTATTTGTGAATGTAAAACACCGATCTATAATAACATCCAAGTTATGAAAAATATACTTATTAAATGTGCTTAGCAATTACAAAATAAACAACATTCACCCGTCAGCTATACTGATATATTTTGTTTATATTTTGACTTGAAATTAAACAAACAAACTGACTTCTGTCGATACTTTCCATGGAAAACTCTTCCTCTGGCGGTATTCTCATTTCTATGAGGCCAGCTGGACCCATGGAGGAATCATTACCCACGAAATCAATCATTTACACCACCTCCATGGCCGGACTATCCGACGGCCGAACCAAAGATTTTTAATTTTATGTGCAATTATAATTACGAACACGCTATTTATAAAATAATATTTTTCAGCGAGCAATTCCTGAATGCGTGGCATGCAGAGCACATGCTGCGACGCATGTGGTTGCACCCTGCGGCCACCAGTGTCTCTGCGGAGACTGCGGAGACGAAATACGGGCGCAGGCAGCTAATGGGCAACACGGCCTCCGCTGCCCAATGTGCCGGGCAGATGCCGTTTTTATAATAGCGGTGTTTATTAATTAGTCTCAATCGATAATATATGCGTATTAAAGGTTTTTGAGGATTGATTTTGCGTATTATTTTATATACACAACATTTGACTAAACAAAACGAATATAAATATCTAACCAGTCCTGACCATGAGGTTGTTTGAAATTTGTTTTGTTGCCCTTTCTTTGTTCCCCTTATCCGTTTAGTACCTGTTTTATCCAAGGTGCTAGAACATTTTATCTACAGTCAGGTAAGCACTTTATTTGAAGTAAATTATGTATTTAACAACTATCAATTTGGCTTTAGAAGTCCACTGTGGATGGAATTGATGCCATCCATTGTCAAAGAATCCATATGGTGTTCTGGTCAAAGAAACGCCTATGAAAACAGGGATTTTGCCTGCGCAACCTTTATTGATCCGAGTAAGGCCTTTGACTGTGTCGACCATGATGTGTTGCTCCAGAAGCTGGAATTTTACGGAATCAAAGACAACGCTTTAAATCTTTTTCGATCATCTATATCTATAAAAGTGGAAGTATGTATGTATATATGTATGTAGCCTATGGACTCCGAAACCGCTCGACAGATTGTAATGAAACTTTCAGGAATTATTAAGCATTATTCAAGGATGGTTTGTGTGAAGTTTGGTGCAAATCTGTCCAAAGGGCTCCGACCCAGAGGGCATACAAGGGTGCAGTGTCAGGTTTTAGAAATTTAGTGTTTACAAAATTTACAGCTGTAATTAATTAACAGCTGTAATTAAAAAATTAAAAGTTTTGGGCGCAGCAACGCGCACAGGGTAACTGCTAGTCTAAATATATAAAAGAGGAAGTATGTATATATATATATATATATATATATATGTATGTAGCCTATGGACTCCGAAACCGCTCGACAGATTGAAATGAATCTTTCAGGCATTATTAAGCATTATTCAAGGATGGTTTGTGTGAAGTATGGTGCAAATCTGTCTAAAGGGCTCCGACCCAGAGTCCATACAAGGGTGCAGTGTTAGGTTTTAGAAATTTAGTGTTTACAAAATTAACAGCTCTAATTAGTAAACAACTTAATTTGGGCGCAGCAACGCGTGCCGGGAAACTGTTAGTATCTTATAAATTTAAGACAGACAGGATACCCTGGAGCAGTTTCCCCGAATAATTTGAAATTTGTTGTAATATATAAAAAAAGTCACGGTATAATCAATAATTACTATAATTTTGTCGCCCAAACAAAATACTCAAACCACGCTTATGGCCGTGATCCTGAATGGCGTTGTTTTACTGGAGGACGGGGGCCGCTGCTTCGCGGGGTCTGGGCTTGCGCTGCGAGGATGTGGAAGCCGCGCCAGGCGCCAAGCACGCACACTACTTTGGTGGGTGGGGGCAAACGAAACGGCAAGCTGCAGGTGGTGGCGGTGGCTCTCCGCCGAAATACGGTATTAGTTCATTTGAAGGCGCTGAAAATAACCCATATTCGCCTTGACTCATGCCGGCTCTTAAATACCCATTGCGGCATAGCCCTAAAGAAGTGTTAAAATTGAGAACACATCCGATTTTTTATTCTGATTTGTAAGATACGTTCATGGTAAATTGAAGATAATTTTCTTATCTGGTTTTTGTGTCATGAAGTCACCCACAAAAAAAAAACGAACATTCAGATTTTGAACATTATAAGGAATAAGGATAAATAAACACACTCTATGTTCGCACTCTATCGGTCATATTTTTGTCCAATTTACTTAAAATTTTATTGCTAAACTTTTCCCTTTAACGAGTTTTAACAATTCACTGGGAATAAATACCGGAAAACGCTTCACCCCATTATGGAGTTGTATTACAAGTTTTTGACTCTTTGAGCTCAATAGGGACAAAGATGTCCCTGTGTAGTTTTTTTATAACAAAATAGAAAGCTTCAATACCCCCGTCGCAGCAAACCTGCTTACTAAGCGAATTTGCAATGCAAATATGTGGGTATCACTACTACCTAGAGCCACTTACCAAGTTTCACAAAAATACATTCATTAATAAGTGATATATAACATTTTATTTATTCTCCATAAGAATAAATTTATAAATGAGTACACAGGTTTGCTGCAACAAGGAAGATAAGATATGTGTTTTTTTTTGCAATTAACTCAACCAGGTGAAGCTACATACCAAGTTTTATTAATTTAGGTTCATAACTAAGGGATATATACAACTTTACTTATTCTCCCTATGAATAACATGGGGGCCGAGTATGCAGGTTTGCTGCTGCCGGGAAAAATCAACAAAAAACTTTTTTTTCTATTATCAATATACCACAACTAGTTGAAGCCACATACCAAGTTTCATCAATATACGTACATAAATAATCAAAATATAACATTTTACTTATTCTCCATAAGATATGACATTGGACAACGTACTGTGTTTAGCACTTTGAATGTCACTGCAACGGTTGAACGTAAAACAACAATTAAAACACCAAAATGATGGTTTTGTAGAGCTAAACTGATTGGTAGAAAGTAATGTGGAGTTTTTGGTGAAATTATCTGATGAAAATCTAAAAACCGTATTCCCATAAGATTAACATGGGGAATTTTATGGACACATTTTTTGACTTTTCTCCACGACCACAAAACCTAGCTTAATGATTCAAAATACTAAATTTGTTTAAGCTCTAAAAAACGGCTATAACCAAAATCTAGTGTTTTAAAATTTTTAGGGTAAAAAGTTCAAAAAACTGATTTTTGGAAAATTTTAACCCCCCATAAAACCCCCTTCCCACAAACCGATCGATCTGGTTTTCGAACTTAAAGTCATAAATGTTACTCTCCACATTTGTGCCAAATTTCATAAAATTCGGGCGCTTCTTTCAAAAGTTATCACGGTAATGGACACACACACACACACACACACACACACACACACACACACACACACACACACACACACATATATATATATATATATATATATATATATATATATATATATATATATAAAGAGAGAGATATAATAAACAAAAAGTAAATAAACTTTAGTACCCTGGTAAAATCATTTGAATTACACTTACTTATTTTAATTAAACAGTAGGCCTAAGTCAAAACTACTTTAAATTTAACTCAAAGTTTTTTAAACAAAAATACCCCCGTCACAGAAAACCTGCGTACTCAGCGAATTTCCAATGCATATATATGTGACTCACTACTACATAGAGCTATTTACCAAGTTTCACAAAAATACATTCATAAATAAGTGATATATAGCATTTTATTTATTCTCTATAAGAATAACATTAGGGTTGAGGACGCAGGTTTGCTGCAACGAGGAAGATAAGTAATGTGTTTTTTTGCAATTATCAAAACAACTGAACCAGGTGAAGCTACATACCAAGGTCTCTTAATGTAGGTTTATAATTAAGGGAGATATACAACTTTACTTATTCTATATATGAATAACATGGGGGCCGAGTATGCAGGTTTGCAGCTACAGGGACTATCAACAAAAAACTTGTTTTTTGTGCTAATATCAATATACAACAACTAGTTGAAGCCACATACCAAGTTTCATCAATATACACATTCATAAATAATCGAGATATAGAATTTTATTTATTCTCCATAAGGATAACATTGGACAACGTACTGTGTTTAGCACTTTGAATATCTCTGCAACGGTTGGACGTAGAACAATGATTAAAACACCAAAATGTTTGTTTTGTTAAGCTAAACACATTAATAAACAGAAATGTGAAGTTTTTAGTAAAACTATCTGAGAAAAGTCTAAAAACCTTTTTCCCATAAGATTAACATGTGACACTTTTTTTGGATTTTCTCCGCAACTACTTAACCTAGGTTAATGATTCAAAATACTAAATTATTTGTTTTTTAAGCTCTATAAAATGGCTATAACCAAAATTCAGTGTTTTTAACATTTTGTGGTCAAATTTGCAAAAAACCGATTTTTGGAAAATTGTAAACCCCCATAAAACCCCCTTCCCATAGTGCGATCGACCTGGATTCAAAGTCATAAATGCTACTCTTCATATTTGTGCCAAATTTCATCAAAATCGGGTGTTTCTTTCAAAAGTTATCGCGGTAACGGACACACATATATATATTATATATTTGTATATATATATATATATATATATATATATATATATATATATATATATATACATACATATATATAAATTTGAACGAATAGTGTTTTTGGCATCTGGGGACATCAAAACAAAAAGTTATCATGGTCTCGGGCTTAAGTCTTACCATGCCACCTACGGTAATAGCTTCTTCCCTATAGGGGAAATTCGCTAAAATACGTAAATTTGTAAGCCTCCTAGAATTGTTTATGTGATGTTACAAAAAAATAAATTTAAAAAAGATAGCACGTTGTCTTAGGGGAATGTTTCTTTGTAAAACACATTTTCTAATTTAGAGTTGTTTCATTAGTAATGCCATGGTCTAATTATAATTGTTACAATTCCGACTATAAAACATTACTTCCGTATGATTGGCTGGTAAATATATATGAGACTATCTGAATAGCTACAATGTTAAATGTACTACAACTTGAAAATGCATTACCCACACTTCAGTGTGCTGCAAAAACTAAATTAACTGTCGTTACAAAGTAGTATATTCGCTCCGACCAAAAAATGATATTTACATCTTGAGTCCAATATTAAGGGAAATAGTTAGTATAGTTTTATTATTCAAATATATTTATTCCAGATATTATATAGTAATTAAATTATAAATTTAAGCAACCGTTATGTGCACAACGGGAAGGAGGAAATGCTTTATTTACTTAGAAAGCATTTTAATTTTGGTTTGCTTATACATTTGTATATATTACTTAATAATTAAAGCTATTATTAATAGAATTTTATTTATTAATCGTATCAGTAACTATAGAAACTATAAACTGTAACTGTGATCAAGACAATACTGGTACAGTATCCATGTAACTACTTTGTAGAGCTGAAGTTAGCCGCACCTTTTATGCCTTCATAATGTGAGAAACAGCAAGCGTTACATCAATGTATTGTTTGCTGCAGCCAGCCCTACGAAATTCTGAGTTCGACTGTACTTGACTTTTTGAAACTTTACGTTATGAAACAGTATATTTTTAAAATATTTCCAAATATTTTATTATTGAATTCGATTCAACAACGGACTGGAGTGAACTATCTTTGGCGTTTACGGTTATAGCTTTACAATATGAAACTTTACTTTGTGAAACAACCATTTATTAAATTTGTTTTAAATCAAAGCTTTACGTTTTGAAACTTTACGTTATTACAACTGCTTTAGATTAAATTCAACAAAATAACACCTTTACTTTATGCCACTTTACTTTGTGCAACACTACATATTTACTAAATTATAATTCTTTCACTTTACGTTATGACACTTTACGTTTTGAAACACTTATAAATTTAATCTGTATTAAATCAGTCACTTTACCTTTTGAAACTTTACGTTTTGACAACAGCTTTTATTTCATTGTATTAAATGACAACTTTACTTTATGAAACTTTACGTTGTGAAATGTTGCTTTTAAAAAAATAGAACTTTACGTTATAAACCTTGACGTTGTGCAACGGACCCTAATCTGACTCATAATTAAACATTAAATATTAAAATATTATAAATAAATATGTAATTAAATTAAATGAAAAATAATATGAGACTTATTTGTTGTACATAGTAAAATGTTATGCAAGAATAAACATATTTGTTTTGTTATAATGTCGTCGTGAAGCAAAAATGCCTCACCAAATACTTTATTTGTCCATTTTCTATGTTAAAATACAGGATTCATTACCTCTATATGTATTGGATTTTATTTAAACATAACTTTGTCTTTTATTTAAACCCTTCTCCCTTTAAAATTTGTATCACTTAAACATTTTTCCTTCTAGTTCTAGTAGTTATTTATTACATCGTTAAATTATATTTTATTTAAATTTTACATGTTTTCAGGTTTATAATCCTTAATTTTATGGTCACATTTTATGATTTTAATAGTGAACATTGAAATAGAAGAGAATCAACATCTGTTTACAGAAACTTAGGTTATACCTCCCTAACAACTATTCAAATAGACCTATAATTTGATGTTTTGTGAATAAATAAGGAATAGATCGGGGAACTGAAATACAAAGTCGTAAGTAAATATGTGTAGCTAAATATTTGATCAAAATTATGAATGAACTATGGTTTTACGTCGAAACTCAGAACTAAGCCTCTATATCAGCCAATACTATAATAACCAAGCCTATAAAAATCATAATGGTGTTCCAAGTTGAGGAACATGACAAGGAACTCGAATACGAAAGATACTTAGTTTTGAATAAACTTTTCTACCAAAACTATAAATGCGATAGTATGGAATCAAATTTGTTGTGTCAAAATTCAAAACTAAGCCCCTTTAAAAGCCGTACAACTGTTATTATATAGTTATTTTCACGAAAAGAGTTGACTCATGTATCGAGTAAATAAAATATGGGAGTCATTGAGTCAAAAATTAATTAATTTCGATAAAAATCCAGGTTGAGTACGTGAATATCGAGATTTGTATACTAATATTGAAACTTACACGTGTTTTTACGTCATAATTAGAGGTTAAATACATTTGAATTTAATACCAAAAGATAAAGAATGTATTCAGTAATACGATTCCAAAAAAGCATTTTACTATAAAAAAATCCCTTGCGCCGTAAACCTCATTTAACTGAGGACGTGTCGCCAATAACCCATAAGACGCTATACTGAGCGCTGCGACCAAGTCCTACACTTTGAGATGTGACCTTGAGCCCGGCCGGACCGAATTTTGGTCTATCCCGACTATGGGCGCGAGCATGGTCTATCCCGACATGGGTTCTACCTCGCTGTCGCTCCCAGTCAATAAGACAAGTTTTAACAAGGCTATATTGCTATTTCCGTGGATAATATGCGGCTCGCTTACCATGATAATAAAACGTGGTCCAGTCCATTACACTTAAAAAATTCAGTCATTTTGGTGTTTTTGACCACCAAGTTGTGGCAAAATTTATGTTTTTACCGATAAAATAGGCCAAATCTCTGATTTTGCCCGATAAAATGCGTTTCGGACTTCGCTTTTGTATATAAATTATGACCCGGCTTTATTTTTTACCGACAAAATGCGGTCCGATTGCCGTTTTTGATTGATTAAGTACATTTCCGGCATTAAATACGGTTGGTACTCAATTTTTGGCCGATAACAAACTTTGCGGTCGTAGTTTTTGGCTAGTAATTGCTGTAAAATTGCCGATAACATTATCGATTTTGGCTGATAACACACACCCGGTCAGTGTAAATAAAACACACAGTGTGATAAAACACATTACTTATCTTCCTCGTTGCAACAAACCTGCATCCTCAACCCTAGTGTTATTCTTATGGAGAATAAATAAAATGCTACATATCACTTATCAATAGATGTATTTTTGTGAAACTTGGTAAATAGCTCTATGTAGTGGTGAGTCACATATATATGCATTGGAAATTCGCTGAGTGTGCAGGTTTGCTGCGACGGGGGTATATTTCCCTATAGGGGAAATTTGCTAATAATACTGTATTTATAAAAACGTACTGTAAGTATCGTTTTCCAGCTTTATAATATGAATAACCATAATTTTAATAATTAATTGGTTTCAAGTACAGATCTAGAAATTAATGCGGATGCGGATGCGGATTTCCCCATATAAACCACATGCGGCTGAGAGGGTACGTAGTTTGCTGCAGCAAACGAGAGATAAAATATTAATGGTGTTGACGGAGTAATGGTGTTGACAGCGTACCTAGGTTTTCTGCAGCAACGGAGACGCAAAATGTTTGTTTTTGGTTACCATTAACTTATTAGGATATAATAATGCTACTTGACATACAATTCATTGAATCAAAACGCGTCGGCGTTCCGCGTCCCGCGACAAGGCAATAGACGGGCATCTCTTCTTCTTGGAAAACCCAGTGTTGGGGGAGGGGCTTACCACCGACCGTGGGAGTTGGGAATCGGTTATTCTGCCAGATACGGAGTTTGATTAATTTGCATCGTGTGCTGTGTTAACAGTTCTCATATAATATAGTTCGATTATTTATTATTTACCATTAGTTATTAGTTACTATTTATTTAGTTGGAACCGAAATGACAGAACCGAACAATCCCAGACAAACAGTTGAGATAGGGTATACGGAAGTAGTTAAAGAATCTGTCGTTGTATTATTTAGGTTTACTGAACAACGTATGGAACTCTCCTCTCTGGAATCGGCCATAGACGACACCGGAACGGCGGAAACAGTGGAAAATGACCTTGGCCTACGCACATGTACGCTGGTGAACACCGTTCATTACAAAGACTAGGTACACACTTGACTGGGTGGGACTTTTCACTGATTGTAAAACCCGTACTCATTGGGCTTATGATACATGGCTGATGGTCTTTGTGCTAGGTCTAATGCAGTATCCTGTTATAATAAATTAGAATAGTAAGTATTTAGTTGCACTTTTCTCCTAACAATGTTTACTACAATTGTACTTGATTAAAGATAAACTATGTATAAACAGCTATAATACACATAGTTATTAAATAATAATAAGTTTTTGGTGGGACAACCTTACCTCGTGTGCTTGTTCTTTAACCGTTTCAAAATGGCGGCTATTTTAAATATTTTGCGCCAAATTTAACGAAAACCGTTAATTTTACCAAAAAAATTGCAAGATACATAAAATTTAGTAAATTGTATGGAGATTTCAACGATATCTTATTAAGCTTAGGTTGGACAAAGAATAACTGAGAAATTAATTTTTTTCTTGCTATACCTACAGTTTTCTCCATTTAAACAATGTTAAAACTATAACAAATATAATTAATAAAATAATTTCTCCATTACTCTTTGTCCAAACTAAGCTTAATAAGATATCGTTGAAATCTCCATAAAACTTACTAAATTTTATGTATCTTGCAATTTTTTGGTAAAATTAACAGTTTTCGTGAAATTTGGCGTCAAATATTTAAAATAACTGCCATTTTGAAACGGTTAAAGATTTTGTATTTACATTTTGCAAAAAGAAATCGGCTAATAAGATAAACATTTGCGCAAAATCCCAACGCTGTAGCTCAAACCGTTAAGGAGTTATGACTTTTTTTGTAAAAAACACATACAGGCGGACAGACGCTAAACGAAAGGAGATAGGACATATGTTTATATAAACTTTGTTGCTTATTTTGGCCCAAGGAATCAATACGTAAATTATGTCCCCACCTTTTTTGAACACCCTGTATATTGCCACGCTAGAAGGTGCGGTTTTTTGTTGTGTCAGGTTAGGTTGGCAGCACCAGCCGACATTACGCGGTACAGCGAGTGACTCCCAGGGGCGCCACCGTACTGCCGCCTGATGTTCCTGAACATGCCTTTGTAATATAAACTCACAATATTCGAAAACGAAATATGTTTCAACAATCTTGTGCTTTATGTGCTCTTAACATATCAGAGCTTGTAATGGCTGAGGACAAATTCAGTTTTAACTATTATTTAGATATAAAAATTGCAAGGGGAAAGCCATAATATAGGGTTATTTTAAAGTGATTTTGCACATACATAACGAGTACATTTCGAAGTTTTAGTTCAGCCATTCCATACTGTGAGTTTTTCTGACCATGTTATAGTTTATTTCAACTCAATATACGATCAAATAACGCCGTGAGAGCTTGTAATGTAGGAACACGTTTTCACGGCACTAAGCCGACGGGTGGAACCCTCTTAACAGCAGGTCCGCTAACTTCCAGCATACAGTTTAAAATTATGGGTCCCTTATAAATTATGTGTTATGGACGTAAAATTAGAGTAACCTAATGTAACCCAACCGCCGCAGCGCGCTACATAAGTTTTTAGTCCTGCATAAAACTGTTATTGTTTACTTTTCATTTATAATTCAATAAGTTATGTTCAACTTTTATTCAATCAATGCTTTTCAGTTTACAAGGTCATGAAAAAAATTTAAATGTACTCTTTGAATTACTTAATTAGTTACGTAAGAACGTAAAATTATGTTCAAAGCGTCCAAAGAATGGCAAGGTTATGGTTTAAAATGGTCATATTTTATGAGTATACGACAATTTTCTTATATGTCTGTTGGCATCACTGATGGGGAGGGAGCAACCTTAGTCAAAGGGCGTGGTCTAATAGTACAGTAATGGTGGCGGCAGGGGTATGAACTCCATGAATGTACCACTCCACCAAATCTTTAGGACTGCTTGGAGTCGTCGCTGCAACACTTCCTGACGTGTCCAATTCTGCGCTCCCCTCTGGGTCATGCATGTGGCGTTTTTAGAATGGAAAAGTCTCAAAACTTTTTGCATTTCTAACTGCTTCCCCCATAAGGCCAATACTTTCAACATCCGTCCTGTGTTATTTGTGAATATATATTTTTAAAATTTAGAAAAAATGATGTGCTGGTGGTTATCTAGCAATTTCAGTGACAACATGTTCGATTTGCATTTTAAAATTCGATAGAAAAATAGAAATAAAAAATAAATTTGAAACTTTGCTCACTGAAATCGCTTTGTTATTTTTTTTCCTCCATAAGCTATAAATCAACAACATCCGACCACCCATTGAGGCTGGATGGAACTTGAAAGAATCATTGCTCTTATGGGTTTAGGAATATACATGGATTAACTGGTACCCCCTCTTAAAAGATCTTGAATTTGAATTGTCAATGATAGCCTTGCTGTAGTTTCCATTTTAATAAAAAACCATTGCCGCAGGCAGTGATTTGTTTTGTGGCTTACACAAAATAACTTAAAAAACTAAAGATGTGGGTAGCACTGCGCAGTACTGTATCAAGTCATGATTTTACGCTCTAAAACAACAAAAAACATAGGTTTAAAGCAAACTTACTCAAAATACGCTATGTATTTATTAGTGAATTTCCTATGGAAAGTGAACTATTAGCATGACCCGCACGGTGAAACTTAAGCCCGGGACCACCATAGAAGTTCCTAACGTGACCCCCTGAACACGTTTTGGGGGGTCGTTCAAAATTTTATATTTATATATATGTATATATATACGTTTGCACTCTAGCGGTCACATTTTTGGTCCCATTTACTTCAAATTTGGTAGGGACGTTTCTTTCTATAATTAGTTGGACAAGTTCATTGGGCAAAACAATCGGAAAACTCTAAACCCCTCTTTTGGCGATTAATCTTTTGGATTTTGAGTTTTTGTGCCCAGAAAGGGTTAGAAAAGCCCCGGATGTAAATTTAATGCATGTAAAAATATGGGAATTAATGAGGCGAAAGTTTTAAGCCCTCTTTCGTCATTCTAGCATAAATATTTACGGAGTTATTAAAGTAAATGTGTATCGACTAAACACAGTACGTTGTCTTATGGGGGTTTTACACTAGAAAAACCTGTTATTCCTTTGTTAGAGTACTTTTATTACCCCCAGCAACCTCACGCCTAGCTGTGGAGAGCAGTAGTTCCGCAAAATTCCGCGCACACCGCTAGGACGTCTGTTTGGCTGATGCGGGCATGAGTGTGTTTGTGTGTGTTGGATGGGGTGAGGGGGAGAGGCTCCTTCTCTCTCTCTCTCTCTCTCTCTCTCTCTCTCCCCCCCCTCACCAAGTTTCTCACCGCCGCGCCGAGGCCTACCTTGTTCTGGCCGGCTGGCTGACTTTAGCTCTGGGGCTACTCCGGTCAGCTCATGGCAAACTATTTTTTTCGCCTTTGTTTTAAATATTTTGCTAACGGTACTAATCTTGATGCAATTAGTATAAAGACTTTTCATTGTTACCAATTGTATTACCAGCACTAAAAATTATGATTGATATACGGAATGTGTGAACTATTTAAAAAATAAACATTTTTCTATACAAACTTATTTATGTGATTTATTATCATATAAACAATTTCCAAATGTATAACATTGTTTGACTAATATTTAAATCTGTTTATATATAAAAATGTATTAAACTTATAAGCATGTAGGGTATAAAATTTGTTAATTTCTAGAATGATCAGATTTTTCGCTTACAATTTCTTCAATTTTGTTCAAACTAATTTTAAAGTAAATACAAATCGTTTATATGAAAATTACTCAATGTAGTTAATATAACCATTCAAAAGTTGATTATTAAGTTATATAAACATGAACATAACAGTATTAACTTACTGTATAATATACCTTTAGTATCAAAAATGATACCTCTATAAATAATTGTACTATTTGGAAAAATCTCTTAAATGTAGTTATAAATGTAAAAAAATCAATAATATGATCATTAATTTAATTTATGAAAAATAACATTAATTACAAAATATGAGTCGTTTGCATTAAAAGCAAAACTGATGGCTATCAACACATTTTGATGACAAAGAGCTTATCAAGACAAACTGGATTTTTCTTATGAAATAATCAAGCTAAATTATTCTTTCGCTTTTCCTGAGCCTGCACAATGTACTCGGGATCTCGAACTCTCATTTCCCTTGAAATTCTGCTGTCAGCAATTTCGGGGAGTAAACAGTTCATAAAAAATCTTGTTAGTTTGGGAAGCATGCATTGTAACCACAACTCACTGTCTACAACAATCCTTTCAACGAACATTTCTTTACTTCCTGTGTAGACAATAAGATCGCACCACTTCCTTTCAGTAATATTGAGTTGACCTTGTATTTGAAAAAAGTAATTGTGCTTTTTCTTTAAACAAATTTCACCTTTCTTATTAATTTCCAAACAGATGTTTTTCTTCTTTAGGTTTAAACTTTCTTTCAGAGGGGTCGTAATTGATGGCAAACACTTGACCTCAACTAGACCTTCGTCACTGACTAACCCGTCCGGTGAAGCTCCTAAAAACGAATGCAAGCGGTCGACAAATAATCCGCATTCTTTAACCTCAACCTCATTTTTCCTGTATCCTTGCAAATACACTAGAATCACCATCGCCGATGTAGTACTTGTATATAAGCCCATATTCGGCCTCACTTTGTCTAAACGCTTCGACAATTACATTGGTTTCCATGCCAGTAGATGGGCCAGTGTAGTTTAAGAAGCACTCATGAAGCGGCGTTTCTTCTTTGGCTGCTTTTGATTTTGTGCATGCATAGCAAAATTTGTTCCTTACTCCTAAGAACAAGATTTTCTTCGTTGCAGCACCAATAACGATACCCTGAAATAAAACAGAAAGGTCAATTTAACTGTATTGAATTGTGGTTAAATAGGGTGTGTTAACATTACAAAAATAAATACTGGTTGTATATTTAGCTGATTTGATTTTGTTTTCCTTAATTAAGCCATACTGCTGATTTTATAAATCGCAGTTCAAAGTATAGGTATAAATTTGCATTACATAAAATCCAAGATAAAACCATAACTAAGTGAGGAACTAAACTAAACCTATTGGTTTGAACTGTAAGTAGTTTACACCATTATTTACCATTCATTGCTGAAATATCAGATAATTTTTATTTAAGGTTAATGTGGTTATTTGCATCGTAATGAAAATTATCGTTCACTACTCGTCACAAAAGTTTCGGGGCTCGGTAGCATTTTCCACTTTCCAGCTCGAAATAGGCCACTTTCGTGACTAGTAGTGAAATATACTATTTTTGGTCCTGGGAGGAAACAACGTTTATTTACAGCAATAACTCAAACTATAAAATCTTTACTAATAATATGTTCTTCGCTACTGTGTATAGGGTGAGAAAGTAATAATTATTTACTTATCAAAATGTTTCCCATTTCGTCGAGCTACCCTTTATGTATTTTTAAATTCACGCTTTTCATAAGTACCAGTATTTACAAATTATACAAAATTCAAAATAATTACGTTGAAATACTTAATTTGAATGTTGTATTATGTCTGCTAATATTTGTAGCACTTATACTTTTTTATGAAGTCAACAGTGACATACCACGCCTGATGAGGAATTCATCCCATGTCCATATGACCGCTTTGCCCAACCTCCATCACCAATTACTGTGATGTATGGTACACCATTAAGAAAGTTTCCTTTTTCTATAGCAATTTTCTTTTCCTCTTCGGCATTTTCTTTCATTTTTTGTATCATCTCATCTTCCCAAACCTATTAAAAATAATATATATAATGCTTTTATCATTATATGTGATTGTCAATATCATTAGAAACTAGGAACGGGGTTTTATGGCCGGTGTGTAAATTTTCCAAAAATAGTTTTTTACATGTATTTTTAGCTTAGAACAAGTTGTTTGAGTTACGGGAAGTATATTAAACACGGCTTACAACATTTCAACCAGCTGTTTAAGTGTTTTAAGACGTTTGTATTTACATGCCATATATAAAATAACCCCGTCGCAACAAATCTGCGTACTCAGCGAATTTCCAATGCATACATATGTTTCTCACTACCACATAAAGCCATAAAATTTATTTATATTAAATGTTCTCACCTTTCCTATTTTATTTTCATGGGTCCGAAATTTTCGTGCTGACATGACAGGTATATCGAGGATACTAAATAGTTCTGCTGCTTGAGAGTGGCCTATGCCAATCGACAGAGCACCCCAAACTAGACCATCGTTCGCCTCATTCTTCTTTTCTTCAGGTTCACTAGTAACTGTGAATTGTTTGTCACAATTATCACAATGGTATACAAACTTTGAATAAAGCCCATTTACGATTTCCCGGTTCAATCTATACTTCCCCATCGTACAGTGATTACCGTGCCTCGCTAAAATTTCCAATTGTCTCAAAATGTGGTTTATGTCCACAACTCTACGGCCTGACACCACATTCGCCTCTTCAAGTTGATCAAATGGAACGTGTTCTACTAAAAGTTCCGCAAACTCACAATAACTCTCGTCATCCTGACTAGCACCAAATGTAGGCCTATCAATATCCATTTCTTCACTCTCTGCCAAGGAGGAGGATGGATAATTCTTTGGTGTAAATTTTTTAAGGAAGTGAATAGGCCTATGTGTTGCATGGGTTCAAGATCTACCATGTGTAAATTTTCAGCCCAGTCGGTCCAGTAGTTTTTGCTAAAGGAAACATTTATCCATATAATAAATACATGGAGAGAAAGGTTATGCTCATGTACAGTCAGACACAATTATAATGTTTATACTTACTCAGAATTTGTCAGAAGTTTATCGAAAACATTTTCGGAAGACTCCTCAGTAGTAGGCCAACATTTTGGTGGACTTGGTGGGGTGAAGGCTTCTTTCTTCTTTTTAATTCCTTCTCTGATCTTGAGGGATCTTTTATTACGTTTATGAGGACGTTTTTTAGGAGCCATCACAAATAACTTGAGTTTACACAAACGAACCAATGTATATCACATAACAATCTCACAAAACATACAGCACGACCATCTCTCACCGACCGGGGATCACTACTGTACCACTGTACGTAAATGGCGCGAAAGACGGAAAACGCGGGAGAGTTTCGCAGAACCGAGAGTATTTGGACGATTGTAACGGAACAACACCTGTGCGTGTGTGATATTGTAGGCGCGTATCCCTCCCCTCGTTGTTGTTACTAACCCTGCTTAGCCTGAAACTTAATTTCATATTATAATTAATTAATGTTATCGATTTTAGCCAATATTTTGATGTATTTCAAAAGCTCTGTAAATTTACCGAACTCTTATCATTTAAGTTACTCTGTTATTTATTGATGCAAACAAGCAAAGCAAGGGGAATTTAACATCTGATTCACAATAATAATTAATCCTAATTACATTATTGATTAAAATAAGCGAGTGTTGAGTTAGGTGACAACGCAGTACAGCCCTATTTGCCGCGAACAGATTTTACACACTTCTTAGCCATCAAGCATTTTTAACAAAATGAAAGTTTGTTTTACCCCAATAATAAATACTCCCGTCGCAGCAAACCTGCGTACTCAGCGAATTTCCAATGCATAATATATGTCTTAATACCATATAAAGCCGCATACCAAGTTTCATAAAAATATATACATATATAAGCCATATATACAATTTTAATTATTCTCCATAAGAATAACATTGGTGATGAGTATATAGGTTTGCTGAAACAAGGAACAAAAACAATTGGTTTTTATGCAAATATAATCTTACTAGGTGAAGCCACATACCAAGTTTAAACAATATTAAACTTACTTAATAACTTAACTTAATAACTTACTTATTAAACTAGCTTAGTAATTCAAAATACCGTATTATTTGTTTTTTAAGCTCTATAACATGGTCTAAACCAAAATTAAGTGTTTTAAAAATTTTAGGGTAAAAAATGCAAAATACTGATTTTTTGAAAATTTAAAACCCCCATAAACCCCCCTTCCCATGGCCCGATTTTTCTGGTTTTCGAACTTAGTCAAAAATGTCACTTTACACATTTGAGCCAAATTTCATCGAAATCGGACGTTTTTTACTCAAGTTATCGCATTCACGGACACACACATATATATACATATATATAAATTTGAATGAATAGTGTTTTAGTCATCTGGCGACCTAAACAAAATTTGTCATGGTCTCGGGCATAAGTCTTAGAGAGATAGGATGGTAGAGGTGAGCTGGGGAGCGGAGCGGGTGAATAGTGCGGCCTTGAGAGAGAGAGCCGGCCTGGTGGAAGGAGGGGCTGTGACGTGTCGCGACTGAGGGGAGCCGCGCGCGCGTGCCGGCAGCTGCTCGTATGTGAGCGCCGGCCGCGCAGGTAGCCTACTCTTACGATGCAGGCGCGAGATTAGATTTAGTTTTACAAGTCTCCCGAGAAAAGTATATTAGATAAACTTGCAATTTTTTTGTACATTATATACTGTCCATTGGTCTTTAAATTGACATTTGTTTTGGTACAATTGTATTTAAAATAAAGATGAAAAAAAAGTTTTTTCCGAGGAAAAGAAAAATAAGTAATTTTTTTCCTGTTTTCATTTATATTAAAAGTTAAATATGAATTTATCATACATATTCCCAAAATTAAGGCTCGATAGTAAAAGTAGATTTTTAGTGAATGATGTAAGAAAACTAGCATATTTCACTGCTATTGACCTCTATATTTCTTTAGGTAGAGGTCCGAAAATTAAAAAAAATATCTTCCACAGAATAGTCATAGCACAAGTAAGACTTATAAGTATAAAAAATCCAGAAATATTTTTTGACCAAACACCCTTAAGGGGGTTTTGCATTAGAAAAGCCTGTTATTCATTTGTTGGTGTACTTTTCTCATCCCCAACAACCTCACACTACTTTCAAGCCTGACTGGATCCTCTCCTAACCTTATAATGTGCAAAATCGTATTCCCAGCATTGCAGGTAAATATAACCAGGAGCATCAGAACAGGCAAAAAAATCAACATTTTCAGATTTCAATAAAAATTGAAATAAATGTCTGTGTTTACACTGATTTTGAGTTTTAAAAGTTTTTTATATAATTCACATCCCACACCTCAGCGTGCTGCGTGCGAACTCGTTTTTAGTTTTACTGTTAGTAAAATAGTATGACGGAACTAACTAACTGTAACCTTGATTAAGATATCAATTAGATAAGCTTTTAATTGTGAAAGTTTTATAACATTATCAATAGATGTGGGAGTGCGCCAGCTCTTAGGGTTGATATGTGTGAGTTACATAACCCCTCCCCTACATAACGCTACGCCATACCCCCTCCCACCCCTTAAGTGTGTTATGTAATATATGTGTATGGCCCCCTAGCATGTTTTTAAATGTAAAAATAACTAACGTAAAATGAGTAAGTATATAATTTAAATAGGCTACCAGTATAATCAATCCTATAAACAAATTAAAAACTTGAAAAATGATCATTTCATTGAATCATAGCCTATTTCATTAATACTTGTACTTCTCTGAAAACACATCAAACTACTTTAAAATATGTTCTAGACAGGTCTCATCCCCAGGACAAATCAAATACGGTAATTAGAAAAAACTAATTTTAAAAGTTAAAAAAATTAACATTGGGCTTATACAGTTTAAAATCTAAACAAAGTAAATAACAGCAGTTTATAATCTGTGAGTTAATGTTCAAAGTAATACTCATGTTGTTGTTGTTGAAGTAGTACCCGAAGGCCGGGCTTTGCTCGGGGAAGGTCTGTCAGTTTGTTTAGATGACTTAATATTTCATCACATCCCGCAACTTATGAGTAGATTTTCTTAGCTCATTTGTCTCTTTTCTGGAGATATTTAAGGTCACTGCAGTTGTTATTATAGCTCAATGTCCCTTTGATTAATTTTGGATATGACATTGCCATTCTAATGTAATCTTCATTTTATGATTTTAGCTTATTTTAGTCACTGCTTTGAGGTAATCACATGTTAATACTTAAACTACAATAATTGTCTAATATATATACAGCCCCATGTGTAACACACCAGACATAAGAATTCTAGACCATTTCCAGACGAACCAGAAACGTGATATTTAGCAAGCAGGTAGCTTGTACAGTACCTTGAAACCCCCGGTAAAATTGCCAAAATATACAATTTTAAATTTTAAAACCACTAATTTTGATCTTGGAAATTGGATATTTTAACATTGGGCTTATGGAGTTTCAAATAAAAACAAAAGAAATCGTAACAGCTGTAAACAAATATCCAGTAAACTGTCAAAGCAACTTTCACATGGTAGAGTATAAACAAATTATAGAACTATTGAACAATGAAAACATCTAGAGTGGATTTAACCATAATGAATCTAAATAGTATACTATGTAAAAAATACTTGAAGGGTCATTGACCAATAATAACAACTGGAGCGACCCCAAGCGGGGGTCTGGGGGCGGAGCCCCCAGCGAGCAAAGCGAGTTCACTATATACTTTGACAGTTCACTTATTTATCATAAACAGCTGTTATGATTCTTTTGTTTTGATTTGAAACTCCATAAAACCAATTTTATTTTTTAAATTTTCAAATTTGTTTTTAGCGAATTTCCCCTATAGGGTAGAAGCTATTACCGTAGTCGGCATGGTAAGAACTAGGCCCGGGACTAAGTTAACTTTTCCTTTTGAGGTCCCCGGACCCCAAAAACGCCATTAGTTCAAAACTACATTAGAACCTCGCTAATTCGAACATCGATAATTCAAAAACCTCTATAATTAGTAAAGTTTGTCTGATCCCCTCAGAAAACCTCTAAAATTTGAAAAATAATATACAGATAATTCAAAGTGATTTTTACGCTTAATGCAGCCTCTAAAATTTGAATTTGTATATACTCGAGCCTCTACAATTAAAATTTTGTTGCCGTAATTCGAACTGTTACCTCCAAAATTCGAAGTCAACCTCTACAATTCGAACTGCGTTACCGTTAGCCTCTGTAATTCGAATTCAGGACAAAAAACACGCCTGTTGAGTATTTTGTCCAAGAGATGTGTTTGAACTACACTATTCTGTCTAGCTTTTAAAAAATAAACTTGGACCTCTATAGTTTGAATTTTATTTTGACCTCTATAATTCAATCTCTCTATACTTAAAACAGGGACCTCCATAATTCAAATTTTATTTATTATGACCTCTATAATTCAAACCCTCTTTATTTCAAACTTCCCATGATTCAAAATACATTGTCTTTCCCCTGAAATTCGAATTAGCGAGGTTCTACTGTATATATATATACTGTATATATATATATATATATATATATATATATATATATATATATATATATATATTACAAAGGAATGAATGACAAATGAGCACGATAACTCTCGTAAGAATTGTACGATTTTGATGAAATTTGGTATACATGTCTAAAGGAAACTTTATGACTTAAGTTCGAAAACCAGACAGATCAATCTATCCGAAGGGGTATTTTGGGGGGTTTTGGACCACTAAAATGGGTTTTTAGAAATTTGCACATTTAATTTTTTTAAAAGACAAATTTTAGTTTTCACCATTGGATTCAGCTTAAAAAAACACATTAAAAAAACCCCCCGTTTTGGACCACTAAAATGGGTTTTTAGAAATTTGCACATTTAATTTTTTTAAAAGACAAATTTTAGTTTTCACCATTGGATTCAGCTTAAAAAAACACATTATTTGGTCTTTTGATCATTGCCCTACGTCAATTGGTTACTGAGATATTGAAAGTGCTAAACACAGTACGTTGTGTAATGTTATATATTAATTATTCTCCATAAAAATAACATTGGGAATTAGTACGCAGATTTGCTGCAACAAGGTACACAAAATAATGGGTTTTTATGCAAATATCGATAGAATTCATCTTAGCGAAGCCACATACCAAGTTTCATCCATATACATTCATAAATAAGCGATATATAACATTTGAATTATTTTCCATAATAATAACATGGGGACCAAGTACTTAGGTTTGCTGCTACAGGAACCATTGGTGAAAAATTGTTTTTTGTGGAATCAACAATAAACCACAACCAGATGAAGCCATATACCAAATTGTGTTAGTTTATGTTCATAAATAAGCGAGATATACAATTTTTATTTTTGCGAATTTCCCCTATACGGAAGAAGCTATTACCGTAGGTCTCATGGTAAGCCTTAAGCCCGAGACCATGATAACTTTTCATTTTGAGGTCCCCAGATGCCAAAAACACCACTCGTTCCAATTTATATATATATAAGTGGCCGTAAGCACGATAACTCTCGTAAAAAAGGTCTGATCTTAATGAAATTTAGTACAAATGTGTAAAGCGCCATTTATTTGAACGAGTTCGAAAACCATATGAATCGCACCATCCGAAGGGGGTTTTGTACGCCAAAAATGGTTTTTTTCGGGTTTCCACATCTCATTTTATTTAAATCAAATTATAATTTGTACCATTGAATTCAGCATACAAAACAGACAATTTGGTATTTTGATCATTGCTCTACGTCAATTGGTTACTGAGATATTGAAAGTGCTAAACACAGTACGTTGTCTAATATTATTCTTATGGAGAAAAATAAAAATTGTATATCTCGCTTACTTATGAACATAAACTGATGAAATTTGGTATATGGCTTCATCTGGTTATGGTTCATTATTTTTTGCACAAAAAAAACAATTTACCTACTTGAGTTATATTGATATTTGTGTAAAACCCCATTGTTAGAGTTCCTTGCTTCAGCAAACCTGCACACTCAGCCGCCATGTTATTCTTATGGAGAATAATTAAAATGTCATACATTGTTTATTTATAAAAGTATATTGATGAAACTTGATATGTGGCATTAAGATACATATATATGCATATTTATGCATTGGAAATTTGCTGAGTACGCAGGTTTGCTGCTACGGGGGTATTTATATATTAAGGTGTATACAAAATCTTGGACCTTGACACAATGACTCGTGGATTCTAAGAAGTGGGTCAAAGAGTTTTAATTTCTTCCTAGATTATATTTAACATAAGATACTACTTTTCTTTTCTTTTTAAAATGAGGCAATTTCTTCTTCTTAAAAAAAAAATGGGATGATTTAAGCCTTATTGTTTTTTAAGTTCTGCATTTATAGGTTGCCTATGTATTTGAACAACCGTATCAAGCTACAATAACAATGGGAGGCCTGGGGGGCACAGCCCCCCTCCCCCCAGTGAGGTTAATGTGTTACATTAAAACCTCTGGATTAGAGTTTAAAATATTTTGGCATTCAAAACCAATTGACTAATTTTAAAACGTATTGTTCATAAAGTTCTGTACTTATACTTATAGATTTTTACAGCAATATTAAGCTACAATAAAATAAATATCCTGATGGGTCCTCCAGTGGAACCAAAGTGTAAATAACTACTTTTAAACCACGTGCTCTCACTGATTGGGGACCTTTATTGCCGCCAACATATTATATTTTATCAAAATCTTCAGCTAATATTATTATGAGGGCCTAGATGATACAGTCCTCAGTGAGACTGAGGGGTGAGTAACTACTTCATATGCACTTTGTCTGACTGATTGACAGATTTCAGGCCTCATTGTTTGTCATGTTCTGGATTTGTGTGTCATTGTCAAGCTGCAGTTATAATGGAGGGCCCATGAGGTATATTGTCAATTGAAACATTTTTTGGGTATTTTACGCGATCACTCAATCCTTATACGCGATATAAGAGCGTACTCCTAGTTAACAATTTAACAATTAAATTAACAATTACATTTAACCGTATCGAATTGAGGTCATTCTCGAAGACATCCGTATGATGTTTGGATACGGAATTACCTATCTTCTCGTGATTTAGTGGGGGATCAACGGACTCTTTCTACCACTATTGCGATTAACTTCAGTAGACGTTCTTAACCACCCTCCATGGGTCCGAACCTGAGGTCAGATAACTAAAAAGGCAGTTAAAACGAGTAACACCTAGGTATTGTCATATTGATCACTAAAAATTATAAAACTTATACGACAGTTAAAAAAAAAGTACCAAGATGCAATAGTTACTGACTACGGAATCATATGATCGACTTTATGTGATCTGAACGTTTTTAAGGTAGGCCACACAGTATCGGTACACCGTTTTCTGCGTCAACAGAAGTAAATTATTTCCTAGAAGGAGGGCGGATAATTATTTCCGATGGGCGGATAGTGCGAGGACGATTAAAAGGGCGTCTGCTGTATTCCAGTTCCACGTTTCCTTTTATGCCTTTTTTATAATAAGTCATACTTGCGAATCTTAATTTGTCGGCAAACGGCAACTTTTTTCCAAACTTTTCACGATATTGTATCTAATTTTTTAGTTTGTTCACATCTTTTTTATGTATAATAATTTCCCCAGTCAACTAAAATAAATGTAACGTACATCATTTCAAACATTCAAATATATTGTCTCAAACGACTACTTTAGTATATGTTCAATAACCGACATAGATGTTATCACAGAATGTATCCTACATAAAGCAACTAAAAATAATCAATAAAGCGGAACGAATTTACTTATGCCACGGTAGAGAATTTTACCATATGGTAAATGAATGGAGAAAAAACTGGCAGTACGGCAAGTTTTAGTTTTAAGGTACATTTATGGTTTCGAGATTAAGTACCCTTTCAGAACACTTCATCGCTCTGTTATGTTGACGATTTTGTGTTGAAATTACACAACCCACATTGATAAATTTATTCAAAACAGAATCGCTTCTAACATGCAATTTATAAATACTAGTTGAACCGTTGTGGATGTTTTGTGTAATCTGCAGTTAAACATAATTTTCAGAGACGCGAAAATCCAACTGGCTGACACATCGAGACTGGCTGTTCAGAAAGATACAAAAAAGGATCTTCCAGGTCAACAGAATGGTCGTCCAGGTTCAGGTCGCATGGCTGATCCGGCACGATAATTTTCAAAGAAACTATCATATTAGACAACAATGTTATAAAATAATCAATATTATATTGATTACCAACTGTTTAGGCTATGCAACTAGTTAAAAAATTATAACTTTTAAGATAGCATAATTCATCATTATTGATATAAATTTAAATTTAAATAAACTTACAACGTCACATGATATACAAATGGACAATTAAAAGTTGATAAGGACAGGAAAGTTGTATTAATTTGAAGAAGGACTAGAGTAAACCTATCAAACGTGATCCCAAATCAGTGGTGGTTGTAGCACCGCTGGTATCAATTTGCATTACAAGGGCCTCGAGTTTCACTACAAAGCCAATCTAAACAAAGCTTATACACGCCGGACACTGACAGCCCCCGCCTCTCACATCTCACAACATCGCCCAACTCTCTCTCTCACTCCCTCTCCCCCCTCTCTACCAAATTAATTGAACGAGTCTTAGATGTATAACTCTGTAATCATACAGATTATCGAGGTGTACCGAAAACTGCACTATTGAGACCAGATATATTGTGTTATGCACATTGAACTATTCAGCCAATTTTTTCCCCTCCATAAACAATCAAGCTATTATGATAATTTTACCATTATTATACTTACAATTGGTAACATTATATAAATTAACGCAGACCATGGAATTAGATCAGACTAAAAATGTATGTATGATACATGTATGATGTATGTATGCATATTGTATACATTTTTACAATACAGCCCTTTTGTGCTTTAAGACACACCAGGACAATTCCTAGGTTCTATTTGAACGTTTAATATATTAGGATGCTTTACAATGTTTTTAATTGTTACTTTATATTTAATACAAATAAAAAAGGATAAAAGTTTTTTTTTAACGTGACAATGATGAAATTAAATCTTTTAAAATGCAATCTTTCATTGCCGTTAGTCATACATAATATGAAATAAGTTATGTCAATACAAGTATTTTACATAACACCAGTTAAGGAGTCTTGTTACAAAACAATCTAGGAAAAATATCGCATCACAGGTTAGGTAAAAAACTCTGTAAGAGAAGCTACAAAAATAAATATCTTAATAAACAAATAACAAAGCAAGAAAAATAACATAAGGATAAATTTCTATCGCAATTAAACTGAATATCTAGTTAAAACTGTAAAATAGGACATTAAAACGTAGGCAATCCTTCACGACTTAGAGCTAAAGATTCGTCAACAGAATAAATAAATTGTTTTCAAGAACTTTGTTAATACTTTTTAAAAAAGGTTTGAATGCTATATAAATCATATCGTTATAACTGTTACACCTAATGGTACAGTTTTAATTAATATTTCATTAATTTATGTGTCACAGGAAGTTGTGCCTAAATTGTATATAGTACAAACAATTGCTTATCATTAGGTGTTCACATGTATGTTAAATGTATAGTGTCCACATAGCTTTATTTCTCCTGAGAAGATACTTGTTCGATTTTGAAATTAACTATGCAAAATTACCATAGTTACTAAATTATTAAAACCCTTTTGCAACTCACCAAATTTATAACATGACATGTTTGCTGAAGTATAATAATTAGACGGTCTGAAATTTTATGACAATGATCCTACCACTCTTTATTCCGGTCTCGGTCACCTTCAACGTCTCGAAACACTTTCTGATGTTTTCTAATCAACTTATTCTAAACTCTAGCTGCATCTGCATATTTATTTGTTGCATATCGGTATTTTCCAATTTTATGGACTACATTATCAGTGGGTTTGAAGACGGGCTCAGTGGACCGAGTCTAATGTACTTATTCTTCACAGGTCTTCTTTTGTTTGCCTTCGTAAACATAGTCGGAGTTTTCAGGCAGAAGCCCATCATACATTATTTCTCATTTTTCATCTGGCTTCTTCTAATAATATTCTGGTTTGCTATTGTCGCACTGTTGTACTCTGACTGGTTTATGGTGCCCGACCTCTGCATCAACCACAGATGCCCCGATTCTTTCTGGCTCAACGACTGGTACTGGAGATCACGTAAAATAATCGATAACGCGACAGAGTCATCCACTCAGGAAGTCATCGACCCGGAAGCCTTCCAACTCGAGGGAAACTCCACCTCCACTAAGCCCAGATTCCATATCGACATTTGGTACTCGCTGGGCTCGATTGTGGTCTGCTTCAGTTTCATCATCTACCTGGCACTGTTAGGCAGCCTTATCTGGAACCACTGCAACGCGGTCTGCGCGATGAGGAGGGCCGACGAAGGGACGCCGGTCATCCCAGGTGGCTACCTCTACGTCGTCGAACTGAGGAGGTGAGCACTACTGATAGTTTCAGTTTTATTTGTTGTATTGAAAAAAATCATTTAAGATTGTAACTGTTGTTCATAAGTGATACTGGATAGAGTACGACGATTTGTTTAAAACTTAGACCATTAAGATTTACAAAACAACAGCCAGTTGGGAAGAAGAAGTTTTATTAAATACTAGCTGTTACCCGTTGCGGCTTCACACGCAATCACTGTATTAAATGCAATCGTGGGTTTGGTCGTTTGGTATTTCTTGAGTCCCGTTACTTTTCCAGTAGATTCCCGTTTCTATTATAGCTGTTAAAAATATTGTTACCATGGAAATTTAAACAAAATCACTACTCCATAAGCATAAAACTTATAATATAAACATTGAATAACAGTAGGGCAGAGCCCCAAAAGCTTTGTACTACTGGAGAAGGTCTATGTTTGATTTTCATGTGCATATCTTCCTACCGAATCTCATCTCCATCGGTCCAGTAGTAGTTGCAAGATGGTAAACATAGCTTTAATTGCAAGAGAGGATCTTCGGAATAGAGGGGCGTCTATGTTTAATTTTGATTTCTATACATTTTCTTACCAAGTTTCAGCTTAATTTGTTTAGTAGTTTTTGTTTGACACAACATGGTTATGTAACATGGTTATGTTACGGGAGGGGTATAGGCAGACCCTTGAGTATATTTTTTCATGAAAATGTATATTTCTGCCTTGAGCTATGAACAATCTTGTTGCCAAATTTAACCTCTATAATAGTTGCCAAATTTAACCTCTATAATAGACTTGTAGTAGGTGTGAGATGGTTAAAATCTTTTGAAGGTCAGGGGGGCGGAGCAAATATTTTAATAGAAAGCATTATATCAACATGGGATCTTTGATGGTCAGGGTGACGGAGAGCTAGTGAATTTGTACGAACGGGGAGGTTTATTCCCGTTTCTTTTCCCTTTGCCATAGAAATCAATTAAACCATTATCCATCCATAAAGGATCAAATTGACGATTTTAAAGTAAACTGGGTGGAGCTTTAAGCATTTGATCAATGGGTACCTGTTCTAGGGTTCACCTGGGTTAACATTCAAAGTGCCCATCGCAATCGGATGGATTGTGTAGGAACCCTTAAGGGATAAATAAACCAACCGGCACTGATTTTTATTTATAGAGACTTTGATAGCCAGGGTTGCGGAGCCCCAATAAATTTACGAAAGGAAATGAGGAAAAGAAGGTCTCGTGGTATTTTCTTATCACCGTTACTTTTAGCGAATTTCCCCTATAGGGAAGAAGCTATTACCGAAGGAAACCATGGCCCCATGGCCATGGCCATGGTAAGACTTAAGCCCGGGACCATGATAACTTTTAATTTTGAGGTCCCCAGATGCCAGAAACACCATTCGTTCAAATTTGTATATATGTATATATATATATATATATATATATATATATATTTATATATATATTTATATATGTCTGTGTGTGTATGTGTCCGTAAGCACGATAACTCTCGTAAAAAAAGGTCCGATCTTAATGAAATTTGGTACAAATGTGTAAAGTACCATTTATTTGAACGAGTTCGAAAACCAGACGAATCGCACCATCCAAAGGGGGGTTTTGGGGGGGTTTTGTACCGGGGTTTCCACATGTAATTTTTATTTTAATCAAATTTTAATTTTTACCATTTAATTCAGCATAAAAAAACAAACCATTTGATATATTTTGATCATTGCTCTACATCAATTGTTTCCTGAGATATTGAAAGTGCTAAACACAGTACGTTGTCTAATGTTTTTCTTATGGAAAAAAAGAAAAATTGTATACCTTGCTTATTTATGAACATAAACTGACAAAATTTGGTATATGGCTTCATCTGGTTGGGGTTTATCGTTGTTTGCACAAAATAAAAAATGTTCACGTATGGTTCCCGTAGTAGCAAACCTAGGTAATCGGTCCCCATGTTATTCTTATGGAGGATAATTAAAATGTTATATATCGCTTACTTATAAATTTATATGAATGAAACTTGGTATGTGACTTTACTTAGATGAGTTCTAATGATATTTGCATAAAACCCATTATCTTGTGTTCCTTGTTGCAGCAAACCTGCGTACTCATCCCCAATGTTATTCTTATAGAGAATAATTAATATTTTTAATATCGCTTGTTTGTGAATATATTTCTTATGAATCCTGTTAAGTGTTAATGTGTTATGTTGTCCCAGGACTACCTTAAGACTGGTCTATACCAGTTTTGAGGCTGACATTGGGTACAGCAAATGAAGTTGTCATTACATATGGTAAGTCTTTTGGCTGTCCATTATGACTAACTTCCCTTTCACCTTTGGTCCCTCCATTTGCAGCGGCTAGGGACAGAGTCTCCGGATTTGGTCCCTCCTGCCAACCTGAGAATGAATGGCCCCTGGCTGTTGTACATGGGTACCCTGTCAGTTGAGTTGACCTGTTGGAGGGCAAAATGAGGGTCTCCTGTTGAGAGCCTCATCCCAGCTGTCACAGGGGCACGGGAATTGGCCCTCTGAGGGGTCGATTTGGCTGCCGTCCCTTCCCACCCTTTCCTTTCCTGCTATATCCCATCTTTCCGGTAACCTTCGCAATATTCCCGCTTGTGGAAGAGGTCACTAGAAGCTAAGCTGGGGTTTCCTAATCCGCCAATAACAACAAAAGCAACAACAACAACAACAATGTGTTATGTTATGTATTCATTGGAAATTCGCTGAGTATGCAGTTTTGCTGCGACGGGGGTATTTACTTTTCCATAGAAACCAAATAAAATACTTACCGTACTCCATAAGTTTAACATTGACAATTTTAAAGTACATTAGGACAAATTCCAAAGTTTTAGGTGTTTAGTTAAGAAAACTATAGTTAACCTGGACTAGCACGCAATTTCATCATAGTCGGATTTACAGTATAGGAACCCATAAGTGACAAAGAAACCAAGAATGAAACAACCAAAATTTTTTTATATTTATAATCATGTAATGTAAACATGATAATAATATATTGATTGCCAAAATAAATTAGGTAAGACAATTAAGATAATTATTTTTTGATCATTTGTTTATATGTACGAAAAAAGTCCGTAATTTCTTGTTGGTCGTACATGCAAGGTATGCAAACGAGTTAACGTTTGGGTTTATTTGACTAAAACAATAATTTATTTATCTGTTTCAAAACTTAAAAACTCTTACGTTGTATGACTTTCACGGAAACATTACATATGATCTTTGTTGGAAATGTGTAGACGAAAAAGATATTATAATTTTAATAAATATAAATCATTCACTACGTGTGTAATTGTAATTGTAATTTGAAGCTGCTGTTTGTGAAAGGGTTTTTTCAGAATTCTTTGTATATCTTTCCTAAGCGTAAAATTTATGTTTAATAAAAGGAAAATTCATTTTACTGTTTGATGAAAAATAGTTGTTTACTGTTTCCTCTCAGTGTCCCGTAAACCTTAACTAGATAAAAAGATAAAACTAGAGAATCATTAAGATCTAAAGAATGAATGTACAGAGTTTTCTTGCCACTCGCAGAAAGTTAAGAATGAATTAAGTGGTAGTTATTGCCAAGGTGGATCCCTTGGGTAGAATTAATGAATTATTGAGGAAACAAAATGACCAAATGAGAGGATATAGTACTTTTGTTATAAGGTTAAGCCTAATCAGTTTTGCCCATAAGCTAGGGACCTCAACCCAGTATATGTTGTATAAACTTAAAAACCTTGCACATAACAGTATACATAGAAATCATTTGTGAGGTTTCAAAATTAATTTTTTGTAAAATATTATAACAGGCGCAGTGCACAAGAAGGTGAAAGCGGCGCTGCCTCTTCGACAGTGCCAAATCAGCAGACAAGTCAAGGTGCGCAACCCACCCCCCAAATCGGCCGTTCCTAAGCCTGCCACCACCGCCGCCAGCAGCTAGAACCACCTCACAGGGAACAATCAAATAAAATTACTGTTATTAGTACTCGTGCATGCTTAATATCACCACAGAGAAACAATTGTCTGTGATATCACAAATACCACACCAACTGCCGATCTGCAGAGAATAACGTTGACGATATTGCCAGTGTGAAATAAGTTATCACTACTTTAAAATATGTTAAGTGTATCTAGTTGGAGTCATTAGTGAATTTCCTATGGAAAATGAACTATTAGTATGACCCGCAAGGTGAAACTTAAGCCCGGGATCACCATAGAAGTTCCTAACGTGACCCACTGAACACGTTTTGGGGGTTCTTTCAAAATGATATATATATATATATATATTAATAATAATCAAATGAAACATTTTTTTAACTGAGTACCCTTAAGGAATTTCATATATACGTATGCACTCTACCGGTCGCATTTTTTGTCCAATTTACTACAAATTTGGTAGGGACGTTCTTTTCTATAATCAGTTGGACAAGTTCGTTGGACAAAACAATCGGAAAACTCCAAACCCCCTTTTTGGGGATTATTCTTTCAAATATCGAGTTTTTGGGCCCTAAAAGGGGCAGAAAAGCCCCGGACGTAAAATTAATGCATGTATAAGGGAAGCGAAAGTTTTAAGCCCTCTCTCGTCATTCTAGCATAAATATTTACCGATTTATTAAGGGAAACGTATATCGGCTAAACACAGTAAGTTGTCCTATGGGGTTTTTACATTAGAAAAGCATGTTATTCATTTGTTGGTGTATTTGTATCATCCCCAGCAACCTCGCGTCTACTTTCAAGCCTGACTGGACCTTTTCCTAACCTTATAATGCGCAAAATTGTATTCCTATCATTGCAGGTAAATGAAACCAGGAGCATCAGAACAGCCAAAAAATCAATCTTTTCAGATTTAAATAAAATTGGAATAAATGTATGTTTTGTTTGTGGAAATTCACTTCCCTCACGTCAGCGTGCTGCGTGCGAACTCGTTTTATTAATAAGAGAGACGCTCTTCAAGTAAAATTGATTTCTTTGTGAAAAATAAAAATATCAATGTACATAACTAAACGGACAGGAATCTGTCTCTAGTTTACGTACCGGTATCTTCATAACAGCCAGTAAAGAAAGGTATTGTGTCAGAACTGAGGTTTGTTAGTAAAGTTGGTGTGATGTACAAGCACGCTTATATGTTGGCTAAGGAGTATAAACCCGCTCGCCACCACGAGGACGTTGTTCAATAAATAAAAGATACATGATAAAATAACTTTAACAATTCAAAGGAGAGAGCTATACGTTTACGAAATGTCATCAAAATAGTAAAAAGATAAAATTTGGTTATAATATAAAATAATTCAGTATATTTAGAACTAATTACTTAGTAAGGGTGAGTAGCCTAGAATGAAAGAACCATTAAATTTATAATAACTATAAACTATAAAACGTACATGGGCCCTAGCCCTAACTGGCCTTGGACTCTGAGCACTCTGAGCCCTCTCCCCCAGTCTCACAGACTGTCCCCCAACTAGTCAGCTGGCTACTTAAGCCAGAGCCTTCAGCAGGTCAGCATTCGCCTTCCCTCTTGCATTGTTTAGCTAGAGAAGTGTTCTAATAAACTATTTAACCATTCCCCCCTTCATTACACTGATTTTTTCCAGGTAGTAAACCATGAATAAATAAGTTTTTCCAAAATGTATCCCAAATTGTAACTAGGCTATCATCAAACTGTTGAAATTTTAGATAAAACACAAAAAAAGAAAAGATAGATATATTGACGACTTGGAATAAGATTAACGTTGGACAGATTAAGACATCCAATCTGAGTACTAGTCGCAACAAATTAATTACATTCACAGCATTGTTTCTGCTGTGAAACTAAAAATGTTCCCAAGCAAGACTCAGAGTAGGCACTAATATCCTGTAGAGCCACGGGCCAATAAACACGGCTTGGTTAAACATCTTTGAACTTATTTCAGGGAATCTTGCCAAAGGACTATTTAATCTGTCCTAAGTCCATACTGAAAACCAACCAAATAACTTACTCCGAAGTTCAGCTTGAATCTTTCGAATGAATATTACTATTATTATTATACAACCATTCATACAGTCTAAAGTGAGAAGTCATCTTGTTCTACTAACAAAGCTATGTAGGCTTAATCTTCTTTTCCTTTTCAAGATTGACTGATGGTTGTTTGTAATATTTACCGCTTGGGATTTTCTAGGATCGTTAAATATTACTTAATACGAGTTATTTTTATTTACTAGTTACTTATTTATACTCACTGTTATACCTGCCAAAACAAAAGTTCTGGAGTTAAACAAACTAATGTTTATTTTAATTTGACAAAAATTGCGGTTGAAATAACTAATCTAATAATGTTTTAACCCTCTCCAACAAACCTTTATTAACCAAAACTAAACTAATTTTTCCCGTCGGGGTGCCTATTGTATTGATGCTTTTGGTCGGAAGAGAATTCTTATCACGGGCCGGCAACTTCGACATTCGCCTATTAAAAGTTCCTGCACCGTTCAACAATGAGCCTCTCCGGTGTTGGCTTTGACGCGGTCCACAAAGTTTCCTATCCAATTCTCGCCAAGTCTTTATTAACTTGGTAAATTTCAACGTTTACCCCTCAGGCCAAGCTATAGGCACTGATAAATTAAAAAAGATATAAATATAAATTAAAAAAGTTAAATATAAATTAAAAAAGTTAATTCTCCTGTGCCAGGTTTGTTTTATTTTACCTTTCATCCATGTTACGTATCCCAAAATACTTTATCTCGAAATAATAACCTTTTTACATTACAACTTCACCCAGTTCATTAAAAAAATATACGTTGATCCGTTATGTTCTCCAATTGTTAAAAAGTACATCCCTAAACACAACTTTCACAACTTACTTGCTTTCTTGTTTCTTGTAATGTATAAGGAAGTACTAAATTGAACCATTTAAATTAATATTTATTTCAATGTAGAGAGTGAAGAACCTGCGGCGGTTATCCAGATGAATGCCAATAAAGATGCTGTAATGGAATCTTGTTTGCGTTTTAACAATTTATGAAGGAATGGTGTGAATTAATCTGTCCTTAACTATTCAATTAAGTTAAAAATAGACTCGATCTCATGAGAACATGAATTTAAATATTTGATAACTACTGTGTTTATGAGTTTATGAGGTGCATTAAAATGATAAATTTTAAAATAAACATGCTGTCATCATTTGCAGAAAATCTTCAATCCAGCCTACAGACTATAGACAGAAGTAGACTGGGCAGATAGGGTATAAAATAATAATTATAATTATAATTTTCCTAACCACAAAATGGCCCTGGCGGTTCGTATTTGGGTTGATTAGTATTGTCTCCAGTATAACCGATAATTGACCTCCTTACAGTAAAATATAAATTGCCAAGTTTATCTAGTTTTGTGCGTACTTTTACGTTAGTTAAATATCTCGAAGAGATTACACATGGTTTAAGTGGGCTCCGTATCATGAAGGAAGATGGGTAAACCAGCTAAACGAACTCCTTCCTGATGTAAAGATTTTTTGACAAACTTAGTTCACAAGCATAAGTATTAAAGTACTGACTTTTGGAACAACGCAGTTTCTTCACTTTATATAAATAGTAGGTATTATTTAAGTTCTCAATAGGAAAGGCTTCCCATAGTGTAATTTCTGATATAGTGCAGAGGTTTGGTCCATAAGTATTCTTTCATATTTAAAAGAATCAGCATAGAAGTGGCGACCGGGTGCAAAATCTGAGTTAGGGAAAACCTCGATTAAAGTTTTAACGAAATTGTCTTCTTACAATCGTCTTTTCTTGTAAGCAACAAACCTTAAAAGTACTATTAAAAACGTTAGTTTAATCAGTAATAATTTACAATAAAAGTCATTATTTTTATATTTACGCTGTAAACCTGCGCTCATATATACAGAATAAATATTAAATACCCCCGTAGCAGCAAACCTGCATACTCAGCGAATTTATAATGGAGATATAAATGTCTTAATACTTCATAAAACCACTTACCAAGTTTCATACAAATATATTCACAAATAAGCGATATATACAATTTTAATTATTCTCCATAGAATAACATTGGGCCTGAGTATGCAGGTTTGCTGCATCAAGGAACACAAAAAATGTGTTTTATTCTAATTTCAATATAACTCAACTAGTTGAAGTCATATACCAGTTTTTATTCATTTATGTTTATAATTAAGGGAGATATAGCATTTAGTTATTATCCATAAGAATAACATGGGGCTGAGTATGTACTAAAAATGTATTTAGTGTATAAAACGAGTATACGTTTGGTAAAACCCGCAAAAAAACAATTAACCATTAATTTGCCAGCTAAATATAATAAATAAGAAAAGTTTACACATGGTAAACAATGATAAAGATATAAATATAACTAAACGCAGTAAACTTACTTACTTTCTAGTAATCTAAATATGAAAATCTAGATATGAAAATTATCATTAATGTAATTTTTTCTAATACAATTTCAATTAGTTAATTAATATTAATTAATTCATTTAATTCAATCAATTCGTCAATTCAATTAATTGGTCTAGGTATAAAACTGCTATTTTTTCAGTTGTAGCAGGAATTTTAATCAGCTGTGCGGAGCAAGGGTATCAGCTGGTATTTCATAAGCAAACCCGTCATTTTTGAATGACTAATAATACCTAGTATATAGTAGTATGTAGTGATTGTATAACTACGGCCTGGATTGTAGTGTTTTGCTGCTACGGGAGCCTTTGGCAAAAAATTATTATTTTGAACAAATATCAATAGAACACAACCAGATGAAGCCGTATACCAAGTTTCGTCAGTATACGTTCATAAATAGGCGAGATATAATTTTTTTATTTTCCTCCATAAGAATAACATTAGACAACGTACTGTGTTTAGCACTTTCAATATCTCGGGAACTAATTGACGTAGAGGAATGATCAAAATACCAAATTTTGTGTTTTTTTAAACTGGATACAATGATGAAAACTAAAATTTGACGATTTCAAAAATGATATGTAAAAAATTTAAAAAACCCATTTTTGGGGTACAAACCGCCCCCCCAAAATAACTCTTCGGATAGAGTGATCTGGCTGGTTTTCGAACTTAAAGTCATAAATGTTGCTTTACACGTTTATACCACATTTCATCAAAATCAGATCGTTTTTACGAGTTTTATCGTGCTCACGGACACACACACACACACACACACACACACACACACACACACACACACACACACATACATATATATATATATATATATATATATATATGTACAGTATCGAACGAATGGTGTTTTTGGGGTCTGGGGACCTCAAAACGAAAAGTTATCATGGTCCCGGGCCTAGGTCTTACCATTCCGACTACGGTAATAGCTTCTTCCCTATAGGGGAAATTCGCTAAAATACACGTGAATAAATATTGAAACAAATGGTACTTTTAGCATTTAGAGACTTGAACAAGAAAAATATATATATGCTAAAAAACGTAAGTTTACAGCTTTATTCAAACGAATATTCTAAAATTTAACGGCCCCTATGTTTGGTGACTAGAAACATTCTAAAGTTTGTTTGTTTGAGACGTTTCAATTCCGAAGTTAATTAGCGTTTCAGCTACAATGTCGCTCACACAGCATTGTTATCAGCATTTCCTAAACTCAAAACACATCGCTTTCGATTGTCAACCGAGCTCTCTCCTCTGGCAATATCGTAAACTTGCTAGCATTCAAAAAATTATTCAAGACAACCTTAAGTAGTGTATTTATACTAGTTGTAATTAAGTGAGTAGTTAAGTATAAATAAAACCTATATATATATATATAAAGTACTTCAAAACTGACTTGTCGAACGGCAGTCACAAAATTATCATAAACCAAATTATTATAACCATAGTTATCTTCCATAATGTTTAATAAGCTTTAGGTCTGTTCACAGTACTTGGCAAGTAGGGGAGGTAGTGCGAGAGAGATAGTACTTACCTCCAACCAATATTCACCTCGAACGGATGCGTACAGTCAATTACAAATTTCGCATGGCTTGTATTGACTTATGATATGTTTACATACACTCTGTTTGTTTTACATTTTAAACCAGCCGTATGAAATAGTATGAAGCCGTTATAAATGAACGATTCGATTATTGAAGAATAACTAAGATTGGTTATTGGATTAATGATATTCACGTTTGACATTTATGCCGAGTCTAGGCGAGCGAAGACGATCACGAAAGTGTAGATGCGTGGTTCGCTTCTACTCCAGTTATTCCAGCTGATTATTTAGCCTACATTGTTAAATGACTTGCCGCTTCGCCGCATATTGCACTCCCGAGTCCCGAGCGACTCAACGAACAGCACAGCTGAAAACGGCGACCAAAATAATCAAAACGAATGTTTTGGCAGAAATATGCATATTGGTAGGCTGACCAGGGGCGGCCCGTCAGTTTTTCAGCGCCCGTGCAAAGACCAAATTTGCCGCCCCCGCCCCCCACCCCATAGTTCCTTCCTACACCTACACCATAGTTCTGAGATGGACTGACACGTGCGCGCCCCGCTCCCTCGCTTGTTGTTGCGTTTACGATGTTTCTGGTTCCGTGCTATGCTGATCACCTGAAATGACAAGCTATGGAACGTACATCGTATACACATATACGAATAGGCCTTCCTCTTTAACCCCTAATGTATATATAGGCCCCTACAAATATATCCGCCGCCCTAGGCCCCCAACTACGACAGTACGCCACTGCCGCATGCCACGATCCGTTATGAGCGCCAAGCGCCGCCCCCCCCAAAAGCGCCGCGCCCCGTGCTGGAGCACGGCTCGCACTGCCCTAGAGCCGGTACTGAGGCTGACTGTACTAAGACGAGTGGAGGGGGAAAGGCATTACTGCGCTGCGCAAACCAGGTGCCAATCAGCTGTTCTTTCCTAAATTCTTTATGCGAAGCACGGGTAATCAGTACATTTATAATATAAGGTGATGTCAATGTATGTTCCGTTTTAACGTAAAAGCTACTGAACCAATTGAGCTTAAAATTTGCATGTAGGTAAAAAAACATATAGGCCTATTCCCAGCTTGGCAATCCCTTAGGGTTCCGCCCCCGTGGCCCTTAAAGTTACAATGTCATTCTTACGGGCAATATTTTTAATGGATCAGATGATTACTTAATCAGATGAAGTTGTAGCAGGAATTTTAATCAGCTGTGCGGAGCAAGGGTATCAGCTGGTATTTCATAAGCAAACCCGTCATTTCTGAATGACTAATAATACCTAGTATATTTAATAATACCCCCGTCGCAGCAAACCTGCATACTCAGCGAATTTCCAATGGAGATATAAATGTCTTAATAAAGCCACTTACCAAGTTTCATAAAAATATATTCACAAATAAGCAATATATACAATTTTAATTATTCTCCATAAGAATAACATAGGAGCTGATTACGCAGGTTTGCTGCATCAAGGTACACAAAAAATGGGTGTTTTATACTAATATCAATATTACTCAACTAGGTGAAGTCATATACCAGTTTTTATTCATTTATGTTTATAATTAAGGGAAACATAGCATTTTGTCTTTAGCCTTAAGAATAACATGGGGCTGAGTATGCAGGTTTTCTGCTACGGGAGCCTTTAGCAAAAAATTGTTTTTTTAGCAAATATCAATAGACCACAACCAGATGAAGCCGTATACCAAGTTTCGTCAGTATACGTTCATAAATGAGCGAGATATATTTTTTTTATTTTCCTCCATAAGAATAACATTAGACAACGTACTGTCTTTAGCACTTTCAATCTCTCGGTAACCAATTGACGTAGAGGAATGGTCAAAATACTAAATTGTGTGTTTTTTAAGCAGAATCCAATGGTAAAAACTTAAATTTGACCATTTCAACAAATATATATAACAAATTCAAAAAACCCATTTTTGGGGTACAAAACCCCCCCCAAAACACCCCTTCGGATAGAGCGATCTGGCTGGTTTTCGAACTTAAAGTCATAAATGTTGCTTTACACGTTTATGCCAAATTTCATCAAAATCGGATCATTTTTACGAGAGTTATCGTGCTCACGGACATACACACACACACACACACACACACACACACACACACACACACACACACACACACACACACACACACACACACATATATATACATATATATATAGATAAAAACAGTTTCGAACGAATGGTGTTTTTGGAGTCTGGGGACCTCAAAACTAAAAGTTATCATGGTCCCGGGCCTAGGTCTTACCATGCCGACTATGGTAATAGCTTCTTCCCTATAGGGTAAATTCGCTAAAACAGCCGCATGCTATCAACCCCATCGCTAAAATAACATTCCCGCATGTACCACAAAGGTAAGCACAAAGATCAGAGCTGACAAGAGACAGTGCACAAAGGAATGGGTAGCCGGTATAAACCAACAAGCTTCATACATCTAGAGCTACAGCTTAGAGTACAAAATAACAACAGTATTTTTGTAAACAAACCACAAAGAACAATGATTTCCAGCAAATAACTGATTGAAACTATATTCGACAACAAGTAAATTAACATGCTTTAAATCAGATCAATATTAAATTATTGTTAAGTTGAAGTAAAATTTTTGTACACTCACAACACTGGTAGACTGGTAGTTAGCGGATTGTGTGACCAATGTCTCATAGTGAAATGTCTCACATCTTCACGTTGCCAAGGAGACGGAGCTTTGACCATAAATCATGTCACTGTATCTCTCTCCTCCCTCATCTCTTTAGTGGTTTTAAAAATGGTTGTACTGAGACTTGGCATGTTATAACAACTCAAATCATAAAATAGAAACACAAATTAGAGTGGCTATTACTGCGCCAAACATAAATTAACATAAATAAACATAATAAACATAAATTATGGGGATTAAATAAACCAGTGTATTGAATAAAAATGCCCCCGTAGCAGCAAACCTGCATACTCATCGAATTTCCAATTCATATTAATTTATCTTAATACCACATAAAGCCACATACCAAGTTTCATCAATATACATTCATAAATATACGATTATGACATTTTAATTATTCTCCATAACAATAACATGGCAGCTGAGTATGCAGGTTTGCTGAAATAAGGAACACTAAAAATGGGTTTTTATACAAATATCAATATAACTCAACTAGGTAAAGCCACATACCAAGTTCTATTAATTTATGTTCATAATTAAAGGAGATAACACGTTACTTATTCTCCATAAGAATAACATGGGGCTGAGTATGCAGGTTTGCTGCTACGGGAACTATCAGCCAAAAAATTGTTTTTGTGCAAATATCAATAGACCATAATTAAATGAAGCAATATACTAGTTGCATCAGGATAAGTTGATAAATAAGCAAGATATACAATTTTTCTTATCCCCCATAAGAATAACATTGGACAATGTACTGTGTTTAGCACGTTCAATATCTTAGTAACCAATTGACGTAGAGCAATTATTAAAACACCAAAATTGTCCGTATATTTAAGCTAATTCCAATGTAAAAAAATAAAATTTTACTTTTTCAAAAATTATATGTAAAAAACTCAAAAAGCCTATTTTTGGGGTACATAACCCCCCCAAAATACCCCTTCGGATAGGTCGATCTGTCTAGTTTTCGAACCTAAAGTCATAAATGTTGCTTTATACGTTTGTACCAAATTTCATCAAAATCGGACCTTTTTTACGAGAGTTATCACACCCACGGACACTTATATATATATATATATATATATATATATATATATATATATATATATATATATACAGTTTTGAACGAATGGTGTTTTTGGGGTCTGGGGACCTCAAAACGAAAATTTATCATGGTCCCGGGCCTAGGTCTTACCATGCCGACTACGGTAATAGCTTCTTCCCTATAGGGGAAATTCGCTAATAAATTAAATGAGAGTAACGTAATAAATCTAAAACAGAACAGTAACGTAATAAATCTAAAACAGAACACTTGTAGTTAGATTTTAAGTATTTTACTTAGAATTCAAACACAATTTATTAATTTGTTTTAGCAATATATTCGTTAACTCCCTAACAATAACACTGACATACAAGTATCAAATGTTAAGGAGAGTATTAAAATACCTGAATGAATTGGAATCTAATACAATTTCAATTGATTCGGTGGTATGTAATGAATAAGACTGTTTTATACAGAGTACACAAAATAGCTAAAGCTTTTATATAGACTACTAAAATCGAAAAATATTGAAAACTGTTTTAATGATGAATTTATAGGAATAAGAAATAGCAAAGGCCAAAAGCAATTAAACATATTTTAGCTATTTAAAATACTATTAGTTGCAGCCTAGGTTGCAACCTCTATGTTTTTTAACACAACTCAGGATTTAGAAGTAAAAATTACAACCAATTTTCATAAAATATATTGTTTTATTTATTTTGAAATTTATTATATATAACTCCTATAGGTTCGTAACTAAACAAAAAACTTCTTCTAATTTTGGAACTTTTTCAGATCATCATAAAAATTTAAAAAACCTTCCAGTTGTTTATGTAAAAAAACAAATTTGTACTTTTAAGGTAACAAATTAAAAGTAAAAGTAACTAAAATAACCATAACATTGTGCAATGCAAACCAGCTGATAGAGGAAGAAGTAAAGGAAGTAGGATTACCAACCTACAAACTTGTATTGATCTTAAACAGAGTCTTAGGGTGGTCTACCACATTTCGGGATATATAGTGGCTAATTGGGTTGCGTTTAAAGAGAAAGAAAAACAACCTGTACTTTCCCAGAATCAACATATTTTAAAAAAAAAACCTGCTTTCTGTTCACTCACTTCCTGAAGTTAATACTTAACCGATTTTGATAATTATTTTTTTATTTAAAAGATAATTTAAAGTTATAAGTCAATTTCGAGCCAGAATTTCGATTTAGGCCCCAGGACTCTGCCCCACGGGACTTTTAAGTTCCCATGTTAATCATATGGATGAGAGTTTTATTTGGTTTATGTCACATGTGTTTTTTTTTATTCAATAAACAGCTGTTATAAGGATTATATCTGCAAATTTTTGCAGGGGAGCAGCTCGTAATCAATTAATTGCAAAATGATAATTGGCAATGGATGGTGTCTTCCTCATTTATTTAGGTTCCCAAACCCAGCCCACAACTACTTCATAATCTTAATTTTATGGGGCCCGAACTCTTTATTTCAATGTTATATTTAATGCTTAGGCCCTATTATTTATTACGAACTATACTAATATTAATTTTTTACGCCATTGGGATCTTTAAAACAGTTACAGATAAGGTGAAGTTAGTGCAAAATGTTAGAACCAATGAAATGGAAGTGAGGTATAAAATATATTATCTTCAACTTGTTCGATAATTTTGGGTAAAATCCATTTATTAGCTTCTTTGTTTACGGTTATGTTAATTTAAATTGTGATGACATTCTAGGAGTTAGCTTAAACAGCTGATCTTACTTCTGCACTGTGTTTTGTTACCATCAACATTTGTCAAATGCTTGAATATAACGATTACTGTTCTTCCATAAGATTAAAATTGCCACTTTGAAGGCCTGTGGGGCGTAGCCCTGAGTGCTGATGTAAATTTTAATAATTTTCTACAAACCTACTAATACCTCTCTATAAAAATCATAAAAATCGGTTCAGTGGTCCTGAGATCTCAGCGTGACACAAAATCGGGTTGTGTATAAAATATTACGATATCAGCTGTTGTTTCAGTTTGTATTTCAAAACTATTATCTTCAAATCCACAAAACTATTTACTCATGCCAAATTCAAATCTCAAAATTAAAATAAATATTTCAAAATCACCAGTTTATATACTTAGTTTAGGCCTAAATATAAAACTGGTCGTCATTTTTCACAAATTGTCTTCAAATCATACCTAATAAACTGAACTTTACCTTAAATATGTATTCTTTATTGTAAAGAGCACAAATAATTGCATAATGTATTTATGGCAAGGAGTCAAGAAAAATTACATTTAAATGAAATGTGTTCGAAAAACATGCTGTTTAAAATAAAGACGTTCTCAATAACAACTTTACTTAATCAAGGAATTTATCATTTTCTTTTCAATGAAAAAGACGTTACAAAAATGACACATTGATATTGAAAACAAAAGCTACAATAAATATATCCATTGTATGGTATTTTTGTGTTTTGAAACAGATTGATTGTACAAATTAGAGAAACGATTTGGCGCATCTTTAGGAAAACAATCTTAGTCTCGAACACCAGGTCTCCAAATTGGAGTCGACATCGATTTTTAAGACACTGATTGGAAATAACTGCATTTTTTATGGATGAATGGTCTCAAAAAGAGTTTATTTCTATTTTGTAAATTAAAAAATGGAGAACAATTAATGGAGATATTGTCGTAGGCTATGAGAAACATCAACGAGTTATTATAGAGGAAAAGGAATCAATAATCGCAAACAACTGTTATAAAACGCTTTTAACGAAGCCTTTGACGGTGCGAATAAACATTCGTGGCGAAGTTTTAACATCATTTAATGCTTTCATCAAAACAACCACTTTGTAAATACGACAGTAAAGCAGGTCTACCGGAGCCGCTTTGAGTATTAGGACTCTTTTCTGCTTAACCCTCTGATCACCTTTTAATTCGGCAAAACTTGATTGTTTTACATTTAAACAAGAGTCTGTTACGGTCAGGCTACTGCCCGTACATTTAACGGTGAGAATTAAAATATTAATTTTATCAAGTTACGATTAAAAACTGTTCGAAAAATCTATCTGACTTTATAATATCTTTGCTCAGTTGAAAAATCTGTAAAATAGGAATTCTTCCTAAAATGTCTTATTAATTATCAATAACATTTTCATTGTCCTGTATCAAACCTGCCTGCGTTATGGATACCGTGATGCACGTAACACTCGTTTTAAATATGATAAAATTTATCATAAAATATGAATTACAATTCATTAGTCATAGAATTGCATCCCCGATTTTAAAGCATTGATCAGAAAAGTAGGTGAAGTAGGCGAATTGGTTGAATAGTTATTCTTCAATACCATATCATATAATATTATTTTGGTTAGGAAAGCCATCATTGTTTCTCTAGAGTTATTTTATAAGATAACGTAAAATAACTCATAATATCGATCAAAAATGTTTTACTACAGACTTCTAATGTTACAAATAAAACTTCTATAATTTAATCGAAAAACAGACAATTACAGAGGTGCAGACTTGTTATGATTCAAAACATAGCAACAGAGGGGATAAAATGTTATTATTAATATTTAGACAATCAATTGATTGGTGATCATTCTACGTGTTGTTGATGAGGATTAATATATAAAATACCGGGTGTCCCACGAAAAGGTCGCTATTTTTGAATTAATATACCAGACGTATCGAACACGCTACAAACTTGAAAATCTACATTTATAATAAATACATATGTAAAAAATACCCCCGAGTCTCATTTGATTCTGATTAATCAGAACAAAATGGCGGAACATTAAAATAATGGTGCGTTTTCGTTAAAGTAATTTTATTTGCAAAGCCATTTGAAATTAATTCTTGAGTTTTTACAATGTTATTAAGTAAATACAATTAAAGAAATTAAAGAGATAGGAAAGTGGTGAATCACAAATAAAATTAATTTGATTCATAACACTTCATTCGAACTGATGTCCATCAATCGCTATGCACTGATGGCAACGAAACAAAAATGAGTCATAAGCATTTTTGAAAAATTGCCGAGGTATCAACAACAGTTCCTCTTCAATCAACCTCATTAATTCAACGTCTGTCGCAATGTCCCATGGGGCTTATTGAATGAAAAGATTTATTCTCACAACATTTCGACAGATGATGAATTAATGAAGTTGATTGAAGAGGAACTGTTGTTGTTACCTCGGCAATTTTTCAAAAACGCTTATGACTCATTTTTGTTTCGTTGCCATCAGTGCATAGCGATTGATTGACATCAGTTTGAATGAAGGGTTATGAATCAAATTAATTTCATTTATGATTTATCACTTTCCTATCTCTTTAATTTCTTTAATTTTATTTACTTAATAACATTGTAAAAAATCAATAATTAATTTAAAATGGTTTTGCAAATAAAATTACTTTAACGAAAACGCACCATTTTTTATGTTCCGCCATTTTGTTCTGATTAATCAGAATCAAATGAGACTCGGGGGAATTCTTTTTACATATGTATTTATTATAACTGTAGAGTTTCAAGTTTGTAGCGTTTTCGATACGTCTGGTATATAAATTCAAAATAAGAGTGACACCCGGTACATTTTAACGTCAAAACAACACTATATATTTAATGTAACTAGTAATGGTGTGAAAATATTTTTTCGTTAAAATGTGTTTTATTTATTAATAATGTTCAGGCAACCAAATAACAAAATATTATAGTTTATATTTATCCTATATATTAGTACACGGTTGAAAATCTAAGTTCTCAGTGACTGAACCGATTTACAATATTTATATGCCAAATTAAAGGGGATAGTGCGTGGATTTGCCAAAATTCCTCAGACTTCAAGTTCATTCTTAAGGCTACGCCCCAAAGCCCTTCAAAATATGTAATTTTAATCTTATGGAAGAACAGTAATCATTTAAATTGAGCCTTTGACGTTGAAGGTATCAAAACACAGTATACAGAAGCAATATCAGCTGTTTTAGCTAACTTTTGGAATGGCATCACAATTAAAACTGCTCGAATTCAAGTAGCTGGATTTACTAGTTTATGACAAACAAGAATAATATAATTAAAATCTTATTTATTGATTAACTAAGGAATTTTGTGTTCGGCCCACTTTGTCCTTATTTCTCAACCGATTTGGACAATCAATGAGTCTTTTTTAAGGTGTTTACACTGCAGATTAACAGGAAAATGTAAAACTCTAAAATAATACTTCGGTTTTTTAAATATTGACATTTAAAAAATCGCTCCATGTTATATAAATGGGAGAATATTTTTAAAGTAACCCGGCCTTATATAGATTGAGAATATCAGGCAACGTGTGTTCATGGAATTTGTACCAATTTGAAGCTTAAACATTCCAATATCCCCCAAAAATGTCAGATTTATCATTTTCTTCCTTTAAGTTTGTTAAATGATACAAAGTAAAAAGTCCTAAAATTTCTACATGTTAATCGAATGGAAGAACTTGTATCTAAAATTTTAAAGAACTCGGCCTTAGTTTGAGAAAACCAGGCACCGTGTGGTCATGGAATTTGTACCAATTAGAAGCTTAACGATTCCGATACTCCCGAAAATTGTCAGATTTAACATTTCCCCCTTTATGTTTATTTAATGATATAAAGCACAAAGTCCTCAAATTTCCCCATGTTAATCATACGGGAGACAGTTTTACCAGGTACTCGGCATTAGTTTTAGAAAACCAGGCAACGTGTAGTCATGGAGTTTGTACCAATTTGTACCTTAACCATTCCGATATTCCCCAAAATTGTCAGATTTATAATTTTCTCCTTTAAAGTTCGTTAAATGATACAAAGTATAAAGTCCTTAAATTGCTCCATGTTATTCATATAGGAGAATTTTTGAAGGAACTCGGCCTTAGTTTGAGAAAACCAGGCAACGTGTGGTCATGGAATTTGTACCTATTTGTAGCTTAAACATTCCGATACTCCCCAAAATTGTCAGATTTATAATTTTCTCCCTTTAAGGTTTTTTAGTGGTATAAATTGTTAAGTCCTAAAATTTCCCCATGTTATTCATATGGGAGAATTTTTGTCCAGGAACTCGGCCTTAATGTATTTGGAGCTAATTATTGGAAATCAATTTAAATTTTAAACTGTGAGATTAAATCATCAAAATTCGAATAATAATACATTTTTATTGACTAGGCCTTTCGATATCAAAGATACTATCGTCAGGTCAAATCAACAACACAAACAATTTTAATTTTGACATAAAAAATAAGCTGTAAAAAAGAAAATATGGTAATTTAGTGAAATACTGTAAAGTAAATATAAATTAAACAAAGTTCTTAATACTATTTACAAAATATTTTCACAAAAACAGAGAATTTTGAATTGGACCGAGATCACTGTTTACTATTAAACTGTCGTACTTTTTAATAAAAAAGTTTTATATGCATCCAACCGATTTACATTTCTTATTTCTTTTAATAATTTTATGTTTGAAAAACTGTGCCCCTCTTCAATAGCGTGTTTTACTATAGCAGATTTTTCAGGGTGGATATTTTTCAGGTTTGCCTGATTGTGTTCTTCAAATCTTGTCCAATTCAAAATTCTCCGTTTTTGTGAAAATATTTTGTATATAGTATTAAGAACATTATTTTAATTTACATTTACTCTACACTATTTCACTAAATTGCCATATTTTTTTCTTTACAGCTGATTTGTTATGTCAAAATTCAAATTTTTATTTATGTTGTTGATTTGACCTGACGCTGATATTTTTGATATCGAAAGGCCTAGTCAATTAAAACTTATTATCATTGGGATTTTGATGATTTCATTTCACAGTTTAAAATTTAACTCGGTCTTAGTTTTAGAAAACCAGGATACCAGGAAATCGTGATGGGATTTATACCAATTCGAAGCTGAAACATTCCGATTCTCCCCAAAATTGTCAGATTTATAATTTTCTACAAACCATTTTGGTAGGAATTATAGTATGTTTTGTTTACAACAAACAGCTGATTACAATGCCAACTCTGTGATTTTCACTAGACAGCTGATCAGCTCATCAAGCTATTGATTTATTAGTGAATTCCCTTTGGAAAAGTAAACCATTGGCATGACACGCACGGTAAAGTTTAAGCCCGGGACCACCATAGAAGTTCCTAACATAACCCCCTAAACACGGTTTGAGGGGTCGCTAACAGTGCATTGTCATAATTTGTGATATTTTAAGCCAAGTATTACATTGTTGGTGGTTGTTCCTACATGGTACCGGCGGCCAAACTTAGTATTTTATCAGTCGAATTTCGACGGGAACCTACTAGTTTATTATATTTTGTAGTGTGAAAAATCATTCCGTTGTAATGAAATTCAAGGATAGGGCGTTGTCACTACATATTGCAACCCAGAATTGTGTGCCTCGGGAGCAAATGTAGTTTTGATTGTTTCCCTAAATTATTTGGTATAATTGTATATGCTTCAAAACCGTTGACCACTTCCGTTAAATTTATAAAAAACTGATGTAGGTAAAATATACAAGGATTAAATATTTTGGATTTTTTCCCTCATTAGCAACGAATTATTCGTACTATTTTTGAAAATGGTTTAAGCCATTGATTCCTCAGTTATTTTCAAATTAAAAGAAGGACTTCATGTTTCTCAAGCAAAGCTTCGCTCATAGGCATTTATATACACTTATATATATATATATATTTTTTTTTTTTTAATGAATTTTCCACCAACCTAATCATTATCTTACGATATTAAAACATTTTAATGTTTCAGTATTTTGTAAGCAGTATACAGTACAGTCCATGTCATAAGGAAGCAATATGAGGAATTGTTCAACTGCTTGAAAACAACATCTTTGTTTAAAAACGATTTTCACTAGCTATTAATTTGTCTTATATATTTAATGGTGCTGTATTCTAATTCAGTTTCAGTTATAGTAAAGTGGATGGATTACTTTTCATAGCCACAGTAAGGGCTAATCTGCGTTGATTGGTATTTTTGGTTAGGAGGTACAATTACATGGATTGTAATTTTTGGTTCCATTCCTTGATATCTTAGGTAAAAATAATATTAGTTTAATGCTTTTTAACTATCCTTCTTAAAACTTAGATTATTGCAATTACACACAAGATAATTTAAAAATTAAAGTTGCATTAATATTATCAGGACAATTTAAAAATTATCACACAAATAAATAAAGAAATAACATTTAAAATGGATATTTGTTGACTGAAGTGAGTGCTGATAAGTATTTACTAACTGTGTTGCTGTTATTTATAAGCTGTTTAAACAAATATGTTTACAAAACAATCAAACGGGACCTGTTTAACAGTTTAAAAGCACTGCGACGTTGAGTATTTTACCAAGCCGGGTTTTACTGTTGAAACAACTGTTTTGTTTCGTTTTACTTGAACTCTTATCTGTTAACACCGCATTATTTATTTATTTTTTTTAATCACGCGAAACAAAATTACCTATACGACAAAAACTTTAAAGTTAAATACTTTTATTCACTAAACAAAACCTATTTATGTAGAGACTCTGAGTGAGGTACTCAAGAGACGATTTAAACATACTAAGTAAATTAAGATGTTGCGTAAATAATTAATGCAACTTGTTACATTTTTGATAGGCTATTAATATATTGTGATATCTATTAAGTATGTACTTACATCATCATCACTAAAATGTTTAAAAAGTACTAGTAAACATCATCTTTAATAAAATTATCTGATGTTATACGGAATAAAACAATCCACTTGATGTGGGTTCCGTGTAGAGACTAAAGAGCTCTCTGGGGAACACATTTTTGTAAATATGTTTAAAATAATAAGCTCGCTATCTAAAATAACTATATAACTAATGAAATCCCATGGGGTTTAACTCCAATGATGAAGTTTTTTCAAAAACCCAAAAGATTTATATTTATACTTCATATACTTTATTATATTTATTCATATACTTCATACTTTATACTTCAAAACCCCTTAAGAGCTTTATATTTATACCAAACATGATTCGAAAATAATGTAGTTTTAGAGGTAGAAAATATATGAAAAAATCAAGCGGTCATTTTATTTACAAGGATGCGCATGACAGTATTTATCATTTGTTGCCTTTGTCACCATTATACTAAAGTTGAGCAGGGGAATAAGCATCGTACACGATAATATTGTGCATGTAAGGGGCAGCAAAGGAGAGGAAGTGTTTCCCCACAGCGCACTGTTCCCTATTCAAGGTATTCAGGGAGGACTCTCCCTCTAAAACTAGACCCCCCTGAAAACCTCAAATATAAACTGGCAGTATTTGAACATATATCAAAACACAATGTCAATGAACTGGTAGAATTGTTACATTTTTGTTTTGTTTGCATAGTTTTTTGTTTTTCCCCTGAGACATCTCCACACTGCATGTTGATGTACTCCAGTTTGATGCATTAAATGACTTCTACAATAGCATCGCTGAGTCTCACCATGCGGGTCATGCTAATAAAGCGCTTCAACCAGTAGAAATCATAAAAGAAACAGCGAACGTCAGATATGGGGGATAGGGGTGGGGTGCAGTTGTAAGATACTTCAATATTGTATCATGTGTTTTATAATTTCTTAACTATGATTCATAAATACAAAAAACAAATCGTATGTTTGTCTTAATTTTAGTGTCAATTATTTTCAAATAAAATGGCATATTTCAGGAACATCTAATAATGATTGAAGGATGAAGGAAACAAATTACACTTCTGCAATACATTGAGGTAGTAAAGTTAGGGTCATATGGCATCCTGAATCACATCTAACTAAAACTTATGCTGAGACTATTCAGACTTTAAGTTCAAATTTTACACCAAAACCAAATTAAGTAACAGAAGCGTTTACATTGCTTTCTAGATATCAACATGTAGGTGAAAATTTCGGCGAATTCTCATCTGACCTTAGAACATTTTCTAGGTATTGTAATTTTGCTACGTTCCTTCCTAAGGCTCTGCGAAATTAGTTTATCCTTGGTCTTAAGGATGACAGAATACAGACTACATTGATTACCTTAAAGCTTTGTCCACACTGAGCTAACATGTTTTCCAAAGGTGTTTGTTGAGAATAAAACAGGACAAAAATTTTTGTTTGTACCAGATTTTGTTTGTAAACAGGACCAGATTATTTTGTTTGTACAACAAATTTTACAGCATGTTAACAATTATTGTTAACATGCTGTAAAATTTGTTGTACAAACAAAATAATCTGGTTCTGACAAACAATCTAGTTCTAGGATAATATCAAACTCTGTTTGTCACACATTACTAAAAACACTAAACACTTCTTAAAACACTAAACGAGTTCGCACGCAGCACGCTGACGTGAGGGAAGTGAATTTCCACATAAAAACTTGTAAAACTCAAAATAAGTGTAAAAACATACATTTGTCCAATTTTTAATGAAATCTGAAAACATTGACTTTTTGGCTGTTCTGATACCCCTGGTTATTTACTTGCAAAGCTGGGAATACAATTTTCCGCATTATAAGGTTAGGAGAAGGTCAAGACAGGCTTGAAAGTAGGCGTGAGGTTGCTGGGGATGATAAAAGAACTCTAACAAAGGAATAACAGGCTTTTCTAGTGTAAAACCTCCATAAGACAACGTACTGTGTTTAGTCGATAGACATTTTCTTTAATAACTCGGTAGCTCGGTTGTTTATTTATGCTAGAATGACGAGAGAGGGCTTAAAACTTTCGCCTCACTAATTCCCATCTTTTTACATTCATTGATTTTACATCTGGGGCTTTTATGACCCTTTTTGGGCCCAAAAACTCGAAATTTGAAAGATTAATCCCCTAAAAAGGGGTTTAGAGTTTTCCGATTTTTTTGCCCAACGAACTTGTCCAACTGATTACAGAAAGGAACGTCCCTACCAAATTTGAAGTAAATCGGACAAAAAATGCGACCGCTAGAGTGTAAACACATATATATATCTATATGTCTATATATATATATATATATATATATATATATATATATAAAACTTTGAACGACCCCCCAAAACGTGTTCAGGGGGTCACGTTAGGAACTTCTATGGTGGTCCCGGGCTTAAGTTTCACCGTGCGGGTCATGCTAATAGTTCACTTTCCAAAGGAAATTCACTAAAAACTGTTTGAGCAAACCTGTTTGTCAAACGTTTGCTTAGTGTGGACAATGCTCGAGTGACAGTAATTTAAGTTTCAAAAAGGCTTTATAGATATATCTCAAGTTATTTAAAAAGCTCAAAACGATTCTGTGTCAATTCAATTAAACATGAAAAATTAAAACTCAAGTACACCAGTCAATTTGAATGTTGTAAATCAACTCAATGTTCAAATCAGGGCTGAGTACGGAAGTTTGCTCAAACTAGGACGACAAAAAATGTGTTTTTACAATTTAACTCAACCAGTTGAAACTACACACCAAGTTTGATTATTTTATGTAGGGAAGATATATCCTCCATAACAATAACATTAGGACTGAGAATGCCGGTGTGTTGGTACGGACACCATCACAAAAAAACTGTTTTTACTGTGCAAATCAACAGCCATAAAAAGGTTGAAGCAACATACCAGGTTGCATAAATGTACATTGATAAATAATCGAGATATCAAATTGTATTTATTCTCTATAAGAATAACATTGGACAACGTACTGTATTTTGCACTTTGACTGCATCTGCATCGTTTGGACCAAACTGATAGCTTTTTTGAGCTAAAAATAAAAGTGAGGTTTCTGATCAAAGTAAAAGTTAGTTTTCATAGTTAACTGTGATAGGACTAAACCCCTTTTCCCCATTATATTAACATGGAAAATGTAGTGAAAAGTATTTTTGGATTTTCTCCGCAACCAGTCAACCTACAATAAGTATTCAAGATACTAAATGATTTGTTATTTTAAGCTCTTTCAGATGGTGAAAACAAAAATTGTCTGTTTTAAAAATTGGATAGTAAAAAAAAAACTTGATATCCAAAATGTAAACCCCGTTCCCATTGTCCGATATTTCTGGTTTTCGAATTTAAAGTCATGAACACATTTGTGCCTAATTTCATCGAAATCGGACTTTTCCAAAATTGATGTATATCAATTTATGTAATTTATGTGTATATATATATATATATCAATTATTTTTGGTAATTTGAGATTTAAGTGTACTATGCAAATGGACGTTGGTGAAGTGGTGTAATAATAGTATAAGGGTTTAATTTAAATTGCATATAAATAACAAATAATTTTGGTGAACTACTGCAGTTTATTAGTTGGTATTTGCAATTGCATTCAAATTATAAATATTCAACGCATCCGTTTGCAGACGGGTATATTTTCATATTTTAACATGCATACTTTATCGTTGTAGCTTTCAGAGTTGCCTCACCAAGATTTCTAAAGTGAATTTCGTATAAAGGTTATATTTTATTTATACATTTAACATTACAGTTTGGGTCACAGTGGTTGGTATCTGGTTAGCGTATGCTCTGGAATGACTTTTCGCCTCTATTTGGCTTAGTACCGTTAGTGTTACAGTCTACTTTTGTCAACAGAAAGCAAAAATCACTTATTTAGTTTTAAACTTTTTTTGTTGTTTTTGTTAATGTCTACTTTTATTTACGATAAATTTCAATAGTTTCTCGCCAGAAACGAGAAAACATGTGAGTGATTATCTAAATAAAATACTTTTAGCAAGACAAACATTACAACTTTAAACAACTATGGGTCGGAGCCCTGAAGGTAGATGTTTGTCAAAACCACAAAAAGTATATAAAAAAGCTGTTAATCTGTAAAGAGCTGTTGATTAATACCAATATAATAATTTTGGAGGTCTAAATTCTAAAAATTTGACTAGAAGGCCAAAGTTAAGTTTAACACCTTTTTAACTTATAAAAAGCAAACTCGAGACCATTTTGGACAAACTCAGTTTTAAGAGTAGTTCCAATTTATTAAATACCCCCGTCGCAGCAAACCTGTGTACTCAGTGAATTTCCAATGTATAATACGTCTTAATACCACAAAAAGCCGCATACAAAGTTTAAAAATATATTCACATTCAAGCGATGTATACAATTTTAATTATTCTCCTTAAGAATAACATTGTTGATGATTACGTAGGTTTTCCAAAACAAGGAACACAAACAATTGTTTTTTATGCAAATATAAATATAACTTAACTAGACGAAGCCACATACCAAGTTTCATCAATATTCAATCATAAATAAGTGCTATATAACATTTTAATTATTCTTCATAAGAATAAAATGGAGGCTGAGTAAGCAGGTTTGCTGCAACAAGGAACAAAAAATGTGTTTTTACGCAAATATCAATATAACTCAACAAGGTGAAGCCACATACCAAGTTCTATAAATTTATGTTCATAATTAGGGGAGTCATTACATTTTACTTATTCTCCTTAAGAATAACATGGGGGCTGAGTACGCAGGTTTGCTGCTACTGGGATTATCAACAGAAATCAATTTTTGTGCAAATATCAATTTACCAGTGCTATGTGAGGCCACATACCAAGATTCATCAACAAACATTCATAAATAATTTAAATATCAACTTTTATTTATACTCCATAGGGATAACATTGGACAACGTACTGTGTTTAGCACTTTGGATATATCTGCAACGGTTGTGTGTAGAATCACAATTTAATCACCAAAATGATTGTTTTGTGGATCTGAACTGATTGTTAAAAGCAAACGTGAAGTTTACATTAAAATGAACTGAGGAAAAGCAAAAACCTTTTTCCCATAACATATTTGTTTTTTAAGCTCTATAAAATGGTCAAACCAAAATTAATTTTTTCAAACATTTTAGGGTGAAAATGCAAAAAACTGATTTTTGGAAAATTTAAAATCCCCATAAGCCCCCCTTTCCCATGGTCCGATTTTTCTGTTTTTCGAAATTAACGTCATGACTGAGCCAAATTTCATCGAAATCGGACTTTTTTAGGAAAAAACAAAAAAGCTGGGGGCTGGGGGCGCTGGGTTTTTTTTTGTTCCTGGTTTTATATATATAAATATATATATATATATATATATATATATATATATATATATATATATATATATATATATATATGAACTAATAGTGTTTCTGGCATCTGAGGACCTCAAAACAAAAAGTTATCATAGTCTCGGGCCATGAGTTATCATAGTCTCTTAGGTCTTGCCATGAGACCTACGGTAATAGCTTCTTCCCTATAGAGGAAATTCGCTAAAACAGAATATTCATTAAAAGTTCAATCCCTTGATATACAAATAAACTGACGATTTATATAAATGGACACAAATCAACATAAACTATTGCTATGCTGTATTATTAGTTATAATTCAAATATATTACACATTTGTTTTTAATTATACTTAAAATACCCATCAAACGAAGTAGAATGTTTGATTGGTTATCATATGACTTTTTCTGAAATCGCCTTTTAAACCCCTCGTGATGTATCAACATTTTAATTTCTCATTTCACATTAAAAAATAAAAACGCAGACTAAAATCTATCCCACGCCTTCTAACCGAAACTTGCAAAGCTGATAGGAGAGCGTTACGTACATATCTGTTACATTAATAGCATGCGCACCACAGTTATTTCAGTACGCGAACACGAGCACGAGACAGTTGTGTCAGTTCCCTCAACTAGAACAATGCTCCAGCGTCTTGTCGAATACTCCGACGTTGTCTGTTCTCAGAGCTCAGGATTTCACTCATGAGATTAAACTTAGTCGTATCGCAGGAATAATTTAACTATTAGTTTCTATCAAATATCTCGCCGGACCAAAACGCGTTGGTTAACACTTGTTTATACTATGAACTGAACACACACTTTTAAAACACTCCTAACAAAAGGTACGAAAAAACTGACTCATACTTTCCACCCTTTCAGCTCTATTTTAATCGATAGATTTCTTATATTTACTAAATTTCAAATATAAAGTACGATAGCATGTATAACAAATATTCTAGTCAACTATTTTTCATAAATGTCCGCCCAAATCTATTTCTTGGAGGCACAACATGGTTATTTGCTACACACAGTGGTTTTAAAAGGAGAAATGCCCCCTCCTCATTCCCCTCGGGGTTATATGGCAACATCTTACTAAACAGTGATTATGAATTTATTATCTATTGGTGAATGCTAACTTGACGTACATACCAAATTTTACTGAAATTAATCAGAAAACGAGTTCGCACGCAGCACGCTGACGTGAGGGAAGTGAATTTCCACATACAAACTTTTAAAACTAAAATTCAGTGTAAAAACAAACATTTAATCTAATTTTTATTGAAATCTGAAAACATTGATTTTTTGGCTGTTCTGATGCTCCTGGTTTCATTTACCTGCAAAGCTGGGAATACAATTTTGCGCATTCTCATGTTAGGTGAAGATCCAGACAGGCTTGAAAGTAGGTGTGAGCTGCTGAGGATGATAAAAGTACTCTAACAAAGGAATAAAAGGCTTTTCAAGTGTAAAACCCCCATAAGACAACGTACTGTGTTTAGTCGAAAAACATTTTCTTTAATAACTCGGTAAATATTTATGCTAGAATGACGAAGGAGGGCTTAAAACGTTCGCCTCACTAATTCCCATCTTTTTACATGCATTAATTTTACATCTGGGGATTTTCTGACCCTTTTAGGGCCCAAAAACTCGAAATTTGAAAGATTAATCCCTAAAAAAGGGGTTTGGAGTTGTCCGATTGTTTTGCCCAACGAACTTGTCCAACTGATTACAGAAAGGAACGTCCCTACCAAATTTTAAGTAAATCGAACAAAAAATGCAACCGCTAGAGTGCAGACACACACACACACACACACATATATATATATATATATATATATATATAAAATTTTGAACGACCCCCCAAAACGTGTTCAGGGGGTCACGTTAGGAACTTCTATGGTGGTCCCGGGCTTAAGTTTCACCGTGCGGGTCATGCTAATAGTTCACTTTCCAAAGGAAATTCACTAATAAGGAAGACTAGTGGGCCTGTTGCTCGAAACCGAGCAAATTATTTTATCTGTGTCTGATTAATAGTTTTGTCTTGAACGTTTACGCTCGCCCTCATGAAACAGAACACAGCTTGGTAACTGTGTAACAGCTTTCACATTTAATTATACTTAAAATTAATTAAACATTTCAGTAGTTTTATTGGTTATGTTCAGCTAACAACACAAACAAACTTTAAGGGCTACCTGTGCCTTCAAAAATAGAAATATCGAAAGTTAAAAACCTTATAGCAAAACTACGAACTGAGATGCATTTGTTGACACTTCAAACATTAAAATTGGCTAAGAACTAAGGGAAGAGTTGGCAAAAAACGGCTTCACGTGTAATATATAAAGGATATATATAAGGATTTTTTTATTCCCTACAAGAATAACATTGGACAACATACTAAAATGATTTAACGTGGTTTTATGGTTTGTGGTTTTATGAAAATTCCAAGGAAATAATTTAATTATGAAACATTTTGTAGTCGCTATAATTTCTGAACCCAAAATTTACCTGAAATTCTGGAAATGTCATTGTGTTAAAGACCTAAATCACCATAAACCACCAAATTATAATCAAATTCGTCAATATAATAAATTGAAAGTTAAAAAATAAAACTGGAGATACTGTGAATTAGTGCCTATATAAAATGTTATGAAAATCAGGCTATTCGTGAGGTATTTAGGCTTGTAAGGTTATTGTAAGGTATATATATACACGTGACAGTCAGACGTATGGACAGAAACCACCTCAAAATCCACTTTTTTGGGTTCATTGAGCACCGATACAAATAGTTTCACTGGTAACTCAAAATCCGAAAAATATTATGAAACAATACTTTCTCCATATACTATGTATATGAGGAGTAAAGTAAAAGGGGTATCCATTTCGTCATACGAGTCCTTTAAACTGAGCCTAAACAGCTTAGTCTAACAATTTTTAGACATTGCCTTTGAGATTTCTCTCTAAGACTCGCCTTTAACTATCAAACGAAGGAGGAAAACTTATAAAAACCTAAAAATCCAGTGCTGACATAGATCAACGCTGGGTTTATGTTTATAATTGCTTTCATTTGTACATGGTCTTGGATGATATTTTAAAATTAACCCCGTCATAGCAACCCTACGTTCTTGGGGATTTCAAGTTCATATAAATGTACACTCTCCTTGAAGTAAATCATATGCTGATTATAACCAGCAAGCACTTACCAAGTTTCATCATGATGCAAACAAAAGCGAGATATAAAATTGATCTTATTCTCCATAAAAATAACATTAGAAATGAGTACGCAGGTTTGCTGCCACGGGGACCACAAATTGGATTGTTATTCAAATCTTAATAGACCCCAACCAGAGAGGACCACTAATACCGAATTGAAATATAAGAACAGGTCGACCTCTGTAAGTAAGTATCGACCTTTGATAGTAATAAGACCAGGATTTGGACCGTTCCCTATCAAAACGTTAAAATGTCACACTGGCGCAGATATACACACACACACAAAATACAATTTTGAACAACATCCAAATGATATTATAAATAGTTTAGGTAGAATACTGTAAACTAAAACAATAAATGACTAATTGAATGGACCAGTTTGTTTTCAGGATGTCTCAGTTTAGCCACTTTCAACAAACGGGCTGAAAAGCGCAGGCTACCCACTGTTTTAACAAACAGAGATAAATGAATAAACTAATACCTCCCCAAGGGTTCACTTCCCTTCCCCGTCATATTAGCTTCCCGCTGTTTATTTCACTTTCACAATGCTCCCGGTCTTAATTTGATTCCATATTGTAGTTAGATTTCATTAATTATCTACAATCAAACTTAAATGCGTTGTTATTATTGCGAAGCTAAAACTAATACATGTTTGTAAAACACTAACATTTAATATGATATCCGTAAATGTATAACAATATAAGTGTGTGATACCAAGCGACGATTAAAATTTATGTCAAATGGACTTACAAACAAAGTATAATAAGTTAAAATATGTTATAGAAATTCCAAAGTAAAACCTCGGTGTTTTTCTCTTCTTTGAAATTACTGAGGCCGAAAGGCGGAGGTTAGTTACCGTGAGGCTTAACACTAAATATAATAACGAATCATTACATATAATATAATTATAATACAATTGCATTATTAACTAAATTAAAAGGATCTAATTAAATAAACTTGTATTTAAAATTGGGTATTTTGTCGTGGAATATAACTTAGCTTAGTTTTTATTTCTGGGACTGACCTGTTTTCTTGCGATTTGCTGAAAAGTTAGCATGACTTCAGGTCACACAGTTAACTTCCATATTTACCCTGCTCAGAGCTACATAAGGTTGGTCCTAAGCAAAGTTAAAACCGCTGATTTTACCTAGTCTACGACAGCGGTACCCTGCAGATTACGAACTGTTTCAGCATAGCAGCAGCAGCATAATTATGTCCTTCATCCATCGACGTGACGTCCAGTATCCTTTGGAGCCTGTAACGTTGCACTAACAGGGGTGATAGCAACAAATAAGTATGCGTTCTTGAATCTGATCCCTATGGATAAAATCATAAAATATGACTAAGACCCACCCATCCCCCATCCCCCCAGCAGCCTCCCATCCCCCTAGTTGGATGTAGGGCCGGTCATTTCATTTCCGTACCGTAGCTACTATGTTGACCGTCTCTCCATCTCCCCATGCCCTCCCTCCATCAAATGTTTCGGTGCAGCATGCCCCTTGGAACCTAAGCGAGGCCAATGCTGTCAGAAATGCTACCACAGTAGTTGGTATCGCTAGGTACGTAGTTTACTGGGAGTTTTGAGTTTCTTTATGAGATTTGACTAAGTTAAAAATATGAGTAAGCTTGCTTGGTTGCAACTCTTAGGTAAAAAAACGGCACGAACGATTTCCTAAACAACCAAACACGATGAACTAACTAATATTATTAATAGCTGAGTTAAAATATGCTCTACATAAGTCTCATTTTTTAAGACAATTTGTAAAAATAACTAGGCCTTTAACCAAACTTATTTGAAGGCTATCATAATTTTAAATACCCCCGTCACAGCAATCCTGCGTACTGAGCGAATTTCCAATTCATATATATGTCTTAATACCACATAAAGCTGCTTACCGAGTTTCTTTAATAGGCCTATGCATTCATAAATAAGCAATATATAACATTTTAATTATTCTCCATAAGAATAACATGGGGGATGAGTCCACAGGTTTGCTACAACTAGGAACACAAAATATGGGTTGTTATGCAAATATAAATATAACTCAACTAGGTGAATCCACATACCAAGTTTATTTAATCTATGTTCATAATTAAGGGAGACATAATATTTTACTTATTTTCCATATAATTAATAAACGGTACCAACTTCAAATCAAAACAAACAGTTATTCAAGTAGGCATACTTAATTCCCAGCCCTAATCTTAGACAATTACTATGTATTTATTTATGTATCTTTCCTGACACTGGTATTTTTAAAGAAACGCGTAATTATTTATTTCACACTTTTTAGCGCGTTTTTACGATTATTTCAGGCGGTTCTATTTTTTTAAGAGTTTATCAATGTCAATACTTAAACTATACCATATATTTTAAAATTATGTAAACATATAATTGTAATGTAACGTGTCTTCTACTACAAACCTTATAGATGCTCCGGTGTTCATGGGTCATAACGCGAAGGTAATATAAGGAGTGCCCCCATAACGCACATGGCTGAGTGGTACGATCACTAACACACACACTGCACATTCAGAGTAAATATCTCTAGAAACGATCACGACGTTCTTCATAGTTCGCGTACATAAGTATCCACGTACAGTATTATGAAACGAAATTGGGATTTTTTAATCAATATTTTACAAAAATAACTAAAATTGATGTGTTAGGCGTGGAGATAGGTAGAACCATCGCTGTAGACCCACGAATAGGCATGTTAGTTTTCTAAAACTTTTGGTTGAAAAGTTCCTTGACAAAATGTTGATTCAAACATTTCGAAACTTCAAAGCAACACCAAAATCTTTTAATCTGCATTATTACTACTAATCAACTAGACAGCTGAAAACCTTAATGATGAACATTCCCTCACAATTCAAATACTAAATTCAATTGGGCCTTGGATTACCTGATCGCTTCACAGCACAAAACGGGAGGCCCAGGCTAGTATTTCCAGAGAGTATGAGATGCCTCCCAAGCGAGGAAGATGTCAAAGAGGCTCGCTAGTAAGGTTTGGATTAAATCTGGAGAATGTTTGCGCTGTTAAGACTACTAATCATGCTAAATCACTTATTAAATTAATACGTAGTTATCATTCTGATCAAAGTTAATATTCCAAATGGTACATTATGACATTTTAAAAATAAACACTTCAAGTTAAAAAAATCCTGATTAAAAAAATTATAATAATTTTAAACCAAAACCAAATTTAATGGCAAAATTGAATGTCTAGAGACGAAAACTGAGTATAGTAGAAGTCGGTTTATAAAATAGTGTTAAACATGTCTGAAATCAGAGTAGGCCCTCCCACACTAAACTTATTTTTGTATTGATTCGCACATATTATCTCCTTCATTTGTCTACAGACTATATAGTACTACATTGATCGTAAATCAGTCAACAATCTTAAAATTTTTCAATTTATGTACATTGAAAAAATTGGCACAGTCCTTCTGGCCATTCTTTGGGCCAATTTACATGATTTTTTTTAGCGAATTTCCCCTATAGAGAAGAAGCTATTACCGTAGACGTTAAGCTTTCATGGTAAGACTTAACCCCTGAGACCATGATACATTTTTGCTTTGAGGCTCCCAGATGCCCAAAACACTATTCGTTCAAATTCATAAATATATAATTGTTATAATGTATAATATTGTGAGTCTGAAGCAGATTTATATCGAAATATAACTCCGTTTTTATGTAATTTTTGGTATCTTTTGGAATATATATATATATATATATATAGGTATATATATAGGTATATATATATATATATATATATATATATATATATATATATATATAGGTATATATATATATATATTTATATGTGTGTGTCCGTTACCTGTACACCCGTGTGCCCGTTATTCTTCTTATTTCACAATAGGTAACATAACTTTGAACTGACTGGCACACTAATTATAATCTCGCTTAACCTGTGAGAGCAAACTCTAGGATCGAACATTGAACAGACACAGATAAAGGATATACACTGTTTTATTTCGCACTTTAGAATCAGAATGCATGCTTAAAATTAAAGATTCACAGATTAAAGTTTAAAAAAATGGAAAAAGGTAAAATACAATAGACAAAGGATATGACGCTGATCGGGAATATGCTTAAAAGACTCTGTTTCCTATTACATTAACACCATATTGAATTCACTCACTCTGGAAGGGTTAGGCTATCACTGATTTAGTGTCCTTTTGTCATTAAATATCCCTCATACAATAAATACTTCAAAGACTAAGTGTACCACAACTAAAAAAAATGTGCATATTAAAACAAGATACAACGACAAACTCCATAACGAAATTAATTAACAAAGTGAACCCTAATAAAACAAATAGTCAAGTCTAAAATTCTAAATCTAATTTACTACGTTCCCATAAAATCTTCCCTAAGATATAACACAGAAAAACGGTTGCCCTGCTACTGGGGTGTATCCTATTACAAGGACACACTCTGTCCCAAATTTGAGTTCTCACACAAGTACTAATTATTCAAACATCCCCAAAATAACAATTATATACAACACTTATTAATTGAAAATTCCTTAATTATATTTACACAGGTCCTTATACATTTTATTCTTTAATTACTTGACATTGAATTATTTTAACGATTACTTTACCTTACTATCTATTAAGACTGTTTACTCAATGTTTTACTTCATTTCAGGCAAACCTTATTTAATGTGATTGCTACAAATATATTTAATTATGTTTTATTGCTCAAGAGGGAGCTTGAACTGTTATTTGTGCTTTTCTTCACTTTAATTGAATTTTCGGGATATGGAGCCTAACTTTCTGTGCACCAATCTGAAGATGTTCCACATACCATAAGTTCCAAAATGGTCCTTCCCCAAATGGTTCTCGGCCCTGGCTGCGGAGTTGCTCTCTGGGGTTGTCCAGGGGCCGCTGTCTGCCGGGCTCGCTGTTGGGGGTGGCCCTCACCTCTTCCCACGGGTGGTCCGCGGTGTCCTAGTCCGAGGTAGTGCCGGGCCCTCGCTCGACCGAAGTTCGGGGTCGCTCGTCCTGCAGGGGTGACTCCGCTCGAACGTGTCGGAAGATCTATGTTGGTGGCCTTCAGTCTGCGTCCCCGTCCTGGACTCTCTCGGGTACTTGGCTGGGATGGTGGCACCCTCTAGTAATGAGGAATCTGTGTGCTCGTGTAACTCTTGGGTGACTCCGCTCGAACGTGTCGGAAGATCTATGTTGGTGGCCTTCAGTCTGCGTCCCCGTCCTGGACTCTCTCGGGTACTTGGCTGGGATGGTGGCACCCTCTAGTAATGAGGAATCTGTGTGCTCGTGTAACTCTTGGGTGACTCCGCTCGAACGTGTCGGAAGATCTATGTTGGTGGCCTTCAGTCTGCGTCCCCGTCCTGGACTCTCTCGGGTACTTGGTTGGGATGGTGGCACCCTCTAGTAATGAGGAATCTGTGTGCTCGTGTAACTGTTGGGTGACTCCGCTCGAACGTGTCGGAAGATCTATGTTGGTGGCCTTCAGTCTGCGTCCCCGTCCTGGACTCTCTTGGGTACTTGGCTGGGATGGTGGCACCCTCTAGTAATGAGGAATCTGTGTGCTCGTGTAACTCTTGGTGATAGTCGTTGTGGAACTCTAAGGGCGGCTTGATACTCGTCCCCTAGATGTCCCTGCTCCTTTCCTAACTTCCCCAAGAATGACTTGCCTCAATCCTTTTATTTCCTCCCTTTTTTCAGTTCCCTCTCTCTATTCATGTTTTCCCTTGATGTTGACCACCCCATATTCTAATAACCAATCAGGGTGAGGATTAGCCACGCCACTACTCTTTAATTGGCTGATCATCTGTCAGCGTAAATACGCCATTTTTGAATGTTGATACTGCCAAGTGTTAAGTACTTTGATTTCTAGGCTTGCAACTTTTCCACGAAGTGTTTACCCGATGTTTATTCGATATGTTGTGTTAATAATTCCCATTGTCCATTTGATACTTTTGCTAGAGCAAGCTCCGTTCCCAGGTTTCCTTGTGTTTCCCACGTTCGATTAGCCACGTGCGATTCTTGATAAATTACTAGTCACACACAACAATTTTAATTATATACTTTTAATAATGTTTTCATACCTTGATAACGTTTGAAAGAAACGCGCAATTTTGAGAAATTTGGGACGAATGAGTAGAGTAACATTTATGACTTTAGGTTCGAAAACCAGATCGATCGGACTTTAGGAAGGGGACTTTATGGGGGTTTTAATTTTTCCAAAATTTTTTTTATATTTTCTACCCTGCGATTTAAAAAAACACTCAATCTTGGTTATAGCCATTTTATAAAGCTAAAAAATACAAATATTTTAGTTTTTTAATTAATAACCGAGGTTAAGTGGTTGTGGGAAAAAGTCAAAAATACACGTCTATAAATTTTCCTTTGTTAATCTTAAAAGAAAAAGGTTTTTGGATTTTACTCAGATTGTTTTACTAAAAACTCCACATTTCTTTTTACCAATAATTTTTACCAATGCTCTACAGACAAATCATTTTGGTGTTTTAAATGTTGGTCCAACCGTTGCAGAAATATTCAAAGTGCAAAACACAGTACGTTGTCCAATGTTAACCTATGGAGGATAAGTAAAATTGTATATCTCAATTATTTATGAATGTATATTGATGAAACTTATTATGTGGCTTCAACTAATTGTGGTATATTGATGTTTGCACAAAAAAAGTTGTTCGTTGATTTTCCCCGTGGCAGTAAACCTGGCCTTCTCAAACTAAGGCCGAGTTCCTGGTCAAAATTTCTCCCATATCAATAGCATAGGTAAATTTGAGGACTTTATGTCAATAAACAAACTTAAAAGGGGAAAATGATAAATCTGGCAATTTTTGGGAGTATCGGAACTTTCAAGCTTCATATTGGAACAAATTCCATAACTGCACGTTGCCTGGTTTTCTCAAACTAAGGTCGAGTTCCTCAAAACCCTAGATAAAAGTCTTCCACATGGAGAAATAACATGGAGAAATGTAGGACGTTATATTTTGTACATTTAACGAACTTAAAATGAGGAAATAGTAAATTTGACAATTTTAGGGAGTATCGGAATATTTAAGCTACAAATTAGTACAAGTTCCATAACTACAAGTTGCCTGGTTTTCTCAAACCAAGGCCGAGTTCCTGGTCAAAATTACTCCCTTACGAATAACATGGGGAAATTTTAGGACTTTATATCATTTAAAAAACTTAAAGGGAGAAAATAATAAATCTGGCAATTTTGGGGAGTATCGGAATGTTTAAACTTCAAATTGGAACAAATTCCATGAACAGACGTTGCCTAGTTTTTCTCAAAATAAGGCCAAGTTCCTCAAAATCGCGGATAAAAATTATCTCATATGAATAACATGGAGAAATTTTAGGGCTTAATACTTTGTATCAATTAACGAACTTAAAGGGAGAAAATAATAAATCTGACAATTTTGGAGAGAATCGGAATGTTTAATCTTCAAATAGGAACAAATTCCATGAACACACGTTACCTGGTATTCTCAAACCAAGGCCGAGTACCTTTAAAAATATTCTCCCATTTAAATAAGATGGAGCATTTTTTTTAAATGTCAATATTAAAAAAAAAATTAAAGCGGTATTTTTGAGTTTTACATTCTTCTGTTAATCTGCGGGGTTAAAGTCTTCGATTGTCCAAATCGGTTGAGAAATCACGACGTAGTAGGCCGAAAACGAAATTCCTTAGCTAAGTATTATATAAGATATCTTTATATATAATTCTGTAAGCGAGATTTTTAAGTCAAAATTGTGGGAGTTTGGCAAATCGCAGGATGATAGGAGACGGGTCAAATTAAAGGTCTCAATCCCAGGGGTAAAAATATCAATATTTCCAAAAAGTTACCAGCAAACGAGAAATAACGTGAAACATGCCCCATAAGAAAAGCATGGGGATATAAAAATGTCTGCTATGTTTATATTAAAACACGTGATTAAGTGTCTACTTTGTTTGCGAACTGACGTGTGTTCCTACTTATCTTCCACGACATGAAAAAGGTTAAAAAATCCTAAGAGGCTGAGTATTAGAGCTAGGTTAAGGGCTTTGGCCCCTTCAAGCCACTAGTATCAATTATTTATGAATGTATTTTTGTGAAACTTGGTAAGTGGCTCTATATAGTAGCGAGGCACATATATATGCATTGGAAATTCGCTGAGTACGCAGGTTTGCTGTGACGGGGTATTTGAAATTATAAGTAATTACGCCTAGATATGTCATCTGGCCTCTGATCTATCATATTTTCTATGGTCTTTACATTTTCCATATTAATCTTAACAGAGTATTCACGGATCTGTTAGCGTAAACTGTTCATTGTTTGGGTAAAAAAACGCACCTCTCGATGCGAAGCGAAATGACTTGTCGCGAGCTTCATAAATGTGACAACCCTAAATAAAACTTCCTGACATCCCTTCATGTAATATATTAACGAGGGAAACGAGTTTCCACAAGTATTAATTTAAACAAGAAGAAAAGTTTCTTAGGTAATAATCTTCCACGCACATCTTGATAACATAACACAAGCGTATTTTGATGTTATTATACATTAATCTAAAGGTTAAAAGTTGTACTGAGAGGTACACAAAATACGCTGGATTTTGAAAGGGATTGATACTATCAGTTTAATTGTAAATATGCTCCCCATTAGAATATTAAATCCTGATCGGTTAAATTACAAAATGTACACAAAATATGGTGCAATTTATATCGGTCACACCGATCATCAACAGCCACAGTAAAGGGATCTTAACAATATATATTTCTTTGTACCATCTTATATTTATCGTACCATATTTAAATAATATATATTTTCAAGTAAAAAAATACCATATAGTACCTAATATTTCATTAGTTTAGAAAATTAGTCTATTTTAGACGAATTACGCGTAAGAGCCTAACTATTTTGAATTTCTTAGATTCAAGAAGACAAACTCCTATACTGAGTTACGAAACTGTGATAAATACAGCACGTTGTCTAGTGCACATTTTCGGATAAAATTGTATTCATCCTCAATGCTTAACGTATGAGAGTGATTCAAAATGATAATTTTTTTAATTTTGGTATGATTTGTATGGTGGTGAACCTTATATAGCTGGAAGACATATGTGTATAGTCAGATGTAATTTACAACATTTTTTCTCTTTGATTAATCCATGGTTTTCAGTAATTTATTATTTAAATTGGGTTGTCTTCCTAAATAAGGCATATGTTGCTATGCTTGATGTTGTCCAAAATAGGGGTTAAAAATTAATGTTGATAATAATCAAAATTCCAAAAGCATTAGTAAAAGCATTGCAATTAATAAACTTTTGAATGCGCGTTGCAAAGGCTTCATTTGGTTGTGGTCCTTTAATATTTACATAAAAATCTCATGTTTCAGTGCCTGTTCCAGCAAACCTTCCTACTCAGTCTTAAATATATTCTTATGGAGACAAATGATGTATATCGCTTATTTATGATTGTAATATGTTTATGAAATTTATTAAGTCGCTTCATCTGGTGTACTGTAAATTTTAGCAGGTTAGATGTGGCTGAAACTATAAAACCCAATCATAATAATTTGAGCAAATTAAATAAATTCATCGTCTTCATTAGATTAAAGTTGAAACTATAAAGGCCAATTAGACAATGCTATCAACAAGTAATCAGATTTTTTAGATATTTTTAAAACAAACCTACTTTTTGATGCGATGGGAAAAAACAAACATTTTGATAAGATAACATGACACTATTTTTTTACGGTAAAACCTTAAAAATTGGTACTTTGTAGTCTCCATTTATGGCACGCTTTTAAAAATCAGCGTTATAAAATATAGATACATGTCTCTGGTACTGTATGTTAATATACCTATACTACACAGATAATGACGGTTTATACATACTCTACCAAATCTGTGTATAATGCCATAGAGTGCATATCATATCCACGTGACAGAAGGACAGTTTATATGTGCCACAGCTAGTATTCATTGTGTCATCGTAATGTGTGAGTGTTGCCTGTATTTATTGTCTCTACAGCTGACGTATTGTGGCTGCAGTGGACGTTGTTTACTCACACCTGTCAAGAGAGGCTTGATAACTTGCTATTCAAGGTTTGCTCTAACAGCATACAATTTTCAACTATTTGCCACTTTTAACCTTTTTAAAATATCCCGTCATGGCAAGCACGTGTGCTCAGTTAATTTAAAGGTATTAAAAGGGGGAACAATCTGTTATTAAAACATAGTACTTAAGTTTATAGTGGTTTTAACACATCGAGATTTCCCCAACAGACTAAACGTGAGGAAGTACATTCACTTATGGATGTAAAATGAACAACCTTTTATCAGTCACGTATACGATCACATAATATCACTATTTGTTGTGTTTTTTTTTCAAAACAGATTATTCACAGATAAGCGATATCTGACATTTTATTTATTTATAATATAGGCCAGGGAAATTAGGGCCAAAAATTTAATCTCCTTGGGCGGTTTTTGAGGTCCAAGGACTATGTGAAATATTGAGGTAACTCATCTCACAGTCTAAGCTTAAATATATTTAAAATATATATTTTGGACAACAAAGAGGATAGTGACTGACGTTTATAAGCAGTTAGTGCTAAATAATTTTTTAAATAGCATTATTAATTTCGTAATTACTATAAAACTTAATGTGGAAATTATTTATTTGTCTGTGTATTATAAGGTAAACGATAACCGAGCTATGCAAGGAATCAGTTGTCAACTACAGTTTTCCAGTATTTTTTTATTTTAGAAAAGAATATGAACTATATTTTTGTACTTTAATTAGGTATATATGAAGCTGAACTATGTTGAAAGCTTGAAGAAATTCTTTATTCTGTACAACGTTTTCCCAGCCAAAATGTGCACTACAGTCTATAATCAATGAAGACACGTACTGTTCTCGGAAAGCTTTCAGTTTCCTGATTTATTAACCGTTAGTTTCCCAATAAAGATTGAAGAACCCCTCATTCCTTGTTAACAATTCATTGCGACCACGGCAGTTTCCAAGAAAGTTTATTCGTAGTTAAGCTCCATTTAGTGTTGAACGTTGAGGAAACTTTGAAATCATTGTAGTAATTTTGAGAAACCACTCATCTTGATTAGTAGAGGAGAACCCAGAAAGAGACCCCACAATCGGCGCTTTTTTCCCATGTTATTCTTATGGGGATCAGTTTTTGGACCGACGCCCGATCCCGCCTTACACAAGTTTCCTGTACTAGTACCCTTGCCACATTTTCCCCATCCTCTATATTTAAAATCTAACTTTGGATTTGTCAATTTGTCTAATGCATTAATAAATCCCAAATTAACTATTACGGTCGAATTAAAACTGCCAACTTACTGATTTTTGCACCCTAATTTCCGTTTTGACCCTTGCCATACTTTTCCCCTATATTTTTAAAATTTGCATTCATTTTAATACATCCTTTGCAGAAATCCACGAGTTCTGGCTACTTGGGAACCCGAGCCATTTGACATATAATAAATCACCCTTCCTCCTAATTACCTTCTCTACCAAATACATGTCCTTATATTTATTCTTTAACAATTCTTCTGTATAAAATCCTCCTTTGATTATATTGCCATTTTCATCTTTCAAAATATAAGTCACAGGCTTTGTTTTCTTAACTTCTGCTATTGTAAAAAGCTCTCCCGTCCAGTTAGGAGTATATCCTTTACTAAATACATGTTTATATTTAGATATCCTTACACTATCCCCCACCTTATATCTTGGCTTTTTAACTTGTACTTTAGATGCTAACCTTTCATGTACATCTTTAGAGTTCTTAGCACTTACTTGGTTAGGCTTCATCCCTATGGATCTATGTACTTTATTATTATATATCCTTATTAACTTTGGAAGTAAATCCAACCACTTGTAACTCCCTTGTGCACTAAACTCTCTATACAACCAATTCTTTAAAGTTCTCTGGAACCTTTCCACAATAGCCGCCTTAGTTGTAGAGTAAGTGTGGTAGTGATTAATATTTAGAATTTTCATTAGTTTGGTAAAATGTTCATTAAAAAATTCTTTTCCGTTATCAGATTGAATATTTTTAACTCCCTTTGGGAGAATAGTTTTTATAGCTTCTGTGACTACTAATCCAGTTTTATTCTTTAGTGGAGCAGCATAAGCTTTTTTAGAAAATGTGTCTATTAAAGTTAAAATATATTTATTCCCAGAATTCTCTCTAGCATAATTCCGCATATCTATTAAATCGATTTGAACAGTTTCGTTTATACCCAACACCTTAAAAGACCTTCTAACAAAGTTCTTTCTCGCGGGCTTATGCAATTCGTAAGCAATTTTTTCCATTTTTTATTCTTTATTTTTAATGTTAACGTATCTGCCAGTCTCTGTCGTTTCAAAAACACCTCCATTGCTACCAATTAACATACCATCACTCATTCTTTGATATACATAGTTTTTTGGCAAATATGCCTCTCCATCTAAAGTCTTAAATCCGCTTAAAGATGTAGGGTCTGCAACCAACAATTTAGGATTGTACATCATCAAATCGATTTCATTATTGTCTTGCATAAATTTATTAGTTTTATTGTTAAACCTTAATGCATGTGATTTTAAACAAATATCAAATTTAATATTGTCTTGTCTAAAAGTTTTAATATTATCGTCATACCTCAAAACCTGGGACATTAAACAAATATCACTCCTATCTTTGCCTTCAGGTACATTCTTTATTAATTTGTCCTCTGCATCCCACATATCTCTATCTAATGTTAATACATTATAATATTTATCCCCCTGTTTTATTATGCTTTTCTCACCTTTTGTTAATATTTGCTTAACAACAGCCACATCATTTGGCAATGTTCCAGGTAAAATGTTTGTTAATTGCTTATTTTTACCATCAAATTTAAGACCGTCTAAAGTCACAGTCTGATGTTTTGTAACACAATCGTTCTCATCAACAGCGGGTTTAACACGAACTAGCCTTTTATTATTAAAATCCCAAAAGTTTAGATCCATTTTTGGTATTTGAGAGACGTTTACAACATCATCGCTTTCTTTACCAGCCAACAAATTACTTATTTTTCGCTTTTTGGCATTCCAAATACCATTCTCCGATTCCAAAAATTCATAATTATTTTTGTCTTGTACAAAGACACCATCTTTTCTTATTAAAGTTTGCTCTAATGTGGGTACATCGGTTGAGCTTTCACCTCGTTTAACATTAGTAATTTTGCGTTTATTAGCGTTCCAATTATTACTCTTGGATTCTAAAAACTTATATTTAGTATTACCTTGTACAAAAGCATCACCTTTTCTGGTTAACGTCTGCCCCAAAGTCGATACATCGTCAGTAAACTCCCCACCTTTAACACTACTAATTTTATAATTTAAAGCATTCCAACCATCATCTTTTAGATTTAAAGTAGTTTCTTTAAAACTTCTAGCTTCTGGTTTACTATATGGGTTATATACGCGATAAAATCTATCTATCATCTTTTTATTTAATAAACAATTCCACTTTCCCTCAATTCTTCTATGATAGAATCTATCTCATTATCCACTCCAGAATTTCCCGCCAATCGGCTTAACCAAAGCAGTCTTAACCTATCTACAAGCTCATTAGGATCGTCCCCATAAACATAGTCTATTTTATTACCAGTTACCTGCCTTAAACCTTCACCAACAGTCTTAAACAGGGGTTTAATTATATTAAGATATTTAGTGTGTTTATTACTTGACATCGCCGCACCTGGTTTATAACCCTTTAAATGTGCATTTGTAGCTTCCAAAATCTCTTTATAATTTTGCAAATCAGCCTGACTATAGTTTACGGGTTCTTTTAAAGTTAACAATTCCCACAATCCCTTTGTCCCTTTATAAATTGTTTCTCCAACTGTAACATCATCATTGGCAATTTGAACTTCCTGATTCCCAATAAAAAATTTATTTCCTTCTCGCCTAATACCATATGTGGTGTCTGTCATACTACTTCTACTAAGGTAATTTCCTAAATAGTCTGATGCTAAAAGACCAAAATCTAATTTGTGCGGTGTTATCTGGGTTATTCTTGGTATTCTAGACGGGGTCTTTTCTAAAATCATTGGGAGAGCTGGCCTCTCTGTTTTTGTGGCTAAATTTTTTAATTCTTGCAAAGGCTCTATTAACGGTTGGAATGTTTGGAACCTCTCTTCAGCCTCTAGAAATTTACCACGTTTTAACGCCCTATATTTTTCTCTTATTTGTTTTGCAGACTCTACCAATTCTTGTTGAATATTTGTTTTCATTTTATTTACATTTTATTTATCTCATTTGTCAAAGGATTATACTCAAACACTTTATCGTGTATTATTAGGCAATATGCAGATGTGTTTGAAGGGACATTTTCTGCAGTTTCAATTTCTAATTTAATATCTACAACCCCCTCTTTGACTGATTCATTCTGCCTAGAACAATCTATTACAATTAGAGGATATTTCTTTATAAAGTCAGCTCTGTTAAACATAGGATCGGGGACGGTGTTGTAGTAACTCTCCCTAAACCTCACAAACATCTCATAAGCTTTAGAGGCATCTCCATTTTCAAAGTCGAGATTTAAATCACTATAAGGATAATATTCAGAGTTTAAAAACACTTTGAGATTTTTCAATTTACAGTGATCAAATTCATCAGTTCTTTTTCGTGCACTGTTGTCCCTACTAGTTTGGAAACCAAATATAATAAACCTGGGCTTCTCCAAACTCGAAGACGTCTTAACTGACCATGTATGTCTCTTGGTTTCGGGGTATGATGGTAGTTCGTGTAGCTCCAAACTTCTAAATGCAATTTGCAAATTTTTATTTTGCAATAACATCTTTTGTAATTGAAGCTTCTCCCCATCAGATGGTACCACATGCGGCATCACCCACTGAATCGATTTAAGTGTAATTTTAGGAATAGGATCGACCCCAGTTGGAGCATTAGATGTTGTTAATATACAATTTAAGTCGTTTTTGGATCTTTTCAACACCAATTCTTGTTTAACATTTACTAAAACCTTATTAAAATCCTCAAACACACCCATTAACAGCTCTAACGGGACACAAGTACTAAACTTGCCGCTTTTATGGAACTCCTTTAAATTTTCATCAGAATCAAATGCTACATTTGACAATTTAGTTGTTTTATTGTAAGAGCACAATATTTTCATAAGACTGGAAATTCCCGGATTTCTTACAATATCTATTTCTTTACCAGCAACTTCGTATCTAATTTCGTCAAATAAGAATGCAAATGCATTATTTATAAAATGTCCTTTATCATGATTCTCTATTTCTCCTTTAATATACAGATAACTCCTACATGGGAGTGTTAGTAAATCTTGATTATTTATGCATATTCGAATTTCATCGGAATTATTTATTGCTAAAGTGTTGTGTGGAACATAGGAGTGATTTGTAATTTTAACCACGCTATCGTCGTATTGGAATTTTCCTGTAACGTCTAGAAAATCTTCCATTTTTATTAATAGAAAATTTTAACTTCAACCCAATTGATCGCAGAAACCTGGCATTTTGCACACTCAGTCCGTTCTTGTAAATTCTCATATCTTTTTTATATGACAAGTAATTGTAGTTTCTTCTTTATTAAAGTCAATTGGCTTGTCGTGTTGATCTGCAAATGTAATGCTAACAACATCTAAACTTCTCTTATTTACAGGGAAGTATATAATATTTCTGGGAACCTCAATAATTTTGTAGCCGGGAGGAGCTTCTGGGTAAAAACTGTGTATGGTGTGTGATTTGTCACCATTTAAATAAGACCCATTCGCAATATTACATTTTACTCTAATCACATTTACATTATTTATGTTGATTTTATTTACGGATTTAAACGCAATATCTGGAGTAGAAAATCCTTTAAATCCCAATAATTCAGACCCTAAACACGGTTTTGTAAAATCAAACACATGGCTAGAATGCAATGTGGCTTTCATAGTTTTATTATCGGCTATAAGTACAAAATCTGGGAGTTGCTTTTGAATCTCCTTCGCAAGCTCAAACACTTCGTATGTACCTTCAGCAATTTCAATTACATTTGGAGCTTTGTGATCGTAATAATACACATCCTCACCCTCGTCTATAGTTAATTTTGTGTCTTTAAGTTTATTTAATTTTGGAACTAGCCCTTTGTAAAATATAAGTTTGACTTTTGTATTAATTAATGCTACTTTATTTTGTATAATAACTTCAACTTTACCATCTAATGCCCGGTTTAATTCGTCAATTGTAACCTCCCCTTTTGGGGTTGTAATTTTGTGCATTTTGTAATATGTCTAAATTTTGTGGTTTAAGGCCAAAATTATACCCAAAATTATAAAATTTTATAACCTCTAAGTATTTAGAGGTTTTTTAACATTAAATATAGAATTATAACTTTGAAAATCTACCAGTCCAATTACATAATCACCATTTAATTCTATAGGAGGAAAGAACACCGACTTCAACTCTGGCTCTGTGCCCGTAAATGTTATAGTAAATGAATCCATTTTTATAAACTAAAATTTTTCAGAAATGATAAACATAAAATTCCACAAATGGAACTGTTTAAATCTTGTATTTGATCAGTTGTATAGTAAATTTTAGATGGTACAAAATATTCAATTACCTCTTTTGGAGGCTGTATTCCGAATGGGTCAAAATATATTACAATATCTTTATTTTTACGATATGCTGTCCAATGTGTGCCCCTGTCACTGTCTAAATTAATAATTCCACATTCTCTTACTTTTGGTCTCTGTTTCTTAGCTCGTTTTTTAGGTACACTCCTCGAAAGTGAGGCACGTCTCTTGCGGCCTTTAACAGCTGAAAGTTGTCCATCTTTTTTATTAAATTTTAATCCCATTCCCATTTTTGCCTTGGCCTTCATCAAATTTGTCACTGCATAAGCTGCTGCTTTTTCGGCCAGACTGGCGTCCTTTGCCGAAACCCTAGTCCAAGCCTGGTCCGCTAATCTCATATCTGTCTTGTTCCGGGCGGCTGTATCAGGATTATTCATGTAGAATATGTCGTGCTCTTTACAATAAGAGTCTAGCTTATTTTTTGGAGGTACATTTCTGGCTAAATTTTCACGTATCTTAGTTCCAGGACCACAATATATATACGAAGGGATGTGGAGGGGGAAAGGAAGGTTGTTTATAAGGGTATTTAACAAGCCACGGACTCTATATGGCTTTAAGAATAATCCCTTACCTTGGACCTTTTTACACTTTCTCTTTGCCATTTTTACTATATAAAAAATGTCATTTATTCAACAAAAGAACAAATTTAAATTAGCACATAAAGAAAATACACCAAAGAAGTTGGGTCTATTTCCTAATAATATTCGCTGTCTTATAATAGGGCCTAGCGGTTCGGGGAAGACCGTTGTAATTTATAACTTAATTGTAAAAAAGCAAGGATTAAAGTTTACAAATTTATATATAATATCCAAATCTTTAGAACAAGAAAAATATAAAAAAATAATTGAAATATTCCGTCTGTGTGATGAAGTTAAATTACACACATATTCAAACTGTGAAATCACACCAAATGATGTAGAATCACACTCAATAGTTGTATTTGACGACATAAATAGTCCAAATATCACACAATTTTTCTCAATGGGCAGACACAAAAATATTAACAGTTTTTACTTGTGTCAATCTTACAGTAAAGTAAACAAACATTTACGTGACAATGTTAATTTTCTAATATTATTTAAACAAGACGATTTAAATTTAAAACACGTGTATAACAATCATGTGGGAAATGATTTTTCATTTAACCAATTTAGAAATCTCTGCCATCAATGCTGGGACAGGTCTAAATATGGCTTTTTGTAATAGACAAGGAAAGGCCAAAGAATAATGGGAAATATAGATTTATGTTTGACCAATTTTATAATGACCGAGGGCAAGAGTGTTAATGCCATCCAGAATAAACCTCTTGTCGTCATCAAAAGAGAGTACCTTTTTGTTCATCGTTAATGTTTGAAGATGGTGGTTTGTGGATTTAATTCTTGTAACATTCTCATAGTAATCTTCCCCGGTTGCAAGACAGTTTAAGTAATGTTGGTGTCTTAAGAGATGTTTAACTGTAGCATTGTCAGCCCCCTTTGCCTTTTTAACCTCTAGCTCATTTTGCTTTTCTTTTTCGTATAACCATTGTAAAGGAATGAAAGAGTATAATTTTGGCCTTAAACCACAATATTCATACATTATTTGACCATTTAATTCGTCTTTAAACTTGCCCGTAACTTTTTTATTTTTATCAGAGTATAAGAAATGGTCTTTACTATATGCAGAGGTGTCGAAACAGTCCAAGTCACATTGTATTTCCTTGTAAAAGTCCTCTGTTACTATAGAATAAAGAAGGCTGTCTGTGTCTGTCATTAAGAACTTTTTATTCTTAAATTTTGACATATAATTATAGTGGAAATCATACATTATTACTTTACTGATATCCAAAATGGTCATTCCTAAATATATTGGTTTATCAAAATTTACAATTAATTTATTTAAATGTACAGCATGCAAATTGTTATCGAACATTTTGCTACAGTCAAACCTTGGCTTTGTAACGTACTTTGTTAACTTAGACTCGTCTACAAGATGTATATCACGAAACTTACGTTGGTTCATAATTGTTCGACCAAAGAGACTGTTATTTAACAGTTTGTAAAAGTCTTTTTCAAAATCATGTTTAGCTTTTTGTCGCTTTTCAATATTAAAATTAATATAGGGTGCAAGCCATTTCGACTGTCTAAATTTTAAAATTCTGTGGTATTTTGTAACTACCAAACCCAGTTCTTCGTATTTTTTTAGTGCTTTATAATGCAAAATATATTTAGTTTTGTCATTTAAATTTGGTATTAATTTTCCATTCATTTTTTCTGGTGCGAGCGGGTAGTCATTATGCAAATCGTGTAAATTTTTATCGTATTTTAAATCAACTTCCAAAATAAATCCAAAGTTTTCATTTTGATTGTATTTATAATCTTTCTCATTTGTCCATCTAAAGCCATCGATGGGCAACGACTCGCACATTGCTGTAGAGTATAGCGAGTTACAGTCTAAGTATACAAGATATGTGCTTTCTTGATTTGGGTCATAATATTCGCCCATGTACTTATTATTGGCTTTAGCATAGCGCGTGGAAATCATACTTACACCGCCTCTAATGGCATGTTCTATAAACAAATGCATGTCAATGTCACGAAATAATTGTAATTTTATGCCGGTCATTCTAAGACATGCCTCCCATGTTAGTCCAGGCAATGAGTACATATGAACAGGGTCGAGTTTATAATCCTTTAAACATAAGTCCCTAAATGTCTCAAACACATCAGCCAATAACAAAACATCTGTTTTAAGGTATAAATCGTGATATTCTTTTAAATTCTTTATATTAAAATGATTCCATACGTTTTTAGCATGTTCATATTGTGCAGGAGATATACATTCTTTAGTTAGACTACTGTAAAATGCCTCTATGGGTGGGAGAGGCTCTAAAAACTTTTCTGGTCCTGTCATGTATTCGTATGGAAATTCGCCCTTACGTTGTAGTAGTGGATTGTCTATAAATCTAAATGTATTTAAATTGGAAGCTAATTTGCTTAAGGGAAGGGACAGAAAGTTGTAGGAATCCAAAAATACTAAATCATCAACAGAGAATGAAATATACTTTTCCATATCTTTGGCTATGCAATTTAATTAGTAGTGGTGAATTACCGGGGAGGCATACTATTCGGCGCTTTTTTCCCATGTTATTCTTATGGGGATCAGTTTTTGCGCCGACGCCCGATCCTACCCTACACAAATTTTCTTTTTGGCCCTTGCCTTATTTTCCCCCATTTAAAATTTGCATTAATTTTAATACATCCTTTGCAGAAATCCACGAGTTCAAAAATAACTCCACACTAAATAAACAACACATGTAAACAACTTAGAAGTTATTGTGTAGTAGATGTGAAATGGCGGTTTAACATCACTTCCGGCGCTTTTTCCCCATGTTATTCTTATGGGGATCAGTTTTTGCGCCGACGCCAGCTCCCGCCTATAGAGCTCCCGCGCCCTAGCCTATACTATTGTCCAACCCCTGCCTATATTAAATATATTGTCCCCATCCCCATCCCTCCTCTATATTTTTAAAAATTAATTTTCAAATTCTAAAAAACTATCTTTGGTGTTTATGGTCCGATTTGTCTGCAATTTGGATATGTTATTGTCCTAGGCAAGTGTTTTAATAAATTTCACTTACATTTCCCAAATTCACTATTACGGTCAAAAATATTTTTGAAAAATACTGCCGCCAACTGAAATTTGTGTTTTAATCCAAACTATTTAAAATTCATTTTAATACATCCTTTGCAGAAATCCACGAGTTCAAAAATAACTCCACACTAAATAAACAACACATGTAAACAACTTAGAAGTGCACTTGGTTATCGCCACTAGCGCGACAATCAACCTTGAAGGAGATTCTGCAAGATCGGCACCAAGGACACAGCGACCGATGCATAGTAACCGATGTGTAATTTTACAAATTGTGTGAATTGTCGGCTATATAAAGAGCCGTTGCAGGCCAGGGTCCTCACTTCATATCCTACAGCCCCAGCATCAACAAGACCTGTTGCAGATTTTAACTTAAAATTCAGTGGTTAGAATAATTTCGGCTAAAATATGTTTTTTTTACTCTGGACTTAGAAAAATTTAGTGATTAAAATAATTTCGGCGAAAATATGTTTTTTTTACTCTGGACTTAGAAAAATTTAGTGATTAAAATAATTTCGGCTAAAATATGCTTTTTTTACTCTGGACTTAGAAAAATTTAGTGGTTAAAATAATTTCGTCTAAAATATGATTTTTTACTCTGGAGGTTTGTAGGTACTTTATACAATTATCTAAAAAGTAGTTTCTCAGATTTTTGATAAAGGGCTTAGTTTTTATAAAAATTTTGAATTTGTGTTTTTTTTTAAATCTTCATATTTTGAATTTTGATCGTATTTAAATTTTTAAAATGGTAATTTTTGTTTATAAAAAGCAGAGCATGACATCTCTACAGTCATTTCAACACAAAATGTTGACCTGCGCAGTCTGTTTTATGTCTTACTCCAACAGAAGCAATTTATTACGCCATTATCGACTTGTTCACAAAGTTATTCCTAAAATTTGTAAAAAATGCCATCAAATATTTGATAATAACAATCATTTTAAAATGCATATGCTAGAGAACCACTATACTTGTAATGTGTGTAAGAGAGTCATCACCCGTGACAAGAAACGCCACCACCTACGATGTGACAAGCGGCCCTATAATGTGTTTAAGTTTTACGGCGAGTCCGCGGATATATTAGACACACTTCAATCTTGTCCTTTACCTATCAAATGGATTCTTATTAGGAGAGTGAAATTTATCAAACACTCAGTGGACAATAATGGTGATTTAATCATTGACAAAGAATGTATTGCTGATTTTCGAAGTTTAACTAATTTATCAATTGAGAAAGCACAATTAAAGACACAAATTGAAAATTCACTTTTAAAAATCGACACATCTTTACACAAGTATCAAGCCCAAGGCAGTGGATGGATATATGACCGCACCAAATACTGGCAGCTGCATGTTTATAAGTATAAACCCCTAACTCCCAAATCATACATCCCCACACCAGAAAATATAAAATCAAAACACGCTGTTTTAAATATTAAAAACACCGATAATAAATGTTTCACCTGGAGTGTTTTAGCAAGCCTGAATCCAAGGAATCGTAAAGAAAATGCAAATCGAGTATTTTACTACGAACCCCACATAGGCCAGTTGAATATGACAAACATAAAATATCCAGTAAAAATATCTGACATTGATAAATTTGAAAAACAAAATAACATAAGTGTTAACGTATATGGAATTGAAGGAAAAACAATATATCCACTGAGAATAACTAAACTAAATGGCAATACTCACGTCAATCTGCTGCTTCTAAAACACGGTCAGAAATCACATTACTGTTTAATTCGTGATTTTGACAAGTTAATGTTTAATTCTACAAAAGATGACCATAAGAAATATTTTTGCAAGTTCTGTTTGCAACATTTTGGCACCAAAAATAAATTGGAACGTCACATAACATATTGTAAACCCTTTGGGCATCAAAGAGTACAAATGTCTGAAAAAGATACACTACAATTTACGAATTACAAATATCAACTTAAAGCTCCCTTTGTGATTTATGCAGATTTCGAATGTTTTATAAACGGCGGCAAACACACGCCTTCTGGATTTGCTTATGTTGTGGTGAGAGACTCTAAAATTATTTACGAAGAGTTGTACAGCGGTGAAAATGTGATGGATGTATTTTTTGAAAAGTTATTTAAAACCTATGACTTTATTAAAAGTCAGATGGAAGTATATGTTCCCCTTGTAATGACTCCAAAGCAAGAGGCATCCTTCAAAAACTCTAAATACTGCCACATATGCCAACAGCTGTTACTGGGTGATAAAGTGCGCGACCATTGCCATCTAACAGGCAAATTCCGAGGACCCTCCCACAACGCTTGCAATTTAAACTATAAAGTAACCAAGAAAATTCCAATATTCTTCCACAACCTTAAAAACTATGATGGTCATTTAATAATGCAACACTTGGGAAAACTCAATCGCAAATTGAATTGCATAGCCAAAGACATGGAAAAATATATTTCGTTCTCTGTTGATGATTTGGTATTTTTGGATTCATACAACTTTCTGTCTCTTCCCTTAAGCAAATTAGCTTCCAATTTAAATACATTTAGATTTATAGACAATCCACTACTACAACGCAAGGGCGAATTTCCATACGAATACATGACAGGACCAGAAAAGTTTTTAGAGCCCCTACCACCCATAGAGGCATTTTACAGCAGCCTAACTAAAGAATGTATATCTCCTGCACAATATGAACATGCTAAAAACGTATGGAATCATTTTAATATAAAGAATTTAAAAGAATATCACTATTTATACCTTAAAACAGATGTGTTGTTATTGGCTGATGTGTTTGAGACATTTAGGGACTTGAGTTTAAAGGATTATAAACTCGACCCTGTCCACAAGTACTCATTGCCTGGACTAACATGGGAGGCGTGTCTTAGAATGACCGGCATAAAATTACAGTTATTTAGTGACATTGACATGCATTTGTTTATAGAACATGCCATTAGAGGTGGTGTAAGCATGATTTCCACACGCTATGCTAAAGCCAATAATAAGTACATGGGCGAACATTATGACCCAAATCAAGAAAGCACCTATCTTGTATACTTAGACTGCAACTCGCTATACTCTACAGCAATGTGCGAGTCGTTGCCCGTTGATGGCTTTAGATGGACAAATGAGAAAGATTATAAATCCAATCAAAATGAAAACTTTGGATTTATTTTGGAAGTTGATTTAAAATACGATAAAAGTTTACACGATTTGCATAATGACTACCCGCTCGCACCAGAAAAAATGAATGGAAAATTAATACCAAACTTAAATGACAAAACCAAATATATTCTACATTATAAAGCACTAAAAAAATACGAAGAACTGGGTTTGGTAGTTACAAAATACCACAGAATCTTAAAATTCAGACAATCAAATTGGCTTGCACCCTATATTAATTTTAATATTGAAAAGCGACAAAAAGCTGAACATGATTTTGAAAAAGACTTTTACAAACTGTTAAATAACAGTCTCTTTGGTCGAACAATTATGAACCAACGCAAGTTTCGTGATATACATCTTGTAGACGAGTCTAAGTTAACAAAGTATGTTACAAAGCCAAGATTTGACTGCAGCAAAATGTTCGATAACAAGTTGCACGCTGTGCATTTAAATAAATTAATTGTAAAGTTTGATAAACCAATATATTTAGGAATGACCATTTTGGATATCAGCAAAGTAATAATGTATGATTTCCACTATAATTATATGTCAAAATTTAAGAATAAACAGTTCTTAATGACAGACACAGATTCTCTGATGTATTCTATAGTAACAGAGGACTTTTACAAGGAAATACAATGTGACTTGGACCGTTTTGACACCTCTGCATATAGTAAAGATCATTTCTTATACTCTGATAAAAACAAAAAAGTTACGGGCAAGTTTAAAGACGAATTAAATGGTCAAATTATGTATGAATATTGTGGTTTAAGGCCAAAATTATACTCTTTCATTCCTCTACAGTGGTTATACGAAAAAGAAAAGCAAAATGAGCTAGAGGTTAAAAAGGCAAAAGGAGCTGACGGCGCTACAGTTAAACATCTCTTAAGACACCAACACTACTTACACTGTCTTGCAACCGGAGAAGATTACTACGAGAATGTTACAAGAATTAAATCCACAAACCACCATCTGCAAACATTAACGATGAACAAAAAGGTACTCTCTTTTGATGACGACAAGAGGTTTATTCTAGATGGCATCAACACCCTACCCCTTGGTCACTATAAAATTGGTCAAACATAAATCTGTATTTGCCATTATTCTTTGGCCTTTCCTTGTCTATTACAAAAAAGCCATATTTAGACCTATCCCAGCATTGATGGCAGAGATTTCTAAATTGGTTAAATGAAAAATCATTTCCCACATGATTGTTATACACATGTTTTAAATTTAAATCGTCTTGTTTAAATAATATTAGAAAATTAACATTGTCACGTAAATGTTTGTGTACTTTACTGTAAGATTGACACAAGTAAAAACTGTTAATATTTTTGTGTCTGCCCATTGAGAAAAATTGTGTGATATTTGGACTATTTATGTCGTCAAATACAACTATTGAGTGTGATTCTACATCATTTGGTGTGATTTCACAGTTTGAATATGTGTGTAATTTAACTTCATCACACAGACGGAATATTTCAATTATTTTTTTATATTTTTCTTGTTCTAAAGATTTGGATATTATATATAAATTTGTAAACTTTAATCCTTGTTTTTTTACAATTAAGTTATAAATTACAACAGTCTTCCCCGAACCACTGGGCCCTATTATAAGACAGCGAATATTATTAGGAAATAGGCCCAACTTCTTTGGTGTATTTTCTTTATGTGCAATTTTAAATTTGTTCTTTTGTTGAATAAATGACATTTTTTATATAATGGTGTATTTTCTTTGTGTTAAATAATTTTTTATATAATAAAAATGGCAAAGAGAAAGTGTAAGAAGGGTAAGGGATTATTCTTAAAGCCATATAGAGGCCGTGGCTTGTTAAATACCCTTATAAACAACCTTCCTTTCCCGCTCCACATCCCGTCGTATTCATATTGTGGTCCAGCAACTAATATACGTGAAAATTTAGCCAGAAATGTACCTCCAAAAAATAAGCTAGACTCTTATTGTAAAGAGCACGACATATTCTACATGAATAATCCTGATACAGCCGCCCGGAACAAGGCAGATATGAGATTAGCGGACCAGGCTTGGACTAGGGTTTCGGCAAAGGACGCCAGTCTGGCCGAAAAAGCAGCAGCTTATGCAGTGACAAATTTGATGAAGGCTAAGGCAAAAATGGGAATGGGATTAAAATTTAATAAAAAAGATGGACAACTTTCAGCTGTTAGAGGCAGCAAGAGACGTGCCTCACTTTCGAGGAGTGTACCTAAAAAACGAGCTAAGAAAACAGACCCCAAAAGTAAGAGAATGTGGAATTATTAATTTAGACAGTGACAGGGGCACACATTGGACAGCATATCGTAAAAATAAAGATGTTGTAATATATTTTGACCCTTTCGGAATACAGCCTCCAAAAGAGGTAATTGAATATTTTGTACCATCTAAAATTTACTATACAACTGATCAAATACAAGATTTAAACAGTTCCATTTGTGGAATTTTATGTTTATCATTTCTGAAAAATTTTAGTTTATAAAAATGGATTCATTTACTATAACATTCACAGGTACAGAGCCAGAGTTGAAGTCGGTGTTCTTTCCTCCTATAGAATTAAATGGTGATTATGTAATTGGACTGGTAGATTTTCAAAGTTATAATTCTATATTTAATGTTAAAAAACCTCTAAATACTTTGACATATTACAAAATGCACAAAATTACAACCCCAAAGGGGGAGGTCACAATTGACGAATTAAACCGAGCATTAGATGGTAAAGTTGAAGTTATTATACAAAATAAAGTAGCATTAATTAATACAAAAGTCAAACTTATATTTTACAAAGGCCTAGTTCCAAAATTAAATAAACTTAAAGACACAAAATTAACTATAGACGAGGGTGAGGATGTGTATTATTACGATCACAAAGCTCCAAATGTAATTGAAATTGCTGAAGGTACATACGAAGTGTTTGAGCTTGCGAAGGAAATTCAAAAGCAACTCCCAGATTTTGTACTTATAGCCGATAATAAAACTATGAAAGCCACATTACATTCTGGCCATGTGTTTGATTTTACAAAACCGTGTTTAGGGTCTGAATTATTGGGATTTAAAGGATTTTCTACTCCAGATATTGCGTTTAAATCCGTAAATAAAATCAACATAAATAATGTAAATGTGATTAGAGTAAAATGTAATATTGCGAATGGGTCTTATTTAAATGGTGACAAATCACACACCATACACAGTTTTTACCCAGAAGCTCCTCCGGGCTACAAGATTATTGAGGTCCCCAGAAATATTATATACTTCCCTGTAAATAAGAGAAGTTTAGATGTTGTTAGCATTACATTTGCAGATCAACACGACAAGCCTATTGACTTTAATAAAGAAGAAACTACAATTACTTGTCATATAAAAAAGATATGAGAATTTACAAGAACGGACTGAGTGTGCAAAATGCCAGGTTTCTGCGATCAATTGGGTTGAAGTTAAAATTTTCTATTAATAAAAATGGAAGATTTTCTAGACGTTGCAGGAAAATTCCAATACGATGATAGCCTGGTTAAAATTACAAATCACTCCTATGTTCCACACAACACTTTAGCAATAAATAATTCCGATGAAATTCGAATATGCATAAATAATCAAGATTTACTAACACTCCCATGTAGGAGTTATTTGTATATTAAAGGAGAAATAGAGAATCATGATAAAGGACATTTTATAAATAATGCATTTGCATTCTTATTTGACGAAATTAGATACGAAGTTGCTGGTAAAGAAATAGATATTGTAAGAAATCCGGGAATTTCCAGTCTTATGAAAATATTGTGCTCTTACAATAAAACAACTAAATTGTCAAATGTAGCATTTGATTCTGATGAAAATTTAAAGGAGTTCCATAAAAGCGGCAAGTTTAGTACTTGTGTCCCGTTAGAGCTGTTAATGGGTGTGTTTGAGGATTTTAATAAGGTTTTAGTAAATGTTAAACAAGAATTGGTGTTGAAAAGATCCAAAAACGACTTAAATTGTATATTAACAACATCTAATGCTCCAACTGGTGTCGATCCTATTCCTAAAATTACACTTAAATCGATTCAGTGGGTGATGCCGCACGTGGTACCATCTGATGGGGAGAAGCTTCAATTACAAAAGATGTTATTGCAAAATAAAAATTTGCAAATTGCATTTAGAAGTTTGGAGCTACACGAACTCCCATCATACCCCGAAACCAAGAGACACACATGGTCAGTTAAGACGTCTTCGAGTTTTGAGAAGCCCAGGTATGTTATATTTGGTTTCCAAACAGGTAGGGACAACAGTGCACGAAAAAGAACTGATGAATTTGATCACTGTAAATTGAAAAATCTCAAAGTGTTTTTAAACTCTGAATATTATCCTTATAGCGATTTAAATCTCGACTTTGAAAATGGAGATGCCTCTAAAGCTTATGAGATGTTTGTGAGGTTTAGGGAGAGTTACTACAACACCGTCCCCGATCCTATGTTTAACAGAGCTGACTTTATAAATAAATATCCTCTAATTGTAATAGATTGTTCTAGGCAGAATGAATCAATCAAAGAGGGGGTTGTAGATATTAAATTAGAAATTGAAACTGCAGAAAATGTCCCTTCAAACACATCTGCATATTGCCTAATAATACACGATAAAGTGTTTGAGTATAATCCTTTGACAAATGAGATAAATAAAATGTAAATAAAATGAAAACAAATATTCAACAAGAATTGGTAGAGTCTGCAAAACAAATAAGAGAAAAATATAGGGCGTTAAAACGTGGTAAATTTCTAGAGGCTGAAGAGAGGTTCCAAACATTCCAACCGTTAATAGAGCCTTTGCAAGAATTAAAAAATTTAGCCACAAAAACAGAGAGGCCAGTTCTCCCAATGATTTTAGAAAAGACCCCGTCTAGAATACCAAGAATAACACAGATAACACCGCACAAATTAGATTTTGGTCTTTTAGCATCAGACTATTTAGGAAATTACCTTAGTAGAAGTAGTATGACAGACACCACATATGGTATTAGGCGAGAAGGAAATAAATTTTTTATTGGGAATCAGGAAGTTCAAATTGCCAATGATGATGTTACAGTTGGAGAAAAAATTTATAAAGGGACAAAGGGATTGTGGGAATTGTTAACTTTAAAAGAACCCGTAAACTATAGTCAGGCTGATTTGCAAAATTATAAAGAGATTTTGGAAGCTACAAATGCACATTTAAAGGGTTATAAACCAGGTGCGGCGATGTCAAGCAATAAACACACTAAATATCTTAATATAATTAAACCCCTGTTTAAGACTGTTGGTGAAGGTTTAAGGCAGGTAACTGGTAATAAAATAGACTATGTTTATTGGGACGATCCTAATGAGCTTGTAGATAGGTTAAGACTGCTTTGGTTAAGCCGATTGGCGGGAAATTCTGGAGTGGATAATGAGATAGATTCTATCATAGAAGAATTGAGGGAAAGTGGAATTGTTTATTAAATAAAAATATGATAGATAAATTTTATCGCGTATATAACCCATATAGTAAACCAGAAGCTAGAAGTTTTAAAGAAACTACTTTAAATCTAAAAGATGATGGTTGGAATGCTTTAAATTATAAAATTAGTAGTGTTAAAGGTGGGGAGTTTACTGACGATGTATCGACTTTGGGGCAGACGTTAACCAGGAAAGGTGATGTTTTTGTACAAGGTAATACTAAATATAAGTTTTTAGAATCCAAGAATAATAATTGGAACGCTAATAAATGCAAAATTACTAATGTTAAACGAGGTGAAAGCTCAACCGATGTGCCCACATTAGAGCAAACTTTAATAAGAAAAGATGGTGTCTTTGTACAAGACAAAAATAATTATGAATTTTTGGAATCGGAGGGAAATGTTTGGAATGCCAAAAAGCGAAAGATTAGTAATTTGTTGGCTGGTAAAGAAAGCGATGATGTTGTAAACGTCTCTCAAGTACCAAAAATGGATCTAAACTTTTGGGATTTTAATAATAAAAGGCTAGTTCGTGTTAAACCCGCTGTTGATGAGAACGATTGTGTTACAAAACATCAGACTGTGACTTTAGACGGTCTTAAATTTGATGGTAAAAATAAGCAATTAACAAACATTTTACCTGGGACATTGCCAAATGATGTGGCTGTTGTTAAGCAAATATTAACAAAGGGTGAGAAAAGCATAATAAAACAGGGGGATAAATATTATAATGTATTAACATTAGATGGCGATGTGTGGGATGCAGAGGACAAATTAATAAAGAATATACCTGAAGGCAAAGATAGGAGTGATGTTTGTTTAATGTCGCAGGTTTTGAGGTATGACGATAATATTAAAACTTTTAGACAAGACAATATTAAATTTGATATTTGTTTAAAATCACACGCATTAAGGTTTAACAATAAAACTAATAAATTTATGCAAGACAATAATGAAATCGATTTGATGATGTACAATCCTAAATTGTTGGTTGCAGACCCTACATCTTTAAGCGGATTTAAGACTTTAGATGGAGGGGCATATTTGCCAAAAAACTATGTATATCAAAGAATGAGTGATGGTATGTTAGTTGGTAGCAATGGAGGTGTTTTTGAAACGACAGAGACTGGCAGATACGTTAACATTAAAAATAAAGAATAAAAAATGGAAAAAATTGCTTACGAATTGCATAAGCCTGCGAGAAAGAACTTTGTTAGAAGGTCTTTTAAGGTGTTGGGTATAAACGAAACTGTTCAAATCGATTTAATAGATATGCGGAATTATGCTAGAGAGAATTCTGGAAATAAATATATTTTAACTTTAATAGACACATTTTCTAAAAAAGCTTATGCTGCTCCACTAAAGAATAAAACTGGATTAGTAGTCACAGAAGCTATAAAAACTATTCTCCCAAAGGGAGTTAAAAATATTCAATCTGATAACGGAAAAGAATTTTTTAATGAACATTTTACCAAACTAATGAAAATTCTAAATATTAATCACTACCACACTTACTCTACAACTAAGGCGGCTATTGTGGAAAGGTTCCAGAGAACTTTAAAGAATTGGTTGTATAGAGAGTTTAGTGCACAAGGGAGTTACAAGTGGTTGGATTTACTTCCAAAGTTAATAAGGATATATAATAATAAAGTACATAGATCCATAGGCATGAAACCTAACCAAGTAAGTGCTAAGAACTCTAAAGATGTACATGAAAGGTTAGCATCTAAAGTACAAGTTAAAAAGCCAAAATATAAGGTGGGGGATAGTGTAAGGATATCTAAATATAAACATGTATTTAGTAAAGGATATACCCCTAACTGGACGGGAGAGCTTTTTACAATAGCAGAAGTTAAGAAAACAAAGCCTGTGACTTATATTTTGAAAGATGAGAATGGCAATATAATCAAAGGAGGATTTTATACAGAAGAATTGTTAAAGACTAAATATAAAGACATGTATTTGGTAGAGAAGGTAATTAGGAGGAAGGGTGATTTATTATATGTCAAATGGCTCGGGTTCCCAAGTAGCCAGAACTCGTGGATTTCTGCAAAGGATGTATTAAAATGAATTTTAGGGTCAAAATTGGCAGTTCGGAATTTGGGGGAATTTATTAAAACACCAATAACATATCCAAATTGCAGACAAATCGGACAGTAAATAAAGAAGGTGGCGGCAGTATTTTTCAAAAATATTTTTGACTGTTATAGTGAATTTGGGAAATGTAAGTGAAATTTATTAAAACACTTGCCTAGGACAATAACACATCCAAATTGCAGACAAATCGGACAGTAAACACCAAAGATAGTTTTTTAGCCTGAATTTGAAAATTAATTTTTAAAAATATAGAGGAGGGATGGGGATGGGGACAATATATTTAATATAGGCAGGGGTTGGACAATAGTATAGGCTAGGGCGCGGGAGCTCTATAGGCAGGATCGGGCGTCGGCGCAAAAACTGATCCCCATAAGAATAACATGGGGAAAAAGCGCCGGAAGTGATGTTAAACCGCCATTTCACATCTACTACACAATAACTTCTAAGTTGTTTACATGTGTTGTTTATTTAGTGTGGAGTTATTTTTGAACTCGTGGATTTCTGCAAAGGATGTATTAAAATTAATGCAAATTTTAAATGGGGGAAAATAAGGCAAGGGCCAAAAAGAAAATTTGTGTAGGGTAGGATCGGGCGTCGGCGCAAAAACTGATCCCCATAAGAATAACATGGGAAAAAAGCGCCGAATAGTATGCCTCCCCGGTAATTCACCACTACTTTAATTTGCGATTAAATTTTCCTAAGTTTTGCATTATTAAATGTCCATCATAGTTTTTAAGATTGTGGAAGAATACTGGAATTTTCTTGGTTACTTTATAGTTTAAATTACAAGAGTTATGGGAGGGCCCTCTGAACTCACCTGTTAAGTGACAATGGTCGCGCACTTTATCACACAGTAACGGCTGGCGGCATATGTGGCAGCGTGTAGAGTTTTGAAATAACGTCTCTTGCTCTGGAGTCATTACAAGGGGAACATATACTCCCATCTGACTTTTAATAAAGTCATAAGTTTTAAATAATTTTTCGAAAAACACATCCATTACATTTTCACCACTGTACAACTCTTCGTAAATAATTTTAGAATCTCTCACTACAACATAAGCAAATCCAGAAGCAGTGTGTTTGTTAGAGTTTATAAAACATTCGAAATCTGCATAAATCACAAAGGGAGCTTTAAGTTGATATTTGTAATTCGTAAATTGTAATGTATCTTTTTTAGACATTTGTACTCTTTGGGCAACAAAGGTTTTACAATATGTTATGTGACGTTCCAATATATTTTTAGTGTAAAAATGTTGCAAACAGAACTTGCAAAAATATTTCTTATGGTTATCTTTTGTAGACCGTAGCATTAACTTATCAAAATCACGAATTAAACAATAATGTGATTTGTGGCTTTGTTGTAAAAGCAGCAGGTTTGCGTGCGTATTACTATTTAGTTTAGTTATTCTCAATGGATATATTAATTGTCCTTCAATTCCATATACATTAACACTTATATTATTTTGTTTTTCAAATTTATCAATGTCGGATATTTTTACGGGATATTTTATGTTTGTCATATTTAACTGACCTTCATAGGGTTCGTAGTAAAATACTCGATTTGCATGTTTACAATTCCTTGGTTTTAAGCTTGCTAAAATACTCCACACAAAACATTTATTATCACTATTTTTAATATTTAAAACAGCGTGTTTTGATTTTATATTTTCTGGTGTGGGGATGTATGACTTGGGAGTTAGGGGTTTATACTTGTAAACATGCAGCTGCCAGTATTTAGTATGGTCATATATCCATCCACTGCCTTCTGATTGAAATTTGTGTAAAGATGTGTCGATTTTTAAAAGTGAATTTTCAATTTGTGTCTTTAATTGTGCTTTCTCAATTGATAAATTAGTTAAACTTCGAAAGTTAGCAATAGTTTCTTTATCAATTAATAATTCACCATTCTCACTAACTGTGTGTTTGATAAATTTCACTCTCCTAATAAGAATCCATTTTATTGGTAAAGGACATGATTGAAGGGTGTTTAATATATCCACGGACTCACCTTGAAACTTAAACACATTATAGGGTCGCTTGTCACATCGTAGGTGGTGGCGTTTCTTTTGACAGTTAATAGCCTTCTTACACACATTACAAGTATTGTGGTTCTCTAGCATATGCATTTTAAAATTGCTATTGTCAAATATTTGATGGCATTTTTTACAAATTTTAGGAATAACTTTGTGAATGTTACGATAGTGTCTGATTAAATTGCTTCTGTTGGAGCAGGGCGCGGAGCAGATTGCACAGGACAACATGTTCGATGTAAATAAATTTTGAGATGACATTACTCTGTTTTTTATAAACAAAAATTACCATTTTTTAATGTTAAATTAGACAAAAATTGTTTAACAGCGGTTTTAAATTATATTTTACTTTAACAAGTTTAATTTACGAATATGAGAGTTCAAAAATTGCCATTTTTAATTTTAAATTATACAAATCATTTAACAATGGTTTTAAATTATATACTTTAACAAGTTTACGAATATGAGAGTTCAAAAAATTACCATTTTAATTTTAAATTAGACAAAATCATTTAACATTGGTTTTAAATTATATTTACTTTAACAAGTTTAATTTAAAACATGAAGTTATAGGTGTGTGAAACCAACGTCAGTGCAGCTGAACTGTTTGTTTGGACTGGATACGTCTGCACACTGTACAATATAATTTTATAAATAAAACTGCCATTTTGAAACTATCAATCTACATATTCAATTAGAACAGATAATTTAAAGTCTAAAATTCAAAACATATTTTACTTTAATATTTAGTTTGATCAAAGTACAAATAATTTTCAAAACACATTTAACTTTGAAGTGTAAGATAATTGTTGCGCCCTAAATTAATTCCTTAAAACATCCTAAGAGATTTGGTGATGGGAGTGACTGTTAGATCACTAGTAATTTTGTATCTCCCAATTCAATAGTTATGTTTTACGATTACAGTTTTGAAATGGAGAATTAAATTAGTAAATGGTGAATTGGAAGTATGATTTACAAATGAGAATTTAAATATGAAAATCTATTTTAAAATTTAATTTGGAAATGCGGCTGTTACATTTGAAATATGATTTATAAATGGATATTTAAATATGGAAATCTATTTTCAAATTTAATTTGGAAATGCAGTTGTCACATTCGAAATATGATTTACAAATGGATATTTAAATATGGAAATCTATTTTAAAATTTAATTTGGAAATGGTGAATTGGAAGTATGATTTATAAATGGATATTTAAATATGGAAATCTATTTTAAAATTTAATTTGGAAGTGGTGAATTGGAAGTATGATTTACAAATGAGAATTTAAATATAAAAATCTATTTTAAAATTTAATTTGGAAATGCAGTTGTCACATTCGAAATGTGATTTACAAATGGATATTTAAATATGGAAATCTGTTTTAAAATTTAATTTGGAAATGCAGTTGTCACATTCGAAATGTGATTTACAAAATATTAGGAAAGCTATTTCACAATTTTCGGAGCGATTATAAAAAATGATGGATTAACAGTCAGTTGTGATTGTCCTCCGCTGAAGACACCATCTACACTTTAGCAACAACTAACTACCGTCGCTAACACTCCCTCATTATCAGCTAACATAGTCGGAGTCCTAGATGCGAAGACGTCGGGCCCGGTGATGTTGGTGAGGTGAGCCATGACGCCATAGTCCAGTGCTCGGCGTGGTGACGTCATCCGGTGCTGCTCGCCACTTCGAGGTCGTGTCGCTGTTGAGAGGTCTTGTAGAACAATAGAGCTGTGTGCTGTCGGTAGCTTCTTATATACACGTCGAGAGGTTGGATTTTCAATTCAACCAGGAAATTACCTCATAGCTAATTCTGGCCAAGGCTGGTGGCCCACTGACACACATGCGTGACCGACCTTGCCGTGGTCAGTGTGTCAGTGGGCAGCGGTGTGGATCGTTGCGTGTGTAGGCATGCGTGACCAGGACCTTGGCGTCAGTGGGCAGCGGTGTGGATCGTTGCGTGTGTGTTTTAATTAATCAGTAAGTTGGCAGTTTTAATTCGACCGTAATAGTTAATTTGGGATTTATTAATGCATTAGACAAATTGACAAATCCAAAGTTAGATTTTAAATATAGAGGATGGGGAAAATGTGGCAAGGGTACTAGTACAGGAAACTTGTGTAAGGCGGGATCGGGCGTCGGTCCAAAAACTGATCCCCATAAGAATAACATGGGAAAAAAGCGCCGATTGTGGGGTCTCTTTCTGGGTTCTCCTCTACTTTGATTAAAATTATGATTTAAGTTTCATCAGTAAAAAGTTTCGAGAATGATTTATGATAAATGATACAAACAAGATGAAACAAGATGATAGATACCAATAAAATAGTACCTTAATAGTTGAAGATTCAAATTTGACGGATAGTAAACCTGAAATTTAAAGTGAATCCGTGTAATGTTTGAGGTACGTGCATTCTATGCAAGTTACCGGAATAGTATATTTCGCACCAAGGGCCGAAAGTGGGGTTTTGCTGGCCCGAGATCGTGTTTTATGACCAGGATGAAGTCGAGGTCATACATCGTTCGAGGGCTATGCAAAACCCTTTCGGCAGAGGTATGAACGCTATTTTTCACCATACTACAATTATTAACGGGTTATATGTGTTCGGTCATAAAACACAGCGGCTTCATGCAATCTCGGACTAAAAACAGTTAGGCAGAGGCTACGTACACGTCCGATGTCGGCCACTACTGTTCACGTCCGTTCCAAATGATGCACCGTACGTTACTTTTCCTGTGATTTTTAATAGAGATTGAGAGCCAGTGACACATAACGAAAACCTCCTAACCTAACCTAACCTAACCTAAACGGTAGTGGCTTACGTCGGACGTGTACGTAGTCACTTCGAAACAGTTAACTAATAAACAGATCATCGGTAATACAACGTTTTGAATTTTATTATTATTTGTTCCAGTGTTTCAACCAAAAAACGCAAAATAGTATGCACCTATTAACCAGGAAACGTTGTGTACGCTTGAAGACAAATTAGCAACACTGGCTAAATAGATCAGCTGACTTTCGGCCCTTGGGCCGAAAACTCTACTTTCGGTATTCAAATGACGTTCGGAAAACAGGTGATTACAGCGTAGTGTGGTGAAAAAAATAAACTTGTAGGAAATAAAAAGATGGGATGAAAATGTCTTTTCTAGGACATGTTTCTGGGATAGCTGTTCATAAGCTGTCAAACAGGTTTGTCAAAGGAATCAACATGATCTGGCCTCCAAGCCTATTTTACTAATTTTAATAATTTCGGCAAGGGGACTCAGACAATCTGCAATTTGCATTGCATCATTTATGAACTGTTAAGTTTTGTTAGCCTATGATCTGTAGTCGTTAAGTATTTATGTTTATTGTGTTTATTGTTATTGGTACGTTGCACCATTATGAACTAATGAGTTGTCTTAGATATTTTATGTAGTTGTTAAACTTTCAAATTTATTGTAATTTATTACTGGAGGTATAATTCAGTTTCAACCATCTTGAATAATTTTGAAGAACAAATTATGATATTTCTTGCCACCGTTACTTCTTTTAGCGAATTTCCCCTATAGGGAAGAAGCTATTACCGTAGTCGGCATGGTAAGACCTAGGCCCGGGACCATGATAACTTTTCGTTTTGAGGTCCCCAGACCACGAAAATACCATTCGTTTGAAACTGTATATATATATATATATATATATATATATATATATATATATGTATACAGTTTCGAACGAATGGTTTTTTTGGCATCTAGGGACCTCAAAACGAAAAGTTATCATGGTCCCGGGCCTAGGTCTTACCATGCCGACTACGGTAATAGCTTCTTCCCTATAGGGGAAATTCGCTAAAACACATTTGTTATGTGTTTTGTTGCAACAAACATGCATACTCAATCTCTAATGTTACTCTTATGGGGAATAGTGATAATGACATATTATCACTTATTTATAAAGTATTTTTATGAAACTTGGTAAGTGGCTTTATGTGGTAGTGAGTATCATTTACATTCATTGGGAATTCGTTGAGTTCAGAGGTTTTCAGTCCGTAGAGTAGAGTTGTTTTAACTCAATTATCCTAACGTCATTCCCGTATCAGGGTTATTCCAATACCACATGCAGAACCAAAAGAAAGAGTGAACAATAGAACACGTCTGGGAATGTAAACACACAACTTCTCGACTGAAGCGTTCAATTAGCTGCCACCTCTATGTCACCTTTGTTTGCTAGAATCAAATTTTTAAACAAAATAAAAATATTTACACAGACCAACTACTTATACTGGTGAATGAAATCCACAGTTCACACATTTAGACTGCAAAAACGATAGAATGAACGTGTTGCGGATGAACATTGTAAGGTATATTTTCCTATATATCTAACAAATATAATAACATATAACACCTCCGTTGAATGAAATTAAAACGTTACGTTCTAACATTTATGATCATAGTTAAAGTTTTAAAAATGTAATGCCTTCATCTATAAGATCCTTATTGAAGTAGATTAACGTAAAAGTACAGTTATTTTTCCTGTATTTCAATTATGAAATAAAATAACATATAACTCTGTGACTACTTGGATGCTTAGCCAGTGACGTATTTTATTTTGGGACTGATCACCCCAATTTAAAGAACATTATCCCAGCAGAATTGCTAGCTTCTGCAAGTTGGACGAAACTTATTGATGCATCTCATGCTGGTTCAACAATTACCGTTTAAAGATTGAAGGAATTTATCAAAACTCATTAATTGGCATAAATATAATAAATTATATATAAAAGTGCATGTAACCTATTGGCCTTGACAAAATTAAACATTTTCCCAACAACTAACAACAGTTTTAAAGCAATTACACATGTGTTATAAAATTGAAGACTTTCAGAAATGATTCAAATGCAGCAGCTGATAGGAACTATTTTATTGGCGAATTTATTTTAGTTTTGATGTACTACGGCTAATGTTTGGAAGATTTAAAGATTAATACATTGGAAATGCCATCAAGACTAGAAGTGGAACGAAAAAAAGGGAAGTCCTGACGAGAATCACAACGGATTTGGCGCATTAGCATGTGCGAAGAGGTATGGCAGTTTTTTATTATTAAATAATTTATATGTTCCATCATTCGCATATTTCATAACTTTTGAAACACTCAAACCATTTTAAATCCAGCAAAATTGGAGACAGCCTTTGACCTTTTGTTCATGTTAGATTAACGAAATTTATTACCAAATGTGGCATAAAGACATAATAAAATATGTCAGTCTTATCATGTTTGTTGATGATTATAGTGAATTATGTTCAAACATTGTCCTAATAACTATATATAACTTGAATGTGTTTTTATTGCATTTAAAAACTATTATACGATTTTAATTGTTAATTACTTTCTTTAAATGTCATGTAAGTTATGTAAAACAACTGAATTTACGTTATTATTGGTTATTATGTCCTATAAAAACTGTGTGTACGTATATTATGTGACGAATTGTATCAGGAGTGTTTTGTTGAATGTAAGATACATAGTTAGAACCAATCCTATATAAGATTAAATTACAGGACTTTCTTTGTACCACCATCCTTGGACCATGTTCCTGTTGAGCCCGCTAGCCTGAGAGGACACCCTCTAAACAGCGGCTAAAACGTCTAGACGGTAAATCTCCTTCTTCGTGGTGAGTGACGAAAATTGTATAAAAACTATTACTGGACGATTTTACCTGCATATATCATTCCCATTTATAAACAGTGATTTATTTAAACATATTCATGAACAAAGTGTTTAAAATAAAACAATAACAAATAAGGATAAAGACATGTAAATATGTAAAGCTTTGTGATTTCGTAATGAATCTGATAGTTGACTTTTGTGATTAATTACTATAACAACTGTTGAATGTTTTAAATTTAAATGAATTTGTAAGGTAATAAATTTCGTTCCTTGTTAAATTCAAGAATAATTATTTGTCTCAATCCATCATCTAATTGACAAAGTAAAATATCTCAATTTAAAAAACTGCCATATCAAGTGTCAAATCATATAACCCCTTCCAACATAAAAGAAGAACCACCCCAAAACCCTGAGCTAGACTGGAGCCGTTGGAAGGTTACATTTTGGCGCCTGAACGTGGGGCTGAATTTTAAAGCCTCTAGTAATCGTAATATTTGAAACTAATGATCCAATTTTAGTCTAATATGAAGGAGTCATGAAGAAATAAATGATTTTGGTTTGAAGAGATTTTTATGTGTGTTATATTTGCTATCAAATGTTTTCAGCTCTTAGAATATGAAAATATTTTAATTCGCATTTTGACTATTGATGTTATTATTTTCCTAGACGTTTAACCTGGTTTTCTATTGTATAATTGCTGTGTTTGTTCGATTTTGTGTGTTGGACATTCAATGTTTTGTGAGGTTCATTTAACTTATATGATTGATCGATAGACCCATTTTAACCTGTTTCATATATTGAATAGCCATGAGTGTGAATACAAAAATGAATGTGTATTACCTACGTAAGTCAGAAGTTAAATATGAATTAATGATTAGAGGTCAAGTTACCGAGGGTTCTACAGAAGACCTTAGGAGACGTTTGTCGAAATGTTTTAGAGATGGATTAGCAATAGATGATGTCGTAGTAGCTTCAATGTCTGTCAATGAGGAATTGTTCGCTTGCGAAGAAAATTTGAAGGAGTTGTCAGTTTTAGTGGAGGAATTTGAGGGAAATCTTCATAACTCGGAAGGTCGACGGATTAGAACTAGATTATTGCATAATTTTCAAAGAGTTGAACGCATTCCTGTAGGAGCATCTGAAGATGAGGTAGTCATATCACAGCACGTGAATCTTTTGAGTAGAAGTAAAGCATTATTAGATTTATTCCAAATGAATGAGAATAGGGAATCTAGTCCAGAAGAACGAAGACAGGAGTTGGTCCAGAAGGCAGAAGGGAGTCAGGATGTTGAAATACAGTTTGATAAATTAAATGTAGGAAAATCAGCTTCATCAGCGATAGGGAGTCTTGCTGCAAATAACAATTTCAGTAATAGTCATAACAATGTAGTTGGTAAATTAGATACATTTCCCCTATCTTCTCTTCCAATAAATCAAAATGAAACCGCTAACTTAGTACACACCCTGTGACACATAAATCAGTTTCGCGTACAAAGGCCATACCAGTCTATAAGTGGGGACTAAAATTTGACGGACAAAGTCAAAGTATAGGAGCTTTCCTTCAGAGAGCAGAAGAGTTGCGGAGAGCTAGAGGTGTTACAACGGTAGAGCTCTTTGACTCAGCAGTAGATTTATTCTCAGGCCAAGCACTTGTATGGTACCGTTCTACAATTGGTAGAATCTTAACGTGGGAGTCCTTTTGCAGTGAGATGAAAATAGTTTTTCAATCCCCTGATTATGATACTCGATTACAACAGGAAATTTTCAACCGAGTACAGGGTGAGACCGAGTCGATTGACTTATTTATTGCGTCAATGGAAGGTTTGTACGGGAGATTAGCAACACATGTTCCTGAAGAGGTTAGGTTAAAGCAAATTTTCCATAATCTTCATCCGCAACTTCAAGATCGTTTGGCACTAGTTGATTTCACGTCCATCGAACAGTTACGTAAATTAGGGAGAAAAGCTGAGGCCGGTCGGTTTCGATCAACTATCCCACGTGGAACTTCAAAACATTTAGCTGCATTAGAGCCCGATCTAGCGTTTGAATCCATACGACGCAGAACAACCCCAGTCGCCACCATAGAAACTACCCCAAGGAAGGAAATAAGAGCAACTTGTTGGAATTGTGAAGAAGTAGGTCATCGACACAATACTTGCCAAAAGGAAAGACGTAAATTTTGCTATGGTTGTGGGACACCTAATGTATTCCGAAACTCATGTAAGAGATGTTCAAAATATTCAAGTAACGCTAATGATCCAAAAAACGTGTAATGCCGGAGGGCGATCAGGAAATTTGTATCGACCCTCCTAATAATAATAAACAAACCATAATACCAGTCAATTATTTGTTAAAATCTAAAAAACAGGACCCGAGACCTTACTTAGATATTAGAATATTTGGCAAATCATTTCGTGCATTATTAGATTCCGGTGCATCACAAACTATTTTAGGCGAAGACGCTCTTTGGATTTTAGATAGGTTTCCTGCTAAATTAATTGATACACCCAATCATTTTGTAGAAACAGCTGACAGACAAACACATGTTGTAAAAGGACTTGTAAATTTACCGATTACCTTAGAAGGGAGAACTAAGAACTTACCTGTACTCGTTGTACCATCACTTAAGCAATCTATCATACTAGGAGTAGATTTTTGGGACACAATGCACATTGTAACTGACTTACATGACCGAACTTGGGATTTTTCCTTTAAAAACATCAAGTTTATTCCTTAGAGTCCAAGGAACGCTTGTTGTCTAAGAGTAACCTTTCGGGAGAACAGGAAAAGAAATTGATTTGCTTAGTTGAAAAACATTTTCCTGAGTGTGAAGACCAGACGATAGGTAGGACTGACCTTGTCATGCACACTATTGATACAGGCGATGCTAAACCCATCAAACAACGATATTACACCATGTCCCCTGCTAGGCAAAAATTAGTTGAAGAGGAATTGGACAAAATGTTAGAATTAGGAATTGTCGAACCATCAAAAAGCCCATGGTCATCACCCATAGTACTATTAGACAAACCCGATGGAAGTAAACGATTTTGCATAAATTTTAAAGCTTTACATGCAGTCACAAAACCAGATGCGTATCCTTTATCTAAAGTCACACATATCCTAGATAGGCTTAGAGATACTCGATACCTTTCATCATTAGATATTAAATCTGCATTGTGGCAAATCCCTCTCGACCCTTCATCGAAAGAAAAAACTGCATTTACTGTACCAGGACGAGGATTGTATCACTTTAACGCTATGCCTTTTGGTTTACACAATGCTCCTGCGACATGGCAAAGATTTATCGATACTGTACTTGGACCGGAATTAGAAGTAAACGTATTTGTTTATCTTGACGACATTGTAATAGTTAGCTCTGATTTTGAAAAACACTTAGAAGTTTTAGACAGGGTATTGAAAAGGTTAAAAGATGCTAAACTGACCCTTAATAAAGCTAAATGTAAATTTTGTAGACCTGAACTCAAATACCTAGGGTATCTAGTTCACAATAAAAATGTGAAATAGGTTAGGCAGTTTGTAGGAACAGCAAGTTGGTATCGTAGATTCATCCCAGAATTTTCTACTAGATTGTATCCTTTGACCACCATGCTGAAGAAAGGAAAGAAGTTTGTATGGAACGAAGAAGCACAGAAATCATTTGATGATATTAGAAGTTGTCTAATAAAATCACCCATCTTAACTTGTCCTAACTTTGATAAACCGTTTACTATCGCCTGCGACGCATCTGCAGTAGGTTTGGGTAGTGTCCTCACTCAAGAATTGGAAAATGGAGAAGTAGTTATTGCCTACGCCAGTCGCGCACTTACTCAAGGAGTACAGAAGTATTCAGCTACTGAAAGAGAGTGTTTAGCCGTCATTTGGGCTATAGAAAGGTTTCGATCCTATGTAGAAGGTACAAGTTTTACAGTTATTACCGATCATTATAGTCTACTGTGGTTGTTCAACCTAAAAGATCCTCAGGGACGACTAGCAAGATGGTCTTTAAGATTACAGCCTTACGATTTTAAATTAATTCATAGAAAAGGAAAGGAGCACGTAGTCCCTGACATGTTGTCACTATTGCCTCATGGAGAAGAAGAAGGATAAACGTAAGTTATAGATACGGTGTATCAACTGAAGAACATCACTGGTCAAGAAGTCGAAGATAAATGGTACAAGAAAATGATTAAAACTGTGGAAGAAATGCCTGTTAATTATCCTCTTTGGAGAGTTGAGAAAGGAACACTTTGGAAACTGGTATTGGACAAAAACGAGACATCAAATGGAGAAACCTGTTGGAAGGAAGTAGTACCTAAAGAAAGAAGATCTGATACCCTATCAGAATATCACGATGCAAAAACAGCTGGTCATCTAGGAGTTCTCAAGACATTTAAAAGGATTCAACAACTATACTATTGGCCTAAAATGAGACCAGATATTGCCAGATACATTAGAAACGGTACGGTATGCCAACGAACTAAATACGATCAAGATAAACCAGCTGGGTTTCTGGGAGCCCGTAGAAGTTGTGATACACCTTGGACGATGTTAAGTGCCAACTTAATGGGACCATTCCCCAGGTCTACTAAAGGATTTAAGTACCTTTTAGTCGTTACTGACACATTTATAAAGTTTACTTTGCTTTTCCGCATGAGAGCAGCGATAGCATTAACTGTAGCGCAACATTTTGTAAATGATGTATTTATGATGTATGGTGTACCTCAATATATAATATGCGACAATGGATCTGAGTTTATTGGTTCAAGTGTTAAGAAGATTGCGGAGGAATATCAGGTAAAGATTTTGTTGAATGCCAGTAGACATCCACAAGCTAATCCCACCGAGAGGACAAACAGGACAATCATTAGTATGTTAAGGGCATACATTACAGAAAACCATCGATTATGGGACCAAGATTTACCCCAACTTGGATTTGCATTGCGGTCAGCCGTAAGTGAAACCACAGGGTTCACACCAGCATATCTAACTTTTGGTAGGGAGCTAAATGCTACCGGTAAGGGATTTAACTTACTAAAAGATTGGGAAGAGGTGCCTGAAGCTGTCAGTAGGTCTCCACATATAAGAAATCTAAATAATTTAGTTAAATTATACAATACCATGAAGAGTAATTTAGAGAAGTCTCATCTGAAAAATGAAAAACATTATAATCTACGGAGAAGAGAATTATCACTTCAAGTAGGAGATTGTGTTCTTAAACGAAATTTTGTGCAATCAAACGCAGCCAACTATTTTTCATCAAAACTTGCTCCCAGATTTATGGGACCCTATCGAATTAAAGATAAGATTTCCCCTGTGGTCTATCAATCAGAAGACTCTTCCGGAAAACCCATTGGAAATTGGCATATTTCAGACCTAAAACCATATCGTTCATAGTTTGAGAAAATTTCGAGGAAATTTCCTTCAGTTGGGAGGGTATTGTGACTATTTGGATGCTTAGCCAGTGACGTATTTTATTTTGGGACTGATCACCCCAATTTAAAGAACATTATCCCAGCAGAATTGCTAGCTTCTGCAAGTTGGACGAAACTTATTGATGCATCTCATGCTGGTTCAACAATTACCGTTTAAAGATTGAAGGAATTTATCAAAACTCATTAATTGGCATAAATATAATAAATTATATATAAAAGTGCATGTAACCTATTGGCCTTGACAAAATTAAACATTTTCCCAACAACTAACAACAGTTTTAAAGCAATTACACATGTGTTATAAAATTGAAGACTTTCAGAAATGATTCAAATGCAGCAGCTGATAGGAACTATTTTATTGGCGAATTTATTTTGGTTTTGATGTACTACGGCTAATGTTTGGAAGATTTAAATATTAATACATTGGAAATGCCATCAAGACTAGAAGTGGAACGAAAAAAAGGGAAGTCCTGACGAGAATCACAACGGATTTGGCGCATTAGCATGTGCGAAGAGGTATGGCAGTTTTTTATTATTAAATAATTTATATGTTCCATCATTCGCATATTTCATAACTTTTGAAACACTTAAACTATTTTAAATCCAGCAAAATTGGAGACAGCCTTTGACCTTTTGTTCATGTTAGATTAACGAAATTTATTACCAAATGTGGCATAAAGACATAATAAAATATGTCAGTCTTATCATGTTTGTTGATGATTATAGTGAATTATGTTCAAACATTGTCCTAATAACTATATATAACTTGAATGTGTTTTTATTGCATTTAAAAACTATTATACGATTTTAATTGTTAATTACTTTCTTTAAATGTCATGTAAGTTATGTAAAACAACTGAATTTACGTTATTATTGGTTATTATGTCCTATAAAAACTGTGTGTACGTATATTATGTGACGAATTGTATCAGGAGTGTTTTGTTGAATGTAAGATACATAGTTAGAACTAATCCTATTATAAGATTTAAATTACAGAACTTTCTTTGTACCACCATCCTTGGACCATGTTCCTGTTGAGCCCGCTAGCCTGAGAGGACACCCTCTAAACAGCGGCTAAAACTTCTAGACGGTAAATCTCCTTCTTCGTGGTGAGTGACGAAAATTGTATAAAAACTATTACTGGACGATTTTACCTGCATATATCATTCCCATTTATAAACAGTGATTTATTTAAACATATTCATGAACAAAGTGTTTAAAATAAAACAATAACAAATAAGGATAAAGACATGTAAGTATGTAAAGCTTTGTAATTTCGTAATGAATCTGATAGTTGACTTTTGTGATTAATTACTATAACAACTGTTGAATGTTTTAAATTTAAATGAATTTGTAAGGTAATAAATTTCGTTCTTTGTTAAATTCAAGAATAATTATTTGTCTCAATCCATCATCTAATTGACAAAGTAAAATATCTCAATTTAAAAAACTGCCATATCAAGTGTCAAAGCACATAACCCCTTCCAACATAAAAGAAGAACCACCCCAAAACCCTGAGCTAGACTGGAGCCGTTGGAAGGTTACAACTCATCGGTTTTAATTAAATTAAAACGCTACGTTCATTTTAACATTTATGATCATAGAGCAGGTTTTAGAAATGGGTTACCTGCATCTTTAAGAACCATCGTCATTCATTCATATTCGCCTTAAAATACGCCTAGATGAGTCGGCGTCTTGAAGAGATATTAAGATATTAGGTTAAATTACAATAATGAACATCATACAGCAACATTTTGAAAATATTTTCAACTATTTTCATGTTAGTTACGTACGTATAAAGTTAAATCTATGTATGCTTCCAAATAAGCTACATATAATAAGTGTGACATATCTTCAACATAAATCATGATAGTTAGGGACGTATAAAGTTTAATTAATTATTTCTCCGGACTCGTAACGCACCTTCTCCACCCACTTTGTCATCGAGCACTTCGTCTTCACGGTTTTCACTTAAAATCGAATAATAAGACTGATACACCATTCCCTCCACCTCCATCAGTGAAACACACTAAAACTCGGATTAACAGGCTCCACAAAGATAAAAGCCCCCGTTGCAGCAAACCTGCTCAGTGAATTTGAAATTGTACTTCACTACACTATGAAGCCACTTACCAAATTTCACCAAAACATATTTATAAATAAGCGACATATGGCATTTTATTTACTCTCTATAAGAGAAACGTTAGTACTGAGTATGCAGGTTTGCTGCTTCAAGGACCACAAAAATTGGGTTATATGCAAATACCCTAGATGAAGCAACATACCAAGTTTTACCAATTTATGTTCATAAATAAGCATGATATCACATGTTTTATTTCCCATAAGAATAACATTATAGCTGCTGAGTACTTAGGTTTGCTGCGATGAAGACAAGAATAAATTGATTTTGTATGCAAATATCAGTAAACTCCAACCATATGATGCCACATACCAAGTTTCAATTATGTATATGTTCAGTAATAAGCGAGATATAAAATTGTACCATGCCATAAGTCTTACCAAACCACCTACGGTAATAGCTTCTTCCCTATAGGGGGAATTCGCAAAAAGTACTTTTTCCTTAGACTGATTAAATCAAACCCAGATTCTTCTAAGATGAGAATACACACACTTCATCTTGACGATACCTAGATGTATGGTTAATCCAATCAACGCTACCAAAATAATTAATCCGAGGTAGTTGTGGTACCGTTGTTTGGAAAATATTAAATTAAATATTTCCTAATTTATCTTCCACATCTTTTTTTAAGTGTGGGAACAAAACGGTATTATAATTGCTGATTTATTTCCACAAGTTAAATACGTATTGAGGATAATAATTTAAAAACAAAATCAACGTTCATCCTCTTACGGGAAGTATGAGCGTACATCCTATGATTCACTGACAATGTAACAATATATATATAAATGTTGTTAAAGGTAACTTATATCATGTTTATTCGTAAATTCATTCCAATAACAAGTTTTGTTGTATTGGATGGATTGTAGGATGGTGCTAACAAGATTATTTGTAATTAAAAAAATATTGTCGATTATTTTACAAGAGGGAAAATTGGAAAGAGTTATTATGACATAATCTCTTTATTTAAATTTACTAAGTATTTTGTTTACATGGATTATTTAAACAAATCAAAGTTAGTCACTTAACAAACAAAAATAGCATGTTTTAAAACTAACCAGACCTCGTCCTCATTATCCCAGATACGCCAAGAAAAGATCTGTAAAGTTTTGTATGTTTTTACAGAAATTTGAAACATTTGAGAGTAATAAAAATAAGTTTAAAGACCATAAGGCCAAATAAAACTATCGCCTGCAATCAAGAACCCAAAAGCATTTTAGCTTTAAGTATTATGGTCAAGGAATTGAGGAATATTTTCTGAAATTGTATACTGTATAAATTATAACGAACATATTAATATTCTGTATAATTGGAGTTTACCACGATAACACACTCAAATATAGTGCCGCATTTGATTACATTTATTTCAAAATGAAGACGTGTTTTACACATTACCTATGACTATAATATTCGATGGACATAGGCAACGACAAAGTAATCAGTCAAACTGTTGATGTCAGCTTGTAGGCAACTTTGTTATAAATGCGAGTTATGACGGTTTTGAACAAAATATCTTCAATGTACTTGTAGAGACTCAAACTTCTTTCATATGCTGAACAATTTGTGTGAAGAAAGTCCAAAACTAACAAATGATAAAGGTTTTGTAAAAAACATCACCATATTTCTATCTCAAACAGTAAAGTTTGTTATGGGTTAACATCGACCAAAACCCAACAAGGAATTAACATATTGATTATTTTTATTTGAGTCAGTTATCTTCTAAACAGACTAACCGTTGTTCTTCATGAGACAGAGTACTTTACGAATTTTCAGTCGGATTTTAGATACGGATTAATTTGTTATGATAATTGCACCAGAATAGAAGAGTAAGCAAAACTTTAAAAGAAGTATATCGGAACCCTTAAAAATGTCTTTATTAAATTGTAAACATCCTTTTGATGGTAAACTTTCATACTCGCAACAAAAACAATGCCGTTATTAATTTATGACGTTTAATTAGGTAAAATATTGATAGCCATATTATAATTTCTTTAAAAATGTATAGCTTATTAAAAAACAAGATTTATGCTTTTGTACCCTACCTAAATTCATGCTTATTGTCATTTAACCCTTTTAGCGAATTTCCCCAATAGTGAAGAAGCTATTACCGTAGTCGGCATGGTAAGACCTAGGTCTGAGACCATAATAACTTTTCGTTTTGAGGTCCCCAGACCCCAAAAACACCATTTTTTCAAAACTGTATATATGTATATATATATATATATATATTTATATATATAGACATATATATATGTGTGTGTGTGTGTGTGTGTGTGTGTATATATATATATATATATATATATATATGTGTGTGTGTGTGTGTGTGTGTGTGTGTGTGTGTGTCCGCAATAACTCTCGTAAAAATGGTCCGATTTTGATGAAATTTGACACAAACATGTAAAGCAACATTTATGACTAAGTTCGAATACCAGCCAGATCGCTTTATCCAAATAGGTATTTGGGGGGGGGGGTTTGTACCACAAAAATGTATTTTTTTAGTTTTTTACATATAATATTTTAGTAAATCCAATTTTTGTTTTCACCATTAAATTCAGCTAAAAAACAAACAATTTGGTGTTTTGATCATTGTTCTACGTCAATAGGTGACAGAGATATTGAAAGTGCTAAACACAGTCAGCTGTTCCCATTACAGTTTCTGAATGTTTATTTTCTTCTGAAATGAAAACATTGAAACTTAGGACGTTCACGGGGCATAGCCCGAGGGGATTTTAAGGAAGTGAATATGTCTATGTGTGGCATGAGTTCAAGACCTACCTTTGTGTAAAGTTTCAGCCAAGTCGGTTCAGTAGTTTTTGCATTTACCCGGAACATCAGACAGAGAGACAAACGGACAGACAGAAACCACCTCTTCTTTATAATATTATGGATAAGTAAACTGTTATCTTCCCTAATTATGAACATAAATCAATAACATTTTGTATATGGCTTCATCTAGTATAGTTATAACAAAATTTGCATAAAATCCCATTTTTTGTGTACCTTATTGTTTTAGCAAACCTTCATCCTCAGGCGCCATGTTATTCTTATGGAGAATAATAAAAATGTCATATTTTTTTTATAAAAGCATATTGATGAAACTTGGTATGTGGCTTTAAGTGGTATTAAGATACATATATATGCATTGAAAATTCGCTGAGTGCGCAGGTTTGCTGCTACGGGTGTATTTTTACACTCGACAATAATAAAACATGAGTTTCACTTCTCCAGTGCCTCAATTAGTTAAATTTTGAACACTGGCAGGTAGAGACAATTTGTTGAGGGTTTAGAATTACAATTAACATTCATTTATGCTGTTACAAATGCTTCTTTTACTATGTTGAAACATAGAAATTAACAAAATTAAAACCTTTCCTTATCCATCCCGTATTTACATTACTTTTGCTTTATATTGTTATTATCGCTATCCCCTTTACAATAAAATACTTGTGTAACCTTGGAAAAGGTAGGAATTGGTACAAAAAATGTAATAATATCGTATATATTGTCAAATACACTAGTGCTAACCATGCGAGTAATATCTAAACTCACTAGTATCCTATATAGTGTCAAATACACTAATTTTAACTATAATATAAAAAAACCATGGGGTACCATGGGGTTATAAAATAGTATCTTGCTGCACATGCAATAATATCCAAATGAGTTGTGTAAATTCACTTTTGGTTACAGATCACTGACGGAGCACTGCCCTTCACATGGACAAAGCTTTGAACATCGTATTCCCTTTATAACACATTTACAAGATGTGCATCACTTGCGGCAAGTACATGAGGTAAGTTGTACACAGTCTGTTGATACTTCTAGAATTATTGTCACCAGTATGGTTAACACTTGTGTATTTGACAAAGTATAGGATATTACTAAATTTGTTTGTTACTCGTCTGGTTAATCCTTGTACATTTGACAACGTACAGGATATTATTGAAGTTGTATGTTACTTGTCTGGTTAACCCTTGTACATTTGACAACGTACAGGATATTATTGAAGTTGTATGTTACTTGTCTGGTTAACCCTTGTACATTTGACAACGTACAGGATATTATTGAAGTTGTATGTTACTTGTCTGGTTAACCCTTGTACATTTGACAACGTACAGGATATTATTGAAGTTGTATGTTACTTGTCTGGTTAACCCTTGTACATTTGACAACGTACAGGATATTATTGAAGTTGTATGTTACTTGTCTGGTTAACCCTTGTACATTTGACAACGTACAGGATATTATTGAAGTTGTATGTTACTTGTCTGGTTAACCCTTGTACATTTGACAACGTACAGGATATTATTTAATTTGTGTGTTACTCGTATTGTTAACACTTGACCATTTGACAATGTATATGATATTATTGAATTTGTATGTTACTAGTATGGTTAACACTTGACCATTTGACATCGTACAGGATATTATTGAATTTGTATGTTACTCGTATGGTTAACACTTGACCATTTGACAATATATATGATATTATTACATTTTTATGTTACTCGTATGGTTGACACTAGTATATTTGACACTGTATAGGATATTATTGAATTTGAATACTAAATTGGAATAATACTGTACATTCTTTTGTTTCTCATTCTTGTACTTAATTTCAATGTAACTGGTTTTTAAACGTAAACGGAAGTTTCATAGCCCTTAAAAAGCTAGAATTTAATTACAAATACATGAAAAATTACAATAATTACACTTGCTACTTAAACGGTTATTAATCCGCGAAATTACGTTTCTAAACCCATATAAACTACATCGTTGGCATTACAACTCGCTGTGCAACGCTCCTTTGTTTTGGCAAATGTTCAGTAAGGTTTTGTGATAAATTAGAAGTTATATATACCGTTCAAAAGAAAATTTTCTGGAGAAAAAAGTATACTCTACGTTTTTAACTACATGTTACGGATTCCAAGTTATTTAGCAAAACTTTTCAACAAATAAAAATAAATAATAATACAAGTTTAATAGGGTTACAAATATTTCTAATATTATGAATCAAACAAATTATGTAAGATATACCGTTGAAAAGCTCGTTTTCTCTTCATTAATAACAGCTAACAGTATAGGGTAATATAAAAATATAAACCCGAGTTATATAGAGAAATGCATAAACGTCTCACAAAACTTTGGCGGCCATATTGATTACATCATCAACGTTTACCCAAAAGATTTAAGAAAATAACTTTATCCCCGTTTTTGTTAAGAAATAAGTACTCGATAATTAAATATGAATATATTAAATAGTACGTTTTTTCTCTGCTTCACTTTTTTACTCTAAAGTTTAAAAGTTACTAATGGTTTTAATAAACTGGCGGATGTATCCGCATACAGTCCATGAACTGAAATAAGATAGGTGGATATCATATGCGACCGTTAACTACAAAACAATTAACAAATATATCCGCCTATGTGCCGAAAAGGGGTACAAGTCCGTGCATGATTTTTCTGGTATACAACTGCAGATGGTTTTAAAATATTACAAATTATTTACTATTATAGTAATCATTGAACAAAGAAATTTACATAGGAATAACATTATAACTTAAAAAAACCATTAGCAAAGCATTACAATATTTTTGGTCCATGAATACATCTATCTAAGTTTTCCATATGTATTAGCTAATTTCATGCAAAATATCAGCTCAATCATGTTTACCTGTACAAGATACGGATAAATAATGTAAATACTCCTTTTAAGTAATAGTACGGATGGGTACGATAGGTGCTTAAACTCGAGCGCGTCTTTTCAGTCTTCGTTATGAGTGCATTTCGGGGGTTATTTGGCCTCGTGCATTTCAATAAGTCACAAACATTTAAGCATTTAAATAAGCTTAAATATTTATAACAAATTATAATCATTCTTTCCTTACATTCAAATAATAATTTTATCATCACCCTTCGACTTTAAATATACAAAATAGAAGGAGTTATCTAGTAGCCATGAATACAGTTTATTTTAAAATGTGTTGAAAGTGTACCGTAATTGCTATATTTGGTACATTTATTTAAATGTAGTAAAAAAATATATTTAATTAATTTGTCTTTATTTTAGAAGCTTGAAGTAAAACTCGGTAAGCAAAGCCATGACTCATTATGCCAGAATGTACAGGATAGTAGATAGTAGATCAGTAGATCTTGCTAAAACCAGAATAGAAGATAATTAAGTTACTGAGCAAGAGGGAGTAACCCAATCACGGCGGAACTCCTTATTCAGAAGGCAACGTCGTCGGTGAGCTACTGCGCGCGTCAGCTTTATCACTCACTGTTCAAGTGATATTCACCCTTTTTGAAAGTATTTACAACGAATTGTATAACTTATAGCAGCAGATTTCTATAAATAATGTTATGTGTTTTCAGATGTATTTTAAGTAAAATTTAAAACAATTTATGTCTATTTCCATTATAATTTGAGTCTGGTTAGCGAGTATTTTATACAGTCATTTTAAAAGCAGTACAAATTGGAGGAAATAATATTGTTGGTAACCATAATTGAGTAAAGGTTTTTGGAGCAATTTTTAAAGCGCGGAGCACCTTTTTATGTTAAGGGGTTCAAGTGAACAGGGAATGAGATCCATAAGCTGAATGAAGATTCCCTACTATGTCCCGATCAGGGTGGTTCCCTTGACAAAGTGCGTATTTCGGTGGTACTTCAATTGACTTTGTGCATGATTTTTTGTCATGTTGCTGACCACATTTAACACAGCGAGGTTGATGCCAAAAATACGAGTTACTGTGACAATAGTTTTTGCATTTCTTACATTGAACAATTTCGGTGCTTTTATAAGGGGGTTCAAAATAAACTTTGGCATTTAATAGATACTCCAAATTGAGGATATCTTTGTTGTTTGAGTTAGGCTCGAGATCAATCAAAAACATTGATAGTGGATATTTTGTATTGTTTGGCGTTGGTTACATTACGGACCTTGAAACGTGGTCTTTAATAGCGGTTTTGAACGTTACAACGTCTGTGGAGAAGTGCATATGTTTTAAAACAGCGCGATACGCTTTATCTTGTTTTAGCTGGTAGGTGTGAAAGTTTATTTTCAGTTCAGGAAATTCATGAACTAATTTACGGTAGGCGTCAATAGTGTTTAGCTTTATTTTATTCTGGTTGAGACATTTGTATGTGTAATCCTGTTTCAAAACAACAGATTCAACCGTGGTTATCATGTTTTTTCACGTTTACAACGTCCAGGACAAATATTGGTGGAGGTTTAGGTTCACGGGAAGGAGAGGTACTCGTGGTTTCATCTTCCATTACGTCCGATATACCAGGAGGATAAAAGCTGTTACTAGTTTTTAAAGTAAAGTCATTTGGAGTTTAGAGTGATTTTTTATAGTGTTGGTCACTGTTAGAATTTGAACCTCGCTTGTGGGAAGTTTTTGGGATAGTTTGCCACTCGCCAGCATTGTCATTTTGACTGAGCTCTTGAGTTTCCAAACTAGGAACTAGATCAACATTTATTTTACTATAATTATGATCATCAACAAAGTTGTGGTTAATGACAGTGTCACAATTATTGGGCGTCTGATTTGAAGCCATGTCAAATGTCAAAAATAAACAAAACAAATGAAAGGGACAAATTAGCAAAGTAGGGTAAAGGAAAAACAAAAGCAGGGGTGCCCATCCCCCTAAAGGCAATAGCGCGAATACCCCCAAAATAAAATAAGCTACTTGGTTCTTACTGACCGGGGGGGAGCTCAAATTAAGTCGTTTCCCATAAAATGATGTAAAAATACTAAAATGATGTTAACTAGGGATTAACTATAAATGTACCTTCTGTGAACATTTATTTTTGTTTCTATAAATAGGCTATTTGATGAATGGTCTTATATGTGTAAATGAATATGTTAACTAAATATAACTCTTGCCACCAGCTGTAATTATTTCAACAGACCTTATTTTTTATAAATTTGTTAATAATGTGAGGGATTTTCAGTGCTGTTTTTTTTACGCTTTGCTCGGAATGACTCAGCCTAGCTGGGTTTGGAAATCCAGGGGTCGTGGTTTAACTCGATTTACTTGTTCCCATACGGTGGCAACAAATCCCTCTCGATTTAATCGGTCTATCGTGTGTCAATTTTATTCTTCAATGTGTGAAAAAAGCTATAGGGTAACTCAGGAGGGAGGTTTCGAAATCAAATTTCGTCAAATGTGCCTCATCATCGCTACCCTATGTTGAATTAAATTTTGAATCCTCAACGGTCGGGACGTGTAAATCGCTCGGCGCCTCTTCCGCTATCTTCAGCCGGGACGCCCCAATAACCTTGGCTGCCGGAATTAGGATATATAGCCTGCGCGGCTAATTAGGATGCTGAATATACTTCTAGCAACCAGGATAGGGTTTGACGGGTTGAAGGGACGTACGGTACGCATCAAAATTTTATCAATGTCACTAAACCCCTCGATCGATATCCTAAAACCTGGAAAACCAAGAAAAGGGTGACCGGTATTAGAACAGATAGCTTGTACGGCTAAACAGGATGCTGAGTATCCCTCTAGCAACCAGGATAGGTGGTGAATGGGTCGCAGAGAACGTATAATACGCCTAAAGTAAGTTCAACTACATCAAATATCTCAATCGCTATCCTAAAACCTATAAAAACCAAGAAAACGGGTGGCCGGTATTAGGATAGATAGCTTTTACAGCTAATGAGGATGCTGAATGTACTTCTAGCAACCAGGATACGTATAGGTGGGTCGTAAGGAATGTTAAATGCGCTCAAAATATGTTCACCTATCGATTAAGACCCTTATCACTATCCTAAGCCTATAAAAACCAAGAAAAGGGTGGCCGGTATTAGGATAGATAGCTTTTACAGCTAATGAGGATGCTGAATGTACTTCTAGCAACCAGGATAGGTGTAGGCGGGTCGTAAGGAAACGCTTAATACGCTCAAACAGTTCAAATGTCACTAAACACTTCGATCGCTGTCCTTAAAACTCATGAAAACCAATAAAACGGATGGCTACTATACCCAGAATGCTTTAAATATGGACTAATGCCTTGATTACTATCCTAAAGCCGATCTAAACCGAGAAAACGGGTGGCCGGTATTAGGATAGATAGCCTGTACGGCTAACTGGGATGCTGAATATACTTCTAGCAACCAGGATAGGTGTGGATAGGTCGTAAGGAAAGTATAGTACTCCTAAATATTAATTTACCTGTGAAACACCTCGATCGCTATCCTAAAACCTACAAAAACCAAGAAACGGGTGGCCGGTATTAGGATAGATAGCCTGTACGGCTAACTGGGATGCTGAATATACTTCTAGCAACCAGGATAGGTGTGGGCGGGTCGTAAGGAGAGCCTAGTATTCCTAAATATTAATTTGCCCGTGAAACACCTCGATCGCTATCCTAAAACCTACAAAAACCAAGAAACAAGTGGCCGGTATTAGGATAGATAGCCTGTACGGCTAAATAGGATGCTGAATATACTTCTAGCAACCAGGATAGGTGGTGATGGGTTAAAGGATACTTCAGAGATGTTACGCAATGCAATATTACCTTTATCTAGGCTAGGATTTATTTACTGTTCGATTTGGGTTGTACTAAAAATATAGTTAGGTATACTCGCTAAAACAAAGCTCTCGGGGTTCGCTGTCACCCAAACGATCGTTCTATCACGGGCTAAACAACTTTTGAACGGTATAGTTGTATGAACTTTATAGGCCTAAGACATCATGAGGGTCGGAACGCAACAGTGAAATAACAAGTCCAGGAACACTATTATTATTGTCACCAATAAATTACTACACTTCTCTCAATATGTGTATAAACAATGGCTCACCTGGTATAGGCTGTACCTAAATCCCAGAATAAGGATGCAACATAACCTCAATTGCAATAATACATATTAAGCAATCTATTAACAGTGTAGCAATCAATCAATTAATAACCAGTAAATAAATCAGCAGTGCAAAAGCCTAGGGCGATCAGTACATTTATAAAACTCTCAATCAGTGGCTATTAATAGCAAATACTGTAATAGCCTTTCACCACTACAATGGCAATGAACAAAGTAAATTTATCTAGTCAAATTAACTTTCTGAGCTGTTATCAACCTTATAATTTTACCAAGTTGGCAATGAAATTTTATTCCAATTCGAAAATATATATATTCAATTGTTTACTCAAAATAATAATCGGGTAATAAGTGTTACCAATGACTCTCAAGCCTAACGATCGTATACTGTACTCTTATCACAATGCAAGCATCAAGTCGGTATAGCACAGTACTTACTTCGGGAGACGAGTATCCAAGCGGAAATCACAGGCACAACTGGCTGGCGGCGGCGGCTCGCTTGGTTTTGATACCTGTCTCGGCCTGTCATGCGCAGAAACCCGTTTCTACAGTTGGATCGAGACACGGCGGCGGCAACATCGGGTCACGCGCTAACTGCCTCGGCCTTGGTTAGAACCTAACCTCAAAACTAAATTTCTGCCGCCCGAGGTTACTAGCGATGATGGAAATGAAATAAAACTAACTCTTCGGAGAAATTAACTTCAATCTTCCTTAATAACATTAAAAAAACTGGGGTGTAAAAATTGAACCCTTACACCCTCCACTCACTTCGAGCAAAGAAAAAGAAACAGAAAAAGAAAAAAACGACTGTGTCTTCCTCCAAGACACTCAAACATCGAGTCTCCGACTCTTAAAATCTGCTAACACAAATACTGAAGATCTAATCTTCCGACCTAATTCCAAAAATCTTCTTTGGATAGCAAAACCAACAAATAAAAAACCTCTTGGTGTATTTAACATAAATCATAACAACATAAACCATCCTCCTCAACATGTGAGGGAAAACAATTCAAAGATCTGGTCTCTCAGCGCTTGTACGGGGTCAGCCCATGACGCCTGATATTGATCCTTTTGAATAAGCCAAGCACGTGCAACACTACGCTAATAAACTACCAAGCCTTATGAGATAGGGTACTCACATGCCCGGTGTGCTCGGAACCAGCTGCTTATTCGGCAGGCGCTCCAAGCAACCTGCGTACGCAACAGGCGGGTGGCTGTTGAGACCCATCTCTTCATATCCTTTACATGCGCTCGTGTGGTACATCTCCCGCTCGCGTCCTGAAGTTCGTAAATATTCGTGCCGGCCGTCCCTTTTACCTTATAAGGACCATCGTAACGCGCGGCCAACTTCGCCGCAAACGCATTCCCTGCAGAAGACAAATGGTGTTGCCTCAACCACACTTGATCTCCTGTCTTGTATCGCTCGTCTCGCCTTCGAAGGTTGTAGTATTTCGCCTGCTGCCGACTCGCTTTCTCCATGTTCGCTTTACATCGTTCGGATATTTTGAAAAACTGCCTCAGTCGTTTTTGATTCATGGCAGAGTGGTCAGGTTCACTCTCTTCCTCGTCGGTGAGGACTTCTAACGGGCCGTGTAACGCATTCGGCGTCCGCAGCTCGCGCCCAAAGTTAAGCATCGCTGGTGTGAACCCAGTCGAGTCGTGCACCGCTGTGTTGATGGCGTATCTAAACTCGTCTAGATAAACATCCCATAATCGGTGATCGTCTTTTATGTATTGGGCTATCATGGTTTTGAGGACTCGGTTTGATCGCTCTACTGGATTTTCCTGAGGCGTATACGGCGCGGTTAGATGTTGTTCGATTCCCCATCCGCGGAGTAAGTCACGCCATATTTTCGCTGTGAATTGGGATCCGTTGTCAGTGATAGCCACTTCAGGTGCCCCATACCTGAGCAGTATAATTTATCGGAGTGCGTTTGAGACAGCCAGGGCCGTTGCTGATCGCAGTGGCACCAATTCCACCCACTTAGTGAAAACATCCTGTACCACCAACAGAAACCTTGCACCCTTCTTCGATCTAGGGAGAGGGCCAACCAAATCTGCTGTTACAGTGTACCAGGGTCCAGTAGGTTTTCGGAAAAACATTTTCCCCACAGGTTTCTTCTGCTCTACCTTATGGGCTTGACATGTAATACATTTCCTGACATATGACTTTGTGTCTTTAAGCATTCCAGGCCAATAGTATCTTTGCTGCATTCGTTTCATCGTTTTCCGGGCCCCTAGGTGTCCCGCGGTCTCTACATCATGGTTCTGTTTAAGGACAATTTCTCGTTCATCGATTGGTACACACAACTTCCATTGCAACGTCTCGTCAGTTAGATCGCTCCGTCTATTCACTTTTCGCTTCCATAATTTGTCGTTCCTAATCATGAGTTCGGCGAACTTCCAAGGGTTCCGTTTGACTTTAGAAAGCATCCTCTGATGCCAATCCTTCCCGTCATCTTGCTGTGATTCGCCATCTTTTATCTCAAATGAACACACTTGTGGTTCGGTCAAGTCTCCGACTGGATAGCGAGAAAGGGCGTCGGCAACCCTGTTCAAAGTCCCTTTCCTGTACTGAATTTCGAAGTCGTGTTGTTGCAGCTCGAGAACCCATCTCACCAATCGTCCCGAAGGTTGTTGGAGGTTCATCAACCACTTCAGTGCTTGATGGTCTGTCACAGCAATAAACTTGTACCCTTCTAGGTACGGTCGATACTTCTTTACTGCCCAAACAAGTGCCAGACATTCTTGCTCTGTTACGGTGAATTTCCTTTCACTGTCTGATAGTAATCTGCTTGCGTAAGCGATGACGAATTCCTTCTTATCAATCCTCTGGGCCAGGGCAGCTCCCAGCCCATCGCCGGAGGCGTCAACTTGTAACCAAAACGGGTATTTAAAGTTTGGACAGGCCAATATCGGAGTTGTTGCCAGTTTGCACTTCATAGCATCAAAAGCGCCTTGTTGCTCATCAGTCCAGTTCCACCGGGCCGTCTTCCGTAATAATTTCGTGAGGGGAGCTACCTCTTTGGCAAAGTTGTCTACGAACCTCCTGTACCATGAAGCTAATCCAAGAAAGCTACGTAGTGATCGTACTGAATTTGGGACAGGAAACTCTTGAATGGCTCGGACTTTCTCTGGATCGGTCTTAATCCCTCTATCATCTACTATATGGCCCAAGTACTTGAGCTCCCGCTTGCAGAACTGACACTTTTCAGGATTCAGCTTCAATCCGGCTTCCCTTAGACGTCTAAACACCTCCTTCAGCAATGCCAGGTGTTCCTCGAAAGTCTTGCTAACAATAATAAGGTCGTCCAAATAAGCAAACGCTTTTGGTTCCAGTTCGGGTCCAATAACTCTGTCTAGCAATCTCTGGAAGGTTGCACCTGCAGAGTGGAGTCCAAATGGCATGACGACGAACTGGTACAAACCCTTCCCTGGAACTGTGAACGCTGTAATCGGCCGACTTTCTTTAGATAACGGGGCTTGCCAGTAACCCTGTTTCAAGTCCAGAGTAGAAATAAACTTAGCTTCTCTTAACTTTTCTAAAATTGCATTGATCTGTGGTAACGGATATGCATCCTTCTCACTTATTTGGTTGATCTTGCGAAAACCAATACAAAAACGGTATTTCTCCGTACTCTTCTTTACAAGTACCACAGGGCTCGAGTACGGGCTTGACGATGGCTTAATTACACCTTCAGACAACATGCGATCTACCTCTTCATCGATGACCTGCTGCATTGCTGGATTCCTAGGATAGTATCGCTGTTGTACTGGCTCTTTGTTCTTAAGTTTTATTGTATGCTCGACCAAAGATGTTCGCCCAGCCATAGCGTCGAATTTTGGCAGTTCTGATTTCAACATTTCGTCAAGTTTCATAATCTGTGACGGACTAACTTCACGAATAGGCAAACTGGCTGGTGAAGTCTCGTTGGATTCAGAAGCCTTTGTTACGCAACTTACATCAGAGTTGTCCTTTATTTCATTCGAGCATTCGTGACGTATCGTTATCAAGTTTAGCAACTCTATGACGTCCATGCCTAAGATAATTCGTGTATTCAAATTAGGGAGGTGTGCCATGGTTACTTCGGAGATGGAGCCCAGTATCTCGGCTGGTAAAATAAAAACTTTGTCTGGCGGAACTTCCGAATTATCGGCCATAGATACTTTAAACTCTTTGTATTCAGGCTGGACCTTATCTTCCAAGAAACTAACCACTTCCTCATCGATCAGGGATATGACGGAACCAGTATCTATCAGGGCATCGTACTCTCGGCCAAATAGAGTGACTTTTACGTATGGTCGTGGGTCGTTCCTTGGCTTCCCTGAGCCCATGCCCTGGTTTCTCACGGTGCCTAACTGGAAAGGGGAGGTCGTTGCATTTGATCGGGCCTCGGACTCCGGCGACCTCCTTCTTCCGTTGTCCTCTTCTCGTTTCCCTGCCTCAAACAATCACACGAGGTCGTCCTGACACCAACCTTTTTACAATTGAAACACTTCAACACTCTTGGTTTCCTGCAGTCCTTATAAAGATGTCCGATCCTGTCGCAGTTCAAACAAATCTTAGGGGCCGACCTCCTTCCCACCGCAGTGCTGTTATAACGCTCATGATTGCCACCCTTAGGCTCCCATCGTCCAGTTGGTCTATGATAGTCTTTATTCTGATGTGGGACTTCTTCCCTGAAGTTGACCCTCTGAAAGCTCTTGTTAATATTCTCACAATTATCGGAGCGTTTTTCAAGGACTTGTGAGCCGTTTCCTGGCACAATCGAGGTGTAGTAAGGTGCCTTATAGTTTGGCCTGCCCTTTCCTTGGAAGGCGGTTTCGGGTACTAGTGCTTGAGCCGGGCCTGGTGGGGGTCTATAGTTCATCCTTTCCCTCAAGCAAGCCTCGTACTCTTCGGCTACCTTTATCAGGCCGGGTAGATTTATAAAGTCTCGCCTTCTGACGTAAGTCTTGTAGTTCGGATGCATGTTGGTATATATCCGGTCTAACTTCTGGCTTTCTGAGAAACCTCCTCGCCGTCGAATTAACGTAGATATAGCCACCACATACTGTCTAAAAACTTCGCCATCTCCCTGAGTCCTCTTTCGCACTTCGTCGTCTAAGTGGAGCAGATAACCAGGAGGGAGGTACTGGATTTGAAAATCTCGCAGAAAGTCAGTGAATGCTGCCCAGAACTCTCGGTTGTTCCTGTACCATAGAAGTGCACTATCTTTCAACAATTCGGGTAACGCCTTAAGAATCTTCTCAGGCAGGACGTCATATGCCTCCATCAGCTCATGTAATCGTTCCAAAAAGGATATAGCGTTTGCATCTCTTTTTTCGTCAAAACGTAAATTCCATTTTCTGACCATATTACACAACGAGGCCGTACTCAAAAATTTATCAGCTTCTTCATCGCCACGTAAAACACCCCTGTATATCTGCGATTCTCTTCGATGTTCTTCATCGTTTCGGGTATATCTGGAAGTATAATCCAGTGCGGACTGCTGTGGAGACACATACTCTCTCTCTGAAACTCGGTATTCAGTTGGGTAACCGTATCGTGTATGCATTGGATAGTGATGTCTCTGCTCTTCCAAGGATACCTTCGGCAAAGTGTGTCTTCCGGGAAACTCTAACGTGGGACATGTATCGTAAGTTGTTAAATTAAACTTGGCAGTTGGAAGTCCACTTGACAGTGCTGTCCTTGAGGTCTTGGTCAAAAGACGTTTAACCTCATCAAAGTTTGCGTTTGGAGGCAAACCTAACATTTCTCGTATACTAGCCGCTTCAAGCTCCAATGGTCTAATAATTTCCTCGCTATATCTTCGAGCATCTTCGTCCGTCTCCTTTGAAGATTCTTTTCCAGGCTCAGTAGTTTGCGCTCTCGAAATTCTCTGTCTCACTAGCTCGGCCCTAAGTTGCTGGGTATTTCCTTCTACAGGTGCCCCTAGCCTAGTCAATTCGGTTTGTAATTGAGTTTTAGACAAATTATACACGCAACTAACTCGTACCTCTGATTCTGTTGTCGTGGAAAAAGTTGAGGTCAACACTGGTGCCGTCGTTGTAACCAAACATTCAGTAGACACTACTGCTGAGGTGATCGTTGCAAGAGTGGTTTTAGAGGTCGTCGTGGAAGGACCTTTACCAGCGTCATCGTGCTCTATGATATGGAAGGCGAGAAGTAGTCTGAACGGTTTCAGAAAACGCTCTAGATGGTAAGACATTGCTGTTATCAAAATAAAATTATTCTCGAAGTTTTCTTTTTTTCAAATATCGTACGTACACTACTTTCACAGTAGTCCCTGTTCGGGCGCCATAAATATGTGAGGGATTTTCAGTGCTATTGTTTTTTTTACGCTTTATTCGGAATGACTCAGCCTAGCTGGGTTTGGAAATCCAGGGGTCGTGGTTTAACTCGATTTACTTGTTCCCATACGGTGGCAACAAATCCCTCTCGATTTAATCGGTCTATCGTGTGTCAATTTTATTCTTCAATGTGTAAAAAAAACTATAGGGTAACTCAGGAGGGAGGTTTCGAAATCAAATTTCGTCAAATGTGCCTCATCATCGCTACCCTATGTTGAATTAAATTTTGAATCCTCAACGGTCGGGACGTGTAAATCGCTCGGCGCCTCTTTCGCTATCTTCAGCCGGGACGCCCCAATAACCTTGGCTGCCGGAATTAGGATATATAGCCTGCGCGGCTAATTAGGATGCTGAATATACTTCTAGCAACCAGGATAGGTGTGGATAGGTCGTAAGGAAAGTATAGTACTCCTAAATATTAATTTACCTGTGAAACACCTCGATCGCTATCCTAAAACCTACAAAAACCAAGAAACGGGTGGCCGGTATTAGGATAGATAGCCTGTACGGCTAACTGGGATGCTGAATATACTTCTAGCAACCAGGATAGGTGTGGGCGGGTCGTAAGGAGAGCCTAGTATTCCTAAATATTAATTTGCCCGTGAAACACCTCGATCGCTATCCTAAAACCTACAAAAACCAACAAACGAGTGGCCGGTATTAGGATAGATAGCCTGTACGGCTAAATAGGATGCTGAATATACTTCTAGCAACCAGGATAGGTGGTGATGGGTTAAAGGATACTTCAGAGACGTTACGCAATGCAATATTACCTTTATCTAGGCTAGGATTTATTTACTGTTCGATTTGGGTTGTACTAAAAATATAGTTAGGTATACTCGCTAAAACAAAGCTCTCGGGGTTCGCTGTCGCCCAAACGATCGTTCTATCACGGGCTAAACAACTTTTGAACGGTATAGTTGTATGAACTTTATAGGCCTAAGACATCATGAGGGTCGGAACGCAACAGTGAAATAACAAGTCCAGGAACACTATTATTATTGTCACCAATAAATTACTACACTTCTCTCAATATGTGTATAAACAATGGCTCACCTGGTATAGGCTGTACCTAAATCCCAGAATAAGGATGCAACATAACCTCAATTGCAATAATACATATTAAGCAATCTATTAACAGTGTAGCAATCAATCAATAAATAACCAGTAAATAAATCAGCAGTGCAATAGCCTAGGGCGATCAGTACATTTATAAAACTCTCAATCAGTGGCTATTAATAGCAAATACTGTAATAGCCTTTCACCACTACAATGGCAATGAACAAAGTAAATTTATCTAGTCAAATTAACTTTCTGAGCTGTTATCAACCTTATAATTTTACCAAGTTGGCAATGACATTTTATTCCAATTCGAAAATATATATATTCAATTGTTTACTCAAAATAATAATCGGGTAATAAGTGTTACCAATGACTCTCAAGCCTAACGATCGTATACTGTACTCTTATCACAATGCAAGCATCAAGTCGGTATAGCACAGTACTTACTTCGGGAGACGAGTATCCAAGCGGAAATCACAGGCACAACTGGCTGGCGGCGGCGGCTCGCTTGGTTTTGATACCTGTCTCGGCCTGTCATGCGCAGAAACCCGTTTCTACAGTTGGATCGAGACACGGCGGCGGCAACATCGGGTCCCGCGCTAACTGCCTCGGCCTTGGTTAGAACCTAACCTCAAAACTAAATTTCTGCCGCCCGAGGTTACTAGCGATGATGGAAATGAAATAAAACTAACTCTTCGGAGAAATTAACTTCAATCTTCCTTAATAACATTAAAAAAACTGGGGTGTAAAAATTGAACCCTTACAATAATCACTATGATTTTTTTTAATTGCCTTGATATTTATAGCCAACGGCAATGGGGTTTTGTTAAAGTGTTATCATGTGGGGGGAAATAATTCCCTAATTTAAAACTAAAATCCCTTTTCTATTCCCCCATTTCACAAATTTCACAGGGACCATAATGGAGGTTAACTTTCCTCACAGCAAATTAAAACTGTCCCTTTCAACCCATAATTTTATATAATGAAGAACCTAAAAGATAGGAACTAGTAGTTTGATTTTAAACATATAGTTTAATCGATTGCAATCAGGGAGATTATGACGTTCGTCAGAGGCAAACATAACGTCATAATTAACCTATATTTAAAACTGATTTAATAGAAACATAAACTGTTTGAGAACAACAACCTAAATAGAAATCCAACATATTCAAATTGAGAAACCATAATACCACATAAACGCTTGATGAAATGGAAAACTATTATTAGAGGGTGTTTAAGACAAAACGTTATCGTACCTACAGGTTTCAAGGTCACAAATATTTAGCATTTGTAAAAATATGAAACATTTTATCAATGGAGTTTGTTTTGCTTCTATAAATAAGTAATGTAAAATATTTTCCCTTACTTTTTCAGATTTTGTGGGGGAAATATATATCCTACCCAGTTACGCCTCCGGTTCCAGGAACTATTTTAAACATAACCTTCATTTGATTGCAATGCCTTAAAATGTGAGTGATGGCTACTACACAAAATAAATTATGCAGGGAAGTAAATGTAAGATTTAGGAAAACGTAGTAATGATATTAGGAAATATGAAACTGCAGTTGCCATGCGTGAAACAATTCAGAGAGCAGCCTGCAAAATGAATATTACTACGCATTACGCAGTGATGACCAATGTTGAACAAAGAGAGACCTAACCAAGATCAAACGTTGGTGTTCAAATAAAATTAACACTAAATACAGTTTCGTTAACCAAATAAAAGTAGTATGTCACCTTTTGAAAAAACCCATACTTTTTTAAGGTACTTTACAAATTTCCTCCCAAAACTCTAATTTCCCCGCTAAAATCGAAAAATCCCCCCCCCAAAATAAAATTGTATAGCGCAATCCGCACTATCATCCCCCCTGTGGGCACCCCTGAACAAAAGTATTATATCATAACATTTATGAAAACTTTTATCAAAAATACAATAAAACTATAGTTTAAACCTAGTAATATTAGTCCTTTTACCATGGAATAAAACAGTTTACAGGAAATTATCACGTATCACAGCTGGAACTATTACAGGTAAACTTTGATAATTATATTTAATGTAGCCAGAAAATGTTAAATTATATTTAACATTGACGTAGCCAGAAACCAATTGGCGTACAGGTGTGCCACACTACATAGTTTCAGAGCTTTACCATACACCGTTATGAAATAAATTAACAGAGAGTCAGGTGAAGACACAGGCACACATTTGTGCCGCCTGTCTATGGTGACAAACCGTGAGGCACAAATATGTGCCGGTTGATTTAAGGGAATTTGTTTGTATTGCGCGAGGAATTGAAAACTAACTGATTGACCTTTCCCTAGTAAAGCTCGGCCCCCCAGGTACTAATTAAACTACATGAGTGTATAATTTAGAGGGTTCACTGATTTATTATGAACAGCTGTTATTAGACTTTTTTACATTGTTCGATTTTTCCTGGAGATGGGTCATTTCTATAACTTATTTTATCCCAGAAATTTAGTTTTTTACAACTCAAGTAGTTGAAGGACATTAATTTTTTGGCCAGACCAACCTTTCCTATTTAATGTGTATACATATATATATATATATATATTCTATGCTTATATCAGGCCCTACAGATGGCGTTGTGTAATTACTTAAAGTCCAAATTGCCAAGATCCGTATTGCTAATTAGTGTATATTATCGTCGCCATAGCAAGGTATTATCCAGTGATTTTCATTATAGTACATAAACCGAACTCCTTTCGTCAGTCCAAGGATCATATTTTCTCCATAAATATAAAATGTCAACCTTTAAATCCAGTGAGGCAGAGCTCTAAGATCAGGGTTAAACAAATTAACAACCATTTCTTTTTATAACTGAACATTGTCTAAAAATACTAAAACAGACGTAAATATTAACGTATAGCAACTTTGCCGGTGAGTGGAGGTATATGGTTGAGGGGGGCGGCGTCCTCAACATGGGGAAACAAAAAACGAATCGGAAACGGAACTAATCCAACGAATAATTATTATACACTAAAATTAGACGACTGGGAGTGACAGAAAATGCAGAGCCCTGAGGTAAGAACAAAGATTTATTCACAATATTTTGGTCCCCAACAACATGGTATAGTTCGGGAGCAGTTTTGAGAAGCCGCTTTCTAAATCACTTGAAAACACACTCGAGCTACTGCTTCATTAGTATAGATAATAGTCAATCATTATAATCATCATCTTATTAAAATATAAGGTGACTTTTGTGAGCAGGCTAAACTACTATGTCTTAAATCATGGTTTTTGTGTTATTTGAAAGCCATTAACGTCTAGATGTACCTTCGGGGGGTTTGAAAAGATACACTTTCAGGGCTCTGCCCCCTGGGCTTTCAATGTTCCAATGTTAATATTATGAAAGAATAGAAAAAAATGTAATCGAACATTTAACAATAGCTGTTGATACAAACAAAACACAATACAGAAGAAATTACAGATATTTCAAGCTAACACTTGGAATGGTACCACGACATAAAGCTATATCATGGGATATGAGCTGGCTTATCAGGAAAGAAAAATATTTGCACAATTTCGAGCAACTGCATTCGCTCTTCACCTTATTAAAAAAAATATGGTGATTTTTGTGAGCAAGCTCCCGACAAAATTACTATGTCTGAAGTCAAAGTTTATGTGTTATTTTAAAGCCCATAAAGTCTATATGTCCCTTTTGTGGGTTTGGAAAACATCCACCTTCAGGACTCTGCCCCCTGGGTTTTCAAAGATCCAATAATCTTAATTTCATGGGAATAGAAACCATTGTAATTTGATAATCTAGCAAAATTTGCTATTAAAAGTGGATTCATCCCAAAATATGACAAATTTCCATCACCTTCAGACTTTTGAACATATACAAAACTAAATACTCCACCGTTGTAAAACAATGTTTACATTTGTGTGATTTAATAAACAATGATATATCCCAGCTGAAATTTTACAACCCATAGTCAGTTCAAAAGCTTACTACGAAACCCAATAAACGACTGAATTAAATTGAAATAGTAGTAATTATTATTAAAAATCCAAAATAAAATATAAATGCTTTTTTACAACAACCCTGAGCTATCCAAAATGTCTCCTTCAAAATTTTACTATGGTATTTGTAATTGTTACTTAGAATTTCGATAACACATGACACACGGTCACTGAACTTTCTTCATCAAACCAGGATTCACATCGTTCATCAACTTAAAAGGCGGTCCCACACTTCTCGCGAACACGCCCGACCATTCGACCGAACAACGAATGTTCGGAGTATTCGCGAGAAGTGTGGGAGCTGCACGAATGAATGGATGAAAAATGTGTTTAGTCACAAGCAACATCCAACAGGTACAAGTGGCAATAATGTCGTGTAAATATTTTAAATCTACAAACTTTTCAATACATACGATACGGAATGTTCAGTGAACATTCGGGAGAATGTTCGGCCAAATGTTCAGGCCTCTTCGCGAGAGGTGTGGGACCGCCTTATCTGTCTGCTAAATTTAGGCGGTTTGAGGGGAAGCATAGGTATCCCCTCCACTGGATCAGACTGTTGAACGATATCACAGCTGTTTTTTTACCGAATCAGTGTAGGGAAAGACAAACAAGCTCATCGAGGGACCGGTGAACTATCGTCTGCTGAGCTGTTTATGAAACGATCATAACATAACCTAAAATCACGAGTACATAGGTCTATTTCGTTATAACATCGTTAAATGCCACTCTATATTAGCCTTGGGAAATGCTAATAAATCAAAACAAATAAAGCTTTTACTCAGATTCTGTGATTTGAACGGATTTTTTTAAACTCATTAAATCATTTACAAACAAGGATAAGCCTATGCCCTATTATACCATACTGTAAGGTTTGATAATAAATTAATTAGCCTACATTAATCATAAATGTAAATGGAGCAGATCTTATTAATTGGATTACATTCTGCAGATTAATATACAGTATATACATACTTGTTATTTATCAATAATAAACTATTTACTCTTCTGCTTCTATAACACAAAATGCATTAACTTATTACAAGTTCGGCTAGAACCAAAAATATGCTAATATGAAATTAATCAGCCGCTTTATATTTAGCCATGTTTACGGCTAGTTTTCTTTGAAAATTCGTAGTAAGATGTAAAATAACTTATATTTGTATTAAAACAATCAAATAAAAAGAATAAACAGTAGATGTGAAATGAGGGGGAGGCATACTATTCGGCGTTTTTTTCCCATGTTATTCTTATGGGGAGCCGTTTTTGGACCGACGCCAGCTCCCGCCCTACACAAGTTTCCTTGTTAGCCTATACTAACGTCCAACCCTTGCCTATATTAAATATATTTTCCCAATCCCCATCCCTCCTCTATATTTTTTAAAATTAATTTTCAAATTCAGGCTAAAAAACTATCTTTAGTGTTTATGGTCTGATTTGTTTAAAACTTGGATATGTTATTGTCGTAGGCAAGTTTTTTAATAAATTACACTTACATTTCCCAAATTCACTATTACAGTCAAATTAAAAATTATTTTTGAAAAATACTATAGTGCCAATTGCCAACTTCTTTATTAACTGTCCGATTTGTCTTCAATTTGGATATGTTATTGTCCTAGGCAAGTGTTTTAATAAATTCCACTTACATTTCCCAAATTCACTATTACGGCCAAATTAAAAAATATTTTTGAAAAATACTGCCAATTGCCACCTTCTTTATTAACTGTCCGATTTGTTTAAAACTTGGATATGTTATTGTCGTAGGCAAGTGTTTTAATAAATTACACTTACATTTCCCAAATTCACTATAACGGTCAAATTAAAAAATATTTTTTGAAAAATACTGCCAATTGCCACCTTCTTTATTAACTGTCCGATTTGTCTGCAATTTGGATATGTTATTGTCCTAGGCAAGTGTTTTAATAAATTCCACTTACATTTCCCAAATTCACTATAACGGTCAAATTAAAAAATATTTTTTGAAAAATACTGCCAATTGCCACCTTCTTTATTAACTGTCCGATTTGTCTGCAATTTGGATATGTTATTGTCCTAGGCAAGTGTTTTAATAAATTCCACTTACATTTCCCAAATTCACTATAACGGTCAAATTAAAAAATATTTTTGAAAAATACTGCCAATTGCCACCTTCTTTATTAACTGTCCGATTTGTCTGCAATTTGGATATGTTATTGTCCTAGGCAAGTGTTTTAATAAATTCCACTTACATATCCCAAATTCACTATTACGGTAAAATTAAAAAATATTTTTGAAAAATACTGCCAATTGCCAACTTCTTTATTTACTGTCTGATTTATTTAAAATTTGGATATGCTATTGACCTAGGCATGTGTTTTAATAAATTCCACTTACATATCCCAAATTCACTATTACGGTCAAATTAAAAAATATTTTTGAAAAATACTGCCAATTGCCAACTTCTTTATTTACTGTCCGATTTGTTTAAAATTTAGATATGTTATTGTTATAGGCAAGTGTTTTAATAAATTAGCCATACATTTCCCAAATTTACTATTACAGTCAAATTAAAAAATATTTTTGAAAAATACTGCCAATTGCCAACTTCTTTATTTACTGTCCGATTTGTTTAAAATTTGGATATGTTATTGTTGTAGGCTAGTGTATATGCACCATCCACATTTTACTAATATTGCGGTTAAATTTTAAAAAATTTGGAAAAATACTGCCAATTGGCAACTTCTTTATTTATGGTCTGATTTGTTTAAAATTTATATATGTCATTATTCTAGGCTAGTGTATATGTACCATCCACATTTGACAAATTAACTATAATGGTCAAATTTAAAAAATATTTTGAAAAATATACTAACAATTTCAAACTTCTTTATTTACTGTCTGATTTATTTTCGGATATGTTATAGCTCTTATATAGGTAACAAGACCACACTATCACACGCTCCATTACCCCCTACAATACAGTATATTGTATTTTTTGTTTGTTTATTTTGCTGTAATCCCAAAACTGACTGTTTATTGTCCGATTTGCCTACACTTTGGATATTGTCCTAAGCATTTATTGTCTGATTTATTTTTGGATATGTTATAGCCCCCAACCATTATATCTAAAATTACAATATTATTTCCACCTATAATACAGTTGATGTGTTGTTTGTTTTGCCGCAACCTAAAAACTAACATTGGTATTTGTGTTTTTACAAAACTATATTTTGCGGTTGGATTAAAAAAAAATAAATGCAAGCTTATTATATTTGCCACAAGCTTATTATATACATCCAGCTGTTATATTTGCCCCATTTCCAATATTGTTGTGACCCTCTCAACTTCCTCTCATTGTAATATAATAAATAATATATATCCACAATTATGGTCAGAACTGCCTAAATTTTGGATATGTTTTAAGCCAATGCGATAACAAAAAATAAATTTTTAAAACCCAAAACAACTAAACACAAAACACTAATCTTTCTTTGTGCTTGTTTGGAGTAGTCTTTATTTTATCCAACTTAATTTTAATTTTGTAGTTAAAATCAAACTTCCCACATTCTAGCTCCCTTTCCAGCCAGTGGTTGGAGACATAAAGGTTACGAATATTTTCAAACTGTACAATATATCTTTTTCTACCCCTATGTTGGACTTGTTTAATAGCGCACCATATTCCAAATCCTCCAGTCTACTACATTCTTTAAATTTAACATTGCCTTTAATATCTTGCATCTCTATGTCTTCTTGTCCATTGTTACGGAAACTTTCTATTTTTGGAATTGCCATAAAATGTTGCAAGTGGCTCGTTGGTAGGTAGATAAATAATGTCCAAATCACCACTGTATGGCAACACGCCCTGCCTATTCTTATTTATCTCTATAAATACAGTTTTACAGACACCTTTAACATAGTATACACCCCTCCGTCCTTTTCTGCCAACACTCCCACAAACTTGTTTACTACAAACGCATACACATAATGCTCTAGATCCTCGTCGCAGGAAGTAATCTTTTAATTTATTCTCTCTTTCCCTCCTTTCTTTAGCCAACTGTGCTTTGTATTCCTCTGCAACAGTATTTTCCACATATTCCAATGTCTTCTAATTCCAGTTTCCTCTCTAAGAAAGGCTTGGAAAGTGGCTCTATTTCTTTAATAGTGTATGGGTACAGTTTATTGGTCCGGCTTCTTAAAACGTAGGGAGTAAGGGACTTTCCACTAAGCCTAATTCTTCTAAATTGATGGAGAAAGGTGTATTTGATGTGCCCCCAGATTTGATGTAACACTTATGCTTTACACTTATGGCATCCTCCTCTATTACCTCTACATAGTTAGTTGGTGCAGATAGAGCATACTTTATTAACTTTTCCCTTTGTGTACTATCTTTTGGCAGTTTTAGTTGTACTCCAGTTATCTTCCCCCAACATGCATCGTTAAACACTAAACAACAACTGTTTTGTAATTGGCAACTTTCACCCACATCTTATGCAGAGGCACAGAATGGAGCATTTTGAAAGTACCGTTTGTTGTCTTCTATTAGACTTAAACAATCTCTTAAAGGTTCAAACCCTTTACCAAAACCTCTACAATAGTTATAGATTGCTGCCTCTAACCTTGCCATTCTCTCTAGCTAGTTTAGACGAGAACGTTTCTTTTAGTCTCGCATCTGGACAGTTTACAAAGTTTATTATATGGTTTCCTATACTTTTAATTACTCCAGAGCTTGTAATCTGGCATATAAATTTATTATATATTTTTACCCTGCTATTTACATTAAACCATGTTAAACAGTCTTTACTAACATTATCTACAATAACATTATGGGGGTCCATTCGCCCCCCTGGTAGCATTATTAAATATTCCAACCAAATCTAGTGTTATATCGAAATCCATAAGATAGTACATTTCTTTTTCCAGATCTTGCAGTATCTTTGGAAGATCTTCCAACAAATCCTTAATTTTAACATTTGCAAGCTCTATTTTATAGGGAATTGCTATAGGATCATCATACTTTTGTTTAATTTGGTCAATATCTTTCTTTATTATTTGTAACACACCCTCGCTTTGGGAGAATGGTAGTTTGGCCACAACACCATGTCGAGCTAAAGAGAACTTTTTAAATATTCCTCATAAGTAGCTATTAAACGAGCCACATATTTCCTTCTTAACTTTAAATTTATTCCGAACGTCCCCATCACAATCCGCAACATTGGTTATCTTAACTAACATTATGTTATCACAAAACGCATCCGTTATAGATGTTAAGTTATTTAATTTTGGTTCACCCTCGCAATAGTTTATATTACCTATGTCTGTAAGAAGGTTATTATTACGTAGATTTTCTAATAAAAACCATATACCGAATCTTTCGTTAGTAGGTTTAATACAATTCCCCAATAAATGGCTAACAGAGTACATTTCTTTTATACAAAAGTAGCGGAAACATGTAAACAGGACAGATTACACCATAGGCATATAGAGGTTGTAAATATATGGATATTGTATATAAACACAGGCGAGCGGTAAGTGTAACATGTAAGTGGACACCCACATGCAAATATGGAATACCCCCAAATTCGACTAAATAAGTTTATAGTCTCAATATAATTAACATATTAACTAACGGCGCCATCCCGCATTAGTACCCAAACTGTCGAAATTCTATAATTCTATTCTTAGTCCTTGTATTAGGTTTTGTACTATTAAACCCAACACCCCGTGCAGTAGAGTAATATATGTATTTAATACAGATACGCACATTCTACAAGACCCATACATCTGTTGTATAAGCAGCAGAATAGACGTCTCACCCATTGTGTTGTTGTAAAGTAAAACATAAATGTAAATTGTGCTGGATACAACCGGCCAGATATTAGACAGGAAATGTGTTGGAAGTGTATTGCCAAATAGTAAGACAAACACCACATAGTGCAGCATGTAATCAATCCATTACTATTTAGACAAAGGTCAGTATTGGTACAACATCCGATATATTAGCCAAACCCACAATCAAACTTGGAAAACAAACAGTAAAAGATAAATATTATAGTAACAGAAATAGTAAGAGTATAAGGACATAGTAATATTTAAAGTTTATAAAACAACACAAATGCAGAGACACAATAACACACTCCAACACATTTGGACACAGGCACAGATACTGGTTTACATCCATTTAACACAACTTTACACGTTCTGTCAACCGACACAAAAATAGTTTGTAAATTGTGTAAGAAATATATGTAATATAAACAAATTTAACACAATCATAACATTGTGGACAATGTTATGATTGTGTTAAATTTGTTTATATTACATATATTTCTTACACAATTTACAAACTATTTTTGTGTCGGTTGACAGAACGTGTAAAGTTGTGTTAAATGGATGTAAACCAGTATCTGTGCCTGTGTCCAAATGTGTTGGAGTGTGTTATTGTGTCTCTGCATTTGTGTTGTTTTATAAACTTTAAATATTACTATGTCCTTATACTCTTACTATTTCTGTTACTATAATATTTATCTTTTACTGTTTGTTTTCCAAGTTTGATTGTGGGTTTGGCTAATATATCGGATGTTGTACCAATACTGACCTTTGTCTAAATAGTAATGGATTGATTACATGCTGCACTATGTGGTGTTTGTCTTACTATTTGGCAATACACTTCCAACACATTTCCTGTCTAATATCTGGCCGGTTGTATCCAGCACAATTTACATTTATGTTTTACTTTACAACAACACAATGGGTGAGACGTCTATTCTGCTGCTTATACAACAGATGTATGGGTCTTGTAGAATGTGCGTATCTGTATTAAATACATATATTACTCTACTGCACGGGGTGTTGGGTTTAATAGTACAAAACCTAATACAAGGACTAAGAATAGAATTATAGAATTTCGACAGTTTGGGTACTAATGCGGGATGGCGCCGTTAGTTAATATGTTAATTATATTGAGACTATAAACTTATTTAGTCGAATTTGGGGGTATTCCATATTTGCATGTGGGTGTCCACTTACATGTTACACTTACCGCTCGCCTGTGTTTATATACAATATCCATATATTTACAACCTCTATATGCCTATGGTGTAATCTGTCCTGTTTACATGTTTCCGCTACTTTTGTATAAAAGAAATGTACTCTGTTAGCCATTTATTGGGGAATTGTATTAAACCTACTAACGAAAGATTCGGTATATGGTTTTTATTAGAAAATCTACGTAATAATAACCTTCTTACAGACATAGGTAATATAAACTATTGCGAGGGTGAACCAAAATTAAATAACTTAACATCTATAACGGATGCGTTTTGTGATAACATAATGTTAGTTAAGATAACCAATGTTGCGGATTGTGATGGGGACGTTCGGAATAAATTTAAAGTTAAGAAGGAAATATGTGGCTCGTTTAATAGCTACTTATGAGGAATATTTAAAAAGTTCTCTTTAGCTCGACATGGTGTTGTGGCCAAACTACCATTCTCCCAAAGCGAGGGTGTGTTACAAATAATAAAGAAAGATATTGACCAAATTAAACAAAAGTATGATGATCCTATAGCAATTCCCTATAAAATAGAGCTTGCAAATGTTAAAATTAAGGATTTGTTGGAAGATCTTCCAAAGATACTGCAAGATCTGGAAAAAGAAATGTACTATCTTATGGATTTCGATATAACACTAGATTTGGTTGGAATATTTAATAATGCTACCAGGGGGGCGAATGGACCCCCATAATGTTATTGTAGATAATGTTAGTAAAGACTGTTTAACATGGTTTAATGTAAATAGCAGGGTAAAAATATATAATAAATTTATATGCCAGATTACAAGCTCTGGAGTAATTAAAAGTATAGGAAACCATATAATAAACTTTGTAAACTGTCCAGATGCGAGACTAAAAGAAACGTTCTCGTCTAAACTAGCTAGAGAGAATGGCAAGGTTAGAGGCAGCAATCTATAACTATTGTAGAGGTTTTGGTAAAGGGTTTGAACCTTTAAGAGATTGTTTAAGTCTAATAGAAGACAACAAACGGTACTTTCAAAATGCTCCATTCTGTGCCTCTGCATAAGATGTGGGTGAAAGTTGCCAATTACAAAACAGTTGTTGTTTAGTGTTTAACGATGCATGTTGGGGGAAGATAACTGGAGTACAACTAAAACTGCCAAAAGATAGTACACAAAGGGAAAAGTTAATAAAGTATGCTCTATCTGCACCAACTAACTATGTAGAGGTAATAGAGGAGGATGCCATAAGTGTAAAGCATAAGTGTTACATCAAATCTGGGGGCACATCAAATACACCTTTCTCCATCAATTTAGAAGAATTAGGCTTAGTGGAAAGTCCCTTACTCCCTACGTTTTAAGAAGCCGGACCAATAAACTGTACCCATACACTATTAAAGAAATAGAGCCACTTTCCAAGCCTTTCTTAGAGAGGAAACTGGAATTAGAAGACATTGGAATATGTGGAAAATACTGTTGCAGAGGAATACAAAGCACAGTTGGCTAAAGAAAGGAGGGAAAGAGAGAATAAATTAAAAGATTACTTCCTGCGACGAGGATCTAGAGCATTATGTGTATGCGTTTGTAGTAAACAAGTTTGTGGGAGTGTTGGCAGAAAAGGACGGAGGGGTGTATACTATGTTAAAGGTGTCTGTAAAACTGTATTTATAGAGATAAATAAGAATAGGCAGGGCGTGTTGCCATACAGTGGTGATTTGGACATTATTTATCTACCTACCAACGAGCCACTTGCAACATTTTATGGCAATTCCAAAAATAGAAAGTTTCCGTAACAATGGACAAGAAGACATAGAGATGCAAGATATTAAAGGCAATGTTAAATTTAAAGAATGTAGTAGACTGGAGGATTTGGAATATGGTGCGCTATTAAACAAGTCCAACATAGGGGTAGAAAAAGATATATTGTACAGTTTGAAAATATTCGTAACCTTTATGTCTCCAACCACTGGCTGGAAAGGGAGCTAGAATGTGGGAAGTTTGATTTTAACTACAAAATTAAAATTAAGTTGGATAAAATAAAGACTACTCCAAACAAGCACAAAGAAAGATTAGTGTTTTGTGTTTAGTTGTTTTGGGTTTTAAAAATTTATTTTTTGTTATCGCATTGGCTTAAAACATATCCAAAATTTAGGCAGTTCTGACCATAATTGTGGATATATATTATTTATTATATTACAATGAGAGGAAGTTGAGAGGGTCACAACAATATTGGAAATGGGGCAAATATAACAGCTGGATGTATATAATAAGCTTGTGGCAAATATAATAAGCTTGCATTTATTTTTTTTTAATCCAACCGCAAAATATAGTTTTGTAAAAACACAAATACCAATGTTAGTTTTTAGGTTGCGGCAAAACAAACAACACATCAACTGTATTATAGGTGGAAATAATATTGTAATTTTAGATATAATGGTTGGGGGCTATAACATATCCAAAAATAAATCAGACAATAAATGCTTAGGACAATATCCAAAGTGTAGGCAAATCGGACAATAAACAGTCAGTTTTGGGATTACAGCAAAATAAACAAACAAAAAATACAATATACTGTATTGTAGGGGGTAATGGAGCGTGTGATAGTGTGGTCTTGTTACCTATATAAGAGCTATAACATATCCGAAAATAAATCAGACAGTAAATAAAGAAGTTTGAAATTGTTAGTATATTTTTCAAAATATTTTTTAAATTTGACCATTATAGTTAATTTGTCAAATGTGGATGGTACATATACACTAGCCTAGAATAATGACATATATAAATTTTAAACAAATCAGACCATAAATAAAGAAGTTGCCAATTGGCAGTATTTTTCCAAATTTTTTAAAATTTAACCGCAATATTAGTAAAATGTGGATGGTGCATATACACTAGCCTACAACAATAACATATCCAAATTTTAAACAAATCGGACAGTAAATAAAGAAGTTGGCAATTGGCAGTATTTTTCAAAAATATTTTTTAATTTGACTGTAATAGTAAATTTGGGAAATGTATGGCTAATTTATTAAAACACTTGCCTATAACAATAACATATCTAAATTTTAAACAAATCGGACAGTAAATAAAGAAGTTGGCAATTGGCAGTATTTTTCAAAAATATTTTTTAATTTGACCGTAATAGTGAATTTGGGATATGTAAGTGGAATTTATTAAAACACATGCCTAGGTCAATAGCATATCCAAATTTTAAATAAATCAGACAGTAAATAAAGAAGTTGGCAATTGGCAGTATTTTTCAAAAATATTTTTTAATTTGACCGTTATAGTGAATTTGGGAAATGTAAGTGGAATTTATTAAAACACTTGCCTAGGACAATAACATATCCAAATTGCAGACAAATCGGACAGTTAATAAAGAAGGTGGCAATTGGCAGTATTTTTCAAAAAATATTTTTTAATTTGACCGTTATAGTGAATTTGGGAAATGTAAGTGGAATTTATTAAAACACTTGCCTAGGACAATAACATATCCAAATTGCAGACAAATCGGACAGTTAATAAAGAAGGTGGCAATTGGCAGTATTTTTCAAAAAATATTTTTTAATTTGACCGTTATAGTGAATTTGGGAAATGTAAGTGTAATTTATTAAAACACTTGCCTACGACAATAACATATCCAAGTTTTAAACAAATCGGACAGTTAATAAAGAAGGTGGCAATTGGCAGTATTTTTCAAAAATATTTTTTAATTTGGCCGTAATAGTGAATTTGGGAAATGTAAGTGGAATTTATTAAAACACTTGCCTAGGACAATAACATATCCAAATTGCAGACAAATCGGACAGTTAATAAAGAAGGTGGCAATTGGCAGTATTTTTCAAAAATATTTTTTAATTTGACCGTTATAGTGAATTTGGGAAATGTAAGTGGAATTTATTAAAACACTTGCCTAGGACAATATCATATCCAAATTGAAGACAAATCGGACAGTTAATAAAGAAGTTGGCAATTGGCACTATAGTATTTTTCAAAAATAATTTTTAATTTGACTGTAATAGTGAATTTGGGAAATGTAAGTGTAATTTATTAAAAAACTTGCCTACGACAATAACATATCCAAGTTTTAAACAAATCAGACCATAAACACTAAAGATAGTTTTTTAGCCTGAATTTGAAAATTAATTTTAAAAAATATAGAGGAGGGATGGGGATTGGGAAAATATATTTAATATAGGCAAGGGTTGGACGTTAGTATAGGCTAACAAGGAAACTTGTGTAGGGCGGGAGCTGGCGTCGGTCCAAAAACGGCTCCCCATAAGAATAACATGGGAAAAAAACGCCGAATAGTATGCCTCCCCCTCATTTCACATCTACTATAAACATCTTTATTTATGGCTTTAACTGAAGCACATGGTTAGTTTTATGTTATTCAGGCCTATTTACAACAGCGTACTGTGCTTTAAACTCCTTCTATACCTATAGACCCTGGACCCTCACTGTCAGTGGCATCGGTTCTGTCACTTTCAAAATTATTCTCGCGGGGGTTAGTTACAATCCGCTGGGAATTAGTATCACGAACGCCTATTTGTTTTGAAAAATCATATTCTTGCATTTTGTTGCAGTGCCGCACACAGTTGATCCAATATTCTACAGAAACACGATTAAGGGCTTATTCTAATAAATTTCTCACATCTTTAATTTTACATGAGTTGTTTTTTCCTTCTACATCCCTTTTCACTTTTGCCCAAATAAGTTCAATAGGGTTATATTGGCAATGATAGGGAGGCAGCCGCACTACTTCATGCCCCATTTATAGAGATATTTTATCAAGCTCGTATTTCCTATATGCACTTCTGTGACACCTCACGATATTCAGTGTGTTGTGCGTCGTGAGAGATTTCTTTGCTGGTTAACTATTCTATAATGTCAGCTTTTTTGGTTTTAGAACTTAGGATTTCTTTTTTCAATTTAGAGTGGTAACTTGCGTCGTCCACAACAATGATGCACCCCTCATCTAAGCTTCTTAGCATAGCAACCAACCAATCCTTGAACACTATGTAGTTCATTTCTTGGTGGTAGTCTACTGAACCTTTTGATTGCAAACCCAGCTGGAACACGAAGACCCCCTTTACTTGATGAATGTTGCCATAGGTATTTTTTAGATTGATTCTGATTCACCCAGGTTTCGTCCAGGTACATTATGGGCCGCTGTACGGGTTCATTCCTGAATAAATGCATTTTAAGAATAAATTCAATTCTTTCCATAACAATGTCGTCTCTCTCCATTATAAATCTCCTTCCGTCATTGCACTTTTTAAAAGTAAATCCAGTTTTCTTTAAAATGTTCCATGTAGAGTCTCGTACTCCAATAAATCCAATTTTCTACCTCAAAACATCTTTTACTTTATCGCATGTCGCATATTCTCCGAGGTCATAAAATTCGAACACAGTGCGTCGCACAACATCTCTGTCAAAATCATCAAGGCCTGTAATCCACTTTTTATGAGGTTTCCTTTTTTTGAGACGATAAAGATGAGATGCCTGCATTTTTAATATTAGCAGGGTGTTTGTTTCCTTCCGAGGTGATTCTTTGTACACTTCGAACAGATTATGAGCACGCATCTGCTGTTGCTTTTTGTGTGTGAGAAAATACTTCTTGAATTGTAGCGTTGGGTTAACGATATCTTTTAGGTATTTGTATTCACTGAATTCCACTGTTGTAGTCTGTTTTGTAATATCCGGACTTTTTATTGTAATTTTAAACTACACTGTATAATTTCATGGCAATAATTCAAAACACCAAATTCATCAAATAGTAAACATAAACATTAATACTATTTTGACATTTGGTAACAAAGTGAGATCAGCTGGGTAGCGTATCAAGCTGAGATGCAGTAGTGGAGGAAGCAATTTAACTTCCCCTTAAACCGCCAAACTATTTCAGACAAATTTATAGTTGTTATGCTGGCTGCAAATTAAAACACATTACAAATATTAATCTGACTAGTACAATAAAATCTTCGTGTAGTTTCACCACATTACTTTCTTTGCCCTAACTAATAAACAACTACAGCTGGTAATTTTATAAATAATAACCTCCCATAAAATTAGCATTGGAACTTACAGGACCCGTGGGGTGAAGCCCTAAGATTGGATGTGTGAATTATCAGGTTTATGTTAATGTTATATGTAAGCTATGTTCATGCAAAACTTTAGCTTAATCGGTCTGTTTGTAAAGAAAATTTAAAAAAAGGTTTAGGGCTTTCCGATCTATTAGTCCAACTAACTTGGTCAATTGTTTGTGGACGCACACAATCTTATCGACATGCCATTCGGGTATATATATATATATTAAATTAAGTCGTTTGGTTAAAAAATCATCCTAACCCATTTTAAGGAAATAAAGCTATTTACCATCCAACTATATTATAAGATTTTAAATATAGAAAGCCCCTTTCCATAACTGCATTTGGTTACACGCTGTGTAAAACCCTATAAACAAGTTACTATTCTCCAGATGAATCATTAAGTTTGAAATTGGAACTGATTGTTTGACACGTATGATTAACAGGTACTTGTTTCTTTTGGAGAGTAATTATCTGCAATCAGCCTATTGTTGTGATCATCGAGCAGCTGCCGCTGATTAAGCCCACTATCACTGGAGGGTATATAAACCGGCTCTGGTTTAGCAAGCAGCACCTCTTCTCAAACGTCTGTGCAGTCTCTGGTAAGTTAAGAATTTGATCATTCGGAGTTGTATACTAGTGTGTAGGTAGACAATATGTGTTTCACAATATAATAATTGAACGGTAATTATAAATTTGTTTTCTCTCCTATAATTATTTTAAGATTTTATTTGGAATTTTAATCTCTTCAGAGTTACAAATTTGCTACAAACACCATAGCCTATTAGTAAAAATAAAAGTTTAGATTTTTGTACTTATAGTGCTTTCTAAATATAAATGCATTAAAGGGTCTTGAACTACACATTTCAGTTACAAATTCAAATGCGCTTTTTCATTATTAAAACAATAAACGAATTATGGCTAGTACAAATATAAAAAAATAACATATATCTGCAAATATAAGGATTTTACTGCTCAATTTAGACCCATATCATGAAATCGGTTCAACCCCATTGTTGCCATGCTCTTGGCAATTCACCATTATCACATACAAACCACTGTCAAAAGGCCGTGTCACACATGGCGAGTTTACTCGCCGCTATTAGTCGCCGCTACTTTAGTCGCCGCTACTACTCGCAGGCTAAAAAAACACTTCCAGTCCCACATGGCGAGTTTTAGCGGCTACTTCAGTTTGGTTGTGTGGAACTTTTGCTGAGGAAAATGTCATCTTTGGGATTAAGAAGGGAAGTTTTAAGACGTCTGTTGCGAATTTGCGTTGGTGATCTGTGCAATGAATTATTGTTAAAAATCAAGAACAAGAAGAAACGCAAGTCCGTCCGGCACTGAACATGACAAAGTAAATATTGTGTTATTGCATGGAAAAAATGTGGTAATAGATAGTTAAATTATCTTACCATACTAGAAGATGACTGTCTCCCAGAAACCACGCTGTTCCAAAATCCATCTGCAGCAGCAAACCAAGCCAACTTCGGCCTATAAACATCATTCGCCCCGGCACCACTCTTCTTAGATTTCTTTACTTTATTCAGTTCATTCCGATAGGCATCACGTAGATTTTTATTTTCCTTTTTAGCAAATCTTCCGTCACGCTAAGTCCGTTAAGTTCCAAATCATTCATTAATTCACTGAATGCCTGTTTTTTGGCGTCTCTTTTTAAATAATCTACAGACCTAATGTCCCACAAACACTCAAACTTTCTATAGACATTTAAAAATGAAACAATCTGGTCACTTGACCACTTTAAATTCTCGGTCATCTTAAATCAACAATAATAGTCTAAAGAAAACACTTCTATCACACACTCCAAAACAAATCTGACAACGACGATGCGGACTGGCGGCAGATTATCAGCTACTACCCCTGTCACACGTAGCGACTGCTGTAGGGTTTGCTCGCCGGCGAGTAGACCACGTGGTTTTCAAGGTCGGCTACTAGCGACTAGTCGCCCCAAAAGTTAAACATGTTCGACTTTCCTGGCGAGTGAATTTTTACTCGCCGGCGAGTGCTAGTCGCCGCTACTTACTATGTCACACACAGCGATTAGTAGCCGCTACTCTAGTCGCGGCGAGTAAAGTCGCCATGTGTGACACGGCCTTAACTTTTGGGGCGACTAGTCGCTAGTAGCCGACCTTGAAAACCACGTGGTCTACTCGCCGGCGAGCAAACCCTACAGCAGTCGCTACGTGTGACAGGGGTAGTAGCTGATAATCTGCCGTCAGTCCGCATCGTCGTTATCAGATTTGTTTTGGAGTGTGTGATAGAAGTGTTTTCTTTAGACTATTATTGTTGATTTAAGATGACCGAGAATTTAAAGAGGTCAAGTGACCAGATTGTTTCATTTTTAAATGTCTATAGAAAGTTTGAGTGTTTGTGTGGGACTAGGTCTGTAGATTATTTAAAAAGAGACGCCAAAACACAGGTATTCAGTGAATTAATGAATGAATTGGAACTTAACGGACTTAGCGTGACGGAAGATTTGCTAAAAAGGAAAATAAAAAATCTACGTGATGCCTATCGGAATGAACTGAATAAAGTAAAGAAATCTAAGAAGACTGGTGCCGGGGCGAATGATGTTTATAGGCCGAAGTTGGCTTGGTTTGCTGCTGCAGATGAATTTTGGAACAGCGTGGTTTCTGGGAGACAGTCATCTTCTAGTATGGTAGATAATTTAACTATCTATTACTACATTTTTTCCATGCAATAACACAATACTTACTTTGTCATGTTCAGTGCCGGACGGACTTGCGTTTCTTCTTGTTCTTGATTTTTAACAATAATTCATCGCACAGATCACTAACGCAAATTCGCAGCAGACGTCTTAAAGCTTCCCTTCTTAATCCCACAGATGACATTTTCCTCAGCAAAAGTTCCACACAACCAAACTGAAGTAGCCGCTACAACTCGCCATGTGGGACTGGAAGTGTTTTTTTAGCCTGCGAGTAGTAGCGGCGACTAAAGTAGCGGCGACTAATAGCGGCGAGTAAACTCGCCATGTGTGACACGGCCTTAACCTAGACAATCATTGCATCCCCGCGGTCAACACTGGATGTAGACACATACTCGGTTTGATGATGTAATAAATGTATACACTTCACTGATAGATTAGCTGTTTGTACTATCGTTGTGTCAGCATTTGAAATCATTCTAATACTTTAGAGAAACGTTAAACTAAGATATTAATAAAAAATCCCTGTCTAAAGAAACTTGAAACAAATGTAACAGAGAAGTATAGAGTAACGTAGTGTCAATATCCGTGTCAATGACAAGGAATTACAGAATGGGATTAGCTCACTTATCTATAGGAAATTCGTTAGTAAATAAAATAATATGACATTGCTAGAGAAAAGTTAAATTATTTTAGTTAATTTTCATCCCTAGCAGGCGCAAGAAACATGTCTTACTTCAAGGATTAATTTGGTTAAATTCAACTAACAAATCTTGTAATTATTACTTGTTATGGAAATAACTCATCACTATAATTGCGGCCAAATAAATTTCCAGTTGAGGGCTTGGTTTACCGGGCTATCAGCCAAGATCAGCCAACAGTAGACGTGCTGCATTGCCAAAACTCCACACCTGCTGATCGGAATCACATTCGAGTAATATTTTTCTATGACAAAATGGCAACAGTTCAGCCATGTTATTGGCTACAGCCCAACTGTCAATTTGTTTTACCGCTATTATAAGATCGTACTTGAAGTTGACTTGTCTTTGATTCAGAGTCGATCACGATGACGTCTTTCGCCCTTCTCGCTGTCCTGGGAGCCTGCGTCTTCAGCGCTCAGGCTTACACCAAGTGTGACCAAGCTACTCTGAAGGCTATCAAGGGGAACTTCAAAGACTTTGACCTTCTACCAGAGGTAAGGAGAAAAGTACTATAAGTAATTTTTTTAAGATAATTGATGTATGATGTACAAACAACTACAACAAAAGCATAATTTATTTTTGGGTTTGTTTGTAAATCTTATCCTTCCCATACAATACAAATTCAACTGGCCACCCTTTTTTAAACATTTCAATACTGATCTAAATTAAAATATTAAAATAAGTATTTTTAGTTGAATTTTTACAACTTAATATTATTAAAAATAAGGGCCCTATATTGTGGATTATTTAATAAAACACACACACACACAAATATAGCATTGCATTATATATTGCATTTTTTCAAGATATTATTAATATTTCAAATGTTCCAACAGTTAAATAAGTCACTACGAATAAATAATTAGTTTTTTCCACTACTGATTTTTTCACAACACGCCAATTTCTCAACCTAAACTGAACATTTTGAAATTTACAGTCCGTTTTATCAAAAGGAGAAGCAGTAATTGCTTATGTCACCACTTTCTACTTCCCTGGACTCGATATCAAGTGCGCCACAAACAAGATAGAAAAAAAGCTAGATTCTGGCAAACTGAACAAATACTACAGCCTCACCACCTATGACCTGTTTAAGTGAGTACCAAATTGCCTAAGTTTAGCTGTAAGGTGAAAGTTAGTTTGAGGGCTATGAGGTAATAGAATACATTATATTACGGTACGTCCAGAGTGCACGCCGATTCAGATACCGATTCAGTTTCAGATTTTCGGCGGCAGAAATGGTATATGTATTCTAACGGACGTGGCCATAGTGACCGCCGGAAGCCGAGTCCACGCGCAGGTACCTGCTTACCGGAATGAATTCTTCATTCTGGTTTCAGATTCAGTTTCAGATAGTGCTCATACGGCTCTGATATACCTTGCTACATCACCATGAGTGTGCAACAATTACACGATGTATTGTATGTGGGGCCTGTACATATCCATTGTCTAAGCTACGTTATATTTAATTACACTTTTACAGCTTTTCTAAAAGTAATTTCTTTTTGAGTTTCAGAAAAGCAATAGTTACATGATGTTTATTACTTTATTCTAATATACTTCATTATGTATCCTCTCCTTAGGTTATACCAGTTTTTTACCGTATAATGTTAAAATTTTTCCAAAATGTAGTTAAACGTTTGGGAATAACGTCATTCTACGATATTCAAAGAATTGTACTCTGTTATGAGCTGAGGGAAAAGATTATGCTATCAACAAATTAACCCTTACACTTAGACTATTAATATCATGAACACCTTTTTACACTGGTTGTAGTAACTTCACAACACTTTCTGACGCTATCCCTGCTTCCCTTCTTGCCGAATCGGCGACGTATTTCCTGCCTCCACTGTGGCCACCACAAAGATATCTGACTCAGATGAAACACGCGCCGAGAAACTGAATCGGAATCTAAATCGTCGTGCACTCTGGACGTGCTGTTGGGTTAGACGACGCGTGACGAGGTGATAAGCGTACAAAAAAAGAGAAAGTCTGGTGTGGATCTCTTACGAAACGTTCAGAAAGGTTTGACTACGGTAGATGAAGCAAATATCTTAGAATAATGCGGATAACGTACTTTCAACCAACACGTAGTTTAGACTTCCGCCGTCGAATAGCACCACTGTTCCGAAAATTCAGCCCTTTAATTATTTAAATTATGCCCTATCTTAACATTGAGACATATTGGAAAATTTACGTAGAAATACGTTTAAATTGAAACCTCTATCGTTAAAATCCGTCCAGCTGTTATCGAGTTATATCTGTTAAGATAAAAATCCTAGCGTATTAATATATAGGATTAACCAAAGTACGTCTAAATGCAAACTGTCACTTTTCATTTTTATTTACAGTAAAGCAAAAGAAGAGCAGGTAAATGTCAAACTGGAGAAAGATGATGTTGGATATTACACCAAAGATTCGGAAGGTAACAGTACAATAACTACATCTATGTATAATATTAATAATAACACAATTAATTAATGACTGGTATAATTCATCTAATATATTTAAAGTGCTAATTTTAGAAGGAATTTAATCAAATGGGAAATCCGCATGCCATATTTGAAGATGTTTTTGATAACTCCACTCCCCGCAACATAATCCATATAAAAATGCGCGTTAACATTCCTATATGTGTCAAAAAAATAGGAAATCACCAATCGTCCTTTTGGGCTTCACCCCATTGGCCATAAAAGATTCAATGTTTATGGTGAATGGCAGACGAGGATTTTATTTGGTCAGGTGATTATATAATACTAGTATAATACTAGCTTGTATGGGCTGTAGCCCCTAAAATTTGGTTTTAGTTTACTGCTTGCATGTTAAGGAAAATAAATCTTAATATGAATACACTGTGTTGAGTGTGAATGCAGAATAAATTATGTGAGTTTTAGAAGAATTGTCTTTAGTTTATTACATTGATGATCAGATTTGTTGGGTTTAATTATATTTGTTTGTTTATATTTTTAGCGAATTTCCCCTATAGGGAAGAAGCTATTACCGTAGGTCTCATGGTAAGACTTAAGCCCGAGACCATGATAACTTTTCATTTTGAGGTCCCCAGATGCCAAAAACACCATTCGTTCAAATTTATATATATATGGTGTGTGTGTGTGTGTGTGTGTGTGTGTGTGTGTGTGTGTGTGTGTGTGTGTGTGTGTGTGTGTGTGTGTGTGTGTGTGTGTGTGTGTGTGTGTGTGTAAGCATGATAACTCTTGTAAAAAAGGTCCGATCTTAATGAAATTTGGTAGAAATGTGTAAAGTACCATTTATTTACTAAACAAGTTCGAAAACCAGACGAATCGCACCATCCGAAGGGGGGTTTGGGGGGTTGTACCCCAAAAATGGGTTTTTGGGGTTTCCACATGTAATTTTTATTTCAATCAAATTTTAATTTTTACCATTGAATTCAGCATAAATATAAACAATTTGGTATTTTGGTCATTGCTCTACGTCAATTGGTTACCGAGATATTGAACGTGTTAAACATAGTACGTTGTCTAATGTTATTCTTATAAGGAAAAAGAAAAATTGTATATCTTGCTTATTTATGAACATAAACTGACTAAATTTGGTATATGGCTTCATCTGGTTGTGGTTTATTGCTGTTTGCACAAAAAACAATTTTTCGCCTATGGTTCCTGTAGCAGCAAACCTAGGTACTTGGTCCCCATGTTATTCTTATAGAAAATAATTAAAATGTTATATATCGCTTATTTATGAATGTATATGGATGAAACTTGGTATGTAACTTCACTAAGATGAGTTAAATTGATATTTGCATAAAACCCATTATTTTTTTCCTTGTTGCAGCAAACCTGCGGACTCATCTCCAATGTTATTCTTATGAAGAATAATTAATATTTTAAATATTGCTTGTTTGTGAATCTATTTCTCATGAATCCTGTTAAGTGTTTTAATGTGTTATATTATATATTCATTGGAAATTCGCTGAGTATGCAGGTTTGCTGCGACGGGGGCATTGTTTACATTCCCTAATCTTTATTAAAAACGAGTCCACTATGACTGGCTGTTCCATTAATATGTCTGACCATGACTATTGTTCGTTTACAAATGCTAAGTAACAACGAATGTACACGCAAGCACTGACAATCAAAGTCAATTAAAGATAATGATCAAATTTGATTGTAATGCAGATAAACAACTGAATGGTGTCTGGCAGACTGTGTCTAGTAATAAAAGAATTCAACTAAGTGTCAACACTAAAATTCCTAAAAAAGGCCCGTAAATCATCTTCTTCTAACACAGTTGAAATACAAAATATGTTTCAACCCCTCAATAAGACAAAAAAACATAGATCAATCTAATCCTGACCTATCGGATAAAAAGGAGGTTAAACCTCTACCGATATTTTTATTTGATATTACAAATATCAAATAAATGATCTCATCAATAGAACCTGTGATTTGAAAGAACGAGTACACATACAAACGCCTTAGTGAAAACAAAGTAAACATCTGTCCTATGACTCATACCAACTTTTAGTTAACAAACTGACTGAACTAAAAAGTTAATTTTCAAACTTATCAAGTCAAACAAGACGTTTATATTTGTTCTTAAAAATATGCATCTTTATACTTACTTGAATTAAATTGAATCGAAATCTAAGCTGTTATAAACCCGCACCACCTTCATTTAAAACAATTAAATTCTGTCAGTTTAAATTAATACCCCCGTAGCAGCAAACCTGCATACTCAGCGAATTTCCAATGCATATATATGTATCTTAATACCACATAAAGCCACATACCAAGTTTCATCAATTTACATTCATAAATAAACGATTTGTGACATTTTAATTATTCTCCATAAGAATAACATGGCGGCTGAGTATGCAGGTTTACTGAAGAAGGAAAACAAAAACTGGGGTTTTATAAAAATATCAATATAACTCATTTAGGTAAAGCCACGTACCAAATTTCATTAATTTATTTTCATAATTAAGGGAGATAACACGTTACTTATTCTCCATAAGAATAACATGGGGCTGAGTTCGCAGGTTTGCTGCTACGGGAGCCTTTGGCAAAAAATTATTTTTTTGAGCTAATATCAATGGTCCACAACCAGATGAAGCCGTATACCAAGTTTTGTCAGTATACGTTCATAAATAAGCGAGATATAAAATTTTTCTTTTCCTCCATAAGAATAACATTAGACAACGTACTGTGTTTAGCACTTTCAATATCTCGGTAACAAATTGACGTAGAGAAATGATCAAAATACCAAATTGTGTGTTTTTTAAATCTGAATCCAATGGTAAAAACTATAATTTGACTATTTCCAAAATTATATGTAAAAAAATCAAAAAAACCATTTTTGGGGTACAAAACCCCCCCAAAATACCCCTTCGGATAAAGCAATCTGGCTGGTTTTCGAACTTAAAGTCATAAATGTTGCTTTACACATGTATACCAAATTTCATCAAAATCGGATAATTTTTACGAGAGTTATCGTGCTCACGGACACACACACATATATATATATATATATATATATATATATATATATATACAGTTTCGAACGAATGGTGTTTTTGGGGTCTGGGGACCTCAAAACGAAAAGTTATCATGGTCCCGGGCCTAGGTCTTACCATACCGACTACGGTAATAGCTTCTTCCCTATAGGGGAAATTCGCTAAAACGATGAATACAAATTGAAAAATAAAGCACAGTTCAAACACAAAGATGAAATAATTTAGAGATGTTTAAATTAGTATAGGAAAGTTAAGTAATGGAAAACATTTGCAGTACAATTTTCAGATTGCATTTAAACTCATTTGCAGGTCGAAAAATCTACAACATTCCTTTCTATGAGAAAGATGGAGTGGTTGCTTGCTACACTTGCGCGGACAAAGGTAAGTTTTTTGTGTTCTTGTAAAAAATGCAAGGTCACATCTAACGTATTCATTCTAACTACTTTGGTCGGGTAGACTTAACAAAGAAAAGCAAGTTTTCAAAATATTTAAATTTTGTGTGCGTGTTACTCAGTATGCCAGAGTCTTTAAATACCACCAATGAATGGGCATCATGTACCTTTAAATAGATTTAAAAACAAAACAAAGGATGACGCAATTTAGCCGTTTAAATGCATGTAAGGAATGCGTGTACCTTGTGAAAACTATCGAACATTAGACAGTGCTTCTTACTCAGTCTGTGTCTGTAGCTTTATACAAAATCGGGAGTACGATACAGAATAAATCGATTTAATTTATAAAATATATACCTGTAAAAGGCAACACCCTCACTCACTTACTCACTCAACACATATTACTCCCACTTCCCATTTACCTAGAGAGTTGAAATTTTGTACACTGATTATTTAGGAGGAAAAACCAAATGGTTTTCATCCTGATCTGACCTTACGGCACCGCCAGAGCCCCAACAAATTTCCCATTGCCACAGTGCAAGCTTTGAACCTGTAAGCCGACCTGCCAAAACCTGCCGATGAGCGTTTAATGACTTTGAATTTTTTTCTCCCATAAGGGGTCATGTTACATTTTTGTGAAAGACCTTTCATAAGTCTGCCAGTTAAAATTGCTTTAATTATTAATTGTTCTATTATTTAGTTGAAGGTTTTCGATATAGATAAAGGCTCACATGTTATTTTACAATATAACCGTCTCCTCTGTGACAAAAATACAAAATTTTTCATTGTTCGGGATTGGATTACTCAACCTTACCAGTGTATCCGTCGGATTTCGACAGGCACCCTCTAGTAAATGAATACAACTTGGTATGAGGCTTTACCAAGTGGTTTTTATAAATCATTGAAGGGGCGATGAAGGCTGCGGGTAACAGCTAGTAATATGTAAATCCTCTAAATAAATAAAATAACTTACTGTTTTTTGTTCAGCGAATTTTGACCCCTAAAACTATTATTTTCTATACATTTTTGGTAACAATGAAAAGATCTTACTCTTTAGATGTGCCTTTTGGGGGTTTGTAAAGCCTCTACCTTTAGGGCTTCGACCCATGGACTTTCAAAGTTCCAATGTTGGTCTTATGACGTTATATTTGATTTAGTTAGTCAGCTGCTTGCATTGTAAATAAACTTTTAACAAATATGGCTCTATGCCAGATATCCGTTCGTAGAACGGGACATCAGAATGTTTTTTTTAATTGAAATATATATCAATTATTTATCATTGTCAAAATAAAAATAATTTTAATATTGGGTTTGGGTTTTACAAAATTATCTTTCTTTTAAATCCCTATGCCTATATATAAATTGAACACAAATTATTTCCTTTATTATCAACCAATGCAAATTGTTGTTACTCCTTAGCTTTAAGGTATTCTGTAAAAGCTGCATATTATATCGTGTGAATTATTGTCTATGAAGATAATGTAGTAATACGAGGAAAACGGTGTTGTGCACAACCAATAAGTGTAGACATATTTTTGAATTTTCTCTTGCCTCCATGAAAACAATTTCATGGAGATTTTGATCAAACAATTTTTGTGAATACATAAACTAATAGCTGTGTGTGGTTACACTTTGTTTTAAGGTTCAATTCTGACATATTTTGTTTTAGTGAAGTTGATTCTAGACAAGTGCTATTTATCTAGAGCCAATTTTCTATAGCCTTTCTCGGGGTAAATAAATTAAGAGTATATCATGAATCGAAACAATAAGATCTGGGTTGTTTTTGTGATTCGACTTTGTCAAGATACCTCCTGGTCCCAACAGTTTTGTTAACAGAAAGAGCATATTGATTATTGAAAATAGCTCATAATATTCGCTACCTAGATATAAATGTGCATTTGGTTATTAAGACCGGTATACACGTGAGAGTTTTTGAATGCCTACACCACACACACACTGACGGACAACGAACCTTTGAATCTGCTACTATTTGATTCCCTCACTTCATTCCCTCAACACAACTCTCTGACAGTAAAGAATTCTCACGTGTATACCGGTGTGTACTTTAGACTTACATTTTTCAGCTATGTTAAGTATTGATAAGTTAATACAAAAACAGACGTATGCTTCCTTTGCCAGTATATTAATTTAATATAATTCATATTACCTAACAGACTCAAAGAAAAAATTGGATGACTCCGTTAAGGACGCCGCAATCAAGGTTTATACTCCAGTCGAGGGCAAGTCCGCTGAAAAACTAAAAGAAGCAGTCGCAAAAGCAAAATCAGCCGTTGAAGACGCCAAAAAAAGTGGAGAGAAGTACGGTTTCAAATGGGACCCAGCTTATGGAGGTCCAGAAAAGTGTGGGGAGGCTTTAAAAGGAAAGAAAATCTGAGCTAATAATTTGAAATAAGTAATAATAAACATCTTGGCTAAAACATATTGTTTAATTTTATTACAAGATGCATTCATTACCTACATAAACATAAGCAGGGCCAGGAACTTTTGATAATACGATAAGGCTAAAACCCATCTACCACGTATACTTAAAATATCCACGACGATACAGCAAATCTTCGTAATCAGTGAATTTAAAATTCAACTCTATACAACTAATTATCATAAAGCCAGTTCCAAATTGTATAAAATAATATTCATTAATAACTGAGATTTAACATTTTATAAATTCTCCACAAGAATACGATTATACTGAATACTCAGGTTTGCTGCAACAGGGAACCCCGAAAAGGTGATTTTGTACAAACAACGGCTCACATCCAAAGAAGCTATCCCAAATAGCCATTTAACAATTTGAACAGCTTGTTCCAACCTTTTCCGTGAAATAGTACAAGCTTGTCATTGCATAACCTAAGTGAGTCCCTATACCCAACAACAAAATTCATTAATGGTTTTGACAGATTTAAGACCGCTGTGCGCAAAAGCGTCACTTTTGGTCCTAGTGGATGAAATATATTTTAGACATCATTATAGAACTCTAATTTAAACTTTTTTATCATAAATACGTTTCATCCTATCTGGTAGTGAATTAAATATGTTTAGACTCATGTAGTAAGGAGAAATAATAAAACCGAAAAGCCTCTCTGACTTGCAGACCCCTCCTTATGACCCTATTGGTAGACGTAAAGAAAATGGATAAAAGTATATTTAATTGGTTCAAAATTACCGTCCAGTTGTTGTATCTATGGACATGCCAATTATGAACAACTATGGACTGAGTAAATTATATCTCTTTTTGATTATGAGACCGGAAGGCGAAGACAAGTAGCATTTCTTAGAAACATCCTTAAAATCAATCACAGTTGGCATCAACACGAATAATAATATTGTTCTCTTTTTATCCTCCACTCAGTTAAACCATTGACAATAAATACCGAAGTAGATATAGTCAATGGTTAAAATTATGAGGACCGAACTACCATGAGCTTAGTTTCTGTATTTGATTCGAGGGGCAACATAGAACTTAATGGATACACCTGGAACGCTCGTGCTGTATTTAATAAACGGAATCAGGAAACTGACACACACTTTCTCCATTTTAGCCCAACTTTAATAAATAAATTACTTTTTATTTACTATGTTTATGTGTTGTTGAAGGGACGGATTCAGAGATCCAAAGATTCAAAGATCCTCACACGTCAACCGAAGCTTATTGTGTGTCCCTAGTACGTTAGTTCGGCAAACCAATGCCCGTACCCTTTACGAGATCCAGGAGTTTTTTACCAATACTAACGTCCCTGTCATCACCTGGTTGCTTACAACCAAACAGAGCCCTTCTCCTTGCCCCGAGTCTCTCGCAGTCCAGTATGATGTGCCTGGCAGTCTCTTCAGACTGATTGCAAAGCCTACACACCTGACTTTCATTTCTGAGTCCAAGAGTGTGGAGATGTTTCCTGAAATGGCCGTGTCCAGTTATCAAAGCAATCAACTGCTTAACCCGACCTCTGCCCAACCTCACCAACCAGTTAGTGAAGTAAGAGCTAGTATCTGCTAGCAGCCTTTTGCCAAGTGGTTGACCAGTGTAACCTTGCCATTGCTGGCGATGTAAGTCCCTGGACCATTTGTTTATTGTGTGAAAAGCAGTTGCTTTGCTTATGCCACAGCTTGGCTCTGGACCAAAGAATGACATACCGGAACCTCTTTTAGCAAGCTTATCTGCACACTCATTGCCACCTATGCCTACATGGCCAGGTACCCAACCAAGATGCACCGAGTTGCGTGTTGCGAGTTTGCTGAGTGTGTTGTAATATTCCCACACCAGTTTTGACTTGATTTCGTTGGAGTCAAGAGCCTTGAGGGCAGCCTGACAATCTGACAAGATAACTATATGCTTGTCGCAATAGCGTCTGGCAATGCCTAAATTGGCAGAAACCATGATGCCACAAATTTCTGCTTGAAAAATAGTACAGTGTTGTCCCAGACTTGCACAGAGTTCTGTTCTAGGTGATTCACTGTAAACCCCGTAGCCAGACTTTCCTTCAATGAGAGAGCCGTCCGTGTACTAGACAAGGCTGCCCTTCCTGTAATAGGGCCCTTCCTCAGATTTCCACTCTTCTCTGGAGCAGAATCCAACAGAAAAAGGTTTAGTGAAAACCATCTCCATACTCATGACATCTGATGTCACATCAAGCAAAAGGCTTTGAGCAACAGCTTTGGTGATGGTGCAATGGCCTGTTCCAGACAGGCCTTCCCTCCATTGGCCTGCGAATTTTAACCAGTAGGCTGATTTCCGTGCTTCTGCCTTGATGAAGATATCCAAAGGCAGTAATCCTAGAGCAACTTCGAGAGCTGCTGACGGGCTGCTCCTGAAAGCTCCAGTGACTAGAAGTGTGCCCAACCTTTGTAAACTTGTGAGTTTGGCTATGGCTGTAGTCTGGTTCACCTTTGTCCACCAGACAAGTGATCCATATGTGACTTGAGGCCTTATTACTGCCTTGTACAGCCACAGCGCTATGTGAGGCTTGATCCCCCACGTGGAGCCTACAAATCTCCTGGACGTCATGAGCGCCCATTTCGCCTTATGCAGTGTATTATTCAAATGATCATTCCAAGTCAGCTTAGAATCAATTGTCAGCCCTAGGTCAGTCTGTACCTGATACTTCAAGCCGTGTTGGTCCAAGTCTCAGCCTGGAAAGAGACTCCAGGTTCTTTTTCCTTATGAACGGAACAACTACTGTCTTTGAGGGGTTTATGCTTAGATTTACTAAATAATGTTATGTGTTTTTAGATGTATTTTAAGTATAATTTAAAACAATTTATGTCTATTTCCATTATAATTCGAGTCTGGTTACCGAATATTTTATACAGTCATTTTAAAAGTAGTACAAATTGGGGAAAATAATATTGTTAGTAACCATAATTGTGTAAAGGTTTTTGGAGCAATTTCTAAAGCGCGGAGCGCCTTTTTATGTTAAGGGGTACAAGTGAACAGGGAATGAGATCCATAAGCTGAATGAAGATTCCCTACTATGTCCCGATAAACATCACAGCCTTTATAACTCGCAGGGTGGCTCCCTTGCTTAAGTGCGCATTTCGTTGGTATTTCAATTGACTTTGTGCATAATTTTGTGTCATGTTGCTGACCACATTTAACACAGCGAGATTGATGCCAAAAATACGATTTAGTGTGACCATAGTTTTGGAATTTCTTACATTGATTAATTTCGGTGCTTTTGAAGGGGGTTCAAAAGAAACTTTGGCATTTAATAGATTCTCCAAATTGAGGATATCTTTGTTGTTTGAGTTAGGCTCGAGATCAATAAAAAACATTGACATTGGATCTTTTGTTTTGTATTGTTTGGCGTTGGTTACGTTACGGACCTTGAAACCGTGGTCTTTAATAGCGGTTTTGATGTCTACAACGTCTGTTGAGAAGTGCATATGTTTTAAAACAGCGCGATACGCTTTATCTTGTTTTAGCTGGTAGGTGTGAAAGTTTATTTTCAGTTCAGTAAATTTATGAACTAATTTACGGTAGGCGTCAATAGTGTTTAGCTTTATTTTATTCTGGTTGAGGCATTTGTATGTGTATCCTGGTTCAAAACAACAGATTCAACCGTGGTTATCATGTTTTAGCGAATTTCCCCTATAGGGAAGAAGCTATATATATATATAGCTTCCCCCCCCCCAAAAAAAACACAAATTTTTGGGGGGTTTTGTTTTATATATATATATATATATATATATATAGTAAAACCTCCCAAAAATACCCCTTCTGCTCACGGACACACACACATGTGTATATATATATATATATATATATATATATATATATATATATATATATATATATTGGTTTTGTACCCCAAAAATGGTTTTTTGGATTTTTTATATATAATTTTGGAAACAGTCAAATTTTAGTTTTTACCATTGTATTCAGCTAAAAAAAACACACAATTTGGTATTTTGATCATTCCTCTACGTCAATTGGTTACCGAGATATTGAAAGTGCTAAACACAGTACGTTGTCTAATGTTATTCTTATGGAGTAAAAGAAAAATTTTATATCTCGCTTATTTATGAACGTACACTGATGAAACTTGGTATACGGCTTCATCTAGTTGTGGTGCATTGGTATTTGCTCAAAAAAGGTTTTGCCACAGGCTCTTGTAGCAGCAAACCTGCGTACTTAGCCCCATGTTATTCTTATGGATAATAATTAAATGCTATGTCTCCCTTAATTATGAACATAAATGAATAAAAACTGGTGTGTGACTTCACCTAGTTGAGTTATATTGATATTAATATAAAACTCCATTTTTTGTGTTCCTTGATGCAGCAAACCTGCGTACTCAGCTCCAATGTTATTCTTATGGGGAATAATTAAAATTGTATATATTGCTTATTTTTGAATATATTTTTATGAAACTTGGTTAGTGACTTTATGTAGTATGAAGACATATCTCCATTGGAAATTCGCTGAGTATGCAGGTTTGCTGCGACGGGGGTATTTTTACGTTTACAACGTCCGTTTTTTTAGAGTGTTGGTCACTGTTAGAATTTGAACCTCGCTTGTGGGAAGTTTGTCACTCGCCAACATTATCATTTTGACTGAGCTCTTGAGTTTCCAAACTAGGAACTACATCAACATTTATTTTACTATAATTATGTTCATCAACAAAGTTGTGGTTAATGACAGTGTCACAATTATTGGGCGTCTGATTTGAAGCCATGTCAAATGTCAAAAATAAACAAAACAAATGAATGGGACGATTAGCAAAGTAGGGTAAAGGAAACACAAAAGCAGAGGTGCCCATCCCCCCAAAGGCAATAATAGCGCGATTACCCAACTAAATAAAACAGGCAACTTGGTTCTTACTGACCAGGGGGGGGCTCAAATTGAATCATTTCCCATAAAATTATGTAAAAGTACTAAAATTACGTTAACTAGGGATTAATTATAAATGCACCTTCTGTGAACATTTATTTTTGTTTCTAAAAATCTTCTACTTATATAAAGCTAGACGGGTTCACTCACTCACTCAGTGACATAAACTATGAGGCACTTCCCGTAATCGAACTCCCCTCGACCCCATACTTGAATGAAAGCTCTTGACGAGAAACTCCCAGACTAATTACCAAAAGTTAACATTTTTCAGTTTTTGGGGCATTTTTGGGGCGGGGAAAATTCCACTTTTTCAATGTTTCTACTTTGAGCGCGTTTTGTACGGAAACGGTAAGAGATGGCAAAAAATGTTAAATACAAAAGTTGTGGAAAATTTAATTTCCAACAAACGATTTTTCGTCAGATTTAAGATCCGATCATCCGTTTAGCCGCTATTCATCGGAGAAGAAATAATTTTGAGTATTTTGGCCCATTTAAATGTGTACAGTTTTGGAAAGCCGTTTAATGAAAGCACACTATCTTTGGCTAATACCACATGTTTGTATCAGCTGATTCTAAAAAAACCACTCGTGTAGGCGATACTAATTTGCTCACATGAGGTTTATATAAATCAGCTGTTACAAAACAAAGTGAGAACATTGTCGCCTACACGGGAGGTTCATATCGCAAATATCATTGTTCGTGTGTCGTTTGTTTCGATATTGGAAAATGTAATCAACCGATTGTTTGTTCCATCGAATGAATTTAGCCCGGTAGCCCAGCGGATATGACATAAGATGATTCAAGATCATGTGGTCACGGGTTTGAATCCTACTTTTTATGCTTACTTCTTAAGGTCTGCAATTTCAGTTTGATTTGACTTTATTTTGTTTTTACACATTCATTTATTTGTAATTATGTTGCACAACGAACAGCCACCATACAGCGCTCGGCGGAGTTAGGTTAGGTTAGGTTACTATAACTTTGTCATGAACTGAAGTCTAAATTGTTGTTATTTTTTACACGTAAATCCATTTGTAGAACTCCAATTTAACATTGTAACGACAACTTTTTATTTATATCTGATTGACTTTGATTGAGTAGGCACTCTATTTTTTGCATTTATACACCTCGAAACAACCATCGTAGTTGGGAGTTCATTTGATAAAACGAACAAGCAGCCGGTTGATAAAATTGTTCGATATCGAACCAATATGGGACCGCCTGTTTAGGTGTTAATGTGCTCACCAAAGATCATTGTTGTGTAGTTTTTCTTTGGTTAATGAACGACAATAGTTGATTTTTATTTAAACTTGAGTTGACTGAGGAATGCAAGTGAGCGAAGCGAACTCCAAAAGGGGGTTTGGGGGCGAAGCCCCCAACGGAGATAAGCCTAGTATTCTATAAATAGGCTATTTTATGAATGGTCTTATATGTGTAAATGAATATGTTAACTAAATATAACTCTTGCCAATGGCTGTAATTATTTCAACAGGACTTATTTTTTATAAATTTGTTAATAATGACTACGATTTTTTTAATTGCCTTGTTATTTAGCCAACGGCAATAGGGTTTTGTTAAACACCAATGTTTTGTTAAAAAATGTGGGGGGAAATGATTCCCTAATTTAAAACTAAAATCCCTTTTCTATTTCCCCTATTTCACAAATTTCACTGGGACCATAGTGGAGGTTAACTTTCCTCACAGCAAATTAAAATTGTCCCTTTCAACCCATAATTTTATGTAATGAAGAACCTAAAAGATAGGAACTAGCACGTTGTTTTTAAACATATAGTTTGCTCAATTACAATCAGGGAGATTATGACGTTCGTCAGAGGCAAACATAACGTCATAATTAACCTATATTTAAAACTGATTGAATAGAAACATAAAGTGTTTGAGAACAACAATCTAAATATAAATACAACATATTCAAATTGAAAAACCATAATACCACCTAAACGCTTGATGAAATGGAAGACTATTATTAGAGGGTGTTTAAGACAAAACGTTATCATACCTACAGGTTTCAAGGTCAGAAATATTTAGCATTTGTACAAAATATGAAACATTTTATCAATGGAGTTTGTTTTACTTCTATAAATAAGTAATGTAAAATATTTTCCCTTACCTTTTCAGATTTTGTGGGGGGAATATATATCCTACCCAGTTACGCCTCCGATTCCAGGAACTATTTTAAATATAACCTTCATTTGATTGCAATGCCTTAAAATGTGAGTGTTGGCTACTACAACAAATAAATTATGCAGGGAAGTAAATGTAAGATTTAGGAAAACGTAATAATCATGTTAGGAAATATGAAACTGCTATTGTCATGCGTGAAACAATTCAGAGATCCACCTGCAAAATGAATATTACTATACGCATTACGCAATGATGAACGACAATGTGTGAACAAAGAGAGACCTAACCAAAACCAAACGTTGGTGTTCAAATAAATCAACACTATAATATACTGTTTGGTTATCCAGATAAAAGTAGTTTGTCACCTTTTGAAAAAACCCAGACTTTCCAATTTAAAATAAGGTATTTTACAAATTTCCTCCCAAAACTCGAATTTCCCCGCTAAAATCGAAAAATCCCCCCCCCCCCAAAATAAAATTGTGTAGCGCAATCCGCGCTATCATCCCCCCTGTGGGCACCCCTGAACAAAAGTATTATATCATAAAATTTATGAAAACGTTTATCAAAAATACAATAAAACTATAGTTCAAACCTAGTAATATTAGTCCTTTTACCATGGAATAAAACAGTTCACAGGAAATTATCACGTTTTTAAGAAATATCGACTCACTAAAAAGAAATACATCTTCACTGCACGATATCACAGCTGGAACTATTAGAGGTAAACATTGATAATTATATTTAATGTACTTTACATTGACGTAGCCAGAAACCAAGTGGCGTACATGTGTGCCACACTACATAGTTTCAGAGCTTTACCATACACCGTTATGAAATAAATTCACAAAGAGTTAGGTGAAGACACAGGCACACATTTGTGCCGCCTGTCTATGGTGACAAACCGTGCGGCACAAATATGTGCCGGTTGATTTAAGGGAATTTGTTTGTATTGCGCGAGGAATTGAAAACTAACTGATTGACCTTTCCCTAGGAAAGCTCGGCTCCCCAGGTACTAATTAAACTATATGAGTGTATAATTTAGAGAGTTCACTGATTGATTATAAATATGTGTTACGAGACTTTTTTACTTTGTTCGATTTTTCCTGGAGATGGGTCATGTCTATAACTTATTTTTATCCCAGAAATTTAGTTTTTTACAACACAAGTAGTTGAAGGACACATTCATTTTTTGGAAGGAAGTCGTTGGAGCCGTTTTTTTATCAGAGTTGCAAGCAAACCTTACTCATATTAGAGTGTAGGATAGGATTGAGTAAAAATAAGTCTGTGTTTGTATTGATTGACTATAACATAATCTTATTTTTAGACACAGAGAGTGTATACGAAACATGGACAATGATTCTGGATTTTAGTATGTTTGAAGATCTGCATACAGATGGCCAGGGCTGGATTTAGGATCTGTAGGCCCTAGCCTACTCCTAAATGCAAGTGCGGGCCCTTACCGGCCAGACCAACCTTTCCTATTTAATGTGTATATGTATATTCTATGCTTATATCAGGCCCTACAGATGGCGTTGTGTAATTACTTAAAGTCCAAATTCCGTATTGCTAATTAGTGTATATTATCGTCGTCATAGCAAAGTATTATCCAGTGATTTTCATTATAGTGCATAAACCGAACTCCTTTCGTCAGTCCAAGGATCATAATTTCTCCATAAAAAAATGTCAACCTTTAAAGCCAGTGAGGCAGGGCTCTAAGATCAGGGTTAAACAAATTAACAAAATTTCTTTTTATAACTGAACATTGTCTAAAATTACAAAAACAGACGTAAATATTAACGTATAGCAACTTTGCCGGTGGGTGGAGGTATATGGTTGAGGGGAGCGGCGTCCTCGACATGGGGAAACAAAACAAATCCAAAGAATAATTATTATACACTAAAATTAGACGTCTGGGAGTGACAGAAAAGGCAGAGCCCTGAAGTAAGAACAAAGATTTATTCACAATATTTTGGTCCCCAACAACATAGTATAGTTTGGGAGCAGTTTTGAGAAGCCGCTTTCTAAAACACTTGAAAACACACTCGAGCTACTGCTTCATTAGTATAGATAATAACAATCATTATAATCATCATATTATTAAAACATAAGGTGACTGTTGTGAGCAGGCTAAACTACTATGTCTTAAATCATGGTTTTTGTGTTATTTGAAAGCCCTTAACGTCTAGATGTACCTTCGGGGGATTTGAAAAGTATACACTTTCAGGGCTCTGCCCCCTGGGCTTTCAATGTTCCAATGTTAATATTATGAAAGAATAGAAAAAAATTTAATCGAACATTTAACAACAGCTCTGTTGATACAAACAAAACACAATACAGAAGAAATTAGAGATATTTCAAGCTAACTCTTGGAATGGTACCACGACATACCCTGAAAAAAAACCTATATCATGGGATATGAGCTGGCTTATCAGGAAAGAAAAATATTTGCACAATTTCGAGCAACTGTATTCGCTCGTCACCTTATTAAAGAAATATGGTGATTGTTGTGAGCAAGCTCCCGGCAAAATTACTATGTCTGAAGTCAAAGTTTATGTGTTATTTTAAAGCCCATAAAGTCTATATGTCCCTTTTGTGGGTTTGGAATATATCCACCTTTGTGGGTTTGGAAAACTCTGCCCCCTGGGTTTTTCAAAGATCCAATAATCTTAATCTCATGGGAGAATAGAAACCAATGTAATTGAGAATTATTTAGCAGTAGCTGTTGATAATATTATGATGAAGTTTGATATGTCGGAAGTATAAACCACAGTATCTCTAGGCTTTTTGAATTATTTTGAACGTTTGATTTTGACGCGAAATTCTCCCCCAAAAACCGGTAAAAACAAAACATACCCCTGTCGCAGCAAACCGTTGCATGCATATATGTTTCTCACTACCACATAAAGCCACTTATCATAATTTAAACACCAAAATTATTGTTTTGTGGAGCTGAACTGATTAGTAAAAGCAAATGTGAAGTTTACATTAAAATAAACTGAGGAAAAGCCAAAAACCTTTTTCCCATAAAATTAACATGGGAGATTTTATGAGGGGGTTTCTTTGGATTTTCTCCACAACCACTTAACCTAGGTTAATAATTCAAAATACCTATTATTATTTTTTTAAGCTCTATGACATGGTCAAAACCAAAATTAAGTTGAAAAAATTTAGTGTAAAATATTAAAAAAAACTGATTTTTGGAAAATTTAAAACCTCCATAAACCCCTCCTCCCATGGTCAGATTTTTCTGGTTTTCGAATTTAAAGTCATGAATGTCACTTTAAACATTTGAGCGAAATTTCATTGAAATCGGTTGGTTTTTACTCAAGTTATCTCATTCACGGACACACACACACACACACACACACACACACACACACACACACACACACACACACACACACACACACACACACACACACACACACGCGCGCGCGCGCGCGCACACACACACGCGCACACACGCACACACACGCGCACACACACACACACACACACACACACACACACACACACACACACACACACACGACACTGCCCTCTGTACAGCTCGCTGTACTTATTACATGGACTGTTTCCATTTATTTAAAAACTAGTACCAGAGCGAAAATAGTTCCCAGTCACTGAATTTGTTGTCACCCTGCGCTTACCCCATGATAATATTAAAACTAAATATGTTTTTCTAAAATCTTTTTTTCAGTTTTAATTTTAATTTAATTTAAAAGAATGCTTTTGAAGCATTATAAAGACATAAAATACGTTAATCATTAAATTTTTAGCTAGCTAAACATATTTAATTTAAATCTCAACTCAAATTTAATATTACAAATTCTATTTAAGGGTAATTCACAAAAAGAGAGCTTTCAAAGTAGCGTTAGCCGATGTGTTTAACAGCTGTTTTTGCAAAGTGGTTGTTTTGTTGAAAGCGTTCAATGAGTTTAAAACTTCGCCACGAATGTTTACTCGCACCATCAAAGGCTTCATTAAATTAATACTGAAACGATTGTTTTCGATTATCGGGTTCGTTTCTACCTGCATTAAATTTTCGCTCATACTGCACCAATTTAAATTCCTCAAAATATTTTATATATTACTTTTAGATCCCAGCATGGGAACAAGGGAAAAGGCGATTAAATATGAAACGATTAAAAAACTAGTGGCTTAAAGTGGCCATAGCCCCTAATATTGCTCCAATACTCTACCACATCTGAGTTTTTTTACTACTTTCATGCTGAGGTAAATAAAATACACCCGTCACAGCAAACCTGCGTACTCAGCGAATTTCCAATGCATGAGATATGTCTTAATACCACATTGAGCCGCATACCAAGTTTCATAAAAATAAATTCACAAAAAAGCAATATATACAATTTTAATTATTCTCTAAAAGAATAACATTGGGAATGAGTACGTAGGTTTGCTCAACAAGGAACACAACAAATTGGTTTTCATGCAAATATAAATCGAATTCAACTAGATGAAGACACATACCAAGTTTCATCAATATTCATTAATAAATAAGCTTCATATAATATTTTAATTATTCTCAGTAAGAATTACATGGGGGCTGAGTAAAGGAACGCAAAATATGGGTTTTCATGCAAATATCAATATAACTCAACTAGGTGAAGCTACCAACCAAGTTTCATCAATATACATTCATAAATAAGCGATATATACCCTTTTGATTATTCCCCAAAAGAATAACATGGGGGATGAATATGCAGGTTTGCTGCAACAAGGACCAGAAAAATGAGTTTTTATGCAGATATCAATATAACTCAACAAGGTGAAGCCAGATACTAAGTTTTATTAATTTATGTTCATAATTAAGGGAGACATTACATTTTACTTACTCTTCATAAGAATAACATGGGGGCTGAGTACGTATGTTTGCAGCTACCGGAATTATCGGTAAAATTGATTTTTTGTGGAAATAACAATAGAACACAACCAGATGAAGCCGTATACCAAATTTCGTTAGTATACGTTCATAAATAAGGAAGATATAATGTTTTCCTTATTCTCCATAAGAATAGCATTGGACAACGTGCTGTGTTTAGCACTTTCAATATCTCTGTAACCAATTGACGTAGAAAAATTATCAAAACACCAGATTGTGTGTTTTATAAAGCTGAAGTCAATGGAGAGAACTAAAATTTTACTTTTTAAATTATTACATTTAAAAACTTCAAAAAATCCATTTTTGGGGTACAAAACCCCCCAAAATACCCCTTTGGATGGAGCGTCCTGGCTGGTTTTCGAACTTAAAGTCATAAATGTTGCTTTACACATTTGTACCAAATTTCATCAAAATCAGACCATTTTTACGAGAGTTATTACACCCACGGACACACATATTTATACAGTTTCGAACGAATGGTGTTTTTGGGATCTGGGGGCCTCAAAACGAAAAGTTATCATGGTCCCGGGCCTAGGTCTTACCATGCTGACTACGGTAATAGCTTCTTCCCTATAGGGGAAATTCACTAAAAAGTAATTTATTCATTAAAGTTGGGCTAAAAGAGAGAAAGTATGCATCAGTTTCCTGATACCGTTTATTTATTACTGTATCAGCAAACTAAAATTAAATAGAAATCGATTTTTATACATTTTTATTACAAGCAAACTAAAATTACATAGAAAACTTAAATAGTGACTGCTTTCTCCTTTTTCACTGTATTTCAGTTAGACCTTAACTTATTTTTTTCTAAATATAATGGCTGAGGCCATTACATTATAAGAGGACATAAATTCTTAAATTAAGGGGAATGATCCAAACCCCTCGAATTGAAGGATACTGAAAATAAATTTAGAAATACTGAGATTTGAACCTGTGGCACCCTTGAACTTCATGATCAAAGATGCTAATAACATAAAGACAAGAACACAAACACTAAGCGTTGTAGTAAATATTTGTTCTTTAAAATATTCATCCAAATCCCTTTATTGAACACATTACATATTAACTTGCTACATTAGCGAGTTTCTAAGAGGGAAATCTCTTCCTTCCCCCTCCAGAGTTCGGTGACAAGATATTCCATGTCTCCACTACTGGTAAATGTGAGCTTCTTAAATAAATGAAAATACTGCTATTATGTGACAATATTACAATGGAACATTATATTTTGATACAATAATCTATTCCCTATTTCTAATTAGATCAAGTTCTTATGGGTTCAATATTTATTTGTCGAACAATCAACCTACATATAACAATTTTTAATGAAATTTATGAGTGTAGAAAAGTGATGTGGCAATTTATTGATTTTCTATAAGATTAGCATTGGATTATATGAAAGAATGAATAAATGATAAATTAATCTTTTTCTCCATAAGAATAACATTGGATAACGAACTGTGTTTAGCACTTTTAATATCTCCGTAAACAATTGACGTAAAGCAATGATCAAAACACTAAATTGTGTGTTTTTTAAGCTGAATCCAATAATGACAAATAAAATTTGACTTTTTAAAATATTATTTGTAAAAAAATTAAAAAAAACATTTCCACAATTTGGCTCCTGTTTTAAAACAGACGCAAAGATAACTGCGTATGCAGGTTTGCTGCCACGGGGACCACAACAATTTGTTTTTGTATTGTATGCAAATAAAAAAACCTAATTATATGAAGACAAATACCAAAATTGATCAACAATGTTCATAAACAAGCAAGATATAAAAATTGTCTTATTCTCAATAAAAATAACAAAGCTGAGTTGCAGGTTTGCTGCCCTGGGGTGACAAGAAATGGCTTTCTTATATACCCCTGTATGCTTATTCCCTACTTCCGTAACACTTCTGTACCTGGTTTGTTTTTCTATGGTAGTACCTATTTTTAAGAAAGGTCAGAGGTCGGATATCAGGAATTACAGGCCAGTTTCTGTTTTATCAACACCTGCAAAAGTTTTTGAGTCTATTCTCCACAATAGGTTACTTTCACATGTAAGAAACTTTGTCAGTCCTCATCAGCATGGTTTATTTCCTGGTCGATCCATTGTTTCTAATTTACTCAATTTTTCTGATTATTGTATTTCACATTTGGATAGAGGGACAGGTGGATGTGATTTATACGGATTTCGAAAAAGCATTTGATAAGGTTAGTCATAGTTCGCTTCTATCCAAGTTAAATTCATTTGGTCTTTCTGCTTCTCTAATCAAATTTTGTTCGTCATACTTGTACAATAGAACTCAGTTTGTTTCTTATAGAGATTTTTGTCTTTTGAATTTCATGCAGGTTCTGGGGTTCCCCAGGGCTCTAATTTGGGGCCCCTTTTGTTCATAATCTTCATAAATGACATAGTAACATCAATACGTAATTGCAAGTTTCTTCTGTATGCTGATGACTTGAAAATTTAGTCAAACATAAAGAACGTTTCTGATTGCTCACATCTTCAAGATGATCTGGATAATCTATTTAAGTGGAGTGAACTCAATTTGAAATTTCATATTCATACATGTTCTGTTTTGCGTTTTTCCAGGAAGCCTGAGGGTAATTTAATTTTTTTGAACTACAGGATAGGAGGCACAACTTTGGTATCAAATCACGTTATTAAAGACCTAGGTATAATGTTTGATGAAAAATTTTCTTTTGTTGATCATGCGTTATTTATGTGTAAATCTGCATTTTCAATTATGGGCTTCATTCGTAGGTCAAGTAATTTTCTGAAAAATGTTGATGTCATCAAGCTTCTGTATTGTAGTTTGGTGCGATCCAGATTGGAATTTGGTTCAGTTATTTGGAATCCGTATTATGCTTACTCTTCTGATCTAATTGAGAATGTTCAAAAAAGGTTTTTAAGATTCTTATATTTTAAAGAGTCTGGTCATTACTCAACAATCATTCCTTATTCTGAGCTCTTATCTATATTTGAACTGGACTCTCTACACAAGCGGCGGCGGGTCGTTATGTTGGTTTACCTGCATCAGCTGGTGGGTGGTGCGCTTGATGACACAACTCTCTTGATGACTACAGTTCAATGTGCCGCGGCACAGTTCCCGTTGTCATCTGTTGTTCTCCCCCTACTACTCTCGAACCAATTTAGGAGAACTAAATTGGGTTAACTACCCACTAAATGTTATGGGAAGATTTTATAATTCATTACCAAATATCGTAGATATATTTGGAGATACAATCAGCAAATTTAGAAAAAAATTGTACATTTATTAGATTAGGTTTTTCTTATTATATAATATATAAATATTTATTAAGTTTTTGCATTTAGACTGAACGTTACCCCTAACTCTATGTTTGGTACGGAGTAATTAAATTTAATATATTTATTTAATTGTAGTGTGTAGTTTAAAACTTTTAATTTATGCATGTATGGTAGATTGCATGTGTCATGTGCATGGTATTATATTAGTATCTTGGAAGACATTGAGTAGTGCTTCATAAAACTGGACTTGAAGGAAAAATCCCTAAAAATAAATGTTAGTAATAATGCTACTTTGTAATTGGGTTAAGAACCTGTTTTATAGCTTTTTGTATCAATAAATGAAACAAATTAAATGAAATATCCCATTATAAATAAGCGATATATGCCATTTTAATTATTCTCCATAAGAATAGCATGGCGGCTGAGTATGCAGGTTTGCTGCAACAAGGAACACAAAAATTGGGAGTTTTATGCATATATCAATATAACTCAACAATAAGGTGAATCCACATACTAAGTTTTATTAAATGTATGTTCATAATTAAGGTAGTCATTAAATTTGACTTATTCTCCATAAGAATAACATGGAGTTGAGTACGCAGGTTTGCTGTTACATGAATCGTCAGTAAAACTTATAAAAAAATTGATTTTTTGTGCAAATAACAATAGACCACAAACAGATGAAGCCGTATACCAAGTTTCGTTAGTATACGTTCATAAATAAGCGATATATAACGTGTTAATAATTCCCCATAAGAATAACATTGGGGATGAGTACGCAGGTTAGCTGAAACAAGGAACACAAAAAATGGGTTTTTATACAAATATGAATACAACCCAACTACGTGAAGCCCCATACCAAGTTTTATTGATTTATGTTCATAGTTAAGGAAGACAATATTTTACTTTGTTCTCCATAAAAATAGCATGGGGGCTGTGTATGCAGGTTTGCTGCTACAGGAACCATCGGTAAATTTTTTTTGTGCTAATGACAATAGACCATAACCAGATGAAGCCATATACCAAATTTGATCGGTATACGTTAATAAATAAGCAAGATATAAAATTAATCTTATTCTCCATAAGAATAACATTGGACAACGTTCTGTGTTTAGCACTTTTAATATCTCCGTAACCAATTGACGTAGAGCAATGATCAAAACACCTAATTGTGTGTTTTTTAAGCTGAATCCAATGGTGGCAAATACAATTTGTCTTTTTTAAATATTATATGTACAAAATTAAAAACCATTTCTGGGGTACAAAACGCCTCCAAAATACCCCTTCGAATAGAGCGATCTGCCTGGTTTTCGAACTTAATGTCATAAATGTTGCACACACACACACACACACACACACACACACACACACACACACACACACACACACATATATATATATATATATATATATAATTTTGAACGAATTGTGTTTTTGGGGTCTGGGGACCTCAAAACAAAAAGTTATCATGGTCCCGGGCCTAGGTCTTACCATGCCGACTACAGTAATAGCTTCTTCCCTATAGGGGAAATTCGCTAAAACGTCTGATCTAGATGAAATTTGGTTCAAATGTGTAAAGTGACATTCATGACATAAGTTCGAAAACCAGAAAGATCGGACCATGTGTTGAGGGGGGGGGGGTTTGGGGGGTGTTTGGGGGGTTTAAATTTTCCAAAAATCAATTTTCTTTATTTTTCACTTAGAAATTTTGAAAGGACTAAATTTTTGTTTCGACCATTTTATAGAGATTAAAAAACAAACAATATAGTATTTTGAATTATTAGCCTAAAATAAGTGGTTGTGGAGAAAATATAAAAAGGTGTTCATAAAATTTTCCATATTAATCTCATGGGAAAAGGTTTTTAGCTTTTCCTCAGTTAATTTTACTGAAATATTCACATTTGATTTTAACCAATAATTTCAGATCTACAAAGCAATAATTTTGGTGTTAAATTGTGATTCTACGCCCAACCGTTGCAGAGATATTCAAAGTGCTAAACACAGTACGTGGAATGTTATCCTTATGGAGAATAATTAAAATATGATATCTTGATTATTTATGAAAGTATATTGATGAAACTTGACATGTGGCTTCACCTAGTACTGGTGTATTGATATTTGCACACAAAAATTTGTAGTCGATTTTCCCCGTAGCATCAAACCTGCACACTCAGCCCTTATGTTATTCTTATGGAAAATAAGTAAAGTTATATACCCCCCTTAATTATCAACCTAAATTAATAAAACTTGGTATGTATTTTCACCTAGTTAAGTTATATTGATTATTGCACAAAAACATATTTCTTATCTTTCTTGTTGCAGCAAACCTGCGTATTGAGCCTTTAATGTTATTATTCATGAATGTATTTTTATGAAACTTGGTAAGTGGCTTTATGTGACAATTAATGCATTATCACTCATTGCTTTATACACATAGTTTGTTGGTAGGTATGCTTCTCCATCTCTTATAAATCTTTCTTCCGCATCCCATCTATTGTTTTCTTTATAAAGTCATTACATTATACTGTTTATTATCCTGTTTTAGCGAATTTCCCCTATAGGGATGAAGCTATCATCGTAGTCGGCATGGTAAAACCTAGGCCTGGGGCCATAATAAATTTTCGATCTTGAGGTCCCCAGTTTCCAAAAACACCATCCGTTCAAAACTATATATATATATATATATATATATATATATATATTTATATATTCATTTACCTACTGTATATATATATATATATGTGTGTGTGTGTGTGTGTGTGTGTTTGTAATCCAGTCCTTATTTGCTCCGATATATGGATACACACCCTAACTATTTGATCCGATTTCACTGTTGGCTCCGAAGGCCGGATCAAACAGTGAAATAAGGGCATTTTCGTGATTCTGGTGGTCGATTTAGTCAAACCCAACTAAAATCTCAATTTTTTTTATTGGAACCAATAATAGTGGTATTGAAACATGTCCTGTGTATTCAGAATGTAAAATCCAGGGTCGCGCCACTGTCGCTTTACACACAGTTATACACTCATCTCATGCAAACCTATACTTATTTGATCCTCTTTACACACTGCAATGTTGCTAACAGACCACTAATATTTGATCCGTCTTCCGTATTCCCTCCTAACCTCAAAATTATCTCGATAAGATGTCAGGTGGATATAAATCCCAATGTTTAGCTACAGTTAGAGCCTTAATTTTTACGCTTTCTGTTGTCTTGTTTAAATTATGAATATGTTTATGTAGAAAATGTCTTAAAGGATTATTGGAGAATCGTAAGGAATTTGTTTTGAGGATTTAATTTATAATTGTTTTAGGAAATATCTATCCTAACTTCATAATTATTATTATTCAAAAACTGTCTGAGGTTTTATTCCATGGAGCTCGATTTAAAACTAATATTTTGTTCATAAGTCAGTTTTGTGTAAAGTACAAAATTATGTGTGAGGGTTAAAATAAAATTACCCCCGTAGCAGCAAACCTGCGTACTCAGCGAATTTCCAATGCATATATGTTTATCTTAATACCACATAAAGCTACATACCAAGTTTCATCAATATACATTCATAAATAAACGATTTATGACATTTTAATTATTCTCCATTAGAATAACATGGCGGCTGATTATGCAGGTTTGCTGAAGCAAGGAACACAAAAAATGGGGTTTTATGCTAATATCAATATAACTCAACTAGGTGAAGTCACATACCAAATTTCATAAATTTATTTTCATAATTAAGGGAGATAACACGTTACTTATTCTCCATAAGAATAACATGGGGCTGAGTACGCAGGTTTGCTGCTACGGGAGCCTTTGGCGACAAATTGTTTTTTTGAGCAAATATCAATGGTCCACAACCAGATGAAGCCGTATACCAAGTTTTGTCAGTATACGTTCATAAATAAGCGAGATATAAAATTTTTCTTTTCCTCCATAAGAATAACATTAGACAACGTACTGTGTTTAGCACTTTCAATATCTCGGTAACCAATTGACATAGAGAAATGATCAAAATACCAAATTGTGTGTTTTTTTAAGCTGAATCCAATGGTAAAAACTAAAATTTGACTATTTCCAAAATTATATGTAAAAAATTCAAAAAACCCATTTTTTGGGTACAAAACCCCCTCAAAATACCCCTTTGGATAAAGCGATCAAGCTGGTTTTCGAACTTAAAGTCTTAAATGTTGCTTTACACGTTTATACCAAATTTCATCAAAATCGGATAATTTTTACGAGAGTTATCGTGCTCACGGACACATATATATATTAGTTGTAAGCATAATTTTAAAAACAGAGTACCCTTTATTTATATATATATAATATATAAATATATATATATACAGTTTCAAACGAATGGTGTTTTTGGGGTCTGGGGACCTCAAAACGAAAAGTTATCATGGTCCCGGGCCTAGGTCTTACCATGCCGACTACGGTAATAGCTTCTTCCCTATAGGGGAAATTCGCTAAAAATAAAAAATACCCCCGTAGCAGCAAACCTGCGTACTCAGCGAATTTCCAATGCATATGTATGTATCTTAATACCACATAAAGCCACATACCAAGTTTCATCAATATACATTCATAAATAAACGATTTATGACATTTTAATTATTCTCCATAAGAATAACATGGCAGCTGAGTATGCAGGTTTGCTGAAGCAAGGGACACAAAAAATGTGGTTTTATACAAATATCAATATAACTCATGTAGGTAAAGCCACATACCAAATTTCATTAATTTATTTTCATAATGAAGGCAGATAACACGTTACTTATTCTCCATAAGAATAACATGGGGCTGAGTACGCAGGTGTGCTGCTACGAAAGCCTTGGGTAAAAAAGTGTCTTTTTGAGCAAATATCAATTGTCCACAACCAGATGAAGCCATATACCAAGTATCGTCAGTATAGGTTCATAAATAAGCGAGATATAAAATTTTGATTTTTCTCCATAAGAATAACATTAGACAACGTACTGTGTTTAGCACTTTCAATATCTCAGTAACCAATTGACGTAGAGAAATGATCAAAATACCAAATTGTGTGTTTTTTTAAGCTGAATCTAATGGGGAAAAATAAAATTTGACTATTTCCAAAATTATATGTAAAGAATTCGAAAAACCCATTTTTGGGGTACAAAACCCCCCCAAAATACCCCTTTGGATAGAGCGATCTGGCTGGTTTTCGAACTTAAAGTCATAAATGTTGCTTTACACGTTTATACCAAATTTCATCAAAATCGGATAATTTTTACGAGAGTTATCGTGCTCACGGACACATATATATATATATATATACAGTTTCGAACGAATGGTGTTTTTGGGGTCTGGGGACCTCAAAACGAAAAGTTATCATGGTCCCGGGCCTAGGTCTTACCATGCCGACTACGGTAATAGCTTCTTCCCTATAGGGGAAATTCGCTAAAACACTCTTACTCATGAGCAGCTGACATCGTTGGAAACCAAATTAAACCTACATTAAATAAAATACCCCCGTCGCAGCAAACCTGCGTACTCAGCGAATTTCCAATGCATAATATATGTCTTAATACCACATAAAGCCGCAAACCGAGTTTCATAAAAATATATTCACATATAAGCGATTTTAATTATTCTCCATAAGAATAACATTGGTAATGAGTACGTAGGTTTGCTGAAACAAGGAACAGAAACAATTGGTTTTCATGCAAATACAAATAGAATTTAACTAGGCGAAGCCACATACTAAGTTTTATCAATATTCAATCATAAATAAGCGCTATATAATATTATAGTTATTCTCCATAAGAATAACATGGGGGCTGAGAAAGCAGGTTTGCTGCAACAATGAACAGAAAAATGGGTTTTTATATAATTATCAATATAACTTAACCAAGTGAAGCTACATACCAAGTTTTATTAATTTATGTTCATAATTAAGGGAGACATTACATTTGACTTATTCTCCATAAGAATAACATGGGGGCTGAGTACGCAGGTTTGCTGCTGTGGGAATAATCAACAAAAAATCAATTTGTTGTGCAAATATCAATGTAACAGTACTACGTGAAGCCACATACCAAGTTTCATCAACATACATTAATAAATAATCAAGATATCAAATTTTATTTATTCTCCATAAGGATAACATTGGACAACGTACTGTGTTTAGCACTTTGAATATCTCTGCAACGGTTAGGCGTAGAATCACGATTTAAACACCAAAATGATTGTTTTGTGAAACTGAACAGATTGGTAAAAGCAAATGTGAAGTTTACATTAAAATAAACTAAGGAAAAACCAAAAACCTTTTTCCCATAAGATTAACATGGGAGATTTTATGAGCAGGTTTTTTTGGATTTTCTCCGCAATCACTTAACCTAGGTTAATAATTCAAAATACTAAATTATTTGTTTTTATAAGCTCTATAACATGGTCAAAACCAAAATTAAGGTTTTTTTTAAATTGTAGGGTGAAAAATGCAAAAAACTGATTTTTGGAAAATTTAAAACCCCCATAAACCCCCCTTCCCATGGTCAGATTTTTCTGGTTTTCAAACTTAAAGTCATGAATGTCATTTTACACATTTGAGCCAAATTTCATCAAAATCGGACGTTTTTTACTCATATATATGTATTTATACATATATATATATATACATATATATAAATTTGAACGAATAGTGTTTTTGGCATCTGGGGACCTCAAAACAAAAAGTTATCATGGTCTCGGGCTTAAGTCTTACCATGAGACCTACGGTAATAGCTTCTTCCCTATAGGGGAAATTCGCTAAAAATAAATATTTATTTTTTTACAGTCTTTTATAATACAACGATTCAAGCATTTAGGTTGCAACTTTACCAAAAGTTGTAAAATACTATGGAGAATAAGAAAATATCGATTTATGTACACTTTGTATAGGGATTATCTTGCTTAAAAAATAGAATATTGTAAGGTAACATAAATTTTAAAGGAAAATCCAGGGGTTGCGCTGGAATCAGGGATGATGTAGCTTCTCTTATGACCATGTTAAGGTGTTTTTTATTGTTTGAGGTACGCTGAGGAACTTCTCTACCAACTCCTCTTTTGTTTGAGGCTTGATTCTGTACACTTCTGACTTCATATAGCCCCATAGAAAGTAATCCATTGGAGTGAGGTCCGGTGACCTAGGGAGCCAATTTACTGATCCTCCAAGAGCAATCACTTTTCTCTTGAAACGGTTTTTTAACAATTAAACGACATTTTGTGCCCATTACGGTGGAGCTCCTTCATTTTGAAAAACATTCTTTTTAATGACTGGATGTCAACATCTTCGAGAAGTTCTGGCAGAATGTCGTCTAAGAACTGTAGATAACTGACACCATTTTGAGGTCCGTTAAAAATATAAGGTCCTATAAGTATGCTATTTAAAGACCGCAAAAACCTTTGTTGAAAGTTTGTCTCCAATGTGACATGTGGATTTTCTTCAGCCCATAAGTGGACATTTTTCATTTTTTGAGTTGTTTTTTTTGTCATTGTTTGAGTTTCGAGTAAATTGATCCTCGTCGATGAAGAGTAAACTTGATCTGGAGACAATTCGCCACTACATAGCGATAAAACTGAGACCTTCTTTCGCCATCGCCAGGGTGAAGCGCCTGACATGTCCTTAAATGATAAGGATATAATCCTTCATTATTTAAAATTATCCATGTTTTAGAGATGAATACCAGATACTTTCTTAAAATCTATCTCACGCTTGTTCCTGGGCTTTGAGCTGTACAGAGTTTAAAATGTAATTTTCTACATCAACAGGAGCCATGTTCAGTAGCCCAGCTGGTTATCTCAGTTACTACGGCAGTGGAGTAAGGCAGAGCTCAAGATATTCCGCGTAAAGTGTAGTTGATCTCTTACAATTTAATTAATTACAAATTTACTAACGAACCACGATACGCCGAACGCCCTGTCGTCCGAACCCCCCTGTAATACGACGACCTTCATTCAGTGTGTATATTTTTAGATTTTTCATGTTTCAACAAAGAATCAAAGTTAGTGTAATTCCTGATTTCATTTACTTTAGTTGTAATATTATCTCTTATAAATAACGCACAGATTGTTTCCTGTCATAATATTTGCTACTATAATGTAATTTTGTTGTAATTGCAATCGCTTCTACTGAGTTTGTGGTCTTTGTTTAAAACACCGTCAGTAACCGGATCATTTTGAGAATCCGAACGACGCGCGTCGTGAACAAACAAATATTCGGATTAATGAGGTTTGCCTGTCACTTGTTTTTAAGGTTTTACTTATTTAAAGGTAAATAGACTTTCACAATTACTTTAACTCAAAATAAAAATTGTTTATTATGCTTAACCCATGGTCTTTCCTTTAAAATTTGTGCTACCTTACAATATTTTATGTTTTAAGCAAAATAATCCCAACGAAAGTGTACATAAATTTATAAAATTATACAACTTTTGGTAAATTTGCAACCTAAATGCTTGAATGGATCTTGATTTTTTTTCAGAAAAAATATATTTTTAAATTCGTTTTTCTCAGCCACACACAAACCTTTTGCACAAAATAGCAATTAAATCTCTTTTAAATGTTATATTCTATCTATGAAAATGTTATCAAAATATTTGATCAATTTTTCAATCTAGAGATCAAAATGTTCAATAGATAAACTGAAAACTGAAAAAACATATATTCACTTATAAATAGAAAATGAATGAGATGAGGTTTTAAGGACATTTTTTCTTTTTTTGACCCAAGGATCCATTTTCTTAAGTTTTTCAGGGTTCCCGTGAAACCCCTGTATAGAAGAAGCTGTTGCTGTAGTCAGCATGGTAAGACCTAGGCCCGGGACCATGATAACTTTTCGTTTTGAGGTCTCCAAATGCCAAAGACAACATTCGTTCAGAACTATCCTATAGACGTGTCTGTGTGTGCTATAATTCTTGTAAAAAGGTCCGATTTTGATGAAATTTAGAACAAACATGTAATGACTTTATATATAAGTTCGGAAACCAGTCATTTTTGTACAACAACATTTTTTCTCAATGGTTCCCGTAACAGCAAACCTGCGTACTCAGCTCTTATTGAGCCATAACGTCATATGATTATAACCTCAATTAACGTCATTTACGTCATAATGAAAAAAATGTATAACAACTTTAATGTGTTTTTCAAGTGGAAGATTTGATAGTGTCTAGTTTAAATAAAACAGTTTAGCAAAAACATTACCTTTATTCTATTACGAATACAACTAACTGGAAACAAATATTTTTAAATAAAGCAATGATAAACCAATAATATGTGACAATAGTTTAGAATAAAACATATGTTACACATCATCTCCTTCTTGAATGTGTCAGTTTTTTCTGATCATTACAGTCTTCTTCTTTTTTAACAAATTTCTCCTATAGGGAAGAAGCTATTACCGTAGTCGGCATGGTAAGACCTAGGCCCGGGACCATGATAACTTTTCATTTTGAGATCCCCAGACCCCAAAAACACCATTCGTTCGAAACTGTATATATATGTATATATATATACTCGCTTCGCTCGCTGGGGGCTCCGCCCCCAGACCCCTGTGGGGAGCTTCGCCTCCAGGTAGCTGTTTGGCTTTAGTATAAAGTGGTGTCATATCAAGTGGCCCATAACAAAAAAAATTATCCGATTTTGATGAAATTTGGTATAAACGTGTAAAGCAACATTTATGACTTTAAGTTCGAAAACCAGCCAGATCGCTCCGAAGGGGTATTTTGGGGGGTTTTGTACCCCAAAAATGGGGTTTTCGAATTTTTTACATATAATTTTGGAAATAGTCAAATTTTAGTTTTTCCCATTGGATTCAGCTTCAAAAAACACAATTTGGTATTTTGATCATTTCTCTACGTCAATTGGTTACCGAGATATTGAAAGTGCGAAACACAGTACGTTGTCTAATGTTATTCTTATGGAGGAAAATACAAATTTTATATCTCGCTTATTTATGAACGTATACTGACGAAACTTGGTATACGGCTTCATCTGGTTGTGGACCATTGATATTTGCTCAAAAAAACTATTTTTTACCAAAGGCTCCCGTAGCAGCAAATCTGCGTACTCAGCCCCATGTTATTCTAATGGAGAATAAGTAACGTGTTATCTCCCTTCATTATGAAAATAAATTAATGAAATTTGGTATGTGGCTTTACCTACACGAGTTATATTGATATTTGTATAAAACCCCATTTTTTGTGTTCCTTGCTTCAGCAAACCTGCATACTCAGCCGCCATGTTATTCTTATAGAGAATAATTAAAATGTCATGAATCGTATATTTATGAATGTATATTAATGAAACTTGATATGTGGCTTTATGTGGTATTAAGATACATATATATATATGCATTGGAAATTCGCTGAGTACGCAGGTTTGCTGCTACGGGGGTATTTATATTTGTCATTCCTTTTCTTTACACCCTTGTCTTTGATGGACACTAATATACGATCTAGGCTGATTTAGTTTCTTTACTATCTCCCCTTCTTCCCATGTTTTGTTTAGCGAACTTTGTACCCATACTTTCTCTCCAGCAGTATCACGATTTAATGCTGTGTTGTCGTAGGAATACTTCTATACTTCTGCAATTAAATCAGAGATTCAATTTTTAATTGAATATAATTTAGTGCCGTAGGTGGAATAGGAACGGAGGATTCAATGCTCCCTAACTTTGTAAAATAACAACATTGCTTTCTTAAAATGTAATAGTTGAACAGAAACTAGTTTCTCCAGAGTTACTCTGAATAGCACAGTTAATCCCGAATCAAAAAATGTCTTAAATGACAAAGCCATTAAATACCATAGGTACCTAATAACTGCATACATTTATAAAAACATGTTTCAACTTGGAATGAGTTTTGCAATGAATGGATATGTGACATACATAAAACAAGTATTGTACATGACTTACAATCATCCACAGCATCAAGCAGAAGTCTTCCTTGGTCTGGTAGGTAATATTTTGCTAGGGTTGGTTTATCTTTTACCGGATAGTAATTTTAGCAAGTAAGATTTGAACAAGATCTAAAATAAAATGCCAACAAGAAAATAATTTTAGGGATCAAAAAGAAAGCTGACAATTTAAATTTCTTGTCTTCAATGAGGGAAAATGCAGAATTTGGAATCACTATCGATTTACTATTACATAAATGATTAACATTTTAGAAAGTTTTTATAATAATTTTCACTCCTCTCTTCCTAAGTGCATTGTTGTTGCTTTGACTGATGTAATATTACAACACAATGGCATTTTAATTTGATTAATAATATATAAAAACTCACAAGATAATGTAAGGGAATTGTAGTTTTGCTATGTCAAATAACACTACTCAACTCAACTACGTTTTTACGTTGTCCTCTTCAACGATTTTAGTTACTATAAATAAGATATCATAGGAAGGGTTATAGGCAGGTTTTTATAGAATATAATTTTTACCTTTTGTGTTAATCACAATGATTTGAATATAACTTAATGGGTTCACAAAGTTAAAATGTTAAGACCTCTCTCATCATTCTAGAACATATATTTACCGAGTTATCAAAGAAAATGTGTATCGACTAAACACAGTCTGATGTCTTATGGAGATTTTCCATTAGAATTGTTTTACCAAGCAATTTAATTGGAAAAAATCATATTCTTTCAAATTAAAATAACCGTTTAAATAAAAAAAATACATCATTTTGGCTTAGATCTGGCCAATTCTGGGAGAGCCCAGATCTGGGCCAGTAAACTACTTTTTTCACTAGGGAAGTTAGGGTTGACTCTGTTTCTTATTAATCCCCTACCCATAAAAGAAAGGTGGTGTCTGTCTCTCCGTTGACTTGTTTGTTCCGTTTTAGCGTAAAAACTACTGAACCAATCGAGCTGAAAATGTGCATGAAGGTAGATAATTTATCTGGGCTACATACAGGTCTATTCCCATCTTGGCAATCCCTTAGGGTTCCACCCAAGTGGCCCTTAAAGTTACAATGTTATTCTTATGAGCAATAAGTTTAATGGATCAGTTAATTACTTAAACAGACATAGTTGCAGCAGAAATTTTAATCAGCTTTTGAAGCGTGCGTATCACCTAGTATTGAATAAATACCCCCGTCACAGCAAACCTGCGTACTCAGCGAATTTACAATGCCTAATATATGTCTTAATACCACATAAAGCCACATACCAAGTTTCATAAAAATGTATTCACATATAAGCGATATGTACAATTTTAATCATTCTCTATAAAAAAACATTGGTGATGAGTACGTAGGTTTGCTGAAAGAAGGAACACAAACAATTAGTTTTTATGCAAATATAAATAGAATTTAACTAGGCGAAGCCACATACCAAGTGTCATCAATATTCAATCATAAATAAGCGCTTTATAACATTTTAATTATCCTCCATAAGAAAAACATGGGGGCTGAGTAAGCAGGTTTGCTGCAACAAGGACAAAAATGGGTTTTTATGCACATATCAATATAACTCAACAAGGTGAAGCCACATACCAAATTTTATTAATTGATGTTCATAATTAAGGGAGTCATTACATTTTACTTATTCTCCATAAGAATAACATGGGGGCTGAGTACGCAGGTATGCTGCTACGAGGATAATCAACAAAAAATAATTTGTTTTTGCAAATATCAATATACCAGAACTACGTGAAGCCACATACCAAGTTTCATGAATTACCAATGAAGTACCAATTCATAAATAATCGAGGTATCAAATTTTATTTATTCTCCATAAGGATAACATTGGACAACGTACTGTGTTTAGCACTTAAGATTAACATGGGAGATTTTATGAGTAGGTTTTTTGGATTTTCTCCGCAACCACTCAACCTAGGTTAATAATTTAAAATACTAAATTATTTGTTTTTTAAGCTCTATAAAATGCTCAAAACCAAAATTGAGTGTTTTAAAAATGTTAGGGTGAAAAGTGCAAAAAACTGATATTTGGAAAATTTAAAACCCCCATAAACCCCCCTTCCCATAGTCCGATTTTTCTGGTTTCCGAACTTAAAAGTCATGAATGTCACTTCACACATTTGAGCCAAGTTTCATCGAAATCTTTTTTTTACTCAAGTTATCGTGTTAACAGACACATATAACCACATACACACAGAACACCACATATACCACATATATATATATATATATATATATAAAGAACACATTACATAGATAGATACATATACATATAAATTACATATATAGATAAATTTGAACTAATAGTATTTTTGGCATCTGGGGACCTCAAAATAAAAAGTATGGTCCCGGGCTTAAGTCTTACCTACGGTAATAATTCTTCCCTATAGGGGAAATTCGCTAAAAACAATCCTGGATCAAATAATGATAGCTGAAAGCATTTGGTGGCATACACTAATTCAACAACTCAAGGCTCTGACAATACATCTGGCCTAAGCCACTTTTTGCTGGAGGGGGGAGGATAAAATAGTGGTAAACTAAGATTTTACACAGCGGACCACATAAAGGTAGGGTTATCCGTTATTTTGTGTATGGCGGATCAAATAACATATGAATTGTGTTTTTACATACCGGAGCAAATAAAGATAGGATTTAGCTATATCTGATTTTTATTTATTTATATAATAATAGTTACATCATTGTGATCAGGACATTTTTTAAAGAAAAAGTGATATTTTTCTTCCACCCACCAAACCTCCTTCAGGTGGATCAAATAGTTGATGGATATTTCAAAGGATCAAATAATACAGGGTGAATCTCGTAAGTTGTCCAGTATTGATTTCAGGCAAACCGTTGGTCCTACGATGATGAAATAAAATTATTTCCCACTAAACCAACCCCAAGGAATAACGTAAAAATATTTTTAACGATTTTTAAATACAGGTGTACCAGAAACTGAGGGTCACTAGTCCGAATCTACGAAATATCAAATACAAACGTATATCATGATATACATCAAATTAAAGCTCTTTTCAATCCAAACCATTTGGCGGAATCGGATTTTGATTATTATTGATTCATTTCAAAATGGCGGCTGTTTTTGTGAAAAAATTAGTATTTTTTTGAATACCCTGTATTTTTCTTAAAAATGCAGATATCTTGATTCTGATTCAAATATCGCATTCCTTATGAGCTAAGCTTTATTTTGATATGCAACACTTCAATATTATCTCAAAAACAAAAAGTTTCAAAAATATCAGTTTTTGAAAATATGTACATAGCCAAAACTCAAAAATTTCAAATAGCACCATATGTCAAATAGCATATCATTTTAAAGATATTGCAATTCTAAGAAACTTTCAAATTTAAACCTTATGCGTATCTATTTTGGTTTTCGAGTTATCAACAAAAAACATGTTTTCCCACATTAAAACACATGTTATTTGTTAAACATGGTGGTAAAGGCTGGACCATAGTTCTATTACCACCATGTTTAACAAATAACATGCGTTTTAATGTGGAAAAACATGTTTTTTGTTGATAACTCGAAAACCAAAATAGATACGCATAAGGTTTAAATTTGAAAGTTTCTTAGAATTGCAATACCTTTAAAATGATATGCTATTTGACATATGGTGCTATTTGAAATTTTTGAGTTTTGGCTATGTACATATTTTCAAAAACTGATATTTTTGAAACTTTTTGTTTTTGAGATAATATTGAAGTGTTGCATATCAAAATAAAGCTTAGCTCATAAGGAATGCGATATTTGAATCAGAATCAAGATATCTGCATTTTTAAGAAAAATACAGGGTATTCAAAAAAATACTAATTTTTTCACAAAAACAGCCGCCATTTTGAAATGAATCAATAATAATCAAAATCCGATTCCGCCAAATTGTTTGGATTGAAAAGAGCTTTAATTTGATGTATATCATGATATACGTTTGTATTTGATATTTCGTAGATTCGGACTAGTGACCCTCAGTTTCTGGTACACCCTGTATTTAAAATCGTTAAAAATATTTTTACGTTATTCCTTGGGGTTGGTTTAGTGGGAAATAATTTTATTTCATCATCGTAGGACCAACGGTTTGTCTGAAATCAATACTGGACAACTTACGAGATTCACCCTGTATATGGATTACACGTATGTGTGTGTGTGTGTGTGTGTGTGTGTGTGTGTGTGTGTGTGTGTGTCCGTGGGTGCGAGAACTCTCGTAAAAATGGTCCGATTTTGAATAAATTTGTTACACACATGTAAAGCAACATTTATGAATTCAACTTCGAAAACCAGCCATATCGCTCTACATTAAGGGGTATTTTGGGGGGTTTTGTACACAAAAAATGTTTTTTGAACTTTTTACATATAATATTTTAGTAAAACAAATTTTACTTTCACCATTGAATTCAGCTTGAAAAACAAACAATTTTGTGTTTTGATTATTGCTCTACGTCAATTGGTTTCAGAGAAATTAAAAGTGCTAAACACAGTGACAATGTGATAGGTGTTGGCAGTTACAAGGAACCGGTTGACCTTGCACGGTCACGTCCGCGCCTGATACGAAATATATATATTCATAAATGAACGAAGCGAAATAGAAAATTACAACATAATCATAATTATCACACTAGAGAACAATTCATCATTCAAGATCAAATTCACAGAACCACTACATATAAAAATTCACCCCAATACATTATGGGAAGAGTCATAAATCAAATAAACAAATTCACAACATTGAAGTACTGTAATTGGAAGAACAGAAATAAGAAAAGTCAAAGAAATTATCATGAACAATCCTCATTTTCCATATTTCATTGGATAATTTCATTGGATATTTCATTGGATTTCATTGGATCCATATTTTCAATGGATGATTTTTTTTTTTAATAAGAAGAAAAACTAACATGAAAAATTAGAATATTTACGCTGCAGCATTTTTAGACATAAGATATTTTTTGTAAAAGCTTACAACATTTATAATTGTTTTTCGGCAAATAAATCTTATTATTATTATTATCTCAATTTAAATGATTCGGGAATCGTCTATGAGTGAGTAGGTTAATATATGGTAAATGAGAGGTTTTTTCAAAAATACCTTTTACAAATATGTTTTTATCAGTTTATTTACTAATTGGGTAGTATTAATATTTAATTATACATTTCCAAATCATAGTTAAATAGAGTGGATTTTTGGAAATTTAAGGGGAAATATGTGATTACAGAAGCACAAAAATACAAGGAATGGGCAAAAGACGAATTAAGATATAGGCGGGATCGAGTGTCGGCGCAAAAACTGATCCCCATTCCAGCATTGGGGGGATCCAAGCACTCCACCGTCCTGCTAGAGAAATACTAGCATTCCACTCTCCTGCTAAAAAGATCTTAGCGCTCCTTACTCCCGCTAGAGTAATCCAAGCGCTCCGCCATCATGCTAGAGAAATCCTAGCATTCCGCTCTCCTGCTAGAGTGATCTGTAGTATCTAATCCTGCTAATGCACACCAAGCTGTTCCCTAGTGGCTAGGATGAAAACGCAAGGTAGCCTGCGCATCTTGTGAGGTCTGCCACTGTGAAATCCCTAGTAGGGGGCATTAGTATGTTCAGAACCAGCAAAGGCGCGGTGAGGAGCAAGTGAGGAGCAAGTGAGGAGCCCCCCCCCCGGCCGGCAGCAGCACGCAGGTGAGGAGCCCCCCCCCCGTGACGTCAGCCCCCCCCGTGACGTCAGCCCCCCCCCCCGGCCGGCAGCAGCACGCAGGTGAGGACCCCCCCCCCCCGGCCGCCAACGGCACTTTTCGTGATGACCTTGAACATGAGGAAAAAACTTTCGAAAATTAATAACTAGCCTATTTATCCACCGATTCCCACGGGACTTTTTCCAGAGTGTAGGCCTATCCCCAAGGAAGCGAATGACGTAAGAACCCCATAGATCCACCATTAAACAAGGCCGCTATTAATTTTTAACCGCGTTTTCCTTATGGGATCTCAGCTGTTTACCGACCGATTTTGACGAAACCTCACCACATGTTGGGCCGTGACCTAAGTAAACCATCGCTTAAAGAAAATTGAAAATCCACCGTTAAACGGACCCGCTATTAATTTATAACCGCGTTTTCCTTATGGGATCTCAGCTGTTTACCGACCGATTTTGACGAAACCTCACCACATGTCGGGCAGCGACCTAAGAAAACCATCGCTTAAAGAAAATTGAGAATCCACCGTTAAACGGGCCCGCTATTAATTTTTAAACGCATTTTCCTCATGGGATCTCGGCTGTTTTGTTGACCAAACTTGATGTGACTTCGTTACACGTTGTATGCCGGCTTGACTAAGCCAAACTGCAAGCGGCTCCGCGATGTCACGTGTCGAGGCGCGTGCTAGGGTCTACGTGACTGTCCCAGCCTGTTTACTCATTAGCGGCCTTCAAGACCCCTCCGTTCTAGAAGGTTCCGGCAAGTGCGTCGCATGAGGCCTCCTCCTGACTGGAGTGCTATGTATGAGCATGTCACGTGTCGAGGCGCGTGCCAGGGCCTACGTGACTGTCCCAGCCTGTTTACTCATCAGCGGTTCCGGGAACTGTTTACCGCTTACATTCCACTGCGAAGCTCCTCCGGAGTGTGATGGAAAGTTCCACGGCGTCATCAACCGGTCTATTTAAGCGCGCTACTTTCCCAAGCTACTTCAGTATCTAGTGGCAACTCGTCCTGTGAGGAGCTAGGTGTTTTCACTACGAGTATTTGTGTGACTGTGCAGAGCCTTGTCTTTGGATATCTTAAAATGTAAGTAACATGTAATTTACTTTTTCATCAACCAGTTTTCGATGCCCTAAAACCTAATTAGTTAACATTAATATTTCATCTTTTTCATATCCCAGTACACGGGGTCTTGTCGTTTCCTTTCAGATGGAGATGAGTGGAATTGTAATGACCTTGAAACAGTCGTGTTTTATAACGATTAAAATTAATAAGCCGAACCTAAAAAGCAAAATAGATTCACTACCACTCTTTTTTTATTTTAAAAAGTTTGAGCAAAATAAAAGTAGTTTTTTTTGTTTTGTTTTTACTTTCCAATCGAAATGTTGAGGGCAACTGCGCCTTTGTGACGGATGGAGAGTACAGATACCCGATGTTGCAGATGGCTGTTCATCTGTGTGAGGTTTGCGGGCGCAGTTTCGGGGTTGCAAGAAACCTGACTCGCCACGTAGCATCTGTCCACAACGATCACCATTACGATTGTCACGTCTGCGGCAAACGCTTCGGGCGAAGCGACAACTTGCGACGCCACCTCGCTGCAGTTCATCCTCCCACTCCTCACGACCAAGCGCCAGGTACAGTTTTAGTTTAAATAAGAAGCCGCCAGTAGATTTATTAAGTATACTGTTTCCTGGTGTCCTCACCCATGACGTCACGACGCGCCCGTGGACTTTGATAACTAATGACTTGTTTTTATGAGAGAGTAAACGGCCCTGACTGGGTAAACTGACAATTAAGACGAGAAAACAGACTCGAGAGGTAAACAAGAGGTTGCCAGCCCTCTGCATGTTCCTCACCGCCATCTCCTCACCCTTGTATTTAACAGGCTTGGGTAACTGGCGATTGAGATGAGGAAACAGACTCTAGGGGAAAACAAGAGGTCGCCAGTCCACTGTATAGTTCCTCATCCTTGTGTTTATAGGGTAACTAATAGGACTTGTTTTCCTGTTCACAGGCCATCCGTGCCCGTTGTGCTCCGTCGCCCTGGCGGGTCCCGAGGATCTTCGCCACCATATGGAAGCGGTCCACGGTGCGAGCCCGTCTGCTTCAACTTCCTCCTCCTCCTCTGCAACGCCACCCGTCAGAGACCCACGGCCCGAGTGCGACGCGTGCGGGCGGCGATTCTCCCGCGGGGACCTGCTCCGGCGTCACGTGAAGCTGGTGCACGCCAACGAGGTCCGCTGTCCCGATTGCGGCGCCCTTTTCCGCAGGGCCGCGTACCTCCAGCGGCACATGGAGAGCGTCCACCGCGGCATGAGGTTCGCGTGCGCCTACTGCGACCGAGGCTTCACCCGGTGCTACAACCGGGACCAGCACGAGGCCCACAACTGCCCCATCGTGAGGAACCTCGTTGTGGACGAGATGCCGCACCTGCCCACTCTCTCACCCGAGCCTCGACCCAGCTCCGAGCCTCAGCCCGGACCCAGCCACGAGCTTCGGCCCGGACTCAACCACGAGCCTCAGCCCGGACCAAGCACGGCACCTGACGGGATGGTGGGTGGTGGCGGACTACCCACGTTCCGCCCCATCCAACGGGCGTTCCGCGGTCGCCTCCTGACCTTCGGCCTGTCCCGGCCCATGGAGGACTTCTTGACCGTGGAGGACGCGCTGGTGCTACTGTTCGACAGCGTCCTGGAACTGCTGGCCGACGTCAGGACCCGACACCCGAACATCAAGGTGAACATGTTCCTGGAGTGTGAATTCGCCAACGTTCACGGGGCCACCTGTCTGCGAGCCTTCAAGACGAAGAACGTGCCTCTCACCGCCGCGTCCAACTTGGAGGACTTCCTGTCAGCGGTCTTCCACAAGCTGGAGGAAGAGAAGGAGCAGTGCCTGCTAGTGGGCAGCGGATGGAGCTATCTCCGGATACGCGACCTGGAGATCCGCGTCAACCTCTACACCCCGTTGGGAGAACGCGGAGCCCGGTTCGTCCAGCTTCCCAGGACCATCTGCGACACGCACGCCGTTATCAACGTGCAAAACGTCGATGACATGTGCTTCGCGTATGCCGTCCTGGCCAAGTTCGTCGCGCGACACCCGGAGAGGCCCGCATCGTACACACCGGACGTCATGGCACGCTACGATTGGGTCGGCCTACGCTTCCCCGTGGCCGTGAAGGATATTAAAGTCTTCGAGAGGAGGAACCCCATCAGCATCAACGTGTACGGGATCGAGCGCGCCATGGTGGGGAGACGCCCCGACGGATCGCCAAAGTTCCAGGACCGCGTGTTCCCGCTGAAGATCTGCAAGCGGGAGTTGGAGGATCACCGGGACCTGCTGTACGTGACCACCGGCGGGGACAGTCACTACGCCTACATCGCAAACATGAGTAGGCTAGTGCGACCCCAGCTGACGTCCCACTGCGGCACTATCCACGTGTGTAAGCGATGCTTCGCCTACTTCGACAACCAGCCCAACAAGCTGCAACTGTCCGGTGCCGAGCGTCTGGAGGAGCACATGCGATACTGCACCGCCAAGGCTCCCCTTCGCCTGGACTTGTCGAAGAAGCAGCAGATCCGCTTCGCCCACCCCGAGTACACTAGGCGGGAGAGGTTCTGCATCTACGCGGACTTTGAGTGTGCTCTGCAGCCCGTCGCTGTTGACCCAGCGGAAGCGCCGCCCGGCACGAGGCCCCTGCAACTGCACGTCCCGTACGCCTTCGCCTACCAGATCGTGGACTCGCTCGGCCTGGAGGAGTTTGAGCCCCGCGTCTACTTCGGGGCTGACGCGTCCAAGGTCTTCATGGAGAGGTTGAAGATGGACGTGCTGGCGCTGTGGGAGTTCCTATTCAGCATGAGAGCTCTGTACCCTTCTCTGACCCGGCAGGAGATGGACGAGTACCTGGCGGCGACTCACTGCTACCTCTGCGGGAAGGAGTTCACGGACCAGGACGTCAAGGTGCGGGACCACAATCACGCCCCGTCCTACGAGTTCCGAGGAGCCGCTCATCGCTCGTGCAACCTCAGGTACCGGGAGCAGCGACACATCAACTGCTACTTCCACAACCTGTCCAACTACGACGCCCACTTCGTAGTGCGCGAGCTGGCCATCGACCCTGGCGACGTGGACGTGTTGGCCCACACGGAGGAGCGGTACATCGCTTTTACCAAGCGATTCCACTTTGGTCAGCCCGGGGACAACCAACGACAGAGCAGTTTCGCGGTGCGCTTCCTGGACACCTACAGGTTCCTGTCCATGAGCCTGGCCAACCTGGCGGCGGGACTTCCCACGGACAGGATGCGCGAGACGAGGAAGCGCTTCCCCGACGACTGGCTGTTCGACCTGGTGCGTAGGAAGGGCGTGTTCCCCTACGACTTCGTTACGTCCTACGACACGTTGTACAGGACCAGGGAGTTACCGCCCAAGGAGGCGTTCAGGAACTCCATGACCCTGGAGGACATCAAGGACGAGGAGTACGAGCACGCCCTCAACGTGTGGCGAGCCTTCGAGTGTCGGCACCTCAAGTACAAGTACCTGCGATGTGACATCGCCCTGCTCACCGATGTCTTTGAGCAGTTCCGCGACACCTCGCTGGCAGAGTACGGGCTGGACCCCTCCCACTACTACACCCTGCCGTCCTACGCCTGGGACGTGATGCTTAAGACCTGCGGTGTGGAGCTGGACACGCTGCAGGACTTTGACATGTACCTGTTCGTGGAGCAGGGGATCCGGGGAGGCATCTCTCAGGCCATCACCCGCTACGCCAAGGCCAACCACGACAGGTGCCCGGACTACCGCCCGGACGAGCCCACGCGTTTCCTCCTGTACCTGGACGCAAACAACCTGTACGGCTGGGCCATGTCCCAGTGCCTGCCGACCGGAGACTTCCAGTGGCTCAGCCGTGAGGAAATCCAGGTGTTGGACATTGCGGCGCTGGACGCAGAGGCTGATCGAGGCTACATCTTGGAGGTGGACCTCCACTACCCCGCGCGCCTACACGACCTGCACAAGGACCTTCCCTACTGCTGCGAGACGAAGCGCCCGCCGATAGGGAAGTTCCCCAAACTATTGACGACCCTGGATGACAAGACGCACTACATCTGTCACTACAGGGTCTTGCAGCAGGCGCTGCAAAACGGGTTGGAGCTGGTCACGGTGCATCGGGCGATCTCCTTTTGCCAGTCGCGGTGGTTGGAACCGTACATCCTGATGAACACCGAGCTGCGGAAGAAGGCCAAAACGAAGTTCGAACAGGACTTCTTCAAGCTCATGAACAACGCGGTCTTCGGCAAGACCATCGAGAATGTACGGAAGCGCCTCAACGTGAAGCTGGTGTGCACCCCGGAGAGGTTTTCCAAGTACGTCGCCAGATCCAACTTCCTGGACCGGACGTACTACACGGAGGACGTGGCCCTGGTGCATCTGTCCAAGGTTAACATCGTGTTGGACAAGCCCGTCTACGTAGGCATGTCAGTCCTGGAGCTGAGCAAGTGGCTCATGTACGAGTTCCTGCGCAAGATGAAGGAGCGCTACGGTGACCGCCTCACCGTGGACTACATGGACACGGACAGCTTCGTCTTTGACATCGTGTCCCAGGACGTCTACGCCGAGATGAAGGAACACCTGGACGACTTCGACACCAGCGGCTATCCGAGGTCCCACCCCTGCTACAGCCCCGTCAACGCCAAGGTCATCGGAAAGTTTAAGGACGAGTGTAACGGCCTGTCCTTATATGAGTACCTCGGCCTGCGGTCCAAGCTGTACTTTATGGACATTGAGGACGCGGCGACAGGCGGCAGCAAGGCTCTCAAGCGGGCCAAGGGGGTGGCGAAGGGCGTTGTCAAGAACGTCCTCACCCCCGACGACTACAGAGAGTGCCTGTTTGATGGGGTCCGGAAGCACACCACCAACGTCCGCTTCCAGTCCCACTTGCATCGGGTCTACACCGTGGAAGTGGACTTTTTTTCTTTTTTTTTTTTTTTTTCATTTCATTCTTTGCCTTCCCCAAGTTCCTATCTTACGACATACCTTGGTGTCAAAAGTCCTTTTCCTCTAACTTAGTCTCATCCTTTCTCTTGGGTGGCTCTTTCTTCAATAGTTTATCTTAATCTAACAGTTTTCCATCTCTCATAACTTTCCTACTCTCCCTTCTTATTCCTCCCTCTTACTCATTCTTCTTATAACTAATTCTCCGTTCTGATACCGTTTCCAGCTGTCACCGGGGGACCCACGGAGCCGAGGTCCACTGAGTGGTGGTGAAGTTGTCTATTTCAGGTTGTTGCAGTCTAATCTTGGGTTGAAGTCTCGTCTCGGGGTGTTGGTCTAATCCGGGAAGTGAAGGCTAAGTCGGTGGTCGTCCAGTCTGATTCAGTTCTCTGGTCCGGTTCCGGGAATCTCCTCAATCCGCCAAGGGTTGTAATCAACTCGGCTCATCCGAACTTCTCGAAGTCCTGAAGTCTTGGAGGTCCTGGAGGTCGTGGAAGTGGACAAGCTGAGCCTCAGCCCAACCGACGACAAGCGGTGCGTCCTCCCCGACGGCATCCACACTCTGCCGTGGGGACACAAGGACGTCCCGCCGCTACCGCCAGCCAGGAGAGGAGGAGAAGATCCGCAGCGGATGGAAGTGGACGGTGAGGAGGAGGAGGGACAGCGCCAGGACGAAGACGAGGAAGAAGAGGAATTCCCCGTCTAGTTGTATATATTAGTTATAAGAGAAAAATTGTAAATAGTATTTGTAAGAAAATATAATAGCTTTATGTACAGCATGAACCCGAGTTGTTTATTTCCTCCCTTTGCTCACTCAAAAGTCACAAGCCGTTAGGCTCGGAAAGGCGTTATGGGCCGTTTGGCCCGAGCCGTGCAGCTTAAAAAGCCCCCGCCAACCGGGAGCGATTGGCGGCGCGTGTCGAGGACGGCCCTGAAGGAGTTGCCCAGGAAGGAGTTGCTAAGTGGTTTGCTGACGCTCAAGGTTGCACCCTCGAATTACTCAGCGGTTTGCTGATGTCCGAGGGGTCTCGTGACGCGCCCTCTTTGGCGGCCTTCACTGCCGCTTGGCGGGGGCTCAGCCAGTGACACGCGCCGCTGGTATATAAACCTGAGGTCCAGCCCCGCTGCCTCAGTTTTGCTAATTTTTTTTTTTAATTTAGTAAGGAGAAAGGAAAAATGAAAAACACAAGCTTTATCATTATGAGGCATGTATTGTACAGTAATAAGGTTACATACACATACTACAAAAAACCTTACAAACTAGTTTTAAGCGAATATGGAGTGGAAGAGCCTGCGGACCAGAGCGTTGTTGACGGCGGGAGCGGTGAAGTCGAAGAGCTGGACGTAGTTGCTGAGTGACGTGCGGAGAACAGCCCGGCAGTACAGGTAAGTGAGGCAGTAGTAGCCGCAAACAGAAGTATCGTAGCCCTGGAGTCGATACCTGTTGTAGACATAGTGGCGGTGATGAGGATTGCGCCTCAGGAACATTTGAAAGTCGGCCTGGTATGGCGGCCTTCCGTAGCTGTCCAGGTACTCGAGTCTGTCCTCTTCCGAGCAGTAAAACGCCACCCAGTGTTCGCCTCCCTCGGTGTGTGCTACCGTGTTGGACACGATGGCGGTCAGAGGCTTGACTGGCGCGTCCGGTAGTTGGTCAGAGGCGTAGACCGCGACGTTCCTCAGTCCGGGGATCCTCACCAGGCATTCTCTGATCTGGACGGTATTCATCGTGGGCGGAAGCAGCACAGGCAGCTTGAGACGGACGGGTCCGACCTGTCGTTAGCCACGAGCCAGTCCCGCAATACTATGCAGTTATGAAGGGCGCAACGGTTGTGGGAGCTCTTATGGTGGCGACAGCGCAGGGTCCGGTAGGTGGGCGGACCGTTGAGCGACCCGCAGCCCAGATCCTCCATGTCCTGAGCGGTGGTGGCGACGGGCTCGGTTATGAGGTGGCGTTGTACAAAGTCCCTCTTCTGCGATCCTTTGACGTAGACCAGGGGGCGGTGGATGAGGCAGGAGCGCAGCTTGTCCAGCAGGGCGACGTACGCGATGTCCCCCTGGTCCCACTCCAAGCCGTGGCAGTGGCGAGTGACCCAGACGCTCTCGCGCTGTTTCTCGGAAGTCAGGAGGTCCTTACTGAAGGGTGGGCGGGCGATGTGATGTAGGAGCAGCGTGCCGGTAGTCACGTCCACCACGCAAACCTTTTTCAGTAGAAAGTCATTATCACTGTCTTTAAAACACTGCATATCCATCACCACGCTTCCGTGATGACAGCGCGCTGGCGGTGGCTCGTTGTAGATCGGTGGCGGCACGTCCATCCCGTACGGCTGACTGAACTCGACTGAGCGCTGGCGGGAGCGCGCCTAGCGGGATAACCTTGGGTGCGCGCGCCGCCATCACCTAACGGTCCGCGCGCGGTGACCTTGAGCGCGCGGCAACTCGTTTACCCGCCAAAGTCGACTGTGACGTTGCGATGACGGTCCACCTCCACGACGTTGTCCAACTCGGCGTACACTATGCAGTTGAACGCCTCCGCCAAGGCTTCGGAGAACCCAATCTCTATGCGCAGGTTACCGTTGCGCACCAGGTTCCAGTGGCTGGATTGAGAGGCCGCCATATCGGGTGTCAGATCAAACGCCATCAGGCAGTATCCGTAGGGGTATTCGTTGCGACTGACTTCGTTACCACAGTCTGAGAAATTGATGCCGGTGCCAGTGTACAGCGTGTGGTAGGCGAGCACGCACAACTCCTGACCGAACGTGTAATCCGGTTGAAGCGGCTTACATGGCACTTGCTCACCATCTATGTACAGCGCGAAGAAGTTCACGTGGCTGTGGGTGAAGTTGAACGGGTTCTTCTTGTAGTCCCCGTTGAACGCCTGATTGCTGACCAGGCCAACTATAACGCGTTTCGGCAGTTGACCCAGAAACACACTGTCCAGAGTCTTGCTGCTGATACCGGAGGGTAGCGTGAAGGATTTGACTTCCACGCGCGTAATGGGATATTTGGCTGTACCCGACTCCAGCGTCCTGCTGTGAGCCAACAGCACGCTCGGGTTGATCTTACAGCGGCGCATAAACAGGTTGACTTCGGCGATGTCCACTTTGTAGTCTGTCACGGTTTTGGACATGATGGAGAATGAGTTCTTTGACCTGATCAGGCGAAAGCGCATCTCCACGCCGTTTAACATGAACTTCTCCTGGTTGCACAGGTCGATGTGCAGATGTCCGACCATGTCCGCGTACCGGCTGCCCTTGACAAACTCCCTCCGGTTCTTGAGCCCGGCATTATCCTCCTCAGTATTGTCCATGTACCCAGCATAGTCCTCGTAGAACAACTCCGCGGTGAGGTGCGATGTCTTGGCATCACCGCCATAGGACAACAGGTTCTCCAGGTAGGCGCGATAGGCGTACGTGTTGTTCTGAGGAGACACCAGTTTGTTGTTCAGGTACAGGTCCACTTGACTGAACAGCGAGTGCAGCCAGTTGTTAATCGGACCCATCTCTTTTATCACTTGATCACCCGTTACAGCGCCTCCGTTAGCCGTTCTAATGGTAGCCTTCACATGCAGTAGCGTCTGTGACAGATCCGTGTACTCGTCCCCGTGACCCGGAACTATGAACTCCACGGGCGAGTCGTCTGTCAGGGAGGAGATGGGCTTGTACTGCACCCATTTACCGCATCTATACTGGTCTGCGTGGGCGGTAGCGAGAACAGGTCCAACTCGGTCTTGACACACTCGCACGACTTCTGATGTAGAAACGCCATTATCCAAAAATGTCCTTCACGGTACTCTCACTCTTCTTGCTTCTCCTCTTCTTAGCGACGCGTTTTGCGGGCTTCCTCTTGGGCGCAGCGCTCTTCTTCCTCGCTCCGAGGAGTTTCGCCAGAGACTGAGGAGTAACCTGCTGTACACGCCTCCTCTTATAGGCGCCACCACCGCTCAGCACGCGATCCAGTTTTTCATCGGCCTTACGTTTCAGCGACCCGGTAAACTCTCTGAGCCGGGTGTTGGCCGTGACTCCGGGGTCGGCTGTGCCCGCTGCCACGTCGCCCAAGAAGCCCACACCGGACCTCAACGCCTCCTTGCCCAGCGCCGATGCGCCGGATCTGATCAAAGGGACCACTGTACGCATCAGCCCGCCTAGGAAACTGCCGATGCCGTGTCCGCGTTGGAAAGCGGCTCCTCTGAATACGGAGGATACGCCATGGCCCGCCTGCTGGTGGCGGTAATACGCCAGATAGGGATCGCTCGGATTCATTGCCGCTGCCTCTCTTTCCTGAAATGAAGCTTCATGCACGTGGTCCCGAAGTGGAATGGCAAGTGTCGCCTTTGGTAGTCCCTTAAATCGATTTCCACGCTCTCGAATGAGGTTTTAATCACCGGCACGTAGTGCGGGTCTATTATATACACTGTCGTGTTGGCACCGTACGTGTAATTCCTGATGTCGATGTTGAGGATCTTCAGTAGTGGCGCCACAGCGTCGCCCACCAGTTGGGGTTCCACCAGGTCGCAATACACGTACATGTGTGATGGCAGACCGGCGAAGAGGTTAGCCGGCCTCACGGACCTGTGACGCTTGACGATATCCGTATCCACCTCGTAGCCAAACTGTAGCGCCAAACTGGGGCTCAGTTTGAGGCTCTGAACGGCTGAAGACGTCGACATCAATTCCACCCTGGAGGACCTCTCGTCATACGAGAAGGTGCACAGGTTACTCTTCATTTGAGGGTGGTTGTTGATTGCGTGCACGAGTTCCTCGGTACTACTGTAATTGCCCGGCTCCACTTTGATTAACAACTTGTCCACCACGGCCAACCCGCCTTTCGAGTCCCTCATTCCCAGCACTAGTTTGATGTAGGTTCCCTCACCGACGGTCAGAAAATAGAAGGGGTAGTGCGCCTCCACCAGAGCGACCTCCCACTCGCCGTCTGACAGATCAACGGTCGAGGGTAGATGGGTCGTGTAGTTTGTCACCATGTTGTTGGGATAGTACTTCATTGAACTGTTACTGGGCAACGTCAGGTAAAACTGGTCGTGCCTCGTCATCGCAGCTGTTGCACGTCCGCTGCGGGTACCCACGAGTTGAAGTCCTCTCCGTAACCGGCCCACTTGACTAGGTAGCGCTTACTGGAGCCTCGCCCCTCGGTGTCCAGTATTTTATCTATTTGATACAGGCGGTCCGGGGCGATCGTCACCTTTTGCATCTCGTGCTCGTAGAAGCGCCCTTCCAGCGGCGTCCCGTTCAGGTCGCGCAACACGTACAATGGCAGAGGATGCGACCCGTATACGTGGTCCACCACGAACAGCTCCTTACTCCAATTGGTCTCGTAACCTTTGGCGAACGTACCCTTCTCCTTGGCTATGCGCACCGTGTCGCCCGGCTCGAACCTGGGCTTGTGTCGCCGGATCGCCTTTCCATACATGTGACGCCACACCTTGTACACCGTTTGACCATCGCCGCTGTCCGCGTCCACGGGTCGTAGGCCACCACCCAGGCTCCTGTGCGGGCTGTGGTTGTAGGCGTCCACAAGCCTGTCCAACACGTCCACGTAGCGATACGTGTTTTTGTAGGTCAGGTAGCGCCACATGCGGGTCTTGAGCGTGCGGTTGACTCGCTCCACCACCGCCGCCTTCACGTCGGGGTTCTGCGTGGTGAAGTAGTTGACACCGTGACTCTTGAACACTCGCTTGGTCGCGGCCCCGGTGAACTCCGTCCCCTTGTCGGTCTGTAGGCAGCGAGGAGTCGCCTCAGCGAATATCCTCTCGAACGCTGCAGCCACCTCAGGCCCGCTTTTCCTCTTCAGTGGTACCGCGAACAGCCGCTTACTGAATACGTCTATCACAGTCAGCAGGTAGTTGACTCCATCGTTGTACCGGCTCAGGCCGCGCATGTCGTTCAGCTCCGCCTGCCACAGCTCCCGGGGCCCAAACACGGCGTAGCGGTTGCGGGGAAACCGCTTGTGCGCAGGCTTGTGCAGCGTGTAGGTGTCCTGGGCGCGCAGCCAGTCGGCTACCCGACGTTTCGGTAGGCGCGCGGCTCTGGCCAGGGCGGCCACCCCACCGAGGGAACCGGGCTGGCTCGGGTCGTAGTACAACTTCTCCATTACGGTGTGAACGGCTCCCAGTTGTCCAATGACGATTCCCGGTCGGGTTCCTCGGTTATTATCCTTCTTCGGGCCGCTGGAGGTCGCGGTCTCAATCGGTCCAGTATCGGCGTCAACCTCGGTGAGAGGGGTGTCGACGAGGCTGTCGTCGTGTCTCCCCAGGGGCTCGATGCCGAGTCCAGTCCCACGCCTAAGTAACGCAACGCCGTGGGATTGCTCACGTATTCTTTGGGCACGTTCATGTCCTTCAAGGCGGCCATCACTTGATGCCAGCCGGTAGGCAATCGGTCCGCCCTTCGCGCTCTCACTATGCTGTGCGCGATGTCCACTATATTGGAATCGGGGATCTTCACCTTGTCCACGTACACCGCCCCACTGGCGTCCCAGGCGATGGGGCTGCCTTGCCGGGTCATGAATCGCAACAAGTTGCGCGCCACCGACCTGTAGATTTTTGAGAACGATTCCACAATGTCCTCCTCCGCCGAGGCGCTAGACTCGCGCTTCATCTGACTCGGACCTCCCGCCGCTTCCTCCTCCCTCTCCTCACCCTCGATGATTGACAGACCTATGGGTTGACGTTTAGCCGCGGAAAAGTGCAGGAACCGCTGTAACACCTGCTGATATTGTTTCCATTTCTCCGTATCGTCCAGCCGCTTGTCGCTCAATATGCGATGCATCTCAGCGTCCAGGCTGGCTGGCTTATTGGCGCTACCTGCTCCTCCTCTTGGTCCTGGTCCCGGCCCTGGTCCCGGTCCTTCTCGCAATCTCTCGATGAGCTCCTGCGGTACAACCACCATTTTCCTAGCGTACTCCATGTCCGATTAGCTTCTGCGCTAGAACGGGCAAAACAGAGTTCAACAGTAGAGGTAGGAGGATCCCTCCGCCCCGTTGAACGAGGTAGTGTCGCTTCTTGGCCCAGCCCTCGCCGCGTTTCACCAGCCGTCTGAGCGCCTGTTTGTGTTTGCTCAATTTGCGTTTGAGACAGGGGGAAAGCGGTACGTTTCCGCGTAGCACGTTATACGCGCACTCGCACAATGACTTGATGCGACTCTTGTCGCACGCTTTTAACAGGGCCTTGCGTTCTTTGGGCGTAGCGTGTATTAGGGCCCTCAGCAGCGCCGCGTCCTTCTTCACACGGTGTGACATGATGACTGACGCTGGCGCGCGCTCGGCCTATTTATCACTTCTTCTTGGGCAGGTACACGTAGTTCACCGGATCATCTGGGAAAATGGTTGAACGTACGCGCATCTCTTCAGGCGTGGACTGTTTCAAGTCTATGAGCAGGTAGGCGTGCGGATCACGCGTGGCGTCCGCGTAAGCCTCCTCCACGAATTTGGGGTTTTCCGGGTATACTTGGCGAGCCAAATGTTTGATCTGAGCGCGATCCCTGGGATTCTTGAAGCACACTATGTAGTGGGCGTTCAGCGATATGTCGCGCTGGCCCCTGCCCTGGTGAAACAGGTTTTGCGTGATGAAGAACACGCTCATGTTGCGGTGGTGCGAGCCCTTGGTGAACAGGTCCGCCACGCCGGAGCCGGCCTCACGCATCATGTCATCGACGATAACCAGGGCGGGCTCGCTACCGTCATGGTCGTCCAGGTCTGGCAGGCCGGCTACGTAGCGCACGGCAGAGTCCGCACGGCTCTTGCCACCGCCGCCACCGCTGCCATAGTGCCAAGTGATGCGGGCGAACCGCGTATCGCACATGCGGTCGGCGTGCTCTATGAAGCGAGCCACGAAGTGCGACTTGCCGCTGCCTGAGGGCCCGGCCACGATGGCGGTGAACGGGTGTTTCCACCTCAAGTCCATGGCGTCTACTGACTGCCATGCACCGCCACCTCGGCTCTTGTAACTAAAGGTTCTTTTTCTTGCTTCTTTTTATTTATTTTTATCTTTTTAATATTGAAGGAAATAAGGGAATAGGAAATACCATTTATTTATACAAATTCCAGGAAAGGAAGTTTGCTGCCAGGAGGGCCGCTCCTCTTTACAAGGCTCGTCCTCGGCCCCACGCCAACGTTGTACTGGGAGATGGCGTTGTCGTCCAGGACCGTGAGGTACCGCCGAGGCATGTAAATCCGGATCGGGTCATCGCCGACGAGACCCTCCAAGGTGGCCATCACTGCCTCGCCGTATGGTGTGTCCACCCGCTCAAATGAGCGGATCGGGTACACCGCGTTGTCCCGCAGATCTGCGATGCGAGTGTAACCCGCGGCCTTGCAGCTGTTGAGGGCTGTCCTGAGGTCCATCTTCTGGTCCGTGTTGAGCATGGCGCAGCGGCTGGATGCAGAATGACTGGCTCTCGCCACCGAGTCGCCTTTTATTGGCGGTGACTACGTGCCGACTCGCGCGTATCAACATCATGATGACATAGTTAATCGCTCAATTCCAGGAAGGGTGATGTAATGGAAAGCTTTACTGCGTAAACAAGTGGATTGTTCTAGAAGCGTCTCGGTTATCAACTGCTTAGTGGAAGTTTCCACGCTCAATTCCAGGAAGGCTGACGTAATGAAAGCTTTACTGCGTAAACAAGTGGATTGTTCTAGAAGCATCTCGGTTATTAACTGCTTAGTGGAATTTTCCACGCTCTCTCGTTTACTGGGTAGCGCGCTTGGAGTGTGCGCTCCTCTTGGTTTTCCCTGAGATGATGCAATCGGTCTTTCGCCAGGTGGTAGAGGAGTAGCGGTCCTAGTGATCCCATCGTATCTTGTCTCTCCCGTCTCGCTATTTGCCAACCATAGGTTTTGCAATCTAGATAGCAGGTCCTCTAGACATATGCAGATTTCATCGTTTCGCTCCTCGTCCAAGTACAAGCCGCAACTGAACGTGGGGCGACCTCCTTTGAACACATTCATCTTCAACAGTACATTACCGCTGTTGGTAGGGTTCTTCACAGTGTACTGATATCCGCCAGCGGACCAGCACAGTGTCGGGGAATCGATAGGCACTTCCTTCCTCTTTACAGTCCACCCATCGAGCTTTTTCTTCTTTGACGCACATCCCTGCTGAACTGGCGGTGCGTTGGCGTTCTCATCGTTCATTGCGTTTAGCTCCTCTAGGAAGGAGCGGATCGTTTGGTCCACTTCAGCTGCACTGACTCCGTTTCCGTTCATGGTGACGTCTCGAACAACACTGAGGTCGCGCGCGCGGCTCTGCCTCGGTTTTATACCCAGGTTGCACGCTTCAGCGAATCTTCTAGAAGCTTCCAGAAACGTGAGAGGTGGTCTTTCGCTAACGGGGAGCACTCCAGTCAGGAGGCCTCATGCAACACACTTGTCAGAACCTTCTAGAACGGAGGAGTGTGGGAGTGATGAGGGGTCTGGAAGGCCGCTGATGAGTAAACAGGCTGGGACAGTCACGTAGGCCCTGGCACGCGCCTCGACACGTGACTCCACGGAGCCGCTCGCAGTTTGGTTTAGTCAAGCCGGCATACAACGTGTAACGAAGTCACATCAAATTCGGTCGGCAAGCAGCCGAGATCCCATGAGGAAAACGCGTTTGAAAATTAATAGCGGGCCCGTTTAACGGTAGATTTTCAATATTCTTTAAGCAATGGTTTACTTAGGCCGCTGCCCAACATGTGGTGAAGTTTCATCAAAACCGGTCGGTAAACAGCCGAGATCCCATAAGGAAAACACGTTTAAAAATTAATAGCGGGCCCGTTTAACAGTGGATTTTCAATTTTCTTTAAGCGATGGTTTTCTTAGGTCACGGCCCGACATGTGGTGAGGTTTCGTCAAAATCGGTTGGTAAACAGCTGAGATCCCATAAGGAAAACGCGGTTTTAAATTAATAGCGGCCTTGTTTAATGGTGGATCTATGGGGTTCTTACGTCATTCGCTTCCTTGGGGATAGGCCTACACTCTGGAAAAAGTCCCGTGGGAATCGGTGGATAAATAGGCTAGTTATTAATTTTCGAAAGTTTTTTCCTCATGTTCAAGGTCATCACGAAAAGTGCCGTTGGTGGTCGGGGGGGGCTGACGTCACGGGGGGGGCTGACGTCACCGGGGGGGGCTGACGTCACCGGGGGGGGCTGACGGCACCGGGGGGGGGGCTGACATCACCGGGGGGGGGGCTCCTCACCTGCGTGTGTCTGCCGGCCGGGGGGGGGGGCTCCTCACTTGCTCCTCACTTGCTCCTCACCGCGCCTTTGCTGGTTCTGAACATACTAATGCCCCCTACTATCCCTTTGTGGGTTCTTTTAGCGAATTTCCCCTATAGGGAGGAAGCTATTACCGTAGTCGGCATGGTAAGACCTACGCCCGGGACCATGATAACTTTTCGTTTTGAGGACCCCAGACCCCAAAAACACCATTCGTTCGAAACTGTGTATATATATATATATATATATATATATATATATACATACGTATACATACATATACATATATAGATGTGTGTGTGTGTGTGTGTGTGTGTGTGTGTGTGTGTGTGTGTGTGTGTGTGTGTGTGTGTGTGTGTGTGTGTGTGTGTGTCCGTGGGTGCGATAACTCTCGTAAAAAAGGTCCGATTTTGATTAAATTTGGTATAAACGTGTAAAGCAACATTTATGACTTAGAGTTCGAAAACCAGCCATATGGCTCCATCCTAAGGGGGATTTTGGGGGGTTTTGTACCCCAAAAATGGTTTTTTTGAACTTTTTACAAATAATTTTTGAAACAGTCAAATTATAGTTTTTACCATTAGATTCAGCTTTAAAAACACAAAATCTGGTGTTCTGATCATTCCTCTACGTCAATCGGTTACCGAGATATTGAAAGTGCTAAACACAGTACGTTGTCTAAAGTTATTCTTATGGAGAATAAGAAAAAAATATATCTCGCTTCATTATGAACGTATACTGACGAAACTTGGTATACGGCTTTATCTGGTTGTGGTCTATCGATATTTGCTCAAAAAAAAATTATTTTCTAAAGGTTCCCGTAGCAGAAAACCTGCGTATTCAGGCCCCATGTTATTTTTATGGAGACAAATTAAAATGCTATGTCTCACTTAATAATGAACATAAATTAATAAAACCTCTTATATGACTTCATCTAATTGAGTTATATTTATATTTGCCTCAATACCCATTTTTTTCGTACCTTGTTGTAGCAAACCTGCGTACTCATCCCCCATGTTATTCTTATGGAAATTAATCAATACCCCCGTCGCAGCAAACCTGCATACTCAGCGAATTTCCAATGAATTAAAACATAACACATTAAGCCACTTAACATGATTCATAAGAAATATATTCACAAACAAGCGATATTTAAAATATTAATTATTCTCCATAAGAATAACATTGGGGATGAGTACACAGGTTTGCTGCAACAAGGAACACAAAATAATGGGGTTTTATGCAAAATATCAAAGGAGCTCAGCTAAGTGAAGTCACATACCAAGTTTCATCCATATACATTCATAAATAAGCGATATATAACAATTTAATTATTTTCCATAAGGGTAACATGGGGACCGAGTACCTAGGTTTGCTGCTACGGGAACCATAGGTGAAAAATTGTTTTTTGTGCAAACAACAATAAACCACAACCAGATGAAGCTATATACCAAATTTCGTCAGTTTATGTTCATAAATAAGCGAGATATACAATTTTTCTTTTTCTTCATAAGAATAACATTAGACAACGTACTGTGTTTAGCACTTTCAATATCTCAGTCACCAATTGACGTAGAGCAATGATCAAGATACCAAATTGTTTGTTTTTATGCTGAATTCAATGGTGAAAATTAAAATTTGATTTTAATAAAAATTACATGTGAAAACCCCGAAAAACCCATTTTTGGGGTACAAAACCCCCCCTAAAACCCCCCTTCGGATGGTGCGATTCGTCTGGTTTTCGAACTCGTTCAAATAAATGGTACTTTACACGTTTGTACCAAATTTCATTAAGGTTGGACCTTTTTTACGAGAGTTATCGTGCTTACGGACACATATATATATATAAAGATATATATATATAAATATAATATATATATATATATATATATATATATATATATATATATATATATATATATATATATATATATACATATATAAAAATTTGAACGAATGGTGTTTTTGGCATCTGGGGACCTCAAAATGAAAAGTTATCATGGTCTCGGGCTTAAGTCTTACCATGAGACCTACGGTAATAGCTTCTTTCCTATAGGGGAAATTCGCTAAAATGGAATATATCACTTATTTATGAATGTATATTGATGAAACTAGGTATGTGGCTTCACCTAGTTGAGTTATATTGATATTTGCATAGAAACCAATTGTTTATGTTCCTTGTTTCAGCAAACCTATGTACTCATTCCCAATGTTATCCCTATGGAGAATAATTAAAATTGTATATATCGCTTATTTGTGAATATATTTTTATGAAACTTGGTATGCGGCTTTATGTGGTATTAAGTCATATATCATGTATTGGAAATTAGCTGAGTACGCAGGTTTGCTGCGACGGGGGTATTTGAAATATGTTTCTGAGCCACTATCCTATATCCTATTCAATTCCTCTGGAACGTTCCTGGCACGCTTCACTGATGCTACCCCTCACACCATGTTATTCTTATGGGGAACCCCTATTAAAATTGGTCCAAAACCATCATATTATCTCTACTAAGGTACCTAACGAACTGTAATTCAAACAACTAAAAAACTAGAGTACGAAAATGGTAAATATTTATGTGTATAAGTAATATAACGTATAACGAATCCACAAAACGGATCCCAGTGATCCAGGTGAAACTTCGCTGAAAATTGCAATTAAAATTTAGCTTAGTATATTTACAAGACATCCCCAATGGCATTACAACATTGTAATTTTATCAAAATAGGCCCAATTGTTAAAAGATTAAGAACCATGAATCCCCTCATTTTAGTGACATCAAAGTTTCAATATCTGAGTATGAGCTGATAAAATAAATACTGTATTGTTTAAATTAAATATGGGTCTGATGGATAAAAGTTGGTCGTGGATCGTTTGGACATAATAGTATATTTCGTCACTAGGATCAAAAGTGGATCTTTTTAATACGAGCTCCAGTTTAACTGCCGAGGCGAACCGAGGCTGGGCAATGAGCGAGTATTAAAAAGACACTTTTGATCCGAGTGACGAATTATATTTTTCGTCATACTGCCAAAAATCTTAAGGTTTAAATAAAAACAAAAGTAAAATTTACGTACTGTGTCTTCATAACCTCAAATGTTTCTTTCAGCTTGTCTCTTGAAACAATCAGCTGTTGCACATGCATAACTTCGGTTCATTCATATCTATCGATCACTTAAAACCAATCATTGTGGTTCGAATCAATCGGTTGTTCTTCAAAACAAACATTCGATTTGGGCACGGTTTTCATGGAAATATGATAACCCTAAATTTACCTTGAATTCCTTTTATTTATAACCTTTATTTATACGCTACTAAATAAAAACCCTTCTGTTCTCTTAACTAATTTTACAGTTGTCACTCACCAGTGGGGTACGGCAAACGAACGCAAAAATAATAACAATACAACAATGAATGTTTCGATAATAACAATGAATGTTTCGATTATTTAATCGAATGAATTTTAATCGATTTATGACGACCTCGAATCAAAAGAATCATCAACAATGATCTTTTTAGTACTAGTACGATAATGATCATCAAAACATATGTTATTATCCAAAGACTAAATACCCCCGTCACAGCAAACCTGCATACTCAGCGAATTTCCAATGCATAATATATGTCTTAATACCACATAAAGCCGCATACCAAGTTTCATATAAGCGATTTTAATTATTCTCTATAAGAATAACATTGGTAATGAGTACGTAGGATTGCTGAAATAAGGAACACAAGCAATTGGTTTTTATGCAAATATAAATAGAATTTAACCAGGCGAAGCCACATACCACGTTTCATCAGTATTCAATCATAAATAAGCGCTATATAACATTTTAGTGATTCTCCATAAGAATAACCTGGGGGCTGAGTAAGCAGGTTTGCTGCAACAAGGAACAAAAAAATGGGTTTTTATGCAATTATAAATATAACTCAACCAAGTGAAGCTACATACCAAGTTCATAAGTGAATTTATTTTCATAATTAAGGGACTCAATACATTTGACTTATTCTCCATAAGAATAACATGGGGGCTGAGTACGCAGGTATGCTGCTACGGGAATAACCAACAAAAAATCAATTTTTTGTGCAAATATCAATATACCAGTACTATGTGAAGCCACACACCAAGTTTCATCAACATACATTCATAAATAATCGAGATATCAAATTTTATTTATTCTCCTTAAGGATAACATTGGACAACGTACTGTGTTTAGCACTTTGAATATCTCTGCAACGGTTGGGCAAAATATATATAAATTTGAACGAATAGTGTTTTTGGCACCTGGAGACCTCAAAACAAAAAGTTATCATGGTCTGGGGCTTAAGTCTTACCATGAGACCTACGGTAATAGCTTCTTCCCTATAGGGGAAATTCGCTAAAAGAAGAACTTTTGAATCTCAACGCATCTGTCAAAAACAGTTGTTTTTGAAGGAGTATGACGAAAAACGTTTATTTTCACAGTACTATTACATCCCGTATTGCAGAGGGGTAGGATTATGACACTTGAGAATCGCCTAAATCAGGATGCAATATTTTTTTAGTTGCAGAAAAAAAACAGATAAGGGTAAGGGATCTAAATTGACACAAATCACAGAACTATAAGGTTTAAATTGTTTGCGTTTCAAAATCACTGCCTCAACTACAATCACAAATCCTTCTATGAATATTAGTAACATCAAAGTATTGTGCTTTTTATAACCCAAGTTTGGAGCAATTAATTAAAGCTAAGGGGGCAAAGAGCTAATATATATATATGAAAAACTAAAACTCAAAGTACAAAGTACAAAGTCATCCACTAAACATAATGCGTCATCCACAAAACAAACACATAATGTTAGTGTTAAGATTCAACTAGTTACATTTCACCCATTCTGAAATGTAAGTTCGATTTCTCATCTCACTTGGGCAAATTTCGGAAGGGTTCCCAAAAAAGGGCGTATTCCGCCAGGAAGGGGAAGATAACATTACCCCGTTACAAATTTGTTTAAACAAATTAAAAGTATTTTCTTCTGTGAACTCTGATACATTGTAAACACTCTTTCAAGAAGTAAATAATAATAATTAGATGCACTAACTCTTTAACTCTATCCACATATAAATCTGTCTAGAAATGTCACGTTTTCTCATCAGAACAGCGGATTAATATGAGACTTGATCCAACTCTGTATCAGCTTTAATCCACTAGCTGTTGTGTAAGAGATAACGTGGGAGCATTTCTGACTGCTAACACGAAACCAAAATACCCCCGTCGCAACTAACCTGCGTACTTAGCGAATTTCCAATAATATATATATATATATATATATATATATATATATATATGTTTCTCACTACCATATAAATCCACTGACCAAGTGTCATAAAAATACACGAATAAATAAGTGATATATAGCATTGTATTTATTCTCCATAAGAATAACATTGAAAGCTGAGTACGCAGGTTTGATGTACCGAGAAACATAAAAATTTGTAATCAATATAACTTAACCAGTTGAAGCTACATACCAAGTTTTATTAATTTATGTTCATAAATAAGCGAGATATAAAACTTTAATTTTTCTCCATAAGATTGACATTAGGGCTGAGTATGCAGGTTTGCTGCTAAGAGGATAATCAACAAAAATCAATTTTTTGTGCAAATATCAATATACCAGTACTAGGAGAAGCCACATGTCAAGTTTCATCAATATTCTTTCATAAATAATCAAAATATCATATTTTAATTATTCTCCATAAGGATAACATTCGACAATGTACTGTGTTTAGCATTTTTAATATCTCTGTAACGGTTGGACGTTGAATCACAATTTAAACACCAAAATGATTTCTTTTTAGAGATGAACTGATTGGTAAACGCAAATATTAAGTTTACATTAATGTGAACTGAGGAAAAACTAAAGCCTTTTCCCATCAAATTAACATAAGAGATTTTACGAGCGCGTTTTTTTCTCTGCAACCACTTAACCTAATTTAATGATTAAAAATACTATATTATTCGTTTTTTAAGCTCTCAACACCAATAGTCAACACCAAAATTAAACAAATTATCCGTTACCTCGATAACTTTTTGAAAAAAACGATCGATTTTGATTAAATTTGGCACAAATGTAGAGAGTAACATTAATTTATAACTTTAACTTCGAAAACCAGGTCGATCGAACCATGGGAAGGGGGTTTTATGGGGGTTTACAATTTTCCAAAAATCATTTTTTTTGCATTTTTTAACCTAACATTTTAAAAACAATCAATTTTGGTTATAGCCATTACATATAGCTTAAAAACAAATAATTTAGTTTTTTTTAATCATTAGCCTAGGTTCAGCGGTTGACATGAAAAGTCAAAAAACGTGTCCATAAAATTTCCCATGTTTATCTTATGGGAAAAAAAGATTTTTAGATTTTCCTGAGAAATTTTACTAAACACTTCACTGTTTACTACTACGACTAAGCAACAGTTCCCGAACAATCTGCCAGTATATTTCGTTAACTTTTATTGATGAACAAAATGAATCACTGGATTGATGAAGACGTTTCAGTGGCCGTGTGTCTGTGGGTGTATGGGTGTGTGGGTGTATGGGTGTGTGGGTGTGTTATCGAAATACTACATAACTATAAAACATTTCTTAATGAAATTTTGAAGGAGTCATTTGGGATACATAAGGGATGTTTTAACACAGCATTTGTGTTTATTTTGGATTATTAATAATTATTAAAACTAATTTTAATGTTTGATATTCAGTAGTTGAATTGGTTTTCGTAGTAAGCTATTGACTATGGTTGTCTTTAAAATGTCAGCTGGGATTTATCTGTGTTTCACTTGAGGGATTTTTATTCCATATATGGGATATTTTGACTGCTTGTGGGATAAAATGGGATTGTGGGATAAAGTGGGATTTTTTTGGAAATGGGCATTACGTCTGCTAGTTTGCTTACAACTTATGACCAGAACAGCTTAGCAATAGCACTTCTAGTGGATTTTCTTGCCGTACTGGCAGTTGCGGGGTTTCCCATTTTTTAACCTCGCTGTCCGCACCTATTATGATTTTATAAACGTCACAGAACGAACACTGAATCACGTCAATGTCGCTGGCCGAGCCATGTTGGAAATAACAAGCAAAATATTTGCCATTATTAGTACCTATGTCGTACTTTTTAAACTACTGTACCATTTAAAAAAAATTAGTACCTCTCACGTAAATAAATTATTTAATTTAGTTAGTTCACCGTATCATTTGGCCTATTTCGCATTGCTCAAAATCCTTTGAGGTGCTAAAATGTAAAATACCTATAGGTAGTTAGTAGATATAAATAAGTTATATCTAAAGGTATAAATATTATACTAATACATTAGTAGTGGGCATTTGGGGCTGCTAGACCGGAAGTGACGTCATCCGGTCACGTGACCGGATGCGCTGAGTCATGAAAGACGTCATCTGAGGCTGAGCCAGTGACGTAGGCGGTTTTGTGACGTAATGAGGGAAAGTTTAAAGGTCAAGGTCACGGGGAGGTAATTTTAAAAAAGTACTACCTCGCACGCGTAAAATCCGATTGTGATTCGATAGTTTTCATTCGATAAAAATATCGAATGAAAACAATCGAATGGAGCAATCGAATGATACGAGTGCGAGGTAGTACTATTTCATTTAACTTTATTTTTACTCTTCTTTTTATTTACAATAAGTTATGTTTACAATAATTTATGTTTACAATAGTTCCCCGTTGTTTGTCATCATCGATGTTGTTGATCCGGAGTTGCGACCATCACTTCGCTTTCTGATGAAAGACGGTAGATACTTCGATTCCTGCGCAGAGTCCATGTTGTTTTTTGATGCGTAAAGTTCCAAAGATAAATCGTAACCGGACGCAATGAGAAGTCTTAACTCTTCATTAAAAACCTCGAGGTCTTGGAAAGTCGCCAGATGAATAGAGTCATAATGAATACACCTAATTTTGATGGACATTTTAACAGAGAGCTCGATGTACACTGGTCAAGAGCCGGAGGTGTACTGACTATTCGCTAGCTAGCGTTTTGGTATCAAACAAAATGGTGGGGGTAAAAGTGTGGTGGGGCGGAGCAGATGGCGGACCGCAGATGGCAGGCGGCAGGTGGCAGCTGGTGCGAGGCAGATGGTTGCTACTACATTCGCCGCCACAGTAATGCAATCCTTCGGCGTAATTCTTGTATTTTATCTTGTCGGTTCATTTGATACGTTTTACATCTACATATGCAATAGCTGAAACACTTGCACTTACGACAAGCTTTCCCGTCAACTTGATCGCCTGGTATTTTAAAACATTGTAACTCGCAACAATATGTCTTCAAATCGTTATCGAAAAATAAATTGTTCATAGGTGGCACCGACATGTTAGCTGCAGCGTGTGTTAGACAAGACTGAGACTAACTTCACTGCTCCCTCTCTTTTATACCTCTTCATAGGTTAACCCTGAATGAAAGTTCAAGGTCATCCATTTGAATTTTAAAAAAAGCAACACAGCAGTATATAAAATAATATACTGCTGTGTTGCTGTTTTTATTTTTTTATATTTTTTTTTATATATATATATTGTTTTTTTATATTTTCTTTATTAAACAAACATCTTACAATACAATAAGCTTAAGTCTAACATTGATGACTAGAAATACAAACAGAAAAAATACAAACAAAGACATTATGTACAAGGATGCGTGATGTGCAGAGTGAGTTCCGTCGAGTTGTTGCCGCTTACACCGTGTGATACCAAATACAACGTCCCCGGTTGAATATCTCGCAAATCTTCATTTTGTAGCAGTTGAACAAATCGTTTTGGAAGAAATACTTGAAACTTCGGCTCATCTCCTGGAGTGAAAGGTCCTTCGCTCAATGAAACTAGAATTGCTTCTCCATGTGTGGTTTCCACTTTCTTGATGTTATGAATAATGTAGTGTTTTTGTTCTTTTAGTTCTGAACACTTTTTAGTTAGCAGAAGGTCGGATTTTGAATGAGTGTTGAATTGATCAACCAGTGTTTGTAGAAACTGTTGTGATGCCATCTTCGTCAGTGGTGGTTGTGGTGTCTTCTGTGATGTTGCCTCTTCGGAGTCTCGAATAATACTCGTGCTGAAGCGGTGTTGTCTCCTCGTATTTATAGGCCCCGCTACCCCCACCACATTTCTGTTCTCCGCTACCCCCACCACATTCCTGCGTTTGTTTCAAGTAAGCAGCCAAACGATATGCGTTGTACAATGCACAGTTTGTTTGACCGTGTTTAAGATCTTTTGCAGCGACACAAATATTACCGAGATTAATGTTAAAGTCCTTACTGATAGTTATATCGAAAACATTACCGTGCGTATACTTTTGTATCCAGTTCTTTTTTTCTAATCCTCTTGTGTATATATGTGAATATTGTTTGCAAAAGTTAAACATAATACTGTGCAGATTACTGTAGCTTATAAATCCTTCATACCAATGTATGTGATGAAAGTAGTTTGTTATCCATTTGTTTGTACTTTTTGCTTTGGTGTTAAGTTTGTTAAAAGAAAAAGGAGCTTCAAACGTGAATGGGTAGGCTACAAATGTAAGCAAGTCTAAAATTACTAATTCCTTGATAATAAACCTATCATCATTATTTCGAAATGCTTGAAATTCTATTACACAAGGCTTTACACTCACTTCTTCATCCCCTCCGCTCATCATGGCACCTAGCGATCAACTAAACTGTTTTCCACACCACGGTAGGTTAAATACCAGGCCGTACAGTTGCAGGCGCGTTGGTGTATATTTAACGTGGGCACCGTCCCCAATAGGCCTACCCCACGTGTGTTCTTCTTTACTAAGTCAAACTTTAGTCTTTTTTAACTTCTTCTTCTTGTGTTTCGTTTTCTTCTTCTTCTTGTTTCTCCGTTTCTTCTTCTTCCTGTGTTGTTTCTTCTGTAGCTTCTGTAGCGATTTCTACAAGTGGTTCAAAATCCTTTAACTTTCTCCACATGCAAACTTCATGAGGTATTCTATTAAAAATAGATGTATCCACAGGTCCGTACACGATGGTGCTATCAGGTTGTTTTTCCAAAGTATCGACCAAATATTCTTTAATAATAGCGCTTGCAAATACCAACTGTCTCATGTACCTTGTAATAGGTTCTGTTGCGTAGTTTAAAACGTAGAATTCTTCACGTGACAGTAGAATCTTATTTTCATGTTGAGTCAAGTCTCTAATTCGCACTTGTAGTTGTCCGCGATGTTTAACAATATCGATTTCATTGTCACAATCCAAAAGTCGAATATGTGTTTTCCTTCCACACAAACTGTTAGTTAAATAACATTCTATTAAATGTACATGTTTCAAAAATGACTCCCAAGCATTTTGCGAAAATAAAACCTTTTTTGTTCCATGGTGTAGTATTACTGTAGGGGAATAATCCAATGATTTCATCAATCCAACTGATACACTTTTACTGATGCATGCTGAGATGGGGTAAAAGATTCGCAGCAAAACTTCAGTTAAAATGTGAGGAGGAATATTTTCTTCAACTTTCTTCTTCCTCTTTGGTACTACCTTTGATGGGTCTGCATTAATTTCCTCCTCTCTATCTCTTTTACCAAACTTTAAAAATGCAGTTATTTCCTTGATGATTTCTGCTTCACTAGTATTATCACGTTCCAATAACGGTGCTACCTCTGCATCACCTTGTACAACAGATGGAGAACTCATTTTGTAGAAGATGTTACCCATGCGCCGATAGACGATCAACTGAAGACCTGCATTGCTGCTCCGCTATTTATAGGTTAGCGACAGTGGCGGTGCCGGTGGTGGTACAACGTTTTACAATACTGTCTTTACAATACCGGTCAACGGTGTGTATGTAACAATTTTATCGTGCAAAATTAAACAATACGCAGATGTATTTGCAGGTACGTTTTCTTGAAATTCCATTTCTATTTTTATATCAACACTAGACGATTTTACAGATTCATTTTGTTTGGAACAATCAATTACAACAATCGGAGCTTTCGATTCAAACTGAACGGGAGATAGTAGAGGTGTATTTGTTTTGCCGTAATATGAATTTTGGAACCTAGCGTACATGTCGTATAAAACACTGTATCTTTTCTTATCAAAAGAAATATTAAAGTTGTCGTAGGGAAAGAATTGTGAATTCAGGAACACTTTACAGTTTGTTAATTTACAATGGTCAAATTCACCAGCATTTTCAGTTATTATACTTTTCTTCTTCGTTTGTAATCCAAATATTACATATCTCGCTTTTTCCAAATGAGTAGAAGTTTTTACAGTCCATGTATGTCGTTGTGTTGTAGGTAAAACGGGGTATTCATGAAACTCCCAGCTTCTGAATGGCATTACAATGTCTCGATCTGATTTTAACTTTCTTAATAATGTAATCCTGTGTTCATCATTTAGTCGCACATGTGGTACTCTCCAAACAATCTTGTCTAATGTTAATTTCCAGTCTAAATTGGCATCAGTTGTTCCAGTAGCTGCTTTAATAATATCTTTATCGTTTGATGATCTTAATAAAACTAGTTCTTGTTTTACATTTATTATTATTCTTCTGTAGTCTTCAGCAAATCCTAGGAGTAATCTTAAAGGTACGTAGAAATCAAAGTTTCCCGAAGAGTCAGGAGCGATTGTACTTTTGTCTGGTGCAACCCATCCTGCAACAGCTAACAGATTCTTCTCATTTGGTGTTAAAGACACTAATCCTTTCAATGTACTGGAAATTCCAACCTTTTTTGTTGAATCGACTGTAACTCCTGAAATTTCATATCTAATCTCGTCAAACAAAAATGCCATAGGATTATTTATGAACGGAACAGTGGTTCCAGCAGTACCATCATTTTTTGTTACTTTTCCTTCAATATATAAATAACCTTCGCATGGAAGAGTATAAATGTCTTGTTGTTGTATAGGAATCCTAATTTCATCGTTATTGTTTAATTTGGACGAAGAGTAAGGGTTGTGCGTGTGATATTCCTTTTCCCATAAGGTCTCTCGAATGTTGGACCCTGCGCTATATCCAGTATATCCATTGTTAATGACTTTTAATCCAATTTCTTCTAGAAAACGAATGTTGTCACTTGTTAACCCTTCTACAGCTGATAAGCTACTGACCTCTTTGCTTGTTGGCTCTCTCTTTTTAAATGATAACCCCATTGTCTAAGCGGATGATTTTATATGTATTCTTACAGTAATAGCTTCTCCTCTAAAGTCAATAAGGTTTCCGTCTTGATCCACTATGTTCAGCACGATGTCTGAAATGAAACTGGTGTTTAACGGTAGGTACACAAGGTTTTGAGGCTTTTCTACTATCTTGAAACCCGGTGCAACTGATGGGTAGAATGTGTGTAATATATGACGATTCTCTCCATCTCTGTAGGATCCTTGTATAATGTTACATGTAATGTCTATGCTATTAACTTTGATGATCGTCACAGTTTTATTCCCAGAATGAGTTTTATTAGGTTCTAATACTTTTGTTTCCTTAGAAAACCCCAATAAACTACCAATTGAATGTTCTTGACTAAAATCAATATAATACTTAGACGTAATTTCGGCTTTCATTGTATTGTTATTGCCTTTTATCGTTATATTTTCTTTTCCCATATGTTTTTGTATAACTTCATTTATATTATCAATTTCATAAGCTCCTGTTGGTAAACTGAATTCTTCCAAAGCTGAATACTTTCCTTTATCATCTTTTGTCTTGTAATAATGTATTTTGTTATTAATTCCTTCACTAACGTTTGGAATAGAGTTATATGTTGTTAAATCCAGTAATGCGGCTTCCCATAGTCTTCCTTTTTGCAAACGTAGCGCTGGAAACAGAATACTGCGCAAAGTACATGAGTTACCGGTTAATGACACTGTATACGAGGACATCTTAAAGTTGACTAACACTTTTAGCTAAAAAGTCTAAACATAAATGACCGCAAATGGATGTATCATCAGGTTGTTTTCTTGTATGATTGTAAAAAACATTTTCTGCCGCACGAAAGTATTGTTGAAGTTCTTTCGGTGGTGGAAGGTCTCCAAAACTGTCGAAATAATAAATGGTTTTACCAAGTTTCTTGTAACACACCCAATGAGTGCCTAATCCTTCACTATTATCCAAATTTACAATACCAGTCTCATTTTTCCACATTTTAACCGGTAACTAATCTTTCATAAATACTCCTCTAAAAAATGGGATTTTCAAACAAGAAGCATATGTAATCAGTTCTTCATTGGTCAATTCTTTGTTTTTAATTATTAATTGCTCTTTCTTATTTAATACACACGATACGGTCTTAGGTATAATCCTCCTCCCTTTTTTATCATTGACCATATTGTTGGTTTCTTTTTAGCTTTACCACTGGTAGATCGACGTTTTCTTCTGATATTACCTCCTTGTTTCTTAGCGGGTTTTTTCCCACGCCTTCTTCTCTTTCCTCCTCCAAACGTAGTTTTTGCTTTCATTGCTGCTGTTACTGCTAAAGACGCTGCTTTTTCACCAATACTTGCGTCACTAGATTTTACTCTTTGCCAAGCTTTCTCAGCAAGTGCTCTATCTGCTATTGATCTATTTTTAGTATCACCAAATTTGGAATACGCTATATCGTGCTGTTTACAAGCCTGATCGAGCTTATTTATTCCAGGATCTCCTCTAGCAAGACGTTTCTCTAATTTGGTTCCAGGACCACAATATTGATATCCTCCAGGTAAATGTAATTCCACAGGTAATAAATCAATCGCCTTGTTAACTATAACTCCAACCGGTTTACTTAATAGAGAAAATGCTGTTGATGCTATTCCCCTTCCTCTCTGTAATCTCTCTCGATTATGACTGATGCGTTTAACCCTCGACATGACTATTTATAGCAAAACCTACAATCAGTAGGTGCACTCTATAAATGTTTTACAATGAATGTAATATCAGTTTTGGTTTCTTGTATTATATACTGTTTAAAATCCATTTATTATATAGAAATGGATTTATTAATTAAATGTAGACATATTAAATAGAAGTAGTAAAAATTGAAATAAGGTGTAATTGAAGATGTTCCAGATGTTTCTCCGCTGGTGATGGTATTGTTGTCTTCGGTAAAATGAATAAACTTTAAATAGTTGTCATGTTTCCTTAGAAACTTGCCACTAAATCGTTGGTAATTGAATAACACATCCCAGTCTAGTTTATCTTTAAAATTGTCAATGTAATTCTCAGAGAGATTTTGATATTTACTTATTACTTCCCAACAGTTATTAAAATTTGATGTCATCTCTACGAGGAAGTCTTCTGAAAACTGTTGTCTTTGTAAAATAGTGATCCAGTTAACTCTGTGAAAATAAATTCTTAACATAGTCATTGTGAAGAGGTAATGTATGGAAAGTTGTTCCCAATCCATATATCTATCAAACCGTTGAACAAAACCATCTGTCAACACTCCTTGGGGAAATCTCGGCTCTTGAGATATTAAACTCCACGCAGTAATATTGGATTCCATCATCCTCTCTGTATCGTCTGTCGAATATAACTGATGCTTTATCCCTTATCATGGGTGTATTTTAAATTCTTTTTTCTCTTATGTAATCTTCATTGTTTTCTGTTGGTTCATTAATCACATTCACTTTATCCCCCTTTCCTAATGTCTTGACTTTAGAAGGCTCAGACGGTTTATCTCGTTGATTAAGTTTCTCTGGATTGTGTATATTTTTCCAGTCTAAATAATTGTGACTGTCAACATCTGAAGCTGCATCTCTTCCTGAAGCCCGATGGATATAATGGAATAGAGCTGCACCAAACCTTTCCAAATGTTTTTCATATTCCGTAGTCCATTTCTTGTGTACAATATCAAACATTTTCTTATTTACAGCGTCTCCATCCTGCTCACAATCACCTACATTTGATAATTTTAATTTTTTTATATCATAGCTTGTGTCAGTTTCATTCCTTTTGTAAATCGTTAACAATTTTAGAGTAGCGAAATTTACTGCTTCCCCATCATAAACGGGATGTTGTATATTGCTTAACCTTTTACCGGAAAACCCCCAATGATCTTCGTGTACAGTTGGGGTTCTTTTATCCATGTATTTTACCGTAACCACATCAGAAGACAAAAGCGGATCACCAACATTTTGAATTACTTTTCCTTCAAAATTATAGTTGCCATCAGGTGTTAACGGAAACCCAGCTCTTTTTTCACTATATTCAGATTTTACTCCAAACTCGGAATACCGTCCAAACTTGTCCACACTCATGATGTAACTGAATCGCTATCGTTTAGGTTCTTATTATATATGTACGTCTACTGAACAATTATTCCTTGTTTTCGCAGTTCATCAACCAAAGCTACCCATTCGTTTTCTAAACCAGTGTGCCCGGCTTCCATAGCTTCATGTAATAACCTCATTCGATCAACTAACTTATTTATATCGTTGTAATATATTATATTAGTTTTATACAAGTTTTTCAATAATCCCCTTCCAGATGTGGTAGGGTCAGTTGTTTTTCTCTTTTTATGCAAAACATTTAATTCAGCAGAAGATAAAGCTCTTCTTTTAATTTGAGCTTTTTTTGATTTCGAGGGGAAAAGACTAGATATAATACTTGTATATTTTATTGACCGATTTCTATGAATAGGTAGGTCTTTGGAATACCTTTTTCTATGTGCATTTGTATACTCTAATATATGTTTAAACAATTGTAAATCCCTTTTAGTATATTTACCAGGATTATTTTTAAAGATAAGTTCAAACAAACCTTTTGTACCTTTATATTTCTTATCTCCAATAACTATATCATCATTTTCGTTTATATCTAACTTGCTATCTCCAATCATTAATCCTTTATCCTCTATTCTAGCTCCATAGGTATGATAATTTCGATTAGCATGTGCGGCGTGTAACATTTTTAACGTATATGTTCTTCCAAGTGTTCCTTTAAACATAATATCCGTGCCTAATTTGCTTAAGTTGGATGGGTTAATATCCTCTTCTTCTGCTCTTGTATCTTCTACACTTGTATCTTCTGTACTTGTATCTTCTGCGATGTCCTTTTCCTTTAAATCCTCTATATCTCCGCTTTCTTCATACTCGTCGCTTTCTTCAGATGTTTGTAACTGGCCAAAACTTTCATCATTGGGAAATTCTTCTTCATATTTGGAAATTGGTAGCATTTTGTCTCCTTCGAAGCGAATTGAAGGTTTTTCCATATTTTGTGCTAATCGCTTTAAAGGTTCAGTAACAGGTTTGAATGTTGTTTCTAAAAATTGCTCTCTTTCATTTATACCTGATTTTAAAGCTCGGTTTTTTTGTCTAATAGAATCACTAAGTGATTTTATTTCCTTTAATAGCTTTTCCTGGTTAACCATCTTCACACCTTGACGACTTGTACAGTAATACCGCTAATCAGTGTATTAAAACGAATTTATCAAAACCTATTCTATAACGACCATCTTTTATAGCATGATCTTTCATAATAACCAAAAATCCATACTTTTCCGCCCATGCTTTTCCGCAAAGCTCTTTAAACTTTTCAAATGACATATCCGCATTCACATGATCGTTATATATATGTTTTAGGTTAGTATCATCTTGTTTGAATACAATTAGAATATTTGCATTATCTCTGATAAGTTGTTTTGGGATTTTGCTATAAGTTTGTCCTATATATATGCTGTCTATGTTATTATGTCTTCCCATGGCAAAGTAGTTTCTAATAGTATCCTGATTTTCACAAGATACATCGTCAAATATAAATACAGAATACGGTTTCGCTTCGTTTGGTTGCATAATGCTATCACTAGCGTTAAATTTGTAAAAATTAACATCAGACACATCAGATAGGATTTTATCTAGCAATTTATACTTTGGTTGATGTAGAGACTTTGAAAAAATATATAGGTTATTAAACCTTAATCCCTGTGGATTAGTGATCAAATTAAAGACGACATTGGTCTTTCCACAGTTTGAGGGGCCACTTACTATACATCGAACAGTGTTTGGAAGTAAACTACCGTGTTTACCATTGTTGATTTTAACGTTATCCACAGTTAAATCATCTATGTTATTAATATTGAATCGATCTTTATGGTGAATAATCTCCATCCTGCTCAAAGGTTAACGATGAAATGAGCTGCTTGCATTACACCAAGTCCTTTATAGGTATCCATGAATCCTCAGTTTTGTTAAACCCTAACCACCGCACTTTAACTGCGTCCTTTTTTCTTTGTAACACTTTTTCAACAAGATATATATCACCTACTGTTGACTTTAACATTTCATGTCCATAAAATGCACCTTGCAACAAATCTCCTTTGTTATCTTTTAAGATATACGTTTCAGGTACAGTCGGTTGCACTTTATACACTGTAAAAACTTCATTCGTCCAATTGGGAAGGTATTTCTTGGTAAACACTCCCTTATATTTACTAATCCGTACTTTATCACTTACATTAAATTTTCTTGGCTGCATTTTTTCTACTTTAGGCTTTGTATTTTTCTTTATGCGTTTTAATACATCCTTTGCATTTCTTCTATTTACTTTGTTAGGTTTCATACCAATAGTTCTATGAAACCTGTTGTTATAATCATTTATTAATTGTGGTAAAACATCATACCATACGTAAGAACCTCTTTTTGAAAATTGTTTATACAGTGCTCCTTTTAAGGTTCTATTGAATCTTTCTACAATAGCTGCTTTTTTCTCTGAATTTGTAGAATAATGATTTATTTTATATTTATTCATTAACTGTGCAAAGTTTGTATTAAAGTATTCTGTTCCATCATCAGTTTGTAAATGTTTAATTTTGTTTTTATCTCTTTTTATGGCTATTTCCATGGCTTCTGTTACGCTTTTACCAGTCTTGTCCTTTAGAGGCAAAGCGTCTGCAACTTTTGTAAAACAATTAATAATTGTGAGTATATATTTAAATCCTTTGTTTATTCTGCTATGCGGTCGCATTTCAATTAAATCCGCTTGATATAGATCATTTATTCCTTTTATAACAGTATTTCTTCTTGGAAACATTATTCTTGCAGGTTTGTGTAGTTCATTAATAATCTTCTCCTTCAGGTCTGACATGATGGTTTCACGAAGACAGCTGATATGGTATTAAATATTCTTTTGTATAAATCTGCTTATATAGGTCAAGGTCATTATAAACTAATGTATAAAAGGGGGAACACAGCAAATACTGCTGTGTTCCCCCTTTTATACGGAAAGGAAAAGGAAAAGGGATGTAGGACGATGAAAGGGTTACTCGTCAATAGGGTTGAGGGAATAGTGGCCGAATGGTAGAGTGTGGATGTTGTCTGCAAGGATGTGTCGTTTATCATCATTTGAAGAGAGAGCTTTTTTTACTTCCGTCACGCTGTACAGCTTATGGTTGAAACTTCTGATTGTGTTGAATTTTGCTGTTATATCTTGATCTTCAAATAAACATTTCTTATAGTGATTAAAATGCACATTCTTCTTTAAATACAAACTTTTTACTCCTTTAGCTTTCTTAATGACTTGGTTTTCATTTAGTTGTAAAGAATATAATTTTGACATTAGTGCAACAATTTCTTGAAGTATAACACCATTGGCTTCATCTTTAAATTTGCCAAGCACTTTTTTGTTTCTGTCATTGTCGTAGTTTGGATGATCTTTTGGATAGTCGGAAAAGTCAAAGTCGTTTTTGTAATCAAATGTCCGAAGATCTTCATACATATCGTTAGTAATTATCCAATATATAAAAGCGTCTGTATCCATGTAGGAGATGCCGATGTTTTCCCGTCCATAAAAGGTGACCATCTTTTTGTAATGAAAATCGTACATATGAGTCTTGGAGATATCCAGGATTGACATTCCTATATACAAAGGACGATCCAACTTCACACTTGTTTTCTTCATAGATACAGCTACAAGATTTTCATTAATAATTATAGATGTATTAAAGTTCGGCTGTTGTACGAGTTTCTGTAGTTTGTTCGGATCTGTAACAAGTTTAACGTTTTTATGTCTTTTTTTGTTTTCTAACGTTTTACCGAATATCGCATTGTTCATTAATTTAAAAAAGTCTTTTTGAAAGGCTGATGTAGCAGCTGCTCTTCTGGTAGTATTCGAGTCTATGTACGGTTTCAACCAGCACGATTGGGAAAATTCCACAGCTCTATTAATTTTAGTAAGACGTAAACCTAATTCGATAGCTTGTTGAACAACCCAATAATGAGCTACGTATCGTTGTTTATTGCTAAGGGTAATCATTAATTTGGGGTGTTTTCCAGTTGGTGAAATTTTTGTTCTTGCAAGGAGTGGAAGGTCATAATGAAGATCGTGTAAATGTTCTGGATATTCAAAGTCGCAATCCAAAATATATCCGGTATCTCCATGTTTTGGAATTTGTGAAATATCGCCAATACAGTCGGGATCAACCCATTTAAAGTTGTCAAATGGAAGTGGGTTCGACATGGCCCATCCATACAGATTATTTGCGTCGAAATATCCCAAGTACGTTGAAGGTTTCTCTTGATCATGGTCAGGTAGATATTTGTTGTTGGCTTTAACATGTCTCGTCACGCTTTGAGTTAATCCACCTCTAACACCCGACTCAACCATTAAAACCATATCTATATCTGTTAACAGCTGGAGTTTACATTTTGTTTCTTTTAGCATTGCTTGCCAAGCTAGTCCTGGAGATGTATACGAATGTAGAGGGTCCAAACCGTATGCTGCAAAACAGGTTCTTCGGAATTCTTCCATAACATCGCAGAGAAGAGTCACGTCAAGTTTTACATAAAAGTCTGAGTATTCTCCCAAAGTCTTCATATCCAACTCGTTCCATACTCGACATGCATGTTGATAGTCTTCAAGTGAAATTTCCGATTCATTGAGTTTGTTGTTAAATTGTTCTGGTGGAGGAAGTGATGTTTCATTAAATCTATGCAGTCCATCGATGTAATCGTAGGGGAAGACTCCTTTTCTAAGAACCAGGTCCATTTTACTACTGGCTACAATTTTGCTTGTTTCTATCAGATCTTCTCTTTTTAAATTCTCAGTTAATTTCATTAGGCTAGAAGGCATAAATCTAAACGAATCAATAAACCTAAGTTTTATTTTGCCAACCTTTTTAGAGAAGCTTATAAATTTTTCCATTGTTGTTGCCAAAACATCTATTGCTCCATCATCTCTTCCTAACTCCGGGATGATGAAATGAGAGTCATATCCACTAAGGTTATGTAGAACAACGGGTACAAAAGATGGTACTTTGTAATTTAAGTTGCAAGCGTTACAGGCTGCACCTCTGTAGGCTCCTGTAAGATGGTCGTGATCACGCACTTTAACGTTATCTGGTGTAAATAGGTTATTACACAGATAACATGTTGTTGCCAAATTGTGATGTTGAAGTTGGTGTTCATCCATAGGCTGCATCGGTATTTTAATTTTGTAGATTTCTTCCACCTTGGAGGCAATGTAATACAACTCATCTACAAAGTGTTTCGCTGCTTGTTCACCACGATATATCTTCGGAGCAGATGATAGTCCATATTCTTGAAGATGTTCTTCAGACAACGTGGATTTTGTTAGTATACAATAACTGTTTGGTGCATGTTTTTGATATTTGCTTCTTTTTGTGATATCCTCTTCTTGTTGTTCAATTGGAAGTAAGGATGCTTCGAAATCCGCGTACACAACAAATGGAACAGGGTATTGGTGATTTACTTTATCAAATTTTATCTGCGCTCTGCTGGGATGTGGCAATTTAATTCTTACCTCATAGTTTTTACTACATAACCTTTGATGTTCTACTAACCATTCTGTACCTCCTCTTCTTAATGGTTTGCTCACGTGGCAAAAGCATCTCTTACATGTTGTGATTTTACTTTTATGTTTTGTTAACTGTTTACATACGAGCCCTTCAAAATCTTTTATATACACGTAATGTGATATCTCTCCTTTATTGATTAATAACAAGTCAGTATGATTGTTGCGCTCTTTCGATGTTATGCGCAAGGGATACACATTATTTGATGAATCCAAACCAAATATGTTGACTGAAGCTGACGGATTTTGCTTTTCAAATTTAGATATATCAGTAATTGCAACAGGGTAAGTCATTCCTTGGAAATTATACTTATGTTGAACTTCTTCATATTCTCTATTAGGTCTACACACATGATGTTTTACATATTTGGCCAACATAGCATATTTAAAACATTCATTATCTTCATTTTGCACATTAATACAGGATTTGGTATCACTTACTTTTTTCGGAAGAGGAATGTAACTACTTCCTCTCATTCCGTAACCGTGTTTATGAACTCTAACATCCAGACTTGTTATACTTAATAAAGTCCATCCAGATCCTCTTCCTTCATGCTCTTGTATTTTCGTCAAAGGTTCCTCAAAACATTCTGTTACGATCTTTTCAATATCTGACGCAGCTATGATGGTTCGGTTTTTTGTCATAAAACCTCTTGGCGATGTTTCGTTTTGAATGTTAGTAAATATGGCATCTAGCAACAGTCCAAATTTGATAAAATTCAATCTTTTTTGTTCATTCTTTAGTGTTTTGGTTACTAATTCTTTGGCGTTATGTAAAAAGTTTTCAAGTTGTAATTTTACGTTGTCAATTTTAAAATGTGTTACTACCTTACCAGGTAGTGCTTGAGCGTGTAGTTCCACATCTACTCCTGTTGATGTTGAGGGTCGGTGAAGTGTAGACATAGCAGCTGTTGATATTGAAGGACGGTGAAGTGTAGACATAGCAGGCGTTGAAGTCGATGTTGATGGTGTTGATGTTGAAGGATGGTGAAGTGTAGACATAGCAGGCGTAGAAGTCGATGTTGATGGCGTTGATTGTGCATAATGAATGACACTTGGTCTTGAAACTTCATATTCTTCTATTTCTTCATTTTCTTCTTTTTCTTCGTTGTGTTCTTCTTCATTTTGTTCTTCTTGATGTTTTGCTAGTTGTTGGTCGATTGAATCTAATTCTTCTTCATTTGGTTCTTCTGTATTTGTATTGGTGTTATGTTTCAATTCTTTATGAATGGTTAAAAGCCATTCATCTCTGAAAGAAGCTTTACAAATATCGCAGCGATTCATAATGTAGACGTGCTCTTCACAAGGGTCAACGCAATAATGAAAAACACTGCAAATGCACCTCTATTTATACCCTAGAAAAAGTGGTGGGGGTACGTTTTAGGTTAAGTTTAAGTTTGTAGCTGGAGGCTACAAAATTCTGTATTTGGGTCAAGGACATTGAGCATATTTGCCAAAACGGGGAATAGAGCAGTAAATGATTTCATTTTAAACCATAAACTGATCTATTCCCCGCTTTGTATTTAACAAGGACAATTTTCTCCAACAGGAAAATTTAATATATTTTAAACTCGGATGTGAAATCGGATTGTACACATTGCATCTCGATCAACTAAAAATTTCATAAAACAATAGGGATCTTCAGTTGTAGATTCATCTTTAACATATTCGATGGTCAACATTGCCGAACGAAGATCTTGTGGAATTACGTCGACTTTTATTAGTCGCCTTTCCATTTCAAACCGTTTTGTTATTGATGTAAGTTTTATCACATCATCGATATCGATGAGGGGAAAGCTGTAACAAACGGAGTTTGCTGGTGGGTTCATAATGCCGATATGATAAATATACACTGTTGCATCGACATTAAATAGACGTTCCCCCACCATTAAATGTATAAGTTACCCCCACTTTTTCAAAACAAACAAAAAAAAATTGAAAGCTAGTCAGCCAAACCAGTTGAGCCCCCACCCAAATGGTTCTGACCTTGAGTAGGGGGGGGGGGTGTTTTGTTGTAAGAAATAAATACATCTTCCAATATCTTACCAAACAAAGATTTTCTAAGTCCCGAAGTGGGTCAAGGTCATCTGAACATGTTGCCAAAACGGGGAATAGAGCAGTAAGTGATTCCCACTTGGACCACAAACTGCTCTATTCCCCGCTCTGTATTAGGGAAGTGAATTTTGAAGAAAGGTCACAGTTATAGGCAATAAACCTGATAACACAACCTTTTATTAATTTATCCAAACAAAAGGAATTTACAAATGGTTTGCAGGGAGTATTTTCAAAAGTTTCTCGAGGGTAAGATGGGTAATGTCAATCGGTTTTCGTGCCATATTGACAAAGGTCGGTTTTCGTGCCATACCTTTTTGTAAGGGGTTAGGAAAAGGATGAGAAACATACTGATCAGTTAAAGTTAATTTTACAAAGACCAACCAAGGTCGGTTTTACAAAGGTCAACAGCATCCTGAAACCCAGTCGGACGTTGGTCAGTAACGGGCGCCAGGCAACTGTGAACCAAAGTTTTGACCAAGGTTAGTTATAGCGTGTAAGAAAAGGACATACCAACCAAGGTCGGTTTTACAAAGGTCTACAACATCCTGAAACCCAGTCGGACGTTGGTCAGTAACGGGCGCCAGGCAACTGCGAACCAAAGTTTTGACCAAGATCAGTTTTAAAGCGTGAAAGAAAAGTACATATTTCATTAGTAAATAAAAACACTTCAAAGACACTTTAAAACCAACACCAAACTAACTACAGTTAAACTAACTACATTTACTAGCAGCAAACTACAAGCGTTATTCTAACATGCTTAATAATAAACAGACATGCCTTAAGCTAAGGTAGCATCTCTAATATACAGTGGTACCAACTCTATACTAGAGATACTATTGCGGACAGCGCGGGCAAACAGCTAGCTAGGCTATCGGCCTGCGACTGCGAACCCTCTGCAGGCTGCTCCCGCTTTTATAGGAATATATCATGGGGGGGGGCAAGGACTTCGACAGTAGTTTGTTCCAACACTGTATCGCATACTCTGTCCGGTAACTGGGTCAAGGGCACGTTAAAATATTTTGTAAAATAGCAAAGGTGTTACCTTTGCCATTTTACTTTGGAAGCAAGCTGTACTACGTTTAAACAAGGGAGACTATTATCCGTTTTACATAAAACTCCTTGCACGATCTTTTGATAAAATGGAAAAGATTAATGCCGGAGGGCGATTCCCATTCCATCAAAATACAATGCATATCATTTCTATGCAACGGTCTCAGCTCTACCTTTACTTTTAATTTAATGCCTCGGAACTCATAAGTTGAAAACTGCGTTGATGACCTCCAGCCTATGTGACCCTAGTTTTATTGTAGGAAATAAATATATCTTCCAATATCTTACCAAACATAAATTCTCTAAGTCCCGAAGTGGGTCAAGGTCATCTGAACATGTTGCCAAAACGGGGAATAGAGCAGTAAGTGATTCTCACTTGGACCACAAACTGCTCTATTCCCCGCTCTGTATTAGGAGAAGAGGACTAGTTTAAAGCTCGCAATTATAGGCAATAAACCTGATAACGGAACACTAACCTCTCCCCCGAAATATTATTCACCCAACAAACAAACGATATGGTCAGTTAACAACAGTCGCGCACTCTGAAACCGCAAGGACGTTCATCACTGTGTAGGCGTCAGAGTTTTACGAACCGAAGTACAATAATACCTGACCAAGGTCCCCTTAAGTTTATTTCCCGAAGATGTATCCCCCAAGATAAGCAATATGGCCAGTTTACAACAGTCGCGTACTCTGAAACCGCAAGGACGTTCATCACTGTGTAGGCGCCAGAGTACTACGAACCGAAGTACAATAATCACCTGACCAAGATCCCCTTAAATTTTACAGATATTTAAACAAGATTCCCTTAAATTTTACAAATATTTAACCAAGATCCCTTTAGATTTAACCAAGATAAGCAAACTAACTGAATCTGTTTCTCGTGAGTGAGGGCTAAGATAGGTAAAAAAAGTCATCCGGTTTTCATGCCGTAATGACTCAAGGTCGGTTTTCGTGCCGTACCTTTTTGTAAGGGGTTAGGAAAGGTGTTTATTGAGAAACATAATCCCCCCTGAGATATTTAAAGACATAAGGTCGGTTTTCGTGCCATACCTTTTTGAATGGGAGCGTGAAAGAAAAGTACATATTTCATTAGTAAATAAAAACACTTCAAAGACACTTTAAAACCAACACCAAACTAACTACAGTTAAACTAACTACATTTACTAGCAGCAAACTACAAGCGTTATTCTAACATGCTTAATAATAAACAGACATGCCTTAAGCTAAGGTAGCATCTCTAATATACAGTGGTACCAACTCTATACTAGAGATACTATTGCGGACAGCGCGGGCAAACAGCTAGCTAGGCTGTCGGCCTGCGACTGCGAACCCTCTGCGGGCTGCTCCCGCTTTTATAGGAATATATCATGGGGGGGGGGCAAGGACTTCGACAGTAGTTTGTTCCAACACTGTATCACATACTCTGAATTGCTCCAAGTCCGGTAACTGGGTCAAGGGCACGTTAAAATATTTTGTAAAATAGCAAATGTGTTACCTTTGCTATTTTACTTTGGAAGCAAGCTGTACTACGTTTAAACAAGGGAGACTATTATCCGTTTTACATAAAACTCCTTGCACGATCTTTTGATAAAATGGAAAAGATTAATGCCGGAGGGCGATTCCCATTCCACCAAAATACAATGCATATCATTTCTATGCAACGGTCTCAGCTCTATTTTTACTTTTAATTTAATGCCTCGGAACTCATAAGTAAGGATGGACAGAAAGGCTTCTGAAATAGCAAGCTCGGAAGGAACAAGCCAAGTGTTTACACCTACAGCTTCCATAGCGATATGATGATTTTTACCACGCTGTTGCAGTATATAAAACATTTCCCCCTCCAGTTTTTATTTTTAATACAACATTTTGTGTCAACCTTGTCCGCATGAAATATCTCTAAGTCCACATTTCTTCCAATATTTGATCAAACGACGGTTTTTCTAATTCCCGTCAGTAGGTCAAGGTCATCTGACATAATGCCAAAGCGGGGAATAGAGCATAACATACTGCTCTATTCCCCGCTCTGTATTGGGGAAGGGGACAAAAGACAACAAACAAGAGACTGATTTTAAACAAGAGACTGATTTTAACGTTTCTCATGGGTGAGATAGGTGGTGTCAACCGGTTTGCATGGCCGTATTGATCTTATTGACAAGGCCGGTTTTCAGGGCCGAACCTTATTGTCAGGGGGTTAGGAAAAGGATGAGAAACAAGATACATTACTTTGAAAATAAAGACTTTACCAGCAACTATGTAAAAGAAACAAATTAATCAGTTAACGTTATTTTTACAAAAACAGCCGAGGTCAGTTTTGCAAAGGTCAACAGTATCACTGAAACCCGGTGGGACGTAGACCCAAACACCCGGCATCAGGCTGCTGCGAACCCAAGTTTTGACCAAGGTTGTTGAGGGACCTGTAGGGCCGGGAGTACATATGTTATTAGTAAATAAAACACTTCAAACCAATACCAAACACTAACATATATATTAGACTAACTACATTACCTAGCAGCAAACTACAAGCGTTATCTAACATGCTTAAACAAACTAACTAAACATGCAAGGGCGCGGATCTCTTAATTGCGCGTCGGGCCCAACGCACACTTAACAGACCTACGCTGCAGCAGGCACTGCAACCCAGTGGGACGTTCATCGCAACGGGTGGCAGGCTACTGCGAAGAGACGCTCGAAATCTCGGGTTATATAGACGGAGAATGGGAAATCGGGATATTAAGGGGAAAGCGGGATAAGGGATAACCCTGCTTCGTTGTGGGATTTTATCCCGCACTTCCAAGAACATTTTTCCCTCGACCTTGACCTTGACCTTGAACATGACCCAAATGGGGGGGGGGTTCGAGGTCGGGGGGGGGTGCTGCTCGAGGGGGGGGGTGCTGCTCGAGGGGGGGGTGTGCTCGAGGGGGGGGGGTGCTCGGGGGGGGGGTGCTCATGCTCGGGGAAGGGGGGGGGGATTGACGTAACCGGTTCTAAACCAGTCCTCAGCTTTCTACCCATGTATGGATAGGGCAAGGTTTCACTTTACGACCTGCTTCACTCTGTCTGCCACCTCATTCCAGCTTTGGTTTGCAACCAGTACACACGTGCTCTATCCAACTCTATCTTATCCATTTTCTCTTCCATCCTATTTACACCATGTCTTCTCCTCTGACTCCCGAAAAACTCCAGCACTTAAAGGAATCTTTGAAGAGGTCGACGGAAAGAAGGAGCGGGTTTAAGAGACCTTCAACTTTGAAGTCTCTCAAACGGAATCTCCGTGGCCATCCGCTGTATTTTGAACAACGACCCTCGACTCAGCCTCGGCCTTCTACATCGGCTCAGCCTTGGCCTTCTACATCGGCGGCTCAACCTTCGTCTCCAACACCGACTGTCGATGAGGTGATGCAAAGGACAAGGGTGATGGGGCTGAACGACTTGGTGACGCCGTTTGAAGTCTCCAAGGTCGAGTTTCGAAATCTGAAGCGGATGACGGAGTATAAATATGTGGCAACCAACGGGGACCACGTGTTCCTGTTTCAACTGCTCTATTCCCCGCTCTGTATTAGAAGAGGACTAGTTTAAAGCCACTTTGTGAAAATTTCTAAGTCCCAAAGTCCTTGGACTTGACCTTGACCTTGAACATGACCCATGTTGGGGGGGGGAGAGGGGGGGGTCCAATGTATTTCCAAAGTATGTCATGTGGGTACTCAAATTACGCAAATTGATCAGACGAACAAGGAGGTGCAAACAGAATTTTGATCCGGCCAAGGGTATAGTAGCAGAAGCGAAAAAACTACAAAGGTTGTCCAAAGTATGTCATGTGGGTACTCAAATTACGCGAATTGATCAGACGAACAAGATGGCGCAAACAGAATTCAGATCCGACCAACGGTATAGCAGAAATAGCGAAAAAACCAATGTTTTCAAGGTTACATACTAATAGCTTCTTTATTATTGGGTTAAAGTATAGCAAGTGGGTACTCAAATTACGCGGGTTAATCAGACGAACAAGATAGTACAAACAGAATTCAGATCTGACCAACGGTATAGCAGAAATAGCGAAAAAAACAATGTTTTCAAGGTTACATACTAATAACTTCTTTATTATTGGGTTAAAGTATAGCGAGTGAGTACTCAAATTACGCGGGTTAATCAGACGAACAAGATGGTGCGAATAGAATTCAGATCGGACTGAGAGTAGGGAAGAAATAGCGCGAAAACAACACTTTCAAGGCCTGATATAAATAAATACTTTGTTTATGGATTAAACTACGACAAGTTATTTATAGTTTAAAGTATACCGAGGTAACGTTGTGGTGCGGGTAGGTCAGGTGGGTATCATAAACGCTAGCGCTATATCATTATACTTTCAGCTCTTGCAGGATTAACATCTACATATAGAGTTTATGTTATTCTAAAGATGTCACAGTTTTACAGAAATATGACGAAGGTGTCCTTCAACAGTCCGCCTGCCACCACCTTCTACTTCTCCGACTGTGAAGATAGAAGGTCTACGCTGTTAGTGGATTGTGAGCGATTTCGCCGTAGAATACTCCAGGCAGAAACATTCTTAGCAAGTTGTCTGCTACGCAAGATGCATCATATGAGTACATGCAATAAATTAGATCACAGTGACTGTTATGATTGCGTAAAAACAGTGTCGAGCAAGAATTGTTAATGTTTTCAGTTACGGAGCTCCGATCCTCACAGAGTCAGAGCTAGACCCTAACTAATGCATGTCCCGTAGTTATTGTGCGATGTGAAAACTTGGTGGGGGAAACTGGTGTGGTGGGGGGTAAAGGCGAGTGTCTATCCTACATGCTTGTATCACTTCAGTATACCTGCGGCTCGTGCATAGTTCACATGGATTCGCAAATACAAGGCACTACTGTTTCTTCCACATGTTCTTCTTTTAATATTGAGCAAGCTGACAATACAACTGATGAAATACAAGTACATGAAGTTTCTAGCACAATATCTTCTGATGCAGAAGCAATAATGGCATCCCTAATAGGGTTTGACTAATGATGGTGGATGTAGTAGCAACCATCTGCCTCGCACCAGCTGCCACCTGCCGCCTGCCATCTGCCGTCCGCCATCTGCTCCGCCCCACCACACTTTTACCCCCACCATTTTGTTTGATACCAAAACGCTAGCTAGCGAATAGTCAGTACACCTCCGGCTCTTGACCAGTGTACATCGAGCTCTCTGTTAAAATGTCCATCAAAATTAGGTGTATTCATTATGACTCTATTCATCTGGCGACTTTCCAAGACCTCGAGGTTTTTAATGAAGAGTTAAGACTTCTCATTGCGTCCGGTTACGATTTATCTTTGGAACTTTACGCATCAAAAAACAACATGGACTCTGCGCAGGAATCGAAGTATCTACCGTCTTTCATCAGAAAGCGAAGTGATGGTCGCGACTCCGGATCAACAACATCGATGATGACAAACAACGGGGAACTATTGTAAACATAAATTATTGTAAACATAACTTATTGTAAATAAAAAGAAGAGTAAAAATAAAGTTAAATGAAATAGTACTACCTCGCACTCGTATCATTCGATTGCTCCATTCGATTGTTTTCATTCGATATTTTTATCGAATGAAAACTATCGAATCACAATCGGATTTTACGCGTGCGAGGTAGTACTTTTTTAAAATTACCTCCCCGTGACCTTGACCTTTAAACTTTCCCTCATTACGTCACAAAACCGCCTACGTCACTGGCTCAGCCTCAGATGACGTCTTTCATGACTCAGCGCATCCGGTCACGTGACCGGATGACGTCACTTCCGGTCTAGCAGCCCCAAATGCCCACTACTTACATTATTCAATAATCATATTTAACATTAATTGAGTTGCATTGTTTAACAAATCAGTGGGAAAGTGTGTGATATGACGAGGGATATTATAAGGGAGAGTGCGTGGGATAAAGTGGGATATTTTTACCGCTGAGTGGAAACATTGAATCTTTGTTTATAATCACACCAATGTAAATTTTTTTAACTATGGAGTAGGTTATGTTTTGTTCTATCAATTTTTACTTTCTCCCCCTTATCCATAGTATATGGAGTATACATAGTATATAGTATATAGTACATAGTATATGGAGAAAGTATTGTTTTCGTCAAAATTTTTGAATTTGAGTTGTTAGTGCAAATATTTGTTTTGGTGCTCCCTGAATCCAAAAAAGTGATTTTTACGTGATGTCTGTGTGTCTGTCTGTCTGTCTTTCTTTCTATCTGTCTGTCTGTCTGTATGGATGTGTACAGAGCTAGAGCCCTAACCAATGGTCCGATTTTTATGAAATTTAGTATGTAGGTACTAATCCACGATATCTCCAGGTGTTTTTCTCATGTTTTTGAATCTTTGATTTTTAAGGGTAATTATCCCCCAAAAACTGTCAAAAAACATGAAAAATCAAAATTTCTCAAAAACAGCTCTAACGATTTTAATTAAACTTTGGTCGTTTGTAGAGATTTAGTTTTAAAACAAAATGACATCACCCGCATATCTGTAAAAGTTCAGGTTAAGAAATTACAGGACTTAAAACATCAAAAATTCAGTTTTTTTATTTTTTTTATAAAAAAACATAAATATAAAAAATATTACTATTCGCCATTAAAAAGAGCTCGAAGAACTAAATAATTTAGTATGCTGAATTACTATTCTACGGTTGCTGGTTACGGAGAAAATTTAAATTTTCATTTTGCGGTAAACGCAGTACGTTGTGCAATGTCATTCTTATGGGGAATACAACAATTACTATTTCTCTCTTATTTACTGATCAATTTCGTTCAAACTTCATATGCCTGTCAAGTTAGCATTGACCAACAGAGGAAATTCGAAATATATTGCCCCTTAATAACCCTAGTGGGGGAATAGGGAGCATTTCCCCTCTTAAATCTACGTGTGTAGCAATGAATTCTGTAGTGACTCCAAAACAGGCATTTGGGTGGATGTTATTGAAAACAGCTTGTTCACAAGATTTTCTGTACATTCGATCGTGCTTTGTATTCTATATTTAGTAAATAAAAAGTAATTTAGTCATTAAAGTTGGCCTAAAAGGGAGAAAGTATGTGTCAGTTTCCTGATACAGTTTATTTTATTTTGAAATAGTTTAAAATGTGAGTGTTATGTATATTAATGGTGTTTTGTCGTGTTTAAAACAATAATTATATCTATTTAGATTTATTATTAGTTTATTTTTTACTGGAAAACTTCGATGTAAAAGCTAAGTGTTAGGAATAGTGATGATAAATTAATACAATAAGTTTTTGAATTTTTGAATTACTGGGACAGAATAACTCCGTAACACGGCTGATTGTGATTGTTAATCAAGAGTGTTGTAGACCTATAGTGGTTTATTTTCATTGTGAACAAATTACTCGATGGCAGACTTACTAATCGATCATGCCTACAAACTATTTTTATTACATGTAATGTATCAAATAAGCCCCACTGTTACCTAATGACATGGGATTAAAGTTTTGTAATCTACCGGTAAGTAAAATAGTCTGGTTACAGTTTATATTTGTTTGCATTTTCTGTGGTTAATATTGATTTTCATAAACAATCAAGATGTCCAAAACTCCGTAATCACAACCGTCTACATAGTTCAATTAATTTCGTTGTAGACAATTTGCCCTCCGGAAAAATTGTCATTAATGTAGATGTTGGTTTTTGCTTTTAAACCTCTCGTACTGCGATTTCAGTAGCTTGTGTATTTAAATTCAAACTAACATATATTAATGATGTAAACATTTTTAAATTTAAGGTATGAAGATTAAAAGATACTGTTATTTAAATAAATCATTGAATACCTTTTTTTTACATTCAATGGGTTTAAAACAAGTATATTTCTGTATGTTTAACCCCCTGATTTTGGAGCTGGGAATTAATAGGACTAATAATAATATTAATTGACAACTTTTCCCTCAGGTGACATATTTAAAACTTGTCGAAAACCATCCGGAGCCAAAAATATATTAAAGTCATTGGCCGAGTCATAAAAAAAAGGCCTAATGGCCATAGCTAGGACCTATGACCAAATAAACGCGATTACTTTAATCTAATTGCTAGGTCACACAGTGGTTTTAAGAGGTTAATTGATCCACCTCCCCCTCTGGGGTTAGATGTAAACGTATTCCGAATATTCTCTATTCATTGTTGCTGGATTAGGAAACCCGAGCATAGCTGCTATCGGCACGTCTTCCACAAGCGGGAATTTTGCGCAGGTTACCGGAAGATTAGGATATCGCAGGAAAGGAAAGGGTGGGATGGGACAGGCAGCCAAATTGGCCTTTCATAATACCAACTCCCGTGCTTCTGTGACAGCTGTGATCAGGCTCAAACAGGCGCACCCGCTGTGCCCTCCAACTGGCCAACTCAACGGATGGGGTATCCATGTACAACAGCCAGGAACCATATATTTCAGGTTGGGGACCAAACCCTGAGTTTCCGCCCCAGCTGCTGCAAGTGGAGGGACCAAAGGTGAAAGGGAAGTTTGTCGTAATGGACAGCCAAAAAACTTACCATATGTAATGACAACTTCATTTGCTGTACCCAATGTCCAGCCTCAAAACTGGTATATACCAGTTTTAAGGTTGTCCTGGGACGAATATCCTCTATTGGTCAATTTACACACCAAGTTTTAATAAAATTAATCTGTATATAAGAGAGATATGTTTTTTAGCGAATTTCCCCTATAGGGAAGAAGCTATTACCGTAGGTGGCATGGCCCGAGACCATGATGACTTTTTGTTTTGAGGTCCCCAGATGCCAAAACACTATTCGTTCAAATTTATATATATATATCTATAAAACACTTACAGCAGTAGAGAACGCAATCAGCTAACTGTCTGTTATCATATTTTATTTATTAGTGAATTTCCTTTGGAAAGTGAACTATTAGCATGACCCGCACGGTGAAACTTAAGCCCGGAACCACCATAGAAGTTCCTAACGTGACCCCCTGAACACGTTTTGGGGGGTCGTTCAAAATTTATATATATATAGACATATATATATATATATATTTGTGTATGCACTCTAGCGGTCTCATTTTTCGCCCGATTTACTTCAAATTTGGTAGGGACATTCCTTTCTATAACTTGTTGGACAAGTTCGTTGGGCAAAACAATCGGAAAACTCTAAACCCATTTTTTGGGGATTAATCTTTCAAATTTCGAGTTTTTGGGCCCAAAATGGGTCAGAAAAGCCCCAGATGTAAAATTAATGCATGTTTAAAGATGGGAATTAGAAAGGCAAAAGCTGTAAGCCCTCTCTCGTCATTCTAGCATAAATATTTACCGAGTTATTAAAGTAAATGTGTATCGGCTAAACACAGTACGTTGTCTTATGGGGGTTTTACACTAGAAAAGCCTGTTATTCCTTTGTTAGAGTACTTTTATTATCCCCAGGAACCTCACGCTTACTTTCAAGCCTGTCTAGACCTTCTCCTAACCTAATAATGTGTAAAATTGTATTCCCAGCTTTGCAAGTAAATGAAACCAGGAGTATCAGAACAGCCAAAAAAAAAAAATGTTTTCAGATTTCAATAAAAATTGGACAAATGGATGTTTTTACACTGATTATGAGTTTTACAAGTTGTTATGTGGAAATTCACTTCCCTCACGTCAGCGTGCTGCGTGCGAACTCGTTTACATTTTGTTGTGAATGATAATGAAAATAAGGTTATGAATTTAGCTAATCAGCGCGTGATCATGGCTTTTATAAGTCGAAACATGTAGTGTTAATTAATTAAAATGATTTCTCCAGGGTACTCATGTTACTTATTTTTCATCTATCTGAATATATATAAATATATATGTGTGTGTGTGTGTGTGTGTGTGTGTGTGTGTGTGTGTGTGTGTGTGTGTGTGTGTGTGTGTGTGTGTCCGTTACCGCGATAACTTTTGAAAGAAGCACCCGATTTTGATGAAATTTGGCACAAATGTGGAGAGTAACAATTATGACTTTAAGTTTGGAAACCAGATCGATCGGTCTATGGAAAGGGGGTTTTATGGGGGTCCCACCTCAATTTGATAAAGATCTAGTACATTTTAATATTTTTCAAAACTTACACTTGATAGCACCTCCCTTCAATTTTCAATATCAATCAAAATTTGAATTTTGAATTGAGGTGGGACCCAAATTGGACCCAATTTGGGTCCCACCTCAATTTGATAAAGATCTAGTACATTTTAATATTTGTCAAAACTTACACTTGATAGCACCTCCCTTCAATTTTCAATATCAATCAAAATTCAAATTTGTGTAGACTTGGTTTCTTCGCTCCTTACAGCGATCAGTGTCTATCTGTAGGGGGACTTCTTTTCCATTAAAAAAGAAGTTCTCTGTTGAAGATGGAAACTTTGACGTAGTAACAGAGCTTTTCACTAGTATCCATCGACACTCAAAAAACACATAAAACAACGCAAAAACACATCTGTAAGTAGGAGGAACGAACCGCTCCTCCCCTTTGAAACATCAAGTTCGCTTAGAAACATATATTAAACCGAGCATTTGACATTTAGAAAAAAAATATACACTTATTTTTCAAACTTGTCTATATATCTAACCCCGCCAAATCGGCGGGGTTAAATTTTTTTTATAGTTTTAATGCATTTTAATATAATTCTTATTCACGTCGTAAAAAAATAAAATACCCCCGTAGCAGCAAACCTGCGTACTCAGCGAATTTCCAATGCATATATATGTATCTTAATACCACATAAAGCCACATACCAAGTTTCATCAATATATATTCATAAATAAACGATTTATGACATTTTAATTATTCTCCATAAGAATAACATGGCGGCTGAGTATGCAGGTTTGCTGAAGCAAGGAACACAAAAAATGGAGTTTTATACAAATATCAATATAACTCATGAAGGTAAAGCCACATACCAAATTTCATTAATTTATTTTCATAATGAAGGGAGAAAGCACGTTACTTATTCTCCATAAGAATAACATGGGGCTGAGTACGCAGGTTTGCTGCTACGGGAGTCTTTGGTAAAAATTTGTTTTTTTGAGCCAATATCAATGGTTCACAACCAGATGAAGCCGTATACCAAGTTTCGTCAGTATACGTTCATAAATAAGCGAGATATAAAATTTTTATTTTCCTCCATAAGAATAACATTAGACAACGTACTGTGTTTAGCACTTTCAATATCTCGGTAACCAATTGACGTAGAGAAATGATCAAAATACCAAATTGTGTGTTTTTTTAAGCTGAATCCAATGGAAAAAAATAAAATTTGACTATTTCCAAAATTACATGTAAAAAATTCAAAAAACCCATTTTTGGGGTACAAAACCCCCCCAAAATACCCCTTCGGATAGGCCGATCGGGCTGGTTTTCGAACTTAAAGTCATAAATGTTGCTTTACACGTTTATACCAAATTTCATCAAAATCGGATAAGTTTTACGAGAGTTATCGTGCTCACGGACACATATATATATATATATATATATAGATATATATATATATATCTACAGTTTCGAACGAATGGTGTTTTTGGGGTCTGGGGACCTCAAAACGAAAAGTTATCATGGTCCCGGGCCTAGGTCTTACCATGCCGACTACGGTAATAGCTTCTTCCCTATAGGGGAAATTCGCTAACATACACTTATTCTTCAAAATTGTCTATAAATAGGACCCACCAAAACGACGAGGTGAACATTTTAATTTTGAGCCCGTCAGACTAATTTGGGACGCGCGTTGACGATGATCGTTATACCGTGACGTTCGTCTGACGCACGTTGATATTGGTCGTTTTACCGTGACGCGCGTGACTTGCGTGAGTTTCGTACGGACGCACTTTATAACGAATCGTTTGACGCACGTCTAGACGCTAATTATTATTATTTATTAAACTTGTAATTTCCAATTTATTCATTAAATGTGAAATATAATTTCGTTAAAAATATACAAATAAAAACTTTCAAAATCTATACTTAGACATGGTGAAAAGAAGTATTAGTGGTAGCGATTTAGTCAGCACTTTAGTTAAAAAACATAAGTTTGCTGATGAAATTTGGCCTGACGTAATGACACCCGAAGCGGCTAAAAGAATTGGAAAAATGCAAGAGCGGTGGCGTGAGGATAGTAAGAGAATTCAAAGGGAGCAAGCGGAGGAGCAAGCAGAGTTTCGCAGAAAACACCCAGTTGTATTACCTAAACAATTTAAAAATCAAATGATACTTTTACCAAAACACGATAACACACCTTTAACAGTTGAAGAAGCAAAACGAATAGATAAATTATAAGACAAGCTAATAGGTGAAGCGGAAGAATATCGCACTCGAGAATTCAATGAGAAACGAGCGATCGAAAGGCAACACGAACCAGTTGTCAATGCGTTGGAAAAACTGACAAATGAATTAAAAAAGAAGGAAGAAGAGATAAAAGAACTGCGAAATAAACAAAACAGAACCATTTTATTTAGACCACGTGCAATGAGTACACCCAGTCGTAAAGTCTTTGAAAAGGGAACAATAATACCGGGAAATGATGAAAATTTGCCAGAACAAGACGTTTTTGGAAAAGAAACAATGTTTCCGGAACAGAATTTACCACAACAAAAGGGTATTTTTGAAGAGTAAACGATAGTAGAGGCCGCTAGCACACCGTTGCCCGACAAGGATGACGATATGCGTTTTGATAAATCGATTCAAGCTATCGTTGAAAGAAGCGGTACTGAGATGGGCTCCTTGGCGAAACAATATTTATCTAGAGCTAACGATGGAACATTTGGCCTTAACTATGATATCGGAGAGCGAAAACTCAAAGTAGGAAATTCCAGTGTCACTATTTCAAATGATGATATAATTATCGACAAGACAAACCAAAAATATCGCGGTACTCCAGGCCTATGGAGACTTCTAACACAGTCTGGAGATGTTGGGAGTGAACAATATACGAAAAGTGATAGAGATGCTTATAAAAAGATTTTAATCGACACTGGTGCGATATTTCAAAGCAATGATCCTTCATCGGGACGTCCCAAATCCAGTCAAGGGTACAAGTGGAAAAAAGTGATTAGACCTATGTGGGAGGAGCATCGATTGGAGAATTTACGCGGAAAACCAACGGGAAGCGGCTTGAAAAATAGCAAAACACTTGAATTAGTGAGAGCTATGGGATCCGGTTTGCTGGAAGAAACGAACAATCCAGTTGAATATCTATAATATTATAAAGAAGAGGTGGTTTCTGTCTGTCTGTCTGTCTGTCTGATGTTCCGGGTGAACGCAAAAAACTACTTAACCGACTGGGCTGAAACTTTACACAAAGGTAGATCTTGAACCCATGCAACACATAGGCCTATTCACTTCCTTAAAATCCCCTCGGGCTACACCCCGTGAACGTTCTAAGTTTCAATGTTTACATTTCATAAGAAAGTAAACATTCAGAAACTGTAATCCGAACAGCTGAGGGCAATTACATTTGACAGCGTAAAGAGCAGAAGCAAGAACAACAGCTGTTTCAAGCTAACTAAAATGAAATTTGCATTGACTATAGAACGGGTAAGGAAAACCCCTGTGCGAAGAACGTGTACATCAAGTATATATATATTTATTTTAATATACCGTATAATTAATCTATATAAATAAAATTAAAGTTTTGTCTGTACATTGCTTAAAATTATGAAATTTTTGCATATTTTCACGTTTTACACCCTAGGGAAACCAAAAGAAATCTTATCTCAATTTATGTCATTCTGTCTACTGCAACGCTCAAGGACGGGTTTCTGTTCGCTTTTCACTGGAAAACGGGTGCAGTGACATTAATGAAACTTTGTTTCTTTGTTCTATATATGCGTGAGAAGGTTTTAGTGCACTACAAACTGGCATACGCCTTTTTAAAAAATAATGGAGGCCGCTCAAAAACGTGATTTTGTGCGGTTTTGGTCATGTTTTGTTCGCTTTTCACAGGAAAACGGGTACACCGATTTTTATGCAACTTTTTTCTATGTTCTATATGTGCGTTAGAAGGTTTTAGGCTAATTGGATTGTTTTAAATTACCTTAGGGCACTGCCCCATAGGGTTTTTAAGATCCTATGCTATTCTTATGGACAAAGCATTTATTTATATTGAACCAGATGATGGCATAGTTATTCTATAAATAGGTTTTTTAGTTCTTTTTTAAAACGTTGAGTGAAGATTGGTAATAAATAACATAAGTGGATATATGATCTAAATCTATATTTGTCAGAATCATGCACTCACTGACATAGTGATCACTTTATCTAAGAAACGACAATGTCTATTGAAGATAAAATTTTGGATGGTGGTTCCCCTTATGCTGCAGATTCACAATAAGAATACGTTTAAAAAAGTCCTATAGGGTTCTTCGCTAATTTACTTTTATGGCAATTTTATGAGTATTAGTACTTTCTGGACTTTTGTAAGTTACATTTTGGTAGGAACATAACTAATTCATCAGAAAAAAACGCAGCCTATTCCTGTTACGAAAATGTTTATGTGCTTCGCCCCCGGAATTTCAAAATACAATATTTTAACAATCTTGCACATACTCTTGGACTGATGGATCTGAAATTTGGTAGGAATGTAGCTGATAGGTCAGTGCAGACATTTACCTACTCCAGACACAAATATACTCAAGGACTCTGGTCCAATGGCCTTTAATATAAGCGCGTTAGTCATAACACACAAACTACTCAACCAGTAGAGCTGAAATTTGATGCCTTAAAGGAAATAAGAAACAACATCATGGGGAGTCACGGTGTTGTTCTCTGGAGATCTCACACAGACCCTTTGTCGTAAGTGAGACATGAGTGGACGAGTCTACGCCTCTCTAAAAATATATTTTATGTAGCCGACCACTGAGCGTCTGAACTTAACAGTAAATATGAAAATGTATTTTTGAGAAGATTAAGGGGTTGATCAGTTTTCTTATGCGCTTTTAAAAGTTGAGATTGGGACATTGAAAAACAAATTAAGGTCTCAGAAACATCTATCCTTCACTCGGCACTATCGATGAATCACAGGATTTATTCATTAACAGTTTGTTACACCGAGGTTCCTGGCTCTTTGATTGTGCCATCCTCACGTCCACCAATGAACAAGCAACGGAGATCAACACAAATGTAGGTCTATTCCAAAGGGAGGAACGAACATATACAATATTTAATACCGTTCATTTAACCATGACCACTGTTAGAACAGTTCGTATATATTGATTTACATTTATTTAAATAAAATCAAGTAGTCATATGTTTTTAAAACATATGATTTTTCCAAGTTTAAATTGTTTATTTAAAATTATATTGAAAACAGGACCTGGCAAGAATTATGATTTTAAAAGTGGTTTGTCAATGTTTTTAAAGTTTAATGTTTCGTTACATTACTATTAATTTATTGGAATGTAAAGATTAATGTATCAAAGTATTTAAAATGTTAGATTAAACAGGGTTAATATTTTGTTGTACTTGAGTTCTTTTATTTCTAAAATCGAATCCAAAGTGTTACGTGTACCGATTTGGAGTGGCAAAACCCACACCGATCACTACCCGACAGAGTTCCTCGACTTGGCAGCAGTACCCGAACTATCTGCCATATTATATTTCGTTAACTTTAATTTAATTCTACTTTAAAAGTGTAAATTGTAATTTTAATATTGTAAAATTATGTGGGTTGTTAATATGTTTAGTTAATCTGCCATTTATGTACAACCCGTACGAAGGACGGGTACATCAGCTAGTAAATATATAAAACAATATGCGGCGGACCTTATCAAAAGGTTATATTACTTACAGGCAGAAGAGAGACCTGGCAATAACAACTTCCACAATGAAAAGTTGGGTATTGTTCAATTTATTTACGATCGATTGGTAGAATTAATAGCAAAACCAAAAGGGCACAAGTACATTATGCGATGTGTGCTTGCTCTACCGAAACCTTCTGCGAAATACGTGATTGATTTAATAAAAGACAAAAATGACACCAAAGAATACGCAACTGATATTATTAATTTTATCTGGGACACTCTCAAACAACAGATCGATCTTCCAGATGGTCCTATGTATTTAGCACGATGTTTGGCTGTTTTACCCGAGAAAATAATAGAAGGATCTGGAATTTTAAACGATATTATCAACAAATTGCCCTTTGAACTTCACGCGCCGGGTATGAACTCTCTAGGACCTGGGACGAAACTCCAAGAACGCTTAGCTAGAGGTGATAAAGGTATAAATCCTCTTGATGAAGCAGCAAAAGAACACGATATATGGTATAGTAAACACAAAAGAGCAGAGGATAGATGGAAAGCAGACAAAATACTAGAGGATAAGGCATTTGAACGTGTTATTGCACCTGATGCCAGTCTTTATGAGAGACCTTTAGCTTTGGCTACAGGGACAGCGATGTGGGCAAAACAGAAGTTAGGCATGGGGTTACCTGTAACATCGCCAGACAAAGATGTTGAGAGTAATGAGGTCACGACAGAAAAGACGCCTGAGGTCAAACCTCGGTTCCATAAAACTAACTTAGGGCTGACATCAGATAGGAAGAAAAATATAGGTGAACATCTCTTATTTAAACGCAAATATAGGTAATTAATTCTTGTAACTGTAAATTTCGAAAAAATATCCTTAAAAACTGAACATTTTAAGTTAAAAGTATAGAAAAATATAAATATGCTCTGTATATGATTTATTTTAAAAAAATGAAAAATATAATTTATTTAATCAGTTTTTGTAAATATCGATCTTAAAAAAATTAAAAATATAATCAGTTTTGTAAATATTAAAAGAATGAAAAATATAATTTATTTTTATTTTTGCAATTGAACAGTCCTACTGTGGGACTAGTCCTGAAATAGGACTGTTTATAAGGAAGTGCCGTCCTGGAATGGGACTAGGTTAATTTATTTTTATTTTTGCAATTGAACAGTCCTACTGTGGGACTAGTCCTGAAATAGGACTGTTTATAAGGAAGTGGCGTCCTGGAATGGGACTAGGTTAAATATGCCCGTTTTGTAAATATTAAAAGAATGAAAAATATAATTTGTTTTTATTTTTGCAATTGAACAGTCCTACTGTGGGGCTAGTCCTGAAATAGGACTGTTTATAAGGAAGTGGCGTCCTGGAATGGGACTAGGTTATGTGAGGTTAAATATGCCCGTTAAAGGCGCTAAGTTAGGTTAAATAGGGCGCTTTATGTTAGGTTTGGTGACCTTTGACCTTTTGGACTTGAGAACTGTTTCCGTATATGGGCTATATGATGACGTAACTTTCACCTTTGTGGGATGAGTTTTGGGTCCGACTTAACTATTGACCTTTGCCCGATGCTTAATATCTCCGTTATTATTGGTGATATCGAGTTGAAATTTTGTATGCGTGTTCGCGGGGCTCTCTAGTTTACGTAGATATAAAAAAATCCCGGATTAGTAGATGGGCCTGGGCGCTACATGCGATAATTCAGAGTTTACAAAGTGACCTCGCATTTGGTTATTTACCGGCCGATTTTAATGTGATTTGGCATGTATGCTAAGGGCGCTAGACGCAGACGACCCACGTGTAGGGATTTTTGAAATGAAGTCAATTTGAGATTTTTAACTTTTTCCTGGATTCTCGTGAAAAAACGCGATTTTGAGCTCGGATTTGAGTTTTGACCTTTGAAATGGCCTTGGACTTTGACCTCGTGCCAATGGCCTTGGACTTTGACCTCGTGCCAATGGCCTTGGACTTTGACCTCGTACCTCTCATCGATGACCTTAGACTTTGACCTCGTATCCCTCGTGCCCCTCGTACCCCTCATAGTCCCAGAACCCGCCTTTCTATACTACTCTTCATTCAAAGGTTTTATTCTCTGATTTTAGGAAAACACATCGTAAAATCCTATACCACTGACTATAAATACTGTAGTAAAGTTAATGCGTACTCGTTGGTATACTCTAATATGAGTAAGGTTTGTTTGTTTGGTTGGTTGCTTGCTTGCAACTATGATCTCAAAAACAACTCAAAGATTTCCTTCAAATGTTGGAAGTGACTAATTTCTGGGGTAAAAATAAGTTCTAGACAAGTCTCATCCCCAGGGAAATCAAAATATTATAATCAAACGGTGAGCTATCAAATTAACACAATTAATAATTAATACAATCGAGTCCACCTTCTGATACGGCTCTTAAAAGCGTCCTTCCTCTAGGATTTATTAGCCTTGAGCCCCAATACGTATGGTTGGCATTGTAATCACCCCCTGCGATAAACTTGGAGCCGAGAGACGAAAAATAATCTTTGAATTGATCTTTATCAATGATATGGGGTGGAGGACAGTAGACCGCCGACAATGTCAGAGAACTGTTGTTTTCATCTTCTAAAACAACAGAGCTAGCTTGCAAAAAGTTATTTTGGATTTTAGGAAGTTCATATTGTTTGATTTTTTTGTGAACCAACACAGCTGTACCTCCATGCCCCCTATTACCAGGGTGGTTAGAACAGTAGTAGGGGGCATTAGTTCCTTCAAAACCAGCAAAGGCGAGGGAGGAGGAATGAGGAATCACCCCCCCCCCCCCGACCTGCCCCATAGCCAAGCTCGACCCCCCCCGACATAAACATAACATAAGCTTCACCTATATGTTTTATTATATTTGTTTGATTTGTTTGTTTTTTTTGTTGTTTGTTTTTGTTTTTGTTTTTGTTTTTTTGTTTTTTTTTATTTATTTTTATTTAATATTATATAAAAAGTATAAAATGTATAGGGGATAAGGATATAGGGTCAGTCATTTATTTTAATTCCACCCGTCGTCGTCGTCGTCGTCGTCGTCGTTGTCGATCATTTCGACGTCGGAGCTGGAGTCGGCAGCGGCCTCCTCAGCTTCCTGGCGCCGCCGCGCTTCTTCCTGGCGCCACCGCCGCGCTTCTTCCTCCAGCTCCTGCAGGAGGCGTTGGCGGGCCTCTTCTCGCTCCCGCCTTCTGGCCTCCCGCTGCTGCTGCTGCCGCACCTCTTCCTGCAGCCACCGCTGGTTCTCGTTATTTGAGGGCGGACAGCGCCTGTAAGGGAGATGTTAGTGATTAGTAATACTGCCTAGTGCGTGAACCATCAAGGCCTTAACCCCTCCCCAACCCGTACCTACGATACTTACACACGGGACGCTCGACGACCGGTATCTGGGTGGAGTCACACGTTGTCTCCACCCCGACCTGAACGGCCACCGAAACATGTTCGGTGGCGGTCGAGGTGTTGGTGACGGAGGTGGACGGGGGCGGGATGGAAACCAGGGCAGGCTGCAGGACGGAGGACGAGCAAGGTGCGGAGAGGGTGTTGGGAGCAGAGGACGAGCATGGTATGGAGAGGGTGTCGGGGGCGGAGGATGAGCAAAGTGCGGAGAGGGTGTCGGGGGCGGAGGACGAATATGGTATGGAGAGGGTGTCGGGGGCGGAGGACGAGCAAGGTGCGGAGAGGGTGTCGGGAGCGGAGGACGAACATGGTATGGAGAGGGTGTTGGGAGCGGAAGACGAGGATGTATGGGTGGAGAGGTGAACCCTCAACTTGTCCCGTCTGCGGAATTCCCTTCCGCAGACGGGACAGTGATAGGATTTATCTCCCTCCCTATGGGTGGATCGAAGATGGCGGAGGAGGTGGTCCTTTCGAGCGAAATTGACGGAGCAGCGAGGGCAGGGGAACATGGTGGTGGTGGTGGTTCGGCGGTCAGGGAAGGAATGACGACCCGACCCCAGAGGTGTGAACAACAGCAGGTGAAAGCGGCGATATTTAGACTCCAGAGTAGTCAACAACCCCAGGGGTGAAAGCGGTAATCCGTGGAATCGTAGAACGTTCTCCGTCTCGGAAAGTTCCAACGAGTGGGTCCCCAAAGCGAAGTGACTGGTACAGCCAAGCACGACCCCCGACGTTCCTCACAACCAAGCTCGACCCCCAACCTTCCCCATAGCCAAGCCCCCCCCCCGTGACGTCAGCCCCCCCCCCCCGTGACGTCAGCCCCCCCCCGTGACGTCAGCCCCCCCGTGACATCAGCCCAATAAAACTAGCAAGGGTGGAGTGAGGGCCCACCGGATTCATCATGCAGGTGAGGAGCTTCACGTTTCCGGAAGCTTCTAGAAGGTCCGCTGGAGCGCGCGACTCGGCTATAAAACCGAGGCAGAGCCGCGCGCGCGACCTCAGTGTTGTTCGAGACGTCACCATGAACGGAAACGGAGTCAGTGCAGCCGAAGTGGACCAAACGATCCGCTCCTTCCTAGAGGAGCTGAACGCAATGAACGATGAGAACGCCAACGCACCGCCAGTACAGCAGGGATGTGCGTCAAAGAAGAAAAAGCTCGATGGGTGGACTGTAAAGAGGAAGGAAGTGCCTATCGATTCCCCGACACTGTGCTGGTCCGCTGGCAGATATCAGTACACCGTGAAGAACCCTACCAACAGCGGTAACGTACTGTTGAAGATGAACGTGTTCAAAGGAGGTCGCCCCACGTTCAGTTGCGGCTTGTACTTGGACGAGGAGCGAAACGATGAAATCTGCATATGTCTAGAGGACCTGCTATCCAGATTGCAAAACCTATGGCTGGCAAATAGCGAGACGGGAGAGTCACGATACGACGGGATCACTAGGACCGCTACTCCTCTACCCACCTGGCGAAAGACCGATTGCGTCATCTCAGGGAAAACCAAGAGGAGCGCACACTCCAGGCGCGCTGCCCAGTAAACGAGAGAGCGTGGAAACTTCCACTAAGCAACCGAGATGCTTCTAGAACAATCCACTTGTTTACAATGTAAAGCTTTCCATTACGTCACTTTTCCTAGAATTGAGCGTGGAAACTTCCACTAAGCAGTTGATAACCGAGACGCTTCTAGAACAATCCACTTGTTTACGCAGTAAAGCTTTCCATTACATCACCCTTCCTGGAATTGAGCGAGTAACTATGTCAACATGTTGTTGATACGCGCGAGTCGGCACGTAGACACCGCTAATAAAAGGCAACTCGGCGGCGAGAGCCGGTCATTCTGCATCCAGCCGCTGCGCCATGCTCAACACAAACCACAAGATGGACCTCAGAACAGCCCTCAACAGCTGCAAGGCTGCGGGTTACACTCGCATCGCAGATCTGCGGGACAACGCGGTGTACCCGATTCGCTCGTTCGAGCGGGTGGACACACCATACGGCGAGGCGGTTATGGCCACCTTGGAGGGTCTTTTCGGCGACGACCCGATCCGGATTTACATGCCTCGGCGGTACCTCACGGTCTTGGACAACAACGCCATCTCCCAGTACAACGTTGGTGTGGGGCCGAGGACGAGCCTTGTAAAGAGGAGCGGCCCTCCTGGCAGCAAACTTCCTTTCCTGGAATTTGTTTAAATAAACGGTATTTCCTATTCCCTTATTTCCCTTCAATATTAACAAAATAAAAAAAATAAAAAAAGCAAGAAAAGAATTTAGTTTTAAGAGCCGAGGTGGCGGTACATGGCAGTCAGTAGACGCCATGGACTTGAGGTGGAAACACCCGTTCACCGCCATCGTGGCCGGGCCCTTGGGCAGCGGCAAGTCGCACTTCGTGGCTCGCTTCATAGAGCACGCCGACCGCATGTGCGATACGCGGTTCGCCCGCATCACTTGGCACTATGGCAGCGGTGGCGGCGGTGGTAAGAGCCGTGCGGACTCTGCCGTGCGCTACGTAGCCGGCCTGCCAGACCTGGACGACTACGACGGTAGCGAGCCCGCCCTGGTCATCGTCGATGACATGATGCGCGAGACTAGTCCCGGCGTGGCGGACCTGTTCACCAAGGGCTCGCACCACCGCAACATGAGCGTGTTCTTCATCACGCAAAACCTGTTTCACCAGGGTAGGGGCCAGCGCGACATATCGCTGAACGCTCATTACATAGTGTGCTTCAAGAATCCCAGGGACCGCGCTCAGATCAAACACCTGGCTCGCCAAGTATACCCGGAGAACCCCAAATTCGTGGAGGAGGCTTACGCGGACGCCACGCGCGACCCGCACGCTTACCTGCTAATAGACCTGAAACAGTCTACGTCCGAGGAGATGCGCGTACGTTCAGCCATTTTCCCAGACGACCCGGTGAACTACGTGTACCTGCCTAAGAAGAAGTGATAAATAGGCCGAGCGCACGCCAGAGTCAGTCATCATGTCACACCGCGTGAAGAAAGACGCAGCGCTGCTGAGGGCCCTAATACACGCTACACCCAAAGAACGCAAGGCCCTGTTAAAAGCGTGCGACGAGAGTCGCATCAAGTCATTGTGCGAGTGCGCGTATAACGTCCTACGCGGAAACGTACCGCTTTCTCCCTGCCTCAAACGCAAATTGAGCAAACACAAACAGGCGCTCAGACGGCTGGTGAAACGCGGCGAGGGTTGGGCCAAGAAGCGACACTACCTCGTCCAACGGGGCGGAGGGATCCTCCTACCTCTGCTGTTGAACGCTGTTCTGCCCGTTCTAGCGCAGAAGCTAATCGGACATGGAGTACGCTAGGAAAATGGTGGTTGTACCGCAGGAGCTCATTGAGAGATTGCGAGAAGGACCGGGACCAGGACCGGGACCAGAACTAAGAGGAGGAGCAGGTAGCGCCAATAAGCCAGCCAGCCTGGACGCTGAGATGCATCGCATATTGAGCGACAAGCGGCTGGACGATACGGAGAAATGGAAACAATATCAGCAGGTGTTACAGCGGTTCCTGCACTTTTCCGCGGCTAAACGTCAACCCATAGGTCTGTCAATCATCGAGGGTGAGGAGAGGGAGGAGGAGGAAGCGGCGGGAGGTCCGAGTCAGATGAAGCGCGAGTCTAGCGCCTTGGCGGAGGAGGACATTGTGGAATCGTTCTCAAAAATCTACAGGCCGGTGGCGCCCAACTTGTTGCGATTCATGACCCGGCAAGGCAGCCCCATCGCCTGGGACGCCAGTGGGGCGGTGTACGTGGACAAGGTGAAGATCCCCGGATCCAATATAGTGGACATCGCGCACAGCATAGTGAGAGTGCGAAGGGTGGACCGATTGCATACCGGCTGGCATCAAGTGATGGTCACCTTGAAGGACATGAACGTGTCCAAAGAATACGTGAGCAATCCCACGGCGTTGCGTTACTTAGGCGTTGGGCTGGACTCGGCATCGAGCCCCTGGGGAGACACGACGGCCTCCTCAACACCCCTCTCACCGAGGTTGACATCGATACTGGACCGCCTGAGACCGCGACCTCCGGCGGCCCGAAGAAGGATAATAACCGAGGAACCCGACCGGGAATCGTCATTGGACAACTGGGAGCCGTACTCACCGTAATGGAGAACCTGTACTACGACCCGAGCCAGCCCGGTTCCCTCGGCGGGGTGGCTGCTCTGACCAGAGCCGCGCGCCTCCCGAAACGCAGAGCGGTGGAATGGCTGCGCGCCCAGGACACCTACACGCTGCACAAGCCCGCGCGCAAGAAGTTTCCCCGCAACCGCTACGTCGTGTTCGGGCCCCGGGAGCTGTGGCAGGCGGACTTGAACGACATGCGCGGCCTGAGCCGGTACAACGACGGAGTCAACTACCTGCTGACTGTGATAGACGTGTTCAGCAAGCGGCTGTTCACAGTACCACTGAGGAGGAAAAGCGGGCAAGAGGTGGCGGCAGCGTTCGAGAGGATATTCTCCGAGGCGACTCCTCGCTGTCTACAGACTGACAAGGGGACGGAGTTCACCGGGGCCGCTACCAAGCGAGTGTTCAAGAGTCACGGTGTCACGTATGTCACCACGCAGAACCCCGATGTGAAGGCGGCGGTGGTGGAGCGAGTCAACCGCACGCTCAAGAACCGCATGTGGCGCTACCTAACCTACAAAAACACGTATCGCTACATCGACGTGTTGGACAGGCTTGTGGATGCCTACAACCGCAGCCCGCACAAGAGCCTGGGTGGTGGTCTGCGACCCGTGGACGCGGACAGCGGCGATGCAAAAACTGTGTATAAGGTGTGGCATCACATGTACGGAAAGGCGATCCGGCGACGCAAGCCCAGGTTTGAGCCTGGTGACACGGTGCGCATAGCCAAGGAGAGGGGCACGTTCGCCAAAGGTTATGAGACCAACTGGAGTAAGGAGCTGTTTGTGGTGGACCACGTATACGGGTCGCACCCTCTGCCATTGTACGTGCTGCGTGAGCTTAACGGGACGCCGCTGGAAGGGCGCTTCTACGAGCACGAGATGCAAAAGGTAACGGTCGCCCCGGACCGTATGTACCAAATAGATAAAATACTGGACACTAAAGGACGAGGCCGCAGTAAGCGCTACTTGGTCAAGTGGGTCGGTTACGGAGAGGACTTCAACTCGTGGGTACCTGCATCTGAAGTGCAACAGCTGCTATGACGACAAAGCGCAGGCAGCTGTACCTGACGTTGCCCAGCAACAGCTCAATGGACTATTATCCAAACAACACCGTGGCTAACTACATCACCCATCTACCGTCAGTCATGCGATTGGGTGGCAATGGTGAGTGGGAAGTCGCTTTAGTCGAGGTTCATTACCCATGCTCGTTTGTCACAGTGGGGGAGAACGCTTGCGTATATCTCTACACTAAGGATGACACCGACAAGCCTGAACTGACCGCTGTAAAGGTGGAAGCTGGAAACTATAAAGACATCGATGAACTGGTCAACGCCATCAACGCCATTCCAAAATTGGACTTATACCAATGCCAGTTTGAGTACGACAAAGAAATTGGGAAGGTGGAATTGATCTCGATAGACCAGACTGTGGTGCAACTGGAATTCAGCCCCACCCTAGCGTTACAGTTGGGATACGATGTGCACAATGTGGATTTGATCAAACATAGAAAAGCTATAAGACCGCCCAACTTACTGGCCGGGATCCCTTCGCACATGTACGTGTATTGTGACCTGGTGGAACCTCAGCTAGTAGGTGACACTGTAGCGCCCTTGTTAAAGATTGTGAACATCGACGCAAAAAACTACATCTACGGTGCGAGTATCACCGTGCATTTCACCGACCCTCACTACGTGCCACTGATGAAGAGCTCCTTCGATAGCGTGGAAATCGATTTAAGGGACAGCGTCGGGCGCCACCTGCCATTCCACTTCGGGACTACGTGCATGAAGCTTCACCTGCGCAGAGAGTAGCAGCAGCAATGAACCCGAACGACCCCTATCTGGCATACTACCGCCAACAGCAGTCTGGGCACGGAGTGTCCACGGCATTCAGAGGAGCCGCTTTCCAACGCGGTCACGGCATCGGCAGTTTCCTAGGCGGGCTGATGCGTACAGTGGTCCCGTTGATCAGATCCGGCGCATCGGTGCTGGGCAAGGAGGCGCTGAGGTCCGGTGTGGGCTTCTTGGGCGACGTGGCGGTGGGCACAGCCGACCCCCGAGTCGCGGCCAACACCCGGCTCAGAGAGTTTACCGGGTCGCTGAAACGCAGGGCTGATGAAAAACTGGATCGCGTACTGAGCGGTGGTGGCACCTATAAGAGGAGGCGTGTAAAGCAGGTTACTCCTCAGTCTCTAGCGAAACTCCTCGGAGCGAGGAAGAAGAGCGCTGCGCCCAAGAGGAAGCCCGCAAAACGTGTTGCTAAGAAGAGGAGAAGCAAGAAGAGCAAGAGTACCGTGAAGGACATTTTTGGATAATGTCGTTCATACATCAAAAGTCGTGCGAGTGTGTCAAGACCGAGTTGGACCTGTTCTCGCTGCCGCCCACGCAAACCAGTATAGAGAGCGGTAAATGGGTGCAGTACAAGCCCATCTTCTCCCTGACAGACGACTCGCCCGTGGAATTCATAGTTCCGGGTCATGGGGACGAGTACACGGATCTGCCACAGACGCTACTGCATGTGAAGGCTACCATTAGATCGGCTAACGGAGACGCTGTAACGGGCGATCAAGCGATAAAAGAGGTGGGTCCGATTAACAACTGGCTGCACTCGCTGTTCAGTCAAGTGGACCTGTACCTGAACAACAAACTGGTGTCTCCTCAGAACAACACGTACGCCTATCGCGCCTACCTGGAGAACCTGTTGTCCTACGGCGGTGACGCCAAGACATCGCACCTCTCCGCGGAGTTGTTCTATGAGGATTACGCTGGGTCCATGGAAAATACTGAGGAGGATAATTCCGGGCTCAAGTACCGGAGGGTGTTTATCAAGGGCAGCCGTTACGCGGACATGGTCGGACATCTGCACGTCGACCTGTGCAACCAGGAGAAGTTCATGTTAAACGGTGTGGAGATGCGCTTTCGCCTGATCAGGTCTAAGAACTCATTCTCCATAATGTCCAAAACCGTGACAGACTACAAAGTGGACATCGCCGAAGTCAACCTGTTTATGCGCCGCTGTAAGATCAACCCGAGCGTGCTGTTGGCTCACAGCAGGACGCTGGAGTCGGGCACAGCCAAATATCCCATTACGCGCGTGGAAGTGAAATCCTTCACGCTACCCACCGGTATCAGCAACAAGACTCTGGACAGTGTGTTTCTGGGTCAACTGCCGAAACGCATCATAGTCGGTCTGGTCAGCAATCAGGCGTTCAACGGAGACTACAAGAAGAACCCGTTCAACTTCACCCACTACGATGTGAACTTCTTCGCGCTATACATAGACGGCGAGCAAGTGCCAAGTAAGCCGCTTCAACCGGATTACACGTTCGGTCAGGAGTTGTACGTACTCGCCTACCACACGCTGTACACCGGCACTGGCATCAATTTCTCAGACAGCGGTAACGAAATCAGTCGCAACGAATACGCCTACGGATACTGCCTGATGGCGTTTGATCTGACACCCGATATGGCAGCCTCTCAATCCAGCCACTGGAACCTGGTGCGCAACAGTAACCTGCGCATGGAGATCGGTTTCGCCAAAGCGCTACAAGAGGCAGTCAACTGCATAGTGTACGCCGAGTTGGACAACGTCGTGGAGGTGGACCGTCATCGCAACGTGACTGTGGACTTTGGTGGGTAAAGGAGTTGCTGCGCTCAAGGCCACCGTCAGGACCGTTAGGTGATGGTGGACTTTGGCGGGTACACGAGTTGCCACGCGCTCAAGGCCACCGTGCGGACCGTTAGGTGATGGTGCGCATGCGCGCTAGTCCAAGGTCGCCCGACAGCAGCGCACTCAGTCGAGTTCTGTCAGCCGTACGGGATGGACGTGCCGCCACCAATCTACAACGAGCCACCGCCAGCGCGCTTTCATCACGGAAGCGTGGTGATGGATATGCAGTGTTTTAAAGACAGTGATAATGACTTTCTACTGAAAGAGGTTTGCGTGGTGGACGTGACTACCGGCACGCTGCTCCTACATCACATCGCCCGCCCACCCTTCAACAAGGACCTCCTGACTCCCGAGAAACAGCGCGAGAGCGTCTGGCTTACGCGCCACTGCCACGGCTTGGAGTGGGACCAGGGAGACATCGCGTACATCGCCCTGCTGGACAAGCTGCGCTCCTGCCTCATCCACCGCCCCTTGGTCTACGTCAAAGGATCGCAGAAGAGGGACTTTGTACAACGCCACCTCATAACCGAGCCCGCCGCCACCACCGCTCAGGACATGGAGGATCTGGGCTGCGGGTCACTCAACGGTCCGCCCGCCTACCAGACCCTACGCTGTCGCCACCATAAGAGCTCCCACAACCGTTGCGCCCTTCATAACTGCATAGTATTGCGGGATTGGCTCGTGGCTAACGACAGGCCAGACCCGTCCGTCTCAAGCTGCCTGTGCTGCTTCCGCCCACGATGAATACCGTCCAGATCAGAGAATGCCTGGTAAGGATCCCCGGACTGAGGAACGTCGCGGTCTATGCCTCTGACCAACTACCGGACGTGCCGGTCAAGCCTCTCACCGCCATCGTGTCCAACACGGTAGCACACACCGAGGGAGGCGAACACTGGGTGGCGTTTTACAGCTCGGAAGAGGACAGACTCGAGTACCTGGACAGCTACGGAAGGCCGCCATACCAGGCCGACTTTCAAAGGTTCCTGAGACACAATCCTCATCACCGCCACTACGTCTACAACAGGTATCGACTCCAGGGCTACGATACTTCTGTTTGCGGTTACTACTGCCTCACTTACCTGTACTGCCGAGTTGTTCTCCGCACATCACTCAACGACTACGTCCAGCTCTTCGACCCTGCCGCTCCCGCCGCCAACGACGCTCTGGTCCGCAGGCTCTTCCACTCCATATTCGCTTAAAACTAGTTTGTAAGGTTTTTTGTAGTATGTGTATGTAACCTTATTACTGTACAATACATGCCTCATGATGATAAAGCTTGTGTTTTCATTTCTCCTTTCTCCTTACTAAATTTTAAAAAATTAGCAAAACTGAGGCAGCGGGGCTGGACCTCAGGTTTATATACCAGCGGCGCGTGTCACTGGCTGAGCCCCCGCCAAGCGGCAGTGAAGGCCGCCAAAGAGGGCGCGCCACGAGACCCCTCGGACATCAGCAAGCCGCTGAGCAATTCGAGGGTGAACCCTCGGACATCAGCAGACCGCTGAGTAATTCCTTCCTGGGCAACTCCTTCAAGGTCGTCCCCGACACGCGCCGCCAACCGCTCCCGGTTGGCGGGGGCTTTTTAAGCTGCACGGCTCGGGCCAAACGGCCCATAACGCCTTTCCGAGCCTAACGGCTTGTGACTTTTGAGTGAGCAAAGGGAGGAAATAAACAACTCGGGTTCATGCTGTACATAAAGCTATTATATTTTCTTACAAATACTATTTACAATTTGTCTTAAAATTAATAATATAACTAGACCGGGAATTCCTCTTCGTCCTCTTCTTCGTCCTGGCGCTGTCCCTCCTCCTCCTTGCCGTCCACTTCCATCCGCTGCGGATGTTCTCCTCTCCTCCTGGCTGGCGGTAGCGGCGGGACGTCCTTGTGTCCCCACGGCAGAGTGTGGATGCCGTCGGGGAGGACGCACCGCTTGTCGTCAGCTGGACTGAGGCTCAGCTTGTCCACCTGCACGGTGTACACCCGGTGCAAGTGGGACTGGAACTGGACGTTGGTGGTGTGTTTCTGGACCCCGTCAAACAGACACTCTCTGTAGTCGTCGGGGGTGAGGACGTTCTTGACAACGCCCTTCGCAACCCCCTTGGCTCGCTTGAGAGCCTTGCTGCCGCCTGTCGCCGCGTCCTCGATGTCCATGAAGTACAGCTTGGACCGCAGGCCGAGGTACTCGTATAAGGACAGGCCGTTGCACTCGTCCTTAAACTTTCCGATGACCTTGGCGTTGACGGGGCTGTAGCAGGGGTGAGACCTCGGATAGCCGCTGGTGTCAAAGTCGTCCAGGTGTTCCTTCATCTCGGCGTAGACGTCCTGGGACACGATGTCAAAGACGAAGCTGTCCGTGTCCATGTAGTCCACGGTGAGGCGGTCACTGTAGCGCCCCTTCATCTTGCGCAGGAACTCGAACATGAGCCACTTGCTCAGCTCCAGGACTGACATGCCTACGTAGACGGGCTTGTCCAACACGATGTTGACCTTGGACAGATGCACCAGGGCCACGTCCTCCGTGTAGTACGTCCGGTCCAGGAAGTTGGATCTGGCGACGTACTTGGAAAACTTCTCCGGGGTGCACACCAGCTTCACGTTGAGGCGCTTCCGTACATTCTCGATGGTCTTGCCGAAGACCGCGTTATTCATAAGCTTGAAGAAGTCCTGTTCAAACTTCGTTTTGGCCTTCTTCCGCAGCTCCGTGTTCATGAGGATGTACGGTTCCAACCACCGCGACTGGTGAAACGAGATCGCCCGATGCACCGCGACCAGCTCCAATCCGTTTTGCAGCGCCTGCTGCAAGACCCTGTAGTGACAGATGTAGTGCGTCTTGTCGTCCAGGGTCGTCAACAGTTTGGGGAACTTCCCTGTTGGCGGACGCTTCGTCTCGCAGCAGTAGGGAAGGTCCTTGTGCAGGTCGTGTAGGCGCGCGGGGTATTGGAGGTCCACCTCCAAGATGTAGCCTCGTTCGGCCTCCGCGTCCAGCGCCGCGACGTCCAACGCCCGGATTTCCTCACGGCTGAGCCACTGGAAGTCTCCGGTCGGCAGGCGCTGGGACATGGCCCAGCCGTAGAGGTTGTTGGCGTCCAGGTACAGGAGGAAGCGCTTGGGCTCGTCCGGGCGGTAGTCCGGGCACCTGTCGTGGTTGGCCTTGGCGTAGCGGGTGATGGCCTGTGAGATCCCTCCCCGGATCCCTTGCTCCACGAACAGGTACATGTTGAAGTCCTGCAGCGTGTCCAGCTCCACGTCGCAGGTCTTGAGCATCACGTCCCAGGCGTAGGACGGCAGGGTGTAGTAGTGGGCGGGGTCCAGCCCGTACTCGGCCAGCGAGGTGTCGCGGAACTGCTCAAAGACATCGGTGAGCAGGGCGATGTCGCACCGCAGGTACTTGTCGGCGTAGTCCTTGAGGTTGTGACACTCAAAGGCTCGCCACACGTTGAGGGCGTGCTCGTACTCCTCGTCCTTGATGTCCTCCAGGGTCATGGAGTTCCTAAACGCCTCCTTGGGCGGCAGCTCCCTGGTCCTGTACAGCGTGTCGTAGGACGTCACGAAGTCGTAGGGGAACACGCCCTTCCTGCGCACCAGGTCGAACAGCCGGTCGTCGGGGAAGCGCTTCCTCGTCTCGCGCATCTTGTCAGTGGGCAGTCCCGCTGCCAGGCTGGCCAGGCTCATGGACAAGAACCTGTAGGTGTCGAGGAACCGCACCGCAAAACTGCTCCGTCGTTGGTTGTCTCCGAGCTGGCTAAAGTGAAACCGCTTGGTAAAGGTGATGTAGCGCTCTTCGGTGTGCACCAGAACGTCCACATCACCGGGGTCGATAGCCAGCTCCCGCACTACGAAGTGAGCGTCGTAGTTGGACAGGTTGTGGAAGTAGCAGTTGATGTGTCGCTGCTCCCGGTACCTGAGGTTGCACGAGCGGTGGGCGGCTCCTCGGAACTCGTAGGGCGGAGCGTGGTTGTGGTCCCGCACCTTGACGTCCTGGTCCGTGAACTCCTTCCCACAGAGATAGCAGTGGGTCGCCACCAGGTACTCGTCCATCTCCTGCCGGGTCAGAGAAGGGTGCAGAGCTCTTGTGCTGAACAGGAACTCCCACAGGCTCAGCACGTCCATCTTGAGCCTCTCCATGAAGACCTTGGACGCGTCGGCCCCGAAGTAGACGCGGGGCTCAAACTCCTCCAGGCCGAGCGAGTCCACGATCTGGTAGGCGAAGGCGTACGGGACGTGCATTTGCAGGGGCCTCGTGCCGGGCGGCGCTTCTACCGGGTCAACAGCGACGGGCTGCAGAGCACACTCAAAGTCCGCGTAAACGCAAAAGCGCTCGCGCCGAGTGTACTCGGGGTGGGCGAAGCGGATCCGCTGCTTCTGGGACATGTCCAAGCAGAGGGGGGCCTTGGCGGTGCAGTATCGCATGTGCTCCTCCAAACGCTCGGCACCGGACAGTTGCAGCTTGTTGTGCCGTGGTGGGACGTCAGCTGGGGTCGCACCAGCCTGCTGACGTTCGTGATGTAGGCGTAGTGACTGTCCCCGCCGGTGGTCACGTACAGCAGGTCCCGGTGATCCTCCAACTCCCACTTGCAGATCTTCAGCGGGAACACGCGGTCCTGGAACTTTGGCGATCCGTCGGGGCGTCTCCCCACCATGGCGCGCTCGATCCCGTACACGTTGACGCTGATGGGGTTCCTCCTCTCGAAGATTTTGATGTCCTTCAGCGCCACGGGGAAACGTAGGCCGACCCAGTCGTAGCGTGCCGTGACGTCCGGTGTGTACGATGCGGGCCTCTCCGGGTGTTGCGCGACGAACTTGGCCAGAACGGCGTACGCGAAGCACATGTCATCGACGTTTTGCACGTTGATAACGGCGCGCGTCTCGCAGATGGTCCTGGGAAGCTGGACGAACCGGGCTCCGCGTTCTCCCAACGGGGTGTAGAGGTTGACGCGGATCTCCAGGTCGCGTATCCGGAGATAGCTCCACCCGCTGCCCACTAGCAGACACTGCTCCTTCTCTTCCTCCAGCTTGTGGAAGGACGCCGACAGGAAGTCCTCCAAGTTGGACGCGGCGGTGAGAGGCACGTTCTTCGTCTTGAAGGCCCGCAGACAGGTGGCCCCGTGGACGTTTTCGAATTGGCATTCCAGGAACATGTTGACCTTGATGTTCGGGTGTCGGGTCCTGACGTCGGCCAGCAGTTCCAGGACGCTGTCGAACAGCAGCACCAGCGCGTCCTCCACGGCCAAGAAGTCCTCCATGGGCCGGGACAGGCCGAAGGTCAAGAGCCGTCCGCGGAACGCCCGTTGGACGGTGCGGAATGCGGGCAATCCGTCACCGCCACCGCCCAACATCCCGTCGGGTGCCGTGCTGGGTCCGGGCTGGGGCCCGTGGCTGGGTCCAGGCTGGGGCTCGCGGCTGGGTCGGGGCTCGGGTGACAGGACGGGCAGGCGCGGCATCTCGGCCACAACGAGGTTCCTCACGACGGGGCAGTTGTGGGCCTCGTGTCGGTCCCGGTTGTAGCGCCGGGTGAAGCCTCGGCCGCAGTAGGCGCACGCGAACCTCATGCCGCGGTGAGCGCTCTCCATGTGCCGCTGGAGATAAGCGGCCCTGTGGAAAAGGGCGCCGCAATCGGGACAGCGGACCTCGTTGGCGTGCACCAGCTGCACGTGACGCCGAAGCAGGTCCTTGCGGGAGAATCGCCGCCCGCACGCGTCGCACTCGGGCCGTGGGTCTCTGGCAGGTGGCGTTGCGGCGAAGAAGGAGGAAGAGGAGGAGGTCGAAGCTGACGGGCTCGCACCGTGGACCGCTTCCATGTGATGGCGCAGATCCTCGGGACCCGCCAGGGCGACGGAGCACAACGGGCACGGACGGCCTGCGAACAGGAAAACAAGTCCTATTAGTGACCCCGATAAACACGAGGGTGAGGAACTGGCGACCTCTTCCTCATCTCGATCGCCAGTTTGAGCCCAGTAAATACGAGGGTGAGGAATTGCACATAAGACTGGCAACCTCTTCCTCATCTCGATCGCCAGTTTAACCGGGCCCGGTAAGTACAAGAGTGAGGAATTGCACAGAGGGATGGCGACCTCTTCCTCATCTCGATCGCCAGTTTGAGCCCGGTAAATACAAGGGTGAGGAATTGTACAGAGGCCTGGCGACCTCTTCCTCATCTCGAGCGCCAGTTTACCCGGGCCCGGTAATACAAGAGTGAGGAATTGCACAGAGGCTGGCAGCCCCTTGTTTACCTCTCGAGTCTGTTTTCTCGTCTTAATTGTCAGTTTACCCAATCAGGACCGTTTACTCTCTCATAAAAACAAGTCATTAGTTATCAAAGTCCACGGGCGCGCCGTGACGTCATGCGTGAAGATACTGGAGAAGAAAGCATACTTAATAAATCTACTGGCGGTTTCTTATTTAACCTAAAACTGTACCTGGCGCTTGGTCGTGAGGAGTGGGAGGATGAACTGATGCGAGGTGGCGTCGCAGGTTGTCGCTTCGCCCGAAGTGTCTGCCGCAGACGTCGCAGTCGAGATGGCAGTCGCTGTGGGCGGCTGCCGTGTGGCGGGTCAGGTTTCCAGCGTTGGCGAAGACGCGACCGCAGACCTCACACGTACGGGGAACAGCCATCTGATTGAAAAGCAAAACCTAATTTCATTTCGCTTAAACATTTTTTTTTTAAAGAGTGGTAGTGAGTCTATTTTGCTTTTTTAAGTTTGATTCATTAATTTTAATCGTTATAAAACACAACTGTTTCAAGGTCATTACAGTTCCACTCATCTCCATCGGAAAAGAAACAACGACAAGGCTCAGTGTACTGGGATATGTAAACGATTAATTATTAATGTTAGGTAATAAGATTTTAGAGCATTGGTAAACTTACTGATGAAAAAGTAAATTACATGTTACTTACATTTTAAGATATTCAAAGAGAAAGTCGTAACAGTCACACAAGTAATCACCGCGATAGTAACGAAAATTAAAAAAGAATAACGAATAATTGAAATAGAAACGCTAATTAATAAATATGTTGTTACTTACGTTAACTTTTACGGGAATCCAAAGGCAATGAACAGCAGGTTGTGTAGGTGTATCGCAGAGACAGCAATACTTCGTCCGCACAGCAAGAGCTCCAAAGACAAACTGGCAAAACCTCTGAAGACGCGCTCATAAATAGCACTCCGGTCGGGAGGAGAAATCGGTCGTGGAACTTTCCACTGGAACCGCTAATGGGTAAACCGACTGTGGCGGTCACGTAAGCGGAGGATGACGTCATGGCAGTTTCCTCCGAGTTGCCCTCCGAGTTGTTTACACCTTCGGTCCTACCCGTCAGTCTCCTTCTAACGGTACTGGCAAGCGGTGCACCATGTTTCATTTATTCACAATGGTTTCGGAGCCGGTAGGGTCCTATCCAGCGACAATGCCTTTCCATATACATTCCACGATATCAGAGGTGGATTCGATAGACGCGGAGGTATTTCTGCAAACGGTGTATTACTATACGAGATGCTTCCTCGGAAAATTACATGTTGAATTTTGGCTAGAAAGACCGTTGGCCCCACACAAGTGTCGGCAACTCAGGGCTGACCTGGGAGACTTTAATGTGATACCGTCACACGTCTTATGCCGCAACGCCATAGTTTGGCTCCTTCGGGAGACAGATCCCCCGATATATGTGAGGGTTATAGTAAACAGAGGGTAAGTTAGGGTATCGCTTTTTCTGAATAAAATAAAGGATATTGGAGAAAGCGTTCAATACGGTTATAGCTTGTTTACTTCAGAAGGGTTTTCCAACGGAGCGGTAAAAGGCTTCTGGAACGTTCCACTTGTTTACGACGTGGTAATAGCTTGTTTGTTAGCCGAACCCTCATTCTCCAGTCGACGGTCAACGGAACACCATGTCGGACACCGTGTACGTCTTGTGCTGCCCCTGCACTGTAGCCGTTGCGTTTCAAAAGATAGAAGATGAAATGTATCATGGATTAATAATCCTCCGCCTCGGCTGGGTAGAGGAAGACGGAAGAATACGCTTTTTCCCCCGTTGGTTCAACGCCAATGTACCGGTGGAGCTGGGCCTAGTAAAAGAGAGGGTTAACGGCTTCCTCTCCAATGGTTTCACGGCTGTCGTAAGCTATCGAAGGGTTCAGCTTCAGTAATCTATTATATTCATATTTGTACTATTATATTCGTATTTTATAATATTATATTAAATTAATAAACAAAAAAAAATATATATAATAAAACAGATAGGTGAAGCTTATGTTAGGTTTATGTCGGGTCACGGGGGGGGGTCGAGCTTGGCTATGGGGCAGGTCAGGGGGGGGGTCGAGCTTGGCTATTGGGCAGGTCGGGGGGGGGGTGATTCCTCATTCCTCCTCCCTCGCCTTTGCTGGTTTTGAAGGAACTAATGCCCCCTACTAACAGTAAACATTAAAATCTGAAATATTGAAAAAACTTCTATCAGTGGAATGAGTCTCGGAAATTAGGCATACATCTATTTTCTGTTGAGCAATAAACAATTTAAGTTCTTGGCAATGATTTACCAAGCCGTTGGCATTCCAAAGAGCTATTCTTAGAAAAGAGTTCATGTTAATTTATTTATAACAGTGGTTAGTAGGTTCATCAGAGTACCTATTTGTTGAGTCTGTTGTAGCAACAATTTTTCAAATTTATCGATGAAACATTGTATTGTTTGTTCTAGGTTGCTTGGATTACAATTGTCCGTCGTTTGTGTGTGATTTCTGCGAGTTGTAGCTTGAGCGTATGTTTGAGGTCTGTCATTTTGATCACATGGGGTACGTATGGTCAGACGTTCACTTTGGACACATTCAGTAGGAGCTGACTTGTTAAGTGATTTCTGATACAAAGGAGGGTACATTGTGTTGTTTTCTTCCTTAGGGCCATCGGGATAACGAGAGCCAGGTATAGATGGACGTCTATCTCGGACATTCTCAGTAAGACTTGATTCTGGATTGTCAAAAGATTTTTGACGCAAGGGAGGGTACGATTTGTATTTTATTTCTTTATATACGACACATCCCTTATAGTTTGCGGGGTGATTTCCCTCACATAAGGCACATTTTGGCGGTTCCGAAGGGGATTTTTTACAGGCCAGCGAGTCATGATTCTGGCCACATTTTACACATCGAAACTGATACCAGCAATAAGATTTCGTGTGTCCATACTTTTGACATTTTTTGCACTGGACGATTTCAGATTTTTTCCTAGGGGGTTCAAAGACAATCTTGGCGTTTAATAGGTATTGGGTCTTATATATCTCTTTGTTGTTGTCACCAGGTTCAAGATCCACAAAAAACATTGACAGAGGGGCTTTGGTTTTAAAGTGCTTAATGTTTGCAATGTTACGCACTTTATGACCACTTTCCTCTATAGACAGTTTTAAGTCATTCAAGTCCGTCGAAAAATGCATATTTTTAAGAACAACTCTATAAGCTCTGTCTTGTTTGACTTGGAAAGTATGAAAACTAACTTTAAGTTCAGTCAGTTTGTGAACTAAAAGTCGGTATGAGCTTATAGTCGAAGGACAGATTTTTACTTTATTTTCACTAAGGCATTTATATGTGTACTCGTTCTTTGAAATTACAGATTCGATTGATGAGATCATTTGTTTAATATTTGTAATATCAGGTATAAATATCGGTGGAGGTTTAACCTCCTTTTTATCCGATAGATCAGGATTAGATTCATCCATGTTTTGTGTCTCATTGAGGGGTTGGAACATATTTTGTGTTTCAACTGTGTTAGCAGAAGATAATTGACGGGCTTTCTTTGAAATTGGAGGGTTGACAATTAGTTGATTTCTTTTAGTACCAGGCACAGTCTGCCAGACACCATCAAGTTGTTTATCCGCGCCAAAATCAAATTTAGGAATTATCTTTAATTGGCTCTGATTGTCAACGCTTTCGTTAACATTTTGTTGTTGTTTAGCATTAGAAAACGAACAATAGTCATGGTCAGACATATTACTGGAACAGCCAGTCATAGTAAATTTCTTTTTAACAAAGATTAGGGATTGTAAACAAAAAGCTAAACAAACAGAAAACCAGAGTAAGGTTATGTAACTTAAAAACAGAAACAAAAATTAAAACACAATAAAACTGAGTAGTAATGTGGATATTTAAAATAAGCAAAAATATGAGTACTTAGTAACAGAATTATATAGTTCCTTTCGATTTAAACCAAAGATAATTCTCCTAAAAACTCACAAAATTAATTCTGCATTCACACTCGACACTGAACACATGGCACTCCCCCATAAGCCCAATGTTAATTTTTTTTGTTTTCTTTTCATTTTAGTTTTTTCCATTATTTGATTTTTCCTGGGATGAGGCCTGTCTAGAACTTATTTTTATCCCAGAAATTAGTTATTTGAACATTTGAAGAAAATCGTTGGAGCCGTTTTTGAGATCAGTGTCACAAGCAAGCAAGCAAACAAGCAAACCTTACTCATATTAGAGTATAGGATTATGAACATTTAACAACAGCTGTTAATACATAAAAAAATAGTACAGAAGCAAGAACAACTGCTTCAAGGTAACATCTAGAAGGGCATCACTATATAAACTAGTAGAACCAAATATGAGTTGGATAATGACCAAATAAGATTTTTGCTCGATTTGAGCAACTAGATTCGATCGTGATCTAAAAATATTACTAAGCCTTTTTGTTTTGTAACTATGTTTTCAAGTTACAACAACAAAGGCAGTGGCATTGCCCTTCAGTGGACCAAAGTTCAAATAACCACGGTAATATAAAAAATATCCTGATTGATTGGATCATGTGGAACTTGTTGTTCTCCATAATATTCTGTATTCTTTTGTACCCCCCCTCCAAAAAAAATAATAAGTCAAATCACTATAATATTATAATTATAAGAAAGAGAGTCAGGGAACGAGTAACTATCCTTGAAGTAATCGGCTTAAAGAACGTGATTTTATCCTTAACATTTAAGCGTTCAAAACAACTTACAATAAAAACGGGGGGCCTGGGGGGCACAGCCCTCAGTGAGACCAAAGTACAAATAACTTAATCAATCATTAAGTCATCCAAGCGTTTAATATACTCCAAGTCATCTTGGTCTGACTGATTTCTCTGACCTGACTGACTGAGAAATATGTTTGTATATTAACATTATTTTGAAAGTACTACAAAAATGTCGGATCTGGATGGTGTGGCCCATCCGATGGGTGGAACATTTATATTTACTGTGTGTTGCTTGAAGGATTTCAAAAGTGATTGAAATTTTAAGGATTTCAAAACCAATTTAAACCTTATTATTCTTCAAGTTCCATATTTATATAATTTTGAAAAACAAAATAAAGCTTCAATAACAATAGGGGTGTAGGGGGCGCAGCCCCCCGGTACTACAAAAGTTCAAATAACTATTTCAATATTATCTGGACTGACAGACCTCATTGTCCTCTCTAAATGTTGCATCTATTTTTGGGACGTGCCCCCCCCCCCCCCGCTTGAGCCTAAGGGGGCGAGTAAAAACTCTGATTCAGCTTGGTCTGACTGACGTACTAATTTCAGACCACACTGATCTTCAATATCTTCGTAAATTTGTGTGGCATACACTGTAAAGTCGAAGCAACAATTGAGTTCTGATGAGGTATTGGTGATTTGAAACTTTTTTTGTAATGACAGCTGAGCTCATACACTTACGGGATGACAGAGTGTACTCATCTAATTCTATTTAAAGTAGCTTTATGATTGATTGTAGCGCCCAAGTGATAGCTATTGGAAACTTTTGTGGTGCAATTTTGCTAAACTAGATATCGCCCAATGGTTGAAAATCGACCAAATATTTGAAAAATTTAGTTTAACATCTGGTGGGTTTTAGTGCGCTAATTTTTCTCCCTCTCATTCCCACCCCTCCCCCCCCCTCCAACAGGTAACATTTTAAATGTAGAGCTAAAACAGGCAACAGAGGGGCGTTTCCACTCCAGTAGTCAGTAGCGTTTTTATTTATGCCTGAAACCTCTCCACCTTATCCTCTACCCGTTTAATGTGGAGTTAAAACGGATAGCAGAAGGGCGTTGCCATTCCAGTAATCAATATCCTATTTATTTATGCCTTAAACTCATCCACATCATTCTCTCCCTGTCACTCATCCTCACCCCCTCACAAACAGGTTTAATTTTTTTAATGTAGTGTTAAAACGGATAACAGACAGGTGTTACCATTTCAGTAATAAGTAGCCTTTTTATTTATCCCGAAACCTCTCCACCTCATCCTCATCAGAACTCTCACCCTTCCTCCCCTCACAAACAGGTTCAATTTGTTTAATGTGGAGTTAAACCGGTAAGCAAATAGTGTTACCATTCCAGTAGTCAGTAAAATGTTTTATTTATTAATAACCTGTTCTTGCTGTTGTCCTACATATTTATTTGAATAACACAGCTGCTTATTAATGGAAATGAAAATTATAAAAAAATACAAAAAGCAGAACGCATGTTCCCATAAGGATAACATGTAAACTTTGAAAGCCAAAAGGGCATAGCCCTACACGCCCAAATACAAAACTATTTACATTCGACACACCTCCTAATAGTACTAAGTAAGTGTGACAAGTTTTATAATTCTACGATGCCGCACATCCGAGAAATCGGTACCACAAAAATTTCCTTAGCCGATTAATTTATAGATCTATGCAACAGGTACGACGTTAGAAACGGTGAACAACACCATGGGAATCACTTTACTCAGTTTTCAAAAACAACGGGAAATATGCATTAAATACCTAACATATTTTAACAAAACATTTGAAGAATCAAAATATATACGAACTTGCATTTGCGAATTCGCTGTATTTACATGAGCAAATAAAAACAAACATTCATTTTCTTCTAGTAGACGCCTCAAATATGGTAAGCAGTAAACAAAAAATAAATTGGCACTTTAGGCCACATGTGTTTGGTTGCCATGGTTATGTTTGGTCAAAGCTGCCCCGTCATTGGCCAGGCAAGGCGCTACTGCTCTATGGGTTTCCACTATCCCCAACAGGTGTCACTAGAGTAAATCCTAAAGCTACTTTAATTCGACTATAGTATAACCAAAGATTACACATGTAGCATGTGTAATCTTTGGTATAACTATAGCGTTACCCGTCGCGGCTTCCACGCCCACTACATAGTAAGATATATATGTTAGCCGACTAAGAGTCGCGTCAAGGCAGCAATTTCAAAGACGCCCTACGTATTTCTGGTGATCGTTTGCTGCCTTTGGACATATACCTTTGGACTTTGCGAGCTTCAGCTTCCTCAATAGTTTCTGTAGATCACTGCTCTACCATAGTGCCATTTCAGTTACTCTCAAATTGAGCCTGCCGCTAAGCTTGCTCTTCACGTCGAAGTAGCTGTACTTCTGGCGTTTATTTTGCTCTGTGTGGTGCTTCCGTAAAGCTTTCCATTCGTATTTTAAGTTTCTTGACTTCTAACCACTTTAATAAATCGGCCTTTTTCAATCTTTGAGACAAACTTTATCTACGTTTCTCCGGCATTATTGTGATACAGGTACTTTTGTGGTTAAAGGTACAAAAAAATCTAAACCAAAATATAAACAAATAAATGAACTCAAAATATAAAATGCAGAACACCTGTTTTAGTTATAATCCGATCTAGTAAATGTTAATGCCCATAAGATTAACATGAGAAGTTTAGTAGCCAATGGGGCTAAACCATAAAGGAATTTTAAAACGTGAATAGGCCTATATGTTACTTTAGGATATTAGCAATCTTCCTACCAAATCAGCTCAATCGGTTTAATAGTTAGAGCGTGATTGAGCCACAAACTAATAAACAAACAAACAAACTCACGAACTTTCAGCTTTATAATATTAGAATGATTAGTATGATAGCTGGTTTGTCGGTTGTCTCTTATCTCTTAAATCGGTAACATATTTTAGTAAACACATTAACGTATGCTTGCGGACCTTTGCAAAGCTCCTCAGTTTTATAATATATCAATTCAAATTTTCCTTAAGTATTTCTAAATACAAGTAGACTGTTGAAATCATTAGTATTTGTACTCGTACATTCACACATTTGTAATCTTTCTCTGTCAGATTACAATAAAGAAATTATAATTATTTAGATATGTTGCATATGGTCTAGATATTTGTTGACCTATTGTAAAAGTGTTTGGCTAAACAAGGTGTAAGTTAACAAAAGCTAAATACGTAACATGTCTATTCAAATATATCTTTAAAAATTCAGTCTTCGTTCATCCTCTTACGGGAAGAATGAGCGTACACCTAGTTTAATTGTACATTAAACATGTACAATGTATTTGCTGACAGAACGAAGTGAAGGAATCTATGTATTAACAGAAACAATGATTCATTGTCCGTCAGTGTGTGCGTGGTTGTGTGTTTTCGTAATGCAATAACGTGAAAACGCTGCACGGATCGTTTTCAGATGTTTCACAAATTTGTTCCAGTACACTTCACGCTTCCAGTTCAAAAATGGAACAAATTCGTTTAACCGTTTGTTATTAATTAACATTTAAAAGTTATACAATTTCCATAAGGTAAAGCATAGGATACAAATTAGGCCTACTGCTTGTAAAGTACGAGATACTAATACAAAATTGTTTCAAATTTAAATACGTGTGTGTGTGTGTGTGTGTGTGTGTGTGTGTGTGTGTGCGCGTGTGTGTGTGTGTGTGTGTGTGTGTGTGTGTGTGTGTATGTGTCCGTTAACTCGATAACTTAAAAAATTTCGATTAGATTTAGCACAAACGTGTAAAAAGCAACATTCATGAATTTAAGTTCGAAAACCAGTAAGATCGGACCATTGGAAGGGTGTTTTGTGAGGATTCAAAGTTCCCAAAATTCGTTTTTTGCATTTTTCATCCCAAAATGTTTATAACAGTCAATTTTAGATTTTGACCATTTTGTAGAGCTTAAAAAATAAGAAAACTTCATCTATAATTTCTGAGTTTGCTCATCAAATTACGGGAATATTTGAGCGTCCTAGTTATTTTAAATTATCAGTGGTTATGCCTTTTACGTAGGAGTAAGGGAATAAACGCAACAGATTAAACTATATGAAGCAATAACATGTAATGTGTAATAATCACGATAACACCGAAATAATGATTTAATCAAACAGTATTAACTACAACAACGATAATGTCAACGCCTCGATAAGATGCCGGAAGTGTAGGTTTGTTATCAGTACAGTTCAAAGCGTTTCCGCCACTTCCGCATCCTTATCATCAACGTGCAGAGCGTGATTATCAAAGCATTATCTCATACTTCCTTCTTCCAGCTATACTCAGTTGCAAAGTGCTATGTTCGTTGACTGAAGGGACACCACGGGGTCGGGGTATAGCAGTATAATTGCACCAAGAAGTTTTATTTTTGAGTTGTTATTCAACCAATAAGCCGGGATTTTCGTAAATAACTTAGTAATTGTTCAACTCAGCCAAACTTAATACTTCAAAACAACAACGTTATGGTTAATGAATTTATAAAAATAGCCTTTACTATTGTTAAAGCTCCGTGGGTCAGGTGTGATAAATGTTGTATAGACATTTTAATCTGGTCATTAATTTAACGTTAAGCTAAGCAATGAAAAAATATGTACCATTATTTTAATTCGTTGCAAACAAATCCTTGATGATTAAAATACCCCCGTCGCAGCAAACCTGCATTCTCAGCGAATTTCCAATGAATATATATAACATAACACATTAAAACACTTAACAGGACTCATAAGAAATATATTCACAAATAAGCGATATTTAAATATTAATGTTTCTCCATAAGAATAACTTTGGGGACGAGTACGCAGGTTTGCTGCAACAAGGAAAGCAAAATAATTGGTTTTTATGCAAATATCAATAGAACTCATCTTAGTGAAGTCACATACCAAGTTTCATCCATATACATTCATAAATAAGCGATATATAACATTTTAAGTATTTTCCATAAGAATAACATGGGGACAAAGTACCTAGGTTTGCTGCTACAGGATCCATAAGCGATTTTTTTGTGCAAACAACAATAAACCACTACCAGATGAAGCCATATACCAAATTTCGTCAGTTTAAGTTCATAAATAAGCAAGACATACAATTTTTCTTTTTCTCCGTAAGAATAACATTAGACAACTACTGTGATTAGCACTTTCAATATCTCAGTAACCAATTGACGCAGAGCAATGATCAAAATACCAAATTTTTTAAGCTGATGATTTTTTAATTTGATTTACATAAAAATTACATGTGAAAACCCCAAAAACACATTTTTGGGGTACAAAACCCCCCCAAAAACCCCCCTTCGGATGGTGCGATTCACCTGGTTTTCGAACTCGTTCAAATAAATGATACTTTACACATTTGTACCAAATTTCATTAAGATCGGACCTTTTTTACGAGAGTTATCGTGCTTACAGCCACATATATAAAAACATACACATATAATACATACACATATAAATACATACACATATATAAAAATTTGAAGGAATTGTGTTTTTGGCATCTAGGGACCTCAAAATGAAAAGTTATCATGGTCTCGGGCTTAAGTCTTACCATGAGACCTACGGTAATAGCTTCTTCCCTATGGGGGAAATTCGCTAAAAGGCTTATGAAATCCAAACGAGTGGAATGTATATCATAGATCAGGGCAGAGACATGAGAAATGTAATAGTTGAAACACTAATTTATATTCATCAAGACGAGCATTATGTATATCTCGTGCATAAAGCGATTACGTATATCGTGTGTAAGATAAAGCTTGTGTTTCGTTTGACACTAAGGTTTTAATAAGCTCAGTTAACGACGGACCATTCCACTTTGACGCCGAGGAAACTTCAGCATACACGTATCGGAGAAGAAGACTCGAAGGGTAAATTATTAAAAACTGAAGGCAAGAAACGCTGATTGAAAGCGGGACGACCACAAAATCGTCAGCTGGCATAATGGAACAGCTGATGAGCCAACAGCTGACAACAAAAGCTACAACATCAACCTAGCCTGTCTAGGCTGACAGGACGGGGTCTTGATGTGTGAATGTTTCATCGGGAAACCCAAACAGGAGCCTGGCAACCACGTTGTAATTGAAAATAAATCGTTATTCCAATAACTTACTTAGAAGATTTTCGATTTTAAAACGTTTTTGTGTTATAAAAAATGTTGACAAATCATTATGATTATATGAGGATATGCTATTATAAAAACCATTATGTTTTGCAAATTGCTGCAAATTAAAAGTCCCAATAGCATATTTTAAAACGTACAACTATTCCTTTAAAATTACTTGTGTTTTGCATGCCAATAGGAATGCATTTCTAATGCAGTTTCTAATTTGCATTTCACTTTGAAGAATGCGACGGTAAACTTGGGATCTACACGTACTAAATTGACAATAAAATACTTCACTAAAAGACAATTTCACATTCTTCTAAACACGCCTTTCAAAACCTATGTTTGGTGATATATGTTTTGCCGGATATGTTCATGCAAAATTTTAACTTGATCAGTCCAGTAGTTTATGCGTGAACTACAAACATCCATACAAACTAACTTTCACTTTTATAATGATAGTAGTAAGTAGGATTATGGAATCGGCCCGGATTCACTAAACCTCGACTCATAATTTCCGAGCAAGTTTGTCCCCAAAGAAAAGTTACTAAAGTTACAAACATAACAAGACATCTGATATTAAAACGGATGATAACATCTGAGAATAATGCGGATAACGTACTTTCAATCAACACATAGTTTAAACTTCCGCCGTTGGATATCGCCACTGTTCCGAAGAATCAGCCCTTTACTGTATTTAAGTGATGCACTTTCTTAAAATTCGGAGACGTATTGGCAAATCTACGTAAAATTGCTTGTAATTTGACACCTCAAACGTTAAAATCCATCCAGCCGTTATCGAGTTATGACTCCCCCCCTAGCGTATTAATATATAGGATAATGACTTTTATTATTTTAAGACATATAAACATGTGCCATTTTAATTACCTGGTTATGGTGATAAATACAAATATTTATGATCGCAAAATATTGTAAAAATTATATCCTAATAATATTACAAATGTAAAAGTTTGGATGTAAGGATTTTTGTACTTCCATCACGCATAAACTATTGGACCGATTAAGCTTATATTGTGCATGAACATAGCTCGCATATCACAGTAGAATATAGACCTGATAATGTCCACATCTAACTTTAGGGCTCCACCTCATCGGTCCTGTAAGTTCCAATGTAAATCTTATGGGAGGATACCATTTATTAAATTACCAGCTGGAGTTGTTTATTAGTTAGGTCAAAGGAAGTCATATGTTAAAACTAAACAAAGCTGGTCAGGTTTAGTATATTTCACTACTAGTCACGGAAGTGGCCTATTTCGGGGCAAGGTAGCATTTTACGCGCGAGACAAAGCCGAGCGTGGAAAATGGTATCGAGCCCCGAAATAGGACTTTTCTGACGAGTAGTGAACGATACTTTTCATCACGATGCAAATAACCATATTAAACTTAAACAAAAATGATCTGATATTTCATAGCCTAGTAATTTTATATAAGTAAACACAACACGGTTTTACAATTCATTTTAGTGTTAAAGTCAGCTGTTTGAACGCAGAATCGTCAAAAATAACGAAATAACACTGATGCTCCTGTTGAGCTAAACGGGAACTTCAGTTGTTTAGGACAGGAATAGTTTTGTTTGGGACAGGTAAAGTAATGTTTAGGACAGGTAAAGTCGGCTGATTATTATTTGTTTTGGTGTATGGAAATCGACGACTTTCGAAGATTTCAGCTGTATGGTAATGGGCTATTTTCGAATACAGAGTGGTGAAATAGTATGTTTCACTACTAGTCACGAAAGTGACCTATTTCGGGGCAAGGTAGCATTTTACGCGCAAGGTGAAGCCGTGCGCATAAAATGCTATCGAGCCCCGAAATAGGACTTTGTGGCGAGCAGTGAACGATACTTTTCATCACGATGCAAATAACCACACTAAACTTTAAAAAAAGTATCTAATATTTCATAATCTAGTTATTTTTCTATAAGTAAACACAACACGGTTTTACAATTCATTTTAAGGTTTAAGTCAGCTGTTTGAACACAGCATCGTCAAAAATAACGAAATCACACTGATGCTCCTGTTGAGCTAAACGGGAACTTCAGTTGTTTAGGACAGGTATAGTTTTGTTTGGGACAGTAAAGTATTGTTTGGGACAGGTAAGTAATGTTTAGGACAGGTAAAGTCAGCTGATCATTATTTGTTTTGGTGTATGGAAATCGACGATTTTCGAAGATCTCAGCTGTATGGTAATGGGCTATTTTCGAATACAGAGTGATGAAAAATATTTTATTAGTGTTTTAATTTGTCGCGAGTTAAGCCGCGGATAACTGCTAGTAGAATATAAAGGAATAATTAAGTGTTATGTTTCAATATATTTAGCAAGCATTTTTATAACAGATGTTTTATTATGGTGTTTTAAAAAGGGAATTTTAAGAAACTTAGTACTCATAAACATTTTAACGGTGTTTGTTCATATTATAGTTATAGTTATATTATATTTCATTATTTATATTCATTATAGTTATATTCATATTATAGTTATATAATATTAGAATATATTATATTATAGTATAGGGGTAGTGACGTCCTTAACCTTACTAAGGACTAAGGTACCTCGCTTAACCTTTTCATCTAGTTATGTTCAACATATCTTTATATTTAATTCCATAAGTGAATCGGTCCCCACGAAATATCTCGAGCTAGGAAGAAGTTAGATTATGACGATTCATTTTAAATCTTGAGAGCCAAGGACGATGGGAAAAATATCACAAATGTCATAAATTACATGGGCTACGCCCCACTGGACTTCAAAGATCCAATGATTTTCTTATGGAAATATCACTACAGTATTTTGTTAATAAGCAAAATGAACTAATGATCAATTGTGATTAAATCCACTTACACAAAAACAATATGTCAGGGGCTATAGCCCCAGTAATCCACTAGTTTACTATTACAAATTTGCAAAAGGAATTTTACGATGCAAAATAAACAATACATTTACCAGAGGAACTCCGAGTAAGATGTAAATGAAGATCCTGCAATGATAAATCAGCAAGAGTGGGGGAATGTTTCGTGTTGTCTGTACGAGTACTTGTTAGTCAGAAGACTGATGCCGCCCCAGAGGATTGTTCGCCAAGAAATGAAGCCCAACTGTAATTTATGTTGACACTCCGCCAGATTGGAGTGGTCGAGGAGTGATGATTTATACTTCCCATCTGAAATGCATCTCTTCGTAAAAGTACACCAAAATTTAGAAAAAGCTAAGCAGGGGTATAAATTTGTCTTTGAATGTTTGCTTTATTCGGTTGTTTAACAAGACTAGCAAAAATATTATTTGAATCAAACACTCCTTAATTCTTATTTTTAGTTATTCACAAGGATTATTAATTTTCATTAGTAGGATCTTCTGCTCGAAACCATCAAGCAAATGTTATTTGCGCGTTAATGAAATTACAACTTCTCTCATAAAGTTTTGTGCATACTGCATTGTCATTACGCATTAATGATGTTAATTAAGTCTGTAACACCTGCGTTTGCTTTCATGCTGTGTTTTATTAACGTTTACCAGCTTTTAATATAACTACTATAACTCAATTGATTTAAAACTTCTTACATTGAGGCTTTGAGGGCCTATGGGGCGAAGCCCTAATGATGAATGTAAATAATAAGGAGTTTTGTATACTCGACACCAAGTCCTCTTTTAATTAACACTTTAACCATTTTTGATTTGTGTGTTAATCATAGGACCCAATTAATACACCTGGAATGGTAACAAAATGGAGTGTTTTAAGTGAACAACGATCCTTCTCCTCAACTGTCATGTCAACCACGTCAACTGAGCGATTTCTGCCGGAAAATATTTTAATGCACGGTTTCATTAACACGCTCCTCCATCGCACGGGGATCCTCCGATAGTAATAAAACTTATATATTTCTTATCTGGAAGAATTGAGGATTCCAACAGAGTAAATAACATACAAATAAGTCAGTTAACAGATTTTTCGAAAATATGATCAGCTGAACAATATTGGAACATGAAAAGGTTACTAAGTGTAAACTTATTTATGATGTAGAAACAAACTTCAAGCGAGAAAAATGTTGGAAATGAGTTGAATAAAAACTTGTATTCAAAACATTTTGTTATCTCACATTTAAAGGTTAAACGTGCACTAAATATATAGCCACCACGACCGACGGCCGCCGCACAGTGTGTTATTGTTAGGATCTAATATCCAGAGCTAATAATAATAGCAACTGTGGCATTTTTTAAATTGGGGTGTAAAGGTGAACTGCACATTTTGAAAATCACCTCAATATTGATATACGTAATTCGGTAGTTGAAGATAGAATTAATGCATATGATAAGATAAGAGACTATCCCGTTCATGAATATGACAACTAAAATTAACAAAAGTGGTATTGTAAAATAATTTAAGATGTTTATTTACTGATACTTTTAAAGAGATTATCATACCTTCTACCTATAAAAGGCAAAGCCTCACTCACTCACTGACTCACTTAATCATCACGAATTCTCCTACTTCCGATTTTCCCTAGAGAATTAAAATGTTTTACACTGGTTCTTTAGCCAAAAAATAGGAAAAGTAAAAGATTCTCATCCTGATCTGACCGTAGGGCTCCACCAGAGACTGTAACGTCACTCACGTACCGTGACGGTCGAAGGGGTCTGCCTGGATGAGCTCGGTGGATGCCAGGTTTATTTCCGGGGGTCGTGAAGGATTTTTGCAGGAAAAGGAAATATTGGCTCCGATAGGAGACCAAATTTAATGTGGTCAGATCAAGTGACTCTAATGGTCAGAGCCCACATAACAACATCATCACAGCCACGATAAGAAATGCTGGATTTGCATTAGCAGGATGTCGGTATATGCTATGGTTTACACTATCAGGTTAGGCCTATGGTCTATAAATGCTAGGATTTCTCTACCAGGAGTGGTTCGTGCGCTAGGATTTCTCTAGCAAGAGTGGTTCGGTGCTAAGATTTCTCTAGCAGGACTTAGGTGAATCGGTAGGATTTTTCTAGCAGGAGTGGTTCGTGTGCTTAGATTTCTCTAGCAGGATGAGGTTCGTGTGCTAGGATTTCTCTAGCAGGATGAGGTTCGTGTGATAAGATGCCTTTATCAGAACTTAGGTGAGTCGCTAGGATTTCTCTAGCAGGAGTGGTTTGTGTGCTTAGATTTCTCTAGCAGGATGAGGTTCGTGTGCTAGGATTTCTCTAGCAGGACTTAGGCGAGTCGGTAGGATTTCTCTAGCAGGAGTGGTTCGTGTGCTTAGATTTCTCTAGCAGGACTTAGGTGAGTCGCTAGGATTTCTCTAGCAAGAAGAGTTCGTGTGCTTGGATTTCTCTAGGAAGTACTTTCCTAAGGGTTTCATAGAATGCTTACCGTTCGCTGTGCACTGGTGGCTGGCTCAGGAGCGATGACTGGGCCGTGGTGAGCGACCCGTATTTAACCAGCCAGGCCGCGCATGCGCAGTATGGTATTTCCCTGTCAGTTGCGCTCTAGCTGTTGTAGAGTGCACATCTCTCCATACTCGTGCATGGTTGAGGACTCGGGGTTGTAAACAACAATTGGAGGTTACAGGTTGTTTTTAATTGGAGGTTATGTTCGACTCGTGTCTATGCCTGCCCGTCTACCGGTCCAGTCCTGTCCTTGTAGGCGACGCTGGTGGCTATGGTTACTCTTTTGGGGACGTTTTGTGGGGGAAGGTTAATGGGAACGGGGGACTACTGAAGAAGGTAGAAGTGGGCGTCGTCATGGTAGGGACTCGTGAAAGGTGCGACGCCAACGTACAAATGGCGACTCCGGAGGAATGATTGCACTATAGATGTTAGGAAGGATAATTCTGAATGGTTCCAGGATGATAGGGGAGGCAACGCAACCTCTTTAGCCGTGACGTTGGGGCTTCAAAGGCATAAGGGGGGTTCGGTACGTCTCGGCACAAACGGGGAAACAGCAATTTTGCACAGGGGAGGAATGAAAGGAAATTTTATAGGACGCAGGTAAACTAAGGGCGACGCTGACCTTAATTACCTTCCTAAAGGGGAACGCCAGGTGAGGTGGTGAATCGGACGGCATGAATAAAAAGGGGAAAGAATTTTTAAGTCGGAAAAAAGCGACGTAGGGCTCATACGAACGACGTAGGAGATCAGGGTGTTAGGGTGTACGGAGGTAAGCTGGTGAATCGTTTGCGGATTTCGGGAAACCTTTAGGGAAATGAAAAAACGGCGACGCCTAGGGTTTGGAGGCGGCGCCTAGGGTCTCTATGACGTAAAACGGTCGGGGACCCTGCTGAAAACCAGGGGGGTTCCAAAAAAATAGAGGGGGGATTTTTGGGCACGTTACAAGACCCCGACAAAGTTCCCAAAAATTCCTTATGGACATTAATTTTTGTTTGAGCTGATTAAAATACAAACAGCTGAACTTGATTCGAACTAGTTCCACGGGCTAACCACAGAATGCAGCACACAACTGTCATAATTTTTATAAATAATTTGTGGGGCGAAGTCTGCGCGTTTTTGATAGACTATAGCTGCCAGTGCTGAAGTTTCCCATTGGTTGCAAACTAGTTCCTAAAAAAAGCGCGTTATCAAAGTATTCTGACTACCCCATATCCTCCACTCCTTCACATAGGATAGTCAGAATAGCTTGGTGACGCGCTTCCGCCACCAGATGACGTCACGCTATGATGTGCAAAAGCACACCTAACTTTAAATTCTTACTGGCGGGAGGCTAAGATCGCGCTGTTGCCAATTTTGTCATAGCCACCTTTAAAGACCGTTTATTTAAAGACAAAGCGTACTTAATATAGCAACAAGTATAAATATAACTCAAGGGCAACATGTCTGTAAAAAGTAATAAATTTTGATTGCACTTCTATCTTCCAAAGAAATAAGTGTGTGCCTCGTATTGTATTTGTCACTGTTTATTTTTCCTTCAAGCAGTTTATTAATGACATTTATTCAACATATTAGTTTTAAAAGTATTCATAGGGACATCTAATACGATAAGTTACTCTGATCTTGGGTTTTTCAAAGCAATAATCTTTAAAACCTAACAGAAGCACATGATTCATGTAGGCCTATTGTTTTAGTTTAATGGGAATTTGTATGTTTAATATTATTTTTAGGTTATTGTATACTTTATCAACAATCCCTGACGCCCATTCTATTTTTTCTATACAACAAAACAAAATAATATAGCTAAAATTATTTATAATAAAGCGTTATTCGACTGGCGGCTATGGGATTTGTGCCGGCATTGCCTCCTCTGCTCTGTGAGATGGCGGCGTTGCCAGTTCGAATGCCGTGGTCTTCTTTAAAGGCGGCTATGCTTTTGTCCTCCATCTTGCATAGCTCTCTCTCTGACATCTGGAAATGGCAACGCTGGCTTCCAATGTTACCAGTATTGTCAAAGTGTTACATATGTTTACATAATCACATGTTAAGGTTTTTTTATGGTGTAAACATCTTACATTTTTAAGGTGTAAGTTTCCTGAAGCAAACATAAATTTAAACTTCCAACTGCATAGTGTTGAAAATTTAGAACATGCTGTAGATTACTTTATTGATTGCCTTAAAAATTCTGCCAATTCGTCTACGCCCGTAACCCATTATTCAAAATTTACCAAATTAGGATTTAACTGCCCTATTTATATCAAGAAAAAGCTCGCTGAAAAAATAAGAAGGAGACTAAGAAGGATATGGTAAAATAGCAGGAATCCATTAGATAAGTCAAATTTTAATAGAGCAGCTCAAAATTTAAAAAGATTATTGTTCATTACGAAAAGGTTTGAAGAGTACACCCAATCTCTGACAGCTACCGAAGCTACAGACTATTCGCTATGGAAGGCCACGAAAATGATGAAGCGACCCAAAATATTCATTTCACCTATTCTGAAATCTGATGGAAGCTGGACGAAAAGTAATACTGAAAAATCTGAAGCATTTGCACAATACTTGTCAAATGTTTTCAAACCGAACGATGCTTTGATTGACAACGAAGAGGAAATACAAGAGTTTATAGAATCTCCACTTCAACTTGATTTTCCGTTACGAAAATTTAAAGCATCTGAAGTTCGATCAGTCATAACCAACGAACATAATCCTAATAAATCTCCTGGTTACGATTTAATTACAGGTAAATTTTTGAAGGAACTACCAAAAAAAGGTATAATATTCTTAACTTTATTATGTAATGCTATTTTGAGATTAGATTACATTCCTGTTCAATTTAAAAAAAACTCAGTTAATTATTATACCAAAACCAGGGAAACCTCTAAACCAACTGAATTCGTACTGACCTATAAGTCTTTTCCAAGCCATATCAAAGGTATTTGAAAAACTTGTTCTCAAAAGATTACAAACTCTGACTGATGTAGATGTAGTGATGTCTGACCATTAGTTTGATTTCAGGCAGAAACACAGTAGTATAGAACAAGTCCACAGGGTAGTTGACATAGTGCGACAGTGTTTAGAAAATAAAAACTACTTCTCGGCCGCCTTTATAGGTGTCAGCCAAGCGTTTGATAGGGTATAGCATACTGGCTTGTTGTACAAAATTAAGAAGTATCTACCACGTTCTCTTTTTCCTATATTAAAGCCATACCTTACGGATAGAACTTTTCAAATTAAAATAAGATTTTCTTACTCAACTGCATCCTATAGAATCGGGAATTCCTCGAGGAAGTGTACTTGGACCTTTTTTATACATCCTCTACACTGCAGACCTCCCAGAAAGTGTACATACTGAAATTCAACTTTTGCAGATGGCACTGCAATTTTATCCGTTAATACTGACCCAGCTGAAGCTTCTGTTCACTTGCAACAAAGCTTGGAAATAATTAAAAATTGGTTTAAGACATGGAGAATAAAAATAAACAAAAATAAATCAATTCACATAACTTTTACTTTAAGTCAAATTCTTGTCCTCCAGTAACAATAAATAATAATAACTTACCTCAAGTAACTGAAGTTAAATATTTAGGTATGCATATTGATCTTAAACTAACATGGAACACTCACATTTGGATGAAGAGATAGCAACTAAATTTAAAAGCAAACAAATTGAATTGGCTACTCGGAATTAAATCAAAACTAACTTTGGAAAACAAATTATTGTTATAGAAAACTATTTTAAAGCCAGTTTGGACTTATGGTGTGCAACTTTGGGGCTCTGCGAGTAACTCAAATGTGGAGATAATCCAAAGACACCAATCAAAGACACCAATCAAAAATGCTAAGAAAAATTGCCAAAGCACCTTTGTTGATCGGTGCATATCAGCGGTTTGCGGCGGCGGCGCGTTCTTAGATACATGGGAGCAAATGGAGAATTGCCGAGCAGTGCACATCAACGGTTTGCGGTGGCGGCGCGGCGACGGCGAAATCTTCGCCGCAGTTTTGTCCAGCCGCAGCCCCGCCGCAAGGTCTGTCGGGGCATAGAATCAAATGGAGCAGTGCACACTCGCGGCGGCGGCGAGTTCGCCGCAGGCTTCGGACCACTCCAGTAGTGATGGAAAACGACTTCAACTCAGATGTTTTTATTAGTAAAATTCGGGAGCCCGTTATTTTTACATTACAACTGGTGTATTAACTAACTATAGTAATCTTTTTAAACTAACTTTAACTATGTAATATCGTACAAAACTAAATTGTGTTATGGAATTAATAAAATAATGCATTCAATAATAATAATAATTCAAATTATTTATTTTCTCGAATGTCCATTCTGTTCTTGCACTGCATTGCATAATTATCTCTGTAGCTAAAGCTTTTTGAGAGAAAATACAATCGAAGTTTACAAATCGTTTGTTTTACATTATTATTATTTTTGTAGAATTAAAACACTTTTATTGATCTTACTTATTTAAATTATTTTATTCTGACGGGCATAAACTAAAATTTTACATCCGGAGTAGTCTATCTATTGTACTGAGAGGAAGTGTGACGCTACCCAGAAATAACCGTGGGGCGACTGGTCTAGCCATATAATATTGTAGATACAAAATTTATTACTAGAAAAAACATAAAACACATGCTCTAGTATATTTTAAGTAATTTATATAATAATAGGTTAAGGAAATTTTTGTGGTGCCGATTTCTCGGATGTGTGGCATCGTAGAATTATGAAACTTGGCACACTTACTATTAGGGGATGTGCCGAAATTAAAATAATTTTTGTTTGGGTGTGATTTTGGCTTTCAAAGTTTACATGTTATCCTTATGGGAACTTGCGTTCTGCTTTTTGTTGTTTTTCATTTAATAAACAGCTGTGGTATTCAAATAAATATGTAGCACAACAGCAAGATCAGATAATTCATAAATAAAAAATATGACTGACTACTGGAATGCTAACACCCTTCTCTTAACTCCTCCGTTTTAACTCAACATAAAAAATCTGTTTGTGGGGGGGGGGTGGAGAGTTTTCAGGCATAAATAAAAAGGCAACTGATCTTACGCCTTCTGCTATCCGTTTTAACTCCACGTTAAAAAAAAATACCTCGAGTTGAGGATGGTGGAAGGGGAGGGAGAGGGAGGGAGAGATGAGCCCAGTAGATAATAAACTTGTATATATATATATATATATATATATATATATATATAAATTCGTCGACTTTATATTCAAAATATATTTGGGCGGTCTCTAGTTTGTACATGCCAGCAATACCTTATCATAACAACAAAAACAAAGTTTACAATCATTCATAAATATTGTAAACTAATAACAGCACTGACTGAATATTAAATTAAGTACAGTATTTACTTTAGATTCGTACGATTATATTTTAAGAAACAAATTAAATATCGAGTTGGAAAACGTATCATTTTTTTAATTGTTGTTTATTATTTATTTTGTTACCAAAGTTGTTGTTATAGAGTAACAGATTGATTATTACCATTGATTATTCACCTTATATATAATCAATGCTAATACTATATAGTTGCCGCCGCCGCTGATGTGCACTACCTTTCTCGACACCGCACGCCGCAAACCGCTGATGTGCACCGGGCTTTATATGGTGATAGGCCCGTCATTAGGCCCGGTACCCATCAGCAGTTTGCGGCGGCGGCACCGCTGCGGCGTGCAGCGTGCGGCGACGAGAAAGGTAGTGCACATCAGCGGCGGCGGCGGCGGCGGCGGCGCGGCAGCGGCGACTATTTAGAATTAGCATTGATTATAGATAAGATCAATAATAAATCGTATTAATCAATCTGTTACTCTATAACAACAACTTTGGTAACAAAATAAATAATAAACAGCAATTTTAAGAAATTGATAGGTTTTCCAACTAGATATTTAATTTGTTTCTTAAAATATAATCGTGCGAGTCTAAAGTAAATACTGTACTTAATTGAATATTCAATCAATGCTATTATTAATTTACAATAATATTTATGAATGAGTGTAAACTTTGTTTTTGTTGTCATGTAAGGTATTTATTTATTGCTGGCATGTTTAATACAAACTAGAGACCGCCCAATGGTCGAAATTCGACCAAATATATTTTGAATATAAAGTCGACGAATATATATGAAAACATGTTTAATATCTAGTGGGCTCATCTCTCCCTCCCCTTCCCCCATCCTCACCTCCAGATAATTTTTTAACGTGGAGTTAAAACGGATAGCAGAAGGCGCATAAGATCAGTGGCCTTTTTATTTATGACTGAAAACTCTTCACCTTATCATCTCCCCGCCCCTCTTCCCCCCTTCAAAATTAGGTTTTTATGTAGAGTTAAAACGGAGAAGGAGTTAAGAGAAGGGTGTTACCATTCCAGCAGTCAGTAAAATTTGTATTTATGAATCATCTGTTCTTGCTGATGTGCTACATATTTATTTGAATAACGCAGCTTTTTATTAAATGAAAAACAACAAAAAGCAGAACGCAAGTTCCCATAAGGATAACATGTAAACTTTGAAAGCCAAAAACACACCCAAACACAAAATTAATTCATTTCGACATATCCCCTAATTTCGACAAGTACTAAATAAGTGTGCCAAGTTTCATAATCCTACGATGCCGCACATCCGAGAAATCGGTACCACAAAAATGTCTTAACCTATTATTATATAGATTAACTTAAAATATACTATAGCATGTGTTTTATGTTTTATCTGATGATAAATTTTGTATCTGCAATAATACATGGCTAGCCCAGTCGGCCCACGGTTATTTCCGGGTAGCGTCACACTTCCTCCCAGAACAATAGATAGACTACTCCGGATGTAAAATACTAGTTTATGCCCGTCAGAATAAAATAATTTAAATAAGTAAGGCTTTAATCCTACATTAGTAATGTAAAACAAACGGTATGTAATATGCGTGCAAACTACGCTTGAGTTTTCTCTCAAAAAGCTTTAGCTAAAGAGATGATTATGCAATGCAGTGTAAGAACTGAATGGGCATGCGAGAAAATAAAGAATTTGAATTATTATTATTGAATGGATTATTTTATAAATTCCATAACACAATTTAGTTTTGTACGATATTACATAGTTAAAGTTAGTTTAAGAATATTATTATAGTTTAATAAAACAGTTGTTATGTAAAAATTACGGGGATCCCGAATTTTAGTAATAAACTCATCTGAGTTGAAGACGTTTTCCATCACTACTGGAGTGGTCCAAAGCCTGCGGCGAACTCGCCACCGCCGCGAGTGTGCACTGCTCCATTTGATTCTATGCCCCGACAGACAGTGCGGCGGGGCTGCGGCTGGGCAAAACTGAGGCGAAGATTTCGTCGTCGCGGCGCCGCCGCCGCAAACCATTGATGTGCACTGCTCGGCAATTCTCCATTTGCTCCAATGTATCTAAAAACGCGCCGCCACCGCAAACCGCTGATGTGCACCGGGCCTTAGGGTGGCGTGACAGGTGCAGCCGCACAGGGCCTCGCGCTTGAGAGATGTGTTGTGTTATATGGTGATAGTGCCGTCCTTAGGGTGGCGTGACAGGTCTAGGCGCAAAGGGCCTCGCGCTTGAGGGATGTTTTGTGTTATATGGTAATAGTGCCGTCCTTAGGATGGCGTGACAAGTGCAGCCACACAGGACCTCGCACTTGAGGGATGTTTTGTGTTATATGGTAATAGTGCCGTCCTTAGGGTGGTGTGACAGGTGCAGGCGCACAGGACCTCGTGCTTGAGGGATGTTTTGTGTTATATGGTAATAGTGCCGTCCTTAGGGTGGCGTGACAAGTGCAGCCGCACAGGGCCTCACGCATGAGAGATGTGTTGTGTTATATGGTAACTAGGGGCTTGTAGGGGCAAAAGCCCCTAAAAAACCAAAATACATAAATTTTTTATCAACCTTCATTGGTCATTTATAAATAAGCACTGATTTTCTAGCATTATAATATAATATTATTATACTGTCTTATGTTTTTAATAAAATGTCCATTCCTAAACAACTGTTGTAGTTCATTGTTATTTTCAGGCTGTGGTAGATGTATGAGACCGTTATGGCAGCAAGAGTTGTAGTGACCATTTGTAGACTCTTCAACAAAGTGCAACGCACCACAATGCATACATTGATCATTCATCAGGCCCAGATTGTGTGTTGGTATCTCGTTTATAAGTGGTAATCTAAAAATAGGAGTATCTTCGACGTCATGATGTGGTTGTTCATTCCTTTCCTCATTATAAATTTCTCGCCTACGCTGTCGTCTGTCATGCTGATTTCGAAAGTCAACACCTCGGCGACGCGGCCTTCCTCCGTTGTTCATTACTATTAAGGTAGAAAAGAAGAAATACGATAAGATACAACTATAGATCACCATAACTAAAAATTATACATTGCTGTAGTTTAAAAGTAAACAAACTGAATAAGTACAGCTGGTATCAATATCAAAGGCTAATTTAACTCTGTGGCACAGCTGTTTTAATTTCAAAAGATGTAAACAAATTAAACCCCATGTTGTTTTAATGGGAAAAGTTTTATTCTGTTGCGAATTTATGGTAAAAAAATAAGAAAAATGAATAGTTTTCCCTCAAAATTCACGTCAAGACCTTTAAAATGATACCCCTCCCATCCTTCTACGGTCATCCAGTCACTCACAATTTCTTTACAAAAATTTGACTTACGGAATTATATATAGAGATAGTGCCGTCCTTAGGGTGGCGTGACAGATGCAGCCGCACAGGGCCTCGCGCTTGAGGGATGTTTTGTGTTATATGGTAATAGTGCCGTCCTTAGGGTGGCGTGACAGGTGCAGGCGCACAGGACCTCGCGTTTGAGGGATGTTTTGTGTTATATGGTGATAGTGCCGTCCTTAGGGTGGCGTGACAGGTGCAGCCGCACAGGACCTCGCGCTTGAGGGATGTTTTGTGTTATATGGTAATAGTGCCGTCCTTAGGGTGACGTGACAGGTGCAGCCGCACAGGGCCTCGCGCTTGAGGGATGTTTTGTGTTATATGGTGATAGTGCCGTCCTTAGGATGGCGTGACAAGTGCAGCCACACAGGACCTAGCGCTTGAGGGACGTTTTGTGTTATATGGTAATAGTGCCGTCCTTAGGGTGGCGTGACAGGTGCAGGCGCACAGGACCTCGCGCTTGGGGGATGTTTTGTGTTATATGGTGATAGTGCCGTCCTTAGTGTGGCGTGACAAGTGCAGCCGCACAGGACCTCGCGCTTGAGGGATGTTTTGTGTTATATGGTATAGCGCTGCCTAGCAGGCTATAATTTTTCTTGTGGATGTTAAGAAGTGGTCATAAATAAAATAAAAGAAATGAATAAACTCTTCTTGTATTTATTTAAATAAACAAATTAAAAGTCTTTCTTCTCAAATAAATCAGTTCAAAATTCAAAATAAAATTAAACTTGGTTTTGCTTATCACTTCTGTCTTTCAAAATAAAATATTAACTGTTCGATCCTTTTTTAATATTACTGGACTTTAATTTTAAATCTTCCTTTAAAAATAAATCCAAGAAAGAATGAAAGGATGAAACCATGAAAAGATAAAACCATGAAACCATGAAACGCTTCGAACCCTGAAAAAGAAATAATTGTTTTACTAACTGTTCCCCTTTTTGAAAAACAACAAATAAGAAATTGGAGCAATTATTTAAATTGAAACTCTAAATTTTAAAACAACTTTGTACCTTCAAACTGAAGAGATTCACGTTTCGTTGGGCGACGTACGACACACACACAAGACCAATGGTCAACGTAAAATGCCGTAGCCTCCCAGCGATCGTGAATATATACCCCTTGGCTAAGAAACTTCCAGAACCCGGCCACGCCGGCCGTCACGTGACCCAGCTCCGGTTCAATCCAGCCAAGGAAGAATTTAAATCATTGTCTCCAACTCTCTTTCTTACAAACCCGAACAAGAAAATTCGCGATCTTGCCTTGACTTGCAAAACCAAGTAGCACCAGCAATTCTTATTTGCAACTGTCAGCAATTATTCACAAAACATCTTTTATATTTGTATACATTAATTATTATAATACATAACAAATAGTATATTTAATTATATATAGCGTTTCAATCACAATTGGGACGCTATATTCTCCCCTGACTTCCTGAAATTGCTGGTGCTCTGCTACAATACATCATCAAATTTTCATTTTTAAAACTTTCACAAACTTTCTTTTCGTAAACAATTATACAATCCAAAATATTTACATTTTTCCAAACATTTATACAATTCAAAAAAATATTTACATTCAAATTCGCTCAACAAATACAAATTTTAAAACCGCAGTCACTACTCAATGTTTACATCAGTGGAATGTAGAATGTCCAGATGTACTCGAGCGATAACAATACACAAAGCCTCGCTCCTTATCTCCGCTCGAAGGTCAACGACCCAGTAACCCTTCTCAGTCCAGCTTGCACTGTGTCGATTGAACATTCACTAACACGGAGTTCACTACTCGTGTATGCAGTCCAGTTTTTGTAAGGCATCCGAAGTTCGCAGCAACATCTCGACGTTGGCGCAAGTAAACGGTCATCTCAGCATGAGCAGAAGAAGTTCTGCGCAGATCGGGTTGTCGTCCGGAATCGTCTTCGCAGTTGATACAGCAACAATACCCAGAACAAACAATCCTCAACGGCAGATTAATGTTATACTCATTATTTTACTATTTATTCCGTTCACACTGCTTAACACAGAAGGTGTTTTATTCTTCAGCCATTCCTCCGGAAAAATATTTCTCCAAGCGTCAACACTGTCTCCATTGAACGTCAACCATGAATCAATCCGACAACGGGGTGTGAGTGAAGTGAAGTTTGGTCTATTGTGATTCAAGTGCTGTAGTTAAGTGATCAGTAAAAAATATTGTGAGTGTCCCAATGTGGATAAATCCCAGGTATTCGAACAACTTTCACAGCTAGCTAGTAAAAATATTTAATTCCATGTTTCTCTTTCCTTTTGTTTGTCCATACACTCGCTCATTTATCCACATTTTATTTTATTTATCTAACTAAAATTTATTCTAAGACACAAGAAAATATTATTTCAATTGAGTCTTGTCGTCTTGGAGAAAGGTGATTGTTTTCTTGAATTAGCAATACCCATTAATTTACTTCAATAAATTATCTTCATTTATATCTTGCTTATAATCCATGTAGTCCAAGATATAATTTATTTATTACATTTTATATCTTCAAGTCTTCAGTATTGCCAATTACAATCACCCTTTTTATTCTCACTGAAACATACTTTATTACACAACCTGAAAACATTATTTTATGAACTTGCGTCACACCTTTGTCACACTTGGTTATTTACAAACAAATAACAGATGTTTATTTACAAACATTTACACAAGGTTTCAATTGACTGACATGTGCCCTTTTAACATCTAACAAATCATCTTTGTGCTGCAATATACAACTCATATCAGTTAAATAATACAAGATTCTGTATGGACCAATGAACTTAGCAATAAACTTTTCATTACCTTCACTGGACCTATTTAGCACATAGGCCCAGCTTCCGATTTTGAATTGGCGGTTTTTACTGCCCTCGTAGACTTTCAACCTTTTATTTCTCTCATTCCTCTTCTTATTATTGGATATTGCTTCCTTCAATTTATTACAAACATCTTCAGCATTTACATCCTCTTCCGTCAAATCATTTAATTCATTACTTAATGAATTGTTGTGGGCATAAGTAAACATTAACTCATGTGCGCTGAACTTCGTACTTTCACTTGTCTCAGAATTTAAAGTTTGTTGGACTTCACTCAAGTTTTTATCCCATTGGTTCTTAGCTTCATTAAAATAAATTTGTAAAATTGATTTTATATTCCGCAAATAACGTTCACTCAAATTTGCTTGTGGGTGATAAGGAACAATTGTTTTATGTTTTATTGCCAAATTAAATAAAAAGGACCTGAACTCCCCACTCCTGTAATAACTTGCATTGTCTGTCACTATTTCTTTGCATAAGGAGAAATTTTTTTAAATACAGTTCTGGAACACTTGAATTATGTTCTGCGATGTGGCCCTTCTAATCGCATTCACCCATACATACTTTGTACAGTAGTCAATTAAAATTCAAAAATTTCCTAAAAACACCAACCAACTCGGAACTAACTATTCACACATCAGAATATTATACAAGTATTTTGGAATGTTCTAATTTTAACTCTAGATGCAATAACTTATCTATTTACACCTTTTACATTTAAAGTTAACTGTCTATTTAAACATTTGGAACCGCAGGCTTCGAAAATTCTTTGTTGACATTTTGCCGGAAACAATTTCTTGCAACGTGCCCGACTTTCCCGCAATTAAAACGTTTTATTCCACCTCGCTCGAACCGATTTGGCCCGGGGGATCTCGATTGTTGTTGACCGCTAGTGGGATTTTCTCTGCGCCTGCAAAAACTCGCATAGGCAACGTTCGCACAGTGTACAGCTAACTGATCGAGTTCTAAATACGTTTTAGGCATTTGCATAAAAACCAAGTAACTTCTTGTTACTTCATTGAGGCCGATTACAATTGATTGCACACTTTCTTCCTCCTTGTACTGGCATTTGAGCAAGCGCGCATGCAACTTAATTTCCAAAATATATTCGTTCAAGTTTTCATTTTGTCTCTGTGGACGCAAAACCAAATCTCGTTTTAACGATTCTCGCATCGTGATAGGTACAAAATGCGCAATTAAAATTGTGTGTACTCGTTCAATGCCATGACCCTCACTTAAGCTCTCTAAGATTTTTGCTCGCAATGCCCCTCTACAATAACCTAAGCTTAGTTCTAAAATCTCACTGGCATTGAGCTGTGTTTCATCTGAAAGCGTTAACAGTACCTTCACAAAATTTAATAACAATTCCACTACCAGACCATCAGTTCGCTTAAATATCCTTAAATATTGTTCAATGGGGTTGCTTAGTTTCATGTACATTTTACTGACACTAGAGCTAGCATTATCTACCTCAGTCTTATCTCTAGCTATTTCCTTATCTTTAAGGCTAGAACTGCTTAGGTTTAACTGTGTTTCAAATTCAATTTCATCTCGAAAACTATCCTCGATTACCTTCAATGCTTTAGTTTTTTCCTCTTCTGTACATTCTACCTCCGTTAACTTAACTTGCATTGCATCTAGCATCTTAAACAATTCACTTATTTTATCTACAGACTTTTTTCTTACATCTAAGATCTTAGCATAGTTCAATCTGCGGGCATAATGTTCTAATTTGCATTCTAGACGCACTAACTTATTTACATTTTTGACTCCCTCCAACTCACTAATAAGTTCACCAATTTCATTTAAACGGATCTCAATCTCCTTTATTTCCCCCTTAATATTCAAAACCTCCAAATTACTCACATTCTCCTTGACGCCCAATTTCAAAATTTCTCGCAAATCCTTTCTTAATTATAGCACAACATCGTCCTTGGGACATCCTCGAACTTTCAACTCATACATTAATTCTTGCTTTGACAGAAGGTCCACTTTTAAAACTCCCATTTTGACTGTTTTTTAATGACCAACTTCTTTTCAATAGCAGAGTGGCGCAATCTATAGCGCTGCCTAGCAGGCTATAATTTTTCTTGTGGATGTTAAGAAGTGGTCATAAATAAAATAAAAGAAATGAATAAACTCTTCTTGTATTTATTTAAATAAACAAATTAAAATTCTTTCTTCTCAAATAAATCAGATCAAAATTCAAAATAAAATTAAACTTGGTTTTGCTTATCACTTCTGTCTTTCAAAATAAAATATTAACTGTTCGATCCTTTTTTAATATTACTGGACTTTAATTTTAAATCTTCCTTTAAAGATAAATCCAAGAAAGAATGAAAGGATGAAACCATGAAAAGATGAAACCATGAAACGCTTCGAACCCTGGAAAAGAAATAATTGTTTTACTAACTGTTCCCCTTTTTGAAAAACAAAAATTGAAACTCTAAATTTTAAAACAACTTTGTACCTTCAAACTGAAGAGATTCACGTGTCGTTGGGCGACGTACGACACACACACAAGACCAATGGTCAACGTAAAATGCCGTAGCCTCCCAGCGATCGTGAATATATACCCCTTGGCTAAGAAACTTCCAGAACCCGGCCACTCCGGCCGTCACGTGACCCAGTTACGGTTCAATCCAGCCAAGGAAGAATTTAAATCATTGTCTCCAACTCTCTTTCTTACAAACCCGAACAAGAAAATTCGCGATCTTGCCTTGATTTGCAAAACCAAGTAGCACCAGCAATTCTTATTTGCAACTGTCAGCAATTATTCACAAAACATCTTTTATATTTTTATACATTAATTATTTTAATACATAACAAATAGTATATTTAATTATATATAGCGTTTCAATCACAATTGGGACGCTATAATGGTAATAGTGCTGTCCTTAGGGTGACGTGACAGGTGCAACCGCACAGGGCCTCGCGCTTGAGGGATGTTTTGTGTTATATGGTGATAGTGCCGTCCTTAGTGTGGCGTGACAGGTGCAGCCGCACAGGACCTCGCGCTTGAGGGATGTTTTGTGTTATATGGTAATAGTGCCGTCCTTAGGGTGACGTGACAGGTGCAGCCGCACAGGGCCTCGCGCTTGAGGGATGTTTTGTGTTATATGGTGATAGTACCGTCCTTAGGGTGGCGTGACAAGTGCAGCCGCACAGGACCTCGCGCTTGAGGGATGTTTTGTGTTATATGGTAATAGTGCCGTCCTTAGGGTGACGTGACAGGTGCAGCCGCACAGGGCCTCGCGCTTGAGGGAAGTTTTGTGTTATATGGTGATAGTGCCGTCCTTAGTGTGGCGTGACAGGTGCAGGCACACAGGGCCTCGTGCTTGTGAGATGTTTTGTGTTATATGGTGATAGTGCCGTCCTTAGGGTGGCGTGACAAGTGCAGCCACCCAGGACCTCGCACTTGAGGGATGTTTTGTGTTATATGGTGATAGTGCCGTCCTTAGGGTGGCGTGACAGGTGCAGCCGCACAGGGCCTCGCGCTTGAGGGATGTTTAATACGTGCTGGAAGCTAGAGGCGTCATGGACATGGCAAGGAGCAGGCTTGTAGGCTATTGGCGATTAAAAATTTTAAAAAAACATAAGACAGTGCACAAGCAACTAGCTGTACATAGTTTGCTAATAAGAAAAATAATAAAAATGTGTTCTCTAGTAAGGCTCGGTTCACACGACTGAGATCCTCTGCATACTCGCAGACCCATACCCGCACAATTTACACAAGCGATCTATTTTCGGCGAGATGGCGGCGAGCGTGAAAGATGACTCCTCACTTTCCATTATCATGGTTTCAAGTGAGGAGTCCAGTATGAAAATCCGTGTGGTGGAACTCTAGATTTAGTTATACCAAAATTCCTCTTCTTTTTAAACAGAAAAACCGAAAAAGTCTCGAGATGTTGAAAAAGTGATAAATTTTCATGTGTGAGTATTACTTCGACCGCTATTGCCAACCACCCTTAAAACCCATATATTAACCAGGGTAATCTTATACCGCCTTAACATATTTTTAATTCAATGTTTTTTTGCTAAACCCCTAGCATCATAAAACGTTTACGTAATGCGAAAAACAAAAAGTAGCTTCAACTAATTGTAAATTTTTATCCTTGGATAATGGGATGAAATGTTTTCATCAAAACTTATAGACAATTTAATAAGCTTTATAATTATGGGTATAGTAAAGATATTTGTTAGCATGATGGCTTCATAGAGAGTGATGAAACAGTAGCGGACACCGCGCTGCCGGGCGCCGCGCCGGCCGATGTTACTCGCTGCTAAAGGGGTACCGCAATCGTAATCGTACGTACTCGTATCCGTAATCTTGAATAGTTATTCAGTTTGAATGTAGATCAACTAGAACAACTTTTAATTCGAGTTTTCATTACCAAAATCCAGTTTTGGTACACTTTTATCACTGATAAATAATAAAGTTTATTTTTCTAGGCCCTATTGTTTGGACAACTACCTTAGTCTTGCAGTTAAATAAAGAATAATAGTATTTTCGTTAACTTACTAATACCTGCACAACAAATAAAAATCATGATTAAAATTTGTCTCTTAGTTGTTTATAAAGGTAATTTTCTAATATTTCGTCGGTATGGTACGAGGAATTGTTACAATACTTTCTACTGCAGTGCCCACACCATAGATGTGCAAACGAACCCAGCTTTACGACAGTTATATTTTGTAACACAAAATGGTTTACAGTTGCAAGATATTAGTAGAAAAAGTTCATTTGAAGCAGGAGGATTCATCATGGCCTTCGGGATGTATGTTATTTGATATATACTGCCAACCCCATTCTTCTGCTGGAATTTTACACCCTAAGAAGTTTGAATTTTGTGGTAAACACGTTTAAGATGTTAATGAGCAGCATCTGAAGTTGGTGGAAGTTTTTCTAAATCAAAATTTGACAAGGGAAATTTTTGCGGTTAATTGGTTAACTTAAAGCAACATTGAGTTTCACTGGGTTTCATTGAGGGTTTTGAGCTTTGATAAGTTGTACATGCTCAGAATAAACTGATGAGTGTTACATCCACTGACCCATAGCAGATTAGATGGATGAATAAAAGATACCATGTGTTTGAATTTGTTTTCCTTAACGATATAACTTCTGAAAAGTCGTCCATAACAATGCCAGCTAAGTCGCTTGTTTTTCGCTTTAAATACGATCGTTTACGAATTTATTCTGCAACCTTAAACGATCCGTCAATTATTCTAGGTACTTCTAAGGTGATGGAGATATGGGACGATGGAGTAATACATGCCCATAGCATGAAATGTATTTAAGCCCCGTCTAACGATTTTACGTCAACGATAGCGTTGTTGGAAACGTACTGTGTAAAGAAATAATTATTTATGACTGGGTGGCCAGGCCTAATTGGATAATCGAACGAAGTGAAGTTTATCCTTATACAGGACTTAACTGTTTATACTGGTAAGAGAATAAACTCAACTGGCGGGAGTTATTTGTCTGTGCCCAAAATAACTCGACAACGCCTCCAAAGTTAAACTTCAAATTTTCCAGATAAACTTAATCTCGGTACAAAATTTCGGTGGAGTTCGTCATTCAGATAATTTATTTCAGTATTAATAAAATTATCATAAAATTAAATTGATTTTTTTCTCCATAAGAATAACATTGGAAGCCATTTTAATGGTTCTTGAATCGTTAAAATTTAGCCGATGTCTATGTTTCAACGACAGAGTAACAATAGTTTGTTACTAGAGTATACTTTGTTGTTCTGGATAACAAAAGGTTTTTCACAACAAAACACACAAGAGAGATAAATCGAAGTATGTTTTTAAGTAGTGAGCATATTTCTTATTTTATAACCTCCATACAGTTAATATTCCCTTAGTATGCCTACTCTGTGTAAATATCGTCAGTCGTCGGAGGTGACGAGTAACAGGGGAGACGACGCGTGTGGCAGATCGAAAAACTCTAAATAACTTTTCAAAATAGATGACTGTAGATACTGACATATTAACTTAACTTATAAAACAGTTTGTTGTATTAAATTGTGTTAGACGATTGGTAATATTGTGATCGTCATGTGTAAAAAGTACAAAGCCTCAATTTGTCTGGAAAGCTTTGATCAAGTTAGTCACAGTAAGCGACCAACCTTAAATTCATTTTGTAGCACAAACATTATTAGCTATTTTATATTTGCTAGGTTTATATTTGCTAAACGTTATTTGCTAGGTTATATTTTCACTAAATTAATAATAAAAATTTTCTACATTACCTAAAATACATTACCAGTGATGTTGCAGCTAACCACAATAACAGCTATAGACTATTCTAACCAAACAGCCTTTTTCGGAGGGTTGTCTTGAATGATTTGACATAGCCTCAAGGGCGGTTCCACAGAGGGGCATGGGGGCCATGGCCCCCCACCCCGAGATTTTGGAAAATACATTTTTTTCTAACTGAAATTAAGTGGACTAATACAACTTTTATGAACTAGCGATCATTTCCTATGAAAACAAACCATCAAATCAGCATTTTGCAAGCAACAAAGTATTTAGCCAGCTCTCAATGCCAGAACTCAATCGTATCAGAACCACTAATGTATTGACAAATATGATTGGAAACACTGGCAGTGTCTATTCCTCCATCTTGAAATTCTCCTCTCTCTCTCTCACCCGTCGCGACCCTTTCGTCACAGGAACACGGACTAGGCCTTTGCGCATGCGTCTCAAAAATGAACGACTTTTGTTCCTTTGATTCTGTTCTATAAGTCAGATTACTGATTCGTGAATGATTTGAGCTCGAACTGGACCCATAATAATGCAACACCAACCAACACTCAACTCAATAGTACCATTCCCACGCATTTTAATAGAGGTGCACCACAGATGCTTACAACAATTTAGGAGGTTATTAAACGAAAGTATAATTATTTTGTTCGTTTAGCCTCATTTTTAGCGAATTTCCCCTATAGGGAAGAAGCTATTACCGTAGTCGGCATGGTAAGACCTAGGCCCTGGACCATGATAACTTTTCGTTTTGAGGTCCCCAGACCCCAAAAACACCATTCGTTCGAAACTGTATATATATATATATGTGTCCGTGGGTGAGATAACTCTCGTAAAAAAAGGTCCGATTTTGATGAAATTTGGTACAAACGTGTAAAGCAGCATTTATGACTTTAATTTCGAAAACCAGACGGATCGACTTATCGGAAGGGGTATTTTGGGGGGGGGTTTTGTACCCCAAAAATGGTTTTTTTGAGTTTTTTACATACAATTTTTGAAAAAGTAAAATTTTATTCTTTCCCATTGGAATCAGCTTAAAAATACGCACAATTTGATGTTTTAATCATTGCTCTACGACAATTGGTTACTGAGATATTGAAAGTGCTAAACACAGTACGTTGTCCAATGTTATTCTTATGGAGGATAAGAAAAATTGTGTATCTCGCTAATTTATCAACTTATCCTGACGAAACTTGGTATATTGCTTCATTTCACTGTGGTCTATTGATATTTGCACAAAAACCCATTTTTTGCCCGATAGTTCCCGTAGCAGCAAACCTGCATACTCAGCCCCATGTTATTCTTATGGAGAATAATTAATGTGTTATCTCCTTTAATTATGAACATAAATTAATAGAACTTGGTATGTGGCTTTAACTAGTTGAGTTATATTGATATTTGTATAAAAGCCCATTTTTAATGTTCCTTATTTCAGCAAACCTGCATACTCAGCCGCCATGTTATTCTTAAGGAGAATAATTAAAATGTCATAAATCGTTTATTTATGAATGTATATTGATGAAACCTGGTATGTGGCTTTATGTGGTATTAAGATAAATTAATGTGCATTGGAAATTCGCTGAGTATGCAGGTTTGCTGCTACGGGGGTATTATATTTTATAGAGAACTTTGATTGATGACTTATTTTAAATTTCTTTGGCAGTAAATAGGCCTATGTCTTTCAAAACATGAATCTGTATGGCTATGCCATTTTAATAATAGTTATATTTTGATATTTTTTAATCTGTTGATAAGCAAGAAATATTTATTAGTTGTCAAGCATTGCAACATGCACTGGACATTGTAAAATTAACTGCAGGTGAACGCTCATTCTTCACGTAAGAGGATGATCAAAGATTTTATTTACAAATAATATCTACAATACATATTTTACTTGCAATATAATCCATGTAAAAGTGATTACAAATGTTAATACATTCATTGCAATTACAATTTGTTATAACATGGTCAGAGTGGCATAAAAGTACCGATAACTCCAATGTTTGATCACAGTTAAAATGTTGTCAACGGTAACAGAGTCATATTCTGTAAATAATTTCAAAGGACTGCCAAAGAGAATATATAAAATGAATAAGCGCAAAACCAAACAAAATATTTAAATAATACAAAAAGATTTGTACCGAATCCTGCTGAAATGGAAACAAAATTTCCTACGTTAAACTACTCAGACAAACACTGGCAAAAATTAATTTTGTTATTTATGATGTAACTCATCGTTCGTGAAATAAACCTAATAAAGAACCTAATAACGCTCTCCCGATACTTGATAGACAACATCAAAATGTATATAAAGGACCAGAATTTATATTATTAATGATGATACAACGGAGGGTCGTAAAAAGGTGATTAAAATATTTTCTTAAGTAAAGTTTTGCGAGTAATCCGATGGTTCAATAAGATTTTTAATCTGACAAACAGTAAAGGAGTTATATATATTTTACCAATTTCAAAGGGCCACCATACGGAAACAGTGTAAGTGGATAGGCCAGTTAACGAATTTGACCTCAAAATAAAAACTGTAATATACTAAAGCGTTCTTGAGTTATGCGATCAAAACACAAACAAATTGGAATGCAATTTGTTTCTGGGTATATGGACTCACTTCGTTCATCCAATTAATTTTAAGGCATAAACCACTCACCAATTATCATACCAGGTTTCACATGACTATAAAACAAAGTTTGGGAACGCTCATACATCGACACAATCCAACCTAACCCTCCTCCTCCCAGAAAATTTGTCACGTGACTGTTTAAATTGCTTTTACAGCTTGTCCTTTTTTCACAGATAGGGCAAATAAACTTGTTATTTTCCATCTTTATGCATCTCCGAACTTCAAACAACAACTTTTATTTACCACTTGTTATGTACTGTACCACTCTTTCTTTGCCTTCTAAGGAAGCGATTAGTGAATGAGTGAGTAGTTAGAACTTAAACTGAACAAGTCGTTATTTTACTTGTAGAACACAAACAAAAGAACAAAAGCCGTTCATTTCTGGCGCATGCGCATAGGCCTAGTCCTTGTTCCTGCTTCGAAAGGGTCGCCTCCCGCCACTCGCCAGTCTGTACTCCACTCACAGTATAGGCGCGAAATGGTTGGTAAAATGGTTTTTAGGCTTAACCTTCTCAACATTAAAGAAGAGTTAAGACTTGGGTAAGAGCAAGAATGGGAGAAACACGGCTCACGGGTCTTTGCTTGCTTCTCGTTCACAGAGCCCTTGAAGTGAACATAGATCAAATCATTTAAAGATTTGCGAAAAAGGGTGCCAGACGACTTGACTTTGTTTTATAAAGACGAGTAGACACAATTTGGCAGTTCTTAAGTATAACAGTTATTTTATTGTAAGCTATATTAATAAAACTTGTTTCTTCAACAATATTTTTTCTTTCAAGAATCCCGTTTACAATTAAGAACATTATAATATTGCAACTTCTTAGTTTTATTTATTGCCTTACTGCTTAGGCCTCATGCAAACTTTATATTCGATTCATATAAATAATAATATGCTATATTTTTTAAATAGTATATTATGATGTTTTATATTTTCTTCATAAAATATAAAATAATTCCCGGGGTAGGCCAATGGGCTTCTCCTTACTTTGGGTTCTGCTCTCAATAAAATTTGAATATCAATTACAGCAGTAATTATTAAATTTTTCAATGAGCTCATTAACACCATCCTTGCATACTCTTAAGACCGAAAGTAACTTTAACTTTAAGCAATATGGCCCCTCCCGAAAATCAGTCCTGGAACCGCCCTTGCATAGCCTAGGGTTGGATTACAGTAAGAGTAAGCCGACATTAAACTGATAATACAACTGTTCCAAAATACTTAAAACACATTACCAGAAATGTTGTAGCGAACAAAAACAAAACCTTTGAACTATTCTAATCAAACTAATCCTTTTTTACAGGTTATCTGAAATGATTTGACATATCCTAGGTTTGGATTACAGTGAGCTGTTTTCATCATAAACTTTGACCTATGGCTATGAAATGTAGACATATATACTTAGGCTACTTGCCATTTTAGGAGTTTCATATACGGTCTTGGACCAACCCATGTTTATAGCATTTAATTTCATGATAGCCTAGGCTTTTGAAACAATATATTGAAATCTCATTTTGTCATCTAAATAACTAGACCGGACGACTTATTGTTAATCCTTAAGGATATTTTGACTAAGCCTATAGAAATTGTAACATTAGTTCATTTAGGAAACTCGCCATTCTCTTAAAAGTTAAATTAATCACATTGCTAAAATCACTGCCTATCCCAAAATACTCTGTTTGTACTACGATAATGCACCCATGCCAATCCTATCAACAAACCATGTCTGAAACCTACAATTTATTTTAAAAATAAATAAATTTACGGATTTAGATACAAAATTTCCTTTGATAAAAACAAAAGTGTTAAATGGATGAATATTTTTCTACGGATAAAAAGTTAGGTATGCATCGGGAACCGAACCTGCGACCTTTCGCTTTGGGAGCCAGTGTGATACCAACTTGGCTACCAAGATAAGAAGTTATTCTGGGAGAAGTGACTGTGACTTAGCTATATAGATGTAAAACCCGGATTCTGAAGGCAGTTAAATGATACCGGAATGTATTCCGATAATGTTAGTCAAATCAGATCTTGAATTTTTTATGAGACTTGATTTAAGTTTTATCATGTGTTTCCATTATCCTTATTCGTGAGGAATGAGCGTACACCTAGTTAAAGACCTTATATTATATCTGTCCCTTTCATATTATGAAGACCATTGATTATACAGCGCATAACAGAAAGTACCTCAATCAGATATTGTGACCAATACATTCTATTCAAATATAGAGACAAAGAAGTTCGTATTGACGACAAGGACGACCTTGGTTTTACAGCTGAAATTATTGTATGGTTAATTACAGCAAGTTTTCTTTATACTTATGACAGGGGACGAATTTCCAGCTCTTCTTTTAGTGACAATGGAGTGATACATGCAATTCCTCTCATCGCATGAAATGTATTTAAGCCCCGTCTAATGATTTTACGTTAACTATAGCGTTGTTGGAAACGTACTGTGTAAAGGAATTATTTTGTATGACCGGGGGGCACAGTGAAATTAAAATACCTTATGTATCTGTCACTTTCATAGTATGAAGACCATTGATTATACAGCGCATCGCAGAAAGTACCTCAATCAGATGTTGTGACCCATACATTCTATTCAAATATAGAGACAAAGATATTCGCATTGACGAAAAGGACGTCCTTGGTCTTACAACTGAAATTATTGTATGGTTAATTACAGGATGTTTTCTACTTATGTCAGGGGACGAATTTCCAGATCTTTTTTTAGTCACTGAACTCGGAAATATGCTGCCAATGTGTCATGGATCAAATCATATGATACAGTATACTCACTTCCTTTTCACTTGAGTATTTTCCACAGTCGTGATTCATTTTTCCCCTAAAGATTTCTGCTGCTGTTTAACAATTCTTTTTACATTCCTCTTCAGTACATTTTCTGTTTTTGTGTCATGAATGTAATACCTTGTGACTAGTTAATTTATTGAATAAAGTTACTTTTGATTTAAATTCAATTTCGTCCAAAAGTCAACAAACAATTTTGATAATGTTCCTCGGGCTCCAATGAACAAACCAATAACTTCAAAACTTTCTATGTCATAATAATCTTTAAAATATGTCGTCGTTGGTAAATAAATCTTTACCTTTTCTTGATTGACATTTGTTGGCTGGCTTTGATTTGTTTCAAACCGGACTGTTGGGTCGATGATAAATCCTTTAATTCTTCTTCTGTTTATGGCAATTATGTCCAGCCTTCTGGTTGAATCATTTCCTGCTATGGAAATGGCACCGTCCAAGGACATGGGGACAACTTTCAGTCACGTAATTCTCGGTAGTAGAACATCGTCTACAACGGTGCCCGTCCCGGCCGTCCCTAGACCTGCATTGGATGCCTCTCACAGGAGCCACATCACCAACCATATTCACATAATCTTTGTACTCACCCTCCGTTAATGAATCCATCTGACTTAATAATTTATTGGTTTTCTAGCTATTAACAATATAAAATAATATAAAACAATATAAAATCACGGCACGGCAACGAAACATTGGGTAGGGAGCACATAAGTCCTTGCAACATGGTATTTAACATTTTAATTTAAATAACTTTGACCGTTATTTGTTAAACTGGACCAATTGAAAACGCATTTGTTAGGAAGATAGTTAATATTTCAGAATAAAACCACGACCTTTGCCTACCGCTGTTCCAAAACTGCTTTAGGACACCCTCCAAATGTTAGTGCTATCTAATGTTAGTGCTATCTAATGTTGGTTCTATCAAATGTTGGTGCTATCAAATGTTAGTGCTATCAAATGTTAGTGCTATCAAATGTTAGTGCTATCAAATGTTAGTGCTATCTAATGTTGGTGCTATCTAATGTTGGTGCTATCAAATTTGTGGGTAAAGAAATAAGTTCTATTAGGCCTCATCCTCGGGAAAAAATAGTTATGTACAAAAAGTTGTTCGAAAAAGAACATTGGGGTTAGGGTTAAGATTTGTAAATAAAAATAAAAGAATCTTAACAGCTGTTTAAAAACAATTGTAAAAATAGCATTCACTTGGTAAAAATCAGTATGTGATTTTTGTGAGAATAGTGATTAGAACCAATATATACATAGATTTAATGTATATATTATTAGGTTAGGTATAGATTTCTAGATACTTAAAATTAAAATAGAATAATTGAATGTAAAGCGGACATATCCAAAATAAAACGAAACGAGCAAATAAACAAAGTAAAGTGGAGAGGAACCTTGAAGATAGGCATTTGAAAGAAAAACTGCCTGGCTTTTCAAGCAAAGCTTGGTTCCCCAGGTGCTGAAGTGCTTTACGAAATATATCTAACATTTAAACTATAATTTTGCACTATGATCGCGAGCGAAGCTGCGACGGGCTGCTAGTAAGATGATATTATTAGTGAACATTGACAGTATTCAACAAGCATTGTAGAGAGGGCAGTAAAACAAGTATCAATGTGCAGTCCGACTCATGTAGACAGCCAAGCGCCGAAGTACGCAATACGCGGCGCTGCTAGGCCCGGCGTGGCGGTGCTGTGTCCGCTACTATTCATTGCTCTCTATGAAACCATCAGGTTAACAAATATCTTTACTAGATCCATTATTTTAAAGCTGATTCAATTATCTATAAGTTTTGTTGAAAGCATCTCATCACATGATGCAAGGATAAACATGTACAATTAGTTGAAGTTACTTTTTGTTTTTCGCAGTTTGTATATTATAGTATTACGGCAAAATTAAGCTATCTACATAAAAAGTGCATTTAAGATCAATTTCTTAGAATATTGTTAGGCGTAAAATAATAAAAAATACCCCCGTCGCAGCAAACCTGCGTACTCAGCGAATTTCCAATGCATAATATATGTCTTACTTAATACCACATAAAGCAGCTTACCAAGTTTCATACAAATATATTCACATATAAGCGATTGTAATTATTCTCCATAAGAATAACATTGGTAATGAGTACGTAGATTTGCTGAAAGAAGGAACACAAACAATTAGTTTTTATGCAAATATAAATAGAATTTAACTAGGTGAAGCCACATACCAAGTTTCATCAATATTCAATCATAAATAAGCGCTATATAACAATCTAGTTATTCTCCTTAAGAATAACATGGGGCTGAGCAAGCAGGTTTGCTGCAACAAGGAACAAAACAAATGTGTTTTTATATAATTATCAATATAACTCAACCAAGTGAAGCTACATACCAAGTTATATTAATTTATGTTCATAATTAAGGGAGTCATTACATTTTACTTATTCTTCATAAGAATAACATGGGGGCCGAGTATGCAGGTTTGCTGCTATGGGGACTATAACAACAAAAAACTTATTTTTGTGCTAGTATCAATATACTACGACTAGTTGAAGCCACATACCAAGTTTCATCAATATACATTCATAAATAATCGATATATCGAATTTTATTTATTCTCCATAAGGATAACATTGGAGAACGTACTGTGTTTAGCACTTTGAATATCTCTGCAACGGTTGGGTGGTGAATCACAATTTAAACACCAAAATGATTTTTTGTGGAACTGAACAAATTGGTAAAAGCAAATGTGAGTGAAGTTTACATTAAACTAAACTGAGGAAAAGCCAAAAACCTTTTTTCCCATAAGGTTAACATGGGAGATTTTATGAGTAGGTTTTTGGGATTTTCTCCGCAACCACTTAACCTAGGTCAATAATTCAAAATACTATATTATTTGTTTTTTAAGCTCTATAACATGGTCAAAACTGATTTTTGGAAAATTTAAAACCACCATAAACCCCCCTTCCCATGGTCCGATTTTTTTGGTTTTCGAACTTAAAGTCATCAATGTCATTTTACACAGTTGAGCCAAATTTCATCAAAATCAGACGTTTTTTACTCAAGTTATTGTGTTAACGGACACATATATATATGTATATAGATATATATATACATATAAGTATAAAAACATGAAAATAACCATGTTATTTACTTATCTTATAGTAGCCCTATTCTGTGAATTTGATTATCTAATATATACATATATATAAATTTGAACGAATCGTGTTTTTGGCATCTGGGGACCTCAAAACAAAAATTTATCACGGTCTCGGGCTTAAATCTTACTATGAGACCTACGGTAATAGCTTCTTCCCTGTAGGGGAAATTCGCTAAAAACACGTCCGTAACTTCACTAGTTTTTGAGCTGTAAGCATTTAACCAGATTACTGCTCTTCTAAGGTTGGGGCTGGGGTTGGGGGAAAGCAAGAGGTCGCAGAGGGGTCGGGACTTTACTTCCTTGTCTTTTTTAAGTTAATATATTGTATACTAACTTCCTGAAAAAATCAGCTTTCCCCTAATTAGTTGTGACAAAGCGTATTTTTTACCTTTATTTACTGGTTTACAGTACAGCAAGGCGAGAACAATGTTTCAGCTGATACCTGGTAACTTAAGTGTCAATTTATCCTGTTCTTTACAAGGAAAGGAAACCCTTAATGTGGCCATCAGTTGTGTCGTCATTATGTTCCTGATTTATAACCCTTAATATATTTGTGTAATAATAACTATTGTTGTAATGGCAATTATTGAAGTAATTTTTTTAGGCCTAAAGGACAAGCCAATGTTATTTAACTTTGAAACTAGTTCTGAACAAGTTAGTTTCAGTCAGGATAAATTAGGTAGCTCTTATTGGTTATACCATTGACTATGGATACTTCAGTATCTATAGTCAATGGTTATATGTTTGATAACAAATGATTCATATTTTTTAAATGCTGCTTATGAAATCACCTGTAGGCCTATGTGTAATCGTGGCCTACAGGAGGAAACTGTAAAAGAGCTCACACTTGTCAATTGGCCATACAGCAAGAACCAAACGATACTTAATCAAATATGTAATAGTCATGCCTCCAGGATCGCTGAGAGCCATGGTGGGCCTCGGGGCAAAACACAGGCAAGGGCCCCCTCCCACCCCCACATAATGTAGCCTAATCTGTTTTTTACCTGCAAACTCTTCATATGTTCTATTAAAATGAGTACTTATTAGGTACTAAACACGTTTGTAAGGAATCGTAATTTCTTTGAACATTTAATAATTTATTTTGCAATTGCTAAAGTTAGGTTATCATTGTTGAAGCCACATAGAGCATTTTCAATGTTGTAAAGGGACACAAGATGATCTGTTGCAATAGCAAATTTGCTGTCATTTAACTGTGATATATATTCTAAAGATTTTAAAATGGCAAATAATTCTGCTGAGACAATTGATGATATTGAAGGAATTTTTATTTTTATTTCCATGTCAGCTGCAGGATTATATATACCAACACCAACATTGGTTCCAATTTTGGATTAATCTGTATATATTATCCTATGCCCGTTCCATTTGTGGTGTAAAATGTATAATGATGATTGTAGCAATACAGTATCGTTTACATGCTGTTTACTAGATTGAATACCGGAAGCAAGAACTTTAGAAAAATGGATATTTGGTTTTATCATATATAGAGGTTTATGAAATTGGAAACTTGAATGACCATACGGTTCGTTGTCGGCTTCACCAATATAATTTTTAATTTTGTCAAAAGTTTGTATGATTGTTGGTGTATGTTTTTTATCCCAAAATGGATGGTGATGGGTGAGCATGCTTAGTTCTTGGAGTTTTTAAAAAAGAAGGATGAGATGTATTTAAATGAATTTTCAGAGCTAATTTTTCCGATAACAATTGTCTTCTCAAATTTAGTGTCATTGTGGCAGTTTCAGCATGTAATGCCTGAATGGGTGTTGTCTTAATAGCTCCAGTACATATCCTTAATGCGCTATTTTGTACAACATCCAATTTTTGTTCGTATGTCCTATTTAAACCGCAATTTAAAGGCCAACACGCCAGCAGGGAAGTGTCAAAGTGTGTTATCGTCAAAAACGAAGATTTTGCCGAAACTTCGATCGAAAGAAATTTTATCGGCCGAGATACGGTGAGTTTAATCGATTTTAAAAGACACCTGAGATACATATTATAAGCTATAGCGTTTTAATTGCCATTAATACACTATATAATCCTATACTCTAATATGAGTAAGGTTTGCTTGTATGCTTGCTTGCTTGCTTGCGACACTGATCTCAAAAACGGGTCCAAGGATTTCCTTCAAATGTTCGAAATAACTAATTTCTGGGATAAAAATAAGTTCTAGACAGGCCTCATCCCCAGAAAAAATCAAATAATGTAAAAAAACTAAAATAAAAAGTTAACAAAATTAACATTGGGCTTATGGAGTTTCAAATCAAAACAAAATAATTGTAACGGTTGTTCATAATCAACCAGGGAACTGTCAAAGTAATACTCATGTTGTATATGATTACATGTGGTTTCCTGAGAGCAGAGATTAAAAGATTTGAGTGAAGATTACATATATAGAGTAGTAAAATAAATCAAAGGGGCTTTGTTGGTTTCTTAATTAAGTATATTTACATAATATTAATTCAAGAGTTACTTCAGTTTATACAGCTATAAATAACAACTGGAGTGACCTTAAAAATGTAGAAGAGTTATACAGAATGATATGATTATCAGTACGGGGAAGTGGTGAAATATTACTGCAAGTCATCTAAACAAACTTACTGGCCTTTCCCCGAGCAAAGCTCGGCCCCCAGGTACTGATTGTATAAACGTGTAAGCGACAGGGTGTACAGCGGCAGCGGGATCGCCTTCAGTTGTGACGTCACACCAGCAGCAGCACGGCCTGTATTTTGTCGAGTGCGGCCTTGCTAGAACACATCTACAACCTTCAACCCCGTTTAAAGATTTGTGAAAGTGAAACGTAAAAACATTCACCTTAGAAAACTACAAGAAAAGTATAACTAAGCTGTCATCAAGTACAGTATGTATAATATATCAAAAGTGTAACTCCTTTTACCTTTACATTGTGGAATAAAGTATGCATAAACTTTGAGAACAAAGCGAAAAAGTCAAAACACATTGGTGCATTGCTGTTTATAATCTAATATATTATCTTGTTTCCTCAATTCTTAATTTTGCATTATCTTAATTTTATTTTATTAAACTTATTTAATAAAAACTAGGACTACACACTGATTTCTAAAAAAACTGGCTATAGTTGTGGTTGGTGGATGTAAACTGATGAAAACATGTTGTGTACGAATATTAATTGTTTATTATATTTATCATGGCTAGCAAGACATTGGGTGAAAAAACCCAAAACTATTTCGTAGCTACTAAGTTAACTTGAGGCAAAGTCATAAAAACACTATCAGACTACAGAGGTAGGTATATCAACACTTTTCTGGCCTTTTTCGGCAAATGTTCGAATTATTTGCCTACCAGCTGTAGCTAGGCTGGTCGCGGGGGCCCGCGCGATGTGCTGTGAGCTCTCTAGGTCTTCCGACTCCACAAAGCTTAGCTTTGATATTATGACTCATCCGCCAATCAGAATAACTTCCTCCGTTTCACAATATTAAAATTGTTTGTCACCGTGAACGAATAATAAAACTCTTAATCTCGGCCTACAAACCCCCCCCCCCACCCTAGGCCCGCCCTAGTGGAAGTGATGAATATAAATAAATATAAATCAATAGAAATAAATAGAAATTTATATTGATATCTCTAGACCGTTCGGTGATATCAATAGAAGTCTATTGATGTAAATGCGTATCAGTAGACATCAATAGAAATCATTAAAACCTAGGTAAATAGAAATCATTAAGAGTTTATTGACATGTATTGATATCAATAAAGATCACTACAACAACTACAAGTAAATAGACATTATTAAAATCATGGTAAATAAACATCAATAGACATCATTGTATAATTTTATTAATTGAAAAAGATAACCATTGCAATTTTTTTATAATGCAAAATGAATAAATTTAAATAAAATTATATATAATTTCTAAATTATGAAAAATGTTACTAGGCACTATATTATTACAAAAGGCTGTAGCAATTTGCTAGTTTTCTTATGAAATGTTTACTATATTATTATAACAAGTTTGCATTATTATATTTTTAATTATAAAATTCTATTACTAAATCATTATAACAATCCTATATAAATATATATTTTTAACTATGGAATGTTATTGTTGTATTTTTTTAACTACGGAATGTTATTGTTGTATTATTATAAAAAAATCAATCACTGTTATTAAATTAATTTTGTTAACTGTTTTGGTACATATTAAAGGTAAATGCCCTTGTTTACTTCACAATATTATGTTGACTAATGAATGTGAATGTATATATATATATATATATATATATATATATATATATATATAAGAATCAGTATTACTATATACTTAGTTTTATTTATAGTTTTAGTATTTCAAAAAATGTAATAAAAAAGATGATCAGAAATTACCAATAAAACATGGAGTATAACAAATTAATTAGAATGTATTTATTAATATACAGTTTACATATCTATGGTGTATATACAATTCTATTATAAAATAAGAAAATACAAATTGCGTAACTTGCTTTTTACCAGTCACCAATAACATTTAACTGCCGAACCCATTCCACAATCTCTTTATGAGCAAAGAGAAAAAAAACTGCGCGTGGCGCCTGCGCGCAGGTCCCAAAACACTCCACCAACAACCAGCCAATGCACCGAATGCACCAGCCACCAACCACCAACAGACGTCTGCTGGAAGCTCGGAGGTGGAAGCTGTAACTGTAAAGGTCAATCTGTGTTTGGCAACTTATTATGTTTCTTACCAAGTTTTAAGTTTTCCAGGCTTTGTTGGTTTCTTAATTGAGTATATTTACATAATATTAATTCAAGAGTTACTTCAGTTATACAGTTTTGCATTAAATCTGTACTGTTTCTTGGTAAGTGACATACACTTTTTAAGTTTCTAACTATAAACATAACCTCAATAACTACTTTGTACACAATTCAAACATTCAATTTGTACTAGTAGCCTGTCGCGGCTTCGCTCGCGATCACAACGTAATATTATACTGACATTCCCGTATAAATATTGTGTTACCGTTCCAAAGCCAACATGGCCTGCTGATTAATTGTGTTTACTCTATCCAGCTGATTTCTTAATGCTTATAGTTATTTTCTACTGTTATTCTTATGGAAAAAAACTCAACTTTAAGGGGCCCCAGGGCCTCACTCTCAAATTATTTCTCTATAACAAAATTTCCTGCACAACTTCACGTTAGGCTCTTTTCAATGACACCAAAAACATGAAAATCGGTTAAGTAGTTTAGGAGGAGTGATTGTCACAAAAAACCTGCTCGCCTATTAAATAAGTATAGATTTAAATGTAAATTTGTGTACTGCCGTTGGAATGATCAATAAATAAATATACTAACTTAGTCCTGGATGCCAGGATCCTGTTATGCATATTTTTGGGAAAGCATATGAACTAGGCCTACAGTACCTAGGTTATATAACTTATAATTTGAATTATTACGGTGAGTTTTTAATTTTTCTTTTACCAAAGTAAGTTAACTCTGTATTATAAATCCTGACCCTAGGCCTATCAATCTCCAGGAGGTGTCGGATACACTTTCATAAGCGGAACGATATAGGCCTAAAGAACTGAATGAAATTGTTCGATACGGTATATCGATTAGGTCGATATTTGTATCTATTACAAAATATGTTATAGTCTGTACATTAATCCTTACGTCACGTTTGTTTTGTTTAGTTTGTTTTTCAATTAGGCCTAAAGTTAAAATTAAATTAAAAACCATGACAGTGAGATGACACGATAATGTTATTCCTGGCAATACATGTTTAAGTAATAGTGGAATCAACGTTTGTTATCTGGAAAGATTTCAAGACACCTAAAACTGAAACATAACATAACCGAATAACCTAAATAATCGTTATACCGGATCAAACTATTATGTTTAATGTAGGCATATGACATATTAACTATGTGCTTTCAGAAAATTGTTAGTTTGTTAATCAATTAAAACTTATTTTAATTATCATGTGTCCGATTAGGTGCTGATATTATATGAATCAGTTTGCTGAGGGCAAAGTAAAACACATTGAGGGAGTCATCAAGGATTGGCTCGGACCCAAAATGAATCAACTCCTTACCCAAGAAGAAATCCAGGTGACATTATTTTTAAACTTGTTCTGTTAATATGTTAAAGAATAAAGGTAAAATACTATGATTGGGTACAGTAGGCTTCACACTCAATGATCCAAGGTCTAAGATTTTAAATAGCCTTGACACCTAGCACCTATTACACTATTATTATTATAATGGTCGCCACATATATTGACGGATATGAATCGGCACTACTGGTCATACAGAAAACAAGACTGTTGCGATGTCCCCCTGAATATATCACTCACAGATGCATGTGTATGATTGTAAGATTGTATCAGTTAAACTTACTCAGTTGAACTTACTGAATGTAGGAAAAATAAATTAAAATTTAATAATCCCATATATCCTCCCCTCATCATAACCAACACTTGCCAAACCATCAATCCAGATCTGTGAAGACCCTTATGGCTGGGCCTACTTACTTTTTATGATTGATTCACACGAAAATCATTGTAAGTTTTTTCCACAACATAACAAAATGTTCAAAAATTATAAAATATGGTGAAGTCAAAATGTGATTTTTTCATGTACTGGTATTTATTTAACGTTTTATCATGTGACAAATTGTGACATCTTGACGATTGCTTCATGTAAAAAATGTGATAATAATGTGTCAAAATATTAAAAATATAGTAGTGATGTAAAATTATTAATTTTAAACATTAATTTCACGTTTTTACTACCACATAACATATTACATGTTTATTTGTTCACAGAAATTGTCAAGGAATTAATCCTGGAGGAAAATCCTAACACATCAAAGAAATAAATTAGCTTGGAAGTGGCAGTATCAGCCAGTACATCACTCGGAAAATTGCCACACTAAACAAGAAGATCAAGGAAATCAGTGAATAGTATATAGACCCAAATTCTAGTGTTGGCTTTGTATTTTACTTATGTGAACAAGTAAGTTAATATAGGCACTGATGTTAGTGTTGTTTGGCGCATTTAAAAAATTGGTTTTACAAGTAAGTAGGTAAATATTAGTCCTAGGTCATAAATTTATTGTTTATTTTTTAATTTGTTGGAATATACCTGTTAGTACATTGATTTGTTGTGTTTTAATTACAAAACACCAGACTCAATAGAATTTCTTATTGATGTCTATTGATACATATTGATCTCTAGTGATATGTATTGATATCTAGTGACCCAATTATGTAGTGATACCACTGCGTACCAATAGAGATCAATACGTATCACTAGGCACCAATAGAAACAATTTTCCATTGATCTCTAGTGATACGTATTGATGTCTAGTGATACGTATTGATTCAATTACATATTTATATCACTACGTATCACTAAAAATATTTCTATTGATTTATACTGATCACTTCCACTAGGGCGGGCCCCGGGGATTTTGCCCCCCCTGCCCCCCTCTCGACGGGCTTGCACGCCTCTCATTGAAACACCTTCACTCAGGGGTTTCACACAATTTATATCGTACTACTACACCTCCCCTCATGCTACAATTTTACAGGGTGTTAAAAAAAGGTGCACTATTTACCTTCGGTTTCTACACTCAAAATTAAGCAGTCGATCTGTTTGTGTTTATTACTAAACTTGATATATCTTTTTCACCACACTACGCTGTAATCACCTGTTTTCGGAACGTCATTTGAATACCGAAAGTAGAGTTTTTTCTGCCCAAGGGCCGAAAGTCAGCTGATCTATTTAGCCAGTGTTGACAACTTGTTTTCAAGCGTACACGAAGTTACCTGGTTAATACGTGCAAACTATTTTGTGTTCTTTGGTTGAAACACTGGAAAATATAACAGTAAAATTCAAAACATTGTACTATCGATGTTTTGTTTATTGGTTAACTGTTTTTAGTCCAAGATTGCATGAGGCCGCTCGTGTTTTATGACCGATCACATTTAACCCGTTAATAATTGTAGTATGGTGAAAAATAGCGTTCGCACCTCTGCCGAAAGGGTTTTGCATAGCCCTCGAACGATTTATGACCTCGACTTCGTCTCGGCCATAAAACTCGATCTCGGGCCAGCAAAACCCCACTTTTGGCCCTTGGTGCGAAATATACTATTAAAAATATGAAGATACTGTTTTGAAACTTGGCATACGTCATGCCTATACTTGATTATGTTTTGGTATTGAATTTCAAGTTTCTATCTTTCACAGTTTCAAAATGGCGGCCATTTTTGTTTTTCAAAGCTAAATTTATTAAAATCTTATTAATTAGCAAAAAACTGTAAGAAACAAAAAGGTTTCGTCTTTTTCCCAAAAATAATGGTATAAAGATTTTGACTATCAGATGGTAAATATCTTAGTTGTTATGATTTGTATAAGTTAAAACATGCTTGTTTGGCATTTCTGGGCTGAAAAGGCATGTTTTAACTTATAAAAATCACAACAACTCCGTTATATACTATCCGATAATCAAAATCTTTACACTATAATTTTTGGGAAAAAAGGCAAAACATTTTGGATTCTTACGGTGTTTTGCTAATTACTATGGTTTTTAAGATATTTAGATTTTAAAACAATATGGTCGCCATTTTGAAACGGTGAAAAATAGAAACTTTGAATTCAGTACCAAAACATCATTAAGTATAAGTATGAAGTATTCCAAGTTTCAAAACAGTACCTATTGATTCAAAAGATATACTAAATTTAGAAAAAAATACAAACAGACCGACTGACGCTAAACGGAGCGGAATTCCAAAAAATGTCAATCAATATTTTTTGCTTAATTTTGAGTGTAGAATCCAAAAATATATAACCAGTGCACCCTTTTAACACCCTGTATATAATCAATTTATTTCTTATAATCTTTTGTGTATTTACAATTGTACATTAAACAATTATACATTTAATAATTTTGTTAATTAATTACTATATTATTTAAATGTTTACCCTAAATGAAAGAAATCATTTTGGCCTTAAATGTTAAGTTCAGTAAAATCAGCTAGTTTCCAGCCTTGGAGATGGTAGTTCTGTTATAAGAAGAAAAATAAATCTGGCAACACCGCAGTTGGGCTACAATTGGTGGATTTTGTAACTTGGGCCACCATCGAATGTAAAATGACACCCGTGTAGGCCACAATAGGGGGGTTTAGATACCTTAGTATAAATGGGCAACAATTAAATGTGAGTTAGCGCACTTTATAGTAGCTAAACCACTGGAAGTATATACATTTAAAAAGAAAATATTGTTACGAAAACCAATTTGGCGTGAGTACACAAAATTTCACAAGCACTGATTGTCTACATAAGAAAATACATCGGTTTTTAGAGTGGACCACAAATGGTGGTTATTTGTCACCCGGGCCATAATCAAGAGATCTAGGTGAATATATATATATATATATATATATATATATATATATATATATATATATATGTGTGTGTGTGTGTGTGTGTGTGTCCGTTAAGACGATAACTTGAGTAACAAACGTCCGATTTCGATAGAATTTGGCTCAAATGTGTAAAGTGACATTCATGACTTTAGGTTCGAAAACCAGAAAAATCGGACCATGGGAAGGGGGGTTTTGAATTTTCCAAAAATCAGTTTTTTGCACTTTTCACCATAACATTTTTAAAACACTCAATTTTGGTTTTGAACATTTTATAGAGCTAAAAAAAAATCAAATGATATAGTATTTTAAATTATTAACCTAGGTTAAGTGGTTGCGGAGAAAATCCAAGAAACTTGCTCATAAAATCTCCCATGTTAATCTTATGGGAAAAAGGTTTTTGGCTTTTCCTCAGTTCATTTTAATGTAAACTCCTCATTTGCTTTTACCAATCAATTCAGCTCTACAAAACATTAATTTTGGTGTTTAAATTGTAATTCTACATCCAACCGTTGCAGAGATATTCAAAGTGCTAAACACAGTACGTTGTCCAATGTTATCCTTATGAAGAATAAATCAAATTTGATATCTCGATTATTTATGAATGAATATTGATGAAACTTGGTATGTGGCTTCACGTAGTACTGGTATATGGATATTTGCACGAACAATTGATTTTTTGTAGATTATCCCAGTAGCAGCAAACCTGCCTACTCAGTCCAAATGTTGTTCTTAAGGATAATAAGTAGTTTTATATCTCCCTTAATTATGGGCATAAATTAATCAAACTCAGTTTGTAGCTTCACCTGGTTGAGTTATATTGATAATTGTATAGTACCCCCGTCGCAGCAAACCTGCGTACTCAGCGAATTTCCAATGCGTAATATATGTCTTAATACCACATAAAGCCACATACCAAGTTTCATACAAATATATTCAAATATAAGCGATTTTAATTATTCTCTATAAGAATAACACTGGTAATAAGTACGTAGGTTTGCTGAAACAAGGAACACAAACGATTGGTTATTATGCAAATATAAATAGAATTTAACTAGGCGAAGTCACATCCCAAGTTTCATCAATATTCAATCATGAATAAGCGCTATATAACGTTTTAGTTATTCTCCATAAGAATATCATGGGGGCTGAGTAAGCAGGTTTGCTGCAACAAGGAACCAAAAAATGGGTTTTTATGCAATTATCAATATAACCTAACCAAGTGAAGCTACATACCAAGTTTTATTATTTTATGTTCATAAATAAGGGAGTCATTACATTTGACTTATTCTCCATAAGAATAACATGGGGGCTGAGTACGCAGGTTTGCTGCTACGGGAATAATCAACAAAAAATCAATTTTTTGTGCAAATATCAATATACCAGAACTACGTGTAGCCACATACCAAGTTTCATCAACATACATTAATAAATAATCGAGATATCAAATTTTATTAATCTATCTATCTATTCTATTCTATCTATCTATCTATCTATAATATTATAAAGAAGAGGTGGTTTCTGTCTGTCTGTCTGTCTGTCTGTCTGTCTGATGTTCCGGGTGAACACAAAAACTACTGAACCAACTGGGCTGAAACTTTACACAATGGTAGATCTTGAACCCATGCAACATATAGGCCTATTCACTTCCTTAAAATCCCCTCGGGCTACGCCCCGTGAACGTCCTAAGTTTCAATGTTTACATTTCAGAAGAAAGTAAACATTCAGAAACTGTAATGCGAACAGCTGTGGATACTTACATTTGACAGCTTAAAGAGGAGGAGCAGAAGCAAGATCAGCTGTTTCAAGCTAACTAAAATGCAAATTGCATTGACTAAAGAACGGGTAGAGAAAACCCCTGTGCGAAGAAGGGGTACGTCAAGTTTATATATATTTATTTCAATACAATTATAATTAATCTATAAAATAAAAATTAGAGTTTTGTCTGTACATTGCTTGGAATTATGAAATTTTGTATATTTTCACGTTTTACACCCTAGGGAAACCAAAACAAGTTTTATCTCAATTTATGTCTGTCTGTCTATCGGTAACGCTCAAGGACGGGTTTTTGTTCGCTTTTCACGGGGAAACGGGTGCACTGACATTAATGAAACTTTGTTTCTTTGTTCTATATATGCGTGAGAAGGTTTTAGGGCACTTTAAACTGGCATACGCCTTTTACAAAAATAATGGCGGCCGCTCAAAAACGTGATTTTGTGCGGTTTTGGTCATGTTTTGTTCGCTTTTCACAGGAAAACGTGAGCACCGATTTTTATACAACTTTTTTTCTATATTCTGTATGTGCGTTATAAGGTTTTAGGCTAATTGGATTGCTTTAAATTACCTTAGGACACTGCCCCATGGGGTTTTAAAGATCCTATGCTATTCTTATGGACAACGCATTTATTTATATTGAACCAGATGATGACATAGTTATTCTATAAACAGGTGTTGTAGTTCTTTTAGCGAATTTCCCCTATAGGGAATAAGCTATTACCGTAGGTCTCATGATAAGACTTAAGGCCGAGACCATGATAACTTTTCATTTTGATGTCCCCAGATGCAAAAAAACCATTCGTTCAAATTTTTATGTATGTATATATATATATATATATATATATACATATATATATATATATATATATATATATATATATATATATATATATATATATATATGTGTCCGTAAGCACGATAACTCTCGTAAAAAAGGTCCGATCTTAATGAAATTTGGTACAAATGTGTAAAGTACCATTTATTTGAACGAGTTCGAAAACCAGATGAATCGCACCATCCGAAGGGGGGTTTTTGTGGGGGTTTGTACCCCAAAAATGTGTTTTTTGGGGTTTTTACATGTAGTTTTAATATAAATCAAATTTTAATTTATACCATTGAATTCATCTTAAAAAAACAAACAATTTGGTATTTTGATCATTGCTCTACGTCAATTGGTTACCGAGATATTGAAAGTGCTAAACACAGTACGTTGTCTAATGTTATTCTTATGGAGAAAAGGAAAAATTGTATATCTCGCTTATTTATGAACATAAACTGGCGAAATTTGGTATATGGCTTGATCTGGTTGTGGTTTATTGTTGTTTGCACAAAAAAAATTTTTCACCTATGGTTCCTGTAGCAGCAAACCTATGTACTTGGTCCCCATGTTATTCTTATGGAAAATACTTAAAATGTTATATATCGCTTATTTATGAATGTATATGGATGAAACTTGGTATGTGACTTCACTAAGATGAGTTATATTGATATTTGCATAAAAACCCATTATTTTGTGTGCCTTGTTGCAGCAAACCTGCGTACTCATGCCCAATGTTATTCTTATGGAGAATAATTAATATTTTAAATATCGCTTGTTTGTGAATACATTTCTTATGAATCCTGTTAAGTGTTTTAATGTGTTATGTTATATATTCATTGGAAATTCGCTGAGTATGCAGGTTTGCTGCGACGGGGGTATTTTAAAACGTTGAGTGAAGATTGGTAATAAATAACATAAGTACACAGAGTGGATATATGATCTAAATCTATATTTGTCACACTCATGCACTCACTGACATAGTGATCACTTTATCTAAGAAACGACAATGTCTATTGAAGATAAAATTTTGGATGGTGGTTACCCTTATGCTGCAGATTCACAATAAGAATACGTTTAAAAAAGTCCTATAGGTCTCTTCGTTAATTTACTTTTATGGCAATTTTATGAGTATTAGTATTTACTGGACCTTTGTATGTTAAATTTCGGTAGGAACATAACTAATTCATCAGAAAAAAACGCAAGCCTATTCCTGTTATGAAAATGGGCTTCGCCCCCCGGAATTTCAAAATACAATATTTTAACAATCTTGCACATACTCTTGGACTGATGGATCTGAAATTCGGTAGGAATGTAGCTGATAGCTCAGTGCAGACATTTACCTACTCCAGATAAAAATATACTCAAGGACTCTGGCCCACTGGCCTTTAATATAAGCGTGTTAGTCATAACACACCAAAGTAGGGATAAATGGAGTGTTCTGGACCAGGAGGAGTCCCCCCCTAATTGGTATGCAAATTTTTTTAATTACCCTAATTAATATGCAAATTTTTTAATTACCCTAATTAATATGCAATTTTTTAATTACCCTAATTAATATGCAATTTTTTTTAATTACCCTAATTAATATGCAAATTCCCCCCCGAGCATCCCCCCTTAGTACATCATTCAGGAGGAGCAACCCCCCCCCGAGCATCATCCCCCCCTTAGTACATCATTCAGGAGGAGCAACCCCCCCCCGGAGTTTTCGGCTGTGACGCTTTTGCCTAGGTGCCTGCACCAACACTTAGAAGAAAATCTCCTCTTATTAGAGGAGTTTCCTTCTGTCCCCTAACATGAAAAGCTTTTGTGGCCTTGAAAAAGGCCGATTATGATGGTGGGATCAGGTGGAGGCTAAGGTGTTGGGAAATATTTATTTTTTAATGTTGAAAAACTTTGTTATTTCATTCGGGTGGAGTTCATCCGTTCGTCGATTCCACCACATTTCGACAAGCATCATGTACTTCTGCTCATGTTCAATGGCGTAGATGTGCTCCTCTTCAATAGGGTAGAAATTCATCTTGTAGTCCATGTCCCGCTGCCAATATTCCCACTCCAAGTCGTCCAGCGGGCAATGGTTCCACATGCTGTTGATTCCCCGTTGTTTGGAGTACAGAGCGTCGTCAATATCTTGGGTAGTTGAATACATATTTGGCTCATGTACGTACTTGAACTTTTTGTCAATGCGCCATAGCCTCTTCTTATGGAAATGCTTCAAGGTGCAATCATCGTCGTCTTTTCGGTTGTAGAATTCATCACCTTCAAAGTAATCATCTTCATCGTCAAACGGTCTCTTCTTATTATTGCTATTCATAGTCGTTTCCGCTGCAACACATACATCCTCCAACTCGACGTCTGTGATGTCACATTCCCACTCGATGTTGGCCATGATCTCTTCGTAGCTGTTGACGTTTCGAAACTCAAGACTAAACTAAACTTTGCTGCTAGGAGCGGGCCGAGCACCGTGGATGATGGGCGCAGGTGTTCACACAAAAAACCGACGCGTCGAGACCTGTCTGGGAATGCGGATGCTCTAATTGACTGTTGGCGACCGACCCTTCCAGGAACCTATAATTATAGACCACCCGCGTCGAATTCCGAGCAATAAATCACCAGTTGTCAAACACCCACGGTCTCATTCTTGTTCTAGTCTTCAACAATTCCTGAAGTATGGGGGAGCGAAAATCTCCCCCTAACCAATTATGTGTTAGGGGGAGCGAAAATCTCCCCCTAAGCGGCGCGCGGGTCGCGACACGCCACAGTCTCTTGATAGACTTCTTCGAAGACGGACGTCTACATTAATTCGATAACAATGTCGTTTATTCATCAGAAATCGTGTGAATGTGTGAAGACTGAACTGGACTTGTTTTCGTTACCGCCTACGCAGACCAGTATCGAGAGCGGTAAATGGGTTCAATACAAACCGGTCTCATCGCTGACGGACGATTCGCCAATAGAGATTGTAATACCCGGTCACGGTGACGAGTACACGGACCTGACACAAACGTTATTACACGTGAAAGCCGCTATTGTGAAACAGGACGACACTAAAGCGGACGGTGGGCAACCTGCTAAAGAGGTGGGCCCGGTGAACAATTGGCTCCACTCGATATTCAGTCAAGTGGATCTCTATCTCAATCATAAACTGGTGTCACCACAAACTAACACGTACGCTTACCGCGCCTACTTGGAAAACCTATTGATCTACGGATGTAGTGCGAAGAATTCGCACCTGACTAGCGAGCTGTTTTTTGAAGATTCGGCCGGACTAATGGACGATTGCGACGAATTGAATGAGGGATTGAAAAAGCGTCGTGATCACACGAAAGAAAGCGATGTTTGCGATATGGTCGGTCGATTGCACATCGATCTGTGCAATCAGAACAAATTCATGTTGAACGGTGTCGAGATGCGATTGCAACTTTACAGATCAAGAAACTCTTTTTGTATAATGTCCAAAACGATAACTACCTACAAGGTGACAATTAAAGAGATTAGTCTTTTCGTACGTCGATGCAAGATCAATCCGAGCGTATTGTTGGCGCACAGTAAAACTCTCGAGACCGGCACGGCCAAGTATCCGATCACGCGTGTAGAAGTGAAATCGTTCACACTACCCTCCGGCATAATGAGTAAGGCTTTAGACAGCGCATTTCTCGGTCAGCTACCGAAACGTGTGATAATTGGACTGGTCAGTAATCTTGCGTTCAACGGAGATTTCAAGAAGAATCCTTACAACTTTCAACACTACGATATGAATTATCTCGCATTGTACGTGGACGGTGAACAAGTACCGGCCAAACCGTTACAGCCCGTTTACACATTGAACAGTGAGACATATATACTCTCTTATTACACATTGGTCACCGGCACGGGAATCCAGTTCTCCGACGCAGGTAATGCGATCAAGAGAGGTGACTATCCGTACGGTAATTGTCTTATGGCGTTCGACTTGACACCGGACATGTCCGCGGCTGAGTCGAGTCACTGGAATCTCCTGCGCAACGGTAATCTACGAATCGAAATCGGATTCTCCAAAGTGTTGCCCGAGACCGTCAACTGTATAGTGTACGGCGAACTGGACAACGTCATCGAGATCGATCGTCACCGTAACGTAACAGTTGACTTCAGCGGGTGAATAAAAGCGAACGCCAAACAGAAATATTGTCTGACATTGAGTGCGTACAGTTTACTTCAAGGGTGAGCAGACGCACCACCAGTCAGTAGTACGGTTGAAGTCGCACGGTAAGGACGTGAACATGGACGCTTACGCTTCTGCGGACGACTATATCAATTCGTTTATTCAGGAGATTGAGGTTATGAACAATAATGCTAGTGATCAGGCATTGACATCACCTCAGACGTCATCTGTAAAACCGGTCACTGCCTGCAAGAGACGAAGGAGGGCAACTCCCATCGAAGTGGAAACCAAGAAACCAGGATGGGTGCCAAAACCAACAGATGATTGTCCCATAGTGTCATGGATGGACGATGGGAATACTTTTGCTGTTCAAAACCCGGGAAACAAAGGACAAATTTTATTGAAAATGGAAATGTACGATGGTACAGATATGGTGTTCATGTGCGGTTTATTTTTGGACAAAGATGGTGAAATGCACCAAAGTGTTAAACAAGTAGTTGATAAAGTGGAAAACATGTGGATCTATAAATCAACAGGAGTACCGAAAATTACAGGCTTAAATCAAACTGTTATACAACGCAGTGCAGTTTCGCAGCAACCGTTGAAGAAGCGAGCTGTGAGGAAGAAACAACGAGTGGTGCCAGCATTCAATTAGAGCATCCGCATTCCCAGACAGGCTCCGGCGACGCGTCGGTTTTTTGTGTGAACACCTGCGCCCGACCCTTCGGACCACCCACTTAGAAGAAAATGGCGGCGAGGGTTTATAAGGCGGAGCCCCGCCCGATTGAGCACCATTCGCCACCAGACCACCACCTCACATAGACCTACTCCAACTACTACTAGAGATGTCGAGCAGCAGCAGCACTTTCAAGCCAGAGTTTTCGATTTTTAACGGCACTGCAACAACCGCGGACCTGAGAGCTACCCTCAACAACTGCAAGTCCGACTCTCCGCTCTACACCAGGATAGCCGATCTCCGAGAGGAATGCGGCTATCTCATCACTGCGAGCCTCCACACCCTTTGGCGAGACGATCATCGTGATCCTGGAGGGGCAGGTCGGGGACGACTTCTTTCTGCGAGTCTACCTGCCTAGGCGCTTCAACGAGGCCCTAAGCAACACCGACATCGAGCGCTACAACAGCGGGTTTGGAGAACGCCTTCGCTTGGTGAAGCGCAGCCCGAGGGGTTCCAATAGCAGATTCACACCTTTGGAGTTTATGTAAAGCAAGACTTGGAGATTATGTCAATACCTTTGTAAATTAGTTTTCGTAGTCAATACTTATAGTCACGTTCAGAACATAACCACTGTGTTATTTATTTCACTTAACCCCAAAAATGTCCTTTAGTAGTAATTTTAAGAGTGTGAGTATGGTAACTGTGAGGTGTTTAGCTCAGTAGTAATCATGGGCTTGATGTGGAAACATCCGTTCTCAGCCATTGTGGCGGGACCTTCGGGTTGTGGCAAGTCTCAGTTTGTTTGTCAAAGTTTATAAAACAAATTACAGAAATGTGTGACACGCCATTTACAAGTATAAACTGGCATTATGGTAGTGGTGGTGGTGGTGACTCGAAAAATGTCACCATTAACCACATAGAAGGTCTACCAAACTTGGAGGATTTTTCTGGTAACGAGCCGATACTTGTGATTTTAGACGATATGATGCGTGAGGCCGACAACCGTGTGGTGGATCTTTTCACAAAAGGTTTCCATCATCGCAACATTAGTGTGTTTTTCATTACACAAAATTTGTTTCATCAAGGACGCGGGAAGAGGGACATCTCATTGAATGCACATTACATTGTGTGTTTTAAGAATCCTAGAGATAGAGTTCAGATTAGGTACTTGGCCAGACAAATATATCCAGACAGCCCGAAATTCATCGAGGAGGCGTACGCTGACGCTACGAGTAATCCACACGGCTACCTACTGATAGACTTGAAACAATCAACAGACGAGAATATGCGAATACGAAGTTGCATATTTCCAGACGATTCTACCAACTATGTGTACTTGCCAAAGAAAAGGTAATTTCACCATCAGTAGTAATCATGTCGTGCTTGCGGAAGGACGCAGCTCTGCTTACGGCTTTCATACACGCAACACCCAAGGAGCGGAAGGCACTGTTAAAGGTGTGTGACAAGAGCCGCATTCGCTCAGTGTGTGAGTGCGCATACAACGTGTTGCGAGGTAACGTTCCTCTGGCGAAGAAGAGTAAAAGTCAGTTAAGCAAACACAAGGTGACGCTACGTCGATTGGTGAAACGCGGCGAAGGCTGGTCAAAGAAACGAAACTATCTCATACAAAAAGGCGGTGGAATCTTTATACCATTACTTTTGAGCGCAGTACTACAAGCAGCATTGAGTAGATAAAAATGACTGGCATCAACAATCAGTTCTATTTGTTACTGCACAGCAACAGTTCGATGCAGTATTATCCGAAAAATACAGTTGCAAATTATATAACACATTTGCCGAGAGCTATTCAACTGGACGCTGGCGACTGGGAAATTGCACTTGTGGAAGCGCACTATCCAATGGCATTTCTATCAGTCGGTAATGACGAAACAATTGATATTTGCATACAACCGCAAGAGGAAGCAAAAGTGAACATAGAAGCGTTGGCGCGGGTTATGGACAGCACTGCCCATGTAACACCAGTAGTGTCAGCTACTCCAAAACAAAACCACAGAATTAAATTGAAGACTGGTGATTACGCAAATATTCAAGAATTGTGTGATCATATCAATTCACAAGAACTAGCGATTACTTTTGGTGTAAAGTTGACCGTTGAAAACTCATACAACAAATTCATTGAAGTATCGATGGGAACTGATGTTGGAAAAATTACATTAAGTCCAACGTTAGCGCTTCAATTGGGGTTCGATCCGAATGAATTGACGCTGGAAGGTGATGCAGTTAACAAAAGCATCCGTGCGCCCAACATTCGTCTTGGCTTACCGTCACACATGTACGTGTATTGTGATTTAGTCGAGCCGCAGATGGTCGGCGATACAGTCGCACCATTATTGAAAATTGTCAATATATCCACGTCTACTTATGTATACGGTTTGCATAAATGAACATCATTCATCGATCCACACTATGTGCCAGTTATGAATAGATCTTTTGAAAGTGTGGAAATTGACTTAAGAGATAACATTGGTAATCATTTGCCATCCCACTTTGGAACGTCGTGCGTGAAGTTACACTTTAGAAAAGTAGCTAGTCATTAGTGCAAATATGGAACATGCAAAGAAGATGGTAGTTGTGTCGCAAGAGTTGATTGATCGACTACAATCAAATGCTACGGATAACAGACCGACTAATCTATCCAGTGAAAACAGCCTCGACGCGGAGATGCAACAAATATTGAATAACAAATGTATGGACGATAGTGAAAAGTGGAAATTGTACAAACAAGCGTTACATCGCTTCTTGCATATTGCAGAGAATAGACGCCAACCGATTAGCATACCAATCGTGGAGACGGGTGGGATTGAACATAGTCAACGATCGCACCCCGCTGCGGAAGGTGGTCCAGTGGAAGAGATTGTGGAAACGTTTTCCAAAACTTACAGGTCTGATGCCCGCAATCTTTTACGTTTCATGAAACGTGACGGTAGCTTAATCAGTTGGGACAGTGGCTATTCAGTGTACATCAACGGTGTAAAAATCCCAGAGTCAAATCTAGTGGATATCTTAAATTGCATAGTAAAGGTGCGTATGCGTGATTACACACCGCCAGGATGGCGGGAAGTGCTCAACGCATTGAAAGCGATGAACGTGCCAAAGGACTATATGAATAATCTAAGAGCGCTTAAGGAAATAAATGCCGAATATCGATCGTCATTCACAGGAGGAGAAGGATCAGACGATGACGTGGAACAAGACACATCAACTGAATCAATACTGAGAACACCGCTAGTACATCAACTGCGGTCGGCTAGAGGAAAACGTGTAACATCTACACCGGTGCGAGCGACAGAGCAGTTTGATTTTTCAAATAGAAACAAGCCGTCGTCAAATTTGGACAAGTGGGAACCGTACACAGGATAGGTTCGTATTATGGAGCGTTTGTATTACAACCCCATCGAACCTTCGTCGTATGGCGGTGTAGCTCCTTTAGCGCGAGCTGCAAAACCAGTTTCAAAACGCAAAGTGATTGAATGGTTACAAACACATGACACTAACACATTGCACAAACCGGCACGCAATCGTTTCCCGCGCAATCCTTACATAGTGTATGGTCCATTTGAATTGTGGCAAGCGGACTTGAACGATATGCGTGGTCTTAGTAAACACAACGACGGCGTCAACTACCTACTGACTGTAATAGACGTGTTTAGCAAACACCTGTATGTGCGAACGTTGAGGCAGAAAGAAGGAGCTGAAGTGGCCAACGCTTTCGAGGAGATATTTGCCGAAGCGGTCGACACACCTCGCTGTTTACAAACTGACAAAGGTAATGAATTCACCGGTGCCAAGACGAAAAGGTTATTCAAACAATACGGAATCATCTATGTCACTATACAAAACCCAGATGTTAAAGCGGCCGTAGTGGAACGCGTGAATCGCACTTTGAAAACACGCATGTGGCGATATTTGACTTACAAAAACACATATCGTTATGTAGATGTGTTGGACAAACTGGTTAGTGCATACAACAACAGCGCTCACAGGAGTCTAGGCAACAGAATACGACCAGTCGATGTGACTGTCGACAATAAGCGAATATTGCATCAGGTATGGCGTCGCATGTTCGGTAAGATACCGCGTCGTGTTATGGCAAAACTGAAAGTTGGCACCACAGTGCGCATATCTAAGGAGAAGGGTACATTCGCAAAAGGTTACCAGACTAATTGGAGTAAAGAAGTGTTTGTGGTGCGTCGTGTAAACACATTGATGCCTCTGCCAATGTACACTTTGGCGGATCTCAAAGGTGAACAAGTGACTGGACAGTTTTACGAATACGAATTACAAAAAGTGACAATATACAACGACCATCTGTTCAAGATTGCTGAAATACTAGACGCTAAGGGTAGCGGTCGCAGTAAGCGTTATTTCGTCAAGTGGGAAGGTTACGGAGACGAGTTCAATTCTTGGGTAAGAGCGCAAGATTTGCAAAATGCCTAATAGCAACCAGTTCTATTTGACATTGCCCAGCAACAGCTCAAAGGATTATTTTCCAAAAAACAGTGTCCAAGTACACTACACATCTGCCGAGACAAATTCGATTAGAAGGCGATGGCGAGTGGGAGATGGCTTTGGTCTAAGCGCATTATCCATGTTCCTTTATGACTGTGGACGAACAATCGTGTATTTGGCTCGAGTATAAACTCGTTCTGCCGAGTATTCCCGTCACACTCAGCGTCGAGCAGATTATGCTAAAGATGAAACCCGGTTATTACAAGAACAGAACCGATTTATTGAAAATGATCAATAAAGCGAAGGATGTGACTCAGTACTTGTACTTTTAGTATGACAAAGAGCAGGACAGAGTCAAGATCACGACAATGGTTGACGGTATAAGCAAAGTGCATATCACCGAAGCGCTGTCTCTCCAGTTGGGTTTCGATCCGTACGAGAACGTTTTGTCAAATGACCTCACAGCGATATGGCCGTCAAATCTGACTATGGGACTGCCGACACACTTGTAAGTGTATTGTGATCTGATTGAACCGCAGCTGATTGGTGACACTACAGCGCCGCTTTTGAAGATTATCAACATTGACAGAGAGAACTACACACACGGCGCGCATAAGACTGTGCATTTCATCAGTCCTCATTATGCGCCAGTTATGAAAGGAACATTTGAAACGATCGATATTGACCTAAGGGATCACGCTGGTAAAAAAAGCGTCATTCCTCTTTGGGACGTCGTACGTGAAGCTTCATTTCAAAAGAGGAGCTCAGCAATGATGAATACAAATGATCCCTACTTGGCGTACTATCGCCGCCAACAATTGCAGCAGACCGGCGGCAGTATCGATAGGGTATTTCGCGGTGCACCCTACAAGCGCGGACATGGAATTGGCAGTTTCCTAGGCGGTATGTTCCGCACCATCACACCGCTACTCAAGTCGGGAGCCTCTGCTGTGGCCAAAGAGGCGTTGAAATCCGGTGTTGGATTCTTGAGCGACATGACCATGCACCAGCGGGACCCCAAAGAAGCCGCTAGAGATCATTTCAGCCAGTTTACAGACTCGCTAAAACGCAGGGCGGAGGGCAAGCTTCAACGTGTGCTAAGTGGTGGCGGCGGCGGCGGCTCTCGCGCGAAACGCCGTCGCGTAACGCGAAAGAATACCGCGAAACACCGGCGCGCTACTCCTGCGCGAAAGACTAACGCGATACTCTCGCGTAAGAGGAACGCGAAGCGCGCCATGTCCGGCGGCCGTCGTGTCACACCGCAGTCTTTGACGAAACTCCTTCGAGGAAGGTCGTCGTCGTCGTCATCCAAGAAGAAGGGCAAGAGCAGCAGCAATAAGAGAAGGACAGTTAGGAAGACGAGGAAAGCAGTGAGGAGAACGTCCGTACGTGATATATTCAATTAACACACACACACAAACACACACACACACACACACACACACACACACACACACACACACACACACACACACACACGCTAGCAATGTCGTTTCTACATCAAAAGTCGTGTGAATGTGTCAAGACGGAATTGGACTTATTCTCCCTACCGCCGACGCAGACCAGTATCGAGAGCGGCAAATGGATTCAGTACAAACCAATCTCCACACTGACTGATGATTCGCCCATCCAGTTTGTTGTGCCCGGCAACGGCGAAGAATACACCGATCTTTCGCAAACAATGTTGGAAGTTACAGCGTCTATTGTCAAGTCGACAGGAGCGGCAATCGCAGATGCCGATGAATCGAATAAAATTGGGCCAGTCAACAATTGGCTGCACACGTTATTCAGTCAAGTCGATATGAGTATGAATCATAAACTGGTCACACCACAAAACAACACTTATGCATATCGAGCGTATATTGAAACATTGATGAATTACGGCTATGATGCTAGGACATCACATTTAACATGTGGACTGTGGAATGCGGACGACGCCGGCTATATGGACAATACTCTGGATGATAACGATGGACTAAAGGCGAGACGAAAAATGACAAATAAAAGTCGTGAAATCGATATGCTCGGTCGCCTACATGTGGACATGTGTAATCAGAACAAGTTCCTGTTGAACGGTGTCGAACTGCGTTTTAAACTGATCCGATCAAAAGATTCCTTCTCCATTATGTCGGATGATGGTGACTACAAGGTGCACATTGTTGATGCGAATCTCTGGATACGAAGGTGTAAAGTTAGTCCAACTGTACTGTTGGCGCACAGCAAGACGCTTCAGACCGGCACAGCTAAATACCCAATCACCAGAGTGGAATTGAAAACATTCACACTGCCGTTTGGAGTGAGGAGCAAAACTTTGGACAATGTGTTTCTAGGTCAAGTGCCGAAACGAATCATTGTCGGCCTGGTCACCAACGCCGCTTATAATGGCGATTTAAAAAATAATCCATTTAACTTTCAAAATTTAAAAACCAACTACTTCTCGCTGTACGTGGACGGTTAACAAGTGCCGTCCAAACCGCTACAACCACACTACGAAACCGACAAGGGAAAATACGTGATGGCGTATCACAGTCTGTTTTCAGGCTCCGGCATACACTTTAGCGATGCTGGTAATCTCATAAATAGAGACGATTACGACGATGGATACTGTCTGATGGCATTCGATCTAACACCTGATATGTCAGCAAGCGACACGACTCATTGGAACCTAGTGCGCAACGGCAGTGTGCGTATGGAGATTGCTTTCGACACGGGGCTCACAGAGACTGTCAACTGTCTGGTATACGCAGAGTTTGACAACGTCATAGAAATCGATCGTCATCGCAACGTGTCTGCGGACTTTGGCGGTTAGATCGTCGGCGGCGGCGTCACAGCCCCTCAGTCAACAACCAACACTCGCACAAGATGGATCGTTTATGCAGAGTACCGCGTAAAAATTTAGCATCTCCAATTATTGTGGATTTTCAATGTTTCAAGGACAACGCAAATGACTACATTCTGAAGGAAGTGTGCGTCTTGGAATTGGTCAGTGGAACACTGCTAATGCATCATATCGCTAAATCACCATTCAGCCGAGATTTCCTATCACAAGAGAAACTGCGTGAAAGCTATTGGCTCACAAAACACTGTCACGGATTGGAATGGGATCAAGGCGATATCTGGTATCATGTTCTAGAGGAAAAGTTACGTGGATGTATCGCCAAAGACCGATTGTCTATGTCAAAGGTGCTGAGAAAAAAGAGTTTGTACGATGCAATTTCATCACGGATCACTGTACTACTAATGTAATCGATATCAACGATATTGGCTGCGGATCACTATCGTCAATCAACAGTCTACTATCAACAAACGTAGTGCGATGTCGCCATCACAGAACAACTCACACACGATGCGCTCTAACCAATTGCATCACATTGCGCGGTTGGTTACAACTAAGTACAAATATCGATGACGCTGATGATTACGCTGACGTTGGTGAGAGTGATACCAGTTCCTGCTTTTGTTTTGCTACTAGTACTACTCCTACTACTGACTGTGGCATCGACACAGTAGAATGAATACCTTAGAGATACATAAGTGTATGGCTAAACTGCCTGTACAGAATGTTGGTGTCTACGCTGCGGATCAATTACCCCATTACATCTCACCATCTACTGCTATGATTGTGAACACTGATCCACACAATGAAGACGGCACTCACTGGGTCGCTTTCTACCTTAACAAAGGAGGAGGAATAATTGAGTTCTTTGACAGCTACAGTCAACCGCCACATCTTCAATTCTACCAAGGATTCCTGAGACGCAACGCTCGTCGCTACCTGCACAACGAGCATCGCAATCAAAGTGACAACACTCTGGTCTGCGGTCAATACTGCCTTGTATTCCTGTACTGTCGCACCCACTACGGCATAAAGATGAAGGACTTTTTACAGCTCTTTGAACACTCTTCTACTGGCCACAACGATGCACTGATCAGAAGACTCTTTGCACAAATGTATACCAATTGAATTTTGAAATTTTGCATTTTTTCTCAATAAATTAGTTGTGTACTCAGAATAAAAAAGAAATATTCTTATTATTTTCCATCCTCGCCTCCTTTACCCCAAATTGGGGCAGATCTATCATACAATGACATTAGCAGGTGCATTCTTGTTCTAGTCTTCAACAATTCCTGTAGTATGGGGGAGCGAAAATCTCCCCCTAAGCCATTATGTGTTAGGGGGAGCGAAAATCTCCCCCCTGGTAATTAAACCAATTGAACAACAGTTTTCAACCACCTGAGGTCTCATAGGTCTATCCCACTTTTGGGGTAGACCTAACGTACAATTATAGGTCTGCCCTAAATTGGGCCAGACCTATCATACAATGATTGTAAAGTAACATTCATATCTGAACCTGGTTTATATGAATTAACATATTCCTGAATAATTTTTTTTTTACTTTAGTATCTCAAGACTATGTGAGGGGAGAAAAAAAAGACGAATGTATATACGAACAATTTGGCTATTTATTTACACACCTTATAGATTTTACATCGAGTATGTGCTCCTGAACAATTGTGTTTGGCTAGCAAAAATGAGACTCGACACAAACTAATGACTAGAAAAAAATAAAAAAGGAGCACATTTCTAAGTTTTACGAGACTCGATACAAACTAATGACTAGATTTTTCAAAATAATTTACAAGTCAAGTCAGGGTCTTTGGTAATATGTCACAACCACTCAACGCTCCTCATCCTCCGCCTCTTCATCGTCTTGAGGGATGTCTTCGGGCTGAGGTGGTACGTCAATATGCCCCCAAGGCAGTGTATTTACACCGTCCGGAAGGATGTAGCACTTATCATCGTTATAGCTCAAGGATAGCTTGTCGACTTGAACTGTGAAGATGCGGTGGTTTCGGGACTGGAACCTGGTGTTGATGGTTCTCTTCAACACGCCGTTGAAGAGGCATTCCCGATAGTCGTCAGAGGTTAAATTGTGTTTTACAACACCTCTAGCGACTCCCTTGGCGCGCTTCACCGTCATGACCTGCAACTCGTCATCTTCGGTCCTCTCCTCGAACTCGACAATATCCATGAAATAAAGTTTCGAGCGAAGACCGAGGTACTCGAGCAGCGTAAGTCCGTTTGCTTCATCCTTAAACTTTCCGATGACTTTTGCGTTGATGGGGCTGTAGCAGGGATGGTTTCTGGGGTACGCACTGGTGTCAAAATCATCCAGATGCTCCAACATGTCCTTATAAACATCTTCAGTCTGGACGTCAAACACAAAGCTGTCAGTGTCCATGTAGTCAACCTTCAGACGATCACCGTAGCGGTTCTTCATCTTCCGAAGGAAGTCGTACATGAGTCACTTGCTCAGATCGAGGACACACATTCCGACGTACAGCGGTTTGTCCAGGACGATATTGACTTTCGACATGTGGACAATGGCGACGTCATCGTTGAAGTAGGTTCGGTCCAGGAAGTTTGACTTGGCCACGTACTTCCTGAACATCTCCGGCGAACACCCCAGTTTAGAGTTCATTCGCTTGCGAACATTCTCGATCGTCTTGCCGAAGACCGCATTGTTCATAAGCTTGAAAAAGTCTTGTTCAAACTTGGTCTTGGCCTTCTTCCTCAGTTCGGTGTTCATTAGGATGTAGCTCTCTAACCACCGAGACTGACGGAACGAGATGACGCGATGTACGTTCACAAGCTCCAGTCCGTTTTCCAGCGCCTGTTGCAAGATTCTGTAATGACAGATGTAGTTCTTCTTGTCATCCAGAGTCGTAACGAGCTTCTTGAATTTCCCTCCTGGTGGACGTTTGGTCTCGCAGCAGTAAGGGAGATCCTTGTGAAGGTCGTGCAGGTGGGCGGGGTAGCGAAGGTCAACTTCCAAGACATTGCCCTGGCTCCTTCGGGGTCCAACGCTGCAATATCCAGGGACGCGATCTCCTCGCGGCTGAGCCATTGGAAGTGTCCCTGTGGAAGACACTGGGACATGGCCCAACCGTAAAGGTTGTTGACGTCCAAGTATAGCAGGTGATTCGTTGGCTCTTCAGGTCGTCGAGCTTCAGGGCGACATCCATCATGGTTGGCCTTGGCGTGTCTGGTGATCGCCTGGGAAATACCTCCTCTGATGCCTTGCTCAAAGAAGAGGTACATGTCAAAGTCCTGTATCGTATCAAGCTCCACTCGACAGGTCCTTAACATAACATCCCAGGCGTATGACGGTAGGGTGTAGTAGTGCGCAGGGTCTAGTTCGTATTCAGCCATCGATGTGTCCCTGAAGCGTTCAAAGACGTCAGTCAACAGTGCAATGTCACAGCACAGGTACTTCTCGGCGTAGTCCTTGAGGTTCCTACAACCGAAGGTTTCCCACACGTTGCGAGCATGCTCGTAGTCTGCATCCGTGATGTCCTCCAGGGTCAGGTCGTTGTGGAAATCCCGCTGCAGAGGCAGTTCCGTAGTATCTTCCAACACGGCGTTCGACGTTACAAAGTTGTACGGGAACACGCCTTTCCTACGGACTAGATCGAAGAGGTGGTCTTCGGGGAATCTCTTCCTCGTCTCCAAGAGTTGAGCTGGCGGAAGCGCTGCGGCGAGGCTGGCGAGGCTCAAAGCCAGAAACCTGTAGGTGTCAAGGAACCTGACTCTGAATCCTGGCTGTCTTTTTCCACGCCCTGGCATCCCAACCGGTGCCGCTGCTCGGTCGAACAGGAACCGCTTCGTGAAAGCGATGTACCACTCTTCCGTGTGAGCCAACACCTCAACATCACCAGGGTCGACCGCCAACTCCCGCACTATGAAGTGAGCGTCGTAGTTGGAGAGGTTGTGGAAGTAGCAGTTGACTACTCGCTGCTCCCTGTAGCGTAGGTTACATGATCTGTGCGCAGCGCCACGGAACTCGTAGGGCGGCGCGTGGTTGTGATCACGAACCTTTGGGTCTTCGCTTGAAAATGTCGATCCGCAGAGGTAGCAATTCGCTGTCGAGTTGTACTGCATCGTTTCCGCTGGGGTCAGGACAGGGCGCAGATTTCTTGCTTCGTACAGGAAGTTCCACAATCGCTCAACATCAGTTTTCAACATCTCCATAAATGTCTTTGACGCATCATCCCCGAAGTAGACTCGAGGCTCAAACTCCTCAAGTCCGTACGAGTCGATGATCTGGTACGCAAAGGCGTATGGGATGTGGATGTGGGTGGCTATTCCTCCGTGCGGTTCATCGACTTGTTCATCCATCTCCGCGGTCGGCAGTAGAGCACACTCAAAGTCCGCGTAGATGGTGAAACGCTCGCGTCGGGTGAACTCTGGATGGCTGAATTTGATTTCAGTCTTTCTCGGCGTATCCATACGAATAGGGGCTGAAGCGGAGCAGTATCGCCTGTGCTCCTCCAGACGCTGAGCACCTGTCAGACCGAGCTTGTTCGGACGGTTGTCAAAGTGTGCGAAGCACCGCTTACAGATGAATATGCTGTCTATACGTGCTGTGAGTTGGGGACGGATCACTCGGCCAAGGTCTTTGATGTAGGCGTAGTGACTATCACCGTCCGTTGTCACGTACAAAAGGTCGCAATGGTCTTCGCGCTCCTGCCTACAAATCTTCAAGGGAAAGACGGTGTTCTGATACTTTGGTTGTCCGTTAGGTTTCTGACCCACGCACGTGTGATCAATACCATAGACGTTGATGATGATGTTGTTTGTCCGCTCAAACGTCTTGATACTCTTCAGAGCAACGGGGAATTGAAGGCCGGTCCAATCGTATCGGGCGATGATGTCGTCGGTGTACGATGCCGGTCTTTCGGGGTGATCTTGTACAAACTTTCCTAGGACAGCATACATAAAACACCGCTCATCGGTGTTCGATACGTTGACGACTGCTTTGGTGTTCTCCAGAGACGTAGGCAGTGGGAGCCAAGCTCGACCATTTTCACCTAGAGGAGTGTATTCGTTGATACCGACCTCCAAATCACGAACGCGAAGGTATGTCCACCCGGAGCCGATATGATCACACTCAGCCTTCTCTCTGATAAGCTTCGCAAAAGCTGTTGTGATGTACTGGTTCAGGTCCGAGGTCACCGTCAGCGGAGTCATCTTCGTCTTGAAGTTGTATAGGCAGGTGTTGTTGTGAATATTTTGGAATTCACACTCCAGCTTCAAGTTGACCTTAATGCTGCGGTGTTTCGCCAAGGTGTTCTCAAGCAACTCCGTAAGGCTCACAATCAACAACGCCATCACTTCTCCGATTGTGACGAGATTCTCCATCGGCCTCTGCAGACGGTAGGTTAGGAGGCGGTTGCGGAAACCCCGTTGAATGATTGAGAATACGGGGCTTGACTGTCCTGCTCCAGTCATCTCAACATCATCGGGTTGTGGGTGTGAGCTTGATCCGGGTTGTGGCTCCGTGCTCGGACCTGGCTGGGGTTCATCCTGTTCCATGGCTGCTCGGTTCCGGATCAGGTCCTTCATGATCGGGCAAGAGAACCGCTCATGATGGTCCTTGTTGAACAGCCGGTTGAACTCCTGACCGCAGTATGCGCAAGGGAACCTCCGTTCTTGGCCATCACCGTGAAATTGTTTGGTGTGGCGACGAAGGTTGTCTTCCCTCTTAAACTCGGCGCCGCATGTGTCGCAAAAGAACCTGCGGACTCTGCTGTGGGTCGATTCCACATGTCTACGCAGGTTTAATTCGCGACGAAAACGGCGACCGCATTCATGGCAGGTGTGGTGGCCAGGACCCGAACCGTCATCTGAAAATAAAAATAAAAACAAATTAGGATAAATGAAGATACAAATTACCTCTCTCGAGAATCACATTTCAAAGTTAAGTTTGTAAAATCAAAATAGCAATCATTAAACAGGGAAGAAGTAATCTTCTGTACTGTTTGTCTACATTGATGATCCGGGGTTCAAAGCAAAGGATGTAGCTGCAATAATGAGCTACGCAAACCCTAAAGAAGCCTTATGTGTTAGGGGGAGCGAAAATCTCCCCCTAGTAATTAAATCAATAGTACATCAGTTGGCAAACACCCGAGGTCTCATTTTTGTTCTAGTCTTCAACAATTCCTGACGTATGGGGGAGCGAAAATCTCCCCCTAGTAATTAAATCAATAGTACATCAGTTGGCAAACACCCGAGGTCTCATTCTTGTTCTAGTCTTCAACAATTTCTGAAGTATGGGGGAGCGAAAATCTCCCCCTAAGCCATTATGTGTTAGGGGGAGCGAAAATCTCCCCCCTAACAATTAAATCAGTTGAACACCAGTTGTCACGGTCTCATTCTTCTTCAGGAACCTAGTTAAATAGTTAAAAAAAGAAGGTAAATAGTCACTAGGGAAAAAGTCATTTTAATGTAGATTCTCGCCTTCAACGGAGTGTTGATTGACAACAGCAGTCGTCTGCGGTGCAACAATCGCCTCCCGGCGCGGAACGACAAGGTGATTCGCTCCCATGTGCCGCTCTAAGGCCCCCTGGTCTGCGAATGTGGCTCGACAAAGCCGACATGCTGATTCTCCATCTGCAAACGCACAAAACGATTAGATTTATTTTAAAGCAGGGATAATTTTAGTATTCTGATTACATCCTCTTGTTCGTCTAGTCAAGGCGAGTCATTTGAGTACCCACATCGTACAAATTGGATGATGTTGGGGGGGATATCGGTTACCATAGGTCGGATCTAAATTATGATTGCAGATTCTTGTTCGTCTAGTCAAGGCGAGGCATTTGAGTACCCACATGCCCCCCCCCCGAGGATGGGGGATATCGGTTACCATAGGTCGGATCTGAATTTTGATTGCAGATTCTTGTTCGTCTAGTCAAGGCGAGTCATTTGAGTACCCACATCGACCACTTTGGGCTAACCTGATGATGACCTTGAACTTGAACCACTTTTTAATGCATTTTCCGAATCTCCTTGACAAGCCGAGTACTTTGAGTACCCCCATCAACCACTTTGGGCTAACCTGATGATGACCTTGAACTTGATCACTTTTTTGTAATGCGTTTTCGGAATCTCCTTGACAAGCCGAGTACTTTGAGTACTCACATAACATAATTTGGTCCCTAAATTTAGAAGTTACTAAAATTAAATTATTATAGTTACGTAATTTTTATATACTTTTATTTAATAGCGACAGCTCTCTATTGACACAAAATAATTAAAGATTGATGCAGTTAAATACAACTTTTTCCACTCTTTGGATATGCCTATATGATGGAATATTTCATCAATTATCCCTATATTACTAAAAGAAATAAAATTTAACTCTTATTCAAACAATATTGCAACACACAATCACGTACCTTGTTGTGGAGGTGGTTGGTATCTCACACCGTGGAATCTGATGATGTGCTGTATGAAGTCGTGTCTGCGCGCGTACTCGCAGCCGCAAATGGTACACTTGTGTAGACCATTCATCGTAAAATAGATTATAAAGTTTCGATAAACACAACAAAACAGCACAATCAAACGTTTTAAATAGTTCAAGATGCTAGAAGCAAATTGCAAATGATAATAATCGGCAACTAGCACAAATCGCGGAGAACGGAGCAGTATCGAACAAACACGTCTTCACGCACTGAACTCTCGAACTGAACTGAAGGAGCCTTGGCGATGCGGGGTGACGCCCACCGCTAGCCATCCTTTGTGTTCTTCTGAGAATTGCTGCTCGTTAAAAGCTTTAGAGTGTCGGGTGCTTTGATGGCGTTTGAATCCCCACAATAAATCTCATCCGTTGTCAGGGGTAATAGCCACTCTGCTGTAATGGATTTCGACGAGGGCGGTCTATAATTATAGGTTCCAGGAAGGGGCTGGCGCCAACAGTCAATTAGCGCATTCCCAGACAGGTCTCTACGCTGCGGGCGGACTATAATTATAGGTTCCTGGAAGGGTCTGGCGCCATCAGTCAATTAGAGCATCCGCATTCCCAGACAGGGGGGGGATGATGCTCGGGGGGGGGTTGCTCCTCCTGAATGATGTACTAAGGGGGGGATGCTCGGGGGGGAATTTGCATATTAATTAGGGTAATTAAAAAAAATTTTGCATATTGATTAGGGTAATTAACAAATTTTCATATTAATTAGGGTAATTAAAAAAAATTGCATACCAATTAGGGGGGGGGGACTCCTCCTGACTCCTCCTGGTCCAGAACACTCCATTTATCCCTACTCACCAACTTCTCAACCAGGAGAGTTGAAATTTGATGCCTTAAAGGGAATAAGAAACAACATCATGGGGAGTCACGGTGTTGTTCTCTGGAGATTTTACACAGACCCTTTGTCGTAAGTGAGACATGAGTGGACGAGTCTACGCCTCTCTAAAAATATATTTTATGTAGCCGACCACTGAGCGTCTGAACTTAACAGTAAATATTAAAATGTGTTTTGGAGAAGATTAAGGGGTTGAGCAGTTTTCTTATGCCCTTTTAAAAGTTGAGATTGGGACATTGAAAAACAAATTAAGTCCCAGAAACATCTATCCTTCACTCGGCACTATAGATGAGGCACAGGACAGTTTGTTACACCGAGGTTCATAAACAGTTTAATCTGGAAAGTGCCTGGCTCTGTGATAGTGCCATCCTTTATATCTCCTTTATTTGTCCACCAATGAACAAGCAACGGAGATCAACGCAAATGTAGGTCTACTCCAAAGGGAGGAACGAACATATACAATATTTAACACCGTTCATTTAACCATGACCACTGTTAGAACAGTTTCATATATATTGATTTACAGTTATTTAAATAAAATCAAGTAGTCATATGTTTTTAAAACATATGATTTTTCCAATTTTAAATTGTTTATTTACAATTATAATGAAAACAGGACCTGGCAAAAATGGTGATTTTAAAAGTGGTTTGTCAATGTTTTTAAAGCTTAATGTTTCGTTACATTACCATTAATTTATTGGAATGTAAAGATTAAATGTATCAAAGTATTTAAAGTGTTAAATTAAACAGGGTTAATATTTGTTTGTACTTGAGTTCTTTTATTTCTAAAAGCAAATCCAAAAAGTTACGTGTACCGATTTGGAGTCGCAAAAACCACACCGTTCACTACCCGACAGAGTTCCTCGACTTGGCAACAGTACCCGAACTATCTGCCATAGTATATTTCGTTAACTTTAATTTAATTCTACTTTAAAAGTGTAAAATGTGATTTTAATATTGTAAAATGATGTGGGTTGTTAACTATTTTAGGTAACCTACCATTTATATAAACCCGTACGAAGGACGGGTACACAGCTAGTAATATTATAAAGAAGAGGTGGTTTCTGTCTGTCTGTCTGATGTTCCGGGTGAACGCAAAAACTACTGAACCGACTGGGCTGAAACTTTACACAAAGGTAGATCTTGAACCCATGCAACACATAGCCCTATTCACTTCCTTAAAATTCCCTCGGGCTACGCCCCGTGAACGTCCTAAGTTTCAATGTTTACATTTCAGAAGAAAGTACATTCAGAAACTGTAATGCGAACAGCTGAGGACACTTCCATTTGACAGTTTAAAGAGCAGAAGCAAGAACAGCTGTTTCAAGCTAACTTACCTTTATAACCCGTGCGAAGAACGGGTACATTCAACTAGTAATATTATAAAGAAGAGGTGGTTTCTGTCTGTCTGTCTGTCTGATGTTCCGGGTGAACGCAAAAACTACTGAACCGACTGGGCTGAAACTTTACACAAAGGTAGATCTTGAACCAATGCAACACATAGGCCTATTCACTTCCTTAAAATCCCCTCGGGCTACGCCCCGTGAACGTTCTAAGTTTCAATGTTTACATTTCAGAAAAAAGTAAACATTCAGAAACTGTAATGCGAACAGCTGAGGGCACTTACATTTGACAGCTTAAAGAGCAGAAGCAAGAACAACAGCTGTTTCAAGCTAACTAAAATGGAAATTGCATTGACTAAAGAACGGGTAGAGAAAACCCCTGTGCGAAGAACGTGTACATCAAGTATATACATATTTATTTCAATATATCGTATAGTGAATCTATATAAATAAAATTAGAGTTTTGTCTGTACATTGCTTGTAATTATGAAATTTTTGCATATTTTCACGTTTTACACCCTAGGGAAACCAAAACAAATCTTATCTCAATTTATGTCTGTCTGTCTGTCTGTCTGCCGGTAACGCTCAACGACGGGTTTTTGTTCGCTTTTCACTGGAAAACGGGTGCACTGACATTAATGAAACTTTGTTTCTTTGTTCTATATATGCGTGGGAAAGTTTTAGGGCACTATAAACTGGCATACGCCTTTTGAAAAAATAATGGTGGCCGCTCAAAAACGTGATTTTGTGCGGTTTTGGTCATGTTTTGTTCGCTTTTCACAGGAAAGTGGGTGCACCGATTTTTATGCAATTTTTTTCTATGTTCTATATGTGCGTTAGAAGGTTTTAGGCTAATTGGATTGTTTTAAATTACCTTAGGACACTGCCCCATAGGGTTTAAGATCCTATGCTATTCTTATGGACAAAGCATTTATTTATATTGAACCAGATGATGGCATAGTTATTCTATGAATAGGTGTTGTAGTTCTTTTTTAAAACGTTGAGTGAAGATTGGTAATGAATAGCATAAGTGGATATATGATCTAAATCTATATTTGTCAGACTCATGCACTCACTGACATAGTGATCACTTTATCTAAGAAACGATAATGTCTATTGAAGATAAAATTTTGGATGGTGGTTCCCCTTATGCTGCAGATTCACAATAAGAATACGTTTAAAAAAGTCCTATAGGGTTCTTCGCTAATTTACTTTTATAGCAATTTTATGAGTATTAGTATTCACTGGGCCTTTGTAAGTTACATTTCGGTAGGAACATAACTAATTCATCAGAACAAAACGCAAGCCTATTCCTGTTACGAAAATGTTTAAGGGCTTGCAAAATGTTTAAAAAATCTTGCACATACTCTTGGACTGATGGATCTGAAATTCGATAGGAATGTAGCTGATAGCTCAGTGCAGACATTTACCTACTCCAGACACAAATATACTCAAGGACTCTGGCCCAATGGCCTTTAATATAAGCGTGTTAGTCATAACACACCAACTACTCAACCAGTGGAGCTGAAATTTGACGCCTTAAAGGAAATAAGAAACAACATCATGGGGAGTCACTGTGTTGTTCTCTGGAGATTTCACACAGACCCTTTGTCGTAAGTGAGCCATGAGTGGACGAGTCTACGCCTCTCTAAAAATATATTTTATGTACCCAACCACTGATCATCTGAACTTAACAGTAAATATGAAAATGTATTTTTGAGAAGATTAAGGGGTTGAGCAGTTTTCTTATGCGCTTTCAAAAGTTGAGATTGGGACATTGAAAAACAAATTAAGTCTCAGAAACATCTATCCTTCACTCGGCACATCGATGAATCACAGGATTTACTGAATGACAGTTTGTTACACCGAGGTTCATAAACAGTTTAATCTGGAAAGTGCCTGGCTCTGTGATTGTGCCATCCTCACGTCCACCAATGAACAAGCAAACGGAGATCAACACAAATGTAGGTCTATTCCAAAGGGAGGAACGAACATATACAATATTTAATACCGTTCATTTAACCATGACCACTGTTAGAACTGTTCGTATATATTGGTTTACATTTATTTAAATAAAATCAAGTAGTCATATGTTTTTAAAACATATGATTTTTCCAAGTTTAAATTGTTTATTTACAATTATAATGAATCAGACCTGGCAAGAATGGTGATTTTAAAAGTGGTTTGTCAATGTTTCGTTACATTACTATTAATTATTGGAATGTAAATATTAATGTATCAAAGTATTTAAAATGTTAAATTAAACAGGGTTAATATTTGGTTGTACTTGAGTTCTTATATTTCTAAAATCGAATCCAAAGTGTTACGTGTACCGATTTGAAGTCGCAAGAACCACACCGTTCACTACCCGACAAGAGTTCCTCGACTTGGCATCAGTACCCTAACTATCTGCCATAGTATATTTCGTTAACTTTAATTTAATTCTACTTTAAAAGTGTAAAATGTAATTTTAATATTGTAAAATTATATGGGTTGTTAATTTTTTTAGTTATTCTACCATTTATATACAACCCGTACGAAGGACGGGTACACAGCTAGTTCTCCATAAGGATAACACTGGACAACGTACTGTATTTAGCACTTTGAATATCTCTGCAACGGTTGGGCGTAGAATCACAATTTAAACACCAAAATGATTGTTTTGTTGAACTGAACAGATTGGTAAAAGCAAATGTGAATTTTGCATTAAAACAAACTGAGGAAAAGCAAAAAACCTTTTACCCATAAGATTAACATGGGAGATTTTATGAGTAGGTTTTTTTGGATTTTCTCCGCAACCAATTAACCTAGGTTAATAATTCAAATACCATATTATTTGTTTTTTTAAGCTCTATAACATATGGTCAAAACAAAAATTAAGATTTTTTTTAAATTTTTAGGGAGAAAAATGCAAAAAAACAGATTTTTGAAAAATTTAAAACCCCCATAAACCCCCCTTCCCATGGTCCGATTTTTCTGGTTTTCGAACTTGTCATTTTACACATTTGAGCCAAATTTCATCGAAATCGGACGTTTTTTACCCAAGTTATCGCATTCACGGACACATATATAGATATATATATATATATAGATATATATATATATAGATATATATATATATACATATATATAAATTTGAACGAATAGTGTTTTTGGCATCTGGGGACCTCAAAACAAAAAGTTATCATGGTCTCGGGCTTAAGTCTTACCATGAGACCTACGGTAATAGCTTCTTCCCTATAGGGGAAATTCGCTAAAAACACATATTTTGTGTTCCAAGTTGCAGCAAACCTGGGTACTCAGCCCTAATGTTATTCTTATAGAGAATAAATAAAATGCTATAGATCACTTATTTGTTCACGTATTTTTATGAAACTTGGTAAGTGGCTTTATGTGGTAGTGGGAAACATATGCATGCATTGGAAATTCACTGAGTATGCAGGTTTGCTGCGACGGGGGTATTTTGTTTATTGTATTCCTTCCAGATTTGAATACAAATAATTGGGAAATTGTTCTGGCTGCCATATTAGTTAGGGAAGAGATAGTGGTCTCTAATTGTCACCATTTTATTTACTTTCTTATAGTTCTTTAAAATGAGAGGTTACTCAAAGGGTGTTTACATTTAACAATTTTGAGCTGTCCCCAACGTCCCCTATTTTTGGTGGCACTCAAAATTTTGAATAATGTTAAAATATACTACACCTTAAGATACTATCACTACCGTCCCCAAAAGATATTAGTTTATGTTAACAAATACAAAAATAGAGGAGGTCCTGACTTTTTATTCATCCTGTATGCTGCTGTTTTAACACATTTTGTTTTCTGTTGGTAACATGAAAGAAACAAAAGGTGACAGGTTGTGTAAGTAATTTAACACAACCAAAATTTATTTATTTGATTATTACAAACACAACCAGGTTATTTGTTTGAAGTTGTATTAGCATAATTTTCAGTTAGTTGCATTATGAAGCAAGGTATAATCACTAGAAAAGGAAGATCTCGTCAAGCTAAACCATTAAATGATGAATATGAACTTGGGAAGATACCAAAACTCAGAAATCCTCCTAGCAGAAGAATATTTGCTTTTGGTGTAGCACTCATCTTGTCAAGCTCAATCCTTGGATTTGTCATGGCTGGCAAAGGAGCAGGTGCAATACAAAGTGTATACAAAAAATGACAGCAATATCCTAAAGTCAGTATGTGCATGTAGCACCACTTTGTTCAACAAACTTTGGTAATAAGATTATATTACACTTTCCAGATGAGTAATTGCAAGATTCATGTTTTATTGTTAAATTCTGGTTTCACTAATGCCTATAATTACCCGATTCATGTAACAAAATGTACATAGCACACTAAAGTATTAAAAAATACAACATTATTATGATGCTTTGGTAATTGCACATTGAAAGACGTCCAACACATTTCATGGCTTAACAGTGTTCATGTTCTAACTAAGGCTGATGTCCAACTAAATAGTGCCATTAAAACTTTCAGTACATCTCCACTTCCCTGGACTCTGGTATTGAGCAACATGGCTCCTCCTGACATTAATGTAAAGAGGCATTGCTAAGATAATTTAGAAAGATCCAATTCGGTCCACCCCTACTAGGCCTAATTTGTTATGACATTCCATCCCCAAGACATTTACCAGAGACACAATTGATTACAACTAACTGTCGTATGCCAGAAATGGTCAAGCGTGAATTCAATCCTGGCTGGCTGCTATATACTTTTTCATGAGCGGTCATATCTGGCTTGTCCATGTGACTAGTGCCGGGAGCGCAGAATTGATCGCGTCGTGAACTGTCATAGCGCGGACCCCGCTGCGTTCTAAATGATTAGCGGGGGAATTCATCGTGTGTCCCTCTCCTGCCGCCACCATTACTGTACCAGCAGACCACGCCATCTGGCCAAGGTTGCTCCCTCCCCGTCATTGATGCCAACAGACGTAAACAACAGAATTGTCGTATACTCCTAACATACAATTCCAAACCACGAATCTTCTCATTGTTAGTACTTAGTGATATTATTTGATGCCGGTAATATATGAATTATTGAGAGATTAAATTTAAATTATTTCCGTGAACTTGTAAACTGTAAAGAGTAGATTGAATAAAAGTTAACATATATATTAAAAGATACTGGTAGTCTTCTATTGAGTCCCAGGACTACCTTAAAACTAGTCTATACCAGTTTTGAGGCTGACATTGGTAACAGCAAATGAAGTTGTCATTACATATGGTAAGTCTTTTGGCTCTCCATTATGACAAACTTCCCTTTCACCTTTGGTCCCTTCATTTGCAGCGGTTAGGGACAGAATCTCCAGGGTTTGGTCCCCACCTGCCAACCTGAGAATGAATGGTCCCTGGCTGTTCTACATGGATACCCTGTCAGTTGAGTTGACCTGTTGGAGGGCAGAATGCGGGTCCCCTGTTTGAGAGCCTCATCTCAGCTGTCACAGGGGCATGGGAGTTGGCCCTCTGAAGGGTCGATTTGGCTACCGTCCCATCCCACCCTTTCCTTTCCTGCTATATCCTATCTTTCCGGTAACCTACGCAATATTCCCGCTTGTGGAAGATGTGACTAGCAGCTACGCTGGGGTTTCCTAATCCGCAATAATGATGATGATGATGATGAAGATACTGGTGTTATTTAATCCAAAGATTCTGAGTTAACCACTGGACGGATTTTGATGTTTTTTTATGAAAGAAAGGTTATTTTGAGTAGAAGGGAATGTTGAAGCCCGAATATCAATTTAAGGTTTAATTTTGTACAATTTTGAGTTTAATTTTCATAAACTGTAGCAGCCGATTCTAGCATTTCAAAGTTGTTTTTAAATAATCATTAAATATCATATGGTGTAAACAAACAGCTGGGTTCAACCCATGAGATGTAGATCATGAGAATGGTTTGTAATCATAAGGATATAGAGTACACATCGCATGTTAATAATTCTATGTTTTAGTTTATGCGGGCAAGACCGGGACAAGCAAGTTAGTTTATTTATAAAAACCCAAACCGACTTTGCATAATAGTCAGTATCCAATGCTGTACCTCGGGCACATTATCGTTGCAAGAGTAACTTAGATTGATCACGCCAAAATGCTACAGTTATTTAGCGATAATTCTGTAATAGATATTAATAGGAAGGAAAAACACTTTTCGTTTGTAAGTTAAAATATCGCAGATTTTGAAGATTTGCAAACACCGGCGTTATCTGTCTCACCTTGACCGTTATCTGACAGTGTGCCCTGCATCGCTTCTGCTTGTGAGACTATTCCCATCCCTGCACATATTTTATTAATTTTCTTCAGGTAATTTGGTTTTTATTGCTATAACACAATAAAAACAGAGATAAAATTCAATACCTCAGGTAACTTACAATGAGATTAAGTTCAGAATCGAAAATAGCATCGGTTCTACAGCGCTACTTCTTCGTAAACCTGTAATACGGATGAGGTCTACCTTCCAAACGCAATAATGGTTATTTTTCAAAAGAAATATACACGGTAATTAAAAACGACTGTAAAAAGCTGTTGGATTAGCCAGCTATAAAAATATTAAAGACTAGCAGCTGTTAATCTCATTGAAAAGCTTTGCGAAAACCCAACCTTTCGCCAGTATTTTCCACCTCTTCGTCACAGAAATCTCAAGACATAAAAGTTTTGTATATGTATCTAAACTGCAATAAAATATGAATACAGTGATACCAATATTGAACTAATTTTCAAAATATAAGATAAGTCTTTTCAGGTTAACAAAAAACTTGTCCTTTGTCTCCTACGATACGCTAAGGTGTTTTTTGTAGTACTTCTCCTACCTTTCCGACCAGATTTTGGAGATTTAAGAACAGTATAAAAATAACTGCCCCATTCCATAGTAGAGCAGAATTGTTGCCAATTTTGTTTACCAAAATTCTTATGGGCACAGGCCGGCGACGAAGTTATAAATGATTTCAATATTGTCCTGACCATTTCGCCCCAGGTTCCAATCCCGTGACTAATACGCATTTACGGTACAGAATTTGCAAATGGGTGTACAATTATCATCATTATTATATAAAAATTACATTAATAATTAACACAGACATAAAATGTGTACAGTAAAATTGTATAGATGTAAACTTGAGACAGTTCGGGTACATGTATTGTTTGCAATAATAATTTTCCTACGTAAGCGGGACTGCAGCGGATAGCTAGTGGATTGGAAATATATTGCTAGGGTTGGAATCTTAAAGTTAACTTAGAAAAATCAAAGGTAATGGTCTTTAGGAAGGGGGGGGGACTTAGGAGTAGTGATAAATGGTGAAAAAGAGGAAAAGATTGAAATAGTTGGTAACTAACTACAAATATCTGGGGATATATTTTACATCGACACTAAATTGGGAAATAAATTTTATAGAAACTAGCAGACTATATCAAAATAACCATTTATTTTGATCATTGCTCTACGTCAAATGGTTACTGAGATATTTAAAGTGCTAAACACAGTACGTTGTCTAATGTTATTCTTATGGAGAAAAAGAAAAATTGTACATCTCGCTTATTTATGAACATAAACTGATGAAATTTGGTATATGGCTTCATCTAGTTGTGGTTTATTGTTTTTTGCACAAACAAAATTTTTTCGCCTATGGTTCCTGTAGCAGCAAACCTAGGTACTTGTCCCCATGTTATTCTTATAGAAAAAAATTCAAATGTTATATATCGCTTATTTATGAATGTATATGGATGAAACTTGGTATGTGACTTCACTAAGATAAGTTCTATTGATATTTGCGTAAAAACCCATTTTTTTGTGTTCCTTATTGCAGCAAACCTGCGTACTCATCCCAAATGTTATTCTTATGGAGAATAATTAATATTTTAAATATCACTTGTTTGTGAATACATTTCTTATGAAACCTGTTTTAATGTGTTATGTTATATATTCAATGGAAATTCGCTGAGTATGCAGGTTTGCTGCGACGGGAGTATTAATTAAAAATAAAGTAATTTATGGATTACAACTGGACTAAAAGGTAAAAGGTATGAGTCAGTTTCATGATAATGTTTATTTATATATACCTTAAAATGTTATACTTTTATTAATCTTTTTCCAATATATCCTCATACTTGGACAAATAACAAATGTTTTCCTACTGTATATCACATGTAATATTTTGTAGAATACACTATCCCACCATAATCTGAATAGTATAAGATAATGGTAGTAAATTAATTGTAAAATACCAACATTGATTTTCATTGCAGAGGATTTAATAATATCTTGTTATATAATCAACAAATGTCCCATGTCCGGATGAAAATTTCCCAAAAACTAGAAGAGCCGCAATTATAATTAAACCTAAATTATAGTTTGTAGGTCGTAGAGATGCAGGAATATATTTTCAGTTTAAAGTCCAAGGTCCCGCACAGTAAAAATTTGATTTAGCCCAAGTTACAAGTTTCGCCAATTACCAGGGAAGTAATTAATCATGGTTTTAGTGCTCTTTAAAGATTGTTCTTTGTATTTTATACTTTTGCTAAATAACTAAGTGACCGCGATTGCTAGAAATTGTAAGTACTTTTTTGTAGTCTCTTAGTTCGGAGATTTTTGCTATAACTTCCAATCGAATGTTTAAAGTGGTTAATGAGTACAGTGGTCGATAGTGGTTTGAAATACATATGGTACCTTAAACATTAAAGATCATTTACTGGATTGTATAACTGAAGTCAATTGCACGATGCAAGTCTTATTCGGAACAATTTGGATAAGACACCGAGTTCACCAATCAGGTCTTCACGTGAATTTATAAAACTGCAGTGCTAAATCGGGGATGCATCTAAGGTGAAGAGTATTTCCAAATTCTAAGATTTCAGGCTCTACCAATATAAACTATTCAAAAAATCTACGGTTCTTTTGGACATATTATCCCATTTTTTAAACTATTTGTTATTTATGGTTTGTTGTTTTCTAATAAAAATGCTCCTTGCTTACAAAACTCGATTGAATGATTCTTACACAAGTCAATACAATTGAGATTCTTGAGACAACTGTGATTATTTTTTCCACATTTCAATTATTTAATCGTTGTTGATTTATTGACAATGGTAGATTATCATAGTGATTGCCATTGATTTTTCAACGGGTGTTTCGCTAGTTATTGTTATATATGTTTTTAACTTTCCGGTGATTCCGGTTTGGACGTTTATAACTGCTGGTTTCAGATGCTGGTATTGATTCCAATCCTAAATTTAGTACAGTTGACTCAAACATAAGGCATCTTTGGCAGGATTTCACCAAACGAATTTCAAGGCCAAAAGAAAGCGTACCGTAGTCACGTTAATGTTTTTAAATAATCCGAGGTAGCTTTTACATTTTTTGTTTTAGATGTTATTCCAAATCAGATTAGTTTTTTCCTAAAGAGGAAGTAATTGGTTCCCCAGTGTGAAGAGTATCAACATATTCTATTAATCAAATAACTGAAGCCGGAAACTGAAGGTAATACCGTCAACAAAGATTCTCACCAATCTGAAATAATTGTCTACGGCAACTGATTACTTTATTGAGTACCTTGGAATAATTAATGAGCTTTTGAATAATTAATGATATTTGATCAACATATTAATGAGCCATGTAAATTATTAAGGATATAAGTGGTTTGGGTAAGTAAGGAAAACCATGAGTAATTTATTTAATCAGAACGATTATTTACTTAAGGTGTCTTGCGATGTGGTGCATTATTATACTCTCCCACTTCTTGTCTTTCCAGGATGGAAGGTCCACCACTCTCTTCGGTGGTATCAACACCTCACACTAGGGTAGGGTCTTGTAAAAATCTTGTGACTTTGACAAGAGTAAACAAAATAAACCTTATCACCACCACCGCCAACTGCCTCCTGGAGTGACCAACATATTTTTCCCAGTTACACGGTCATTATTTCTTTATTAGTAAACATCTTAATTGCCATAATTAAATTAAGGTTACTACTAAATTAAATTGACAGAGTATGTAATGCTAATAATAACTGATAGACTTTTGATTATTTAAGTCCTTGAATCTTACAAAATAATCTTCATGCAATCTTGAAACCACAACATTTTTATATTAAATTTATAGTATACAGGGTGAGTCAGACCACCCGTCCAGCATGTATAACGGGAGAACGGTTTGGTCTTAAGTCATCAAACAAAATTCTTCCCCACTAAAACGCATATGGGCTATCTATTAAAAATATTGTCATCAAAATCTATGTACAGAATGTTCCAAAACTGAAGGTCACGGGTTCGAATCTCAAAATGTTCTTATGTAAACATAGGGCATATTATACATCATTTTAAAGGTCTCGTTAAAAGAAACATTTAGGCGAAAACAGAATTCACATATCTTTATCCGTTTCAAAATGGCGGCCATTTTTTTGTAAAATATTGACATTTACGGAATACTCTGTATTTTCTAAACCACTACTCATATCATTTTTCCGACTTAAATTTCTTACTCGTGATAAAGTCAGCTTTACTCTGATATGGTACAAGATAGGCTTTTTTAGAAAATCTACATTTCAAAAAAATATAATAGTCTGGGCATCTTTGTCGGAATGTTGAATTTGGATGTGGCAAGTATATATGGTTGTGATTTCTCATGTTAGAATTATGAATTTGTCTTCTGAAGGAAAATTTAACAAGGTTCAAATGTACAAAACATTAGGATGTTAGAATTCTACTATAGCCTCAATTTCATGGGGGGAAACTCAATAATTTTCAATGTTTTATATTTGTTTATTATCAAAGAGCTATAATATATGTAGTGGCAACTGACTATCCACCAATGGTTATCATGTGGTTTTAATTTAAAACAAATCATATGTTCCATTATTTTTAATGTTATTGTTTTTATTTATAAAATATTGGAATTGGGATTGATGTAAAAAATACAACATTTATTTTTCAGTATAGCTTTTCTTCTTTTAACTTAATTAATTAAGGAACTGAAGACCTAAACAGCTATAATTGGTGACCCCTACTAAAAGAATATTTTCTACAGTCTACTTTCAACTATAATTTAACTGAAATATTTTTTTTTGTTGCAAAATTGAACTTTACTTCTACCAAGTTTGTTTTTACGATGTCATTAGAAGAAATCGAAAGACAGTTGGAAGAATTAAGAGCTGCAAATGTTGAATTGAGTCAGAAAATCGCAAGAGAACATAATACAATCTCTCAGACAAATGTAACTGCTGTAAATCGAGTTGCTGTGAAGTTACCTCCATTTTGGGCAGATAGACCAAGTCTCTGGTTTTCACAAGCAGAATCTCAATTCATAATATCTGGGATTACCAGCGATGAAACAAAATTCCATTACGTTGTGGCTCAACTAGACACTCGCTACGCAACCGAAGTGGAGGACATCATCACTAACCCACCGGAGACAGACAAGTTCAACGTTCTACGAACTCAACTGATTCAACGATTGTCGGCATCAGAGGAGCAGCGAGTACGACAACTTCTCAGCGATGAAGAATTAGGTGATCGAAAACCGTCACAATTCCTACGTCATCTACGCTCCCTAGCTGGATCCTCGACTCTTCAGGACGACCTTCTTCGTCAGCTTTGGTTACGGCGCCTACCTCCACACGCTCAGGCGATTCTAACCACTCAACTCGAGCTTTCGCTGGACAAATTGGCTGAGTTAGCTGATAAAATCATCGAAGTAGCTCAACCACCCGTCCCTGTGTCGGCTGCCGTAAACTCAACATCTCCTGACTCAGGTAACGCCTTGTTAGATACACTTCGTTCTCTTTCCGATCAAATTGCGGAACTCTCTGCAAATTTTAGACATAACAATCGGTCCGGTAGTCACCCTCGAAGTCGTTTAATGTCAAAGCATAGAACGGAAGAAAAAAAATCAGTACGTATGTGCTGGTACCACACTAAGTTTGGTAAAAATGCTACAAAATGCATCCTTCCTTGCACTTTTCAGGAAAACTCCAGCAGCAGTCAGTAGTGGCGGCAACGGACTGCACAACTGCTGGTAGCCGCCTTTATGTTACAGATCGAACTAGTCGAAACCGATTCCTTATTGATACCGGATCTGACCTCTGTTGTTTTCCTAAACGACTCCTACCTGATCGACGTTGCCCGACTGACTACACATTAAGTGCTGCAAACAACTGGACAATATGTACTTATGGTTTCATAAATCTTACATTAGATTTTGGTTTTCGTCGTTCTTTGACATGGAGCTTCATTGTAGCTGATGTTCACCTGCCAATTATTGGTTCTGATTTTTTGGCTTATTTCAATCTCCTGCCAGACTGTCGTAATAAACGTCTTGTCGATGGAACAACAGGTTTCGTGACTTTCTGCCAACCAGCTCAGAACTCTCAACCCAGTGTAAAGGCTCTCTCTGAAAACACTCCCCATCATGAGATTTTTGCAGCTTTCCCTGAGTTAATCCGCCCATCTGGATTGCCTCGGAATGTTCGACATTCGACTTTACATTATATTCGGACAACTGAAGGTCCGCCAGTGTTTTGTCGTCCCCGTCGTCTCGCTCCTGACCGTCTTAAAATAGCCAAATCAGAGTTTGACTCAATGGTTCAGGAAGGTATTGCTCGTCGTTCTCATAGTCCTTGGGCTTCACCTCTCCATATGGTACCCAAGAAGACCGATGGATGGCGCCCATGTGGAGACTATCGTTCACTCAATGCCAGGACCATTCCCGACCGGTATCCTGTTAGACATATACATGACTTTGGTCATTGCTTACATGGTTGTAATGTATTTAGTGTAATCGACTTAGTTAAAGCCTACACTCAGATCCCTGTAAATCCTGACGACATTCCCAAAACCGCAATTACCACTCCGTTTGGATTGTTTGAGTTTCCTTTTATGGGATTTGGGCTTCGAAATGCTGGACAGACATTTCAAAGGTTTATCGATGAAGTTCTTTCTGGTCTAAATTTCTGTTTTGCTTACATCGATGACATTCTAATCTCGTCTTACAATCAGGAAGAACACATGAAGCATCTGAACATCCTCTTTAAACGTCTCTCTGACCATGGCATTCTAGTAAATGTTAAAAAGAGTGTCATTGCATCCTCTGCAGTCACCTTTCTTGGCTACGAAGTATCTGCAGCTGGAACTAAACCTTTGCCAGATCGTGTCATTGCCATCCAACAGTTTAAAAGACCACAGACTGCTCGTGATCTTCGTAGGTTTCTGGGTATGATGAATTTCTATCGTCGCTTTATTCCCAGTGCAGCTAAATATCAGTCCTCCCTCCACGATGCACTTGCTGGACTTAAAGGCTCCCAACCTGTGAACTGGAACAAGGATTTAGACGAAGCTTTCACTAGATGTAAGGAAAACCTTGCCAATGCTACATTGCTCAATCACCCTGATCCTGAAGCTCGTCTTGGATTGTTTACAGATGTGTCTGCAACCTCTGTAGGTGCCTGCCTGCAGCAATTTACAGAGTCTTCCTGGCAACCCGTAGCTTTCTTTTCTCACAAACTTAACGAAAAGCAAAAGGACTGGCCAGCCTATTACCGTGAATTGTATGCTGTCTATACAGCAGTACAGCATTTTCGACATGTACTCGAAGCACAACCTTTCACTATCTTTACAGATCACAAGCCCCTAATTTATGCTTTCCAGCAAAGACGAGATAAACTGCCTCCCATCCAACACAATCAGCTTACTTTTATTTCACAGTTTTCGACCGACATTCAGCACATCTCTGGTTCTAAAAATATTGTCGCAGACACCTTGTCACGTGTTGAAGCTGTAAACTCCCCCATTCCGATTGACTTGCAATCCCTTGCAAGTGCACAAAAAGATGCAGAAACCCCACCCAAGACCCTCAACACCAAACCATCTCCTGTTGCGCAGCCTCCAGACAATACAGAAACTTCAGTACTTCCAAACTACACCACCCGATCAGGACGTCAAGTTCGTTTCAAAAGGCCCTGACCTCCGGTCTCCGCGGGGGGCTGTGTAGTGGCAACTGACTATCCACCAATGGTTATCATGTGGTTTTAATTTAAAACAAATCATATGTTCCATTATTTTTAATGTTATTGTTTTTATTTATAAAATATTGGAATTGGGATTGATGTAAAAAATACAACATTTATTTTTCAGTATAGCTTTTCTTCTTTTAACTTAATTAATTAAGGAACTGAAGACCTAAACAGCTATATATACTTCGGTCTTAAAAGCCTTTTACTTTGCTGTTGAGTAAACTATTTTTATCGTCCAACTATTGGTAATAACGCTCGAAACACCAATTTTAAATATATTGCAATGAAACACATAACATGCATCATCAGTATGAGATTTATTTCAATGAATATAGTTAGTATAAGGATAACAAGTACCTGGGGGGCCGAGCTTTGCTCGGGGGAAGGCCAGTCAGTTTTTTTAGATGACTTGGAGCATATTTCACCACTTCCCCCTACTGATAATCAGATTTGTACAATTCATTTGCCTCTTTTCTACATTTTTAAGGTCACTCAAGTTGTTATTTATATCTCAATGTCCCTTTGATTTATTTAACTACTCTATGTATGTTATCTTCACTCAAATATTTTAATCTCTACTCTCAGGAAACCACATGTTAATAATAATAAACAACATGAGTATTACTTTGACAGTTCCCAGGTTGATTATGAACAGCTGTTACAATTCTTTTGTTTTGATTTGCAACTCCGTAAGCCCAATGTTAATTTTGTTAACTTTTCATTTTACTGTAGTTTTTTTACATTATTTGATTTTTCTGGGGATGAGGCCTGTCTAGAACTTATTTTTATCCCAGAAATTAGTTATTTGGAACATTTGAAGGAAATCGTTGCAGCCGTTTTTGAGATCAGTGTTGCAAGCAAACATACAAGCAAACCTTATTCATATTAGGGTATAGGATTATAAATCAGCAAACAAAGTTTTGATTACAATAATTGTACAGTTTTTTATTAAACAGCTGATTATAGAAAACTGACTATTTTTGGCAAAATTTGATGGATTAGTTTTAATCCCAGTAACTATTAAAATATATTTTGCAGTATTGTGAAATGTGGTTTATTTGATTATGTTTAAGTTAACAATAATTTATGGCCCATGCTTCCCGCAGGACTCTTACTGCCACTAAACCAATTTTTATTACTTAGCCTGTATTATTTACAGGATCACGAATTAAGCAAATTTTCATAATTAACCCTTTGGCTGCCAAGCACTTTTGCTGTTTTCATTGCGCGAACTGCCAGCTGAGTTTACTAGTGCGTGACCTTCAACTGCCAGCCATATGGCAACCCAGTACTGCCAAGCCAAATCATGTGATTTAACAACGTTTTTGTTTAAAAACCGTAACTTCCCTTATAAAAAAGATAGAACCTTAATTTTTTTTTGTTTTGAAGGTAAATATATGATCTAAACACTGATGTATATGTGAATTAATAAGAGTACCTATTTTACAATACAACACAAAAAAATATGTATATAAAAATTTATTTTATAAAAAAAATTATTTTTAAAATTATTAACTTTTGTCAAAATTACATGTTACTCAAAAATCCATATACAATATTTGGATGTAGCATGTTTTTCTGTCTTAGTACACAAATTTTTATCCATTTTTGCCAACAATTAATAATTAAAAAATATATTTTAGAAAATAGTAGCAAAATTGCAAAAATCAGTTTTTTTTAAAAACACCCTAAAATAAACACCAAAGTAATATTTTAAGACGTTTAAATGTAATGTTTGTATTATTTACATATATATTACTGATATTTTATAAATAGTACCTAAGTAAAAAATAAAAATTCAGTAAATAAACGAAATTTGAAAAACTTATTTTACTTACAGATAAGTAAAAGTAGTTGAAGAACCGGAGCACATTAGTTGTAGAAACTCTTGAGAAAAGCTTGAGATCTTGAAATACACTAAATATAGCCTGAATGAATTCTCACAAATAAAAATGTTAAATCAATAAAAAAAGTTTCTTAAATAACTACTATTTACATTGTTTGATTCTTTCCGAACTAAAACTTGCAGTTGTGCAGCGTCGCACAGTCCAAGTGCAGACCCCGCTTACACTTGACACAAACAGTCTTGGATCGCCTCCTCTTCCCCTCTTCATTTTTAGGTCCACTGCATTCAATGCAATCTTTTTCTTTTTTCCGTCTAAATTTTCCACTCCATACGTTCTGTTTCCTTGCGCATCTCCTCCTCCGTTCTCGCCTCGCACTTGATTTTTTTCTGAAAGCCAAATATTTTCTAAAGCTTCGATGACGGATATCTGGAATTGCAGCCTGGGCATTGGTTTGTCGGTGTTCATCTTATAAATTGCATAGCTATTGAGGCACATTCTACCAAAAATGTTGAATACAACTTTCTTCCAGTGTTTCCTTGCCCTCCTCTCGTCCAAATAGGTATACAACATTTGGTCTGTGCCATCAATGCCCCCCATGCCATGATTATACTCATAAACAATTTGGGGTTTGGTTTTGATGGCAATTTTCCCGCATCTTCTTATAGTGTACCTGACATCTTTGGCTTTGGCATTTGTCGACAATAATATAAACTGGGACTTATTTGTTGGTTTGCCCTAAATGCCATCTGGAGAATTGGCCCTTTCCGAACGTACACCTTCTTTCCTACATGATATTTCCCTCGAAGTTGTCTGGGAAGCCCTTTTCCGTCAACTCGCACTGTTCCCATCAAATGTGTTTTATTACTATATAAAAACCTAGCCAGCTTAGTTGTCGTGAAAAAATTGTCCAAATATATATGGAATCCTTTCTTCAAAAGGTTACCCATTTCCAAAAGTTTTTTTACTACGGCATAGCCGACACCAAACTGTTCAGAGACACTCCTATCTTCAAATGTAGCACCTCGATAGCAATAAAATTGGAAGCAATAGTTGGTGACAGCGTCGCACAACACCCACAACTTGATTCCCCATCGATGGTGTTTTTTCTTTGGGATGTATTGTGTGAGGGCGACTCTTTTTTTTGTTCCGACCAACGACTCATCAACGGATAATTTCTGATGAGGAGTGTAGAAAGAACGGAACAGTCTGTTGCAGTGGTCGATCAACGGTTGAAATCGTCCACACGGATCATAATCTTGAGTCCCATGCTGTGCTAAGGTATTAGCGTCGACAATGTGGAAAAATTTCAGAAGTATCTGGGATCTGTTTCTTGTGAACATATTCGAAAACCACTTGGTGCTTTGGGACGAAGAAACAAACCAATAGCTTTCAATTGACGGCTTTTGGATCAATCAATCAATCAAAATAACTTTATTCCAAAAATGCACATAATAGTACAGAATGGCGTCAACAATATACAGTAATACAGTACCTATAAACAACTACCCAACTAACCAAAACATAATGTTTACCTCAAAAATGGGATGATGCCCATATTTAAAATAACCGCAATAAATCCCTTCATTTCAGCAACGGTCGTATTCACCCATTTCTTGACCCGACTGTTCGGTGAAACATTATTTCCTCTTGCCTGGATAAAACTTTGGGCGTACTTGTTTGTTTCTACGACAAACATGTTTATTAAGGTTGCCGTAAAAAACAAATCAAAGTAGGAAATGGGAGGACTATTTCGGGTGGTACAATGTTTCGGTCCAGTCAGTTCATTGAATGCGAAAGAATGTTCAAATCTAGGGTCTTCATCGTTTGTTATTTCCTCCCAATCGCTGCTTTCTGGGCTGTTATCTCTTTGAACTCTTGGTGCACTATTTCCTCCTCTACCACGCCCTGTACCTCGTCCTCGTCTTGCTCGTACAGTCACGCCGCGGCCGCGGCCGCTTGTACCGGCCACAGGAGGTATAACAGGTGCCGGGTCATCTGCATCCTCTTCCTCGTCAGAACTGTGCATAGTAACCTTTGGCGAGACAAGGCGAACTCAAATCTAGGCCTCGGCGAATTAGTTCTCGGATCATAATCCAGGTCCTCATCCGTGTCGTCGACCACTTGATCACTATTGTCAGAAGACGGAATGTCATCTAGCGAATCGTCGTCACTATTTGTATTGTTTATGCCTACATAGTTTACACCATTTTCACGTAAATCACTAATAAGTGTTCCCTCACTCACAGGAGAATGTGGCCGTTTATTTACATTCATTTTTAAATAATATAACGGTAGTGTTATAAAATAACACAGTGAATCAAAAAATAAATGCACGTAAAACACGCGTAACCGTAACACCAACTACACTGTAAACACGACGCACGCTAATGTTTACATTACATAACCAAACACCAGACTAATAAATATTCACGCCTACAATTCAAGGAATTCCCGCGGAATGACAAATCACCTGCAAAAAAAGTTGGCGCCAAACAGTCTGGGAGCGGCAGACAGCGTGTATAGCCCAATGCCACAGCCATCTGTATAACCTCAACAATCATGATTTAAAACTGTTATATGAAATTGATCTGCTTGTTTATAAAAAAAAAACATGTTTATCAAATACTACAACTCTTTAGCTTTAATTTGAGTAGCGGTATAAACGTTTACTGCTAAATATGTGTTCACTACAAAGAATTTGCGAAATGCCGATTAGGTCGGCAGCGGGCAGTTCTCGCGCAGACGACTGGCGCCGATGTCGTCGGCAGCTGGCAGTTCTCGCGACGAACGGCGATGCCGATCACATCGGCAGCTGGCAGTTTTCGCAATGTAATTAAATGCCGATCTAGTCGGCTCTTGGCAGTCAAAGGGTTAAACAGTACAAAACCTTTTCAGTTTTACATGACAATGGTAATATTGTTATCAAAACTATTATTCTATTTATATAAATGCACTCCAAATATTATTAAGATAGGTAAACAACATTATTTATAATTTTTAATCTGCTAGTTAAATAAATAAGTCAAGTGCAACAGGATCAACAGGTAATACAAAAGAGGAATGTGAGAATTTTTAATTTGCGTACACAACACGATAGTTTCTGAGAGTTCCATAATTTTACGCTACAGGCTGGACGTTGGCAGAACACCTGTTGTTATTTACGGAGTGGGAGACGTTGGCAGAACACCTGTTGTTATTTACGGAGTGGGAACGAGGGCGTGGTTTGCTGGTACAGTAATGGTGGTGGCAGGAGGGGGAACACGATCAATTCCCCCGCGAAACACTTTGAACACAGCGGGGTCCGCGCATTGACTGTTCCTGACTGAGGATTTTCGATCTGCTCCTAGTGCCATTTCAGTAACTCAACTCAGATGTATCTCTTTGTATTTGGTGATATATGCATATGGTCGGTGTGCATACAGTCTCCATACCGTTACAATCTGCATACAATTGGCATAAAGATTATCATGTTCCTGGAGACAAAATACAATACTTTCTGTTTTCAAACTAAATGCAAAACACGGATTCAAGTATTTTGCCTCAAGGCTGCAGTGTGGACCTGTCGAGACACAAGAGACGGGATACAACCAAATTGTGTCAGTCACCAGTCACCTTACACTGACACAGTTCTCCAGTTAACCCCCCTTACGAAACTATGCAGTGCAGTAATAACAGACTCACAAACTTTTGGATGATCCGTGAAATTATCTATTTGAAAATGTTAAATGTATATTGCGAAAATGTGATATTGTGATGGTAAAAGTCATCACTTGCTAAAAATCTTAAGGTAACAGCAAGTCGAATTGTGGCTGAAATTTTTGTTCTGAAATTTGTACATTTCTTTGTATGTTTGATCCTACAACATTCAACAGAATCTCAAAGTCTGTTGGAGTAAGTCATGTGAAGTTTTGAAAACCCACACCATCTACAGTAACTCATATTTTTTGTTCCTTGTTGCAGCAAACCTGTGTACTCATCTCCAATGTTATTCTTATGGAGAATAATTCAAATTTTATATATCGATTAATTGTAAATATATTTTAATGATACTTTGTAAGCGACTTTATGTGGTATTAAGACATATATCATACATTGGAAATCCGCTGAGTACGCAGGTTTGCTGCGTCGGGGGTATTTTGAGCTCTGATGTTCAACCAAAATTAAGTCAAAATAATTATCAAAGACCAGTTTATAGCTATTTATTTACTGCACTAAATTTCACCCTTGTTTAGATCTATCTTTGTACACGTGATTGAAAACTATCACTTAACTCATTGTTTACACTGGTTTTTTTTGTTTTGTTTTGGTCTCTTGGTTTCTTGGAGTGATCATGGTGCCTCTTTGATTCAAAATAGTTTCTGATGTGCTCTGCCAGTTTTGGATATTTTCTGTGGGCCTCTTGGACTGCTCTAATGATATTTTCACGAGTGTAGTCTTTAGGAGAGAGACAATCTTGCATTGTGAAGGGTCCATGTTTGGTCCTGACGAGAGCCGTAACATGGGCACAGCTACCAAGCGCTAGAGAAAACATCAGGAGGCATGAGAAAAACTATTAGGGAAATTTGGTAAATATTTAAAAATCCTAGTTATAAAAAAGAGCTATAAGATTAATACTAAAATTTAAATTATTTGAGTCAGCCAAAGAACATCTATCAACATTATAGATTATTTCGGTCAATATATTTTTAATTAATCTTTGTTGGCATTAATGAGGATTTAATAGTTTGTGTTAGGGTGTTTATTTAATCCTCCGAGTGGCAGGTAAAATTTTAGCAGTGTTTTCTGTAGTGGCAGGGTCATTTTAGTGTATTTGCAAACTATTTTATGAAAATTTGCAGTAATTCTTTTTTTGAAAGAAACATTTTAATGTGCATATTCGTTTTGTTCAGAAAAGTCAGGGAAATTTTAAAATGATTCAATAGATGAAATCCAGAAGAGTCATTTTTAATATAAAATAAAAAAAAAACAAGGAAAACTTTAAAAAAGTTTTGTAAATTTCAAAAGCAAAACGTTACTAAAGGCAAAGAAACTTAAAAAATCACGGTATATAAATGACTAACAGCTGATGAAATTTTGTTTACAGCCATAAACGCCAATTATAAAACAGCTAACGCTGTCTATCTTTCTGTCTATCAACTGCTAGGATTAGGTAGGCGGAGACAGGTAACAATAATCCCCATTTTCTATTTTCGTTATTTATTGTCTGGTTGACGTTAAAACTTGCAGACATTACTGCAACTTAGCGGACTTCTTGTCGTCCTGGCACTCGTGGCTCTTCCACATTTTTAACATGAGACGATCACTCTACATGTAATCCTTACTCAAGCTTCATTTCTGTCATGGAGTTCGTGAGTATTCGTCAGAGTAATGAAAATCGGAAGGGTCGATAAAGTAGAGATATGTAGTAGGCCTAATTTAATCATAAATAAACATCAATGAATGTAATAATACGTATACAACAGAGTATAATATAAATTTGTATATTTTTAAAGCCTTTAGTAAAATTACCCCTTTTTCCCTCAAAGTTCAAAATTATCACCGACAAGGGTAATTTCCCTCAAATTGGTAACGCTGACTACGCACCGTGAAAACGGATTGGTGAGTTACTGACATGACAGTTGTAAAGTTACAGTCTAGTTACAGTAGCTGTCTACTGTCGCTTGTTTACACCGAACAACACAAAACAATAGGCAACTGACATACAGTAAACAAGACGTATAAACGGTCTTACACAAGAGTCAGTCAGCAGTTAGTTGACAGTGAAAAAAACACCAGCAACTTAACAACTGTCGCCCGAGTTCCTTTTCCTTTGCACCGTGGAAACCAGAACCAGTCCTAAATCATCCACACAGCTGCAATCTGCAAGTAGGCAGACGACGCGGTATTCACCGTATTAACAACGATCTAAGTAATTCTGTTGTCATTTCCCTCCCTGAAAACAAATGTGATATTTTCTGATATTTTTTTATTGTTTTTCAAGTTTGATATATTTTTAAGGTTTGATATCAAAATTTACAGCTTATTCCAGGTTTTTATACGGTTAACGAAATTCACGGCTTATTAAAGGTTTCACGGTTTTCATGGTTGGGTGGGGACCCTGTTAAAACATACCGACACACTAAATTCTAAAGAAAACCCTCCATGTAGGCCTAATTGATTTATTACAGTGAAATATAAATACTTAACTTGGTTATAGTCAACACATGTTGATGATTAATTTTAAATTAGGGACTATACAATTAACAACTTCTATTGGGTTTGACATGAAAAATTACAAGGATAGTTTATTGGAAAACAATGTAAAGAAATGTTACTTTTTTTGTAAAACAATTTTAACAAACACTGTATTAACATACTTGTGTAGCAACACAAGTGGGGCTACACACGAACTATGTATTAATGCAAGAATGCTTCGCGCATGGAGAGAAGATGGCTTTTCACGGGAAATTTTGACACGAGTTGGGAGAATGGACACAACCTCCAACAATTTTTTGAGCTAAGCTCAAAACAGCTTTGAGCTTGGCTCAAAACATTGTTCAAGTAAATTTTTAATGGAAACGGGGCTTTAGGAAGTTTGTGAGTCTGATTCCCGTTCATAACCAAAACTGACCAGTCGTGCAACTCTCATTGAGTTGACCGATCTGTGGCAACGTTGGTGCGAGAGCCCAAATAAAAAAAACAGTGGCAGGCTTGCTTGGAGGTTGACGGAATTGGTTAATTCTTTGTGAGTTGCACATGGTCAATACAGATTTTGCTACTTTTTACTTATGTCTACTGTGTGTGTGCCAATATGACTCTTTAAACTGAAAGAAAACAATATTTTAATTAAAATATGCCATTAATCCATTTAAAAACATTAAATTTAAACATTTAAATTTTCTATTCCAATTCATCAGTTTAAAAATGACAAGTAAGGAAGAAAACCAGCTTGTATGTATACGCCAATGGGTTAAGGTACCCTGGAACGTTTTAACTTTGTTTTGATCGCTGCTATCAGTTGTTTTGAAACCTGGCATGTGTTCGTTTTCACTGGCAATTTTTCTTGCTTTACAAGGGGGACCCGAGACAGCTCGCGGTCGGCATACTATGTCACCCAAACTTCAAGGCGGATATTTCGAAAGAAAGCGTGCTGGAATCCAACTTTTGATCCCTAATCTGGACTTTTAACGTCAAGACACAAGATTTAATGCACTAACAATGTTTAGTCCCTTGGTGATTATTCTCGATTTTCTTGCAGCACTCCATGTGTTGTAAACCTTATAAAAAGTATATATATATATATATATATATAATTAAAATTGATTTGTGGGACTAGTAATTTATAAAGAACCGCACGTGGCTAAACGCACATGGGAAACACAAGGGAGCCTGGGAACTTGCACTAGCTAAAGTTTCAAATGTACAATGGGAAACATTAACACAACGTATCGAATAGAAGGATAAACACTTCGTAGAAAAGTTGCATGCCTAGAACTCAAAGAACTTACCAACCGGCAGTATCAGCATTCAAAAATGGTGTATTTCCGCTGACATATGATCAGCCAATCAAATAGTAGAGGCGTGGCTGATCGTCACCCCGATTGGTTAGTAGATTATGGGATGGACATAATCTGGGGGAAAACATGACCAGAGAGAGGGAACTGAAAAAAAGAGGGAGGAATGAAGACGATGGAAGGAAGTCATTCTTGGGAGAGTTAGGAAAGGAGCAGGGACATCTAGGGGACGAGTATTAAGCCGCCCTTGGAGTTCCACAACGACTGTCACCGAGATTCACACATCAGACGAGCACACAGATTCCTCATCACTAGTCACCATCCCAGCCGAGAGAGTCCAGGACGGGGAAGCTGACAGAAAACCACCGACACAGATCTCCCGAGACGTACGAGCGGAGCCACCCCTGCGGGACGAGCGACCCCGAACTTCGGTCGAGCGAGGGCCCCGGCACTACCCCGGACCCGTGGGAAGAGGCGAGGGCCACCCCCAACAGCGAGCCCAGCAGACAGCAGCCCCTGGACAACCCCAGAGAGCAACACCGCAGCCAGACAGAGAACCTCTTGGGGCAGGACCATTTTGGGACTTACGGTATGTGGAACATCGTCAGATTTGTGCACAGAAAGTTAGGCTCCATTTATTGAAAATTGAGTTAAAGTTAATAAAATCTCATATAACGATACAATCTCCTTCTTGAGTAATAAAACATAACTAAATCTATTTGTAGTAATCACATTAAATAAGGTTTGCCTGAAATGAAGTAAATCGTTGAGTAATGAGTCTTAATAGGCAGTAAGAGAAAATAAGCATTAAAATACTTAAACGTGAAGTAATTCAAGAATGAAATGTTTAGGGTCCTATGTAAATACAATTAAACCATTGAGGCAGTAATTGTATTCTATTTGCAGTAGCCTATAACGGGAATTGATTGGTGCTGCACTCTAGTATCAAAATATGTAACTAATGACTGCGGGCGTCTACGGTTCTATCCGCTAGGGGCGCGGACTGACTGAAAAACCTAGATATTGCCGTCAGGCCTTTGGTCGTGTTAGCTGAGTTGGCTACGTCGTGGAAACACCTTGGCCAGGTGGTGATACGATGTTCATGGGTTCGATTCTGACCAGTTGTGCAACTCTCAATGAGTTAACCGGCCTGTGGCAACGTTGGTGGGAGGGCCCAAGTAAAACAAACGGTGGCAGGCTTGCTTGGAAGTTGACGGGATCGGTTAATTCTTTGAGACTTGCACATGGTCAACACTGATTTTGCTAATTTTTACTTATGTCTACTGTGTGTGTGCCAATGCGACACTCTAACCTGAAAGAAAACAATATTTTAATTAAAATACGACATTAATCTATTTAAAAACACCAATGTTATACTCCAAATCACAGGTTAATTAAAATTACAAGTAAGGAACGAGACCAGCTCGTATGTCTACGCCAATGGGTTAAGGGATTTTCAATAAATAAGTGTTGTATATAATTTTGATTTGGGGATGTTTAAATAACTAATACTTGTGTGAGAACTCAATTTTGGGAAAGAGTGTGGACCCAAGTCCTTGTCATAGGATATGCCCTAGTAGCAGGGTTGCCCTTTTAACTGTGTCATATATTAGAGTAGATTTTGTGAGAACGTAGTAAATTAGATTTAGATTTTAGACTTGATGATTTGTTTGATGAGGGTTCACTTTGTTACTTAATTACATGCTGGAGTGTGTCGTATCTTATTTTATTATGCACATTTTTATCTATTTGTAGTACTGAGACCTTCAAGTAATTATCGTATGAGGGGTATATAATCGCAAAAGGACACTAAATCAGTGATAGCCTAACCCTTACGGGGACAGTGATTTTAATATTTGTTAATGCTATGAAATAGAGACTTTTAAGCATATTCCCGAACAGCGCCATTTTCCTCGCAGAGGGAAAATATCCTTTGTCTATTGTATGTTACCTATATCCAGTTTGCTTAGCTCTTATCTGTGCATCTTTAATTTTTAAGCATGTATTCTGATTTTAAAGTGTGTAATAAAACAGTATATAGCTTTTTATCCGTATTCGCTCAATATTCAATCCTAGAGTTTTCTCTCACAGGCTAAGCGAGAATATAGAATATAGTGTACCAGTCAGTTCAAAGTTTGTTACCTTTTGCGAACTAAGCTAAATAACTTTACATGGTGATAGCGTCCGGTTTGGTTTAGTTACAAAAATATTGAGCCAGCACAGATAAGGAAATGTGTTAAGGAAGGTATAGATTTAAGTTATAGTACGGTTTGTGTTATACGGTTTTTACCTAGTTAGGTAACTAAATGCGAAATAGCAAATAAACCGACAGATAGGACAACTTGCAGGACTAAATAACCGTACAACGCAGTCAAACGATTGCCTAAACAACTTACCCGAATAGTAAAAACCTAGGTTAATTATTGTTCAAACAACCGTTCAGAAAACTTATAAACAAATATAAGTTTTAAATAAATTTCCAAACCACATCAATATTTATAATAAATTACCAACCATTAGGGAACAATTTTAAAACATTCCAACAATATTTAATTTAGGAATATTTAATTTAAATTAGGGAACTATTAGGCAAAATTCCTATTTTCCATAAAATAAAATGCCCCTGGGACGAGGACAAGTAAGCTTACCCCGGATGTATACAGAGTCAACAAAGCCCATCTCCAATACATTTTTTAAAAAATCAGCATTAAATATAGAGAAGAGGACACAGTTGCAGACATAAGACCTATAGTGGCCGATTTAAAAGCATATCTTAAAACTAATTGGACGGAAGAAAAAAGGTGTATTTTAAGGAAGTTACTAAGAGAAAGATACCTTGAAGAGGTCGATTTATTTAGATACCCATCGCTATCTAACTCGAATCGAACAGTTTATTAGGGACAAGGAATGTTTGTACGACACACCGGCTAACGAACACCCCGGATCAGATTACGAGGAAATAGAATTTAATTCAGACAACACAAGCGACAATTTATCTCAAAGCTCATCTCGGGAAACAGGAAATAACTCAACAAGGGATAATACTCCGGAACCACCCCCTGATCAGAATTTATTAAACAGAGTAGTAATGGCTAGAGAAAATTTACCTTTAATTTCCGTGGGAAAATACCACGGCCTGTTAACCGAAAATCTAAATGATTTCATCGACAAATAAGAAATTGCAGCAAAATCCAACAATTGGCAAGACGCCTCCAAAATAAACTTGTTCCCAGCGCATTTAGCAGGCTCCGCAATAGCATGGTACCAACACTACAGTAAAGGGCAAGAATAAACAACTGCGAAAACCTTAAGACAACCTTCATTAGCACATTTACCCCCGCAGCACAGGCGCAAACAATTCAGGCCGTACTAGAAAAAAAGGTGCAAGGTAGGGACCACCCGTTCTCACATATTACTTAGAAATATTAACACTGTGCAGGCGACACGATCCAAACACCCCAGACATGACAATTATTCATCACATAATTCAAGGCCTAAGGCCCGAATTTTGCGAAAGAATCCTCACGGAAACGTGTGAGACCTTAGCTCAGTTATAGGAAAACCTTAAAAAAATTAAATTCAAATGGAAACAAGGACTGCGAACAGGGAAAAATATAACAGGGCGGAACAAACAGGAAGCAATAGGGGACTGGTAGAAAACAAAAGGCAAGATTTCAACAACCTACAAGCAGAGATAAAAAACCTCACTCAGGTAATCTCCAACATGAACATACAACAGCCATCAGCACAACAACCAAGGCCACAACGGCTAAAACCTTTGTAGCAGCTGTTTGTTTAGAGTAGCAAGATCAATATTGAAGCATACTTTAAATGGCAAAAAAGTAAACCAAATTTAGGTTTGGTTAAATCGTTACCTTAATTTATTGTGTCCAGTATGACAAAAAATATAATTCACTAAAAATATAGTGCACAGTCATGAAACTATTTTCACTGTTTTCAATTTGATATTTTCCATTTTATACAACTTTATAATACTCTCTCTGTAGTTTATATAACTTTACAATATTTTGGTAACTAAACCAAACCGGACGCTATCACCATGTAAAGTTTAAAGTTATTTACTCGTAGCTTAGTTCGCAAAAGGTAACAAACTTTGAACTGGCTGGTACACTAATTATATTCTCGCTTCGCCTGTGAGAGAAAACTCTAGGATTAAATATTGAGCAAACACAGATAAAAGATATACAGTATACTGTTTTATTACACACTTTAAAATCAGAATACATTCTTAAAAATTAAAGATGCACAGATAAGAGCTAAGCAAACTGGATATAGGTAACATACAATAGACAAAGGATATTTTCCCTCTGCGAGGAAAATGGCGCTGTTCGGGAATATGCTTAAAAGTCTCTATTTCATAGCATTAACAAATATTAAAATCACTGTCCCCGTAAGGGTTAGGCTATCACTGATTTAGTGTCCTTTTGTGATTATATACCCCTCATACGATAATTACTTCAAGGTCGCAGCAGTGGCAGATTTAGGGGGGGGCTATTGGGGCTGTAGCCCAGGGCGGCAAATTTTTAGGGACGGCAAATTTACAGAAAATTAATAAGTTGTTTACAAATGAAATGTTGAAACGGGGAACATTTTGACGAAAGCGGATGACAATGACGGTGTGCCGCCCTTTTAAAGGTAAAGGTAGTAATCAGAGACTACGCCCCTCGCACTGCAGTTCCTCAAAACAGTCAAAATGCATTTGTCATTCATCCGTACTAGCGAAAAGACGATTACGCTACGGAGAAAGGGCGGCACGCCACGAACTACAGTTAATTCACCTTCTCCCCTTCCGCTCATCAGGCACTGCGCCACTATGACTACGTCCAACTCACGAACTTCCAAGTTTATATATAACTTATACCATATCAAAGGCTACCACACATAATCGTTCATTCTGGAGGATATTGTTTTTATCAAAATATCTGACCAAAGACAAATAAAGAGATAATCTGTGAAGAGAGGATTTGATTGGTTGTTGCCATGGGAGCATGGTTGTCAGAGGGTCAAAATGGTGGTCAGAATGTAGGCTGCAGTTTTTTACTCCAGACTAGACCACTAAATGTATATATATTTTGGGTGGGACAAAGTAAAAACCTCCCATTTCATTACATGAAAAACTGTGATACTCGAAGTCTTTAAATTAATATTTTGTCACATTTTAGGCGAATCATGATGTTAAACTTAACTTTATAATCTTGAGACATATTTTAGATGTAATTATTTTATCGTTTATCTCGGAGCAAAGTTATGATTTTAGTTAAATGAAAACACCCTTTTAATATGGCTTTGGAAATACTGTTGAAAACAAGCCGCCTACAAGCCGCCTTGTACATCGAATGACACTGTCCCATCAACAAGTTAACACCACAACAGGAAAAAATACCAAATATGACGGCACGCTTTTTGAAGGTTATTTTTCAGACAGTAGTAACTCCTGTAGGTATTATATTTTAATTAATTGGATCTACAACATCATGGAGGTGAAACTAGAAGTCGTGTTTGAAAATGTGTAGAGTTTTATAAAGATTAGGCCTACATAAATTAATTTTATATTTTGATCGTCTAAAACATATAAACAATTCTCTATATACAAGTATAAATTACAAAATGACTGAAAAACTGTATTGGAAAGCGCTAATTAAGAGTTAAAATAGTCAGAATCTTGAGGCTAATGGTCCGAATTACGAATTTTAAGGCTACAGTGTCATCAAATCTTATTTATAGGTTATTTATTTATGTATTATAATTTCCAGTAGTCAATGCGTTGGTGTAAAAATTAATGATCAATGAAGTATAAGAAGAGATTTTTAGGCCTTATTTGTTGAAGGATTTTGTTGTTATTAAAAGTAGCACTGCTTCACACTGCTTTTAATATCAAAATTTGTCTCTATGATTGATTGTCATTGAGTAGGCAATATTGTACTGTGTTAATGTGAATCAAGTCAATTATACGTTATTTTACTGGTTTTTTAAACTAAGAAATAACAGAAATGTCTTAAAACCATTAATTCAGTAAATTCGTAACTTGTTAGATACTGTCACAAAATAACCAAACAAGATGTATAACATGTGGGTAAACATGGTTGGTGAAAAGGACAAGGATTATTGGTTGGGGGGGCGGCAGATTTCCTTATAGCCCTTAGGCGGCAATTGCTTAAATCCGCCACTGGGTCTCAGTACTACAAATAGATAAAAATGTGCATAATAAAATAAGATACGACACACTCCAGCATGTAATTAAGTAACAAAGTGAACCCTCATCAAACAAATCATCAAGTCTAAAATCTAAATCTAATTTACTACGTTCTCACAAAATCTACTCTAATATATGACACAGTTAAAAGGGCAACCCTGCTACTAGGGCATATCCTATGACAAGGACTTGGGTCCACACTCTTTCCCAAAATTGAGTTCTCACACAAGTATTAGTTATTTAAACATCCCCAAATCAAAATTATATACAACACTTATTTATTGAAAATTCCTTAATTATATTTACATAAGGCCGTAAACATTTTATTCTTGAATGACTTCACGTTGAAGTATTTTAACGCTTATTTTCCCTTACTGTGTATTAAGACTCTTTACTCAACGTTTTACTTCATTTCAGGCAAACCTTATTTAATGTGTTTACTACAAATAGATTTAATTATGTTTTATTGCTCAAGAAGGAGCTTGTACCGTTATCTGAGATTTATTAACTTTAATTCAATTTTCGGTAAATGGAGCCTAACTTTCTGTGCACAAATCTGACGATGTTCCACATAGGCCTACTGTAAATCCCAAAATGGTCCTGCCCCAAGAGGTTCTCTGCCCTGGCTGCGGTGTTGCTCTCTGGGGTTGTCCAGGGGCCGCTGTCTGCCGGGCTCGCTGTTGGGGGTGGCCCTCGCCTCTTCCCATGGATCCGCGGTGTCCTGGTCCGGGGTAGTGCCTGGGCCCTCGCTCGACCGAAGTTCGGGGTCGCTCGTCCCGCATGGTTCCGCTCGAACATCTCGGGAGATCTGTGTCGGTGGTTTTCCGTCAGCTTCCCCGTCCTGGACTATCTCGGCTGGGATGGTGACTAGTTATGAGGAATTTGTGTGCTCGTCTGAAGTGTGAATCTCGGTGACAAGTCGTTGTGAAACTCCAAGGGCGGCTTAATACTCGTCCCTTAGATGTCCCTGCTCCTTTCCTAACTCTCCCAAGAATGACTTCCTTCCATCGTCTTCATTCCTCCCTCTTTTTCAGTTCCCTCTCTCTGATCATGTTCTCCCAAAGATTATGTCCATCCCATAATCTATTAACCAATAGGGGTGACGATCAGCCACGCCTATACTATTTGATTGGCTGATCATCTGTCAGCAGAAATACACCATTTTTGAATGCTGATACATACTGCCAGTTGGTAAGTTCTTTGATTTCTAGGCATGCAACTTTCCCACTAAGTGTTTATCCTTCTATTCGATACGTTGTGTTAATGTTTCCCATTGTACATTTGAAACTTTAGCTAGTGCAAGTTCCCAGGCTTCCTTGTGTTTCCCACGTGCGTTAAGGCACGTGTGGTTCTTTATAAATTACTAGTCCCACAAAACAATTTTAATTATATGTATATTTTTTTATAAGGTTTACAGTGTTGTCTGGAACAAAAATTAATGTCACAAAGGAGATTCAACTGATTTATTTACCATTAACCAATTTACCTTCGGCTAAATCGTGAACAAGACTTCGAACGTAGAACCCAGAGCCGCAAGAGACGTCTAAAGTGAAGTATGGAGGACTGAACTCTACACAACGTATCGAGTAACACATAACTGGCCTCGGAACAAGCTTTACAGCTCTCCCCAACCTGTTGACAGATTACACATTGAGCCATTGATAAAAAAAATACCCCCGTAGCAGCAAACCTGCGTACTCAGCGAATTTCCAATGCATATACCGGGTGTCCCACGTAAGGTGTCTCAAATTGATTACGGAAAAACGGCTTAACGTACAAGGATGAAATAAAATTATTTCCTACTAAATCGACCCCAAGGAATAACGTAAAAATATTTTTAACTTTTTTCCCATACAGGATGTGCCAAAAACTGAGGGTCACTAGTTCGAATCTCGGAATTTTCAAATGTAAACATATGTCATGTTATACATCATTTTAAAGGTATTTAATATACAAACATTTTGGCGAAAACAGAAATTAATTATCTTTTTCCGTTTCAAAATGGCGGCAGTTTTTTGGGGAAAAATCAAGATGTTTTTAATACTCTGTGTTTCCTATACCAATGCACATAGCCCTTCTCCGGTTGAATTTTCTTACTCGTTATGAAATTAGCTTTACTGTGATATGCTACAAGTAACGGTTTTTTGAAATAATAAAAATTCCAAAAAAATTGATTTTTGAAAATTTGCAAATGCCCATTGTTCAAAATTTCCAAATAGCAACATATGTCAAGTGGCACATCATTTTATAGGATTTTTAATTATTAACAACTTTCTAATTTACACTTACTTCGTATCTCTTTTAGTTTTTGTGTAAATAACAAAAAACCTAATTTTCCTATATCAAATGCATGTTACTTGGGTTTAACACTACATGAAATGGGGCCATGATCAGGTTTAGTGTTAAACCCAAATAACATGCATTTGATATAGGAAAATTAGGTTTTTTGTTATTTACACAAAAACTAAAAGAGATACGAAGTAAGTGTAAATTAGAAAGTTGTTAAGAATTAAAAAACCTATAAAATGATGTGCCACTTGACATATGTTGCTATTTGGAAATTTTGAACAATGGGCATTTGCAAATTTTCAAAAATCAATTTTTTTGGAATTTTTATTATTTCAAAAAACCGTTACTTGTAGCATATCACAGTAAAGCTAATTTCATAACGAGTAAGAAAATTCAACCGGAGAAGGGCTATGTGCATTGGTATAGGAAACACAGAGTATTAAAAACATCTTGATTTTTCCCAAAAAAACTGCCGCCATTTTGAAACGGAAAAAGATAATTAATTTCTGTTTTCGCCAAAATGTTTGTCTATTAAATACCTTTAAAATGATGTATAACATGACAAATGTTTACATTTGAAAATTCCGAGATTCGAACTAGTGACCCTCAGTTTTTGGCACACCCTGTATGGGGAAAAAGTTAAAAATATTTTTACGTTATTCCTTGGGGTCGATTTAGCAGGAAATAATTTTATTTCATCCTTGTACGTTAAGCCGTTTTTCCGTAATCAATTTGAGACACCTTACGTGGGACACCCGGTATATGTATCTTAGTACTACATAAAGCCACATACCATGTTTCATCAATATACATTCATAAATAAACGATTTATGACATTTTAATTATTCTCCATAAGAATAACATGGCGGCTGAGTATGCAGGTTTGCTGAAGCAAGGAACACAAAAAATGGGATTTCACACAAATATCAATATAACTCATGTAGGTAAACCCACATACCAAATTTCATTAATTTATTTTCATAATGAAGGCAGATAACAGGTTTCTTATTCTCCATAAGAATAACGGTGGGCTGAGTACGCAGGTTTGCTGCTACGGGAGCCTTTGGTAAAAAATTGTTTTTTGAGCAAATATCAATGGTCCACAACCAGATGAAGCCATATACCAAGTTTCATCAGTATACGTTCATAAATAAGCGAAATATAAAATTTTTATTTTCCTCCATAAGAATAACATTAGACAACGTACTGTGTTTAGCACTTTCAATATCTCAGTAACCAATTGACATAGAGAAATGACCAAAATACCAAATTGTGTGTTTTTTTAAGCTGAATCCAATGGGAAAAACTAAAGTTTGACTATTTCCAAAATTATATGTAAAAAATTCGAAAAACCCATTTTTGGGGTACAAACCCCCCCAAAATACCCTTTCGGGTAGAGCGATCTGGCTGGTTTTCAATCTTAAAGTCATAAATGTTGCTTTACACGTTTATACCAAATTTCATCAAAATCGGATAATTTTTACGAGAGTTATCGTGCTCACGGACACACATATATATATATATATATAAAGATATATATATATATATATATATATAAAGAGAGAGATATATACAGTTTCGAACGAATTGTGTTTTTGGGGTCTGGGGACCTCAAAACGAAAAGTTATCATGGTCCCGGGCCTAGGTCTTACCATGCCGACTACGGCAATAGCTTCTTCCCTATAGGGGAAATTCGCTAAAAAAACTGAATAAATGTGGTTTAACTCAATATCCTAAACTCTAATATGAATAAGGTTTGCATGCATCTGTGCATGCTTGCCTGCAACTCTGATATCCAAAATGGCACATTTTCTTCAAATGTTGGAAATAACTCATTTCTGGGGTAAAAATAAGTTCTAGACAGGTCTCATCCCTAGAAAAAATCAAATACCGTAAAAAAATTAAAATTAAAAGTTAAACAAATTAACATTGGGCTTATGGAGATTAAAATCAAAACTAAAGAATTGTAACAGCTGTTCATAATCAACCAGGGAACTGTCAAAGTAATACTCGTGTTGTTTATAATTGTTAACATGTGGTTTCCTGAGATCAGTGACTAAAATTGTTAAGTGAAGATTGAATATATAGAGTGGTTATATCACAAATTAATCAAAGGGACATTGAGCTATAATTAACAACTGGAGGGACCTTAAAAATACGGAAAAGAGGCAAATGAACTATAAAAATCTGATAATCAGTTGGCGGAAGTGGTGAAATATTACTCCAAGTCATCTAATCAAACTGACTGGCCTTGCCAGAGCAAAGCTCGCCCCCCCAGGTACTGTTTGATTATACATTTAAAAAAGAAAAACATTAATTAGTGATTCACTTTATTGACATCATCAAAAAACTTTAAAGTGAACTTTTTTAATGGTGCTGTTTGGAAAGGGTAAATCAAGGAAGGCCAAACATAATTATTAATAACGAACATTTTTTGTTTTGATCTTAGTAATGGAGGACTTGTTAATTTTTCAATTTTATTTATTAATGATTTTATTCTTTTTTTAGAGGCAAATACTGTTTCTTCTGAAAAATGTACTCCCAGATATTTAATTTTTTCATCAGAATTTATTGAATTAATTTCTTTCAGATTGACTTCAAAGTTGTCTTGTTCTAATAAACCTTTATTAATATTTATAATTTTTGTTTTTGACACATTTATGTTTAAACCAATTTCTTCAAATAAATCATGTATAGAGTTGTACAATATAAGAAAACTTTCTTTGTTTTAGCGAATTTCCCCTATAGGGAAGAAGCTATTACCGTAGGTCTCATGGTAAGACTTAAGCCCGAGACCATGATAACTTTTTGTTTTGAGGTCCCCAGATGCCAAAAACACTATTTGTTCAAATTTATATATATGTATATATATATTTTTTTTTATATATAAATGTATATATATATATGTGTGTGTCCGTTAACACGATAACTTGAGTAAAAACGTCCGATTTTGATGAAATTTGGCTCAAATGTGTAAAATGACATACGATAACTTGAGTAAAAACGTCCGATTTTGATGAAATTTGGCTCAAATGTGTAAAATGACATTCATGACTAAGTTCGAAAACCAGAAAAATCGGACCATGGGAAGGGGGTTTATGGGGGTTTTAAATTTTCCAAAAATCAGTTTTTTACACTTTTCACCCTAAAATTTTTAAAAAACTTAATTTTGGTTTTGACCATGTTATATAGCTTGAAAAAAACGAATAATTTAGTATCTTGAATTATTAACCTAGGTTAAGTGGTTGCGGAGAAAATCCAAAAAAAACCCGGTTCATAAAATCTCCTATGTTAATCTTATGGGAAAAAGGTTTTTGGCTTTTCCTAAGTTAATTTTAATGTAAACTTCACAGTTTGCTTTTACCAATCAACTCAGCTCCACAAAACAAATATTTTGGTGTTTAAATTGTGATTCTACGTCCTACCGTTGCAGAGATATTCGAAGTGCTAAACACAGTACGTTGTCCAATGTTATCCTTATGGAGAATAAATTAAATTTGATATCTCGATTATTTATAAATGTATGTTGATGAAACTTGGTATGTGGCTTCAAGTAGTACTGGTATATTGATATTTACACAAAAAATTGATTTTTTGATGATTATTCCCGTAGTAGCAAACCTCCGTACTCAGGCCCCATGTTATTCTTATGGAGAATAAGTAAAACGTACTGACTCCCTTAATTATGAACATAAATTAATAAAACTTGGTATGTAGCTTCACTTGGTTGAGTTATATATTGATAATTATATAAAAACCAATTTTTCTGTTCCTCGTTACAGCAAACCTGCTTTCTCAGCCCCCATGTTATTCTTATGGAGAATAACTAGAATGTTATATATCGCTTATTTATAATTGAATATCGATGAAACTTAGTATGTGGCTTCGCCTAGTTAAATTCTATTTATATTTGCATAAAAACCAATTGTTTCTGTTCCTTGTTTCAGCAAACCTACATACTCATTACCAATGTTATTCTTATGGAGAATAATTAAAATCGCTTATATGTGAATATATTTTTATGAAACTTGGTTTGCGGCTTTATGTGGAATTCAGACAAATATTATGCATTGGAAATTCGCTGAGTCCACAGGTTTGCTGCGACGGGGGTATTTATCTATTATAACAGTATCATCAGCAAATCCGAGAATGCTTAAAGAGGGCACACTATTGCATAGATTATAACCCAGTTCCTCACTCACGGACTGCTGAGACATTGCTTCTAGAATGTGGTCAATACAAAGATTATACAGAGTAGGTGATAACGGAGACCCTTGCATAACACCTCTTTTTATTTCAGTGTCTTTTGTCTTTCCTTTCTATGTTTCAAGTTTTGTTCATTGCGTAACTGGAGCTGTATTATGGTATTTACGAGATTTTTTTGGTATTGGTAAAGTCCTTAGAACGGAAATTAAATGACTGTGCCCAATATTGTCATAAGCTTTCAATGTCTATAAATAGAATACTACTTTTTTTTCTTTAATTTGGCAGATTTCAAGACTTTATTTAGTAAACTTGTGTTTATATGGGCGCCCGGTGTATTTGTAAAACCACTTTGAAATTGGTTAAATTGTATATATTCCTTTAGTCTTTTATATAATATTTTTTCAAAAATTCTTCGCAAGACAGAGCAGATTGTGATGGGTCTCCAGTTTCTAACATCTCTCCTATCACCTCCTTTATCTATTAAAATTGTTCTTGCCTTGTGGAAAGATATTGGAATATTATCTGAAAGATGGATTGTGTTATAAATAAAACAGACTATCTTGGCTACTTTCTTTAATTTTACTACTCTTATTAACAATTTGTCAGGTCCAGGAGCAGTGTCTATTTTTATGACATTGATAGCTCTTACAATTTCATTTTGTGAAATTGTTTTATCGTACAACTATTCAAATCATTCATGACAGTATCATCAACTTTTTGGTATATCTTTTTTGTATTTTCATTCGAATTTGAAAATCTCTTTGTAAATCTTTCATTCAATGATTTTAAATCTATTTCACAACCTTTGTTTTCATTACCAATAATCTTTCTCACAGCCTTTCTACGCCTATTGTAATATTCAAACTGAATAACTCGTAATCTTATTTTTCTCTTCTTTTTTCCTTTCATTTTTAGTTTTTCTCTCAGGATTGGAAGACTTTTTGTAGTTACTGTTTTGTGGATAATCATGTGTTTTCTTTCTTAAGTTATACAATTTTTGTGCAGGATGCTTAGGACCAGGCAACTGATATAAACTTTCAGATAAAAATTTGGAGAATCTGTCAAAATTTAGCGAGAACTCTTCAAATGTATGTTCTTCTTGAAAAACTGAAATCTTACATCTTGAGTTCTTTATCGAAATATGAGTTTTCATTTGTTGTAAATCTTCTATATCATTAATGATCTCATTTGAATAACTGGAAGATTGTACCTGAGGGGTATTTGAATAATATTTCTCTAAGATATTACCAAAGATTACACATGCTACGCAAAATAGATATTGCAGCTTACGGCAATTTCGTGCCAAGTCGTTTTTGGATGGGGCCACCTTCACGTAGTTGGGTGGTCCCTCAACAGAGGTGCTGTGTCAAGTCTCTATCTGCATTACCTATTCAAGTTCGGGTGAGTACGGTAATGTTCGGTCTTGCTCGGGATTAACTCAACTGTACGCAACTATTGCTATACTGCACCACGCTCGTCGCCGTCGTCGTATCTCTAGTTTGAAAGCGCAGAGCTGTCATTAATGTACCATAACTTTATCTTTTTACTACAATTACTATTACTTAATTTAAAATAACAGTGTCTCAGTTAAGATGAAGGAGCACAGTGTAGAAAATGTTTTATTGATGTAAATATGTGTGAATATAAATCTTCAAATATTACAAGGTTACAGTGATATAATAAGCTTACAATGTTTTCCGCATTGAATTTTAACGTATATTAGAGAACCCTTAAGAATATCAATCTTAACAATTTTGAAAATTCAAGACTTTTTGTGATGTTGACTTTTCTGATTTTGGAATTCTCATCGCTTTAGATAACCATAAAGTTTGTGTCTGGATTTTTAGCGAATTTCCCCTATAGGGAAGAAGCTATTACCGTAGTCGGCATGGTAAGACCTAGGCCCGGGACCATGATAACTTTTCGTTTTGAGGTCCCCAGACCCCAAAAACACCATTCGTTCGAAACTGTATATATATATATATGTCCATGAGCACGATAACTCTCGTAAAAATTATCCGATTTTGATGAAATTTGGTATAAACATGTAAAGCAACATTTATGACTTTTAAGTTCGAAAACCAGCCAGATCGCTCCATCCCAAGGGGTATTATGGGGGGGTTTTGTACCCCAAAAATGGGTTTTTCGAATTTTTTACATATAATTTTGGAAATAGTCAAATTTTTGTTTTTTCCATTGGATTCAGCTTAAAAAAACACACAATTTGGTATTTTGATCATTTCTCTACGTCAATTGGTTACCGAGATATTGAAAGTGCTAAACACAGTACGTTGTCTAATGTTATTCTTATGGAGGAAAAGACAAATTTATATCTCGCTTATTTATGAACGTATACTGACGAAACTTGGTATAAGGCTTCATCTGGTTGTGGACCATTGATATTTGCTCAAACAAAATTTTGTTCCAAAGGCTCCCGTAGCAGCAAACCTGCGTACTCAGCCCCATGCTATTCTTATGGAGAATAAGTAACGTGTTATCTCCCTTAATTATGAAAATAAATTAATGAAATTTGGTATGTGGCTTTACCTACATGAGTTATATTGTTATTTGTATAAAACCCCATTTTTTGTGTTTCTTGCTTCAGCAAACCTGCATACTCAGCCGCCATGTTATTCTTATGGAGAATAATTAATATGTCATAAATCGTTTGTTTATGAATGTATATTGATGAAACTTGGTATGTGGCTTTATGTGGTATTAAGATACATATATATGCATTGGAAATTCGCTGAGTACGCAGGTTTGCTGCTACGGGGGTATATATATATATATATATATATATATATATATATATATATATATATATATATATATATATATATATATATATATATATATATATGTGTCCATGAGCACGATAACTCTCGTAAAAATTATCCGATTTTGATGAAATTTGGTATAAACGTGTAAAGCAACATTTATGACTTTAAGTTCGAAAACCAGCCAGATCGCTCTATCCAAAGGGGTATTTTGGGGGGGTTTTGTCCCCCAAAAATGGGTTTTTTGAAATTGTTACATATAATTTTGGAAATAGTCAAATTTTAGTTTTTGCCATTGGATTCAGCTTAAAAAAACACACAATTTGGTATTTTGATCATTTCTCTACGTCAATTGGTTACTGAGATATTGAAAGTGCTAAACACAGTACGTTGTCTAATGTTATTCTTATGGAGGAAAATAAAAATTTTATATCTCGCTTATCTATGAACATATACTGACAGAACTTGGTATACAGCTTCATCTGGTTGTGGACCATTGATATTTGCTCAAAAAAACAATTTTTTGCCAAAGGCTCCCGTAGTAGCAAATCTGCGTACTCGGCCCCATGTTATTCTTATGGAGAATAAGTAACGTGTTATCTCCCTTAATTATGAAAATAAATTAATGAAATTTGGTATGTGACTTCACCTAGTTGAGTTATATTGATATTAGCATAAAACCCCATTTTTTGTGTTCCTTGCTTCAGCAAACCTGCATACTCAGCCGCCATGTCATTCGTATAGAGAATAATTAAAATGTCATAAATTGTTTATTAATGAATGTATATTGATGAAACTTGGTATGTAGCTTTATGTGGTATTAAGATAAATATATATGCAATGGAAATTCGCTAAGTACGCAGGTTTGCTGCTACGGGGGTATTTTAGTTTCATGCAATATATCTTATTATGAACTCACGATGAGGACTGCATGGTTGGTCAACTGCTAACTATTCACTGGCTACTTGAGTTATTTCTGACCTAGCAATATCCACAAGAGTATTCATTACTTCATGTCTACTTTTAATAATGTCAAAGTTTTGTTGAAACAATAAAGGTCAAAATTAGGTCAGTGACTTAGACCATAAGGGAGGAGGGTGTGGTTAGGTGACTCATATCATCTTTAGTTTTGAATGAGCGTTTCAAGATTAACAGCTCATTCGGTTCATCAAGTCGCATGTCTTGCATTAACTCCGAGCGGCAGCGTTGGCAAGGAAACTTCTTATTGAGGACGTACACTAGATATCCAGCAACGTACCTGAAATGATCAGAGAGATGTTTAAACGTTGTTGATGGCCGTGTTTTGGCAAAAATAAAACTAGTTTTCATTTGTCTTCAAATGAATTGTGGTTATTAATTTATTATTGTATGAATAATTAATAATTTTTTACTAGGCTTTGCATTCAAAACAACATAAACAAATAATGTTAATATTTCAACATTTTCAGTTTTGTGTAATTTAACAGTCAACAGGTTATTTTCATCCCCTGCTTTTAAAGCAGTGAGTTTTCTTCCCTTTGCGCACTTATTTTCTACAGCAGAGAGTTCTATCTACCACATCTGGGCACATGTTAGTTTTCAATACAAACCAGCATGAGCCTATTACCAAAAAATATATGCTGAGTTCATTAAAAGTGCTTTTCCAATGTGAGCATTAGGGATGAATCGGTTCTTGAAGTCGGTTGTCGGTTTTACCGGTTTTTTACAAATAAAAAAACGAAACTGAGAACCGATGGTCAAATGTCGGTTTCGGTTTTCCACTATCAGTAAATGCTCATATTGGAAATCAGCATTATAATTTATAATATTGTACAGATATAGAATGACAGTCTAAACAATATTAGTAGTGGTGAAACCAGAAAGAGGCATACTATTCGGCGCTTTTTTCCCATGTTATTCTTATGGGGAGCCGTTTTTGCGCCGACGCCAGCTCCCGCCTTACACAAGTTTCCTTGTTGGCCTATACTAATGTCCAACCCTTGCCTATATTAAATATATTGTCCCCACCCCTCCTCTATATTTTTTAAAATTAATTTTCAAATTCTAAAAAACTATCTTTGGTGTTTACTGTCCGATTTAAAATTTGGATATGTGATTGGTGTTTTAATAAATTCTACCCAAATTTACTATCACAGTCAAATTAAAAAATTTTGGAAAATACAGCCGCCAACTTCTTTATGTCTGATTTAAAATTTGGATATGTGATTGGTGTTTTAATAAATTCCCCCAAATTTAAAAAAAAATACTGCCGCCAACTTCTGTCTGATTTAAAACTTGGATGATTGTCGTAGTGTTTTAATCCCAACTACGGTCGAATTAAAAATGCCAACTGATTAATTAAAACACGCAACGATCCGCACCGCTGCTTGCACACGCAACGATCCGCTGCTTGCACACGCAACAATCCGCCATTCACTGACATACTAACACACTAAAGTCGGTCGTGTGCTTGACACATTGACCAGAATTTCCACTTACCATAGAGGTAATTTCCTGGTTGAAAATCCAGCCAATGTGAGGTAATTTCCTGGTTAAATTGAAAATCCTCTCGACGTGTATATAAGGAGCCACCGACACAGCACTATTGTTCTACAAGACCAGTGACACGACCACCGGCACCAGATGACGTCACCACACCGGACGCGTCACCAGCGACACGACATCGAGGCGACCACCGGCACCAGATGACGTCACCACACTGGACGCGTCACGGCTCACCTCTCCACCGGACGTCTCGGCGCCACGGCCTCTCCACGTCTCACACCTAGGACTTCGGTTAGCTGGGAGTGTTAGCGACGGTAGTTGTAGCTAAGGTGGTGTCTTCAGGGACAATCACAATTGTTAATTCATCCGAAAATTGTGAAATAGCCTAATATTTGTAAATCTCCAATTCACCATTTCCAAATTTTAAGGTTTCCATATTTAAATATCCATTTGTAAATCATATTTCAAATGTGACTGCATTTCCAAATTTTAAAATAGATTTCCATTAAATTCTCAAGTAAAATATGTTTTGAATTTTAGACTTTAAATATTAAATTATCTGTTCTAATTGAATATGTAGATTGATAGTTGGCAGTTTTATTTATAAAATGATATTGTACAGTGTGAATACGTATCCAGTCCAAACGCTGGTTTCACACATCTTTACATAATTTTTGTCTAATTTACCATTAAAAAATGGTAATTTTTTGTTTATAAAAAGCAGAGTAATGCCATCTCAAAATTTATTTACATCGAACATGTTGTCCTGTGCAATCTGCTCCGTGCCCTGCTCCAAAAGAGGTAATTTAATCAGACACTATCGTAACATTCACAAAGTTATTCCTAAAATTTGTAAAAAATGCCATCAAATATTTGATAATAACAATCATTTTAAAGCGCATATGCTAGAAAAACATGATACATGCAAAGTTTGTAAAAAGGTTGTTAACAGTAATAAGAAACGCCACTACATAAGCTGTGACAAACGACCTTACAAGTTGTATATTTTTAACGGTGAGTCTGTGGAAGTATTAGACACTCTTCAATCTTGTCCCCTACCTATCAAATGGATTCTTATTAGGAGGGTAAAGTTCATCAAACACTCGGTGGACAATAATGGTGATTTAATCATTGACAAAGAATGTATTGCTGATTTTCGAAGTTTAACTAATTTATCAATTGAGAAATCACAATTAAAGACTCAAATTAAAGAAGCACTTTTTAAGATCGATACCTCCATGCACAAGTATCAAGCCCAAGGCAGTGGATGGATATATGACCATACTAAATACTGGCAGCTGCATGTTTACAAGTATAAACCCCTAACTCCCAACTCATACATACCCACACCAGAAAATATAAAATCAAAACACGCTGTTTTAAATATTAAAAACAGTGATAATAAATGTTTCGTGTGAAGTGTTTTAGCAAGCTTTAAACCAAGGAATTGTATAAATGAACATGCAAATCGAGTATTTTACTACAAACCCTATGAAGGTCACTTAAATATGACAAATATAAAATATCCCGTAAAAATATCCGACATTGATAAATTTGAAAAACAAAATAATATAAGTATTAATGTATATGGAATTGAAGGACAATTAATATATCCATTGAGAATAACTAAACTAAATAGTAATACGCACGCAAACCTGCTGCTTTTACAACAAAGCCGCAAATCACATTACTGTTTAATTCGTGATTTTGATAAGTTAATGCTACGGTCTACAAAACACAATAATAAGAAATATTTTTGCAAGTTCTGTTTGCAACATTTTTGCACCAAAGATATATTGGAACGTCACACAACATATTGTAAAACCTTTGATGCCCAAAGAGTACAAATGTCTAAAAAAGATACACTACAATTTACGAATTACAAATATCAACTTAAAGCTCCCTTTGTGATTTATGCAGATTTCGAATGTTTTATAAACTGTGGCAAACACACTCCTTCTGGATTTGCTTATGTTGTGGTGAGAGATTCTAAAATTATTTACGAAGAGTTGTACAGCGGTAAAAATGTAATGGATGTGTTTTTCGAAAAGTTATTTAAAACTTATGACTTTATTAAAAGTCAGATGGGAGTATATGTTCCCCTTGTAATGACTCCAGAGCAAGAGATGTTATTCCAAAACTCTACACACTGCCACATATGCCAACAGCTGTTACTGTGTGATAAAGTGCGCGACCACTGCCACCTAACAGGCGAGTTCAGGGGGCCCTCCCATAACTCTTGCAATTTAAACTATAAAGTAACCAAGAAAATTCCAGTATTCTTCCACAATCTTAAAAACTATGATGGTCATTTAATAATGCAACACTTGGGAAAATTTAACCACAAATTGAATTGCATAGCCAAAGATATGGAAAAGTATATTTCGTTCTCTGTTGATGATTTGGTATTTTTGGATTCCTACAACTTTCTGTCTCTTCCCTTAAGCAAATTAGCTTCCAATTTAAATACGTTTAGATTTATAGACAATCCACTACTACAACGTAAGGGCGAATTTCCGTACGAATACATGACAGGACCAGAAAAGTTTTTAGAGCCCCTCCCACCCATAGAGGCATTTTACAGCAGTCTAACTAAAGAATGTATATCTCCTGCACAATATGAACATGCTAAAAACGTATGGAATCATTTTAATATAAAGAATTTAAAAGAATATCACGATTTATACCTTAAAACAGATGTGTTGTTATTGGCTGATGTGTTTGAGACATTTAGGGACTTATGTTTAAAGGATTATAAACTCGACCCCGTTCATATGTACTCACTGCCTGGACTATCATGGGAGGCGTGTCTTAGAATGACCGGCATAAAATTACAGTTATTTCAAGACGTTGACATGCATTTGTTTATAGAACATGCCATTAGAGGCGGTGTAAGTATGATTTCCACGCGCTATGCTAAAGCCAATAATAAGTACATGGGCGAACATTATGACCCAAATCAAGAAAGCACCTATCTTGTATACTTAGACTGCAACTCGCTATACTCTACAGCAATGTGCGAGTCGTTGCCCGTTGATGGCTTTAGATGGACAAATGAGAAAGATTATAAATACAATCAAAATGAAAACTTTGGATTTATTTTGGAAGTTGATTTAAAATACGATAAAAGTTTACATGATTTGCATAATGACTACCCGCTCGCACCAGAAAAAATGAATGGAAAATTAATACCAAATTTAAATGACAAAACTAAATATATTTTACATTATAAAGCACTAAAAAAATACGAAGAACTGGGTTTGGTAGTTACAAAATACCACAGAATTTTAAAATTCAGACAATCAAAATGGCTTGCGCCCTATATTAATTTTAATATTGAAAAGCGACAAAAAGCTAAACACGACTTTGAAAAAGACTTTTACAAACTGTTAAATAACAGTCTCTTTGGTCGAACAATTATGAACCAACGCAAGTTTCGTGATATACATCTTGTAGACGAGTCTAAGTTAACAAAATACGTTACAAAGCCAAGGTTTGACTGTAGCAAAATGTTCGATAACAATTTGCATGCTGTGCATTTAAATAAATTAATTGTAAAGTGTGATAAACCAATATATTTAGGAATGACCATTTTGGATATCAGTAAAGTAATAATGTATGATTTCCACTATAATTATATGTCAAAATTTAAGAATAAAAAGTTCTTAATGACAGACACAGACAGCCTTCTTTATTCTATAGTAACAGAGGACTTTTACAAGGAAATACAAAGTGACTTGGACTGTTTCGACACCTCTGCATATAGTAAAGACCATTTCTTATACTCTGATAAAAATAAAAAAGTTACGGGCAAGTTTAAAGACGAATTAAATGGTCAAATTATGTATGAATATTGTGGTTTAAGGCCAAAATTATACTCTTTCATTCCTTTACAATGGTTATACGAAAAAGAAAATCAAAATGAGCTAGAGGTTAAAAAGGCAAAGGAAGCTGGCAATGCTACAGTTAAACATCTCTTAAGACACCAACATTACTTACACTGTCTTGCAACCGGGGAAGATTACTATGAGAATGTTACAAGAATTAAATCCACAAACCACCATCTTCAAACATTAACGATGAACAAAAAGGTACTCTCTTTTGATGACGACAAGAGGTTTATTCTGGATGGCATCAACACTCTTGCCCTTGGTCATTATAAAATTGGTCAAACATAAATCTATATTTCCCATTATTCTTTGGCCTTTCCTTGTCTATTACAAAAAAGCCATATTTAGACCTATCCCAGCATTGATGGCAGAGATTTCTAAATTGGTTAAATGAAAAATCATTTCCCACATGATTGTTATACACATGTTTTAAATTTAAATCGTCTTGTTTAAATAATATTAGGAAATTAACATTGTCACGTAAATGTTTGTTTACTTTACTGTAAGATTGACACAAGTAAAAACTGTTAATATTTTTGTGTCTGCCCATTGAGAAAAATTGTGTGATATTTGGACTATTTATGTCGTCAAATACAACTATTGAGTGTGATTCTACATCATTTGGTGTGATTTCACAGTTTGAATATGTGTGTAATTTAACTTCATCACACAGACGGAATATTTCAATTATTTTTTTATATTTTCCTTGTTCTAAAGATTTGGATATTATATATAAATTTGTAAACTTTAATCCTTGTTTTTTTACAATTAAGTTATAAATTACAACAGTCTTCCCCGAACCACTGGGCCCTATTATAAGACAGCGAATATTATTAGGAAATAGACCCAACTTCTTTGGTGTATTTTCTTTATGTGCTATTTTAAATTTGTTCTTTTGTTGAATAAATGACATTTTTTATATAATAAAAATGGTGTATTTTCTTTATGTGCTATTTTAAATTCGTTCTTTTGTTGAATAAATGACATTTTTTATATAATAAAAATGGCAAAGAGAAAGTGTAAAAAGGTCCAAGGTAAGGGATTATTCTTAAAGCCATATAGAGGCCGTGGCTTGTTAAATACCCTTATAAACAACCTTCCTTTCCCTCTCCACATACCTGGAAATTATAAATGGTGTGGACCTGGAACTAACGTGCGTGAAAATTTAGCCAGAAATGTACCTCCAAAAAATAAGCTAGACTCTTATTGTAAAGAGCACGACATATTCTACATGAATAATCCTGATACAGCCGCCCGGAACAAGGCAGATATGAGATTAGCGGACCAGGCTTGGACTAGGGTTTCGGCAAAGGACGCCAATCTGGCCGAAAAAGCAGCAGCTTATGCAGTGACAAATTTGATGAAGGCCAAGGCAAAAATGGGAATGGGATTAAAATTTAATAAAAAAGATGGACAACTTTCAGCTGTTAGAGGCCGCAAGAGACGTGCCTCACTTTCGAGGAGTGTACCTAAAAAACGAGCTAAGAAAACAGAGACCAAAAGTAAGAGAATGTGGAATTATTAATTTAGACAGTGACAGGGGCACACATTGGACAGCATATCGTAAAAATAAAGATGTTGTAATATATTTTGACCCTTTCGGAATACAGCCTCCAAAAGAGGTAATTGAATATTTTGTACCATCTAAAATTTACTATACAACTGATCAAATACAAGATTTAAACAGTTCCATTTGTGGAATTTTATGTTTATCATTTCTGAAAAATTTTAGTTTATAAAAATGGATTCATTTACTATAACATTTACGGGTACAGAGCCAGAGTTGAAGTCGGTGTTCTTTCCTCCTATAGAATTAAATGGTGATTATGTAATTGGGCTGGTAGATTTTCAAAGTTATAATTCTATATTTAATGTTAAAAAACCTCTAAATACTTTGACATATTACAAAATGCACAAAATTACAACCCCAAAAGGAGAGGTCACAATTGACGAATTAAACCGGGCATTAGCTGGTAAAGTTGAAGTTATTATACAAAATAAAGTAGCATTAATTAATACAAAAGTCAAACTTATATTTTACAAAGGGCTAGTTCCAAAATTAAATAAACTTAAAGACACAAAATTAACTATAGACGAGGGTGAGGATGTGTATTATTACGATCACAAAGCTCCAAATGTAATTGAAATTGCTGAAGGTACATACGAAGTGTTTGAGCTTGCGAAGGAAATTCAAAAGCAACTCCCAGATTTTGTACTTATAGCCGATAATAAAACTATGAAAGCCACATTACATTCTAGCCATGTGTTTGATTTTACAAAACCGTGTTTAGGGTCTGAATTATTGGGATTTAAAGGATTTTCTACTCCAGATATTGCGTTTAAATCCGTAAATAAAATCAACATAAATAATGTAAATGTGATTAGAGTAAAATGTAATATTGCGAATGGGTCTTATTTAAATGGTGACAAATCACACACCATACACAGTTTTTACCCAGAAGCTCCTCCCGGCTACAAAATTATTGAGGTTCCCAGAAATATTATATACTTCCCTGTAAATAAGAGAAGTTTAGATGTTGTTAGCATTACATTTGCAGATCAACACGACAAGCCAATTGACTTTAATAAAGAAGAAACTACAATTACTTGTCATATAAAAAAGATATGAGAATTTACAAGAACGGACTGAGTGTGCAAAATGCCAGGTTTCTGCGATCAATTGGGTTGAAGTTAAAATTTTCTATTAATAAAAATGGAAGATTTTCTAGACGTTACAGGAAAATTCCAATACGATGATAGCGTGGTTAAAATTACAAATCACTCCTATGTTCCACACAACACTTTAGCAATAAATAATTCCGATGAAATTCGAATATGCATAAATAATCAAGATTTACTAACACTCCCATGGAGGAGTTATCTGTATATTAAAGGAGAAATAGAGAATCATGATAAAGGACATTTTATAAATAATGCATTTGCATTCTTATTTGACGAAATTAGATACGAAGTTGCTGGTAAAGAAATAGATATTGTAAGAAATCCGGGAATTTCCAGTCTTATGAAAATATTGTGCTCTTACAATAAAACAACTAAATTGTCAAATGTAGCATTTGATTTTGATGAAAATTTAAAGGAGTTCCATAAAAGCGGCAAGTTTAGTACTTGTGTCCCGTTAGAGCTGTTAATGGGTGTGTTTGAGGATTTTAATAAGGTTTTAGTAAATGTTAAACAAGAATTGGTGTTGAAAAGATCCAAAAACGACTTAAATTGTATATTAACAACATCTAATGCTCCAACTGGTGTCGATCCTATTCCTAAAATTACACTTAAATCGATTCAGTGGGTGATGCCGCATGTGGTGCCATCTGATGGGGAGAAGCTTCAATTACAAAAGATGTTATTGCAAAATAAAAATTTGCAAATTGCATTTAGAAGTTTGGAGCTACACGAACTCCCATCATACCCCGAAACCAAGAGACATACATGGTCAGTTAAGACGTCTTCGAGTTTGGAGAAGCCCAGGTATATTATATTTGGTTTCCAAACAGGTAGGGACAACAGTGCACGAAAAAGAACTGATGAATTTGATCACTGTAAATTGAAAAATATCAAAGTGTTTTTAAACTCTGAATATTATCCTTATAGTGATTTAAATCTCGACTTTGAAAATGGAGATGCCTCTAAAGCTTATGAGATGTTTGTGAGGTTTAGGGAGAGTTACTACAACACCGTCCCCGATCCTATGTTTAACAGAGCTGACTTTATAAAGAAATATCCTCTAATTGTAATAGATTGTTCTAGGCAGAATGAATCAGTCAAAGAGGGGGTTGTAGATATTAAATTAGAAATTGAAACTGCAGAAAATGTCCCTTCAAACACATCTGCATATTGCCTAATAATACACGATAAGGTGTTTGAGTATAATCCTTTGACAAATGAGATAAATAAAATGTAAATAAAATGAAAACAAATATTCAACAAGAATTGGTAGAGTCTGCAAAACAAATAAGAGAAAATATAGGGCGTTAAAACGTGGTAAATTTCTAGAGGCTGAAGAGAGGTTCCAAACATTCCAACCGTTAATAGAGCCTTTGCAAGAATTAAAAAATTTAGCCACAAAAACAGAGAGGCCAGTTCTCCCAATGATTTTAGAAAAGACCCCGTCTAGAATACCAAGAATAACACAGATAACACCACACAAATTAGATTTTGGTCTTTTAGCATCAGACTATTTAGGAAATTACCTTAGTAGAAGTAGTATGACAGACACCACATATGGTATTAGGCGAGAAGGACATAAATTTTTTATTGGGAATCAGGAAGTTCAAATTGCCAATGATGATGTTACAGTTGGAGAAAAAATTTATAAAGGGACAAAAGGGATTGTGGGAATTGTTAACTTTAAAAGAACCCGTAAACTATAGTCAGGCTGATTTGCAAAATTATAAAGAGATTTTGGAAGCTACAAATGCACATTTAAAGGGTTATAAAACAGGTGCGGCGATGTCAAGTAATAAACACACTAAATATCTTAATATAATTAAACCCCTGTTTAAGACTGTTGGTGAAGGTTTAAGGCAGGTAACTGGTAATAAAATAGACTATGTTTATTGGGACGATCCTAATGAGCTTGTAGATAGGTTAAGACTGCTTTGGTTAAGCCGATTGGCGGGAAATTCTGGAGTGGATAATGAGATAGATTCTATCATAGAAGAATTGAGGGAAAGTGGAATTGTTTATTAAATAAAAATATGATAGATAAATTTTATCGCGTATATAACCCATATAGTAAACCAGAAGCTAGAAGTTTTAAAGAAACTACTTTAAATCTAAAAGATGATGGTTGGAATGCTTTAAATTATAAAATTAGTAGTGTTAAAGGTGGAGAGTTTACTGATGATGTATCGACTTTGGGGCAGACGTTAACTAGAAAAGGTGATGCTTTTGTACAAGGTAATACTAAATATAAGTTTTTAGAATCCAAGAGTAATAATTGGAACGCTAATAAACGCAAAATTACTAATGTTAAACGAGGTGAAAGCTCAACCGATGTACCCACATTAGAGCAAACTTTAATAAGAAAAGATGGTGTCTTTGTACAAGACAAAAATAATTATGAATTTTTGGAATCGGAGAATGGTATTTGGAATGCCAAAAAGCGAAAAATAAGTAATTTGTTGGCTGGTAAAGAAAGCGATGATGTTGTAAACGTCTCTCAAGTACCAAAAATGGATCTAAACTTTTGGGATTTTAATAATAAAAGGCTAGTTCGTGTTAAACCCGCTGTTGATGAGAACGATTGTGTTACAAAACATCAGACTGTGACTTTAGACGGTCTTAAATTTGATGGTAAAAATAAGCAATTAACAAACATTTTACCTGGAACATTGCCAAATGATGTGGCTGTTGTTAAGCAAATATTAACAAAAGGTGAGAAAAGCATAATAAAACAGGGGGATAAATATTATAATGTATTAACATTAGATAGAGATATGTGGGATGCAGAGGACAAATTAATAAAGAATGTACCTGAAGGCAAAGATAGGAGTGATATTTGTTTAATGTCGCAGGTTTTGAGGTATGACGATAATATTAAAACTTTTAGACAAGACAATATTAAATTTGATATTTGTTTAAAATCACATGCATTAAGGTTTAACAATAAAACTAATAAATTTATGCAAGACAATAATGAAATCGATTTGATGATGTACAATCCTAAATTGTTGGTTGCAGACCCTACATCTTTAAGTGGATTTAAGACTTTAGATGGAGAGGCATATTTGCCAAAAAACTATGTATATCAAAGAATGAGTGATGGTATGTTAATTGGTAGCAATGGAGGTGTTTTTGAAACGACAGAGACTGGCAGATACGTTAACATTAAAAATAAAGAATAAAAAATGGAAAAAATTGCTTACGAATTGCATAAGCCCGCGAGAAAGAACTTTGTTAGAAGGTCTTTTAAGGTGTTGGGTATAAACGAAACTGTTCAAATCGATTTATAGATATGCGGAATTATGCTAGAGAGAATTGTGGGAATAAATATATTTTAACTTTAATAGACACATTTTCTAAAAAAGCTTATGCTGCTCCACTAAAGAATAAAACTGGATTAGTAGTCACAGAAGCTATAAAAACTATTCTCCCAAAGGGAGTTAAAAATATTCAATCTGATAACGGAAAAGAATTTTTTAATGAACATTTTACCAAACTAATGAAAATTCTAAATATTAATCACTACCACACTTACTCTACAACTAAGGCGGCTATTGTGGAAAGGTTCCAGAGAACTTTAAAGAATTGGTTGTATAGAGAGTTTAGTGCACAAGGGAGTTACAAGTGGTTGGATTTACTTCCAAAGTTAATAAGGATATATAATAATAAAGTACATAGATCCATAGGGATGAAACCTAACCAAGTAAGTGCTAAGAACTCTAAAGATGTACATGAAAGGTTAGCATCTAAAGTACAAGTTAAAAAGCCAAGATATAAGGTGGGGATAGTGTAAGGATATCTAAATATAAACATGTATTTAGTAAAGGATATACCCCCAACTGGACGGGAGAGCTTTTTACAATAGCAGAAGTTAAGAAAACAAAGCCTGTGACTTATATTTTGAAAGATGAAAATGGCAATATAATCAAAGGAGGATTTTATACAGAAGAATTGTTAAAGACTAAATATAAAGACATGTATTTGGTAGAGAAGGTAATTAGGAGGAAGGGTGATTTATTATATGTCAAATGGCTCGGGTTCCCAAGTAGCCAGAACTCGTGGATTTCTGCAAAGGATGTATTAAAATGAATTTTAAAATAGGGTCAAAATTAGGGTGCAAAAAGGCAGTTTTAATTCGACCGTAGTTGGGATATGTAGAATTTATTAAAACACTACGACAATCATCCAAATTTTAAATCAGGAAGTTGGTGGTAGTATTTTTTTTTAATTTGGGGGAATTTATTAAAACACTAGGACAATAACACATCCAAGTTTTAAACAAATCAGACATAAACCAGAGATAGTTTTTGAAAATTTTAAAAAATATAGAGGAGGGATGGGGACAATATATTTAATATAGGCAAGGGTTGGGTATTAATATAGGCCAACAAGGAAACTTGTGTAAGGCGGGAGCTGGCGTCGGCGCAAAAACGGCTCCCCATAAGAATAACATGGGAAAAAAGCGCCGAATAGTATGCCTCTTTCTGGTTTCACCACTACTACACAAAATAAGTGGTCGAAATAAGACTCCTCCCGACAACTAATCACTTCCTTTCCAGTCCCAAAATAACTCTAAACTAACACGAAAGGAGAATTGACAGGAGTTAGTTCTATCTATGGATGTACGTGAATAAAGACAACAGATAAGGAAGTAAGGCGAGGGGGGTGGGGAGGGTTTGGTTGCGACCAAAATTTGACCTTGAAAGTTTGACAGGTCCCGAGCGCAATTATCACTCAATGTTGAACATCTTTCTCTCTGAATACGGAAATGAAATGTATATTATTTTATAATCGTGCTCTTTTCCCATTACAATTTTAAATTAAACTGATTTTGTTTATTTTATATTATTGTAGGATACTGGTGAAATCAATATTAAATTGCAATATTGTTGTTTTTCCTTTTACTGGTGTATCTGTTGGAACACATGTGGTTTCTGTGGGTGTTAGTGGAAATTCAAAACCTACTACATTGACAGTAGAATTACTGGTGAGTTTATCGCTAGGTGATGAAGGACCTGTTATAGCGAGGCAGTGGTGATCGTCTGTAGAGGCAGCAGTGAGTGCAGACTGCTGAGTTACAGCTGGTGTATCTCCATAATACATAACTAGTCGTGTTGGCACAGCGTCCTTATTTAGTTTACATCTCATATTATTTGTAAAGCAGTCAGGTTCAAAATGCAGTTCACACACTAAACGTGAAAGTAAAGCAGTCAGGAAGGCCTTTCAGTTTTTCGTTTGCTGTGTTTGTTACCCATTCATCACATACACTCTTATTTTTCAAAGGAAATTTGAAAAATCTCAAACTTGGACTGTTAATGCGAGTAGACAGACAACTAACAAAAGAGCACGTCTTAATACCTGGCATTGTTCAAGAAAAAATACACAACGTAATACAATTATAATTCACTACACACATTAACCATAACACAATAAACAACAACGAACCAATACGTAAATATATAACAGCTGATCCATGTCGGCAATGAAGTCTTAGCGGTTGACAAAACATTCGCTAGGTATCACATGGAAATTGATATCAAAAAATGGCTTAGCTGCAATATCTATTTTGCGTAACGTGTGTTGTAATCTTAAATATTTGTTGTAATGTGATTTTGAAATATGCATTGACAGTCCTTTCTTATTAGTGAACATCTTCCCACATTCATTACAAATATTTTCTTGATTTATCACTTCTTCACTGAAATTTTTTCTTTATTTGAGGAGTTTATGTTACGACTGTTGGGTAATTGAAAGGCTCTTGAAAAACTACTGTTTTGATTTGACTTAGATAAAACTTGTTCGTACAAGGTAGTAACATCAACATCATCTATAAACATCTTTTCTAAAAAAATATCAATATTATTTTTCAAACAGCATGTTACAAGAACCGCTATGGTCTCGCGGTTATATTATAGACAACTAACTGTGTTTGATTACTTAAAAGTCAGTCGACGAGTGATCCTGCACTTTTTGTCTCATTCTTAATTGCTAGTCTATTGTTTGGCATCCGGTCGAGGGTTGATGTAATGTATTCAAGAGATAAGATTTGTCCTACTATAAAATCCTAAAACTGAAACTAATGGTCGTAGTAAAAAGACAAGTGAAGGCTAATTTTTTTCATCTAATTATCACAAATTAAATACAATTTTTATCAAAGTTGTGACCAATTTTAATGTTTCAAGTGTCAACAAATTCGTCTCAGTTCGTAGTTTTGCAATAAGGTTTTTTTAACTTCCCATATTTTAAATCTGAAGAGCACGGGCCGCCCTCAAAGTTTGTTTTTGCCGTTCATAATGGTTTTTGGACGGAGAAAATGGAACCAAAACTGAGAAGATTTTACAAAGATTGTTTGTTGCCTAAATTCGTTTACAGTTCAAGAGATAAAAATAATATAATCACTGTTTATCACTTTTATGAATTTTCCCGACTATTCAAAATTTGCAATGTTGATTTCCTCCTTTCCCAACATTTTATTAATTTCTATTCAAATTCCCGACCTTCCAACTTTTCATCTGCTTGACATCCTGAAATATATTTGCAATCAATTTCGCAAGATCTACACAAGTAACATTACGAACACATGTGAGGAGCTTTGACTTGTTCATAAATTTTTTAAATAAGGCAATATTCCTTATAATTACCTATGTATAATCTTTTGTAATCGTAATAACTCATTTATATTTCTTTTCTTTTCATTTATGTAATATATTTCTCTTTTTTACAATTCTTTGTACCTTCACCTATTACAAGTATTTTTAAGAGGGCTCTCTACCTCTAGCTGTTTTCATTTTTCTGCGAGACTAGAGAGCTCAGATGGAACTACGACAACAAAATCGCTAGACGTGTCACCGCCTCCGCAAAAAGTAGGCCCATTGAAAAACGGCCGACTCGCGTCTCACTCGCACCACCTCTCTCTTTTATAGCCCCTAGTGTGTTACGTTTTACAACTCGCAACCTTGGAGCCAGCCCCGAATCGGGGCCTATGGCCCGTAGCCCAAGTAGCCAAGACCAGTACCAGACCAGAACTTAGTCGGAGCCAAGAAACAAGAGTTCAATGTTCTTTCACTTTTTGTGGAATTAATCCATATACACAATTATTTTAAAGATATTTTTATGATATTCAAAATTAATTAAACCTTTTTAACTCCTATGTATTTAGTTTGACTAACAGATTAAAGTCAAATTAAAGTAGTTCAAAAAACCTTGTTAATGTAATTTTCATCGTTTCTAAAAACGGTCACATTAGGAACCAAAGTAAAACATGTAAAAGAAAAGGCAGAGGCTACATACACGTCCGACGTGAGCCGCTACTGTTCACGTCCGTTCCAAATTATTCACCGTACGTATTCCTGTGATTTTTAAAACAAATTGAGAGCCAGAAAACCTCCTAATCTAACCTTACGTAACGTAACGTAACCTAACCTAACCTAACGTAACGTAACCTAACCTAACCTAACCTAAGCGGTAGCGAAGTGAATTTGCCTTTACATTGGACGTGTACGTAGTCACTTCGAAAAGAAAAACTACTAATTGCCCATCTGAATCCAGTTCAGTGACACAAATAATTATAATCATTGACTAATATATGTATTGTTTTATCATTAAAAAGGTTTACAGGAGTGAAGTTGTAAGTAATGCAATCCTTGATAATATTATTTATTTGAAAATACAGTATTAAAGAGACATTATAAATGCTTTAAAAATATAAAACATACAGAAAATATGTGTTTCCTCCATTCTATGGTAAAAGATAAATGTCCTGATTAAATGCTCATCAGAACAAATGTGATGCATGGTACAGTGAAAGGTTGAGTAAGCTGTACCACTAGATTTGATAACCCGTAATATATCTTTGGAGCAGTGACTCCAAAGGGCATAACTCTTAATGACGGACGTAATGATTTGCAGAAGCCTAAAATTTCCTGCTCCACACGAAAATAGGCAATAATTTTTATTTCATTCGGTTCAGTCTTTTTTTGTGAAACGCGGAACAAACCTGGCTCATAAAAAATAAACAGACAGATAAGCAACATTTAAATATCTCCGTTGCATACAACATTTCACTGCTCAAAGCGATGTAGAACAATATTTATATAGATAAATAGATTCGTTTCTTGTAACATCTTGTGTTGCTAATAACCTGTCCGTAATGTATTAACAGCTGCAATTCAAATCAAATTATTCCCTGTGTTAATCTTATGGGCAAAAAACAAACTTTGAGGGCGGCCCAACTTTCAGATTTAAAATATGGGAAGTTAAAAAACCTTATTGCAAAACTACGAACTGAGACAAATTTGTTGACACTTGAAACATTAAAATTGGTCACGAAATAAGGGACGAGTTGTGTTGATAAAAAACTGCTTCACGTATTATATATAAGGTTTATCACGTAGTGAAGAAAATGAACAAAAACAGAAAGGTGTTACTTTACAGATCAATAAGAATATCACACAACTAGTACGGTATAAATTAAACTTGTAAATGTCATCCTATTTTTTCCACTTCTTTTGAGCGATCAGGATCTTTTGATCGGGATTTCTGATTGGCATGTTTCAGGTTTTTTGAGGATCTATAATTTTAGGCAACAAACAATCTTTGTAAAATCTTCTCAGTTTTGGTTCCATTTTCTCTGTCCAAAAACCATTATCCTTGTAAATTATTTCAATTTTCTTACCTTTAGGTGCCCAGTGCCCACACAACAAATATGCAATGTTTTTTACCGGTTATGTGGAGCTGGCCTTGAATCTGAAAGAAGTAGGTGTGATTTTTCTTAACTTCATGTTTGTTGGTTTTATTGTTAATTTTTCAAAAAAATGCTAAAAACGCCTCTCTTTGGCCTATGGCTTCTTCAGGACTTATAGACTTCCAGCTGTTGACAGAAACTTCACTTCAATGATTCCATCATCATTTTTATTTAATCACAATAATTATGTAAAGAGGTCATAATGTTACAATGTATACAAAATATTAGGAGTGTCACGTGAGCATTGTACAGTACGTAGAAGGTGACTGACTTGAAGACGCAAGCTTACAATAAATACCCAGAATAAGGGTAATTGAAGTTTGTAGATTTTGGTAGTGTTATACATGGAGTATGTTGCACTCTCATGGCCCCCGTCCAAACAAATGATACTAAAATATTACTCTGGGCGAGGGAAACGTATATATCGAATAAGATGCGACCTTCCCAAAGCCAAAATTTTACAACTCTTCACTCACGCTTTGTCGGGAAAATAACTTTGACATGCCGCGCTGCCCTTGCCGGCAGTGTGCAATGGCTGTCTTCACGGTTAGCAATGTTGACGAACACTACGATTTAAACCATTGTTCCTTAACACGATGTATACAGATGTAGCCTATTTATTTATTTTCAAGTTAACCAGCAATTTTTGTTTTGCGTAATCTTATTTTATATTTAAGCTAAAAGGGAAAAATAGGATTTTGATATAGAACAAGTTTAGTGTACATATAATAACTGATTATATAACAAACTAACATGGATCAAAATGCTTAGTAATGACCAATCATTTGGAAATTTATGAATGAAGATTGTGTAAAATTAGTATCCCTCCGCAAGGCTGTAGTTTCTGTAAAGCCCGCTAGGTTCATTAAAATCACAGTACTTTCCGCCGTGCAATGGACTTTTTTTAGTGTTTAATTAAAGTAACTTTTTGCAAAAGTAAAAGTTACATGATATTGTTGATAAAACTTCAAACTAATATTGCTTTTTTCAAAAATCAATATTTGTATTAATATTCCTAGGATCTAACCACAAAAGTTGGTTAACTTTGGCAACAATTAGCATCTTACTGCGCAAACATAGAAACTTAATGATAAGTGAACCTAGTAATACAACTCTTCACCTTAAAAATGGTATATTGAACGTAATTTTAAGTTGAGAACCGGGAACGCTATATGACTTGGGGCGAAGCGGTTTTTGGGCAGTTTTCGGCGGGGGTAGGGAACCCTCTTAACCATTCTTAACTCAAAATTTATATTAAGCCAGTAATTTTATACCCTGTTTTTATAATTTTATAATTTAAAAAAAAATATATAACGCTATTACTTATAAATGCAGTGTTTAGTATTTACACACCATTTCTTATAATTTGAAAATTACTCATTAGGTCCGAACGGACCTAATAAATTGCAAATATTTTGTTCTTCTACTTTGAGTCGACAGTTCGCAGCCCTGGTTGAAGCAACGAACCAAACCAATGATCGGCCAGTAGGCATGGTCTATCTAGTATGCTGGAAGTTCAATGTATTGCCGCTAGGTCGCTCTGGTAACTAACTTGAACCAGTTTAGTAAAACCTTGCATTTGCAACTTCTTAGGTCCGAACGGACCTAAGTGTCACTCGAAACGTACCCCATGTTTAGGTCCGATCGGACCTATGTGGCAGCTAACATGTAAAACGAATGCCACATTCAACACTTTTTTTGTTTAAAACATTTAACCTCCAATAATTCACAAGTTGTTCCACAGATTGAACTACAAATTTTATTGGCTAAGATATTTGCATGTTGAAGATTTAACGGCGATAATGAATCAAAATGGTAACATTTACATTTTTCTATATCAAACAATACTAACGACCAATGGCAATTTGTTAAATGTCCTAAATCTTTTCTATTATTTTCAGTGTTTCTACTGTTAACTTAATATATATTTAAACTCTTTCAGCTTCATGTCATTACGAATTTTCTTAATTGTTTTCTCATCCTTCTCTAACTTGATTTGACTCACTGTAGGATTTGGCAGTGTTAACTTATTATTCAACCATCTCCATATTTCTTCATTATCTAACTCATACCATGTTGAACTATGTTGATTAATTTTCAAGTTTATGGATGGTTTAGAACTAGTTATTAATACTTTTCCATCCGAATTAAATGATTTTGTGGTTAAGTCTGGTTTCAGATTACTTTCATTAGTAAATACTTCTTCAGCTTTTTCATTGAATTTAACATAAGTGTCATCCTTGTGGTTTGCATTTGTGTGTGATTTGTTTGAAATATTTATCACAGAATGGACATTTTTGTTTTCCTCACTATTACTGTCTGCGATGGGAACAACATTTTTATTTTCAGTTCAGAAAAAAAATTTAAACCCATAATCCATTAATCTAATAATACAAATAAATCAAAACAATAATTAGTTTCATAAAATAACAGCTGATAAAATTATGAAATTAGATAAACAATGTTTGTTTTAATTACAATAATGAGGAAAATATGGTACTCTTATTATAAATATTGTGGTTCCAGCAACACTGCAGATTGGATTGGTGATCACGTGACCTTACAGCTGTTTTTACGAGGTCTCTTCCGGTTAACTAGAAAACCTTAAATAAATCGACTCAGCAAACCTGTACAAAGTATCTATGGACCTTGGCGAGAGGCTACCATTGCCCCAACGCCGAATTGCCCCAATGGCTTGTCCTCCCTGCATTCAGTAGGCCTAGTTTTTTAAGGTAAAAACATAAACGACAACATTTGTATCAATCTGTTTTGTTCACAATAAAATTATTGTTTTTAAATAAAAGTCCACTTAGTTAGAGCTCATAAAGTGTGGTTAGGTTGCGAGCATAAACATAAAGAGCAAATAGTTTCAACTGATTTTTTTAGGTTAATGTTTCAATCTAATCCGCTCCTATAATCAGAAGCATAAATGTTTAGGATTATTATAGTACAGAAACACTTGCCATCTTTCAAAAGAAAGGTTATGTTGCGCATTTTCTATTATAACAATACTTTGCCAATAATATTATGTATTATTGTCATCCTCTCGTACAAACACAAATTTTTATTGTGATTCACAAATTGTGCCATTTATTTATAGTTTCAAAAATCCCCCCCCCAAATTTTTTTTGATCTCCCCCCCCCCTTCTGAGCACCCCTGAGCTTGAGGACTTATGAAACAATTGTTATGTTTATATTTGGCGTTATCACACAATACAATGGAGAGATTTCAGACACATTACCAAAATATCCCTTTTTGTCTGTATAATATTTGAGCTTATACATTCTTTAAAACACTCTTCCTTGAAACAGGTATCATTTTGAGTGTATAATGTATAATGCATTATGTTATTATCTGTACTCATTCAGTATCCGCTTGAAGGAGGTGACAACTTGAAGGGGAGCCAACTTGACGGGGTGACAACTTGACGTGGCCGAGCAAGCTAGAGGTGGCAGTCTGTCGTGTACGCTACCGACAGATCGCCACCTTTTACGTCCTTCAAAACTCCAAGATGACAACTTGACGGCTATGCTACCGACAGGTTGTCCCCTTTCACGACAGCGTCAAGTTGTCACCATGACAGGTTGTCACCTACCTCAAAAGGGGACAACTTGACGGGGTGACAACTAGACGCGGCCCCCTTTGGTACGTTTATGTTTATGTGTTGTTGAAGGGACGGATTCAGAGATCCAAAGATTCAAAGATCCTCACATGTCAACCGAAGCTTATTGTGTGTCGCTAGTACGTTAGTTCGGCAAACCAATGCCCATACCCTTTACGAGATCCAGGAGATTTTTACCAATACTAACGTCCCTTTCATCACCTGGTTGCTTACAACCAAACAGAGCCCTTCTACTTGCCCCGAGTCTCTCGCAATCCAGTATGATGTGCTTGCAGTCTCTTCAGACGACAGGATGCAATAGCGTCTGGCAATGCTTAGATTGGCACAAACCATAATGCCACAAATTTCTGCTCTAAAAATAGTACAGTGTTGTCCCAGACTTGCACAGAGTTCTGATCTAGGTGATTCACTAGGTGCTAGGTGGTACACCCCGTAGCCAGATTTTCCTTCAATGAGACAGCCGTCCGTGTACCAGACAAGGCTGCCTTTCCTGTAATAGGGCCCTTTCTCAGATTTCTACTCTTCTCTGGAGCAGAATCCAACAGAAAAAGGTTTAGTGAAAACCATCTCCATACTCATGACATCTGATGTCATATCAAGCACAGGGCTTTGAGCAAGAGCTTTGGTGATGGTGCAATGGCCTGTTCCAGACAGGCCTTCCCTCCATTGGCCTGAGACTTTTAATCGATAGGCTGATTTCCATGCTTCTGCCTTGATGAATATATCCAAAGGCAGTAATCCAAGAGCAACTTTGAGAGCTGCTGACGGGCTGCTCCTGAAAGCTCCAGTGACTAGAAGCGTCCCCAACCTTTGGTAACTCTCCCAACCAAGTCCATTTGACTTTCCACTGGTGGGCTGTACACAAGTTCTTTCATGTGGCCCCAAAGAAAACAAATCTAGTGGTGTCAGGTCAGGGGATCGGGCTGGCCACCACGTGCCACCCATATCTGCCCAAAAGTATAATTTAGGTGATTTCAGAGACCATTGCCAAAACAAGCTGGAGCTCCGTCATATTGAAACCTCATAGCATGTCTAATATGCAGTGGTACATCCTCCATTAATTAAGGGAGAATGTCTCTGAGAAATACAAAATACACAGGGAAGTTAAGTCGGTTAGGCAAAATGTAGGGTCCTATAAGGGAATCTCCAATGATTCCTGCCCAAACACTTACTAAAAATTGTTCTTGATAACCCCTTATCAAGAGTATAAGGATTGTCTGCAGCCCAAACATGTGATATCAGAGAATTTATGATCCCCTCTCTGGTATAACCAGCTTCCTCTGTAAACAACACTTTCTTCAGAAAACCTAGGTTCTCCATGTCTTTATTTAAAAACCAGCGAGAACACTGCAAGCGCCAAAGATAATCTTAAGGATTCAAAGCCTGCACTTTTTGTAGTTTGTAGGGATAAAGCCTTTCACCATGTAAAACTGTCCAAACTGTGCTTTTATCACAGCCTAATTCCCGGGCTACCATTCTAGTGCTCGTTGATCAGGTTTCTTGAAACAAATGCAACACATTTTCTTCATACTGGACATTCCGAACTAATCTGTCACAACCCGTATCAACCATGTTACATTTAAATGTCTCAGTTTCCCTTAGCCTGATGTGAACAGCAGTAAAGGTTTTGAAATATGGTTGCTGTCTGTTTACAGTACAATCCCCGCGATTCCTTTGGATTGCCCCCATTGCCTAGCCATCCTATAAAGTAATGATCGTCAACATATTCCTCAATTTGTTTTTGCACTATTATTAAATACTACTTGTTAATAAGACAAAACAGTTAGTTTACCCAAATTTTTGACTAAGTAATGTTTACATTCCTTCTTTCAACAATGCATTACTATATTACTATAAACAGCTGATTGAATAATAACACGAGGTGGACAGAAACAGCTGATTAATGGTGCACAATATTGCAATTTAATTTTAGCCACTGTTAATCCTATGTGGTATGGTTTAAATTACACTGATTTGGACAAACTGTCATATTTTTGTTATTCATTATTCAATTTTAATAATTAAGATGTCGATAGATTTTTTTGATGGGGGATTTTTTATGTAATTTCTTGTTTGCTGGTGACTTTTTAGAAATACTACTATTTTTCCCGAGTCCCCGGGATCAAGACCTTTAATTTGAGCCCTATCATCCTGCAATTTGCCTAGCTCCAACAATTGTGACTTAAAAATTTTGCTTACAGAATGATATATAAAGTACCACCGAGCTTTGCTCGGGGAAGGACAGTCATTTTGATTAGATGGCTTGGAGTAATATTTCACCACTTCCCCCAACTGATTATCAGACTTGTATAGCTCATTTGCATCTTTTCTGCATTTTCTGTTATTTATAGCCCAATGACACTTTGATTTATTTAGGAAATTATCACTCTATATAAGCAATCTTCACTCAATAGTTTTAGTCACTGATCTCAGGAAACCACATGTTTTGTTTTGTTTTGTCTATCTACGCCAGTGGCATTTTTTAACATTTTGATAGGGAACGGTCCAAACCCTGGTCTTGTTACTATCTAAGGTCGACCTGTTCTTAGAAAGCATCATTAATTAATAGCCCAATGACAAATGACAGCTAGGACCAGTTTCGAACATTTTCAAAATTTTGTGATTTTGATCAGGATCGATCTGGCGAACCTCGGATTACGAGGCGAGCACGATAACCACTACGCTACCCAGCTTTTTTAAATAATGTTAACAATTATATCAAAATTGCAAGCAAGCAAGAAAGCACGCACGGGCGCAAGCAAGCAAACCTTACTCATATTAGAGTATAGGATACAGGTCAATGTTTTATTTACGGTAACATTTTATACCCCACACAACCACCTTGTTGTGTGGTGGGGGAAGATCTACAGACAACAATTCAGTTAAACTTGTGCTCATGTGTTTTTTTTAAAGTTATTTATAAATATATTTATTTAAAAAGGAAATTATTTCTTATCCTATCCGATAAGAAGGATCACTGGACTCTGAACTTTCTACACTTCCTCATTGTTCCGGGGCCTACGATAACTAACGGGCCTGCATACTTCCCTCTTCCACTAAAGTCACGTGATTCTGTGCGGCCGACCAGCAGCTGAATACCACATTAAACAACATTTTAAGAACCCGTCCCACCACACTTATTTTTTATCTCCTCGGAATCAAATTTTAAACTAATAAAATCGACCCAAAAAATATGAATTTGGATAAAACAGAGAACAAAATGATTCCGTTACCATCCAATTTAAAATGATTTCTTAAATAAGGTTAAAGTGGAATATTTTACAGATTTTTAAACTTGTCATTTGTTTACACTTTGCAGAACAATACAAAACTCAAATCAGCTGTTTTTATGTTTTCTGCTTTTAATTTTAACGGTTCATGGTTGAAAAAACAAATTTTGAGGCCGACCTGTGCCATCAGAGTGTTAGTATTCAAAATTGGAAACAACTCTACACTACTACAAATTGAGGAAATTCTGATGATACCCCAATCATCAAAATTGGTTCAGAAATGTCGGAGAAGTTCTCCTTACAAAAATCACCTTAGTGAGTAGTATAATAGACCTGCAAAAGTCACGTGACCTGTCACGTGAGTCTTGCCGGCCGGCGACCACAACCCACCCGCGTCAGCTGCCCGTCGTCCCGCCCGCGTGGAACGGGTTTTTCTAAGTGGATTCTGTCTATGCAAATCCTCGGGTAGCCTGGTTTTCCTGGGGGGTTTTATTTATAGGTAAATTCCCTCTAACCATAAAACGCGAATACAAAGTACAGTTTGCAAAAAACTACAAAGTTCCGTTTTACAAAATGCAAATACAAAGTGCGGTATGGTACACCCTAGCGTAAATCTAAAAACAGAAACCTCATTTTAGCAGATCCGAGTCTAGACTCGAGATGCGGAGATTGTCTTATGTAAGCTTCCTGTTTTGGCGAGTCGCCAGCCGCGCTGCTACGATGAACCCTGACTCTGGCAGGAACGTGTTTCACTAAACCACTGCGTCGATCACTGACACACCCAACTTTTTGTTGTCTGTGGTCAGTGTCTGACTTGTATTTTACGCTTTGTTATTCCTCTCGGAACCCGAATGCATTTATATGACAAACAAAAAAATGAAAACAAAACTTTATCTGGGCGACTCCTTCTTTGATACTTAAGCTCAGAGAAATGCATAAAAAGTTAGTTCTGCATCTCCACTACAATGGAGCCCACTTACTATGTCACCATATACCTGACGCAGCCCAGGACAAAGCAGCAGACCCGAGACATTAGGGATTTCCTGTCCCTCGTGTTAGATGTCCCACCTGTTCCGGCTGCAGCTTTCGGTCCTTCTCAAATTGAAGGTAAGTGTAGGTTATTTCTCTATAAAACCCTGCTAACACTCAACATATTTCATTTGGAAAAGGATAATAAAAACAATAACTATTTTTACTAGAACCAAATGTATTTACGTGCAGCTCATTTGACAAATCCACAAACCGAGTGATGGCAAATCACTCACCTTGTGACTGATAAATTAGTATGTTGGGGGATCTTCCCGACATTCCAGTGCATCTTAATTTAAATGTGCCGCCTCTGATTTCGATCAAATCCTCATCACTCAAATCCTTATTAAATCTAGCTGGTAAAAAGACCATTGCATTGGTTTGGTCTGGCATTATTATTTCGGCCACCACCGATTTGCCGAACTTGGTATCGACTCTCCTAACGTCTACGACACGATAGCCTCCAGGGTGTGTGAGCTCCTTTGCCGCCTCCCTAGGTAGAGTTGGCTGCTGCTCAAGTGATTGGAGCTTCGACGACAAACTCATAGTTCTGTAACACATATTGAACCAAAAGTAACACTGTGTATTTAAAATGTGTATTATAAAAACCAAAAGAAGGTAGCGTAACGTGTATGACTTTAAAGAAACATAAAAAGGTGGTCATAATCTTAATTTGCATGATAATTTTTTTTCAATTCTCAAAATACTAAAAACTAGATTAATAATTTCGCAAAACTTTCTGGATGTGATAACAATAACTAGCTCTAACTGCCTAGCAGCAATATTTACCTAACATCCACAGCCTGGTGTAAAAACACACTGCTCGATAAGCGAACAACCACATCTTGAACAAATGTATTTTCGGGTAATGCGATTTGAATATATTTGCGATGATTCGAATCGAACCACTTGTTCATAGTTGTCAATATTGGCTATACTATTATTAAAACACCTACAACAAATCAGAGTGTTGTTACGTTTGTAATAATAGATCACTGAGCTCATACAATTTATACAATGTTCGTTGATAAGTTGTTCATATATTTCACAAGGGAGATTCTTTATAACGGCATCTATTAAATTGTTGAAACTCCTCCAGCTTTTTTAGTTAATTCGAATGAATATGCAAGGAGTTAAACTATGCTGCCGTAGTATACATTTTCAAACTGTATGTTAGTGTTCTTTAGCAATATTATTAAAAACTACTCGATATAGTAGAGCAAGCATTATTGTCTTCACTTAATTTTGTTTGCACAATAATTCGGTAATACTGATGAAAACAATCGGCTTTTTATTAGTGAGCTACTCTAACAATATTTATTTGCCTCCTGATTTCAGTTACATAAGAACCCACATTGACTGCGTCATATGTATCCTACAAGTATAAAACTCTATATTAAATGTTTAAAACCAAGTGGAAAAAGTATTAGAGCTATAAAGCATTAATCGTCCTGGTTCTTTGCAAAATATCAAAAATTACTACTAATACTTATAATAACAAGTCTAAACCTGAAGAAATTCTAGAAATATATATTAAATGATATTAGTACAGTTATTAATTTTGTTTTGCAGGTATCCCCCAGACTATATGTCTGGTGGAGGAATCTATACCGCAGAGCCCAGAAAACCACGACATCGCCATGCCTTGCCACTCATCGAGCCCTGTTGCCTCCCGCTCATTGCCCTCTGCCGCATGCTCCTACAAACCTACATCTGCTGCCGCCACGACTCGCCGCTCGCTCATCGACCCCTGCTGCTGCCTACAACCAGACTCGCCACTGCCCAACCCATGCTGCCACCCACTCCCTCACCACTTCTGCCACCCATCATCGTGGTCTACCTAGATATTTACCCAAAACCATCGCTTCCACCTCGTCTGTCACCACCCCTCGCCATAAACCATATCCTTCCACCTACCCAATTTTACGCACATTACTAACCGAACCATCTCCCATTTCACCAGCTCCTCCTCCGGCTCATATAGACAAGTTAGCACTTCTAGTAAACGAAACTTTCAAATAAAATTGCGTGTTCATTGTTTACCTTATGCTAAATACCTCTCTTACTGTGACTTATATTATAAATTTAACCAAATATTTAAATAATGTATTCATTGCTACACCACTTATTCTTATAAATATAAAATTATAGTAGAAATTTACTCTCGTGCATAATTTTTTTTTCTACACTAAGAACATTATATGTAAGAAGAAACTTAAATACTAAAAACGTACAAAGCTCAAAGTAAAACTTATAAAAGTGCTTATTCTTATAAACTTATAGTAGAAATTTACTCTACATTATATGTAAGAAGAATAATCCATATCTGAAAACCTATGGACACCTATTTATACAAAATGGCCGCATGCAACTCCTGAGAAAGCATGAATTCTCAAAACTACAAATAGCATAGAATTGGTGAAAATTACTACGTAAACCTTTATTTAAAAACTAAAACACCAAAGCTAGGGGAAACAGAGCAATCCTGGACACCTGATATGTAAACTAAAAACTACAATACAACATATGAACCAGAAACCACCACACAATTATCTGTCAATATATTAGAAATAAGTTTAGACAAAAACCCTGGTGTAAGCCAACATTCAGTTCACATACTCGAGCACCTGGAAACAATACAGCAACCTGAAAAACACAAAGCATCCTGAAAACGAGAACTAAAAATATCACTTACAACTAGATCGGAAGAGCGACAGGGAGGGCTGCAGACGCTGTGCGGAGACGTGCTCGAGTAAACTCAACTGGTAAAACATACTGGTATTTATAGCAAACCCGCCCGTACCCCCGTATGTTGTTGCCTCCCGCGCACTATATCTCTATCTTTTTCTATCGCACAGCTTCAAATGAGCACACCCAACTGTGTTGCTATCTTCGTTGCACCTCCTATTTCTCTCGCTCTTACCAATAGCGTTAAATGACCACGCCCAAGAGATCGTCTGTCTCTGTTAGGGGGACTATTTCCTTCTCTATTTCTCTGCTGCTAGCAAACGTAAAACGACCACGCCCAAGAGGTTTTCTGTTTCTTTCTCGCATGTTTTTCCTCTCCCTCTTGCTCACAGGGTAGCATTAGTGTAGCCAACGCCCCTATCTCTGTCCTGCTCGCATACCCACCCTCCAACAAAGAAGGGGTCCCCGTCTTTATAAGCAGCTGTGAGAGGTTTTTGAGTCACAGTTCACCGGCTCGCTTACACGTGGTTCACATGGAACTATGTTTATGTGCGCAGTCTGCCGCGAGGCGTTTTTCCTCAACGCAAGTTCTCGGGACAACCATCAAAAAGTTTGCCTCGTCCTCGCCAACTTCTACTCGCCTCCAATACAGCTGAGTGATGAAGTTCGACTTGAAGCTGGAAGCAGTATCGAAACTCCAAGGACCACATCATTGCTGCAACGGGAAACTTCTGCTCCACAACATCAGCCAGACGACCAGCGACCCGCCGCCAGGGGAGGCAGTACTGTCCAGGAAACATCGCCTCTGCAGCCCACGGAAACACAACGGTCGCGCAGTAATGCAGTCAAATCCAGGCACGTGTCTTCAAGAGGTTCTGCTAGCGCTACTAAAACCAACAGCAAAGCTTCCACAAAAAGAAAACAAACTACAGAACCATCTGCAATCGCTGAAAAGCTACTCAGACTTGAACATCCGACTTCAACAGCATCAACGTCGTCTTCTGTCTCACCCGCTCCGGTCACACCTACCACGTCGGCCTCTTCAGCTATGTCACCTTCAGTTGCTCACAACAGTTCGACGGTGCTCAATTGGGAGTTAAAAAAGGCTCTTCACTCGGCTCGTGACTACACAATAAAAAGCACTGACAATGTTTTAACTGACTTGCCAACATTTCTGGAGGCTGCAATGCTTACTGCAAAAGAAATCCTACAAAGAGAACTTGAAATTAGCAGATCGTTGAAATACAACATGGTTCTCGAGGCTCGCTACGAACATCCTGAGGAGGGGCTGATCAACGTGCGGAACTTTAAGACGCGCTCCCGGATGCTGTTTCCTGAAAATTACGACCTGGACTCTCGGCTGCAAAGTGATGCGGTAAAGCTGCTTCAAGAGGAAGAGGAAACAGACGCTGAGAAGAGCGGCTGGGTCTTCCTAAATGTCAAACATTTAATACTACGTGTAAGTAAATTTAACTATAAGACACCTAGTGGTTCAAGTTATGTAGCCCTGCCCCCAAAATTAGCTAAGCGAAAGGCTTGCGTTAACGTTATTAACGAAGACAATAAGTGTTTTGTCTATAGTATACTTACTAAGCACATTCCAAATGTTAATCCTAATTCTACACTAAGTGAAAGATCATTTCAAGGTTTGTTGGAAACTTACAATTTCGAGGGTCTTAAATTCCCAGTAGACATTCAAATTAAACACTTTGAAAAGCAAAACCCAAACGTCTCTGTAAATGTTTTTGAATACAATAACGAAAATAAAGTGGCTCCCCTCAGGATTGTTGATGAATTGAGTGATCATACTGATCTTCTCATCTTACATGGAAACGACAATGAATCTCACTATGTCTACATTCAAGACTTCGTTAAATTAATTCAACCGCAAATTAGAAAAGGTTCAAATAAAATTGTAGTATGCAAAAGGTGTTCTCAGAGCAAAGAGGTTAGGAACTGTAGACCTAATCCCGAAGTTTGGTTATAAGATCATTTAACACTTTGTGGAAAGTACAAACCGACTGAAATAAAGCTTCCCTCTCCTGAAAATAACACTTTGCAGTTCCAACAGTATGAAACCCAAATAAAGGTTCCTTTTATGATTTGTGCGGATTTCGAGTCAACTTTAAAACCTGTTAACATAGATGATATTGATAGCGATGGTAAAACATATCAGAAACATTTTGCCAATAGTTTTGCTACTCTTACAACTTCAACATACAACTCTGATATACTTGATCAGTATGAAATCTCAACAAAGCCATTCTTGTTCAGGGGTCAAAATGCGGGTGCAAAGTTTTTGTTACACTTGAAAGAGTTAGCAGAGAAGATAAGCAAGTTACTTTCCCGCAACGAAGAAATAAGCGAAGAAGAACGCATTCGTCACGAGGAGGCTATTGAATGTGACCTCTGCAAAAGGACGTTCAGCGATCTTAATCCTGATACTGTGAAATGTAAAGATCACGATCATGTCACATCACGGTTTAGACACTCGCTATGTAGTAGATGCAACCTCAGGTGCAAAACCCCAAACTTTATTCCTGTTTGGATTCACAATTTAAGCAACTATGATCAAGCATTTATTATATCGAATTTAAATGTCCTTAAGGGATGCGACATCAGGATGATACCGTCTAACAAAGAAAAGATGATATCAATATCAGTTAAAATAGGCGATATATGGTTGAGATTTCTTGACTCTTATAGAATGATGGCCGAAAGTCTAGATGAACTAACAAAAAATCTACCTCCCAGCGAATTAACAGAGAGCTCCAAACTTGTGCCGCGTGAACATCTAGAACTGATCAGAAGAAAAGGATGCTATTGTTATGACTACATCACTTCAGAAGATAAATTTCTAGAGACAAGCCTCCCTCCTAAGGAAGCCTTTTCAAACAAACTTAACGGGACAGAGGTACGTAATGAAGACTACGCACACGCTTGTCGCGTTTGGAAGAAGTTAAAGTTTAAAAATTTTGGGCAGTATCACGATTTTTACTTAACCCTCGATGTTTGCCTCTTGACTGATGTTATAAATTCTTTTCGTTCAATATGCTATGAGAACTACAAACTAGACATGTGTCACTTTTGGACAGCTCCATCTCTCACTTGGCAAGCGATGTTGAAGCACACTGAAATTGTGCTAGAGCTTATAACTGACTACGACATGGTATTAATGATAGAAGCTTCAATCCGAGGAGGCCTGGTACAGAGTAGCCTAAGATATGCTAAATCAAACAATCCATTCCTTGAGTGCCCTACTGACTACAACCCTGACGAAGAATCTAGCTATCTCCTTTACCTGGATTGTTGTAATCTTTATGGGTTCAGTCTTGCTCAGCCACTTCCTACAGGAAACTTCAAGTGGGAAAATAATCCCGATAAAGTAGAGTGGTCAAACCTATCCAGCGATTCTCCTTTTGGATATATTTTGGATTGTGATATAGATGTTCCTCCCAGCGTGCATGACAAACTAAATGCTCTCCCGCCTTTGCCGGAAAAGTTAGTGCCTCCAAATGGAAAACTTACAAAACTCACTGCTACGCTGACTAAAAAAGAAAGATACGTAGCTCACTACACTATGATCCAGCAGGCTCAAAAACTTGGACTGCGCGTTACAAAAGTACATAGAATATTGAAATTTTCCCAATCCCCTTGGATGAAAAAGTACATAGAATTTAACTCAAAATTAAGAAGCAACTCTACAAACAATTTTTCCAAGAACTTCTTTAAGCTCATGAATAATGCAGTCTTCGGTAAAAGTATTGAGAATACACGGCGGCACTTTGATGCACGTGTTGTAACAAGTAAAGAAGGCTTTGAAAAATACTCAAGACAGTCGCGCTTTATTGACAGAACCATCATACAAGAAGGAGAAGAGGACGGGATCATTTTGGTGTACCTCAGAAAGAATGAAGTTTTGCTGAACAGACCTATCTACATCGGCAGTGTTACGCTTGATGTTTCAAAAGTGCACATGTACCATTTCTGGTATAAAGTGTTGTTGTCTTGTTTTCGTCCTCCAGGATGCCGCATCTACCTGTGCTATATCGATACAGATGGGATTGTAATCTATGTAGAGACGAATGAAAATGTCTACGATATCCTAAAGACAATTGCTAAAGATCACCTGGATTTATCCAACTATCCGGATGGACACGAAATGAAAGATGATACAAATAAGTTGGTGGCAGGAAAGTTTAAGGATGAATGTAAGGGAAAAGCACTTTATGAGCACATTGGTCTAAAAAGTAAAATGTATGCTCAGCGTTACACCTCTACTCAAGTCACCGATCAAACAAGACGGAAAGAAGTTAAAAAGGCAAAGGGAATCAAGGCATCGTTTGTTGATAAGGAAATGCGCTTTGATCACTACAAAGACGTTCTCTTCAACCAAACTGACTACAGAGCAAATTTCAATCTTATAAGATGTAGGAAGTTTAATCTAACGTCTGTCAGCGTGGACAAACGGTCTCTATCGTTCAATGACGATAAACGCTTCATTCTTGATGATAAAATTCACACCCTAGCACACGGACACTACAGGATTGATGAAATTCTTCAGGAGCATCGGAGAGAAAGCTCATCAGAATCCGAGGGGAGCATCAATTAGATTGCTCGTTTCGATTTATTTTTCAAATGTCTTCCCTTTATGAAAAATCTGTGGTTGCTTTTAGCAAACATATTGACAAAGAGATCGATCTAAAAACGATCGATAGTATTAGCATTGTATCACGTCTTCCTGTGACTGTACAAAGAGACGTAAGAAAGGCTTTAAAATCTATCTGGTTCAGAGAGACGCCTCCGCCAGAGAGTCCCTACAATTTTGAATATAGATACCTAGATATTTATTGTTTGGATAGAAAAGAGTTTATTATGTTAATTAACCACCCATCAGAGGTGAATCCAGAATTTTTACCTTGCGATATGCAAACGTGTCACATTAGCTTTAATTACTATGAATTTAGTTTTGGATGTTATTCTTACAAAAACACCTTTGTTTTATGTCAATCATGTTTCAAACTAACTTGTTGTCCATCTGAAAATCATGACTACTTTGAGTTTGACTATCAGACCTTTTGGTCTGAACGCAATTGGAAATTTTACAATATAACGAAACATTATGAAATCAGTGTTGACCATTTCATAGATCGAATAGTTAGACAAGAAAGTAGCTGGTGTGATAGATGTGTCCTCAGACCTTTGTTTCAATATTTCAACTATGGAGATTGTAAGCAACTAACTCATGATCATGATTTAGAAAACAGTAGCGATAGTGATATGTCTGTGGTCACTTCCCACAATGTAATTGAACTATATGACCCTTTTCGTTTTTGAAGTTTGTAAATATTTAGTTTTATCATCGCCACATTAGTAACTCATTTTGTTTTTCTTTTTAAAACCATTACTAACCATCAGAATAAACAACATATGAATGTGAACACAAGCGAGTCGGTGAACTGTCATTTAAGTAATTATCTATGTTTAAATTGTCTTTGTAAAATGTTTTTCTCTTAACTTATTTCTATTGAAATAAATTAAGAAGTAAAACGTTTTTACCTTAAATAATTGTAACCGAAAGTTTTAAAGAAGAATATTTATTTGCTTGTTGTTATGTTTAAAGTAAATGTTTTTCCCTTATATACTCTTAACTTATTTCTAAATAAATTAAGAAGTAAAACGTTATTAGTTGTATATCTTAAATAATTGTAACAAACCGAAAAGTTTTAAAGAAAAATATTTGTTGTAGTAAATGTTTATGTATAAATAAACCAGTAGTTGCTCCTAATTTGTTTTGTGCATACATTAAAATAAATTAGGTAGCACTTTAGAATTATAAGTTCAAATTGATTGTGTGGAAAATGCTTCAGAATGCACTCATCTCTGTATCAATGTTTTCATTTGTGTCAATAAACATTAATTTCATCTAAAACACTTGTTATTCTTTTCCGCCCTACCTCTCTATAGCTACTTACAAAGGTAAAATAAAAGTAATACTGACGCATTTCTATAAACATTTTATTGATGAAAAAATAAAATAAATTTGTACAGCAATTACCATCTTGATACATACTTCAAATTTTCCAACACAGAGTTAGTTATATTTGACACACAAAAACGACGAACTTCAGAGTCTATCCACGGTAACATTGAGCTCCGTAGTGAGGTCTGTTCGTACCAGTGGTCTTGCGTCTCCACGGGCAGTCTTCTTTCATTCAACTCTTGAAGTAATCGAGGCAAGTCAGTGGTGACGTGACGAACAAGCTGTTTGTCCAGAGTCATGGCAACCATATCGGTTGTGGTTTTTGTTGAAAGCAATGCCACAGCCTTGTAGTGTTTAGAAAAGTATCTACTGTAGCGTGAAATCAAAAACTGTACAGCTGGGCTTATTTCAATTAAAATATTAAAATAGCTTTCGAGGGATGGAAACGAACGTTTCAAAGAACTCCAGCCCGCATTTTGTAGTAACACTCTGGGCGTCTGACGTACAATGTCCGACTCATTAGTTGGTTTTGACAATATTACAGAGTTTATGTTGTAATTAACAGGCTTTTGTTTCATGTGATAGTTGCACAGTGCAACAATTCCATTAGGTCTTGCTTCAACAAGAATCGTGTGCAGATAGAACGGTTTGAATAACACTCTTTCAGATAAAAACCGATTAATTGCATTTGAAACAGATGCACTTTGTAGACTGAGTAAGTCATCAAAGGTAAATTCAACAGTGGATAGATTATTTACCAAATAAATGGACGGTTTGAAGTCCTTCAACAAGTCAAGTCCAACAACAGCATCGCCTTGAGTTGCCACTTTGTAGATTTGGCGAAGTATCAAACGGGGTTCCCAGCTGTTGCACAATTGTGGTGGATTGCTCTTTTAGTAGACTGCTGCTGCTGTGCTGGTGGCGGTGGTGGCGGTGGTGGCGGTGGTGGCGGTGGCTGCGGAGCTGGACGCATCGATGGATGTTCAGGTCGGTATACATCACCCTCCTCCTCCTCCTCTTCCTTTTGCTGTGCTGAAGTGTAGAATATCGGAGCAGGCGCTTCCTGCAGTGTTTCTCTGGTCAACGTGGCTAGGAGCTGGTCTATGTCCATGGTGTTGACGTCCGGATAGACGGGCGGCTGTGGGGCGGGTGATGGAGGCCTAGTCCGTCGGCGCTTCACGCGACTGAGATCCTTACGCGGTGTCGGCACTGATCGTTTTACTGCCGCGTCCATGACTGACTGGTGTGCGCCCGGTTCGTTTTTATACGGTCTAAACTTGAGTTTTGTATTCTTTTTAAAGGCGTGCCGCCCGGTTCGGTCTGAACTTGTTTTCTTTTAAAGGCGTGCCGACCGGTTCGGTCTGAACTTGTTTTGTATTCTTTTAAATCCAAGGCCGCCCGGTTTTTACCGTCTGCAAAAACTTGAGTTTTTGATGTAGGAGGATTTGGTGACTTCTGCGCAAGGCGGAGGGTGACTTCTGCGCGGTGGCGCAAATGGACGGTGTTCTTTCGACGACACGGCTTGATACTTTAGACAAAGATTTTGCAATCATTGGTTCACTGCGTGTCAGCAGAGCGGCTAATTTCCGATGGTGTGTATTCTACCTGTGGGGTCCCAAATCAGTTCTCTACCTTTTCTAATCAAACACTTTTCCAAGATTTTCAGCCCACCTTAGTGAAGAGGTAGGAATGTATTCCCTATCTGAGCCGTAAGTTTTTATTATGAAATCTTTATATTTATTTGTTCCTCCTGTCAAAACTGGTTCGTCTGCACTAGTTTCCACTAGATTAAAGGATCGCGTTCCGCATTTGAAATTGCCAACTGACTCGTCGTATTGGCAAATCTGGGAGAGTACACTCGCATCATTCGACGATTTACCGGCACCCACGTTGGACAGTTGTAATGTTTTGGCATCCCAGAACTGGTTTGTGGCATCTAATTTTAGACAAGTATTGTTCAATTGAGTCAACTGCGAGTTCAAAAGCTCTAGTTTTTTGCTTAAACCTTCCATTTCAGTTCTGGAAACATAGAATTTGTCTAGATAATCCTTGCTTACGCGATCGGAATCCCCAGAGGTTCTTAACTTCTTAGTTCCATCCTCATCGAGTGTATACTCGTCCTCTAATAGCCCGCGTTTCCCAAGAAACAGGGAATGTCCAAATTTGTCTATAATATGACGTCTTATCATGGTGTTGAGCGTTCGATATCACAAAGTGGAGTAATGAGTACTCGCGTAATACTGTACTTATATCCAACTGTTGTAACGCGATGGGAATCCCAACCACTTAACATATGACTTATTTCCTTTCCGTTTTAGAATTTTCTCTACAAGGTAAGTGTCGGGGTAGTTGGTACGTTGTAGTTCAGGTCCGTAGAAAACACCTTTAATCGTATTCCCTTCTTCGTCTTGTAGGTGGTAAACTGGGGGTGCCGTTTTACGCACACGGTTAATTGTAAAAAGCTCGGTAGTCCACGATGGAGTGTATCCTTTAGCGAATAATGTTTTATACTTGGATACTCTCACTTTATCGTTAACTTTAAACTTGGGTTTTCGCTTTGCAGCCGTTTTAGTTAACTTTCTGACTAAAGCATACTCATGCTGTTTTTTCACATCTTTTGGTCTCATTCCTATAGATCTGTGGACCCTTGAATTGTACCTATCCATTAATTTCGGCAATAAATCAATCCATTTGTAATTTCCCTGGACACTAAACTCTTTGTAAAGCCAATTTTTAATAGTTCTATTCAAACGTTCTACAACGGATGCTTTTAAATGCGTAAACGAACTGTAGTGGTTATGTTGTATTGGTTCATTAACGCTTTACATTCCTTGTTGTAAAAATCCGTGCCCAGATCACTCTGAATATTTCTTGGTATACGTTTGCTTTTTTCAAAAACTCCACGCATCGCCAACGCTACAGTCTTGCCTTTCTTATCCGGCAGAGGTACAGCCCACGCATACTTTGATAATACGTCAATTATCATGAGAATGTATTTTTTACCTCCGTTGATTTTGGCAAAAGGTTTCATTTCCACTAAATCCATCTGATGAAGATCGTCAACAGCACGTACGAAAACTCGACGTCTAGCGAAATTCTTTCTGGCGGGTCTATGAAGCTCGTTCACGATGCCTCTCTTGGGGTCAGGGGGGACAGCATGTTTCTTCATCTCCAAGCCGATACTGATTTACTTTAAGCAATTATTTTATTATATCGGAGAAGTTGTATTATGTGGTCTATTTCTTTGTTGTGAGCCGTGTGGCCGGCCTCTTTAATTAGAGTTTTTAACCGTTTTACAAGCAGATTGGCATTAGATTCGTAATATTTGGAATTTCCAACAGATATTCCACTCCCCGCGTGTTCTTCACTCTCGGCGGTGGGCTTTGGTCGAAACATCACAGATATGACATTTACATACTTTTTACCCCTATTGCTGTTTATGGGTTTTTCAGCCGAATACATCTGGCGATGGGCGTTTGTCTCCTCTAGGATCTCTTTGTACACTTTCAAGTCTTTGTCGGTAATAAGTACCCTTTCTGGGAATTGCATGAATAGTAGCTCCAACAGTCCGGGTGTAACATTAAATTTACGATCGTTTAAAATCACTTTAGTCCTACTGAACGTTATTTTCGAATCGCCAATCGTAGTGTTCCCTCTGCCATCGGGCTTGACTCCATAGGTAAAATCAAACTTGTCTTTTAACCTGGGATTGGAGAGTTTGTTCAAATACTTTTCCACCAAGCTGGTTTCTGTAGTTTGCGTTGATACGTCCAGCGACTTGTTCAGGTCCACGTCCTTTTCAAACGCGGTGGGGGTGCTGCTATCTGTCAAGGAACCCTTTTCCTCCTTTTTAATCTCCTGTTTTATCGGAGATTGCCTTAAACTTTTCTCCACTGTATACTGTAACGGCTTTACAATAGGTTTCACCTGTGCTTCTAAAAGTCGTTCTACGATATTTGCACTATGCTTCAGGTCTTGGTATTTCTTGCGCACTGCGTTAGTCAGTCTTATTAGTTCATGCTTTAGGGAGTATTCTTGTTTTAGACTATTGTCACGTTTCGGTTTCTTACTCCTTTTTCTTCCTTTTTTGGCGTCCATCGTGAGAGCGAGTCTAAGAATAACGGTCGTTACACGATCCAGTGGTATTTATATATCACTGATAAAAGTGTCTAGACCGAACCGGTAACGTCCCTTGTTTATCTCTGAATCCTTGTTTATTGTTACAAAGCCATATTTTTGCTTGTTCCAACATGATTGGCATAATGATTTAAATTTTTCAAACGTCATATCTGTGTTTACGTGATCATTGTACACATGTTTGAGGTTCTGCTCGTCTTGCTTGAATAGTATTATAAGATTCGCATTGTCTCTCAGAAGGTGTTTCGGAAGACGTGTGTACGTTTGAACTAGGTAGAAACTATCCACACCTTTATGTCGCCCCATGCTGAAATATGCTCGCATGTGGTCCTGTTTATCACAAGCCACGTCGTCAAATATCATTATTGAATTCTTTCTCGCGTTTTCAGGATCAGGCACGTCTTCGCTATTGGAGAAGGTAAAGTAACCCATGTCAGGAAGACTTTGCATTATTTGCTCCAGCATTTTGTATTTCGGCTGTATGAGTGATTTGCTGAATACATAAATATTAGCGTACTTTAAACCTTGCGGGTCCGTCAAAAGGCTGAACATTAAATTTGTTTTACCGCAGTTGGACGGACCGCAGATAATACAGCGAACAGCTTCAGGCAAAAGAGGACCGTGTACAGCTTTGTTCTTTTCACCGTCTCAAAGCTTTTATCAGGTTCTCCAATGAGTCGTCGACTGTGAATGTCTCTCGTTGCTTTTGGAATTTCATCCTTACACTGTGAGCGTCGGTAGTGAACTAGTCGAGTCATATATAAGCGGTGCAAGATATATTGTGAACTCAGTATGAAGCGGATCTCCAAAGGATGCGGTCTACTTAATCACGCAATAGACTCTTTGCCGTTCGAACTTCATTTACCGGGCTATCAGTTTTGCGGTCCAGGTTCGCGTTTAAAAGAAAGATTGGCGCGAAAGGAACAAGGTATTAACTTGTTGGACCAAGCGTGTAGACAACACGATATTGACTATAGTCAACACAAGGACTTGACTTCGCGTCACGCTGCAGACAGAGTTTTAGCTGACAAAGCTTGGGCCAGATACAAGTCAAAAGGAGTTCCCCTTGGTGAGAAACTTGCCTCTTGGTTTGTCGCGAGTGCAATGAACGCTAAAACAAAATTGGGGGCTGGGATCAAGACTTCAGGAAAAAGAAGGAGATGCAGAAAAAGTGTAAAGAAACTTGGCTCTAAGACCGGAAAGGGACAGAAGAGAAACGTGGGTCGCAAGCAGTTTGCTTTTTCCGATATTATAAAGCAGGCAAGAACGGCCGTACGCGGATCTGGCGTGAAATTTGTTGGTGGTGGAAGTAGTAAGCTACTTAAAAAAGCCGCATCTTCTGCATTGAAAGCTATACGGATGATGAGAAGAGGAAAAAGGGGAGCTTTCAATCATATTAAAAGAAAAGAACGTATTCTCTCTTTACCAAAGTCAGGAGGTGTTCTTCCTTTACTGCCGATTTTTGCTGGATTGAGTGCTTTGGGGAGTTTGGCAGGTGGAGCGGCAGGAGTCGCCAAAGCTATAACGGAAGCAAAGGACGCTAGAAAGCGGTTGGGTGAAATGCAACGTCACAACGAAACTATGGAAGCCATAGCTCTACGCCAGGGGAAAGGATTGTTCTTTAGACCGTACAAAAAGGGACTGGGAATCTACATGGCCCCTTATCAAAAACCGATAAAAAACTTGTGAACCTCTTGCCCAATAGAGCGCTATACGATGTAGACCTGAGCCTATGGGCAAGAAAGCTTAAAATTCCATATTTTAGGGGTGTGTTTATGCGGGATACTCTTCCGCGGAAGCCTTGGAAAAACGAATCTACAATTGTGAACCTGGACGGTAACAGCGGTGATGGCACTCATTGGGTTTGCTTTAAAAAGACTGGAGATCTTGTTAGATATTTCGATAGTTACGGAGACCTCGTGCCACTGTTGGAAGTCCAAGAATACTTGAAGAATAACTATATTTCCTACAATAGAACTGCTTATCAAGATGTAAACTCGTACTCTCAAATATGTGGACATTTGTGTTTGTATTTCCTGTCGAGTACTTAGACCACAATATATATTTTTGCTTTAAATTGATGTGTTTTATTAGCCTCTTGTTCAGTCATGTCTCTGACGTTCACGCTTACAGGTAAGAGCTCCATGCTCTCGGTCGATTATTTTCCACCAATCGAGCTCGACGGGGAATATGAAATTGGACTTCTTAGTTTTGAGACGTACAACTCAATACCAAACGTTGATGAGACTAACAACAAGTTCCATTTTGGCGATGAAGAAGAATTGCTTATTCCGACAGGTACATACGAAGTGAAGGATATTCGAGACTTTATTCAAGAGAAGTTTCAAATGATCTCAAAGAAGGATAAAGTGTACTATCTCCAGCTTGACACCAACAATAATACTCTACAGACAAAGTTGAAGAGTACCGTAAAAGTAGATTTCTCTAAACCAAAGTCTATTGGCAAACTTTTGGGTTTTGGTGATGTCGTTATTCAACCTAAAACCACTTATCACTCGCAACATGTGGTAGACATTTTTAAAATAAATACGATTAGGATTGAGTGTAATATTGCGTCTGGGTCGTATGTCAATGGTAAACAAGCTCATACGATCTATCAGTTTTTCCCTGCTGTACCGCCTGGATATAAACTAGTGGAAATACCAAACCCTGTCATTTACCTACCGATCACCACACGGGTCGTCAGTAACATCACGTTAAAAATCGTGGATCAAGACGACAATTTGGTTAATTTCAGAGGTGAACGAATTACAGTGTGTTTGCATTTGAGGAAAGCACACTAACAAGATGGGATACGTGTACTTTTTACCTAAGGGAAGAACAATTAAGCGAGGGCTGAGCAAAGCCAGTGGCTATTTATTGAGTGGGAACCGGAAAAAGGCAATCAGTGTTCATCCATCTCCCATACGGTTAACACAGGCTAACAAGACGTTTTTACGCTCTCTAGGACTTCGTGTACTTCAATAGTGGACAATGGATATTTTGGATATTTTAAGTAACGTTCCGTTTGATGACGCAATATCACACATGGAATTTCACACACATTTTCCTTATGCCTCTAATACACTTGATAATAACGATGAGATAAGAATTCCTATCCAACAACAGGACTTGTGTGTAGTGCCTTCCATGAGCTATTTGTACGTTGAAGGGAGGCTTTTGAAGTCAGACGATAACGTCGCTAAAAATACAAAACTAACTACAAATGCTTTCGCATATCTCTTTGATGAGATGAGATATGAAATAAATGGTGTTGAAATTGATCGTGTCAGAAACCCGGGTGTTACGACTACGCTCAAAGGATATGCATCTTTCAGTGAGACTACACTGAAAGGGGCGGGAAATTCCGGCTGGCCATCGACTGTTGATAAACTCTTATCATCATTAGAGGACCATGTGGTGGACAGTAAGGGTAATTTCAGTTTTTGCGTACCTCTCAGTAAGCTCTTTGGGTTCGCTGAAGATTATAGGAAAGTGATTGTTAACTCGCGCCATGAGTTGGTTCTCCTTCGCTCTGCCAGTGACAAAAATGCTATTTTGTGGACATCATCTGGCGCTGGTGACACTACTCCGGAGGATGTAAAAATTAAAATTGGAAAACTGTGCTGGAGAGTACCTTACGTTACTCTGGGTGATAAACAAAGGATCACACTACTAAAGCATTTGGAACGTGGCACGAGCATTCCAGTTGAGTACAGAAGCTGGGAACTTTATGAATACCCTTCCTTACCATCTACAGATAAACAGTCGTGGTCAGTAAAAACGGCTTCGCAACTGGAAAAACCTAGACACGTAATTGTTGCTTTCCAAGAGAACAGGAAGAATAATGCTAAAAGGTCGGCAGCAATATTTGATCACTGCAAAATTTCTAACTTGAAGCTCCATCTCAACTCTGCAAACTATCCGTATGACGATTTGAAACTGGATATTGAGAATAACCATTTTGCGATTTTATATGATATGTACACGCGCTTCCAGGAATCTTACTACAACGTTCCGTCCCAACCGCTTTTAGACGTAGAACGTTTTAAAAACATTGCCCCCTTAATTGTGATCGATTGTTCGAAACAGAATGAGTCTCTTAGGTCAGCACTGGTTGATATTCGATTGGAATTTGAAGCCAAGGCGGCGTTTCCCGCTAATACCACAGCGTACTGCCTAATCATTCATGACAAATCTTTTACCTACGACCCGTCGACTAACCTGGTGCAGAAAATCATGTAACAGTTTGTGGTGGGGGTGGGGACTAAGGGTATATATACAGGCTGTTGGAGTAATCTCTCAGTCCTGGTGTTTGGTGTTTAGTGGGAGTCATGATTGGGAAAGCGGTGGTCGACTTTAGTGCCTTCGTTGGTGAGAACAAGGAAATTATTATCAAGGAACTTTCTGTTATTGATTTGGATTCAAAATGCATACAACACTGGATATTCAAACCACCGAAGGAGACAGGCAGCGAGAGTGCAACAGGAATTCAACACGATTGCGGAGGATGGCATGGTGGGGAATTTGCTGGACATAACAGGTGGTTGAGCAAACACTATCATGGAATTGGATTCGGGGCCGGAAGTGCAGACTACGATTCCCTTACCTCCGCGCTAGGAGATATTTGTTGTAACGTGCAGCTTCTCTACGCTGCGTCAAGTGAAAAAGCTAAGGTACTGGAGAAGTTACTTGACAATCGGCGTGTCGTGTTCAGTCTAGAATCACTTGGATGCCCTGCTCTTTCGAGTGACGTCTTGATTCTTCCACCTGTTGATGACCTGTCAACAGACAAAAATCAATGTTTGTTCCATCATTTGTACGCTTCTGGATTTTACTGTACACAAACCAATGTTCACAAACTGGCAGAGTGGTGTGTCAACAATCCTGGAAAAGTAGATATGAATGCTCCTGCAGTTAGGGAAAAGACTTTTGTTGACTGGAAATTGAAGTCACCCTCGGCTCGTCAAGTTGCTGAAGAAGGCTTCGTTAGAATGATTAGCATGAAGGACACTACGAAATGCGTTTATTGTGGAGTTAATCTATTTAAGTGGGAAGAAGGCGATGATCCGTTGGAAGACCACAGCTACAACTCGCCGTTTTGCTCTCTCGTCCACTACAAACTACAACAGAAAAACAAGTGCAACCCTGAAGAGAAAAGTGAACGTCGTGGAGACATTTCTGCAGGAGAGGATGTCACTGGCCGATACGTCTTGTCTTTAGACGTTACAAAAGAAGAGCTCTCTAACATGTGCTCTCTAACGAACCTCATATACACTGTTTTACAAAACTGACGTCAGACGATTGTCCATCGTCATAGCGACATGTCGCAATTTTACAGAAATATGAAAACACTTACCTTCGCTAACCCTGTTGCCACCACCTTCTACTTTCATGACGACGATGATAGAAGATCAACGTACGTCAGCGACAGAGAACATTTCAAACTCAGGATTCAAAAAGCAGAACTACTTTTGTCTTCTTCTCTTCTTGCAAAGAAACATCACATATCCGTTTGTACTATTTTAGATCATGCTATGTGTTACTTAAAGTATGAGAAAATAAATAAATAATTTATCAACTAATCTTTCTTATTATTGTCACTTCCCACGGCGCTTGGCCAAGTTCACGCAGTCGCGCGGCTGGCGTCTCGCCAAAAACAGGAAGCTTACATAAGACGATCTCCGCGTCTCGAGTCAAGACTCGGATCTGCTAAAATGAGGTTTCTGTTTTTAGATTTACGCTAGGGTGTACCAAACCGCACTTTGTATTTGCATTTTGTAAAACGGAACTTTGTAGTTTTTTGCAAACTGTACTTTGTATTCGCGTTTTATGGTTAGAGGGAATTTACCTATAAATAAAACCCCCCAGGAAAACCAGGCTACCCGAGGATTTGCATAGACAGAATCCACTTAGAAAAACCTGTTCCACGCGGGCGGGACGACGGGCAGCTGACGCGGGTGGGATGTGGTCGCCGGCCGGCAAGACTCACGTGACAGGTCACGTGACTTTTGCAGGTCTATTATACTACTTTAGTGTATCATGGATGATGAAGGACAAGTGATTTGAAAACCCGAAAAGTATATTTTACAGAATGAAAATTATGCAATATTGGTGTCACTGTATTCGTATTTTAATGCAGTTTAGAATGATATACTAAACTTATATATTTTGAGATTTAGTGTCGAAGAGGCAGGAAATACTAGTGATAGGTCAGGTTTTTACAATGCTTTTAAATGGGTTTAACAGCTGCAAGTCGGACGCAGAGAGTCACGTGACCAACAATGTATGCAGGCCTGTTAGTTATCGTAGGTCCCTATTGGGCCCACTGCAATATTTAATCTTTCCATCTCATATTTCGTCATATTTTAATGTTTACTTCCTTTGAACTGTCACTGTCAAAAGATTTGTTTACAAACAATCGAGAGAAAATATTATTAAATTGTAAATATTTGTCCAACAATATGTTTTCAAACAACATAACTGATGATCAGCTAATACTCTTTAACATTAATATTTGGAAGCATCATTAGCTGTTCTCATGGACAGCATAAATGTAGAATGTTGTTTTTTATGGAACTAAAGAGATTGGTTACATTAAGGAAAGTGATCTCTGCTTCTACCTGGAAAATAAATCAACACATGGCATCCCAAAACAACGTAATTCAAAGTTCAACAATGCCATAAAGGAAGCAGAAAAAGTTTCAAACTAAATGTAAGATTAAAAATAACCCCAAGACTGAGTCTGACAGTGTCGTCGAGAGTGATGGCAGTATGAGTAACTCTACCTTCAATTTGTCTGAACTTCCATCTATAACCTGCAGTCCTTCAACCATACTCTCTCCAATTTCCACCCCAATGGAGCGGGATTAGTCCACCAACAAAATGTGCAAACTTAATTAATCAACTGATTAGCTTGGACCAATCAGAGTGACAGATGACATTGCTGGGGATTACTGTGATCTTCTTAATAGTACAGTTCTGAAAGGAACTGAAATGATTTTCATGAACTCTCTAATAACCCAAGGAATAAAAAACATTAAATTACTTTTCTTATACTCTGAACCCAGAAGAAAGCTTAACGACTGTGAAGTACCTATTTATACCAGTAAATGATTTTCTCAACCTCAATTGTGAGGGGGGTTCCCATTGTAATCCCCCTATTAGTGCATGTGAATAGCTCTTCCAATTTTTTATATTTTGATTCTATTAAAAGCTACAACCTGAAGCATGCGAAAGTAATAGCTAAGAAGTTGTAGAATCACAAAAGTGACACAGATATCCTAAATAAATTAATGATCAGATGCCCACTTTGATCGAAGCCCTCACTCCACAACAAAGAAACACTTATGACTGTGGTATATGACCCACCTGACTGACATTATTCTAGAACTAGTCCTTAGTAACTATCAAGTTACTGCAACATGGGTTTTAAAATTTTAGTGAATGCAATATTATTGTTAAACGATCGGTTATAGCATACTTATTGCTAAATAGGGACCTAGTGTCTTCTGACGTGATTTCCTCTCTTAATTGGAAATCTGGCTTTGACTGCACCTCTATTAGACTAAATAAGGTCTCTTGTAAAAAACAAATCAAACCCAGTTGGAAGACGGTAAACCATAGACTATCCATTTCTAAAAAAAGCAACAATCCTCATCAGTATGCAGTTACCTCTTTTGAAATTACAACCCCGTTAATGTAGCAGCCTCAAACAGAGCAATCATCAAACAATCGGCCTTTTTAAAAACCCCTCCTAAAAAAAACTACCGTAATAGAAAAACAAATACCCCCGCCGCAGCAAACCTGCATTCTAAGCGAATTTCCAATGCATAAGATATTTCTTAATAGCAAATTGAGCCGCATACCAAGTTTCATAAAATTAAATTCACAAAAAAGCGATATATACAATTTTAATTATTCTCTATAACAATAACATTGGGAATGCGTACGTAAGTTTGCTGAAACAAGGAACACAACAAATTGGTTTTTATGCAAAAATAAATATAATTCAACTAGATGAAGCCACATACCAAGTTTCATCAATATTAATTAATAAATAAGCAACACATAACATTTTAATTATTCTCCATATCAGTGCTTGACTTTACACGGGGGATGAGTAAGCAGGTTTGCTGCAACAAGGAACACAAAATATGGGTTTTCATGCAAATATCAATATAACTCAACTAAGTGAAGCCACATAACAAGTTTCATCAATATACATTCATAAATAAGCGATATGTAGCCTTTTGATTATTCTCCATAAGAATAACATGGGGGATGAGTATGCAGGTTTGATGCAACTAGGAACAGAAAAAATGAGTTTTTATGCAAATATCAATATAACTCAACAAGGTGAAGCCACATACCAAGTTTATTAATTTATGTTAATAATTAACACGTTCGCTGCGCAGTACGGGTATACCCGTAGTTGCGGTTGTTAACTGGAGCGCGCTACGGGTATGCCCGTACAGTTTCCATGCAAACGTTACAGGCTTCGGTGTGCACCAGTGTGGCGCAAGGGGTAAACAATTTGTTGCCAGCGTGTAGCTTAGAATGCGAGCTTTATTTTGGTGTAGGTTGGTAGTAAATTTCCCCCAATATCCCAGCTGTCACGGGACTTCCCCACAGTAGTTTTCGTCCGACTTACTCCCTGTACATGGCAACCCTGGTTGTCTACTTGTATCTGGATTGTTCTGATACCTGGTGGCGTTTTGTAGAACTACGTCCAGTGGTGTTGTAATGCAGTACATCACCGCACAGTGTTTATTGTCATTCGTTAGCCGGGAATTCAAAATGTGACCGCGCCTATCGGAACAGTTGCAGGGTGGCGGGAACACGCCCACGGGCGTGCCTCGCAGCGAACGTGTTAAGGGAGACATTACATTTTACTTATTCTCTATAAGAATAACATGGGGGCTGAGTACGCAGGTTTGCTGCTATGGGAACTATCGGTAAAAATTGCTTTTTTTGTGTAAATGACAATAGACCACAACCAGATGAAGCCGAATACCAAGTTCCGTTAGTGTACGTTCATAAATAAGCGAGATATTAATTTATTCTTACTCTCCATAAGAATAGCATAGGACAATGTACTGTGTTTAGCACTTTCAATATCTCTGTAACCAATTGATATAGAGAAATTATCAAAACACCAAATTGTGTGTCTTTAAGTTGAATCCAATGGTGAGAATTCAAATTTGACTTTTTAAAGTATTACATGTAAAAACTTAAAAAAAAAACAATTTTTGAGTACAAAAGCCCCCCCAAAATACCCCTTTGGATGGAGCGTCCTGGCTGGTTTTTGAACTTTAAGTCATAAATGTTGCTTTACACGTTTGTACCAAATTTCATCAAAATCGGACCATTTTTACGGGTTATCACAACCACGGACACACACATATATATATATATATATATATATATATATATATATATATATATATATATATATCTACCCCCGTAGCAGCAAACCTGTATACTCAGCGAATTTCCAATGCATATCAATTTATCTTAATACCACATAAAGCCACATACCAAGTTTCATCAATATCTTCTATAATATTATAAAGAAGAGGTGGTTTCTGTCTGTCTGTCTGTCTGTCTGTCTGATGTTCCGGGTGAACGCAAAAACTACTGAAACGACTGGGCTGAAACTTTACACATAGGTAGATCTTGAACCCATGCAACACATAGGCCTATTCACATCCTTAAAATTCCCTCGGGCTACGCCCCGTGAACGTCCTAAGTTTCAATGTTTACATTTCAGAAGAAAGTAAACATTCAGAAACTGTAATGCGAGCAGCTGTGGATACTTCCATTTGACAGCTTAAAGAGCAGAAGCAGCAACAGCTGTTTCAAGTTAACTAAAATGCAAAGGGCATTGACTAAAGATCGGGTAGAGAAAGCCCCTGTGCGAAGAACGGGTACGTCAGCTAGTACATTCATAAATAAATTATTTATGACATTTTAATTATTATTCATAAGAATAACATGGCGGCTGAGCATGCAGGTTTGCTGAAATAAAGAACACTAAAAATGGGTTTTAATACAAATACCAATATGACTCAACTAGGTAAAGCCACATACCAAGTTCTATGAATTTATGTTCATATTTAAAGGAGATAACACGTTAATTATTCTCCATAAGAATAACATGGGGCTGAGTATGCAGGTTTGCTGCTGCAGGAAATATCGGCCAAAAAATGGCTTTTTTTGCAAATATCAATAGATCACAATGAAATGAAGCAACATACCAAGTTTTGTCAGGATAAGTTGATAAATAAGCGAGATATACAATTTTTCTTATCCTCCATAAGAATAACATTGGACAACGTACTGTGTTTAGCACTTTCAATATCTCAGTAACCAATTGACGTAGAGCAATGATTAAAACACCAAATTGTGTGTATTTTTCAGCTGATTCTAATGGAAACAAATAAAATTTAACTTTTTCAAAAATTATACGTAAAAACTCAAAAAACCGATTTTTGAGGTTCAAAACCCCCCCAAAATACCCCTTCGGATAGGTCGATCTGCCTGGTTTTCTAACTTACAGTCATAAATGCTGCTTTACACGTTTGTACCAAATTTCATCAAAATCGGACCTTTTTACGAGAGTTATCGCACCCACGGACATATATATATCAGGGTGATTGAAAAGTAACTTGCACCCCCCCTTAACTTTTTAAATATTTGAGATATTTGAAATCGGTTTGCGGCAACCTTCTTGGATATGAGGGGCTACAATAATTATGTTTAGTTTTAAAATTTTTACCCTTAGGGGTAGTGAGGGTGGGGGGTAGCTCAAAATTTTCAAATGGGAAGTATGGTCGACTTTCATAACATTTTATAGGTCTTGATGAAACAAAACAATTGACATAAAGAAAATAAAAATCGGACCACTAATAACAAAATGGCAACTAAAAATTACCTTTAATAACCCGCGTCCTAAACAGCATTTATTGGGGTAGTCAACAAAAAATTATTATTTTATTAATTTTTAATTTGTATCAATGCAACTTTTTTTTAGTTCAGATCATTGCTAATAAGATCTGAATGGTTAGTAAATAGTGCCTGGAAAATCCCCAACTCCCCATATTGTTATCAGTAATCTCTGACTTTTTCCTAGTAATATTCAGTGCTTATCTCTGGGTGAAAGTTCAGCAGTACTTGGAACAGCTGTTTGGATTTTCCCAGCTGAGAATAACAGCTGATTTTAAAGATAGCTATGACCATACTGTACACCTAGTTACTATTTGATTGTTGTGTGTTGGTTAAGATTTGTTAATTAATGTTGTCATGGTTTTTTCATTAGAAGAAAGAGTACAAATTGTTTTACTGTTTAAAGGCACCATTTTGTTATTAGTGGTCCGATTTTTATTTTCTTTATGTCAATTGTTTTGTTTCATCAAGACCTATAAAATGTTATGAAAGTCGACCATACTTCCCATTTGAAAATGTTGAGCTACCCCCCACCCCCACTACCCCTAAGGGTAAAAATTTTAAAACTAACTATAATTATTCTAGCCCCTCATATCCAAGAAGGTTGCCGCAAACCGATTTCAAATATCTCAAATAGTTAAAAAGTTAAGGGGGGGTGCAAGTTACTTTTCAATCACCCTGTATATATATATATATATATATATATACACAGTTTCGAACGAATGGTGTTTTTGGGGTCTGGGGACCTCAAAACGAAAAGTTATCATGGTCTTGGGCCTAGGTCTTACCATGCCGACTACGGTAATAGCTTCTTCCCTATAGGGGAAATTCGCTAATATATACATATATATATATATATATATATATATTCAGTTTCGAACGAATGGTATTTTTGGGGTCTAGGGACCTCAAAACGAAAATCATGGGCCCGGGCCTTGGTCTTACCATGCCGACTACAGTAACAGCTTCTTCCATATAGGGGAAATTCGCTAAAACCAATCTAAAAGGCATCAAGTTTTAGTGTTAACGTAAGAAGTCATGGGCGTAAATGTGATATGTTGCTCCAAAACTACTTAGGGGCCCACTTTCGTATAACGTCTATCACAAAACCAAATGCTTCCCTTGAATGAATCTTATCGGATGTGAGAGAGCTTCCAAACCAAAATAGGCCTATGTGTTTTTGAAGGATATTAGCTATATTCCTACCAAATATCAGCTCATTCGGTTCAGTAGTTTGAGCTTGATCAAGCCACAAACGAACAAACTCACAAACTTTAAGCTTAATACTATTAGGATGATATGATTCAACTTAAACGTATATCACTAACGAAAACAAGGTGCTCTACAATAGTCTCAGTAGTAGTGACTCACACATATTATTTGTGCTAGGTAATTAGGGAGTTCCTTAATGTCCTTCTGATATAATGAGGAGACTTGGGAATGTATCCTTCTCACTCCTAGCAATGGTTTCACCTGCATATTACATGAGTCTTTTGTTTATTTCAACAAACCTACCTAACTAAGTCTGATGACCGCTCACCATCAATTTTCAAAGCTGAATATACGGGAGGCACTTGCCATATTTCTCCTTTGAATTCTTCCAACACCTCAATGAGCTTCTCTTTTGTTACATGACCTGAAATATGATAGTCATAGTCATAAATCAGTATTAATTTTTTGCACATGTAGTCAATAAATAGTGTCACAGTTCATTTACATAAACAAAATAATCTTAACATCAACATATCAATATATAAATTAAAGTTATTTTAATTTAGAGAGGGGTGTAAAGCTCTTCAATAGAATACAATCCTTTGTTTTTTAGATAATTTTTCAATTTTTTTAAAGTGCAATACAAAATAAAATGTGAGAATTCACATGGGCAAAATAAATGTTTTTCAGTGTTTTTACATCACAATAGTAACTCATTCTCGCTAATGCACGTATTTCCCACTAGGCACACTAGGCACGTGCCTAGGGGTGGCATGGCCTGACGGGTAACGGGCACCATGGTATCAGGCAAATTGGTGACCGAAAAAGGTAGTGAAAGGGAGCTTACTTTGCATTTTCTCACTTGTATTTGAAATCTTACAATTCATTGCTAAAAATTGTCTTTTAGAAATAATCAAGTATGAAAGTTTTGTATTATTTAACTTGGGTTATGCTGGTAGTTCAACTGTTCGCAACAAAGGTTGTTTGTACTGGCAACATAGTGCGGTTACAGCAGACTGTCAAACCTCACTCCCCTGGTTTAGTGGTTCGCTTAAAGTATTCACGTTCAGTTGTTATCGTTACCACGTCGTTCACATTGCTAAGATAGAGTAAGTGTGTTATAATTTTATTTTTTTAGAATGTTGACCTAAAAAAAATACCAATGACAATGAGTGTCAAACGTCGGAAGTTTAGTCCGTTCAGGTTACCGTAAAGTTGCAAGTGAAAAACGTGAAAAAGAAACTATCCTTTTTAAAAGTATAAAGGAGGTTGACAGTTTTTTTAAACCTTTTGAAAAATCCAACGAGAGTGGACTGAGAAGAGAAGCCTGCTCACCTTGGGAACAGTACAATGTCACCGATAGTGGTGCAAACAATACAAATTATGATCAAGCAACAAGTGCCCCTGAAACGGGAAATTCTATATTGAGTGATGATAACGAACTTCCGATAATACACAAACAAGTTCTGTTTCACTACAAACTGATATAAATTTTATTGTTAGTGACGATATAAATTTATTGAGTGGGAAATAAATGACACCTCGATCAAAGTGTTATTACACAGAGGAATTAATCAAAATACTGATTGTGAGTTTAAACACTCTAAAAGGGATTCTGGCAACTAAGCCAGACATCTAAATAAACAAATCTTTAGTAGGAAATAGAGGAGTTCTCAATTATGAAATCCAGGAGAAAACCTAAGTAAAACCTATGATTTTATATGTTTAACGCATCTATTATTTTCTTAAGTCTAAACATTGAATTATGTTTTTACAAATTGAAAAATCCTTAATAGAATTGAGGTATTATTTATTATAGCTGATACTGTTTTCCTCGTTTTTAGAAAGACTTAACAATCGCTTTAAAACTTTATCAAAGGGTAAAGGAAACTTTTGTAGGCCTATTACGTAAATTTAGCCTATTGGATATCTGTCAATTTGTAAGAATATTCTTAATTCTTAGGTACTGGTAGTTAAAAACATTTTAGACCATTAACTTTTAGTTTTTATTGTTTTTACCAACATCAACCCCACAATTTAGATAAAGTTTTTTTTCTAAATCTATCTGCAAATACTGTCTAAAATTAAAATGAAATGCAAGATGTTTCCTATATTTAGCCGTCCAGCGGGGCTTACTCTCCCTCGGACAAAAATGCAGCCGACGGGCCCGTGAGATGAGTCATACATGAGCCGGTCGGCTACATTTGATGTGCGTGCATGAGTAAAAGTGGTAAAAGGATCACTCTCAGGTGCTACCCCTGGACGGCCTACATAGGGGGGGCTGTCAGATAGTGCCTAGGGGCGGCAGTTACGGAAATCCGTCCCTGCTAATGCATAAACTCCAGAGTTATTTTAGTTTAAATTTTATGTACATGATAGATGCTGATCTATTGTTAACCCCAGAAAATTTACTCTATCCCTCTTTTCAATGTTATTTTATTCATAAGTTACTACTGGATCTTTCAACATTCTGTTTTGTGAAGTTTTAAAATGTACAAAATTGTTTGTTTTTTGTGTTCTAGAGTAAATTGTGTTTTTAAGAAAAATTCCAATATTTTCTAATTCCCTACATCCTAAATTTCTGATTCCTTTGGCAATCTTGATGATACTACCAAATTTGCATCATCGGCATATAGACAGAGGTGACTGACTATTTAGGTTATGTACTAGTGCCCTATCCATCCCCCTTAGATATCAAAGAAAGAGCAAAGGCCCTGAAATAGCCACTTACCAACTTTCACCAAAGCATATTCATAAATAAGCGAGATATGGCATTTTATTTCTGCCATGGGGACCACAAAAAATGGGTTTTTTATGTAAATATCAGTAAACCCCAACCATATGAAGCTACATACCACGTTTCTTAAATATATTTTCATTAATAAACGAGATATAAAAATTGACTTATTCTCCATAAGATAAGAATACGTACGTACAACGTACTGTGTTTAGTACTTTCAACATCTCGGTAACCAATCGACGTAGAGCCATGAACAAAATACCAAATTGTTTGGTTTTTAAGTTGAATTCAGTTGTTTAAACTAAAGTTTGGATTTAGAAATAATTAAATGTAAAAAGTGCAACAAACAAAACATTTTTGGGGTACAAAACTCCTCCCAAAACCCTCTTCTAATGGTGCGATCTGTCTTGTTTTCAAACTCATGAAAATAGATGCTGCCTTAACAAATTTCATCAAGATTGGACTTTTTTCACAAATGTTATTGTGTCTACAGACATATACATATATACATATACAAAAACAGTGCACTGGCTATATATTTTTGGATTCTACACTCAAAAATAAGCAAAAAATGTCGAGAGACTAAATTTACTAAATACTAATACTAAATACTGATTTACTAAATTTAGTATATCTTTTGAACCTTTAAATGTACTGTTTTGAAACTTGGCATACTTTATGACGATGCTTAATGATGTTTTGATATTGAGTTTCAAGTTTCTATCTTTCAACGTTTCAAGATGGTGGCCATTTTTGTTTTTCAAAGCTAAATATCTTAAAAACCGTAAAATGTATGAAAAACTGTGAAAATGCAAAAAGTTGTGTCATTTTGTCCTAAAAGTAATTATATGAAGATATTAACTGTATGATAATACATAACTGAGTGGTTGTGATTTTTATAAGTTAAAACATGATTTTTCAGCCTAGAAATGGCAAAATACCCCGTAGCAGCAGGTTTGCCGAGTACGCAGGTTTGCTGGCTACAGGAACTATCAGCAAAAAAATAGTTTTTTGTGCAAATATCAATAGACCACAACGATATGAAGCCATATGGCAATTTTCATCAGGATAAGTTGATAAATAAGCGAGGAATACAATTTTCTTTTTCTCCATAAGAATAACATTGGACAATGTACTGTATTTAGCACTTTCAATATCTCTGTAACCTATAAACGTAGAGCAATGATCAAAACACTAAATTGTTTGTTTTTTTAGCTGAATACAATGGTGAAAAGTAAAATTTGATTTACTAAAACATTATGTGTAAAACTCATTTTTGGGCTGCAAAACCCCCTCAAAATACCCCTTTGGATGGTGCGATCTGGCTGGTTTTCGAACTTAAAATCATAAATATTGCATTACATGTTTGTACGAAATTTTATCATAATCTGTCTATTTTTATGAGAGTTATCACACCCACAGACACAAATAGATATCAGACCACCCGTCCAGCATGTAACAGGAGAACGGTTTTGTCTAAACCCATCAAACAAAATTCTTCCCCACTAAAACGCTTATGGGCTATCTGATAAAAATATTTTCATCAAAATCTATGTACAGAATGTTCCAAAACTGAAGGTCACGGGTTTGAATCTCAAAGTTAAGATATGAAAACATAGGGACAATTAAAGGTCTGGTTAAAAGAAACATTTTGGCGAAAACAGAATTCACTTATTGTTATCCGTTTAAAAATGGAGGCCATTTTTGTGTAAAATATTGACATTTACGGAATACGCTGTATTGTCTAAACCACTACTCGTATCTTTTTTCCGACTCAAATTTCTTACTCGTGATAAACTTTGCTTTACTTTGGTATGCTACATGAAAGTTTTTTTTTTGGAAAACCTAAATTTCAAAAAAGTATTTATTTTGAAAATACCTATTTGTCCAAAATTCAAAAAAGTCAAATAGTAGTGTATATCAAAAAGCATACCATTGAAAAGGTCTTGTAAATCCTAACAACTTTCTAATTTACACTAACCTTGTACAGTTGATGTCAGACGTAAAGGCACAGTTCCCCAGGTAGAGCATCCCGTCCTAATCTTTAGTTGACAAAACAGCGCTTTTGTCGGGAGCGGTGGGGAGCGGCCACCTGGCACGACCAGCATCCCCCGACTCTTCCAAAAAATGCCATGTCCTACTATAATTTGTAATAAATTGATCCATTAGGCCTACAGCCAAAAATTATGGCTCATTTTTTCTGTCTATAGTAGACGAATAAGACAAAATTTTAATCACAGTTCTACGATGTCCCGTTATCGACATAACAGGATTCAGGTTTCCCTGATATGCCCCGCAATATAACTTTGTAACCTGTTATGTCGATAACGGGACATCGTAGAACTGTGATTCAAATTTTGTCTTTTTCGTCAATTATAGACGGAAAAAATGAGACATCATTTTTGGCTGTAGGCCTAATGGATCAATTTATTACAAATTCGAGGAGGACATGGAATTTCTTGGAAGAGTCGGGGGATGCCAGCCGCGCTAGGTGGCCGCTCCCTACAAAAGCGCTGTTTTGTCAACAAAAGATTAGGACGGGATGCTCTACCTGGGGAACTGTACCTTTACATCTGACATCAACTGTATCTCTTTTCGTTTTTCTGCCATCAGCAAAAAACATTATTTTCTTATATGGAATGCATGATAATTTGCATAACACTTGCATGTATTCTGTGGCCACATTAGTTTGATGTATTATGTACAATCAACATGCATTTCATTTGGGAAAATAATGTTTTTCGCTGATGGCAGAAAAACGAAAATCGATACAAGGTTAGTGTAAATAAGAAAGTTGTTAGGATTTACAAGACCTTTTCAATGGGATGCTTTTTGATATACACTACTATTTGACTTTTTTGAATTTTGGGCAAATAGGCATTTTAAAAATAAATACTTTTTTGAAATTTAGGTTTTCTAAAAAAAAAAAAAAAACTTTCATGTAGCATACCAAAGTAAAGCTGAGTTTATCACGAGTAAGAAATTTGAGTCGGAAAAAAGATATGAGTAGTGGTTTAGACAATACAGGGTATTCCGTTAATATCAATATTTTACACAAAAATGGCCGCCATTTTTAAACAGATAACAATAAGTGAATTCTGTTTTCGCCCAAATGTTTTTTTTAACCAGACCTTTAAAATGATCTATAATTGTCCCTATGTTTACATATGAATACTTTGAGAATCGAACCCGTGACCTTCAGTTTTGGAATATCCTGTACATAGATTTTGATGAAAATATTTTTATCAGATACCCATATGCGTTATAGTGGGGAAGAATTTTGTTTGATGGGTTTAGACCAAACCGTTCTCCCGTTATACATGCTGGACGGGTGGTCTGACTCACCCTGTATATATATGTAGTTTTGAACGGATGGTGTTTTTGGAATCTGGGGACCTCAAAACAAAAAGTTATCATGGTCCTGGGCCCAGGTCTTACCATGCCGACTACGGAAATAGCTTCTTCCCTATAGGGGAAATTCGCTAAAAGTCCCTGTAACGGTTTGAGATATATAATAAATTTAGTAATAAACGGTATCAGGAAACTGACACATACTTTCTCCCTTTTAGCCCAACTTTAATGAATAAATTACTTTTTATTTACTAAATATAGAATATAAAGCATGGTTGAAAGAACAGAAAATCTTGTAAACAAGTTGTTTTCAAAAACATCCACCCAAATCCCTGTTTTGGAGGCACTACAGAATCCATTGCTATAAACGTGGTTTTAAGAGGGTAAATGCCCCCTATTCCCCCCCCCCTCAGGGTTATTAAGGGGCAACATATTTTGAATTTCCTTTGTTGGTCAATGCTAAATTGACAAGCATATAAAGTTTGAACGAAACTGACCAATAAATAAGAAAGAAATAGTAATTGTTGTATTCCCCATAAGAATAACATTGGACAACGTACTGTGTTTACGGCAAAATACAAATTTAAATTTTCTCCGCAACCAGTAATTGTAGAATAGTAATTGAAAATACTAATTTTTTTTGTTGAGCTCTTTTTAATGGTGAATAGCAATATTTGTTATATTTATTTATTTATAAAAATTCCACCGTAATCTCACTCTACATACGTGAAGCAATCCTGTTTGCAGTCACCTCACAACAGCCAAGACATCAGGATATACACCAGCACAACACAAGGCATGCTTCAAATTTTGCCTTGCCACCACACCATCGCAGTCTGTTTGAAAAGAAACCAGCATACAAAGGAGCTTTGTATTATAACCATTTACCTGAGCAGCTTAAGATACTACTACTTCAAGAACCAACTGACATCATGGCTACAGGACAGACTATACTACTCAGAAGCCGAATTCCTAAACAACAGCACCAATGGAGCTCCTCCTCAATTCTTATTTTAAAAAATCAATAATTACCCAGTTTGTAATTGTACCCGCTTGTAATTATTTGTAATTGTTAACGCTTGTACTATTCTCAATGAATATATAGATAAAGAAATATTGTCTATTGTCCACACCAGGTGGGTCGGCGTCTCGGCGCTCAATCCCACCCCTCCTCTCAGGAGGGCTTGCCCGTGGGTTCTGGGGAGGGCAACCAACAGCTTTTTACTCATGAAACTGTTGTTGCTTCAGTAGAAAGTGAAGGAGGGGCGGCGTTCTCCGGTGGGGCTCTGACAGAGAGCACTTGGGGCACCTCTCCAACGACAATGATGACTATATAGACATATATATATATATATATATATATATATATATATATATATATATATATATATATATATATATATATATATATATATATATATATATATATTGTGTTTGCACTCTAGCGGTCACATTTTTTGTCCGATTTACTTCAAATTTGGTTGGGGCGTTCCTTTCCGTAATCAGTTGGACAAGTTCGTTGGGCAAAACAATCGGAAAACTCTAAACCCCTTTTTTGGGGATTAATCTTTCAAATTTTGAGTTTTTGGGCCCAAAAAGGATCAGAAAAGCCCCAGGTGTAAAATCAATGCATGTAAAAAGATAGGAATTAGAGAGGCGAAAGTTTTAAGCCCTCTCTCTGCATTCTAGCATAAATATTTACCGAGTTATTAAAGAAAATGTGTATAGACTATACACAGTACGTTGTCTTATAGGGGTTTTATACTAGAAAAGCCTATTATTCCTTTGTTAGAGTACTTTTATCATCCCCAGCAACATCATGCCTACTTTCAAGCCTGTCTGGACCTTCTCCTAACCTTATAATGCACAAAATTGTATTCCCAGCTTTGTAAGTAAATGAAACCAAGAGTATCAGAACTGCCAAAAAATCAATGTTTTCAGATTTCAATAAAAATTGGACAAATGTATGTTTTTACACTGATTTTGAATTTTAAAAGTTTTTATGTGGAAATTCACTTCCCTCTCGTCAGCATGCTGCGTGCGAACTCGTTTAACTTGTCAAACAGTCTGTCAGTGTGATCATACCATTTAGATTATTTTGGAGTGTCAGACCAAGAAAATGCTGAGCTACTGGAGAAAAGCTTAACGTTTGTATCTTAACAAGGAAACATAAATTCTTTACACTGATTCACAATCGTAGAAAATTCTAATACTTTAGTCTTAGGACAATTTAAATGGGATAAAACAGGGACAAGGCCCTCTTTAGCAGTTAACACTAGGCCTTCATCTCTTCAAGTGTCCTGGTCAAGAAGCTTTCTCTCTGTTGCAACAGTAGGGTTCACAAGGCATCATGTATTTCTGGGTTTGAGAGTATACAAACACATTTTTCCCCTTTGGCACTTGCCAGCCGTAACACTTTCGCATACACATATTTATCTATTTACTGAGATCAATTTAGAAATTTTATATTTAAATGTAGTTAGGCATTTGAAACAGCTTAGAGTCACTTACAGTAGAACTCAATTATCTGAATTAATTGGGGATCGGGCCAATTCGGATAATCAGGTATACCTCGGGAACTAAGCAAAAAACATCACCATACATAAAAAATCAGAATTTTATCGACAAAGTTATTATAAATGTAGTGAACAGAAAGTGAGCGAACTGTATCAAGAATATACGTCATACAAATTAAATTACAGGAGTTAAATTGAATACAGTATATATAGTTGCTCTTTTCAATAGGCCTACATACTGTACGCATTTCACCGTTCAATGTTGGTTATTTCACTTGAACATCTCGAGCAAAGTGAGTTTATCACTTAGCGAAAGGACAACACGTTTACGTTTTGTACTCATTTCGAACGATAATCTCGGTGAAAGAACAGTAGCGACTGATGATGAGCAGGGCGGGAAAGGGGTATGACTCATTGTTCCCTGCGAAAATATCGTCCGGAAGGTAACAGCGCAGGCTTTTATTTTAGCGCTCACGGCGCATTATCGCTACACGCGCTCCCGCTGTTATTTTCTTGATTTTTATATTTCTATTATTTCACTCAAAATCGATTTGGATAATTGGATATTCGGATAATTGGGGTTCGGATAATTGGATTTCTACTGTATAGGCTTTCGATATAATTAGGCTATCTATATATAATAATAAATATGTTTTTTATAATTGTTAAAAGTAGCATTTTAAAATTGATAAGGGCAATTAACATTATAAATAAGGGTTAAAATAAAATTCCTGGGGATCTGACATTTTATTTACATAGGCTTATCCAGTAAAAATTTTATTTATACATATCATGGTTTTTGAAACATCTCACCGTCTGTATGTGAATACAGGCTATCTATATATAATAATAAATATGTTTTTTATGATTGTTAAATAGCATTTTAAAATTGATAAGGGCAATTAAAATTATAAATAAGGGTTAATATAAAATTAAAGGGATAATATAAATTTAAATTAAAGGGGGTTAATATAAATAAAATAAAGGGATCTGACATTTTATTTACATAGGCTTATCCAGTAAAATTGTTATTTATACATATCATGGTTTTTGAAACATCTCACCGTCTGTATGTGAATACTGTGTGTGTAAGTTTTATTTAGTCTTAGACCTACAATTGTTTCCTGCTTTTTTTTTTTTAATAGTGGTAGATTAAACTAGGTTCAAGTTATTTTATGGGTTTCAAACTTGAATTATCTACAATTTGGGTCTGGTCTTAGATAATTTGTTGTACTTGATTTGTGCCCATTTGCCTGAAATGCATGTACATTATATGATTATATTTTGTAAATTCCTTAACTTGCACCACAGAAACCTCTGATGTATTTAAACATACTACAGTACTTGGTTTGTTAAAGCACCATTGATTCCTCTTATATGTATATAATTCAATTCAAATTGATAATACCTATAAACACAGGCAAAGGAATCTATAGATTCATTTCTCTGTGCTGTAAGGTATTTCTTGTAGTGAACTCAAGTATTTTTTTTTTTCTAATATTATAATAATTTTGAAATTCAAGCATTTGAATTGAAATAGCATTTTAATATTATATACCTTATATTTGTATAGGGAATAGTCACTGACTTAACACGTGACTTTAACACGTACGATTTATTAATTTTGTTGGATTTTACATATTATATAAAATAGATTTTAGTCTAGAGAAGCTCCAAAATTATTTCTCCACTGTTGGATTTCAGACCTTATCTAAATACCTATCCAGCTGGATGGGTAACTGACTCACTTCTAGATGAGTTAAAAATGTGACATTTGGTATGCACGTAGCTTTTATCATTGATTTTGAATACAGAATAGATGAACCGAGCTTATGGCCCATCTGTATCCCGAAAAATACACCATGAAACTAGTGCTACACCATCTCAGAAGACACGCTGGCAACCAATGTTTCAATTTGCTGGATTTTTGTCCCGTTTCCAGGATTTTCGAGTCCTCCACGGGATTAAAACGGGATGCAGGGTAAAAATACCAATATTACCTTCCTCTTTTGTCCTCCACCACAGGTTAGAAAAATGTCTGGTGTTAAAAAAAATATAAACACACACGGTACAATTAAAAGAAAACAGCTGGTAAAAGTAAATAGAAAACTATTTGATTCTGCAATCCAACAGAAAACATTTCAAAGATCTCAGATTAAAAGCGGGATGAAAAGGGATTTTTTTAAATGATTTAAAGGGATAAAACGGGATTTTTTTGTATGAAAAAAGGTTTGTTATTTTTGTTTTGTAGCAGCTTATATAGTTGTCTGATTAATGGACAAGCTGGTCCATTTTCCTGGCTTCAAAAACTAACCAGTCTTGGGATATCTATTCTATATTCACAATTAATGCTTGCATATAATAAAAATATAGTATGATCAAAACTATAGTTCGCATTTGTCTGTGGCTCTGTGCGTCCATCCGTCCACCCCGTGCGTCCGTCCGTCCGCGGTGTGCGTTCGTAAAATTCCAGTGAGCAGGAAAGTCCCTGGCCCACTGTGGCTGTTTTAGGGTGCTTGGGCCCTCTTCCCTGTTTCTCGAGCTGTAATGGCTCCCAAGCTACGAAAATATATTTTTATGGGTAATCGAGGTCGGGGAAGCTGCACCAGTTGTTAGTTTTTCTTGAAAAGCAACCTTATTTTGAGTATATTTTGAGTTATTTTGAGCTTTAAACTGTTTTTAGACCATTTTAGCTTATATTAGCGGAGCCAGGAGTATTCAAGCTTTGTTCCTGAAACAGCTGATTATTTCTACAAGCTTTGTTCCTGTACCAGCTGATTATTTCTACAAGCTTTGTTCCTGAACCAGCTAATTATTTCCTGCGGTCGTGATAGCGGCCGCCAATACTAGTAATATATTATATATAGTATAATAATAATATAGTATAAACTCCCAGGAAAATTGTCAAAAGTTACAGTTTTCACTTTTAAATACCTTTGATTTTTATCTTGAAAATTGTAAATTTAAACATTGGGCGTATGGAGTTTCACATAAAATCAACTTAATTATACTATACAAAAGGGGAGAGGGATAGGACACGCAAAATATTGATAAATATGGTACATTCAGGTGAAAAACAAAAATAATCAGTATATAGTCAGTGTGATTTTCATTTCTGTTAACTATATTTTTGTTAACTTCAGCATGACAACAATTTTTGTGCAATACCACAGTTGTGTTGTAATATCTGACAGTTCTGACCTTTGGGATTCCGTCTAAAAGACATTCAAAGTTTTTATTTTCGCCATCATGCATTTACCACTGAACGGGTGAAGCTAAAATTCACTAAGGAGTTATGTATTACTATACATCAAAATCAAACAGAAACCTACTCCTGTACCGGAAACCGTTTGGGGCTCAGCCCTACTAGTGTACAGCATTTTTATTTATGCCATTTTCAACTAACAACGTGTCTGATTTAGTTTAAATTGGGAAAGAATTGATTAAATGTTGACGGCATGCGTAGGCCTACTTTTAATTCAAAAATAATCCTATGGGGTAACCCTTCAGGTCATTAAAGTTCCCTTATTATTCTTTTTTCACTATTAGTATTTACTGGATTGATATTGAATAACAATTTCAAACCACAATTAAACATGAGCCTACACCATACGCCCATTTGAGAAATCTTTTGGGCTTTGGACTGCTGGCTCTTAAACTGCCCATGTTAACATTTTTTAACATTAGGTGTTTCCTTGACTGATTAACATGAAAGTACCTGGGGGCCGAGCTTTGCTCGGAAAGGGCAGTTAATTTATTTAGACGACTCAGAGTAATTTTTCACCACCTTCCCTACTGACGGATATATTTCCTTAGCTTATTTGCTTATTTTCTGCAAATCTGATAGTCTGGTCGGAGTTGGTGAATGACTGGCATATCCAAGATCTCGTCTATTATACCCTCTGGACATATTGCCCACTTACTAAGTGTACTGTAAATAGTTAAAGTCACTCCAGTTTCTATTATAGCTCAATGAACCTTTGATTGACTTTTTATATTAACGCTATATGTAATCTTCATTCAATGGTTTTAGTTACAGTTCTCAGGAAACCCCATGTTAATACTTAAACTACAATAGTACTAGTGACTTGTAGGGGCTATTAGCCCCTAAAATTTTGTTTATGCCTCCCCATCCTTTTTGGGGTTTTTGCTCCCCCATCGCGAATATCCTTTGCGACTCCGCCCCAGTAGCATTCAGTTTTAGATTTGTTGACATCATGCACTTACCATTGGATGGTTGAAGCTCAAATTAACTAAGGAGTTAGGTATTACAACAAAATGAAACAGAAACCCACTTGTGTACCAAAAACCGTTTGGGGCTCGGCCCTACTAGTGTCACATTTTTATTTTTGTAATTTTGGACTTATAACGTGTCCGATTTAGTTTAAATTGGGAAAAAAAGTTGAATAAAGGTTTATGACTTGTGTATGCCTAATTTCAATTACAAAATTCCTTTAGGGTCTCTTCCTTCAATGACAGGCGAGACCATAATGGATTTTTTTTTAACTTAAGAGTTCTTTTTTAAGGGCCTGCAGGTTATTAAAGTTCCCTTGTTAATCTTTTGTTTACTATAAGTATTTACTGGATTGAAATTTAATAACCAAGTGAAGCTTCATACTAAGGTTTAATAATTTAGGTTCATAATTAAGGGATGTATTGCAAACTTAACTTATTCTCCATAAGAATAATATTACGGCTAAGTATGCAGGTTTGTTGCTGCGAGGGGTCATCAAAAATTTGTTTTGCTACTATCAACAAACCACAACTAGATGAACCAAGTTTCATTAATATAATTAATAAATAATCAAGATATAAATTTTAGTTTATTCTCCATAAAAATAACATTGGACCACATACTGTGTTTAGCACTTAGAATATCCCTGCAACAGTTGGACGGAAAATAACACTTTTAAAACAAAAATTATTGATGTACAGAGCTAAACGTGTTAGTAAAAAGAAATGTGAAGTTTTTAATCAAATTAACTGAGAACTAGCCAAAACCTGTTTTCTATAAAATACTATGGAAAATGTTATGAAAACTTTTTTGATTTTCTCCGCTACCACTTAACCTAGGTTAATGATTAACAATACAAAATTATTTGTTTTTTAAGCTCCATAAAATGGTCTTAAATGAAATATGTGTATTTTTTTATATTTTAGAATGAAAAATGAAAAACAGTTTTTTGGAAAATGTTTAACCCACATAAAACCGTCTTTCCGTGGTCTGATATTTCTGGTTTTAGAATTTAAAGTAACAAATTCCACCTTACACATTTGTGCCAAATTTTATCAAAATTGGATGTTCTTTTTAAAAGTTATCGTGTTTACTACTTGCCACATACATACATATCTAGTCTTTTTGGATTCTGGGGCCCTCAAAACATAAAGTTATCATGGTCTCGTGCTTAACTCTTACCATGCCACCTACGGTAGGCCTAATAGCTTCTTCCCTATAGGGGAAATTCACTAATAGGGCTGGCCAGAACCAGAAATTTGAAAATGTTTTCGGTATAAAATAATTGTCGGTTTTATCGGCTTGATTTGATTCACTTTATAGATTATTTCGGGGTGGTGATAATACGGCCAATTGCGGTACGATATCAAGTGATTCAGTTGCCACTCATTCTGATAATGCATGGTTTGGTCATCTTTTATAGAAAAGTACTGTGCGATCGTCATCACTTTTCCGATTTAGTGCAATGCGATTGTAAGTTAAGGCCTATATTCATCAGTAACCTACCCCGATTATAAAATCGGCATGTGATCGGAATATGATATCGGCATGTGTTATTTGGCCGATAACACATGGTGCGGTCCTCATTTACAGCAAATATTACACGATCGTCAATTATGGACGATCGTTAAGCAATCTATTTTTGTCGGATAGCCTACGGAGAACCAGAAATTTATCAATCGGTTGTCGGTTTCGGGGTTTTATCCAAAAACTGATAAAATCGGTAAACTGATCTTGCACATCCCTACAAGAAATACTCATTTTAATTCTTTTCCAATATTTTTTTGTTTATTATATTTTCATGAAAAAACTATAAATATGTAAGTATGAATAAATGAATAGCATGGAAAGTGACTATATTGATAAATTAACAGTATCAGAAAACTGATACATACTTTCAAAATGTTCTAAATATGTCGCCATTTAACCCTGGGGGGACAAGGGGGCATTTCTCCTCTAATAACCACAGTATGTAGCAAAGGATTCTGTAGTGCCTCTATAAAAAAACATTTAGGTGGATATTTTTGAAAACAACTTATTTAGAAGATTTTCTGTACATTCGACCGTACCTCTATATTTAGATAAAAAGTGATGTATTCATTTAAGTTGGGCTAAAAGGGAGAAATATGTGTCAGTTTCCTGATACCGTTTATTTTCATTCTGTTTAAACCCCTTAACAGGGTTTCTAATGATGTAAGATTTCTTCTTCTGTTTGCATGATTACAGGACCTATTGAAATCATAAGGCCCAAAACCATTTAGAATTATTGACTTCTACTTTACTGATGGTGAGTCGAACATATAATGCCACCAACACAAGCGTAATTTGAGTATTTTGACTAAATTAGCAACATTAATGGTAATAAAAAATTAAAGGTAAATTAAAGGTAGCAAAATCAATATAACAGTGATTATTGTGACTGTAACATTGATATACTACAATAATGTATGCTCCCCCACTTGTGCCCCGCAATTTACGCCTGTGGCCACCAACCCCAAAACATTTGTCTGCACCGGTACCGGTGAAATGCTTCTGGGTCAATACCACCAAATGGGATAACTTAGGTCTCCATGAGAAAAATGAAAAATTAAATTATATATTTTAAAAACCTTTATTGTTTTGATTAAACAACCTTTTTTCCTACCTTTCAACACTATCCTACATTCCAAATAATAAATAAATAAAGTGTAAAAGATTAAATATGTCTTTATTTACCCATCGGTCACTCGTCTCCAACTGGCTTGGAGGTTATGCTGATCAAAACAACTATGTCAAGCAGACGATTGCCAACGACTGTGGTGTATAACCAATGACAATGTAACCTGTACTTCTACACGTTAACATCGGTCTGGAGAAAGTTGAGTGCGAAAAAGGTTTTTTCCTATTGACAAGTAATGTCTCCGAATGTCCGTGGTTCAAGGACGCATAAAACTAATAGAGTGTCCAGAAAAAGGTGTGGCGGTAAAAAGAGCAGGAAACATCTGATCTATTCTTCTAACAGTTGATATAGTTTGTTTCATGAGTGTAGTTTTTTTCAGAAAAAGTTATAGATTTTCTGAAATATCTACAAAACCAGGGAAGAATTATATCGTACCTCAATTCACAAACAGTACGGTCACACTTATAAATCATAACATGTTATTCTTTTATGAAAAAGCTAAATATATCATAACAAGTTAACAAGAACTAAATACAACCTCAAGACGTGGTTAGCCTACAAAGCTTAACTGAACGACTATTAATATTTGAGACATTATGTTTAATAGTCATTCAGTTAAGCTTTGTAGGCTAACCACACTTTGTTGGCATTGAGGTTGTGTTTAGTTCTTGTTAACTTGTTATGATATATTTAGCTTTTTCATAAAAGATTAACATGTTATGATTTATAAGTGTGACCGTACTGTTTGTGAATTGAGATACGATATAATTCTTCCCTGGTTTTGTAGATATTTCAGGAAATCTATAACTTTAATAGTAAGTTTCATATTTTATAGTAATGAATAAGTTTTATTGTCTTTTAGATGTATTATGTTACCTTTTAGTGGTATAAGTCACGTGAGTTTACCAAACGGTCACTGTTGTTACCCGCCGGTCACTTCTGCTACAGGCCACGGGGTAAAAATACTAACTAAACGACGATAATATATTTTTATTCATATATATATTTACATAAAACTGATGAAAAAATGTATTCACATCTCACAATAGTAAAATCATTATTTAAAAATGTTTTCCAATGAATAAATTTTAGGTATTAGATAGGTACCAAATTATGATACACTTTCAACTTCAATACCATTTTATAATTTTTAAAGGTTAAAATGATGGACAGTTGTTTGCATAAAATGTCTTAAACTTGTTTTTTGTGGGAGGTTAAGTGAGTGTGACCGATCACTGAAAATGTTTGTTTTTTCATATAAAAAATTAAAATTGTGCTCTGCTGCAGCATTGGAGTGTTCCCAAAAATGTATGAGACTAAACAATCAATAGTAGAAGACAATTTGACAATTTTAATTTTTAAAATTTTCCTTAACCTAAATTATCCCATTTGGTGGGAATGACCCTTCTAGCAAACATCCAGAACATCTGGCTTGCCACTGTAACAGCATATTTCAGAGTTAAATGGTTAAAAACCATTTCTGCTGGAACAGCAGAAGAATCAGGGTTTAATATTATGAGTAAATAAGGCAAAATAACAACTTACTGTAATCAGCCTCAGCCACCACTTTTCCTTTGCAGTTGTAAGTGTCTGTAGCAACTCCAAGACATCCAGTCACGGTGTAACGTTTGTTGGATGAACACAGAGCTGTAAGCACCTTACAACCATCACAGAGTCCTACCGCTGCAACAATCATTACGTGACAGTCTACAATGACATTGGGAGAATAATATCAATATTTTTAAGTTTGCTAAGAAATTCTATCTTTAACTATTTTTAACATGGTTTAACTAGTGCACTTGAACAACTCTGTTATAAGGGTTTCAATCTCGGAACTGATTTAAAATCCCGGGATTTTGGGATTGCTATAGGCCAACCCGAGATCCGGGGTTTACAGTAATTCAGTTTTAAATCAGTAAGCAAATATATTTATGTTCTTAGAACAGTTATTATCATCTATTTATAATTTTCTAAACAGCAATATAACTAATATCTTACAGCTCATTCATAACAATGAAAAATTATATGAGAATTGTCTCCAAAGCGTAGAAAGAACTGTGGTATCAATACTTAGCCAGAAAGTAGTATTTAGTTTTATGGGTTGGCTGCACTGTGACAGCTCATTAACGTTTTATACTGCACTGTTTTATAACGTTCCTAAAGTGTAAAGTGAAAAACATCAAAAAGCGTAAAATATTTCACTTTATCCTGTAAATAGTATTATTAGAATTATTTGAAATTGGATGGTATCGGAATAATTTTATTCACCCTTTTATACAGAGTAATATGTTTTGTGTCTTGCTAATTGGTTTACAATTTGATTTAGAGGAGAAAAAAATAAGGAACGACGGTAGTTTTTTTTACAATGTGTGTGTTTTAATGTGATATTCGGCTGCTGATCGGTCGCATAGTCACGTGACTTTAGTGGAAGGGTGAAGTATGCAGGCCCATTAGTTATCACAGGCCCCGCTCCAGCCCTCTGACCTTTACAGTGTCCTGAAGGTGGTGTCTGTCACCATATACATCTTCTGGTCTAAATTGAAAATTACAGACCCGAGTGAGATGATATTTCACATGAAAGTACTTAATATAAATGGGTAGGCATAACTTAGAGAGCCCTGGGGGAGTAATGTTCTACTTGGCAAGTCTAAAAACCAATGGCAACTGAGTATAAATTTCCAGGTTTAACATTACAACTAAATCTGTCATGGTCATCTCACATTGATCACATTTGCAAAAAAAATCAGTTCAGAAATATTTTTGATGAAACGCCTCTAAATGTTGCACTTTAGACATAAATAAAATAGTAGATTATGCTTAACTTATATCCATTCATATATATCATATGGACTAATTATATGGGGTTCAAGGCCAAATGCCAAAATTGTTTCTAAAATGCAAAAAAAGCTTTAAGAACTCTTTGTCAAGCCTCAAGAATTACATCGTGCAAACAAACAATTAAATATTCTAACATTATGGTCAATCTTTATATTACAATACAAGCTGCAAGTTTTGTAAATTTGAACCTTGATCAATTTTCATTCAGAAGACAAATTCATAATTAGTACCTGGGGGCTGAGCTTTGCTCGGGGGAAGGTCAGTCAGTTTGTTTAGATGACTCGGAGTAATATTTGACCACTTCCCCCTACTGATAATCAGATTTGTATTATTCATTTGCCTCTTTTCTACATTTTTAAGGTCCCTCCAGTTGTTATTTATAGCTCAATGTCCCTTTGATTTATTTTACTACTCTATATATGTAATCTTAACTCAAATCTTTCAATCTCTGCTCTCAGGAAACCACATGTTAATAATCATAAACAACATGAGTATTACTTTGACAATTCCCTGGTTGATTATGAACAGCTGTTACAATTCTTTTGTTTTGATTTGAAACTCCATAAGCCCAATGTTAATTTTTTTAACTTTTCATTTTAGTTTTTTTTTTACATTATTTGATTTTTCCTAGGGATGAGGCCTGTCTAGAACTTATTTTATCCCAGAAATTAGTTATTTGGAACATTTGAAGGAAATCGTTGGAGCAGTTTTTGAGATCAGTGTCGCAAGCAAGCAAGCAAGCACGCAAGCAAGCAAGCAAGCAAACCTTACTCATATTAGAGTATAGGATAACTAACAACCTTATAAACTTGCCACATCCAAATTCAACATTCCGACAAAGATGCCCAGACTAAATATTAATCAAAATTTACAATAAAATTCCGTCAGAAATTAAATCTTTAAATAACATAAGACAGTTCAAAAATAAATTAAAGCAATACCTTATCGAGAAATGTCCATACAACATTGAAGAATTTAAAATTAAAACAACAATGAAAATATAGATAACTTAAATTTAAAATCAAAGTTTTGTGGTTTCAAGATTGGATGAAGATTCAAGGATTCAATTAATCAAAATTATATCAATTATTATTAGCATTAAATACTCTGTTAATTTAATGTAGCCTTAACCATAAATTAATCATGGAAATTAAGTATGTATAATAAAGAAATTAAATAATATAAAACAAAAATCCAACTTGACCCCTGTCAGAATTATTTAGATCAGAAATATCTTTTAGTATACCAGTCTTCTTCTTTTTTAGAGACATTTGGGAGGTCTTAGGTTTCATCCGAGGCCGGCCATTCTGAGTTAAGTTTGTATGGTTTCTTGGCTTACTTAGACAAATGCCAGAATTATTCCCAAAAAGGGCTGTACCCCACCAGGAAGGGAAATGTACTGTAGGATTCAAGCTTACCACATAAGATTCAAGCTAGTTTTAAGATTTCCACATAAACCTATTTTTTATAAATTCCGATACATTGTGAATTATTGTGATGGAATAAATGTTATTGTTATTATTAATATTATTACTACAACATCCTTTTGGGGTGGTTCCAAATTACACTGCAACTTAAGCCTGACTATCAGCAACTGTAGTTCCAACGTTATCTTAAATTATTAACTCTTTACTCCAATTTTAATTTACAGCTTACCCAAAACTCCAGTTGCCATACTGTCCAAAATTCCACCATGCCCTGCTTTAAGAAGATACTTTTCTTCTTTTGCCACTTCATCAACTTCCATTCCTGGAAAAAAAACCTGATAAAAAATTGTGTCTTGGACTACATTGAAAAACTTAATAGACTAAGATATAAGAATCGGGATCAAACACCTTTATTTTGACAGTACATGTAGGTACTGCATTCAGTAGTGTCATAAAATTATCATGACTTAAATGGAACTTATTGAACTTAATCATCTTCTAAATTATTAATAAAATTTTTACTGCAACTCTAAAGATACATTTGTCAATTACCGGTAGGTGTTTGGCCATCTTTCCAAAGCTATTTTTATCAATAGGCCCAACTATCAATAAAAAGGTACGGCATTGAAAAGTTGTATACTGTTGTATAATGTATGATTTTTTAAAAGGACATTTGATCGCAAGGAGTGTTTGCATCATTTTTTCTATTAAGACTGTAATGAAGGTTGTTACGACTGGGATGGTCGTGGAGTTTATAGCTGTAAAAGGTTAGGGTGCATATATTGAGGGAAATTTTAAAATTGTTATTTTTGAAAGGGATTCATACAGGGAAATGTGTTTTTTTGTTAACAGTTATTTTTTCTTGCTTTTGCAACTTAAAATACAAAATTGCAAGTAGTTATTACTTATTCAATGTCCAGATGGCAATGACAGGAAAGGAAAAATAATAGCGTAGTAGGCCAACAATAAAACTTCAGTATGTAAATGTTTAGAAAGTTGATAAAACAAAGAGAAGTCCTATATAAGGGTTTTTTTTAATTGGAATAATGTCAGGGCGGAACTTTATATGTGAGAGCGCCTTTCAAGAACTTGGCATTTTAACTGTTACAGCCATCTACATCACTGAGGTCATCCTGCATGCAACCAAACAAGAGGTGACGAGAAATGTAAATTTGCACAGCTACCAGACTAGAGGCGCCTAATATTTCAACTTTTCTGCTTACAGAATGGAACTTTACTCAAAGAAACCCTCGTACATCGGTGCAAAGCTCTACAACATGCTGCCTACCCAAATCAAAGAAGGTTACCCTTAGAAGCCTGAAGAAGAGGTTGCAGAACTTTCTAAAGCTGGAAACTGCTACATCCAAAAACTGGAAATATTGTTAACAGCTGATATTATTTTAGTTTTAACTTGTCAGTTGTGTTGAGATTGTTTTTGTTATTGTTTATCTTATGTCTTTATGCATTTCATTAACCCTTTGAGTGCCAGAGTTTTTCGGTCGTCATATCCCTAGAGTGCCAGAGTTTTTAACACAGTATGTCCAAAAAGTGCCAGGCACAAAATCAACATTTTGCAAGGGTTTGCAAAAAAATTAATAACTTTTTTATTTGGTAAGATATTATTATGAAACTTTTTTTGTTTTGTAAGTTTAAAGTTTAGCTATAATATTATGCACATATATAATATTTAAAAAATAAAAAATAAAAAATTTGAATACATATATGCATGGGGGAAATTTCTTTTAATTTTTTTTTATTTGTTTCAGGTAAATAAACATTGTTCAAATATAAGATTTTCACCAAATAACTACTAGATTTATAGAGGACATGTTTCCCAAAATATTTCCTGAAAGTTTCATCAAATTTGGGCTTTAGGCGGACGAGTTATTTCCATAAATGTAAAAATAAATCCATAAATGTAAACGATATATCGTTGTGAAGTATTTTTCGGATGTTCCGTGCACAACGATATATCGTTGCGTGGCACTCAAAGGGTTAAAACCATGTTTTACACTTTTTTACTTTTTTCCTAAGATTCTTTATTGGCAACAAGTGTTATGGGTCAAGAACTTTTACAATGTTTAGATAATCAGAATAGAATAATTGAGACACTTATAAATGAAAAAACACAGTAGCAATAAACATCAAGATAATAAACATGAATCAACTTTGCAAATATAGTCCCATCTTTTCAACCTTTCCCACCGAATGAAGATTGGGAATGGACCCAATATCTATGTTTTGACCAATATTCGTAAAACCTAAAATGTGTAAAATTAAGATAAAAAATGATTATCTGTCCTATTTTGGATAGGAACAGAAATTTTTGCCCTGTTACAAAACCTTTTTGGTCGCAGTGATGTAGGTGGTCAAACTTATAAGGGACATTATTGATCAATTCAATGTGTATTTTGCATCAAAAATACATGTTTAAGCATCACAATACAAATTTCTGGAAACTCAATCATATTCAAAATGGGTAACAGAACTCCATGGAGTCGCTCGCTATTGTAATTTAAATTGCACAAAATCAGGTTGCAATCAATCATTAGTAGATGATTATGTCAGAGATGTTATGGTTCTTCACACACCACACTATTTCGTATGCAAGCAAGTTCTACAGATGACCAATCCTTCACCCAATGATGTACTTAAAATCACCTTTACATACACAAGCGACGAAACAGATAATTACCAATAGCGAAAGCATCCCAGATTCCAACGTTTTGCAAATCTACTCATCTCGCAAAAAAGGTTCCTAGGCACCCTCAAGGTCCTCACATCATTCTTCAACGAGCCAAAATTCTAGTAAGCCAAATAAGAATGTTTTGTCAGGTAGTTTTGGGATGGATATAATTTTGTTGAGCCCAATATGCTCCCAATTTTCGTAAGTCTTGTCCCTCTTTCTTCTCTACTCATCAGAGAAAAAACTGTCGTTATTGCAGGGAAACTTGTTTTAAGTGTGGAAAAGTAGGACACATTTCTAAGTTTGATGTTCTCAATCAAATCAGGCAGTAAACTTAATTGAAGAGGTTCATTCCCTTTCACAACCTATAACAGAAACTGACTCTCGATACTATATAGATGTGCTAATCAATGGTAAGCCGATAAAAATTACTTGTCTCAGGTGCCACAAGTTCAATAATTGGTTTTGAAACATATGCACAGTTAGGTAAACCACCTTTACCTAACATTAATGTGATGTATATTTAACTTGGTGTAATCTAATCATATGCTATCTCTGTATTTGTTTACATATATGTCACTGACAGGCTGAACCAGCTGTTCTTTGTTTATGTTTTTGAGATTTAGAAAATAGATCCAAAACACTGCAGTGATATTTCCATAAGAAAATCATTCTATTTTGAAGTCCAGGGGGCATAGCCCACGTAATTTTTGACATTTCTGATATTTTTCCCACCATCCTTGGCCCTCAAGCTTTAAAATGAATTGTCATAACCTAACTTAACTTCTTACTAGCTCGAGATATTTCGTGGGGACCGATTCGCTTACGGAATTAAATATAAAGATTACACAATGTCAGTCTAACAATCTTTATCTTTCTCTTTAATATTTCTTTACTATACAGTGTTTTATTGATGTATTATAATGTTCCTCTGAAAGGTTGGTTTAATGTTAATATAACTCTAAAATCTGAATCCAGACAGTTGAGATTACTCGTGACTAATTCTTCTAATGGTACCAATATTTTGGAACACCATGGTTTCATGCTTTTGGTATAACTATATTAACTCCCTACTCGCATGCTGTCAACATGTTATCAGAAAATTCCAGAAGTGATCTGGAAATAAATAGTAAAATTGCTGAATTTCAAAGAAACATGCGTCCATTTTTGATACTGGACTAGGTACATGCACAACCTTCAAGGCTTCTTTTCATTTTAAAGAAGGGGCTAGGCTGAGATTCTTCAAGCCGAGACCAATTCCTTTCTCTGAAGGCTTTCTATGAAGGAATTGATAGACTTTTGGGTTTAATAATAATCAAACCGATTAAATTTAGTAAGTGGGGAGCACCTGTAGTCATAGTATCGAAACCTGGTGGTAAGGTTTGCTTGTGTGGCGATTTCAAAGTTACAATTAATCCTCAGATTGATGTGGAACGCTATCCTATTCCTCATTTTAAACAACTTCTTTGTAATTAAAAGGTAGGAAAAGATTTTCAAAAGTGAATCTTTCTGATGCCTATCTGCAGCTAGAGCTTTATGAAGAAGCTAAAAAGTTAGCTATTATCAACACATCATTTGGACTTTTTCAATACCAACTGTTGCATTTTGGAATGTCTAGCGTTCCAGCCATATTTCAATCTTTTCTTGAGTAGACTATATCTGTAATTCCAGGCTGTATCAATTACCTTGACGATATAACTGTAACTAAGTAATACTTCAGAACAGTTACAGAATCGAGATAAATTATTTAACTGGTTATAAGAAAATGGGCTTTGATGTAATCTGAAGAAATGTGATTTTTTTTAGAAGAAATTGAGGGCAATACTTTATCTCAAAAAGGTGCTCATCCATCTGAATCTAAGGTTCAGGAATTTAAATCCTTAGCATGGCCAAAGAATCAAACTGAACTTCTCGCTTTTACTGGAAAAATTACATATTACCATAGATTCGTTCCTAAATTTGCCACTATTGCTGCTCCTTTGAATAAACTTAGAAAAAAATGACACTTTATTTAAGTATGGAAATGAGGAGGAGACTGCATTTGAAAAATTAAAGGAATCTCTGGTAAATGCAACTAGGTTTCTATATAATAGTGAATTTCCAGCAGTATTGGCTAAGGATGCATCTTCTTATGGTGTGGGAGCTGTTCTATCGTTGAGATATCCAGATGGTTCAGAGCACCCCATAGCATTTGCATCTAAGACCCTAAATAATTCAGAGAAGGGGTATAGCCAGATTGAAAAGGAAGCTCTGTCAATTATTTTTGGAGTGTTTGTATGTCAATTAAGTTCCACCAGTATTTGTATGGAAGATTGTATGGTATGAATTAAAACCATATTTTGATCGTAGGTACTCTCTAACTGAACAATCTGGTGTACCATTACTTCAGTGTGAATGTTCTTGAGTTGCAGTTCCATCACCACTTCAACCTTCTGTTCTTCAGTTACTGGGGAATTGTTTGCATGAAACAAATGGCAAGACGTCACTGTTGGTGGTTTCACAAGGACCAAGACATAGAAATTCTCTCGAAATCTTGTGTTCATTGTCAGCAGTTACAGCCCAATCCTAATCAAGAACTCCAAATATAGAAAAGGGAATAGTTAGAAGCCATCAAAACCAAATTCGGCCTCTACTGACGTTTTTAAAATCCTATAACAGCTCAGAGAGTATTCAAATATCATTAGAACCCCAAACTGGAATGAAAATAATACTAATACAAAATGTTCCAATGACTGCACCAATGCCAACTGAAGTCAGGACACTCCACAGCTACAGCTTAGAACAACACCAGTTCATACAGAATCTCACCAAGAAGCGCCTTCTGATGTAAGTTTTGAAAACAGGGAAATGTTGACTCTTTAGAAGCAGATGAATTACAAGATAAGAACTCCCTCTAGTCTGGATAGAACTGGGAGTCCAGGAAGAATCCCATCTCCAGTTGGACAATGTAGCAAACGCCAAGTGACATTTCAGCTACCGCACCTAAAGCAGATCTAGAGGAGAGGAAAGTACTCCAGCTTTCAGGAAGAGCACGTAACATACCCAGCGATAATCTCCCTAATAAAAGGGGAGGAAATGCTACATCCAAGAAGTAGAAATATTGTTATCAGCTTTTATTATTTTATTTTTAACTTGTCAGTTGTTTTGAGATTGTTTTTGTTATTGTTTATCTTGTGTCTTTATACATTTCATTAAAACTATGTTTGACACTTTCTTACTTTTTTCATAAGATTTTTTAGCAACTACTTACACCATCAAAGAATTTTATTTTAGAGTGAGACTTGATACCTAACTAGACTTGTTTAACGGGAGTTTAAAAAAAATTCTTTACTATACATGTCAGTTGTTTTGAGATTGTTTTTGTTATTGTTTATCTTGTGTCTTTATACATTTCATTAAAACTATGTTTGACACTTTCTTACTTTTTTCATAAGATTTTTTAGCAACTACTTACACCATCAAAGAATTTTATTTTAGAGTGAGACTTGATACCTAACTAGACTTGTTTAACGGGAGTTTAAAAAAAATTCTTTACTATACATAAACCATAACATTGTATGTACTGTATCATAACTGTATTGATGTGTATTCTTTACTTGATGTTAACCCTTTGAGTGCTATGGACCGATGTATCGTCTTTTGAATCTGTTATCAATAAACACTGTTACTGTTTCATGAGCGATTGTACCATTAGGCGCTCAGTCTGCAGTCTTGAGTCTGACATGTGGTGAAACCTGGTAGACACAATCTGAACTACCTCGTCCTGCGCCTAGGCTCTAATACCACCTGGTCCGCTACAGCTGCTAGTCTGATCAGTGGCTGTGCGATCAAAGGCGTTACCTTCCAGGCCGGGGTAACACTTGGATCGAGGGTTCAAATCGCGTCACAGTAGGTGGTTTTTATGTGCAACTCATGGAGAGTTCACCTGTCTGTGGCAGAGTTGAAGGGGAGGGCAGACCTTAAGCAAACAAAAGACGGCTCGGGTCCAAGCTGACGGGATGGGTGGATTCTTTGTGATTTGCACATGATCAGGTGTTTTGCTACTTTTTACCTATCCTTTACTGTGTGTGTCCAGCGGAAGCACGTTTTTAGCGAATTTCCCCTATAGGGAATATTAGCGAATTTCCCCTATAGGGAATAAGCTATTACCGTAGGTCTCATGGTAAGACTTAAGCCCGAGACCATGATAACTTTTCATTTTGATGTCCCCAGATGCAAAAAACACCATTCGTTCAAATTTTTATATATGTATATATATATATATATATATATATATATATTTTTATATATATATGTGTCCGTAAGCACGATAACTCTCGTAAAAAAGGTCCGATCTTAATGAAATTTGGTATTAATGTGTAAAGTACCATTTATTTGAACGAGTTCGAAAACCAGATGAATCGCACCATCCAAAGGGGGGTTTTTGGGGGGTTTTGTACCCCAAAAAAATGTGTTTTTTGGGGTTTTCACATGTAGTTTTAATATAAATCAAATTTTAATTTATACCATTGAATTCAGCTTAAAAAAACAAACAATTTGGTATTTTGATCATTGCTCTACGTCAATTGGTTACCGAGATATTGAAAGTGCTAAACACAGTACATTGTCTAATGTTATTCTTATGGAGAAAAGGGAAAATTGTATATCTCGCTTATTTATGAACATAAACTGGCGAAATTTGGTATATGGCTTGATCTGGTTGTGGTTTATTGTTGTTTGCACAAAAAAACAATATTGTATATATATATATATATATATATATATATATATATGTAATTTTCAGTTATAAGGGCTACTAATATAATTATTATTTTAAACATTTTAAACACAGTACCCTGGTTTAAGTTATTTTATTTCAAGACCAACATGTTTCGGACCTTAAGGCCATAGTCATGGTCGTAAACAAAACATAACCTCACAATTATTAAAAAGAAATATAAATGTAAACCATAAATTGCTGACAATATAATCATATGACTTTTTCCACAGTTCTTTTAACATGCTTCTCAACTATTGTGGCTTAATAGATCTTAGTTTCAATATTTTTTCATATATTGGGTTTTGCATATGAATTTCCATGGTGTTAATAATATTTTTTGGATCTTTTTTGTAGCTGGAGTAAATGTTGAATTCTTCTTTAACGTCGAGTTTGTCTCCTTTTGACCCATATTCTATTATTTGCAAATCATCTTCTATGTTTTTGAATTTATGATTGTACTTTATCATGTGCTCTGCAACATTTGATTTCATGCTTGTCTTGTTTTTCGATTTAAATGCTTGCACATGTTCTTTATATCTGCAGTTGAACGTCCTGCCGGTTTGTCCAATGTAATATTTTTGGCATTCTGAGCAATTGATCTTATAGATACCTGATCTATTGTATTCTTTTTTACTTTTATTGTTTTCTTTAGTAACTTTGTTATTGATAATTTTCATTGCATTGTTTTTGGTTCTGTAGCTTATTTTAAATTTTGAATGTCGAAATGTTTTTCTTATTGCTCTGTTGAATTTAGTGCTGTATGGTAAACATATATATTCTTCTTTGATCTTTTCTGTTTGTGTTTTGTTTTGATTTCTCTTTTTTTGTTTCTTTTTGATCATATTTTCAATTATTTTTGGGTTGTTTCAAAAATAATTAATAATAATAATATTAATAATAATAATAATATCCATATGCAAAACCCAATATATGAAAAAATATTGAAACTAAGATCTATTAAGCCACAATAGCTGAGAAGCATGTTAAAAGAACTGTGGAAAAAGTCATATGATTATATTGTCAGCAATTTATGGTTTACATTTATATTTCTTTTTAATAATTGTGAGGTTATGTTTTGTTTACGACCATGACTATGGCCTTAAGGTCCGAAACATGTCGGTCTTGAAATAAAATAATTTAAACCAGGGTACTGTGTTTAAAATGTTTAAAATAATAAATATATATATATATATATATATATGTGTGTCCGTAAGCACGATAACTCTAGTAAAAAAGGTCCAATCTTAATGAAATTTGGTACAAATATGTAAAGTACCATTTATTTGAATAATTTCGAAAACCAGATGAATCGCATCATCCGAAGAAAGGTTTTTGGGGTGTTTTATACCCCAAAAATGGTTTTTTTTGGGGTTTTCATATGTAATTTTTATTTTATTCAAATTGTAATTTTACCATTGAAATCAGCTTAAAAAAACAAACAATTTGGTATTTTGATCATTGCTCTACGTCAATTGGTTACTGAGATATTGAAAGTGATAAACACAGTACGTTGTCTAATGTTATTCTTATGGAGAAAAAGAAAAATTGTATATCTCGCTTATTTATGAACATAAACTGACAAAATTTGGTATATGACTTCATCTGGTTGTGGTTTATTGTTGTTTGCACAACAAAACATTTTTCGCCTATGGTTCCCGATGCAGCAAACCTAGGCACTCGGACCCATTTTATTATTATGGAAAATAATTCAAATGTTATATATCGCTTATTTATGAATGTGTATGGATGAAACTTGGTATGTGTCTTCACTTAGATGAGTTATATTGATATTTGCATAAAAACCCATTATTTTATATTCCTTGTTGCAGCAAACCTGCGTACTCATCCCCAATGTTGTTCTTATGGAGAATAATTAATATTTTAAATATCGCTTGTTTGTGAATATATTTCCTATGAATTCTGTTAAGTGGCTTAGTGTGTTTATGTTATATATTCATTGGAAATTCGCTGAGTATGCAGGTTTGCTGCGACGGGGGTATTATTAATTTTAACTGTTCAGGCATTCAAGACATTTAAAAATCAACAAAACATCACAGACTCAAATACTCCTTTCAGAAGCTTAGCACTCAAAGGGTTAATGAATAAAGTATATCTGAATCTAAATTGCCATCAAATTAATCATCCAGAAACGTTACAACCGAGAACAGAGAATAAGGCCTTAATTAGAGGGTTAATTTATTCATAGCAAGTTCATAACTAAATATGAAATATGATTAGGCTAGGGGTATTAATTAACTGAGATTAGTTTTGACCTCCACAACTTTTGTTTTTGAACTATTTATTATATAAATATTAATCTGTTTTAATAGGTCCATTGTGAAATGGAATTAGCTTGAGTGAAGTGTTGACTTATATCCCAGCTGTTGTGTCTATTTATAGTGAGGGTGGTGTCATTTGCAAACAAGCATGTTCTTACGCTTTCAATATATTTAGGAAGGCCATAAATTAAAAGAAAAAGAGCTGGTCTGATCACAGAACCTGGGGACTCCATTGGTTGATGCACAAGAAAAAGATTTCTTTGTCCACAAAAAACGCTTGGTAACTTATCAAAAATGTGTGACTTAAGTGTCTAAATGGGAGTGGAGCTGATCTCAGGAATGTGTACTATGTTAAGGTTATACTGGTGACACAAGTTATATACACCTGCTATATAGAATATAAACTAATAAATAATTAATTAATACGGTAATGATTATGGCTAGGGGTTCTGGATATGTTTATAATGAGTCTGAAAACTCGGGGATTCTCAAATATCTGATAGTTTTAATAATGATTATTCTCTTATCAGTACATAGCGGAAGGTGGGGGATGTATACAGGGCCTTACACAGCTTTCACGGGCCCCTGGGCAGGCTTATCATGGGCCCCCTTTACACCCTTCCCCAGCGAGCACCCAAAATCCCCCATCACCCCATGAAAAAATAGATCTACGTACTCACAATCATAACCTTTTTTTAGGCACAGAATTATCGCTAGGACATCTAATGAATCGTCAATAAAAGGTGTTTAATAAAAATTAATATTATGTATTTTTTTACATGCGTAAAAGTAAAAGTTTCATAACAATTAGTCGGTACAATGTGAATATGATTAAGTTTATAAACAAATAATTAAGACCTGAATTTGTAAGTCCTTATTATATAAGTTTTAATTTTTGTTTTTGCATATAATATTATTAAAGAAAAAATATTATTAATATGAGCACAGACTGAGGATTTTAAACTTATATTGTATGCAATGAAAAATCAATTAACAAAAGTTCATCTTGATACATTTATTAAAATAATACTTTTAGTTAGTCATTTTGACATATTTAACAACAGAGGGACGTCAAAAATCGATGTTAATAAAATGTATGTCTGCCTATTAAGCCCATGGTAAAAAGCACAGCACTGTACTAATAAAATAAAAGCGCTGGTGTTTTCAGTTTTTTCTGATTTTTAGAAGAAAACGGCATTACCTCCTAAATTTGTTTAGTAATTTTGTCCAATGCCACAGGAAGATATATAAGAATTAATTCACTATTTCTCCCCTTCGTACATCAATAAGGCTCCCCGGTTCATAGTCTGTCGAAATATAATATTTATGTATAGAAATAATTTTTGTTTAGTGTTTAACCTTACAGTGTGCCATAGTTCTGTTCTACTATCACGTTTTCAGTCGCATGGTATATTTCAGGTGGGCAATGTTTATAGAATATTAAGAAGTTATATCCACTACCATTCTTGCGTTGTTAAAAAAACTTCTTCCGAGAACTTATAAACATTAAAATAGCAACAAATTGTAAATGCAAAGGAAGGGTCTCGCCAAGGGCGGTTCCAGAGAAGGGGCCATGCCCCCCCCCCCACCGAGATTTTGGAAAATATATTTTTTTCTAACTGAAATTAAGTGGACTAATACAATTTTTATGAACTAGCGATCATTTCCTATGAAAACAAACCATCAAAATAGCATTTTGCAAGCAACAAAGTATTTAGCCAGCTCTCAATGCCAGAACTCAATCGTATCAGAACCACTAATGTATTGACAAAGATGATTGGAAACACTGGCAGTGTCTATTCTTCCATCTTGAAATTCTCCTCTCTCTCTCGCCCGTCGCGACCCTTTCGTCACAGGAACACGGACTAGGCCTTTGCGCATGCGCCAAAAATGAACGACTCTTGTTCCTTTGATTCTGTTCTATAAGTCAGATTAGTGATTCGTGAATGATTTAAGCTCGAACTGGACCCATAATAATGCAACACCAACCAATACTCAACTCAATAGTACCATTCCCTCGCATTTTAATAGAGGTACACCACAGATGCATACAAACATTTAAGAAGTTATTAAACGAAAGTATAACTATTTTGTTCGTTTAGCCTCAATTTTTATTTTACAGAGAACATTGATTGATGACTTTTATTTTAAATTTCTTTGGCAGTAAATAGGCCTATGTCTTTCAAAACATGAATCTGTATGGCTATGCCATTTTAATAATAGTTATATTTTTATATTTTGTAATCTGTTGATAAGCAAGAAATATGTATTAAATGTCAAGCATTGCAACATGAATTGGACATTGTAAAAATAACTGCAGGTGTACGCTAATTCTTCACGTAAGAGGATGAACAAAGATTTGATTTACAAATAATATCCTGCAATACATATTTTACTTGCAATATAATCCAAGTAAAAGTGATTACAAATGTTATAGATTCATTGCAATTACAATTTGTTATAATATGGTCAGAGTGGCATAAGAGTACCGATAACTCCAATGTTTGATCACAATTAAAATGTTGTCAACGGTAACAGTCATATTCTGTAAGCAATTCCAAAGGACTGCCAAAGAGAATATGTAAAATGAAAATGCGCGAAACCGAACACAATATTTAAATAATACAAAGAGATTTGTACCGAATCCCGCTGAAATGGAAACAAAATTTCCTACGTTAAACTACTTAGACAAACACTAGCAAAAATGAATTTTGTTATTTATGATGTAACTCATCGTTCGTGAAATAAACCTAATAAAGAACCTAATAATATATGCTCTCCTGATACTTGATAGACAACACCAAAATTTATATAAAGGACCAGAATTTATATTATTAATGATGATACAACGGAGGGTCGTAAAAAGGTGGTTAAAATATTTTCTTAAGTAAAGTTTTGCAAGGAATCCGATGGTTCAATCATATTTTTAATCGGACATACAGTAAAGGAGTTATATTATTTTACCAATTTCAAAGGTCCACCATACGGAAACGGTGTAAGTGGATAGGCCAATTAACGAATTTGACCTAAAAATCAAAGCAAAGAATTTGTATGCCAAATTTATAACTGTAATATACTAAAGCGTTCTTGAGTTATGCGACCAAAACACAAACAAATTGGAATGAAATTTGTTGTTGAGTATATGGACTCACTTTGTTCATCCAATTAATGTTAAGGCATAAACCACACAGCAATTATCATACCAGGTTTCACATGACTATAAAACAAGGTTTCGGAACGCTCGTACATTGACACAATACAACCTAACCCTCCTCCTCCCAGGAAATTTGTCACGTGAATGTTTAAATTGCTTTTACAGCTTGTCCTCTTTTCACAGATAGGGCAAATAAACTTATTATTTTCCATCTTTATGCATCTCCGAACTTCAAACAACAATTTTTATTTACCACTTGTTTTGTACTGTACCAGCACTCTTTCTTTGCCTTCTAAGGAAGCGATTAGTGAGTGAGTGAGTAGTTAGAACTTGAAAAAGTCGTTATTTTTATTGTAGAACACAAACAAAATAACAAAAGCCGTTCATTTCTGGTGCATGCGCATAAGCATCCTTTCCTTGTTCCTGCATCGAAAGGGTCGCCTCCCGCCACTCGCCAGTCTGTACTCCACTCACAGTATAGGCGCGAAATGGTTGGTAAAATGGCTTTTAGGCTTAACCTTCTCAACATTAAAGAAGAGTTAAGACTTGGGTAAGGACAAGAATGGGAGAAACACGGCTCATGGATCTTTGCTTGCTTCTCGTTCACAGAGCCCTTGAAGTGAACACAGATCAAATCATTTAACGATTTGCGAAAAAGGGTGCCAGACGATTTGATTTGTTTTATAAAGACGTATAGACACAATTTGGCAGTTCTTACAGTTTAACAGTTATTTTATTGTAAGCTATATTAATAAAACTTGTTTCTTCAACAATATTTTTTCTTTCAAGAATCCAGTTTACAATTAATTAAGAACATTATAATATTACAACTTCTTAGTTTTATTTATTGCCTTACTGCTTAGGCCTCATGAAAACTTTATATTCGATTCATATAAATAATAATATATGCTATATTTTTTAAATAGTATATTATGGTGTTTTATATTTGCTTCGTAAAATATAAAATAATTCCCGGGGTAGGCCAATGGGCTTCTCCTTACTTTGGGTTCTGCTCTCAGTAAAATTTGAATATCAATTACAGCAGTAATTATTGAATTTTTCAATGAGCTCATTAACTCCATCCTTGCAGACTCTTAAGACCGAAAGTAACTTTAACCTTAAGCAATATGGCCCCTCCCGAAAATCAGACCTGGAACCGCCCTTGGGTCTCGCAACAACTGACACAAAATGAGAGTTGAATGCAGGAGATATTTACATATTTACATACATTTAGATACATTTACATTTATTTTTTTACATATATTTAGTCTGTATAACCATAGATTAAGAATTCCGGTATAAACTATAATACAAGGCAAAGCGGGGAATTTGCCTGTCTGTCAGCAACTTTTCTCTGCCTTGGGGTCATACAAGTATGTTTAGGTTTTTTTTGTTTAAATAAAAAAGTAAAGTTTTACAAAATTACTCGATTATACTATTAACCCATTGAGGTAGTAATTTTATTCTATTTGCAGTAGCCTATAACGGGAATTGATTGGTGCTGCACTCTAGTAGAAAAATATGTAACTAGCAAATAGTGGCCGCGGGTGTCGACAGTTCTATCCGCTAGGGGCGTGGACTGACTGAAAAACCTTAATATCGCCGCCAGGCCTTTGGTCGTGTTAGCTGAGTTGGCTACGTCGTGGAAACACCTTGGCCAGGTGGTGATACGATGTTCGAGGGTTCGATTCCCGCACACGACCAAAACTGACCAGTTGTGCAACTCTCTATGAGTTAACCGGTCTGTGGCAACGTTGGTGGGAGGGCCCAAGTAAAACAAACTGTGGCAGGCTTGCTTGGAAGATGACGGGATTGGTTGATTCTTTGAGACTTGCACATGGTCAACACTGATTTTGCTAATTTTTACTTATGTCTACTGTGTGTGTGCCAATGCGACTCTCTAAACTGAAAGAAAACAATATTTTTATTAAAATACACCATTAATCCATTTAAAAACACCAACTTTATACTCCAATTCACAGGTTAATAAAATTACAAGTAAGGAACGAGACCAGCTCGTATGTCTACGCCAATGGGTTAATTTGACATATTAATAGTCATTTTTAGCGAATTTCCCCTATAGGGAAGAAGCTATTACCGTGGTCGGCATGGTAAGACCTAGGCCCGGGACCATGATAACTTTTCGTTTTGAGGTCCCCAGACCCCAAAAACACCATTCGTTCAAAACTTTATATATATATATATATATATATATATGTCCGTGAGCACGATAACTCTCGTAAAAATTATCCGATTTTGATGAAATTTGGAATAAACGTCTAAAGCAGCATTTATGACTTCAAGTTCGAAAACCAGCCATATCGCTCCATCCGAAGGGGTATTTTGGGGGGGTTTTGTACCCCAACAATTTTTTTTTAAATTTTTTACATATAATTTTTGAAAAAGTAAAATATTTGTTTTTACCATTGGATTCAGCTTTAAAAAACACACAATTTGGTATTTTGATCATTCCTCTACGTCAAATGGTTACAGAGATATTGAAAGTGCTAAACACAGTACGTTGTCCAATGTTATTCTTATGGAGAATAAGAAAAATTGTATATTTCACTTATTTATCTACTTTTCCTGATGAAACTTGGTATATTGCTTCATATCGTTGTGGTCTATTAATATTTGCACTAAAAAACATTTTTTGGCCGACAGTTCCCGTAGCAGCAAACCTGCGTACTCAGCCCCATGTTATTCTTATGGAGAATAAGTAACCTATTATCTCCCTTAATTATGAACATAAAATAATAAAACTTGGTATGTAGCTTTACCTACTTCAGTTATATTGATGTTTGTATAAAACCTCATTTTTTGTGTTCCTTGCTTCAGCAAGCCTGCATACTCAGCCGCCATGTTATTCTTATGGAGAATAATAAAAATTTCATAAATCGTTTATTTATGAATGTATATTGATGAAACTTGGTTTGTGGATTTATGTGGTATTAAGATACATATATATGCATTGGAACTTCGTTGAGTACGCAGGTTTTCTGCTACGGGGGTATTTATATTTTAATATTGGTATTTTTAACTCTACTACTCCTCTCTATCAAAATATGTGTTGGAAGATGATTTGAAGCCTGTTTAACCATATATCTGCCTTTAAAAATTATACTATATTAAATTATTATACAAAAATAAAAATATCCCTTCAATCTATGGCAAATTTTATTTGAATTGCTTGAATAGTTATTAAATGAGTAACAATTATGTTTCTACACTATTGTGTTAAATATTAATTAGAATTACTTACTCCTACAATGATAAAACGTAAAGGGGATAAATGAAATATTTTAGGCCTAAAACTCATCCCTCAATTATTTAGGCCTAATTAACATATAGAAGGCACTCCTTTGCATTTAGTAAAATAAACGGTATCAGGAAACTGACATATACTTTCTCCCTTTTAGCCCAACTTTAATGAATAAATTACTTTTTATGTACTAAACATAGAATACAAAGCACGGTCGAATATACAGAATACCCCCGTCGCAGCAAACCTGCATACTCAGCGAATTTCCAATGAATATATAACATAACACATTATAACACTTAACAGGATTCATAAGAAATGTATTCACAAACAAGCGATATTTAAAATATTAATTATTCTCCATAAGAATAACATTGGGGATGAGTACGCAGGTTTGCTGCAACAAGGCACACAAAAAAATGGGTTTTTATGCAAATATCAATAGAACTCATCTTAGTAAAATCACATACCAAGTTTCATCCATATACATTCATAAATAAGCGATATATAACATTTTAAGTATTTTCCATAAGAATAACATGGGGACCGAGTACCTAGGTTTGCTGCTACAGGAGCCATAGGTGAAAAATTGTTTTTTTGTGCAAACAAAAATAAACCATAACCAGATCAAGCCATATACCAAATTTCGCCAGTTTATGTTCATAAATAAGCGAGATATACAATTTTCCTTTTTCTCCATAAGAATAACATTAGACAACGTACTGTGTTTAGCACTTTCAATATCTCGGTAACCAATTGACGTAGAGCAATGATCAAAATACCAAATTGTTTGTTTTTTAAGCTGAATTCAATGGTATAAATTAAAATTTGATATAAATTAAAATTAAATGTGAAAACCCCAAAAACCTCATTTTTGGGGTACAAAACCCCCCAAAAACCCCCCTTCGGATGGTGCGATTCATCTGGTTTTCGAACTCGTTCAAATAAATGGTACTTTGCACATTTGTGCCAAATTTCATTAAGATCGGACCTTTTTTACGAGAGTTATCGTGCTTACGGACACATATATATATATATATAAATATATATATATATATACATATATAAAAATTTGAACGAATGGTGTTTTTGGCATCTGGGGACCTCAAAATGAAAAGTTATCATGGTCTCGGGCTTAAGTCTTACCATGAGACCTACGGTAATAGCTTCTTCCCTATAGGGAAAATTCGCTAAAATCTTGTAAACAAGTTGTTTTAAAAAATATCTGCCCAAATACCTGTTTAGAAGGCAATATAGAATCCATCGCTACACACGTGGTTTTAAGAGGGGAAATGCCTCCTATCCCCCCTCAGGGCTATTAAGGAGCAACATATTTCGAATTTCCTCTGTTGGTCAATGATAACTTGACAAGCATATCAAGTGTGAACTAAACTGATCAATAAATACCCCCGTCGCAGCAAACCTGCATACTCAGCGAATTTCCAATGAATATATAACATAACACATTATAACACTTAACAGGATTCATAAGAAATGTATTCACAAATAAGCGATATTTAAAATATTAATTATTCTCCATAAGAATAACATTGGGGATGAGTACGCAGGTTTGCTGCAACAAGGCACACAAAATAAAGGGTTTTTATGCAAATATTAATAGAACTCATCTTAGTGAAGTCACATACCAAGTTTCATCCATATACATTCATAAATAAGCGATATATAACATTTTAAGTATTTTCCATAAGAATAACATGGGGACCGAGTACCTAGGTTTGCTGCTACAGGAGCCATAGGTGAAAAATTGTTTTTTGTGCAAACAACAATAAACCATAACCAGATCAAGCCATATACCAAATTTCGCCAGTTTATGTTCATAAATAAGCGAGATATACAATTTTCCTTTTTCTCCATAAGAATAACATTAGACAACGTACTGTGTTTAGCACTTTCAATATCTCGGTAACCAATTGACGTAGAGCAATGATCAAAATACCAAATTGTTTGTTTTTTTAAGCTGAATTCAATGGTATAAATTAAAATTTGATTTAAATTAAAATTAAATGTGAAAACCCCAAAAACCTCATTTTTGGGGTACAAAACCCCCCAAAAACCCCCCTTCGGATGGTGCGATTCATCTGGTTTTCGAACTCGTTCAAATAAATGGTACTTTGCACATTTGTACCAAATTTCATTAAGATCAGACCTTTTTTACGAGAGTTATCGTGCTTACGGACACACATATATATATATATATATATACATATATAAAAATTTGAACGAATGGTGTTTTTGGCATCTGGGGACCTCAAAATGAAAAGTTATCATGGTCTCGGGCTTAAGTCTTACCATGAGACCTACGGTAATAGCTTCTTCCCTATAGGGGAAATTCTCTAAAAAGAGAGAAATAGTAATTTTTGTATTCCCCTTAAGAATAACATTGGACCAAGTACTGCGTTTACCGCAAAATGAAAATTTAAATCTTCTCCGCAACCAGTAATCGTAGAATAGAAATTCAAGATATTAAATTATTTAGTTTTTTCAGCTCTTTTTAATGGTGTTTAGTAATATTTTTTATATTTATGTTTTTTTTTATAAATAAACGGTATCAGGAAACTGACATATACTTTCTCCCTTTTAGCCCAGCTTTAATGAATAATTTACTTTTTATTTACTAATTTTAGAATACAAAGCATGGTCGAATGTACAGAAAATGTTGTAAATAAGTTGTTTTAAAAATATCAACCCAAATCCCTGTTTAGGAGGCACCACAGAATCCATCGCTACACACATGGTTTTAAGAGGGGAAATTCCCCCATTCCCCCCTCAGGGTTATTAAGGTGCAACATATTTCAAATTCCCTCTGTTGTTCAATGCTAACTTGACAAGTATATCAATTTTGAACGAAATTGGTCAATAAATAAGAAAGAAATAGTAATTTTTGTATTCCTAATAAGAATAACATTGGACAACGTGCTGTGTTTACCGCAAAATAAAAATTTAAATTTTCTCCGCAACCAGTAATTGTAGAATAGTAATTCAAATTGCTAAATTATTTAGTTTTTTTAATGGTGAATAGTAATACTTATTATATTTATGTTTTTTATGAAAAATCCAAAAAACTGAGTTTTTGATATTTTATCATTTTATTGGAAAACTAAAGTTCTACAAACGACTAAAGTTTAATCAAAATCGAACCATTCAAGTAACCTATCTGTGGATGACAGGGCTGTAGCTCTGTACAGATCCATACAGACAGACAGACATACAGAAAGACAGACACACAGACATCACGTAAAAATCATTTTTTTGGGTTCAGGGAGCACCAAAACAAATCTTTCCATTATCAACTCAAATTCAAAAATTTTGACAAAAACAATACTTTCTCCATAAACTATGTATAAGGGGAAGAAATAAACAAATAAAAAAAACTGAATTTTTGATATTTTAAGCCTTGTAATTTCTGTACCCGAATTTTTACAGAAATGCGGGTGGTGTCATCTTGTTGGAAAACTTAAATTCTACAAACGACTTAAGTTTAATCAAAATCGTTGAAGCTGTTTTTAGAAATCTTGATTTGTCATGTTTTTTGGCGGTTTTTGGGGGATAATTAGTACCCTTAAAAATGAAAAATTCCAAAAAATTAAAAACGCCAGGAGATATCGTGGATTATTACCTACATACCAAATTTCATAAGAATCGGACTATTGGTTAGGGCTCTAGCTCTGTGCACATGCATACAAACAGACAGACAGACAGACAGACAGACACAGATATCACGTAAAAATCACTTTTTTGGGTCCAGGGAGCACCAAAACAAATATTTCCAGTAACAACTCAAATTCGAAAATTTTGACAAAAACAATACTTTCTCCATATCTTACGTATAAGGGGGAGAAAGTAAAAAGTAGGCTTATACTATTAATTACGGTATGTCAAAATCACATTAAATATAAGTTACATAGATTCAAATGCTAACATTAATCCTCATAAAGAAATGAGATAATGATTTTAGTGTTTGTGTTATGATGTTTAAGTGTGTGTTACTCCTGTTATTCTATAAAAAAGAAGAGAATACTTTTCTCAGAGAAAACTGCTCAGGCAAATCTCATTGTGCCAACGAATGATAAATAATGGACGAGCACCTGTGCCAATAAGTTTGGGAGTTCTTGGAAACTGTTACTATTCCTATAATGTGTTGTGGACGAACCATGCAAAATGAAAATGATGTTTCTGCCATTTTATGACCAGTTAGATAATGCAGGAATTAGTTCAGAAGAAAGATGAATGTATGGAATTATTTTTGAAGTTTGGTGTGAACCACGCCCCCGCACCCGCACCCAGACGAACCATCAGCTGGAAAGCGTGCTCTCATGGAGACGGGGTGAGAGTCGGCTCACAGCCCTACCTAACAACAAGGAAGGCCGAAGTTCAAGAACAACTCACTGTTGAGAGATATTAATCTGTAATTCACCTTTAACAACAATACACGACCAGCAAATTCTTAAAAAGGCTCCAGCCTCACTTCTCCAATAGCATCAGTGATTACTCCCACCTTCCCTGTAGTTTACAGATCTCAATTACAGTTCCGGAAATTCTAATAAATGAATCATCAATAACAAGTAGTAAATCACAAATTCCAAAATCCAAATTCTCAAGTTTAAAAAAATTTAAATATTAAACTTCCTTTTAAAGTTGCAAGTGAGGCCTTTAAATTTAAATTGGTTCAAATTTTTTTATAAATTAATAAATAAATAACAACACAAGACCTAAAAGACAATAGACATTACAGTGACAATGATACATGATTGACTTGAGTTTAGCTTGACTTTTTCCTTATAGGGGCCCCAAATAAATAGCGAAGACTAATCAAAACTGGACTTAAAACTAGATAACAAAATAAACTTTGGATATTGAACAGTCTAACAGTTCATTCTGGTCACAGCCATAAATAAATTTAAAACCAAAATAGTTGTATATACTTGCGCAAGGACACGCACCAAGGTAACAGCCTTCCAGTGTGGCATCAGACCCAAACATCGACAGAACAAAACATCACCATAGCAAAAAAGAGGTGTGACATCGCGCGGCGGGAGTTTGTCACGGCTCAGATATTTTAACCTATTTTTTTTTAAATAAGACCCCAATCCCGGGCTCCGGGACAGTTTTCCCCTTGCCCCCCCGCCTGAGTAGGCCCTGGATGTGGCCTATATTACTTTATTATTTTTCATGATTTAATTTAGTAAAATCTGATAGCAACAAACATTAAAAGCTTTCTTTCAATGTGGTTTTGTTTCATTTTAAGTCAGTTAATTTTTACGGACTATTTTTTTATACATTTGTAGATATAAGTTAATGTTCTGATTTGCCGGCATGTTTTTATTTTTGATATACAAGCATTACATACCTATCTGTGAATTGTATATTTGTTTTTAGCGAATTTCCCCTATAGGGAAGAAGCTATTACCATAGATCTCATGGTAAGACTTAAGCCCCAGACCATGATAACTTTTTGTTTTGAGGTCCCCAGATGCCAAAAACACTATTCGTTCAAATTTATATATATGTATATATATATATATATATATATTAGCAAAGTTCCCCTATAGGGAAGAAGCTATTACCGTAGGTCTCATGGTAAGACTTAAGCCCGAGACCATGATAAATTTTTGTTTTGAGGTCCCCAGATGCCAAAAACACTATTCATTCAAATTTTTATATATATGTGTCCGTGAATGCGATAACTTAAGTAAAAAACGTCAGATTTCGATGAAATTTGGCTCAAATGTGTAAAGTGACATTTATGACTTTAAGTTCGAAAACCAGAAAAATCGGACCATGGGAAGGGGGGGTTTAGGGGGGTTTTCAATTTTCTAAAAATCAGTTTTTTGCATTTTTCACCCTAAAATTTTTAAAAAACTTAATTTTGGTTTTGACCATGTAATAGAGCTTAAAAAACAAATAATATGGTATTTTGAATTATTAACCTAGTGGTTGCGGAGAACATCCAATATCTCCCATGTTAATCTTATGGGAAAAAGGTTTTTGGCTTTTCCTCAGTTCATTTCAATGTAAACTTCACATTTGCTTTTACCAATCAGTTATGCTCCACAAAACAATCATTTTGGTGTTTAAATTGTGATCCTACACCCCACCGTTGCAGAGATATTCAAAGTGCTAAACACAGTACAATGTCCAATGTTATCCTTATGGAGAATAAATAAAATTTGATATCTCGATTATTTATGAATGTATGTTGATGAAACTTGGTATGTGGCTTCACGTAGTACTGGTATATTGATATTAGCACCAAAAAAAATTAGCAGCAAACCTGCATACTCGGCCCCCACGTTATTCTTATGAAGAATAAGTAAAATGTAATGACTCCCTTAATTATGAACATAAATTTAATAAAACTTGGTATGTAGCTTCACTTGGTTGAGTTATATTGATAATTATATAAAAACCCATTTGTTTTGTTCCTTGTTGCAGCAAACCTGCTTACTCAGCCCCCATGTTATTCTTATGGAGAATCACTAAAATGTTATATAGCGCTTATTTATGATTGAATATTGATGAAACTTGGTATGTGGCTTCGCCTAGTTGAATTCTATTTATATTTGCATAAAAACCAATTGTTTGTGTTCCTTATTTCACAAACCTCGTACTCATTATTAATTTTAATCTTATGGAGAATAATTAAAATCGCTTATATGTGAATATATTTTTATGAAACTTGGTATGCGGCTTTATGTGGTATTAAGACATATATTATGCATTGGAAATTCGCTGAGTATGCAGGTTTACTGCGACGGGGGTATTATTTTTATTTCCTCATAACAAAACCATAGTTATTTTGTGTGGCGCCATAAATTGGGATAAAAAAGGTCACCTTCGTCAAGGGTATAATGTCATGTTCTCACGTCATGTCAAATGAAGTATTTAGTCAAGCTTATAAGATCTGACACAGATGATTGATAGCTGTTCCTGTAATCCCTAGCAACCAAGAAAGGGTGTTATGCAATACCAAAATTTAGGCTCTATGTCATTTGTCAAATTTCTAGTAGGTTTTCGGGGAGCAGCCTAACATTTTGCTTACCGGTAGTATTGAATGTGTTAAGATACCCTAGCCAGAATCACTTTCGGGGAGTGCTCTTTCCATCGCTGTGGCCTAAAATATTTCTAGCTGGTATTTTGTAACCATTTGTTATGACAGTGTAGAATACCCACAGTGACCTTAGTTTCAGTTTTGGGCGAGGGTTGGGGGGGGCGGTCGGGTCGGGAGGAAGAGGGAGCACGGAGAGGTAGCGTGTGGATATTTATACAAGCTACTACTTGAAATCTAAAATGTCTCGTCTCTCTGCTTTCAGCTATTCCCAAACCTGGCGTGTGTTCATTTTGGTTGACTAATTTTCTTGCTTTACATTAAAGCAATAACAGAGTCAGAGCGCATGGTCAACGCTACTAGCTATGCAGTGGAACCTCAGGAGGCAGTATGTACCATAAGGTACCCAAACTTCAAGGTGGCCATTTTTAAGGAAAACATGTTGGAATCTAACTGTTGGAACCTATCTGGACGTCTACCGCCAGAACAAAGTTGGTATGCAATGAAAATATTTTAGACCCAAGGTGATTTGGCCTATTATCGATTTTCTTGTAGCACTTAAATGTGTTAATATAGATTGATATCTAGGCTAGGGTTTCCATATGGTAGTGTGGGATAAAGAGAAGATTTTAGCTGGCAACCCCTGAAAAAGAGATTTTGTAATAACCCCTATGTCGAAGACTCCAGGTGTGTACCTCCCTTTCCCTCCCCCCCGGAAAAATGTTGAATAACTTATCATGTATTAAAAAAATCTTTGTAGTCCTTCTTAGAATATAGCCTAATATAAATTATAGAATGAAATTATGTGCTAACTTTGTATGCCAACAGTTCCCTGGGAGTGATACAAATAATTGAAAATTAATGTAAACTTTATAAGATAATGTATATTTGTTATTATTTTTTGTTTGATTTAACTTGTAAATTACACAAAACCTATACAAAAAATATAAATAAAACTTACTAAAATGTATAGCATAAAATAATAAGACCTACTTTAGAGATTTATAAAAAATTAAACTGCAGAGAGCCATAAATCTTCATTCTGATTTTCAGCATTTGATAACGGCATATATATATATATATATATATAAGTTAATGATAATTCCGCCGAAATAAAGCCAGAGTAACAAACAAATAATAGAGGTTACAGTGTACGGGGAGTCAGAATTTAGCTTTGGCAATCGTTGCATGATAATTGCCAAACCGTTTCAAACGTAAATACATTTTCGTTCACAGTAAGTTATAGGATTTCAACACAAAATGTCCATTATTCAATGCAATTTAGGGGACAATTTAAAATACCCCCGTCGCAGCAAACCTGCATACTCAGCGAATTTCCAATGAATATATAACATAACACATTAAGCCACTTAACAGAATTCATAAGAAATATAATCACAAACAAGCGATATTTAAAATATTAATTATTCTCCATAAGAACAACATTGGGGATGAGTACGCAGGTTTGCTGCAACAAGGAATACAAAATAATGGGTTTTTACGCAAATATCAATAGAACTCATCTAAGTGAAGTCACATACCAAGTTTCATCCATATACATTCATAAATAAGCGATATATAATATTTTTAATATTTTCCATAAGAATAACATGGGGACCGAGTACCTAGGTTTGCTGAAACGGGAATCATAGGCGAAAAATTGTTTTTTTGAGCAAACAATAATAAACTACAACCAGATGAAGTCATATACCAAATTTTGTCAGTTTATGTTCATAAATAAGCGAGATATACAATTTTTCTTTTTCTCCATAAGAATAACATTAGACAACGTACTGTGTTTAGCACTTTCAATATCTCAGTAACCAATTGACGTAGAGCAATGATCAAAATACCAAATTGTTTGTTTTTTTAAGCTGATTTTAATGGTAAAAATTGCAATTTGATTAAAATAAAAATTACATGTGAAAACCCCAAAAAACCCATTTTTAGGGTACAAAACCCCCCAAAAACCCCCCTTTGGATGATGCGATTCGTCTGGTTTTCGAACTTGTTCAAATAAATGGTACTTTACACATTTGTACCAAATTTCATTAAGATCGGAGCTTTTTTACGAGAGTTATCGTGCTTACGGACACATATATATATATAAATATATATATATAAATATATATATATAAATATATATATATATATATATATACATATATAAAAATTTGAACGAATGGTGTTTTTGGCATCTGGGGACCTTGAAATGAAAAGTTATCATGGTCTCGGGCTTAAGTCTTACCATGAGACCTACCGTAATAGCTTCTTCCCTATAGGGGAAATTCGCTAAAAGAGGAATTTTTTTATATTTTAATAAAATTCCCCGGAGCTATAATTTTACCCTCAAAATCCAGTAATCTCCAGGGTAGTCCGGTGATATGGCAACCCTAGTGTAAGCTAAGTTTACATTATTTCAAAATATAATCTATTAAAAGTTATTCATTGTAAATTTCAGAAAGTTAAATTTCCTCTTGCATCTCGTTGAAATTATGGCTTGCTCTTTGGTTAGGCTTACTATAAGGTAGTGTGAGAAAAAAGGGTTTTTCTCTGGCAAACTCTTACCCAGTGGAGGGGGTGAGTTTGAGTGAGGCCCCTGAAAATTTTAGCAAACTAAGTATTATAAAAAAAACTCTTTCTAATGCATTTTAACATTAAAAATAAACAAAAGATTTGAATACACTTTCATAATCGGTACACTTTCATAATCGGTTCCGCTTATGAAAGTCTGCCCCCCCCCCACGGCAGCTTATTGCATAGGCTATACTTCAGAATTGGTTGTGTGAAAAGTTTCACAGCCAAGTTTCCAGTGTGATCGCACCTTTAGAACTTTCAAATGTACGGTAGGTATAATGTTAATCTAGCAACTTGTAATTACCATAAACTATTGAGTCTTTGAGTTCTTCCAATTCTTCAGCTGAAGTTAAATCTGGCCTTTTATGAACTGCCAAATACCCATTTTTTATCAAATTATAAGTATCTTCATTAAGGTATCTGTTCACAACCAATCTAAATCGACTTCTTGACATTTTGAACGATTATACGTTAACCTTGCTATACCTACTTGAGATAGGCCTTGACTGGAAAGGACATAGTTGTACTTGTATGATACAATTTTAATGCCTATACAGTACCGGTACCAAAATACAAACAATACAATTTTATACATACGAGTAATTATAATTTAAGGTTATTAAATTGTACATAATAACAACGAATGGACGAATAACAACAACATTCTCTCTTCCTTCTCATTATTAGGGGGTTGACGTTGGTTGACGGTTGTTGAAGGTTAAGTTTAGTGTTGCCACCAGTGTTGCCACCGGTGCGGCAGCGGCACACGGGAGACATTTCAGGAGCCGTGTGACGTCACTAAAACGCGTCATCGGTGAGGCTCCCTCATCGCCCGCCGCTAGTGCTAGAACAGTTTTTGCCGACATCTATTCTAAGTTAATCAAGATGATCATCATCATCATCTCATAATATGTTCAATATTTGTACTTGTAACCACATTCTTATTATTGCTGTCCTAAGAATTCCCTCACCCGATTGTCAGCGCTCTGCGGGGCAGCAGTTAAGTTAGATACTGTTTTTTTCACTGATTTTACAATCAAAACAACAGCTACTCATTACTGAAATCAACCCTTTATCATTAACAGATTAACTTGGTACCACTTTGGCTGTTTCCAGAGTTAAACACATTACTTTCATCCTCATCGCTATCCAATCTAATTGGCAATAATCGAACCTGGCCAGCAACCATAAACAACTTAATTAATATAGCACTAGTAAAATTATATATGTTCGGCAGGTTTTCCATAGATATTAACATATTGCGTGATATGTTTCACTATTTATTCGTCTTTTATCATAAAGTCAACCAATCGAGGACAACTTTGGTGTCCAATTAAGGAGAAAGTTTATTGAATCTTCTTAGTAGGTAGTAAAATTTAAATTTTCCAAATTGATATCTCTTATTTACAGCTACAAGCAAACAATTAGCTTATTAAGAGAATAACCAAATGTTCTGGCTCATTACGCCAAACTGAAGAGGAACATGCTTTATTCACATAGGCTATACTATGTTTGGCCTATCTACTTAAAATTCTTTAAAATTTGTGTAATTACACACAACAAATAAAATGCGTGAACATACACAACACACATTGAGTAAAAATAGTATTATAATGTTTCCAATTAATTGTAAGTAGAAGAAAAATAACTGTTTCTGAGTAGGTATAGGTTGAAACATTATGTAAATGTGCAGTAGCTTACATTTTTTAAATACAGGTAGGCCTATATTAATTTGTTTTCAAAGCCCAAAGAAACAAACACTTTTTGTTCTCATTTATTTGACGGACAAAATTATTATTAGTATGTAAATTCGTATGTCAGGCCAGTTACTGGGATATTGTTCAGGTTAATTTATGATACAATAAATGCATAAACATTCCTTTCAGTCGATTTATAGACGCGTAAAGTTGTTAACATAACAGAGCGGACGACTATTCAACTGATCGACAGATGAGCAGCAGACTCTAGCTACAGTACGTGTGATGTCATAGGGCTTCTGTTTTTGTGTTCATCGGTGACGTCATACGGCTCCTGAAATGTCTCCCGATGAAATTTTACACTAAACTTGTGATGAAATTACCCTAAATTACCCTAAAATTACCCTAAGAGTTGATTTTCTTCTCGAAATGCTCAAAATACACTCGAGATTGGTTTTAAAACATTATTAAGGTGTAAAAAGTAAGGTAACATAGCATTAATTAATAATAAATTTTAATACTCGTCTTTGGCACCATATCACACATAAAACGAAAAATTATTAACAAATTCAAATAAATATTCTGCTGCAATATTTTTTTTCAGCGCTATACTTATAATGTGCTGGTATCGCTGATAATAGAAACTTGCTGATACATGTTATTAACTGTTGTTTCATTATGTTGGGAGTACTTTATTGTTTTATAAACTTATTTCAGTTGTACAAATTGGTTAATGTTATTTTTTCTTAATAATAATGCCCAGAGAATATGTTTGTTACCTTATTGAGCGAAGCAAGCGAAGCTCTCTTTCCCTCACTTTGTCACTTCTTTGTAACGGCAACACAGTGTAATGGCTTTACCGATTGATATGAAATTTGGCCAGTAGCTAGGTGATACCGAGGAGAAGGTTTTTCTTTAGAGAGATTTGCAAAATTCCTCCTATAGGTTCAACCTCACTGGGTCTTAAAGTTCACATGTAATTGTAATGGAAGAAATATTTTATTGGGTTTATGCAAGGAGTTCTATTGGTATCACTGGAGGTAACACTGATGAACAAAACTGCGAGCCGTTCTTTCCAAATTTTGGTGTGGCAAAGAACTACTCGCTGAAATCGCACAAGTCGGCAAAGTGACTCAAACAAATACTCATGATTTTAACATTAATAAACTTGTATTTGTTTGTTTGCTCATAATTTATCATGTTTCACGGAAAGGTTAGATACATAAATCAAACGAAACAATTAATTTACTCCAACTTTTATTACTTTTATTCCAATGATTTCCACGAGTATTTATTCAAGTGATTCACTTATAGGAATAAAACAACCAATCAGGATGGTTCAAAGATCGAGAAATTTGCCTCACCATGCAGTGTTCCAACCTGACAAAATCACCGGCTCGCTTTTTCGGCAAAAATGGTGAAGCAGTGTTACCTCCAGTTATACAATAAACCTCCCCTAGGTTTATGTCACATGATTTTAACTGACTTCATTTAAAAGAAATAAACAGCTGCTAAAAACTGTTACTGTTTTGTTTACATTATTTTGAGTTTGTTTACTAAATATAGCGTTCTTCCCCGTAGATCTTCTTTGTTCGGGGCTTTAACGTTGTAACTGTTGCTTCGCTCATTTATGCGTCTAAAGTGTAACGGCAGACCATCCTAGTTACTATTTGATTAGATCAATATTTTTCATTGTAATACACCACATCACACAAATTTACACATGCATTGCGTTGTTGGGATGGTTATATGTGCTCACCTGGCTCACCATGGGAATTTAACAGGCATAAAATACAATGTAGTTCCTTCATACAAATTATGTGTCAAAATAGAAACAATCTTCAGTAAACATATTTTCCACAACAGCGCAGTGAAACCCAACAACCTATATTTAAACAAATTAACCAGATATAGTTTTACTTATTAGGGTTTTCTAAATTATTATGTTGTGCCCAATTTTGGACACATAACATAATGTGGCTCAATTTTATCTTTTCGAAAATTGAACTTTGAGTTCTTTGTGATTACATGCATCTTTGGTCTAATTCTAAAAATAGGATACAGTATAGGATGTACATGCTAATTATATCTCTTTTATAATATTTTAAAATTACCTAGCATTTAATATATATGTTTTAATTCCTGGAAAACCCATTTTACATTGCCAAAACATCAAAATTTAAATTATAAAGAGGCTCTAGATTTTACCCTAAAATTACCCTAAAAACTCCGCTACCCCAAAATTACCCTAAGACCAGTAAAATTACCCTAAAAAAGGGTAATTACCCTAAAAGTGGCAACACTGGTTGCCACCATCACCAAGTCAGACTAGTTTTACCCTAGAATTTGGCTACTTCTACCCTAGATTACCCTATAATCAAGCGTCATTACCCTAGAATTTCTTAAATGCATAATAACTCTTAATAATTAATTGTATTTAATAACTCATTATAAGATTTAAGAGGAAAAATAAGGCAAATTTAAACAAAAAATCTGTTTAAAATAAAGTAAATATAATCACCTTTTTAAGGTAATATTACCGGTATTGATTTTAAGGCAATTTTAGGGTAACCTTTCACAGTTACTGTATTGAGTAAATCCTCATTTGTATGGTGGCAACCTCAACAATGAGTCATTCTTGGAGGTAAATTTGAATTCAGTGGGATGATTGAAATTAACCCTGGGAATGCCAGAACGTCAATCGGTTATTTTGTGACTGATGGGGTCCGTCTCATTTTGCTATTGTCAAAAGAAATCATGCAGACAGATCGCCCCATCCGAAGGGGGTTTTGTGCCCCAAAAATCATTATTTTGATTTTTTAAATATATATTTTTTTACAATCTGGTGTTTTAGTCATTGTTCTACATCAATTGATTACAGAGATATTGAAAGTGCTAAACACAGTACCGGTACGTTTTCCAATGTCCAATATTATTATTATGGTGAATAAGAATTGTATATCTCGCTTATTCAAGAACGTATACTGACGAAACTTTTGGCATATCTCGTTCTGGTCAACATTTTTCCGATAGTTCCTGTGGCAGCAAACCTGCACATTCAGCCCCAATGTTTCAAGAATATTAATTAAAATTGTATATATCGCTCTTATTTGTGAATGGATTTTTATGAAACTTGGTAAGTGGCATTATGTGGTACAGTATTAAGGCAATGCTTTGAAAATTCGCTGAGTACACAGGTTTTCTGCGAAAAGGGTATTTTCTCTCCTGAAGATGGTATTATACCCTAGAATTACCCTAGAAATGTCATTATCCTAGACAGGTGCAAATTACCCTAGAAAAGGGTAATTACCCTCAAAGTGGCAACACTGGTTAAGTTGTTTCACTTTCTCACACCGGTGACTCCGGTGACGGTGACTTTGTCGCTGTCGCTCGCTGGTACCATAGACTAACTACAGTACTGTACTTAGTCTATGCTGGTACCAAATGCTGGTACCCAAGGAGTTCTATTGGTTTACTGGAGGCAACACTGCTGAACAAAACTGCGAGCCGTTTTTTCCAAATTTTGGTGAGGCAAAGAACTACTCGCTAAAATCGAACGATCGACAAAGTGGCTCAAACAAATACCTACTTATAATTTGAACATTAATAAACTTGTAAACTTATTTGTTTATTTTCTCATAATTGATCATATTTCACGACAAGAGTAGATACACAAATCAAACGGAAAAATTAATTTGTTTCCTACTTTTATTCCTTATATTCCAGTGATTTTCATGGGTAGATTCACTTATAGGAATAAAACAACCAATTAGGATAGTTCAAAGAACCATAAATTTGCTCTCCAGTGTCAGTGTAGTATACCACTTATGTCTCGTCCCTGACGGGCACCACGCTTACGAAGAAAGACGGAAACACACGAGTGCACGAAGAGCCCGAAGTTTTTGCGCCACCCGCTTAAAAACGCGGTTGTCTGCTCTGGCGATTTATTTTAACAGGATAATAATTAAATAACCTCTGTGTTTTTAGAAGCGAAACTATTTTGTGAGGTTAAGTGAATGAGGGTTTGAAGCATTGACTATATATACTGAAGGAGACATCCCATCTATATGGCCCAGCTGTTCCACTTTTAGTGTATGCCAGAATTTGAAATGGACGTAGTTTGATTAGGTCACCGACAGATTGTGCTGCTGTCAACTATTAATTTCAGTTGTTTAAATTAACTTTTAAAATATCTCCACCCCGGAAACCAAGTGATAATCAACTTATGTTTGCTTCCTGACATACCAACTGTTGTATTAACTCTCCTTGAGAGGATAAGTAATAGTTGACAGCAGTGTACTCTGTTGGTGATTAGTGAGAACTACCTCCTCTTTGAATCCTAGCACACACAAAACTAGGGACAGATTTTACAATGGCAATGGGAAGTCTACTTCAGTATCAATAGTCAATGGTTTGAAGTCTATAATTAGCTCTGAGTCAATGCAATGCCTTGGGGATATCTCTTCTTATAACTTTGCTTGTAAAACAAACTAACAATAACAATTAAAACTTTAGTGTACTAATAATACCATAATACTAACTGATTTCCTGATATATAACAAACAATTTGCAGTATTGAACAAATTACTTGCTTGCTGTCCACTTATCATAAAAAAAGGGATTAACTGAATCCCTTTATTTTGTGATTACCCATTAGTCCGCATTTTGCAAATTTAGATTTAGTTAAATGCAATAGATTTATAAACAAATAATTTTCACATATTTAATTGATTAGCCTATTTAATACGGTAGTGACCTGGTTTTGAAATCATATGATTTGTTTGATTACCAATGGTTAGATCAATGTCAATGTTAGTGTATAAATTATTTAAATAAATAATAAATGTAATCCCATTTCTTATTATAAATATGTTGGCACGGATTGGGAATGAGTGGCTTAATGTAGTTGAAAAATTTTTGATATTGTTAGTTAAATTTATTAACTTTCAGTAGATACTCACTTTAATCAAATATAAATATACAAATTAAATATTTTTAACAAACTAGTTAATTTATGAAGAATTAAATTTATGTTTTTTTGCCTCCGTTAGTTGAAAAAGCCTGAAAACATTCCCACTGAGCCCTTCGTAAAATAAAGTGAAACGTAAAACAGTTTTAAGACAAGCAAATAAATAATTGTGGAGCTAATTTCATAATTAACAGGGAGATGAGTTATCTATTCTGTTTGACTCGTTTCTCTTCGGACATCTCCGAGAACGTTTGTTCGGAATGGCAGCGCGGCCTTCGGAATCATTCATTTATAAGCAGAGATTAAAAGATTTGAGTGAAAATTACATATATAGAGTAGTAAAATAAATCAAAGGAGTGACTATAAATAACAACTGGAGTGACCTTAACAATGTATAAAAGAGGCAAATGAGTTATAAAAATCTGATTATCAGTAAGGGAATTAGTGAAATATTACTCCAAGACATCTAAACAAATTGGCTGACATTCCCCCGAGCAAAGCTCGGCCCCCAGGTACTTATTTACTAAATATAGAATACAAAGCACAGTCGAATACAGAAAATCTTGTTAACAAGTTGTTTTCAAAAACATCCACCCAAATCCCTGTTAAGGAGGCAATACAGAATCCATCGCTACACACGTGGTTTTAAGAGGGGAAATGCCCCCTATTCCCCCCTCAGGGTTATTAAGGGGCAACATATTTTGAATTTCCTCTGTTGGTCAATGCTAACTTGGCAAGCATATAAAGTTTGAACGGAACTGATCAATAAATAAGAAAGAAATAGTAATTGTTGTATTCCCCATAAGAATAACATTGGACAACGTACTGTGTTTACAGCAAAATAAAAATTTAAATTTTCTCCGCAACCAGTAATCGTAGAATAGTAATTGAAAATACTAAATTATTTTTTTTTTTGTTGAGCTTTTTTAATGTTGAATAGTAATAATTGTTATATTTATTTATTTATACAAAATCCAAAAAAACTGAATTTTTGATATTTTAAGTCTTAAAATTTCTGAACCCGATTTTAACAGAAATGTGGGGGTGGTGTCATTTTGTTGGAAAACCAATGTTCTACAAACGACTAAAGTTTAATCAAAATTCTTAAAGCCGTTTTGGAGAAATCTTGATTTTTCATGTTTTTCCCGGTTTTTGGGGGATAATTACCCTTAAAAATCAAAAATTCCAAAAAATGAAAAAATGCCTGGAGATATCGTGGATTAGTACATACATACTAAATTTCATAAAAATCGGATCATTTTGGTTAGGGCTCTAGCTCTGTACACATCACTACAGACATACAGACAGACAGACACACAGACATCACGTAAAAATCACTTTTTTGGGTTCAGGGAGCACAAAAACGAATATTTCCACTAACAACTCAAATTCAAAAATGTTGACGAAAACAATACTTTCTCCATATACTATGTATAAGGGGGAGGAAGTAAATACCCCCGTCGCAGCAAACCTGCAAACCCTGCGAATTTCCAATGGAGATATAAATGTCTTAATACTACATAAAGCCACTTACCAAGTTTCATAAAAATATATTCACAAATAAGCGATATATTCATTTTTAATTATTCTCAATAAGAATAACATTGGGGCTGAGTACGCAGGTTTGCTGCAACAAGGAACACAAATAATGGGTTTTTATGCTAATATCAATATAACTCAACTAGGTGAAGTCGTATACCAGTTTTAGCAAATTTCCCCTATAGGAAAGAAGCTATTACCGTAGGTCTCATGGTAAGACTTAAGCCCGAGACCATGATAACTTTTCATTTTGAGGTCCCCAAATGTCAAAAACACCATTCGTTCAAATTTGTATATGTATATATATATATATGTGTGTGTGTGTGTGTGTGTGTCCGTAAGCACGATAACTCTCGTAAAAAAGGTCCGATCTTAATGAAATTTCGTACAAATGTGTAAAGTACCATTTATTTGAACGAGTTCGAAAACCAGACGAATCGAACCATCCGAAGGGGGGTTTTTGGGTGGATTATTTGTACCCCAAAAAAAGTTTGTTTTTTTTGGGTTTCCACATGTAATTTCTATTTAAATCAAATTTTGATTTTTACCATTTAATTTAGCATAAAAAACAAACAATTTGGTTTTATCATTGTTCTACGTCAATTGGTTGCTGAAATATTGAAAGTGCTAAACACAGTACGTTGTCTAAAGTTATTCTTATGGATAAAAAGAAAAATGGTATATCTCGCTTATTTATGAACATAAACTGACGAAATTTGGTATATGGTTTCATCTGGTTGTGGTTTATTGTTGTTTGCACAAAAAACAATTTTTCGCCTATGGTTCTCGTAGTAGCAAACCTAGGTACTTGGTCCCCATGTTATTCTTATGGAAAATAATTAAAATGTTATAAATCGCTTATTTATTAATGTATATGGATGAAACTTGAGTAGGGACTATTGGACACTCCGACCCCAGGCGGAGCAACCCCCCCCCAACCTCCCACTAATTAATATGCAATTTTTTTTTAATTACCCTAATTAATATGCATTTTTTTTTAATTACCCTAATTAATATGAAATTTTTTAATTACCCTAATTAATATGAATTTTTTTTTTAATTACCCTAATTAATATGCAATTTTCTTTCATTTCAGGAGGAGCCCCCCCTTCCCCCGACGACCCCCCCCCCGACGACCCCCCCCCCGAGGTCTCGTCTGCGACACTTTACCCCCCCCCCCGACGACCCCCCCCCGAGGTCTCGTCTGTGACACTTTACCCCCCCCCCCCGACTGTCCAATGATTTTACCCCTGACAGCTGTTGTGATTTGTTGTCGAGGCGGCAAACGTCGACGCAGATGTTCAAACAAAAAACCTGGCGAGTCGAGACCGGTCTGGGATGCAGCTGCGCCCGACCCTTCCAGGAACCCATTATAGTCCGCCCGTATCGAATTCCATTAGAGGAGGGTTGCTTTTACCCCTGACAGCGGTCGAGATGTATTGCTCCGGCCTTCTCCGAAATCCATTAGTGGAGAGCGTCACCCCACATCGCCAGCCCTCCGTCAGTTCAGTTCGAGAGTTCAGTGCGTGTAGACGTGTTAGTCCGATCCTGCTCCGTTCTACTCGATTTTTGTTAGTTGCTGATTTCATTTGTGATATTCGTCCAGCATCTTTGAACTATTTAAAACGGTTGTGTTGTGCCGTATTGTTTGTGATTATCGAAACTTTATAATCCATATTCAAGATGAACGACTCACACCAATGCGTTATTTGCGGTATCGTGTTCCCGCGCAGATACAGTATGAAGCACTACGCAACATTCCACGGTGGATTCGTCCCACCCCAGCAAGGTTTGTCATTGTGTGTTGCATTATTGTTTTAATCAGACTTAAATGTTAGTAATATAGGAATATGTTATGCAGTATATAACCGGAGTGTGGTAAAAGTCTTCTTTTTATTTATCAGCTTTAGTTATTCTGTGCGAATATAGAGCTGTGTAAAAAAAAATTAAAATTGCATGACTATATTAATATAATTTGAATAACTTATGTTATTGTTCGAACCATCAAGTCAAGTCATCAGAGTACCCATATGACATACTTCAAAAATATTTACCCCCCCCCCCCCCGAGAATGACCCTAACCTCGGGGGGGGAAGTTTCACAGACGAGACCTCGGGGGGGGGGAAGTGTCACAGACGAGACCTTCGGGGGGGGGGGGTAATGGGTCTGGCTTACCATAGGTCGGATCTGAATTCTGATTGCAGATTCTTGCTCGTCTAGTCAAGACGAGTCATTTGAGTACCCACATCGTACACTTTGGGCTAACCTGATGATGACCTTGAACCTGACCCTCTTTTTTAAATGCATTTTCGGAATCCCCTCTTCAAGCCGAGTATTTTGAGTACCCACATCGACCACTTTGGGCTAACCTGATGATGACCTTGAACCTGACCCTCTTTTTTAATGCATTTTCGGAATCCCCTCTTCAAGCCGAGTATTTTGAGTACCCACATCGACCACTTTGGGCTAACCTGATGATGACCTTGAACTTGACCCTCTTTTTTTAATGCATTTTCGGAATCCCCTCTTCAAGCTGAGTATTTTGAGTACCCACATGACGTACTTTTGATAATTAATACAAGAGTTGAGCAGGTTAACGCTACAACCAACAGAGCTAGCCCATCAGCGCCTGCGGACAAGTTAACTACCAGTGAATGCTTTGGGTTGGAGCACTTAAAGGGGGGGGGGGTGTATCGTTACACCCCCCCCCCATCAAGTACACTAAACTAAGACAGGTGCTAATCATTTCTCAATCTAATCGTTTTGTGCGTTTGCAGATGGAGAAGCTGCATGTCGGCTTTGTCGAGCCACATTCGCAGACCAGGGGGCCTTAGAGCGGCACATGGGAGCGAATCACCGCGTCGTTCCACCCCGGGAGGCGATTGATGCTCCGCAGACGACTGCCGATGACAACCATCATTCCGATGAAGGTGAGAATCTACATTAAAATAACTTTTTTTCCCTAGTGACTATTTACCTTCTTTTTTAACTATTTAACTAGGTTCCTGAAGAAGAATGAGACCGTGACAACTGGTGTTCAACTGATTTAATTGTTAGGGGGGAGATTTTCGCTCCCCCTAACACATAATGGCTTAGGGGGAGATTTTTGCTCCCCCATACGTCAGGAATTGTTGAAGACTAGAACAAGAATGAGACCTCGGGTGTTTGCCAACTGATGTACTATTGATTTAATTACTAGGGGGAGATTTTCGCTCCCCCTAACACATAAGGCTTCTTTAGGGTTGGCGTAGCTCATTATTGCAGCTACATCCTTTGCTTTGAACCCAGGACAAACCAATGTAGACAAACAGTACAGAAGATTACTTCTTCCCTGTTTAATGATTGCTATTTTGATTTAACAAACTTAACTTTGAAATTTGATTCGAGAGAGAGAGAGAGAGAGAGGGGAATTGGATCTTTAGTTATCCTAATCTGTTTATTGTTTTTATTTCCAGATGAAGGTCCGGGTCCTGGCCACCACACCTGCCATGAATGCGGTCGCCGTTTCCGTCGTGAAAGTAACCTGCGTCGACATGTGGAATCGACCCACAGCAGAGTCCGCAGGTTCAAATGCGACACATGCGGCGCTGAATTCAAGAGAGGAGACAGCCTTCGCCGCCACACCAAACAATTTCACGGTGATGGCCAAGAACGAAGATTCCCTTGCTCATACTGCGGAATGGATTTCAACCAGCTGTTCAAAAAGGACCAACATGAGTGGTTCACCTGCCCGATCAAGAAGGACCTGATCCTGAACCGAGCGGCTATGGTACAGGACGAACCCCAGCCAGGACCCAGCACGGAGCCACAACCCGGTACGAGCACACACCCGCAACCCGATGATGTTGAGATGACTGGAGCAGGACAGTCAAGCCCCGTATTCTCAATCATTCAACGGGGTTTCCGCAACCGCCTCCTAACCTACCGTCTGCAGCGGCCGATGGAGAATCTCGTCACAATCGGAGAAGTGATGGCGTTGTTGATTGTGAGCCTTACGGAGTTGCTTGAGAACACCTTGGCAAAACACCGCAGCATTAAGGTCAACTTGAAGCTGGAGTGGGAATTCCAAAATATTCACAACAACACCTGCCTGCGCAACTTCAAGACGAAGATTACTCCGTTGACTGTGACCTCGGACCTGAACCATTACATTTCAACAGCTTTTGCGAAGCTTATCAGAGAGAAGGCCGAGTGTGAGCATATCGGCTCCGGGTGGACATACCTTCGCGTTCGCGATTTGGAGGTCGGCATCAACGAATACACTCCTCTAGGTGAAGATGGTCGGGCTTGGCTCCCACTGCCTACGTCTCTGGAGAACACCCAAGCAGTCGTCAACGTATTGAACACCGATGAGCGGTGTTTTATGTATGCAGTCCTGGGAAAGTTTATTCAAGATCACCCTGAAAGACCGGCATTGTACACCGATGACATCATCGCCCGCTACGATTGGACCGGCCTTCAATTACCCGTTGCTCTGAAAAGTATCAAGGCGTTTGAGCGGACAAACAACATCAGCATCAATGTCTATGGCATTGATCACACGCGCGTGGGTCAGAAACCTAACGGACAACCAAAGTATCAGGACACCGTCTTCCCCTTGAAGATTTGTAGGCAGGAGCGCGAAGACCATTGCGACCTTTTGTACGTGACAACGGACGGTGATAGTCACTACGCCTACATCAAAGACCTTGGCCGACTGATCCGTCCCCAACTCACAGCACGTATGGGCAGGATATTCATCTGTAAGCGGTGCTTCGCACACTTTGACAACCGTCCGAACAAGCTCGGTCTGACGGGTGTTCAGCGTCTGGAGGAGCACAGGCGATACTGCTCCGCTTCGGCCCCTATTCGCATGGATACGCCGAAGAAGACTGAAATCAAATTCAGCCATCCAGAGTTCACCCGACGCGAGCGTTTCACCATCTACGCGGACTTTGAGTGTGCTCTACTGCCGACCGTGGAGATGGATGAACAAGTGGATGAATCGCACGGAGGAGTAGCCACGCACATTCACATCCCATACGCCTTTGCGTACCAGATCATCGACTCGTACAGACTTGAGGAGTTCGAGCCTCGAGTCTACTTCGGGGATGATGCGTCAAAGACATTTATGGAGATGTTGAAAACTGATGTTGAGTGATTGTGGAACTTCCTGTACGAAGCAAGAAATCTGCGCCCTGTCCTGACCCCAGCGGAAACGATGCAGTACAACTCGACAGCGAATTGCTACCTCTGCGGATCGGCATTTTCAAGCGAAGACCCAAAGGTTCGTGATCACAACCACGCGCCGCCCTACGAGTTCCGTGGCGCTGCACACAGATCATGTAACCTACGCTACAGGGAGCAGCGAGTAGTCAACTGCTACTTTCACAACCTCTCCAACTACGACGCTCACTTCATAGTGCGGGAGTTGGCGGTCGACCCTGGTGATGTTGAGGTGTTGGCTCACACGGAAGAGCGTTACATCGCTTTCACGAAGCGGTTCCTGTTCTACCGAGCAGCGGCACCGGTTGGGATGCCAGGGCGTGGAAAGAGACAGCCAGGATTCAGAGTCAGGTTCCTCGACACCTACAGGTTCCTGGCTTTGAGCCTCGCCAGCCTCGCCGCAGCGCTTCCGCCAGCTCAACTCTTGGAGACTAGGAAGAGATTCCCCGAAGACCACCTCTTCGATCTAGTCCGTAGGAAAGGCGTGTTCCCGTATAACTTTGTAACGTCGAACGCTGTGTTGGAAGATACTACGGAACTGCCTCTGCAGCGAGATTTTCACAACGACCTGACCCTGGAGGACATCACGGATGCAGACTACGAGCATGCTCGCAACGTGTGGGAAACCTTCGGTTGTAGGAACCTCAAGGACTACGCCGAGAAGTACCTGCGCTGTGACATCGCGCTGTTGACTGACGTCTTTGAACGCTTCAGGGACACGTCGATGGCTGAATACGAAATAGACCCTGCGCACTACTACACCCTACCGTCATACGCCTGGGATGTTATGTTAAGGACCTGTGGAGTGGAGCTTGATACGATACAGGACTTTGACATGTACCTCTTCTTCGAGAGAGGCATCAGAGGAGGTATTTCCCAGGCGATCACCAGACACGCCAAGGCCAACCATGATGGATGTCGCCCTGAAGATCGTCGACCTGAAGAGCCAACGCATCACCTGCTATACTTGGACGCCAACAACCTTTACGGTTGGGCCATGTCCCAGTGTCTTCCACAGGGACACTTCCAATGGCTCAGCCACGAGGAGATCGCGTCCCTGGACATTGCAGCGTTGGACCGCGAAGGACCCACGGGCTACGTCCTGGAAGTTGACCTTCGCTACCCCGCCCACCTGCACGACCTTCACAAGGATCTTCCTTACTGCTGCGAGACCAAACGTCCGCCAGGAGGGAAATTCAAGAAGCTCGTTATGACTCTGGATGACAAGAAGAACTACATCTGTCATTACAGAATATTGCAACAGGCGCTGGAAAACGGACTGGAGCTTGTGAACGTGCATCGCGTCATCTCGTTCCGTCAGTCTCGGTGGTTAGAGAGCTACATCCTAATGAACACCGAACTGCGGAAGAAGGCCAAGACCAAGTTTGAACAAGACTTTTTCAAGCTTATGAACAACGTGGTCTTTGGCAAGACGATCGAGAATGTTCGCAAGCGAATGAACGCTAAACTGGTGTGTACGCCGGAGATGTTCAGGAAGTACGTGGCCAAGTCAAACTTCCTGGACCGAACCTACTTCAACGATGACGTCGCCATTGTCCACATGTCGAAAGTCAATATCGTCCTGGACAAACCGTAATGTACAAGGCTATTGAACATTTCACTGGGTGTCTTCAAAAAGCTACCAAACTTGCAACTTATAAAAAATTTCCTAATAAGACCAATAGCTTTCTCACTCCACCTTTAAGAATCATTAATTTACTAAAAGCTAAACATGAAGCTCGACGTCAGTGGATTAGACACAGGCAACCCCACATGCGGCGGAGACTGAACCAGCTTATACGTCAAGTAAGGCTGGAAATCGAAGAATATAAAATTATGTGTTATAAAACTTACGTCAGTGACATAAATCCAAATGATTCCAGCCTCTGGAAAGCAACCAAACGGATTTTACGCACCCCAACTGTAATTCCACCTCTCAGGCACGAAGATAATGTATATGAAAGTGATCTTGATAAATGTAACATTCTTGCTGACTTCTTCGAGGAGGCGTTCTCACCGAACAATGTGACCGATGAACATACTGCTGGTCTTGTCAACAGTACCATGACAAATGCATCATCAACAGTAGAGCTTCCCATAACATTTGTTTCGCCAGTAGAAATAAAGCAACTGATCAAGAAACTTCCTTTACGTAAAACACCTGGACCCGACCTTATTCCAAATATTGTTCTTAAAAATCTCACCAAAAAAGCAGTGTCAGTTTTAACTTCGATTTTTAATGCATGTATTTATCAAAGCTTCTTCCCTGACACGTGGAAAAAGGCCGAAATTATAGTTTTCCACAAACCCAATAAGCCCAAATTCTCTACTTCCAGCTACAGACCAATAAGTCTTTTGTCATGTCTATCGAAATTGCTGGAGAAGATTATCCAGAGAAGGATAAACTCTTTTCTTGAAGAATCGAGCGCAATTCCACCACACCAGTTCGGATTTCGACTCAAACATTCCACCACTCACCAAGTTCAGCGGATAGTTGAAACGATTGTAAAAGGATTTGAACGGAAGGAACACTCAGCTGCGATATTTCTTGACGTTTCACAGGCTTTTGATAAGGTGTGGCATGAGGGCCTTCTTCACAAAATTGAACTTCTTGGATTTCCACTTTACCTGAAAAAAATAGTAAAATCCTTTCTATGTAACAGACACTTCTGTGTAAAAATAAATTCTTCTACTTCTAATTATCGCCCAATTTCTGCTGGGGTACCACAAGGGTCAATTTTGGGACCTTTACTTTTCAATATTTTCATGTCTGACATTCCAATTCCGCAAGATTCCACTTTAGCGCTATATGCAGACGACACCACAATCATCACTCAAAGCACCGAAATTCTGCAAGCTTACCAACAACTTCAAAATGCGGCTGATGAAGTGGTGCAATGGTTCAACAAATGGAATTTATGCTTAAATCCAAATAAATCGGAAGCTAAGATATTCACCTTAAGAAGACCGCAAATTCCCCCTGAAATCGTCATTAACAATTCAAATATCAATTGGAATCCACCAGATCAAGCAGTTAAGTATTTAGGTGTGTTATTAGACAAAAAGTTAAATTTCAATCTACATGTAAATTCAAAATTAAATCAAGCGTACTCTCGACTGTCCATCCTATTTCCTCTTGTCAATAGAAAGTCGACTCTAAAGTCTTCATACACTATTCTCATTTATAAAACTATTCTCCGACCTCTTGTTCTGTATGCCTGTCAAGTGTGGGGGCTTTCAATTTCATGTAAAAAGCTTTCGAAAATTCAAATCTTTCAAAACAAGGTCTTAAGAATTGCTGTAAACTCGCCATGGTACGTACGAAATTCGCAAATACATAGGGAACTTGGAATAGAAACAATCATTGAACACATCAGAAAAACGACACTGAAGTTTTCTCATAGGTTAATCTTTGTACCTGGAGCAGAACATTTTGGAATTGGACTGCCGCTACAAGATAGACGATTAAAAGCAAGACTTTTTCAAGACATTTTGCCAAACATTGAAAATTGAATATTTTTCTAGCCAGATTCTAAATTTTATTTACATGGTTTTTATTCGTTTTTTTTTGTTTCGCTGTGAACTGTAACGCAATTCAGCTAATGGGTGACTCTGATTAGAGCGAGCCCGATATGTTTTTTTTAATGTTACTTATAACTTATTTATTGTTAATAATTCTGTGTATAACATAAGTTGTTGAGCCGGAAATAAATGTTGTAAAAAAAAAAAAAATTAACTATGAAGTTAGGTTATGTTTTGTTCCATCAATTTTGTTATTTTGAAATGTGAGTGTTATGTAAATTAATAGTGTTTTGTCGTGTTTAAAACAATATTTATCCTACATCTATTTAGATTTATTAGTAGTTTATTTTTTACTGGAAAACTTCGATGTAAAAGCTAAGTGTTTGGACTAGTGATGATAAATTAATACAATAAGTTTTGGAATTTTTGAATTACTGGGACAGTATAACTCCGTAACACGGCTGACTGTGATTGATAATCAAGAGTGTTGTAGACCTATAGTAGTTTCTTTTCATTGTGAATAAATTACTCGATAGTAGACTTACTAAACGATCATACGTGCAAACTATCTTTATTACATGTAATTTGCCAAATAAGCCCCACTGTCACCTAATGACATGGAATTAAAGTTTTGTAATCTACCGGTCAGTAAAATAGTCTGGTTACAGTTTATATTTGTGGGCATTTTCTGTAAATAATATTGATTTTCATAAACAATCAAGATGTCTAAAATTCCGTAATGCCAACCGTCTACATTGTTCAACTAGTTACGTTGTAGACAGATTGCCCTCCTGAAAAATTGTCATTAATGTAGATGATGTTTTTGCTTTTAAACCTCTCGTACTGCGATTTCAGTAGCTTGTGTGTTTAAATTCAAACTACATATTAATGATGTAAACATTTTTAAATTTAAGGTATGAAGATAGGATATAAGATACTGTTTTATAAATAAATCATTGAATACCTTTTTTTACATTCAATGGGTTTAAAAGAAGTATATTTCTGTATGTTTAACCCCCTGATTTTGGAGCTGGAAATTAATAGGCCTAATAATAATTGGCAACTTTTCCCTCAGGTGATATATTTAAAACTCGTCGAAAACCATCCGGTGCCAAAAATATATTAAAGTCATTGGCCGAGTCGTAAAAAAGCGTGACCAGGCCTGATGGCCATAGCTAGGACCTGTGACCAAATAAACGCAATCAGTTTAATCTAATTTTCTAGGTACACACAGTGGTTTTAAGAGGTTAATTGCTCCACCTCACCCTCCAGGGTTAGATGGAAACGTATTCCGCATATTCTCTATTCATTGTTGCTGGATTAGGAACCCCCAGCATAGCTGCTATAGGCACATTTTCTACAAGCGGGAATTTTGCGCAGGTTACCTGAAGGTTAGGATATAGCAGGAAAGGAAAGGGTGGGATGGGACAGGCAGCCAAATTGGCCTTTCAGAGTACCAACTCCCGTGCTCCTGTGACAGCTGAGATCAGGCTCAAACAGGTGGACCCGCTCTGCCCTCCAACTGGCCAACTCAACGGATGGGGTATCCATGTACAACAGCCAGGGACCATACATTCTCAGGTTGGGGACCAACCCCTGAGTTTCCGCCACGAGCCGCTGCAAGTGAAGGGACCAAAGGTGAAAGGGAAGTTTGTCATAATGGACAGCCAAAAAACTTCATATGTAATGACAATTTCATTTGCTGTACCCAATGTCAGCATCCAAACTGGTATAGACCAGTTTTAAGGTTGTCCTAGGACGACTATTCTCTATTGGTCAATGCTAACACACCAAGTTTTAATAAAATTAATCAGTATACAAGAGATATATGTTTTTTATTTCTTATGAGAATAACATCGGACAATATAGAGATACATCGGAAATTGAAATATTCTCCACAACCATTAGCCGAATAGCCTACTATTGCCATACTAATGTAAACGTTTGTGGATTGGAGTACTAATTATTCATCTTTTAGAGCTTTTTATGGCAATGAGATAAAACTGTTGAAACCTGCTACAAATATTTAAAGTTTATGGTACTAAGAAAGGTAAAAAAACTGGGATCTCTTAAGCCCTGTAATTTCTGAACCCAAATTTTTCAAAAAAATCAGGTGGTATATTTTATTAGAAACCTAATATAAACCACCAAATAAAAAATCCAAAGATTTTGAAAGCGGCTCCTCAAAACTGCTCCAGACCTATATACTACGTTGTTGGGTACCAAAATATTATGGATACCTCTTTGTTCTTACCTCAGGGTTCTGCCTTTACTATCACTCCCAACGTTTAATTTTAACGTATGATTCGTTGGATTTATTTTGTTAAAGTAGCATCTCCTGAAGGATGTCCCCACGTTTGATATGCCGCCCTACTCAACCATAGACCTCCACCGCACAGGAAAATTTTCTATGTTATTATTTACGCCTTTTTTAGTAATTTTAAAAATTTTCAATCATACAACAAATTGTTATTTTTTTAACCCCGACCTTAGAGCTCCGCCTCACTGGCTTTAAAAGTTGCCTTGTTAAATTTATGGAGGAAAGATGATCCTTGGGTAAGCGTTCGGGAGTTCGGGTCAGCGTTCGGGTTGAGTACTACTAGCTGGTCAGACAGACATTATTCTGTCCTAATGTCACTGAATTTGTTTTATGTCAAATATTCTCGTTCTTTTTCAAGATGAGCTCGTTAGCTACGCTCACTTTCCTATTTTTATATAGAGCTTGCTTCGGTATTGAAAATGAGTTGCTATTCGAATAGATTTATTATTTCTATAATAAACATATGTTTGTATGCTTTTCAAGTATGTTTAGATATCATCCTTATAACAGCTGTTTGATGAAACTAAATAACTAACATACAATCCCGACTTTGTTTTATGTATTTAGATAATGAAAATCACTTAATAATATCTTGCCATGACAACGTTAGTATACACTAGGCAGCAATACGGATTTTAGCAATTTGAAATTTAAGTAATTGCACAACGCCATCTGTAGAGCCTGATATAAGCGTAGGTTATATTATATAAATCAAACAGGAAAGTTGGCCGGGCTGGTAAGGGCCCGAACTTGCATTTAGGGTGTAGACCAGAGCCTGTACAGACCCTAAATTCAGCCCTGGCCGTCTGTATGCAGAACTTCAAACATGCTAGAAATCCAGAATCATTGTCCCTGTCTCGTGTACATTCAATGTGCCTAAGAGTAAAAATATGTTATAGTCAATTAATACAAATGCTGAATTATTTTGACTCAATCCTATCCTACACTATAATATGAGTAAGGTTTGCATGCTCGCTTGCTTGGTTGACTGCTTGCAACTCTGATTTCATAAACCGCTCCAACGATTTTCTTGAAAAATAACTAATGTGTCCTTCCAACTACTTGTGTTGTAAAACCTGATATCTGGGTTAAAAATAAGTTCTAGGCATGTCCCATCCCCAAAAAAATCAAATAATGTAAAAAGCCACTATGGAAAATTAAAAAAATCACATTGGGCTTTTGGAGATTAAAATAAAAGCAAAAGAGTCATAACAGCTGTTCAAAATCTATCAGCGAACTCTCAAAGTTATACTCATATAGTTTAAGTACTACCTGGGGCTGAGCTTTGCTATGGAAAGGTCAATCTTGTTTATGACTTGGAGTAGTTTTTCACCATGTACCCTACTAACGAGCATTTTTGAGGTCACAACAGTTGTTATTATAACCTTTGAGTCATTCTGGATATGACCACTCTACATGTAATCTTCATTCAAAGGTTTTATTATCTGATTTTATGGAACCACATGGAACTCATGTTGTTTATGATTATTAACATGTGGTTTCCTGAGAGAAGAGATTAAAATATTTGAGAGAAGATTACTTATATAGAGTATTAAAATAAATCAAAGGGATATTGAGCTATAAATAACAACTGGAGTGACCTTAAAAATGTAGAACAGAGGCAAATGAGTTATACAATTCTGATTATCAGTAGCGGGAAGTGGTGAAATATGCTCCAAGTCATCTAAACAAACTGACTGGCCTTCCCCCGAGCAAAGCTCGGCCCCCAGGTATCATATACTCTAATATGAGTAAGGTTTGTTTGTATGTTTGCTTGCTTGCTTGCGACACTGATCTCAAAAACGGCTCCAACGATTTCCTTCAAACGTTCAAAATAACTAATTTCTGGGATAAAAATAAGTTCTAGACAGGCCTCATTCCCAGGAAAAATCAAATAATGTAAAAAAACTAAAATGAAAAGTTAAAAAATTAACATTGGGCTTAAGGAGTTTTAAATCAACACAAAAGAATTTTAACAGCTGTTCATAATCAACCAGGGAACTGTTAAAGTAATAGTCATGTTTTTTTATGATTATTAACATGTGGTTTCCTGAGAACAGAGATTAAAAGATTTGAGTGAAGATTACATATATAGAGTAGTAAAATAAATCAAAGGGGCATTGAGCTTTAAATAACAACTGGAGGGACCTTAAAAATGTAGAAAAGAGGCAAATGAGTTATACAAATCTGATTATCAGTAGGGGAAAGTTATGAAATATTACTCCAAGTCATCTAAACTGACTGACTGGCCTCCCCCCGAGCAAAGCTCGGCCCCCAGGTACTGTAGTGTTAAAACGGATATGAGAAGGGTGTTACCACTCCAGTAGTCAGTATTATTTTTTATTTACATTAGTCCTAAATTATCTGTTCTTGCCGTTGTGGAGTTATAACGGATAAGGGAATGGTGTTACCATTCCATTAGTAAAATGTTTGGTTTATTAATTATCTGTTCTTGCTGTTGTGGAGTTAAAACGGATAATAGAAGAGTGTTACCAATCCAGTACCTGCCTACATATCTTTAAAAATTCAGTCTTCGTTCATCCTCTTACGGGAAGAATGAGCGTACACCTAGTTTACAAAGGTATTAACGTAATCTTCAAGTCTTGCTTTACATAAACTCCAACGGTGTGAATCTACTATTGGAACCCCTCGGGCTGCGCTTCACCAAGCGAAGGCGTTCTCCAAATCCGCCGTTGTAGCGCTCGATGTCGGTGTTGCTCAGGGCCTCGTTGAAGCGCCTAGGCAGGTAGACTCGCAGAAAGAAGTCGTCCCCGACCTGCCCCTCCAGGATCACGATGATCGTCTCGCCAAAGGGTGTGGTGGCTCGCTCCATCGCAGTGATGAGATAGCCGCATTCCTCTCGGAGATCGGTTATCCTGGTGTAGAGTGGAAAGTCGGACTTGCAGTTGTTGAGGGTAGCTCTCAGGTCCGCGGTTGTTGCAGTGCCGTTCACGCTCGGAAACTCTAGCTTGAAAGTGCTGCTGCTGTTCGACATCTCTAGTAGTAGTTGGAGTAGGTCTATGTGAGGTGGCGGTCTGGTGGCGAATGATGCTCAATCGGGCGGGGCTCCGCCTTATAAACCCTCGCCGCCATTTTCTTCTAAGTGGGGGGTCCGAAGGGTCGGGCGCAGGTGTTCACACAAAAAACCGACGCGTCGAGACCGGTCTGGGATGCAGCTGCTCTAATTGAATGCTTGCGCCACTCGTTGTTTCTTCCTCACAGCTCGCTTCTTCGACGTTGGCTGCGAAACTGCACTGCGTTGTGTAACAGTTTGAGTTAAGCCTGTAATTTTCGGTCCTCCTGTTGATTTATCGATCCACATGTTTTCCACTTTATCAACTACTTGTTTAACACTTTGGTGCATTTCACCATCTTTGTCCAAAAATAAACCGCACATGAACACCATATCTGTACCATCATACATTTCCATTTTCAATAAAATTTGTCCTTTTTTTCCCGGGTTTTGAACAGCAAAAGTATTTCCATCGTCCATCCATGACACTATGGGACAATCATCTGTTGGTTTCGGCAACCATCCTGGTTTCTTGGTTTCCACTTCGATGGGAGTTGGTCTCCTTCGTCTCTTGCAGGCAGTGGTCGGTTTTACAAATGACGTCTGAGGTGATGCCAATGTCTGATCACTAGCATTATTGTTCATAACCTCAATCTCCTGAATAAACGATTTGATATAGTCGTCCGCAGAAGCGTAAGCGTCCATGTTCACGTCCTTACCGTGTGACTTCAACCGTACTACTGACTGGCGGTGCGTCTGCTCACCCTTGAAGTAAACTGTACGCACTCGCTGTCAGACAATATTTCTGTTTGGCGATCGCTTTTATTCACCCGCTGAAGTCAACTGTTACGTTACGGTGACGATCGATCTCGATGACGTTGTCCAGTTCGGCGTACACTATACAGTTGACGGTCTCGGGCAACGCTTTGGAGAATCCAATTTCGATACGTAGATTACCGTTGCGCAGGAGATTCCAGTGACTCGACTCAGCCGCGGACATGTCCGGTGTCAAGTCGAACGCCATAAGACAATTACCGTACGGATAGTCACCTCTCTTGATCTCATTACCTGCGTCGGAGAACTGGATTCCGGTGCCGGTGACCAATGTGTAATAAGAGAGTATATATGTCTCACTATTCAATGTGTAAACGGGCTGTAACGGTTTGGCCGGTACTTGTTCACCGTCCACGTACAATGCGAGATAATTCATATCGTAGTGTTGAAAGTTGTAAGGACTCTTCTTGAAATCTCCGTTGAACGTAAGATTACTGACCAGTCCAATTATCACACGTTTCGGTAACTGGCCGAGAAATGCACTGTCTTAAGCCTTACCCATTATGCCGGAGGGTAGTGTGAAGGATTTCACTTCTACACGCGTGATCGGATATTTGGCCGTGCCGGTCTCGAGAGTTTTACTGTGCACCAACAATACGCTCGGATTGATCTTACATCGACGTACGAAAAGACTAATCTCTTTAATTGTCACCTTGTAGGTAGTTAGCGTTTTGGACATTATACAAAACGAGTTTCTGGATCTGTTAAGTTGCAATCGCATCTCGACACCGTTCAACATGAATTTGTTCTGATTGCACAGATCGATGTGCAATCGACCGACCATATCGCAAACATCGCTTTCTTTCGTGTGATCGCGACGCTTTTTCAATCCCTCATTCAATTCGTCACAATCGTCCATTAGTCCGGCCGAATCTTCAAAAAACAGCTCGCTAGTCAGGTGCGAATTCTTCGCACTACATCCGTAGTTCAATAGGTTTTCCAAGTATGCACGGTAAGCGTACGTGTTAGTTTGTGGGGACACCAGTTTATGATTGAGATAGAGATCCACTTGACTGAATATCGAGTGGAGCCAATTGTTCACCGGGCCCACCTCTTTAGCAGGTTGCCCACCGTCCGCTTTAGTGTCGTCCTGTTTCACAATAGTGGCTTTCACGTGTAATAACGTTTGTGTCAGGTCCGTGTACTCGTCACCGTGACCGGGTATTACAAACTCTATTGGCGAATCGTCCGTCAGCGATGAGACCGGTTTGTATTGAACCCATTTACCGCTCTCGATACTGGTCTGCGTAGGCGGTAACGAAAACAAGTCCAGTTTAGTCTTCACACATTCACACGATTTCTGATGAATAAACGACATTGTTATCGAATTAAATGAAAATATCCCTTGTTCTCCTGCGTCGTTTCGTTACAGTTCTACGACGTTTGTCTAACGATGTTATCCTTCTGTTGGTCCTTATCCTCTTTGTAATGGCTCTTCGTTTAAACTTTCCACCTACTTGCCCTCTTTATAGTTCTCCTTTGTCTTTGCATACGTCCAGTAGACGTCCGTCTTCGAAGAAGTCTATCGAGAGACTGTGGCGTGTCGCGACCCGCTTCTTATAACCACCACCGCTCAATACGCGCTCCAATTTCTCGTCCGCCTGGTGTTCTGTTTAATTAATTACTAGGGGGGAGATTTTCGCTCCCCCATACTTCAGGAATTGTTGAAGACTAGAACAAGAATGAGAGCAGGGGTGTTTACCAACTGGTGATTTATTGCTCGGAGTTCGACGCAGGTGGTCTATAATTATGGGTTCCTAGAAGGGTCGGGTGCAGCTGCTTCCCAGACAGGCCTCGGGAAATTTCCGCTCGTTAAAAGCTTTCAGAGTGATGGGTCCTTTGTCGACGTTTGCCGCCTCGGCAATAAATCACATCCACTGTCAGGGGTAAAAGCAACCCTCCTCTAATGGAATTCGATACGGGTAGACTATAATGGGTTCCTGGAAGGGTCGGGCGCAGCTGCATCCCAGACTGGTCTCGACTCGCCTGGTTTTTTGTTTGAACACCTGCGATCAACAGCCCACCACGCACGGCGCGGCCCTAGCAGCAAAATTTAGTTTAGTCTTGAGTTTCGAAGCGACAACAGCTACGAAGTGATCATGGACAACATCGAGTGGGAATGTGATATCACAGACGTCGAGTTGGAGGATGTGTGTGTTGCGGCGGAAATGTCGATGAATAGCAATAATAAGAAGAGGCCGTTTGACGATGAAGATGATTACTTTGAAGGTGATGAATTCTACAACCGAAAAGACGACGATGATTGCACCTTGAAGCATTTCCATAAGAAGTGGCTATGGCGCAATGACAAAAAGTTCAAGCACGTTCATGAGCCAAAAATGTATTCAACTACCCAAGATCTTGACGACGCTCTCTACTCCAAACAACGGGGAATCAACAGCATGTGGAACCATTACCCGCTGGACGACTTGGAATGGGAATATTGGCAACGGGACATGGACTACAAGATGAATTTCTACGCTATTGAAGAGGAGCACATCTACGCCATTGAACATGAGCAGAAGTACATGATGCTTGTCGAAATGTGGTGGAATCGTCGAACGGATGAACTCCACCCAGATGAAATAACAAAGTTTTTCATAAATAAAAAATAAACATTTCCCAACACCTTAGCCTCCACCTGATCCCACCATCATAATCGGCCTTTTTCAAGGCCACAAAAGCTTTTCATGTTAGGGATTAGAAGGAAATCTTAGAGGAGATTTTCTTCTAAGTGTTGGTGCGGGGCTCTAGACAAAAGTGTCACAGACGAGACCTCGGGGGGGGGGGGGCTCCTCCTGATCCTCGGGGGGGGGGGTAAAGTGTCACAGACGAGACCTCGGGGGGGGGGGGCTCCTCCTGATCTCGGGGGGAGGGGGCTCCTCCTGAAATGAAAAAAAAAATTTGCATATTAATTAGGGTAATTAAAAAAAAATTTGCATATTAATTAGGGTAATTAAAAAATTGCATATTAATTAGGGTAATTAAAAAAAATTTGCATATTAATTTATATATTCATTGGAAATTCGCTGAGTATGGAGGTTTGCTGCTATATTAAATTTGTTTGCAGTAAGACGAAAAATATAGTTCATTACTAGGACCAAAAGTGGCTTTTCTATCCCAGCTCATTTTGCAGCCTCGACCGTTAAACAACTCGGATCGAAAACTGCACTTTTGGTCCTATAATGCACACTACACAACGTTAACCTAGACGTTTGCCCGGTTTGTCGGCACGTCGGCACCCACACCCAAAAATGTCCCAAGTCCCAAATAACGCGACGGTGGTTTCGTGGGTAAAAAAGGAAGCAGGATAAGGTACGGGCAGTCGTGTCGTCGCGTCAGTCCAGCCAACTGTCAGGTGTCACCAGAACGAAATTATCACTCCCACTAACTGTTTATGCTTAATTCCACAATAGTTTGCATACAGACTATTTAAAAAAATAACTTATAATAGGGAATGCATAAATTGGATTGGCGTTAAAAAATTAATTGCAACACTATTAACCAACTGAACATTAAATAACTGCACAATTTTTATACAATATAAAACAAACATTTCTGAGCTTGAGGGCGGGGCGATCGCCCCCCTCACCCACCTTCTGGATCCGCCACTGTCAGGGAGTGGTCGTCAGAGGGCATCTGGACATGAACGTTTAGTCCATTCGGAAGCATAGCCCAGAAGAGCATGGTTAACCACACACCTAGTGGGCCTAAAAAAGGGCTGCCACGAAATATTCGGCCTCCGTGGAGATCTTCTCCATATAATTGATTATGAATGTCCCAAATTTAAGCCTTCTATAGGTTGTACAATTTCATAGGATCTATAGATACACCTCAATGTCTTTTAATCAACAAATCAGGCATAAAAATCGGTTTAGTAGATATATAATCTTGCATTTATAACATTTTTGATTGTATATCAATAAATAAAACTTGTACCGTAATAACGTTACAGTGAAAATTTAGATGGGTATAAACAATTATTTTATTTACATTCTCAATTTTCATATTTGAATAACAATATTTTGTCAATTATATATTTCTGGAGAACGTAAGCATGATTCCCCAAGCATAGACTTATGTTTAATCGACTAATATTATCTCAAGTTATTCATGATATCCTTTTTTAGGGTGTAAATAAACTGTAAGCTCTTACACGTCAACCATAATATAACTAGAAACTCCTCTAGAGAATATTATTATCAGCGTACTAACTGAAGAATAGCGCACCGCAAGGGATTTTGAGACGGAAATTCAGTTCACAATTTCTCCTACGTCTATGAGGGTAAGAGTCTTGAGGGGCGGGAAACAGCAGTGAATTCCCCCGCGACGCGGCAGTCGGCCATATTCCGAACGAGCCAGCCAAGTTTTCTACCGAGTGACAATCTTCCCCAAGACATTTTACCCAGCACCATGTCACCCGTGCCACTATAGCCAATTCTTAAATCCGGTGCAGACGATTAAAGTATGACGGTAAGTTCCATTAAACGGTACAGAGGCAGGTAGAGCGTGATTGGTTTTGTTTGTTTCTTTAAAATATTCGGTAAAAAGATACCCTGTCCACAACAAGTGGTGTCTAGACTAGAATGCGACATAGTTCTGCAAAATTTATATTGAGATTCAACGAAACAATTTTATATAGAGAGAAATAACAAAAAAATCGTATCGGGCAGTATATCATTGCACTTTTTGTGTTGCTATATTGCTAATATCATATTCAATTTGACGTATTGTGTGTAATTCAAATATTTCTGATCGTTATTTCTTGTACAAGGGTTAAGTAGTCGATTTTATGTAAGTTTGGGGCTTATTCTCAAGCCTCATCAAAACAATAACTATCAGTAGATAAAGCAAGATGTTTAAGTGTGACTCAAATAACTAATCAACATGTCCTCATAGTCCCCTTTCCTGTCCTGCAGAGGCTAATTTATGTAAACCAAATTGTCTCATATATATATATATATATATATATATATATATATATATCTTATCGGTCGTACGATGCGATACTAGTTTTATAAATATTGTATTGCACTCTTCCTTATCGTAAGGTTTCGATATGTTCAATGCATTCACATATAACTTACCCTAACTAGTATTCGATTCCTATTCGCATTCAAAAGTTCATTCGGTCATTCGGTACTTCGTGGCGTCTCGTTTTCGTTCTCGTTATTCTCGGTGTCTTTGTGTGTCGGAAGTCGTGAAGTCGTGTTGTTGGGTAGGGCTTGGCTTGACTAGAAGGGACTTGATTTGACCTACTTTTTCTTTACACTTGCAGGGTGAAGTCGAGCGAGGTCGAGATACGCAGGATTCTGGTGCTGGAGTTTTAGGCGTAGCCGGACTCTTTAGGTACTGTCTCATTTCAATTATATTCCGGAATCAATCATAATGAGGGAAATCGTTCATCTTCAAGCTGGGCAATGTGGAAACCAGATAGGAGCGAAGGTAAGTTAAATGATGAAATCAGTTTTAGTTTATCCTTAAGGTTTTAAATCCACACCAATATTAAAATTAATTAATTTTAGTAGCCGTAGGTTGTACACGTGTTAACTATTAAGATATATTATACAAATTCAGAATGTTTACTTTTGTATAGGGCCACCGGTAACTGATCAATTCAAATAAATGTACAACGTTCAACTCACTTGAAGTGGAAGTGTGTGGAAGGCGTTTAGACACTTACCCCAAATGTCTATCTTACTAGAAAATACAATTTTGTTTAAAGTTGAATCTGGATAAATCAAACCTCAGTAAGCTACTTTTTCATAGGGGGAGAAACCAGGAAAGTTGTAATTTGCTAGTACCATACACTGTGGTGGCATGTGGCCTTTGGCGTGACTTGAAACCCAAAAATAATAGGCTTAATAAGTGTTAAATTATTGTTCATATAACTGTCAATGAATTGCTTATCAACATGCTTATTTTGAAACCTAAAACCTTGACTACAATAATGGCACTTACTGGTATCATAGGGCCTATTTTATTTTTTATTTGGATGAAAAATAACAAAAATAAACTCATAATTAAGGCCCTAAAAGCAGAAAAAGAACATCATTCTTCAAATATAGCATTAAAAAAATAAGGGGGACAAGATGGATCCCTGGGGAACACTACAAGTTATCTCACCACCTTGCAACGATAAGTTAATATATTTAACTTATAAATATAACGTGTTGAGTTGTCACGGAATAAATATTATTATTATTAATACAAGCTTTGTAACTTAATCTATTTTTAGCGAATTTCCCCTATAGGGAAGAAGCTATTACCGTAGTCGGCATGGTAAGACCTAGGCCCGGGACCATGATAACTTTTCGTTTTGAGGTCCCCAGACCCCAAAAACACCATTCGTTCGAAACTGTATATATATATATATATATATATATATATATATATATATATATATATATATATATATATATATGTGTCCGTGAGCACGATAACTCTCGTAAAAATTATCCGATTTTGATGAAATTTAGTATAAACGTGTAAAGCAGCATTTATGACTTTAAGTTCGAAAACCAGCCAGATCGCTCTATCCGAAGGGGTATTTTGGGGGGGTTTTGTACCCCAAAAATGGGTTTTTTGAATTTTTTACATATAATTTTGGAAATAGTCAAATTTTATTTTTTCCCATTGGATTCAGCTTAAAAAAATACACAATTTGGTATTTTGATCATTTCTCTACGTCAATTGGTTACCGAGATATTGAAAGTGCTAAACACAGTACGTTGTCTAATGTTATTCTTATGGAGAAAAATAAAAATTTTATATCTCGCTTATTTATGAACCTATACTGACGAAACTTGGTATACGGCTTCATCTGGTTGTGGACCATTGATATTTGCTCAAAAAGACACTTTTTTACCCAAGGCTCCCGTAGCAGCAAACCTGCGTACTCAGCCCCATGTTATTCTTATGGAGAATAAGTAGCGTGTTATCTGCCTTCATTATGAAAATAAATTAATGAAATTTGGTATGTGGCTTTACCTACATGAGTTATATTGATATTTGTATAAAACCCCATTTTTTGTGTTCCTTGCTTCAGCAAACCTGCATACTCAGCTGCCATGTTATTCTTATGGAGAATAATTAAAATGTCATAAATCGTTTATTTATGAATGTATATTGATGAAACTTGGTATGTGGCTTTATGTGGTATTGAGATACATATATATGCATTGGAAATTCGCTGAGTACGCAGGTTTGCTGCTACGGGGGTATTTAGTTTAAATGATTAATTTTGGACATAAGGGGCAATACACATATTACATAACATATTTTTTCGTCATCAGACCCCCCCCCCTTCCCCCACCATGTAATTCTCCATAAGCTTGATCATACCCCCCCCCATGTGTTACATAACTCGATCGTAGTAGGCTTTAAAACAGCTTTTAACTTAAACCTTTTAAACGTCGTTTAATTAGCAATTTGGAATATGGATTTCAATGAATCGTTAAACCTTAGAGGTGGGGTAATTCTGGGACAAAAAAGAAAACAATAGATTTTTTGTGTACTTCCACATGTGTTGGGCTCAAACAAAAAATCATTTTATGTATGTACCAGGTGTGGCTAGAAGGTCCTGTTTAGTTTATAATGCTATCTCTTTTACTTTTTTCATAAAAAATAAAAACTGTCCCATATTTACCCCAGAGTTTGGGGCAATTATGGGACGGGTATGGGGTAATACAGTGACAGTCATATATGTGAGGCGGAAAGCAAAAAGGGACCTTTTGTCGGCAAAGTAGATTTTTCAGTACAGTCGTAATAAGTCATCCGGGTATAAAATATTGATTTTCGGTTTTTTGCATGTTACTACTCCCTATAATGTAGTTTATAAGACACAATCGATTACTAAACAGTTTCGAACAGATAAAATACTCATAATAATCGATAAAGGAGACCGTGTTCTGCCTAGGAAAAGGTACCTCTTGTCGCTTATGGAGCAATAACATGGCCGACATGAGGTCCCATTTCTCAAACACAAAAGTTCACTTTGCATACTTAAAAAACCAGTCTTCCCTAAACTCTAGTGGAAACTGAGGGAACTACAACGGGTTTTCATAACAGGAGATCATTGTCTGGTTATAATAATGCCCGCTCTGACATCAGGCACCTTTTTCGGTACTTTGGTATTATACGGATGCCACCCTTATACAGCGCGCTGCGGCAGTTATGTTAGGATGGGTTATCATAAAAATTATTGTAGGACTTTCCTTGTTTTGTTACGAATCGAATGATACCTGATGAGTCATACTTCAGGTCGCCAAACCCCCTCCAAATAGGCCAAGGTCAGGTCGTTGACCGGAGCGCGCGCATCACCTGTCACCGCCTGTATCTGGGTCAGTGTCATGGGTGATTTATTGCCGTCACTACGTTACATTTGTTTTCATAATGAGTGACGTTCTTTTGGTGTGGGATTTACCTCGAAATGAAGAGGAAACCGTACGTATTTTTATGATAACCCATCCTAACATAACTGCCGCAGCGCGCTGTATATTTGGCGGAGTACATGTGGCGATCGGGTGTGGCTGCTAGCGGCGGCGACGCATTCAACACGATCCTAGCGGACATCGCTGTCTTTTGGGAGGCACAACACAAAGACCGCTCATCAGAATGATGTAAAATTTGTACGGTAAGTCAATAAAAGTACGTTTTTTCGAATTATGTAGTTATCCTTTGTCTCCGGTAAAAATTTAATCTCCAAAAATAGTGGCATCCGTATAATACCAAAGTACCCCTTTTTCTTCGTAGGTTTACAAGCCGATCAATGTTATTGACATTACTATTACAGTAATATTATTCATTTTTCTTAATAACTGATTGTTAATAACTGTTAATTAACTGTAATAACTGTTAATAATTACTGTTACAGCATTCGTGGTAAGTTTGTAAATCTTATTTTGTAAGTCGAAAGGTTTGCTGCCATGCATTATCAGTCAGTCTACCGTTGTTTCTCCGTTATTCCCTGAGAATCTACTCCCACTTTACTATCCGCTAATACTGTCCAATAATCACTCTTTTTTTACGGTTCTTACCTAGGTTCTTATAATTATTTACAGAACCCCACATCTAAAACTTAATGTTGTCGCAATCAGAGAATCACGACTCTGTCCTAAGTCGTTCTATTACACAATAAGATACAAAAATAATATCTCTTCAAAAACATCCAAGAGTATTGCAAAAAAGAGTTTAAGGATATTCTTTGCCCACAACCAGGACCTGCGATCTACCGATGGATGATGCTGATGAGGCTCCGCCCGTCCACCCGCCAGCTGTTTCTGGCCCTTCGACAAAGCATCGCAAGCGATCAGTTTGAAAAAAATAAAAAGAATACCTAAGAAAAGTTTCTTATATCATTTAAAATAATAGATTTTAGGCTTTGTTTTGATATCAAATTCATTCCTTAAAAGTAAAAAATAAACATTTTGTACCCTAGTGTTTTAAAGTTTTAAAAAGCATTTTTCTCACAAAGCCCATTTTTATTTTACAAAACTAAAACGTCTGTAACTTGAACAACAAAAATCTTAGAGACAATGTTTTTAACAAACTATTTGTAATTAAAAGCTTAATTTGAAAATATAAATAACTCAAAATCGGAAATTGCCGACAAGAGGTCCCTATTTGCTTTCCGCCTCACATATGTCCATGGTTACTAAAGGTAGGCAAATGAGAGGGAAATATTTGGACAGAGCATACTTTAATTGTATAGAAGGCACTAGGAAATTCTGGGACATTACAATTTTTGGTAGAAAAAAATGCCAACAAATCGTCGTTTGAACCATTGCAAAATATACAGTGTTCAAGTAAAGTTTAAACAGGGTCCCCACCCAACTGTGAAAACCGTGAAACCTTGAATAAGCCGTGAATTTTGTATACCGTGAAAAAACCTGGAATAAGCCTTGAATTTCGATATCAAACCTTAAAAATATATCAAACTTGAAAAACAATAAAAAAATATCAGAAAATATCACATTTGTTTTCAGATAGGGAAATGTAGAACATAATTATTTAGAACATTGTAAATATGGTGAATACCGCGTCGTCTGGCTACTTGCAAATTGCAGCTGTGCAGATGATTTAGGATTGGTTCTGGTTTCCACGGTGCAAAGGAACTCGGGCGACAGTTGTTAAGTTGGTGTTTTTTTTCACTGTCAACTGACTGCTGACTGACACTTGTGTAAGACCGTTTATGTGTCTTCTTTACTGTGTGTCATTTGCCTATTGTTTTGTATTAGTTGGTGTATTAGTCGGTGACAGTAGACAGCTACTATAGCTAGACTGTTAACTATACAACTGTCACGTCAGTAACTTGCCCATTCCGTTTACACAGTGCGTTAGCGTTGCCAATTCGAGAGAAATTACCCTAGCGGGTGATAATTTTGAACTTCGAGAGTAAAAAGGGGTAATTTTACCAAAGCCTTTAAAAATACAAATTTATATTATACTCTGTTATATACTTATTATACATTCATTGATGTTTATTTATGATTAAATTAGGCCTACTAAATTTCTTAACTTTATCGACCCTTCCGATTTTCGTTACTCTGACGAATACTCACGAAATCCATGACAGAAATCAAGCTTGAGTAAAGATTACATGTACAGTGATCGTCTCATGTTAAAAACGTGTAAGAGCCACGAGTGCCAGGACGACAAGAAGTCCGCTAAGTTGCAGTAATGACCGCAAGTTTTAACGTCAACCAGACAATAAATAACGAAAATATAAAATAGGGATTATTGTCACCTGTCTCCGCCTACCTAATCCTAGCAGTTGATAGACTGAAAGGTAGACAGCGTTAGCTGTTTTATAATTGTCGTTTATGGCTGTAAACAAAATTGCATCAGCTGTTAGTCATTTATATACTGTGATTTTTTAAGCAGTAAAATAAATTCAGAGAAAAATCTGTTATATCTCGCATGAAAAAATTGAGACCAAAACTGGGTGGCGTGTGCAACTTCTATTTTCATTCCTAAACTTTAAAATTAATTATACATCAGTGACATCTATAGGCGGCTCCTCAAACCTATCAAATTTCAAGCACATTTCCCGTATTTCATTAGCACTCTTTACTCAAATACAGGAGTTTAGATTTTGAGGGTAATTTTGACGAGGATCGAGGGTAATTTGGGAAAAAGTGATTGGCAACACTGAGCGAAGTATAAATCACCAGCAACCGATAACCGATAAGACTGATGACATGACTCAAGACGACAATAAAACAATAAGAAACTCTAAAATAGTTCTTATTTTTTAAAAAGTTCACTTGGGATGTATGGTATGGTTTTATGGTTCTGTGACATCGTAATTGGAATGTAGGAAAGTTTTAACTAGTATTTGACCGCTGCGCTGCGTCTGCGTTGTTGTTTTGCGACTGGTATAGGTTATGTTTTTTAATATTTCAACGTGAAATTGACAATTTTTAGACCTTGAAAACCGTAAATTTGATCATTAAGTTTGAGTGGGAACCCTGTTAAAGCATGAAACATTTGAGGTACAGTAATGCACCAATGACCCCATAAACAAATTCTTTAAAGTATAATCTTTAAAAAAATGTCACTTTCAGAAAATCAAGCAAAATCTGAATTTGTATCGATTATTTTCAAAAATATTTTAGTTTCCCGGGTTTGGTCCGAACAAAGGTTTAAAAGGCATAATGAGTTGCTTTTATGGCTTTCTCTATGGTTTGGGGCTCTAAATGACTATATATAAAATATATCATTCAAAAGATAATATTCTGAACTTTCATTTTAGTACATAAACGAACCCTGTAGCAGCATTTGATAAAAAATCAAATGAATTTTTGGCGCAACGATATTCCTGCAGCCGACGCTAGGAAAATATCAAAACAATACTTTTTTGAAATTACCCAGCTCGGGTAATTTTTGTCGCGGGAAGTTGTGGTTGGTACCAATGCACTCCTAAATAGTTGTTTTTAATTTTTTAGCGAATTTCCCCTGTAGGGAAGAAGCTATCACCGTAGTCGGCATGGTAAGACCTAGGCCCGGGACCATGATAACTTTTCGTTTTGAGGTCCCCAGATGCCAAAAACACCATTTTGTGTGTGTGTGTGTGTGTGTGTGTGTGTGTGTGTGTGTGTGTGTGTGTGTGTGTGTGTGTGTGTGTGTGTGTGTGTGTGTGTGTGTGTGTGTGTGTGTGTGTGTGTGTGTGTGTGTGTGTGTGTGTGTGTGTGTGTGTGTGTGTGTGTGTGTGTGTGTGTGTGTGTGTGTGTGTGTGTGTGTGTGTGTGTGTGTGTTCTTGTAAATGTGTCGGAACGAGATCCGGAATATGTTTACACACGCACGCGGTGAGATCCGTTTGCGCCGCGAGATCCGATGCCCCGGATCTCAGTGGGCGAAAGCCTCTGATTCGTTGTTTAGATGTCTTTGTCATCAAAAAAAAACTCTGCCAATCTTTTTCCAACCTGGATCTCGTCTTGCCTGATTTTGCCAGAGTGTGTAAGTGTATAAGCTTTCGGAAACTGACACCACGTCGCGCTAGTGTCGCTTATACACACTGCTCAGAGACTCACAGCAGCCGACCAGCGTTCACTATTGTGGTTGCGTCAGTTAAATAATTGTTTCTGAAAGTTTGGATGGTACTGTACAAGTGCTGTTTTGTTGCAATTACTGCAATCAAAAGTTTCTGAAGAGGTGCACATTTATGGTGCACCTTTCAAAGTGTAAAAAGAAACACGAGGTTAGTTGAAAACATGCTTCCTAACGTTTTAGTTGGTTTGCTTCCTAACCTATATAATAAATTACAACATTTTAGCAATTAGAGGGTACTGTGGTGTTTGGAACTTGCAGTGGGAATTTAACCTAATTTTTGCACAGACACCAATAATTTCACTTTGGGGAACTCATAAACAAATACGACAAGTTATCTCATGATATTATACGACCTGATCTCTGCCGCATTGCTATTCTATCTGGGGGGCATGCTGGAATATTAGCGGTCACGACAGCAGATATATTGATAAGTTATAAATAAATTGAGTTGGTTTATGATTGCTAGTGATTAGGTATTAATATCGAAATATATCTATTCGGTTATGATGTCAAATTTTTTGGTTTGGTTTTTCAGGTTTACCCTAGACATAACTTAAGTGAATTTTAACATAGGCCTAGGCCTATTTGAATATTTATGGCCTTTTCGTTTTATTAACAAATAAATTTACTTGAGGTAAGACGATAATTTCACCAGAGTTATACAATAATAACCTAATGTAAAACATCTCTAGGCCTTTTCAACAAAAGCAGATCCTTCTTAACCATCACAGTAAAAAGTATTTGGCTTATCCTAACAATGGTCTAAATCCACTGTTTTTTTTTTTTTTAAGTAGAAGGCTGTTTTGTGTTTGGCATTTCGTCAGAGTTTTATCGATTGGATCTACAGACATCACTTTCACTATAGCCTAGTGAAAAAAGTATCGGAATGTCAATTATATATATATATATATATATAATATTTTGACATTTTCCTTTTTATTTTGTAGCCTACTCTAAAGTTGCAAACCTGTTAGTCTGCTAGGGTGATTTGTAACCACTGGGAGCTTTTTTTAGTTAGGCCTACTTCTAGTGGGATAATTATTTATGTAATACCAGTGAACCGATTACATGAAAGTTTTTTTTTAAATACCTAGTTCAACATTAAACTATCAACTAGCCAATGATGGTTCACGCATAAGATAGTTCAATGCTACATTTTGATGAAAAATATTATCAAAAACCCACTGATTGCCCTCACAATATCATTATATTATCCTAAAATGAATAAAACCTTTGAAACTGTTTCAATAATGCACCTATTATTTGTCGATTATGATTTATAGTAAAATCCCTGTTGTTTGTGTGCTAAAAAAGCGGTATATTTAAGAAATTTCAAAATCTGTTTCTCATTTAGGGCTATGCATACAAGGTTGTTAATCACGTTTGGATTGAATTTTAAGAGACTAATACTATTTTGGATTGTTATCACGTTTTGTCACTCAGTTCACATTTCACAGGCATGGCATTCGCAAATAGCCTAGGCCCTAGTGTCGATTTTTACTATTATAACCCCCCCTCCCCACCAAATTCTGTTTGCGTTATTAAACATCTACCGTTAATATTTTATTAATTTTATCCTTAGTAGAGAGAGAGAGAGAGAGAGAGAACTTTATTTCAACATTATAGAGACATTAAAAAGTGTCAATGTTTACATTCAATGAAACATAAATAAAATGTAGGCCTACATACTGTGAAAACAGTAATCTACATTTATTATGCAAAACTCCTAAACGGTTCAAACTCTACGGTACAAATTCACCACTGTTCGAAATTTTAAAACTATCCCTTGAAATAAAACGTCCGGTAACTTCTGAACGAATTCGTTAATGAAAATGCGATTTGCATGATTTTATTCATAACATTATGAGCTACATTTGGTATAAGTATATTAAATGATAGCCTAAGTTTTTACCTTATTATTTCTACTGGGATAGCGAAAAATATTCCTAGGAAGTGTGATTTTTTGGCTTGAATTTTGTACGGAAGTGCGACAATTCCGTAATCAGTGACCATAAATAGATAAATAAAAATAGAATCTATTGATTATAAGCAGTAGTTTGGACGGTAACTAACCGGTGCCATCGGCTACCATCAGCATCAAATTTTAATTTTTCTTTTCTAAGTTGCAAGAGTCGCTGTCAAAACTTGTTTATGTTGATAAAAAGAAACTTGCACTCTTCTACAGTCATATTCCATTTCAGTCGTAGAGCTTTTAAGTTCTTAACTAAACATTTTATACTTCATTCTCAGTGGTGGATTCTTTTGTCTGAGGCATTTTGTTCCAGTTGTATACTTGAATTGTACTTAATGTTATTTAGCCTATATTTATTATTATGTAATTTTCTTACTTCATAAACAGTTACAAACAAGGATACACAATCAAAGTATTTGTCATTATCTTCTTGGGGCTTCCCCTAAGAAGCCGGGCCCGGTGTGAACAAATGTTGCTTATAACATTTATATTGGTTGTGATAAAAAACAATTTGAAAAGCTTTGTTGTTAATAAAACTATAATATTGGTTTTTGATTATTTTTTTATAAGTTTATGGAATGGAATTTTTTATGTTTTATGTATAATGGATTCTAGATATGGAATATATATAGTTTATGGATAATAGATGTTTTCAGTTTTGTATAAACAGTAAATTATTACTGCTGGTTTTTCCCATAAATATTTGTTTATTGCTCAGCTTGTAAGAAACTCTTTGTACTTCTATTTAGAGGATATGTCATCTTTATGTCGATGTATAAACCAAACGTTTTTGAAGCATTTATTTCTTTTGTATGGATTGAAAAAGTCTTGTACAAAAAAAGGATTTTAGGACTCTACCTCATAATAACTAAATTATGGATTAAGCAGTTGAATGAGTTCCATGGAAGATACTCGAAGATAGCTTACTGGCTTGATCACTTGATGTTATTTCATTGTTATTGGTATTTCATTAATTAATTTTTGATTAAATTGGTTTTGTTATTTAGGTTAGTATAATTAATTTTTTAAGTTGCTTTAGTTGATTTAAAGAAAGTGAACTTTACTTGTTCCTCTGATACCAATTTTGTCTGTATAAATGTGTTCGCAATTGTTTTTAATAAATTGCAGTCCAACAAACTTTGTGGATTTTTATTATATACTGACCAAAAAAAGTTCAAATCTCCAATCCTGAAAAGTTGTTCTCTTCAAAATATATCAAATGTAAGTTAGGTAAGATTATTTTTATCGCTTTTTATACAAGCACTAGCTGATGTACCCATTCTTCGCACAGGTGTTTTCTTTACCCGTTCTTTAGTCAATACAATTTGCATTTTAGTTAGCTTGAAACAGCTGTTCCTGCTTCTGCTCTTTAAGCTGTCAAATGGAAGTATGCATGTTTAAATAACTTTGATCAAATAGTTGAAAAGGCCTGATCAAGTTTGTTCAGGCCCAATCAAACTTGATCACCTGTCTTGATCAGGCGTGACCAAATTTCATCAGGCCTGATCAAGTTTGTTCAGGCCCGATCAAACTTGATCAACTGCCTTGATCGGGCATTATCAAATTTTATCAGGCCTGATCAAGTTCATTCAGGTCTGGTCGGACTTAAGTATCTTGGCATATATAAGTTATATATACCTACACACCATATTCCTGTGCTGCATCTACATAGGCTGCATGATTTGTGAGTCATTACTTCTTACCTCGTTTTAGCTGGGATGGTTTTTACATAAGAATGGATCCTGGAACGTCTACTTTCCCCCTTTAAAATGATTTTATCAGGCCTGATCAAAATTGATCAAATTTGAACAGAGTTTATCAAGTTTGAATAACTTTGATCAAGTAGTTGAACAGGCCTGATCAAGTTTGTTCAGGCCCGATCAAACTTGATCAACTGTCTTGATCAGGCATCACCAAATTTCATCACGCCTGATCAAGTTTGTTTAGGCCCCATCAAACTTGATCAGGCATAACCAAATTTTATCAGGCCTGATCAAGTTTGTTCAGGCCCGATCAAACTTGGTCAACTGCTTTGATCAGGCATTATAAAATTTTATCAGTCCTGATCAAGTTCATTCAGGTCTGGTCGGGCTTAATCAAGTATCTTGGATTAGGCCTGATATCAGACTAGGTCAAATGACTTGACCAGGCCTGACAAACTCTTAGAACATGATTAGGAACGTTATCCTGTCTCTATTAAATCAACAACAATCAGTGTTGAAACTCATTTCAGAGGGGCATATATAAGTTATATATTATAACTTATAATATATAACCTGTGCTGCATCCACATAGGCTGCATGATTTTTGAGTCATTATATAAGGCAATTATATAACTAAGATAAGATTGTCTTTTGTTCAACATAAGCTACTTTAATATTGGCGGTATCCTGCACTACCTGCTAGGAGTACGGCACAATTTCCTGCCAATGAGTACATTGAGTTAGACGGATGATTTTTATATTAACGTGCAGCTGAAAAAATAAAAACTATATTGAATTATTTTTGCATAAGTTGATGAACAATTTCACGCTCATAATTACAGAAAAAATCTACTGTTATTAACTTAAAATCGTGGTCCCACACAGTTTCTCTTTTTCATAATTACTTCTCTTCTTCACATGTCAATTAGCGCTCGTGGTGTAGAGGATATGAGAACGGATTTCCTCGCTGGAGTCCCGGGTTCGAATCCCGACCTAGATAGGTGTTATTTCTCATGATTTTTTTCAAATTTTTGTGTCATATTTTTAATGCATATTTAATATGTTTCAATGATAAAATATATTATATTTTGTGTTTTTAATTTATTTTGATAAATCAAACCTGATGATTGCCTGAACAAATTTGATCCGAATTGATCAAACATGTCAGGTCTGATCAAGTCTTTGATCAAATTTGATCTGGAAAGGTCCCATAATCCATATAAATCTGATCAAGTTTGATCAAGCCTTGTTCAGGTTCTGATTTTTTTTATCAAATCTGACATAGTTTTTTCATGTGTGTGAGTGATAGTATCTATGGTCAATGGTGAAGCTATAAAAATATGGCGTATGTTATAAAAGGCTTTGGGGGGAAGATAAAATAAGCCTAACACCATGAAGGGAGCTGGTTAGGTTTATTTATAAGTAAAGCAGTTATAGATTAAACACAATTTTTTTAAAGAGGTGAATTCTACAAAAGTTTGTTTTAATGTTAGTATTTAAGTAGAAGGCCTATTCAAAAAGACAACAATTTTAAGCTCTAAAACCTTTTTCTGGCTGAAACTAAACGACCTCTAGGGGATTTAGTGGCCGGGATTAGTAAAATATATGGTTTTCGGATAACAGGGTATTTTATAAACCAACTGTCATCTTAACATCTGAATGTTAGGTCTACTTGTGAAAATTCAAAACGTGTTTATGAATTAATAAGGAGAAGGAAAGGTTTATAAGAAAAGTCAAATATAAAAAAGAATTGTATTATTTTAACATGCAATCTATGATTACTTACTAGTATAGAAAAAGCATTATCCTAAAATTTTCAGCTAGGTTATGCTGAAGGCTGTGGGAACCTTTTACAACAAGTGGGTGTGATAACATCTTATTTTTCTTAAAATAATAGATATTAACTGAGAGAAAATGGGTAGTTAAGTTTAATCAAACCGTACAGCTTAAGGAAAACCTCCAAAGAAACTCTGGAAGCTCAGGCTTTTGGCTCACATAGTTGTCCTTTTTATTTCGTAGCAGAACGAGGGTTGTTAACAGAATTACTTAAAGTAAACATATATATTTATTTGACTGATTATAAGATTTGAACAGAACAGGAGTCGAACAGAACTTTTTTTCTACAAAATATGCAATTGTGCAAAAGAGGCTACCTCCAAAATAAAAACATTTAAAAACGTCTCTGTTGGAATCAGACCCATATTTCATGCTGTAACCGATTGTTAATTTAATTCCATAATATAACAATAAGTATTTAGGCCTATAATAATAATAATGAATATGACTCTCAGGCATTAAAGAATTGTTTAAAGAAACACAATCGCTTCACTCACGTCTAATTGGTTAACTCAGTTTCCGCCATTTCAGTTGGGATTAAAATGGTATAAAATGCCACCTTTAAGTACTTTTTAAAGTTTTTATTCGTATTTTCGTCGCAATATTTGAAAAGTAGTACCTTCACTTTCTAAGTCTTTGTAAGTATTTTGAATGTTTTCGGCCTAAACTGTATTTTAATTTTGAAATAAGAAACTAATTAATTTATTTTTCTATGCATTTACAACTATTTTATTAACATACTGCTACTCAAATAAATAAGGATTCTTAAAAAATGGATAAGATTTTATTTTTGTATTTTATCAATGTTCATACTTCAAGCCATTTCAAAGAAAAAATATTGCATTAGAAAAGATGATATTTCCCCTTTGAAAATATTTTTATAACATACGTAGCCATCCAACCACAAGGTAAAAATGGTTTCAATTTTAAATTACCATTTAACAAATTTTAAAATTATTATCTTAAAACTATAATAGGACATTTTTAACTCTTTTAGTTTAGTTTTTTAGTTCAATTGATAAAATGTGTCTTATTGTTACCCTTCTTGATAACATTAATTTCTAGAGTAATAATACATAGCATGTTTTATACAATGCACATTACTTTTATTTATCATATATTTCTGTAATACTCAAAAATACTGTCGCTGATTTGAATTATCATTAATAATAACATAGTTATTATTAATTCTCATAATAATGAGAATTAAATAACAAACGTCAATTTTTAGTGGATCTCAAAGTGACCGCACGTTTTATTGTTGAGTGTGACAACGGGCTGGATGGGCAAGAGAGAATTCTGGGCGAACGTCTAAGTTACTATTTAGTAGAAGATTTGGCAACACAGGTATCACTTGGCAACGTCGCATTAGGCGGATCTCTTTGTAACCACAATCAAACAAGGGTGTGCGCTCCCCGCCATTTCTCCAAGGTCATAGGATCTCACCGCGACTTACATACTGGATCTCACAGTGGTAGCACCTAACTAATTTTAAATATTGAACTTATGCCAAAATTAAAGTGATTACAGTGATATATAAACTTAACACCACAAAAGTGTCAAGTGTTTTCCCTCTTAAACGGCTCCTTCTGCCGGATCTCGTTTAGCTGGTGGAACACATGGATCTCACGTCGGCTTATAAACACGTGTGTGTGTGTGTGTGTGTGTGTGTGTGTGTGTGTGTGTGTGTGTGTGTGTGTGTGTGTGTGTGTGTGTGTGTGTGTGTGTGTGTGTGTGTGTGTGTGTGTGTGTGTGTGTGTGTGTGTGTGTGTGTGTGTGTGTGTGTGTGTGTGTGTGTGTCCGTGGGTGCGATAACTCTCGTAAAAATGACCCGATTTTGATGAAATTTGGTACAACCATGTAAAGCATCATTTATGGCTTTAAGTTTGAAAACCAGCCAGATCGCTCTATCCAAAGAGGTATTTTGGGGGTTTTGTACCCCAAAAATGTTTTTTTTTGAGATTTTTTACATATAATCCAATTTTAGTTTTCACCATTAAATTCAGCTTAAAAAAACAAACAATTTGGTGTTTTGATTATTGATCTACATCAATTGGTGACCGAGATATGAAAGTGCTAAATACAGTACGTTGTCCAATGTTATTCTTATGGAGAATAAGAAAAATTGTATATCTCGCTTATTTATAAACTTATCCTGATGAAACCTGGTATATTGCTTCATTTTGTTGTGGTCTATTGATATTTGCACTAAAAAACTGTTTTTGCCCATTTTCCCGTAGCAGCAAACCTGCGTATTCAGCCCCATGTTATTCTTATAGAGAATAAGTAACGTGTTATCTCCCTTAATTATGAACATAAATTGATAAAATTTGGTATGTGGCTTTACCTACTTGAGTTGTATTGATATTTGTATAAAACCCCATTTGTTGTGCTCCTTCCTTCAGCAAACCTGCACACTCAGCCGCCATGTTATTTTTATGGAGAATAATTAAAATGTCTTAAATCGTTTATTTATGAATGTATATTGATGAAACTTGGCATTTAGTTTTATGTGGTGTTAAGATACATAAATATGCATTGGAAATTCGCTGAGTACGCAGGTTTGCTGCTACGGGGGTATTGGTATTGATTTTTAGATTGTAATATTGATTGGACAGATAGTATGATTTTATGAAAACAGGTGTTTTTTGTGTCTTTGTGGAATGGCCAAAAGACGGCTCCTGTCTTTCATGAAAAATCTGATTTATATCCAGGATATGTTATAGTTACTAGTCAAATAATATATTAGTTCGAAGAGAAAGAAATGTAGAAGAATTTAGTTTTGTCATTGGCAGCACTGCTCCTACCATAAGGTGTAACAGCTGCGTCATATTTCGTGATATTGTTTCGTGACTTTCGCATTATAGGTTAACTTGGGTTTTTACTTTGAACGCGTTCCATGAAGTATCAGTAAATTAGGTATTATTTCGGAGTTGTAGTGTTAGTGAAGTTTTTCTGTGTATTATTGTTTATAAATACCTGTAATAATAATATATAGATATAACATGACATTATTTATGTTTACACAAATTACTGAGCTCTCAATAAAAAATACTACTTTTTACAAATTTACCAAGTGCGCCAATATTTTTATATTGCTACACAACAAATGTAAAAAAATTTACCCAAGGTATTATACATTTTTATATAGGTAATTGAATATACAACATGTCTATATTGGTTTGGGGGGAACATATTTGGTGAAAAAGTTATATACTAATAAATACTATGCAATTTATTTTTTCCAAATACGCAAAAATAGCAAAACATTCTTTTATTTTTATTTATTTATAAGTGATACAAATTTTTACCATCAACTTTATTACTTTTTTGGATTCCTTACTTCATTAGCTTTAGAAATATGTACATATCATTATTAGTTTATACATATATTACATTACTTATTTAAAACACAAACTAACACTGTACAGTTTACACTTTTTTCGGTTTTCCGTTTATTATTATATTATGCCCCTAACACTTATAAAAAAATTCTTTTCCCAACATGTTACGGTATATATTTTTATGTAGGGAATTGAATTGCCTACAAAATGTATAGAGCCTAATGAATTTTCCATAAAATATCTGTAGAAAAAATTTTACCGAGGCTGCTTTTGAAATAAAAAAAAATAAAAGTCAAATTTTTATATTCTTTTCACTTTATCAAAAAATTTACCTCTCTAGAACTTTTTTAGGTACTTTGGTATTATACGGATGCCACCCTCATAAAACGCGCTGTGGCAGTTATGTTAGGGATGAGTTATCATAAAATGATTGTAGGACTTTCCTTGTTTCGTTACGAATCGAAAATGATACCTGATGAGTCATACTTCCGGCCGCCAAACCCCCTCCAAATAGGCTAAGGTCAGGTCGTTGACCGGAGCGCGCGCATCACCTGTCACCGCCTGTATCTGGGTCAGTGTCTTGAGTGATTTATTGCCGTGCACTATGTTACATTTGTTTTCATGGTACTTATTCGTAACGAAACAAGGAAAGTCCTACAATCATTTTTATGATAACCCATCCTAACATAACTTGGCTTCATAAAGAGCGATTAACGTACCGGACACCGCGCCGGGCCTAGCAGCGCCACACTGCGTGGTGAAAGGCACAACACATTGCCGTGCACTACGTTACATTTGTTTTCATGGTACTTATTCGTAACGAAACAAGGAAAGTCCTACAATCATTTTTATGATAACCCATCCTAACATAACTGCCACAGCGCGCTGTATAAGGGTGGCATCCGTATAATACCAAAGTACCCTTTTTTATTTTGCTATTTTCAGATTCTACTGTTCTTTCCGATCAAAATGAATATAAGGTTGAATAGGTTTACATGTACGGTTGAATTTATACGAATTTTCAAAAAAATGTCTGCAAAATGGCCAAATTTAGCCTGCCATTTCCCACTTACACCATTGGCCACTGTTGTGCAAAAGTGCTCAAAATATCCATGAAAGATCTGCGTTAATGTATCTCTTTTTGGATACGGCATATAGAGTCCCTGTAAGGTCTTTTTCGCCCCTCTAAGTAGTCCACAGTTTTTCACCTTTGTAAATTACCATTGGAGGCAAAACAGCACCAGCTGCTGAGCAACAAGCCATAACAGTTATGTTCTCTTTGCCTGAACCCATTATGGTGCGGTGCACTTTTTGTTTTGCTGACACCTTTTACTCCTTTTGGGTCTAGTGAAAACCCAGTTTCATCTAAATTCCAAATGTGTTAGGGCTTTTCTGTTATCTTTAAGTTATCTACAGTAGATTCAACCAGGTCATAAAACCCATCTGATCGGATCTGACGTGTTTTTTCGTGGTGCTTGTTCAAGTGCTTCTAAATGTTTTAACTTTAAACCATGTCTTAGGCAAAACTGTCTAAACTAGTCACCCGACCATTTTTGAATGGAGTTTTGATGTCATTGGCTTCAACATATTCCCTTACAATTTCAATAACATCTTTTCTTGATAAAGCGAATCCCCACTTTGACATAACTGATAGGCCTATATATTTAACAAGTTCTTCTTCTTGTTTTCGGGAAAGGGCGGTCTGCCGACCTCTACTTTTGATATCACCTTTCAGCAGTAGTCTACCCAAAGTACTCTTACATATTTTATATTTATCTGCCTACAGTTCTAATACTTTTTTTCTATTTTAATCTCGTAAACTGCTTTTCCAAGCACCCCTTCACATATTTTGGTTGTTTTTTATATAATTTCGCACCATTTTGAGTTTCTATCTTTAGGAATTAAAATTCATTAACAAAATAAAATAAAAGGCATCAAAAACTTTATCTATAAACTACACAAAACATGCCCATTGCCGTTCGGTGTTAGGAACTGGAAATTCGGTATTGGGCTGTTGTCGTTCGGTATTGGGTTCTTGGTCTAAATGGGCAGAGTGTTGTAAATATGGTTACAACACTCAAATAAAAAATAAACGCCCACTTATTTATATAGTCAGTAATAATAATACTAGCATAAACTTTAAACCATTCTTGCCATATATGTGAGGCGGAAAGCCAAAAGGGACCTTTTGTCGGCAAAGTAGATTTTTCAGTACAGTCGTAATAAGTCATCCGGGTATAAAATATCCCCGGATATGTAATATCCCCGTATGTAATTTATACATTATATGTGGCCGGTTATAAGAACGATGTGATGGTTCTTTGTTGTACATGTTATTACTGTATCATTTGGGGGTATTGGTGTATGATAAGTGTGCCAGCTCTTAGAGATAGGTAATATGTCTGAGTTACATAACGTTGATCCAAACCCCCCCCCCCTCCCCCTCACTTTAACTGTTACACGGATATCAAGCAATATGGCTTGTTGGGATTGTTTTATATGTATGCTAACAAAATGGTCAGCATATATATCATGTGCTGTTGACACATATTTGGGTTTCCGTTTATTATTACATTTCGCCCCTAAAACTTACAAAAAAAATTCTTTCCACAACATGTTATATATTTCTATGTAGGGGATTAGATTGTTTACAAAATGTATATAATGAATTTTCCTTAACAAATCTGTAAAAAAACATTTCACCGAGGCTGTTTTTGAAATAATTCTTTTTTGTCTTTACCGAAAAAAAATTTTCTAGGTATTTTTTATTTTAGTATTTCTAGATTCGTCTATTCTTCCCGATCGAAATGAATATGATATTGGCTAGATTTACTTCTACAGTTGAATTTATACGACTTTTCAAAAAAAGGTCCGCAAAATCGCCAAATCTGCTTGGCCATTTTCCACTTCAACATTAGGCCCTGCTAGGGTTAATTTTTTTGAACTTTTAAATTTCTTTTTTTAACATTATATGATTTTTACTGGGGATGAGACCTGCTAGAACATATTTTTATACCAGAACTTAGTTATTTCCAAAATTTGAAGGAAATCCTTGGAGTCATTTTCGAGAATTGTGCACACAACCAAACCAATCAAGCAAACATTGCTCATATAAGAGTAAGTTATAGGATAAGCTACATTTTATTGATACATGTTAAAATAAATAATAAAATTATATAAATAATTAACTGTCCCTCTTTTGCCCCACTTTTTCGCTGTCCCAGAATTACCCCACCTCACCCTAAATGACTTTCTTTCAACAACATTTTTTAATAACTTAGGCCTATTTGAAGGTAAAATGTATATAAACAAACAAGACTTACTAATAATATAAACAACAAAATAAACTTTCTCATCTAAAACATAACAAATTTAATTTATAACTAATAAAATACAAAACAACTTCAAAACTAAAGATGAGGGTGCATTGCTGTATCAAGTCGTGATTTTACACTCTAAATACAAAACATAGGTGTAAAGCAGACCCTCCTCAAAACACGTTATGTATTTATTTTTAGTTTAACTGTTATTAAAATAGTATGACGGAAGTATTTTTATATAACTAACCTTGATTAGTTATATAAACTAATCTTGCTATTTAGTTATATAAACTTGCAGTGACCTTGATTTAGATATCAATTTGATTATTTTTTAATTTTGAAGGATTGATAACAGTATCAGTAGATACAGGAGTGCGCCAGCTCTTAGAGATAGGTAATATGTCTGAGCTACATAACGTTGATCCAAACCCCCCCTCCCCCTCATAACGCTACGCCATACCCCCTCCCCCCCATTAAGTGCGTTACGTAATATGTGTATGGCCCCCAAGTTATTGCCATCTGTTTTCAAGATAAGAATCAAATCGTTTTTCCTCTCTAACAATTCCCATCCTGGAAGCTAACTTAACCCTAGCAGTGGCCAACCGACTTATTACGTCAATTTGCTATGTCACCTTAAGAGTGGCAGCCGATGCAATACGTCGGTTTGGGACCAACAATTTTGTAAATGTGCGTTTACACTGGAGTCGCGGACATATGATGCAGACAAAAGTTGCCGACTAAATCTTAAAATTCTGTCAACAACTATTGTTGCCGACAATAATCTGCCGGTTTTGATTTGTAACTACAACTTTTTACCAAATCAATCTATAGGCCTACTAAAAAAGTAGTTGTGCGTGTGTGTAGAGGTCCATTCAATTTTAGATAAGTTTTTTGTTTTTCCATCACACCTCAAGGCTCCGCCCCAATGGCACCAAAAGCTGCCATGTTAACTTAATCTTATGGAAAATAGTTTTTTTTTACATGGCTCAAAAAAGGCTCTTCAAATCTGCTCCCGGCCATACCAGATTACTGGGAGACTAAAATATTCCGGATAGGTACTCTTTTTCTTGGCCTCAGGGCTCCGCCTCTCTGGCTTCTTCTATCACTTGTGTCGTCCAAATTTGACGTGTGATGGTTCTTTGTTTTACAAAGCTCTGCATCTCTTGAAAGATGTCCCGACGTTGGACACATCACCCCACCAATCTTAGGACTCCGTCCCTGGCAAAGTTGTCATATTATTCTTTCCTGTATTTATATGATTTCAGCCAATTTTGATTGATCCATATTTTGATACTTTTTTAATAGCTCCGACCTTAGGGCTTAAAGCCCATGGCTTAAATGTTGCCATGCTATATTTATGGAGAAAAAAGTACTCCCCAGAAGATTGCAAAAAAGGCTTCTCAAATCTGCTCCTGGACCATACCAGGTTATTAGGGGGGACTAACAATGTTTGCATCATTATTTAGAGGATGACATAAGGTAAACTGGCCAAATTCCGAACGTTTAAGGTTAGGTTCACAGAGCATTAAAATATGTAAATTTATATGAAATATAATTGTCTTTTAAAAGCTTATTTTAATTTGTTGACAAATTTCCTTTCAAATAAAATTATTTACATTGTTAAAAACTTTACGTACCTAGCCTATTCATTAAATTAACCATATTTACAACACTCTGCCCATTTAGACCAAAAACCCCAATACCTAATGACAACAGCCCAATACCGAATTTCCAGTTCCTAACACCGAACGGCAATGGGCATTTTCACATTAGGTGACACGACACTGGCACGACAATGACACGGTGCTGACACCGACACGACAAATCGTTAAGGCATTTCATACTTTTTTCTTCGATGTCAATCTAAGTAGGGGCTGAACTGTTAAGGAAAAGTGCTTGAGGAATTTATTATAATAATTGATACATCCAAGGAATGACTTGAGTTGTGTTCTGTTCTTTGGGACAGGGAAATCAATGATAGGTTTTAATTTACTGTGGTCCATTTGTAGGCCATTTTCGGTGAGTGTGTAGCTGAGGAAGGGGGCAGATGTCTGGCAAAACTAGGATTTGGAGAATTTAATTGTCATGTTAGCTTCGGTTAATTTTTGGAATATGTGTTCTAAATGTTAGAGGTGGGTTTCAAAATCTGGGAAGATAATGCAGATATCATCTACGTACACCATTGGTGAAATCCTCAATTTCATTGCCGAAAACGATCTAATGCAACGCACTATAGCGGCTTGGGAGGTTGAGATACCGAAAGGGATGACGACGTATTGGTACGTTTTACCTCTGAATTGAAATGCGGTATACTGGTGGGATTCAGGTTCGAGTGAGATTTGCCAATAAGATGCGGTAAGGTCAATACTACTGATTATTTTAGCATTTCAGCATTTAGCTAATAGCTCGTTAACGCTTTGGTTGCACTCGTAGTCAGGAACTATAATCTGGTTCGCTTTCCTAGCATCTAAGCAGAGTCTAATTGCAACGGTCTTCTTTATTACGGGGATGATGGGGTTAATAAACGTCTGTTACGGCGCTCTATTATACTTAGGTTTTCCATTCTTTTAATTTCGGTCATCTAGGCAACTTGATGAACTAACGGTACGGGATAAGTATTACTCTTGAAGTTTTGTGGATCGTTCACTTCTAGTGTATGTTGTTGGTACTTATTACACAAACCGGGCTCGTTAGAAAATGTATCTTGGTAATTCACGATTAATTCGTGTAGCTGTTCTTTTTGGGACTGGGTTAGGAGCTGATTTTTATTTAGTGTATCTTGTAATTCATTATATAGTGTATCCGGCGTTGTTAGTATTGCTTGTCTGTGTTGACCCAAAATTATTTATATTTATATTGTGTGATTGATTATTTTGCCTGTGGCCTTTATTATTTATTAGTGAATTTCCTTTGGAAAGTGAACTATTGGCATGACCCGCACGGTGAAACTTAACCCTAGCCGTGGCCAATGGTCGCCTGGCGACCATTTCAATGCTTACCCTTAAAATGGCTATGGTCGCCGGGCGACCATTAATGTCCAAAAATTTTCCGATGCTAAAAAGTAATTTATAATTAACTCGAAAGTGGACAAGTTATATATCATTTGAAAGATGACATTCTGAACTTTTATTTTTATTACATAAATTAACCGTATAGCAGTTGTATAAGAACTTAACGACTATATAAAGTGAATGGTTTTTTAGTGCAAATCAGTACCTGCAACTGACTCGTAGAAATTCGTCAAACATGGCCTGGGACAAAATAACAGAACTGGGGTAAATGTCGTCTTATGGAGTTGCGGTTGGTACCACTGGACAGCAGAAGAGTGGCTGTACATTATCGTATTGATTATTTGACCGATACATTGATAACAAAGAGCAAATGATTTTTATAAAACAGCTGTTTTTGCCAAAACTGACAAATGGCCAATGGTCGCCCGGCGACCATTATGAAACGCTGAAAATATATATGTAGGAAGTTTTATAACTAGTCAATAGTTGTGTCAAATTGTAGCAGAAGAAACGTAGAATAATTTTGATTTGACAAATGGCAGCACTGGTCACTCTCACTACTTTGAGCAACGCAAGTAAATATCAGTTAGGCAGGTGTTTAGCCGATTTTTGCTGTTGTCAGATGAACCTCAAGTAACCTACATCTTTGTAAGTGAATTTGGTACTTTGGTATTATACGGATGCCACTATTTTTTGAGGTTAATTTTTACCGGATACAAAGGATAACTACATAATTCGAAAAAACGTACTTTTATTGACTTACTGTACAAATTTTACATCATTCTGATGAGCGGTCTTTGTGTTGTGCCTCCCAAAAGACAGCGATGTCCGCTAGGATCGTGTTGAATGCGTCGCTGCCGCGCCGCTAGCAGCCACACCCGATCGCCATATGTACTCCGTCAAATATACAGCGCGCTGCGGCAGTTATTTTAGGATGGGTTATCATAAAAATACGTACGCTTTCCTCTTCATTTTGAGGTAAATCCCACACCAAAAGAACGTCACTCATTATGAAAACAAATGTAACGTAGTGACGGCAATAAATCACTCATGACACTGCACCAATGCACCAATGACCCCATAAACAAATTCTTTAAAGTATAATCTTTAAAAAAATGTCACTTTCAGAAAATCAAGCAAAATCTGAATTTGTATTGATTATTTTCAAAAATATTTTAGTTTCCCGGGTTTGGTCCGAACAAAGGTTTAAAAGGCATAATGAGTTGCTTTTATGGCTTTCTCTATGGTTTGGGGCTCTAAATGACTATATATAAAATATATCATTCAAAAGATAATATTCTGAACTTTCATTTTAGTACATAAACGAACCCTGTAGCAGCATTTGATAAAAAATCAAATGAATTTTTGGCGCAACGATATTCCTGCAGCCGACGCTAGGAAAATATCAAAACAATACTTTTTTGAAATTACCCAGCTCGGGTAATTTTTGTCGCGGGAAGTTGTGGTTGGTACCAATGCACTCCTAAATAGTTGTTTTTAATTTTTTAGCGAATTTCCCCTGTAGGGAAGAAGCTATCACCGTAGTCGGCATGGTAAGACCTAGGCCCGGGACCATGATAACTTTTCGTTTTGAGGTCCCCAGATGCCAAAAACACCATTTTGTGTGTGTGTGTGTGTGTGTGTGTGTGTGTGTGTGTGTGTGTGTGTGTGTGTGTGTGTGTTTGCGCGGCATACATCGTGAGATCCGTTATATGGATACACACCAACAACGTGAGCTCCGTTTTCAATGTGAGCTCCGACCCCCCGGATCTCGGATTGAAATAGCCTCTAATTGGCTATCCTGACGAATAGGGAATCACGGAAATACCCGAAATCAGCCGAAATGAGGTGGAGCTCACTATCATGCGTTTTCCCAAAGTGTGCGAGTGCATAAGCTTCTAGAAAGTGACACCACGTCGCGCTAGCATCGCTTTTACACTCCTAGATTACACACGAAAAGTTTCATACGGTCGAAGTGGGATCCATGATCAAAGTTTTTGGCGCATGGGACTGTGAGAGATTTTGCAGTTCCCTGGTCGTGGGGATTTGCCGAAGAACTGGATAATGTTATACAATGAGTGGAAGAGGAAAACTGTTGTGTAAACTTGGTAAGTACCCCGGTACAAATTATTATTATTAACCCTAATTACTGTACAATTGTTTAATGTTTGTTTTTATGTTACTGCTACTGTTATTGTTGATGTATCTAAAGGTTAAGTTTTAAAGTAAAAATACTTAGGTGATAAAATAATTTCAAATTCAAATAGGCCTTCAGATTTAATTAATTATTTATAGTACGGTCATAACAGTGGTAATAGGCCGACTTTGTTTTTAAAACAATCGGTTCATGGAAGAAAAATAAAAAAGCTTAGACGGATCTCTGTCATTTGGGTTGTTCCTTGATTTGTTTATGTTTAACTCGGTGGGTAGGACTATTACAAGACCAACAACCTATACGAGGTTAAATGTTGCAGTTTTTTTCGTTAAGCTATAATAATGTAGTAAAATGTATTTAACAATTAGTCATTATGAATACTAAATAATTAATACTTAGAGGCTTAGAGTATCATAACATCTTTAGATAATTTTACCTTGAAGGTAGTAGATTTTTTTGAGGTTAAATAGCTGATTTAGCCTAAAATTAATAGTTGGTTAAGATTGTTGGTATGGTGTTAAAAATAGGCAGAGGCTACGTCCGACACCTCGATAGAGTACACGTCCGACATGAGCCGCTACTGTTCACGCCCGTTACAAATTATGCACCGTACGTTACTTTTCCTGTGATTTTTAAAACAGATTGAGAGCCAGAAAACCTCCTAACCTAACCTAACGTAACCTAACAACCTAAATTAACGTAACGTAACCTAACCTAGCGGTAGCGATGTGAATTTGCCTTTACATTGGACGTGTACGTAGTCACTTCGTTAAAAATACATTGTTTCATAAAGTTTTCATATTTCCCTGTCAGACTAGTGTAGATGAGATTTAGACATTGGATTAGATTACAGGGCTATTCTTAAGCAGGTCTAATTATCATTTGTTGGAAATATTTATTTTGGGATTGTGGCGGCCTTAGGATTTGCGGGGATCAAGGCAAAATTCACGAGAGGGGCCCTTCCATTTTCTTGACTTGACAGTCCAATTTTTATTTTTCTTTAATTTTTCTGGATCTATGGCAAACATAGCTAGGCCTACTTTCATGCAAATACCAAATAAGGTCTTGACCTAATTTAGCTTATTATTCAACTTATTGGTTGGACTTGCAAAATTTCTATGATTTTTCGACTGGCAAATAATAATTTAATGCAATTAGTTATCAACTAATGAATTTAAATTCATTTTTATTTAACCCTTATTTTCTGCCTACATCACACAGTATGATTGCCATTTTTGGTCGATGAGTTAATTATGTGACGTGCGGTAGTTATTTTTTCGCTTATATTCCCCACTTTATAGGCCCCTTTCACATTTTAATAGTGTTAAATACACTTTTTAGGGAGTTTGGAACGTTGGCCATTAATTTAAACTAAATTTCCGCAATTTTGGGTAGACACATATTTCCTATTAACTTACTGGTACTTAGGCTTTTTTCCCGAATTCATGGTGAGTGGACATCCTGGTAAGTTCAGTTTTGAAACAGTTTGTATACTCTTGAATACTAAATGCATAATTAAAACTTCAAATGATTCAGCCAATTCATAATGAGCTATTTTCATTTATAATTTAAATTTGAGGCGATATCTCAATAAGTACTCATAACCAAAAAGTATTTCTTAATAGCCTATAGGCCTGTTGCAGAAGCTAAGATAGTTCTATCAACTTAGATTCAGTTTTTAAAACATTAATCCATACCGTACTTATATCAGTGTACTGTATCAGCCAAAGGTGCTGTTGAAATCCTTTCTAAAATAGATTTAAGCCAGGGAAAACAGTAGATAAGTGCGATATCGAACACTTACATTTTTTTTTGTGGAAGAAGCTATTACCGTAGTCAGCATGGTAAGACCTAGGCCCGGGACCATGATAACTTTTCGTTTTGAGGTCCCCAGACCCCAAAAACACCATTCGTTCGAAACTGTATATATATGTGTCCGTGGGTGCGATAACTCTCGTAAAAGTAGTCCGATATGAACTAAATTTGGTACAAACGTGTAAAGCAGCATTTATGACTCTAAGTTCAAAAACCAGACAGATCGCCCCATCCAAAGTGGTATTTTGGGGGGATTTTGTACCCCAAAAATGGGTTTTTTGAAGTTTTTACATTTAATATTTTATAAGGTCTAACTTTAGTTTTCACTATTGGATTCAGCTTTAAAAAACACACATTTTGGTGTCTTTATCATTTCTCTACGTCAATTGGTTACAGAGATATTGACAGTGCTAAACACAGTACGTTGTCCAATGCTATTCTTTTGGAGAATAAGAACAAATTTATATCTCGCTTATTTATGAACGTATACTAACGAAACTTGGTATACGGCTTCATCTGGTTGTGGTCTATTTGCACAAAAAAATAAATTTTTTACAGATAACTCCCGTAGCAGCAAACCTGCTTACTCAGCCCCCATGTTATTCTTATGGAGAATAAGTAAAGTGCAATGTCTCCCTTAATTATTAACATAAACTAATAAAACTTGGTATGTGGCTTCACCTTGTTGATTTATATTGATATTAGTATAAAAACCCGTTTTTTGGGAAAAACCCAAGGTTTGTTCCTTGTTGCAGCAAACCTGCCTACTTATCCCCCATGTTATTTTTATGGAGAAAAATTCAAATTGTATATATCGCTTATTTGTGAATATATTTTTATGAAACCTGGTATGCGGCTTTATGTGCTTTAAGACATATATATTATGCGTTGGAAATTGGCTGAGTACGCAGGTTTGCTGCGACGAGGGTATTTAACTTATTGTTTTGAAAATATTCATTTCCCAGACATTACAGTACAAACAGACTTTGTATTTGTATTTATAGATCCAGTGATGAGCGTGTTCCCTAATGCAACTGAGGAGCTACCAAAAAACACGTGAGGAGATTCCTCAATCAGGCCAAAACTAGAATTATACAATAGTAAGTTTATATAAATGTTTGAACTTAGTTCAATTTTCATAATTTATGGCGGGTTTTTGTTGTATTCGTATTATTCTGTCTTCGTTACATTGATTATTTTCCAACGAGGAATTAGGTAAGAAAGTATTCCAGTGAACTTCACTGCAACACACTGGCCTAACCACTCTTTCCAAGAACTTGAAGTACTGGAGATAGTTTGAATACCCTCTCCCATTTTTGTATGATTCCGATGGAAAAACAGATAACTTTTTTCTCTATTGAGAGGTCTACAGAAATAATTTATTGTCTTCCTTCTGTTTAAGCGCTAGCATAGCATAAAATCTGTTTCCAGTAGTATACTTTTTTATGGAGGGATTCCCCTCCTTCCACTTTACTTCCTCGTGGGCGAGACCCCAACCTACTATCAATAAAATAAAATCCTGGCTTCGTCACTCTTCAGAAGATTGTTAACTGACTCACTTTTAATGTTTAAGCTCTATTGATATTGAATATCCTCCAAAGTTGATAAGATAGTTAAAAAATACAGGTTATTTTACCTCCGTATTCAGCTTTAAGTCAATCCAAAATGGACTACCACGGTTTCAGAAGCTTAATTTTGCTTCCATCTTCAGGACTTGAAGTTCAATAAAATCTTACTGAATTTGCATGTCTGTCATCAAATGTTTAAAAAAGCCTCACAACACCGCACAAACACAAAACACATGACAGCGAAAAACATTTTAAGTGCACTGTTAATGCGTACCGGCCGATAGGTGAACGCCGACTGAGGTGGACATGGCAGAGCGGAAGATGAAAATCCTGTTGGAATTTGGACTGCCTTATCGTAGTTCCTGAACTTAAGTCCTGGTTAGCTTAAAGCTGAAGACGGGGGTATAATAACTTGTATTTTTTAATTTAAGCTCGAGTCACAAAACTTGTTACGTTTCTACCTACTTCCCCCATAAGGCCAATTAAAATCCCGTCATTTTGAATAACAAAAAATACCTAGTGATTTCAACGATCAAAATTTGTATATATAATATATTCATTCAAAAAATTCAAAAATGTTCAATATTTACGATGTTTTATGAATGAACTATATGTGATATGAAATAGGTATGAATATGAATTCCTTAGGTTTTTGTTGCTATTTAAAATAAACAATACATTTGATTTAAAATAATCGGATGAAGAGGGATGGGCTTTGAAAGTTAACATTGGTCTAATGGAAAAACAGTTCGCACGCAGCTCGCTGACGTGAAGGAAGTGAATTTCCATATACAAAACTTTTAAAACTCAAAACCAGTGTAAAAAATACAATTATTCCAATTTTGTTGAAATATGAAAACTTTGGTTTTTTGGCTGTTCTGATGCTCCTGGTTTAATTTCCCTGCAATGCTAGGAATACAATTTTGTGCATTATAAGGTTAGGAGAAGGTCCAGTCAGGCTTGAAAGTAGGTGCGAGGTTGCTGGGGAAGATACAAATAACCAACACATAAATAAGATGCTTTTCTAATGTAAAATCCCATAAGACAACGTATTGTGTTTAGCCGATATACATTTTCTTTAATAACTCGGTAAATATATAAGCTAGAATGACGAGAGAGGGCTTTTGCTTCACTAATTCCCATCTTAATACATGAATTAATTTTAAGTCCGGGGCTTTTCTGACACTTTTTGGGCAAAAATTCGAAATTTTAAATAATAACCCCCAAAAATGGGTTTAGCGTTTTACGCTTGTTTTGCCCAACAAATTTGTCCAACAGATTATAGAAAGGAACGTTCCTACCAAATTTGAAGTAAATCGGACAAAAGATGCTACCGCTAGAGTGCATACACATATATATGTATATAATTTTGAACGACCCCCAAAACGTGTTCAGGGGGTCACGTTATGAACTTCTATGGTGGTCCCGGGCTTAAGTTTCACCGTGCGGGTCATGCTAATAGTTCACTTTCCATAGGAAATCCACTAATAAGCAAAGGACTGGAGCACCATCTCAAGATTTGTTTAACATAATGTAAATTGTTCGTTAATAAGTTTTGTATTTGTTTCAGCGAACAAGGTTTAAGGACACAGCAGTTACATGGCGAACTTCAGTAGGATATAAAATATTGTATAGCTTTCCTTTATTTATAACATTTTTTTAATAAATAATAATTTACAAAATATAAAATTATATTTATTTGACCATTTCCTTTTATTGATAAAGTTCCCTTAGGCTCCTTTGTATTTCATTTGCCTGACAATACAATTTGGTTATTAAGATTAAATCATGTAAGTAGGTGTGTGAATGCTTTAAAATGTATTTTCTTGACTTAATCTAATTTAAAAACATACCACATCAATAATTTCAAATAGTTTTGTAAATAACAATCATATATGCTTACAAACAAATTTTGGATTGTTTAAAAATGTATAGTAGGCTAAAGTTCAGGATTTTTGAGTAACAGGTAACTTTTGTTCTTAATCTATGATTCACAATAAATTTGTTTAAAATTATAGTATGATAAACTATACTTTGAGCTGAATCTCAAATATATAATTTTGTTTGTATGTTGAATATCCATTAACATTTAAACAGTTAGTTCCATTACGCTAAGACAATTGTATGAGGCTGTTGCTAATTGTCATACAACAATCAGTGTAAATTAATTTTAACTCAATCTAGTATCATTATTATTGTTGGCAGCAATATTAATTTGTAGTTACAATGAAAACTTGCAAACCATCATATAAACATGTAAGTTCAATGAAAAAATCCACTGCAAAATCAAGGTCCATACATACTTTGTACAGGTTTGCTGAGTCTATTTATTTAAGGTTTCATATTTAACCAGAAGAGACAGTTTGCATGGTAAAATCAGCTGTAAGGTCACGTGATCACCAATCCAATCTGCAGGGTTGCTGGAAACACAATATTTATCGTACGCGTACCATATTTTCTACATAATTGTACTTCAAATTAATATCGTTTAACTGCTTACATTCTATGATCAGCTGTTGTTTTATGATACTAATATGTTGTTTTCATTTATTTGTATTATTAGATTAACGGATTAAGGGTTTGAATTTTCTTTCTGCATATCTAGTGACAATTTAAAAATAGCTGTACCATTATTATATCCTTAAGGTTGGCAACACTTTATAGTATGTTGTTGATTTATGCATCAGCTGGGCGCCCTCGTAAGACATCTTTGCTGCGAACATTTACTCTTATGGAAATAATCATACCTGGTCTGAAAGCTCTACGAACCTTGCTGCAAAATCAGGGCCCATTTTAGCTTCGTGCCGCCCCTAGGCCATATGAAGCTTGCCGCCCCCTTCCCCCACAGCTAGAGACAAGGAAAGAAGTCGAAGTTTAGTTGTCGCAAAGGGACCGCGTTGGCGGTGGTCGAGAGAGTGATCTAGGCCCGCAATAAGTGCTATTTATCTTCGTTTAGCGACGATTTAAAGTAATTTTGCACCCCCTTAAGGCAGGAAAACTCCTCTCACCAGAGCAATTAGCAGCTGGAATTGATAAGCAAATTCTCAGTGCTATGTATATAATTGGATATACACCCTAAAGCTAATGTACCACAGGTAATTTAAAATGTCTATCAACGAATAGTCTTAGAATTTATTCAACTGTAGTTTCACAGTATGCTAAAAAATAAACGAGTTCGTACGCAGCACGCTGACGTTTTCCACATAACAACTTTTAAAAATCAAAATCAGTGTAAAAACATACATTTAGTCCAATTTTTATTGAAAACTGAAAACATGGATTTCTTGGCTGTTCTGATAGGCCAGGTTTCATTTACTTGCAAAGCTGGGAGTACAGTTTTGCGAATTATGAGGTTAGGAGAAGGTCCAGACAGGCTTGAAAGTAAGCGTGAGGTTGCTGTGGATGATAAAAGTACTCCAACAAAGGAATAGCAGGCTTTTCTAGTATAAAACCCCCATAAGACAACGTACTTTGTTTAGTCGATACACATTTTCTTTAATAACTCGGTAAATATTAATGATAGGATGACTAGAGAGGGCTTAAAACTTTCGCCTTTCTAATTCCCATATTTTTAAATGCTTTTATTTTACATCCGGAGCTTTTCTGACCCTTTTAGGGCCCAAAAACTCGAAATTTTAAAGATTAATCCCCAAAAAAGGGGTTTAGAGCCTTCCGATTGTTTTGCCCAACAAACTTGTACAACTGATTACAGAAAGAAATGTCACTACCAAATTTTAAGTAAATCGGACAAAAAATACGACCGCTAGAGTGCAAACTTATATATAATACAAGTAGTAGCCCTAATATACAAGTCAAGCAAATATATATATATATATATATATATATGTCTATATCTATATATATAAAATTTCGAACGACCCCCCAAAACGTGTTCAGGGGGTCACGTTAGGAACTTCTATGGTGGTCCCGGGCTTAAGTTTCACCGTGCGGGTCATGCTAATAGTTCACTTTCCAAAGGAAATTCACTAATGAACTAAAAGCTAAACTCATTGACATAATCGTCAACCAGATCGTTTCTGTTGTTACCGACAAAATGTGTTGCATTCAATCTTCACACGAGGCTCGATTCACAGGAGCGATAACGCGGCGATCACGGAGATATTACTTACATTATGCAGGTGTCGGTTTAGAAACAAACTAACAAATTATATTAAAGTCTAAACCAATCGGAATTTATTCAAATCAACATTTTTTGAAATATTCCTATTACATAGTGGATTTTATAACTTAGATGAGTTTATGGACCGCTTAGGAAACAATTAAATTATTTTTAAATAAATAGTGGGTTTGTTTTAAACTTTTTCTTAATTGTTGTATACATCTAGGATTGTTAGGTTGAAATTATTGTAAATACTGCATAGTTATAACCATTAGTTAGCTTAATATCAAAATGTAGGCTATATGTTTATTACATTGATCCACAACTAAGAGGTTGTTTTATATAAATAAAATATTATTATTGTCACCTTACGGGTGAGTAACACGTTAATGTTTAGACAATGTTTGAGCTTAGTCAGTTGATTCCTTCAAGTTATAACAAATTTTTCGTCAGAGGTTGTTTTGATTTTGATCGACCACAATGGCTTTAAGCTTATGCAGTTTCCTACAAATCGATATAAAGCATTAGTTGACTGTACAAAATAATTAATTTGTCAATAAATTTCTAATGTATTTCTTATAATATAATATTTTACGTTTATCGTCCATACATTTTAAAATAATTCCGATTTTATATATTTTTTACAATATACATAATAAAGGTTTCCAGTGAGGGGTTGAATATAAAAATCCGTCTGATGGAACTCAAGTTAAATGTACAAAAAAACCCTACAGTAATTATATTTTTTTAAATATGTAACCGCAGAATTAGAGGTATTTTAGGTTTTTTTACCTGCAACTCAAAAACGGTGGGGTAAATCGACCAAAGTGGATGGTGATTTTCTTAAACTTTGGAAAGTATACTACCAACAGTCATCATACAATTTTTAAAAGTGAGAAATGTTCACTTATGTGACTTTTACCTACGCAGCTAATGCCAAATGCCATTCAAATCACATAGCTTAAACTAATTAACCTCATACCTCGTTTTTATTTACTGGTTTTGGGTAAGAAACAAAGCACCATTTGTTTATTTTGTCCGATACTTGGCGCGAGAAATACTCGCCGCTATCTCGCCGGTGAACATCGGCCGTGTGAACAATCACGGTGACGTCGCCCTTCATGACTGGCAAAGACGAATAAACAAATTAAATACTTTGATCCACGCGTCCTTCCTGCCTTCGGCATAACATGCCAAATAGAAAAAAAATTATTTTAACTCAATGTTAAAGATGATTAACAAAGTTTAAAAAAGTAAAACTAGTATTGCAAGTAAGCTTACAATATTTTAAATCCATCTATAAATCCATTTTATTTATTTTCTAATTTCTAAACTCACTAAAACCGCTTAGAGTTGTCACAATTGTACCGTGTTTGGACGGTATGATTCCTAATTTAAATAAATATGATTAATATGATTAATTTATGGTAATTATGATTCCTCATTTTGCTAGGAATCATATTTAGAGTTCAGTAATTAGAGTGAAAATTAAGTAAAGTTAACAGTTAGAAAAATGTGATTTTGTAGCACAAGGGCTAGTTGGTGATTCACAGAAGAACTATTAGCGGCAGGTAGGCCGGGCCGCGCGTGAGTGTGCCTGCGCGTCGGGGAGCGTGGGTCGTCCTAATCCTTCAGGGCGCACGGCTGTTTGGACAGACTATAATCTGTAGACAAATTTATATTTAAAAATATGCTCCCAGAAATTTGCCGCCGCGCCGCCGTAGGCCGCGGCCTACTTTAGAAAATGGGCCCTGTGCAAAATTGCTAGAAGTGTGAACAGTGTAGACTTGCGTATTTGCTGGAAAGATTTTGCAAACAAACATGTTATCAATGAATATTAGCTGCACATATTCCACTGCAAATATGCCACAAACTTATCTTGCAAATTTGCAGCAAACTATCATGAAAACATTCTGCAAACATTTTTTGCATAGTTGCTGCAAATATTCAGTGAAAATTTTCCGCAAACATTCAGCGGAATTTTTCATACTTGCGGAAAGTTCTTTGTAAACAAACATGTTTGCAATGCATATTTTCTGCAAACATTTTGGTTTGCGGTTGAAAATGTTTTGCAAATTTTCTGCAAATTTTTTGCAAATTTTCCTTGCTATCTGGGATGGTGTCCGGAGCTCACGTCGACCTATACACAACTGGAGCTCGCATCAACTTACACATTTCCGGAGCTCACGTCGACTTACATGCCGGAGCTCACATTATATTACAAAATTCAAGTTTGAAATTGTAATGCAATCTTAAAAGGAAAATGCTCGAAGTCAAGCATGAAACAGACTCTAAAGAAGTGTTATTTATTTTCTCGGAAAAAACATTCCTTATACCGGATCTCACAATACTGTGTAAAACCATGGATCTCAGATTGAGTGCTACGCGCGTATGTGTGTGTGTGTGTGTGTGTGTGTGTGTGTGTGTGTGTGTGTGTGTGTGTGTGTGTGTGTGTGTGTGTGTGTGTGTGTGTGTGTGTGTGTGTGTGTGTGTGTGTGTGTGTGTGTGTCCGTGGGTGCGATAACTCTCGTAAAAATGACCCGATTTTGATGAAATTTGGTACAACCATGTAAAGCATCATTTATGGCTTTAAGTTTGAAAACCAGCCAGATCGCTCTATCCAAAGAGGTATTTTGGGGGTTTTGTACCCCAAAAATGTTTTTTTTGAGATTTTTTACATATAATCCAATTTTAGTTTTCACCATTAAATTCAGCTTAAAAAAACAAACAATTTGGTGTTTTGATTATTGATCTACATCAATTGGTGACCGAGATATGAAAGTGCTAAATACAGTACGTTGTCCAATGTTATTCTTATGGAGAATAAGAAAAATTGTATATCTCGCTTATTTATAAACTTATCCTGATGAAACCTGGTATATTGCTTCATTTTGTTGTGGTCTATTGATATTTGCACTAAAAAACTGTTTTTGCCCATTTTCCCGTAGCAGCAAACCTGCGTATTCAGCCCCATGTTATTCTTATAGAGAATAAGTAACGTGTTATCTCCCTTAATTATGAACATAAATTGATAAAATTTGGTATGTGGCTTTACCTACTTGAGTTGTATTGATATTTGTATAAAACCCCATTTGTTGTGCTCCTTCCTTCAGCAAACCTGCACACTCAGCCGCCATGTTATTTTTATGGAGAATAATTAAAATGTCTTAAATCGTTTATTTATGAATGTATATTGATGAAACTTGGCATTTAGTTTTATGTGGTGTTAAGATACATAAATATGCATTGGAAATTCGCTGAGTACGCAGGTTTGCTGCTACGGGGGTATTGGTATTGATTTTTAGATTGTAATATTGATTGGACAGATAGTATGATTTTATGAAAACAGGTGTTTTTTGTGTCTTTGTGGAATGGCCAAAAGACGGCTCCTGTCTTTCATGAAAAATCTGATTTATATCCAGGATATGTTATAGTTACTAGTCAAATAATATATTAGTTCGAAGAGAAAGAAATGTAGAAGAATTTAGTTTTGTCATTGGCAGCACTGCTCCTACCATAAGGTGTAACAGCTGCGTCATATTTCGTGATATTGTTTCGTGACTTTCGCATTATAGGTTAACTTGGGTTTTTACTTTGAACGCGTTCCATGAAGTATCAGTAAATTAGGTATTATTTCGGAGTTGTAGTGTTAGTGAAGTTTTTCTGTGTATTATTGTTTATAAATACCTGTAATAATAATATATAGATATAACATGACATTATTTATGTTTACACAAATTACTGAGCTCTCAATAAAAAATACTACTTTTTACAAATTTACCAAGTGCGCCAATATTTTTATATTGCTACACAACAAATGTAAAAAAATTTACCCAAGGTATTATACATTTTAGCGAATTTCCCCTATAGGGAATTAGCGAATTTCCCCTATAGGGAAGAAGCTATTACCGTAGTCGGCATGGTAAGACCTAGGCCCGGGACCATGATAACTTTTCGTTTTGAGGTCCCCAGACCCCAAAAACACCATTCGTTCGATACTGTATATATATATATATATATATATATCTATATATATATATATATATATATATATGTGTCCGTGAGCACGATAACTCTCGTAAAAATGATCCGATTTTGACGAAATTTGGTATAAATATGTAAAGCAGCATTTATGACTTTAAGTTCGAAAACCAGACAGATCGACCTATCCGAAAGGGTATTTTGGGGGGGTTTTGTACCCCAAAAATGGGTTTTTTGAATTTTTTACATATAATTTTTGAAAAAGTCAAATTTTAGTTTTGACCATTCGATTCAGCTTAAAAAAACACACAATTTGGTATTTCGATCATTCCTCTACGTCAATTGGTTAGCGAGATATTGAAAGTGCTAAACACAGTACGTTGTCTAATGTTATTCTTATGGAGGAAAAGAAAATTTTTTTATCTCGCTTATTTATGAACGTATACTGACGAAACTTGGTATACAGCTTCATCTCGTTGAGGTCTATTGATATTTGCTCCAAAAAATTGTTTTTGCATAATTCTCCCGTAGCAGCAAACCTGCGTACTCAGCCCCCATGTTATTCTTATGGATAATAATTAAATGCTCTGTCTCCCTTAATTATGAACATAAATGAATAAATACCCCCGTAGCAGCAAACCTGCGTACTTAGCGAATTTCCAATGCATATATATTTATCTTAATGCCACATAAAGCTACATACCAAGTTTCATCAATATACATTCATAAATAAACAATTTATGACATTTTAATTATTCTCCATAAGAATAACATGGCAGCTGAGTATGCAGGTTTGCTGAAGCAAGGAACACAAAAAATGGGGTTTTATGCTAATATCAATATAACTCAACTAGGTGAAGTCACTTACTAAATTTCATTGATTTATTTTCATAATTAAGGGAGATAACACGTTACTTTTTCTCCATAAGAATAACATGGGGCTGAGTACGCAGGTTTGCTGCTACGGGAGCCTTTGTCAAAAAATTGTTTTTTTGAGGAAATATCAATGGTCCACAACCAGATAAAGCCGTATACCAAGTTTCGTCAGTATATGTTCATAAATAAGCGAGATATAAAATTTGTATTTTCCTCCATAAGAATAACATTAGACAACGTACTGTGTTTAGCACTTTCAATATCTCGGTAACCAATTGACGTAGAGAAATGATCAAAATACCAAATTGTGTGTTTTTTTAAGCTGAATCCAAAAGGAAAAAATAAAATTTGACTATTTCCAAAATTATATGTAAAAAATTCAAAAAACCCATTTTTGGGGTACAAAACCCCCCCAAAATACCCCTTCGGATAGAGCGATCTGGCTGGTTTTCGAACTTAAAGTCATAAATGTTGCTTTACACGTTTATACTAAATTTCATCAAAATCGGATAATTTTTACGAGAGTTATCGTGCTCACGGACACATATATATATATATATATATATATATAGATATATATATATATATATATATATACAGTTTCGAACGAATGGTGTTTTTGGGGTCTGGGGACCTCAAAACGAAAAGTTATCATGGTCCCGGGCCTAGGTCTTACCATGCCGACTACGGTAATAGCTTCTTCCCTATAGGGGAAATTCGCTAAAACTGGTATACGACTTCACCTAGTAGAGTTATATTGACATTAGCATAAAAACCCATTTTTTGTGTTCCTTGTTGCAGCAAACCTGCGTACTCAGCCCCAATGTTATTCTTATGGAGATTAATTAAAATTGTATATATAGCTTATTTGTGAATATATTTTTATGAAACTTGGTAAGTGGCTTTATGTAGTATTAAGACATTTATATCTTCATTGGAAATTCGCTGAGTATGCAGGTTTGCTGCGACGGGGGTATTTATATAGGTAATTGAATATACAACATGTCTATATTGGTTTGGGGGGAACATATTTGGTGAAAAAGTTATATACTAATAAATACTATGCAATTTATTTTTTCCAAATACGCAAAAATAGCAAAACATTCTTTTATTTTTATTTATTTATAAGTGATACAAATTTTTACCATCAACTTTATTACTTTTTTGGATTCCTTACTTCATTAGCTTTAGAAATATGTACATATCATTATTAGTTTATACATATATTACATTACTTATTTAAAACACAAACTAACACTGTACAGTTTACACTTTTTTCGGTTTTCCGTTTATTATTATATTATGCCCCTAACACTTATAAAAAAATTCTTTTCCCAACATGTTACGGTATATATTTTTATGTAGGGAATTGAATTGCCTACAAAATGTATAGAGCCTAATGAATTTTCCATAAAATATCTGTAGAAAAAATTTTACCGAGGCTGCTTTTGAAATAAAAAAAAATAAAAGTCAAATTTTTATATTCTTTTCACTTTATCAAAAAATTTACCTCTCTAGAACTTTTTTAGGTACTTTGGTATTATACGGATGCCACCCTCATAAAACGCGCTGTGGCAGTTATGTTAGGGATGAGTTATCATAAAATGATTGTAGGACTTTCCTTGTTTCGTTACGAATCGAAAATGATACCTGATGAGTCATACTTCCGGCCGCCAAACCCCCTCCAAATAGGCTAAGGTCAGGTCGTTGACCGGAGCGCGCGCATCACCTGTCACCGCCTGTATCTGGGTCAGTGTCTTGAGTGATTTATTGCCGTGCACTATGTTACATTTGTTTTCATGGTACTTATTCGTAACGAAACAAGGAAAGTCCTACAATCATTTTTATGATAACCCATCCTAACATAACTTGGCTTCATAAAGAGCGATTAACGTACCGGACACCGCGCCGGGCCTAGCAGCGCCACACTGCGTGGTGAAAGGCACAACACATTGCCGTGCACTACGTTACATTTGTTTTCATGATACTTATTCGTAACGAAACAAGGAAAGTCCTACAATCATTTTTATGATAACCCATCCTAACATAACTGCCACAGCGCGCTGTATAAGGGTGGCATCCGTATAATACCAAAGTACCCTTTTTTATTTTGCTATTTTCAGATTCTACTGTTCTTTCCGATCAAAATGAATATAAGGTTGAATAGGTTTACATGTACGGTTGAATTTATACGAATTTTCAAAAAAATGTCTGCAAAATGGCCAAATTTAGCCTGCCATTTCCCACTTACACCATTGGCCACTGTTGTGCAAAAGTGCTCAAAATATCCATGAAAGATCTGCGTTAATGTATCTCTTTTTGGATACGGCATATAGAGTCCCTGTAAGGTCTTTTTCGCCCCTCTAAGTAGTCCACAGTTTTTCACCTTTGTAAATTACCATTGGAGGCAAAACAGCACCAGCTGCTGAGCAACAAGCCATAACAGTTATGTTCTCTTTGCCTGAACCCATTATGGTGCGGTGCACTTTTTGTTTTGCTGACACCTTTTACTCCTTTTGGGTCTAGTGAAAACCCAGTTTCATCTAAATTCCAAATGTGTTAGGGCTTTTCTGTTATCTTTAAGTTATCTACAGTAGATTCAACCAGGTCATAAAACCCATCTGATCGGATCTGACGTGTTTTTTCGTGGTGCTTGTTCAAGTGCTTCTAAATGTTTTAACTTTAAACCATGTCTTAGGCAAAACTGTCTAAACTAGTCACCCGACCATTTTTGAATGGAGTTTTGATGTCATTGGCTTCAACATATTCCCTTACAATTTCAATAACATCTTTTCTTGATAAAGCGAATCCCCACTTTGACATAACTGATAGGCCTATATATTTAACAAGTTCTTCTTCTTGTTTTCGGGAAAGGGCGGTCTGCCGACCTCTACTTTTGATATCACCTTTCAGCAGTAGTCTACCCAAAGTACTCTTACATATTTTATATTTATCTGCCTACAGTTCTAATACTTTTTTTCTATTTTAATCTCGTAAACTGCTTTTCCAAGCACCCCTTCACATATTTTGGTTGTTTTTTATATAATTTCGCACCATTTTGAGTTTCTATCTTTAGGAATTAAAATTCATTAACAAAATAAAATAAAAGGCATCAAAAACTTTATCTATAAACTACACAAAACATGCCCATTGCCGTTCGGTGTTAGGAACTGGAAATTCGGTATTGGGCTGTTGTCGTTCGGTATTGGGTTCTTGGTCTAAATGGGCAGAGTGTTGTAAATATGGTTACAACACTCAAATAAAAAATAAACGCCCACTTATTTATATAGTCAGTAATAATAATACTAGCATAAACTTTAAACCATTCTTGCCATATATGTGAGGCGGAAAGCCAAAAGGGACCTTTTGTCGGCAAAGTAGATTTTTCAGTACAGTCGTAATAAGTCATCCGGGTATAAAATATCCCCGGATATGTAATATCCCCGTATGTAATTTATACATTATATGTGGCCGGTTATAAGAACGATGTGATGGTTCTTTGTTGTACATGTTATTACTGTATCATTTGGGGGTATTGGTGTATGATAAGTGTGCCAGCTCTTAGAGATAGGTAATATGTCTGAGTTACATAACGTTGATCCAAACCCCCCCCCTCCCCCTCACTTTAACTGTTACACGGATATCAAGCAATATGGCTTGTTGGGATTGTTTTATATGTATGCTAACAAAATGGTCAGCATATATATCATGTGCTGTTGACACATATTTGGGTTTCCGTTTATTATTACATTTCGCCCCTAAAACTTACAAAAAAAATTCTTTCCACAACATGTTATATATTTCTATGTAGGGGATTAGATTGTTTACAAAATGTATATAATGAATTTTCCTTAACAAATCTGTAAAAAAACATTTCACCGAGGCTGTTTTTGAAATAATTTTTTTTGTCTTTACCGAAAAAAAATTTTCTAGGTATTTTTTATTTTAGTATTTCTAGATTCGTCTATTCTTCCCGATCGAAATGAATATGATATTGGCTAGATTTACTTCTACAGTTGAATTTATACGACTTTTCAAAAAAAGGTCCGCAAAATCGCCAAATCTGCTTGGCCATTTTCCACTTCAACATTAGGCCCTGCTAGGGTTAATATTTTTGAACTTTTAAATTTCTTTTTTTAACATTATATGATTTTTACTGGGGATGAGACCTGCTAGAACATATTTTTATACCAGAACTTAGTTATTTCCAAAATTTGAAGGAAATCCTTGGAGTCATTTTCGAGAATTGTGCACACAACCAAACCAATCAAGCAAACATTGCTCATATAAGAGTAAGTTATAGGATAAGCTACATTTTATTGATACATGTTAAAATAAATAATAAAATTATATAAATAATTAACTGTCCCTCTTTTGCCCCACTTTTTCGCTGTCCCAGAATTACCCCACCTCACCCTAAATGACTTTCTTTCAACAACATTTTTTAATAACTTAGGCCTATTTGAAGGTAAAATGTATATAAACAAACAAGACTTACTAATAATATAAACAACAAAATAAACTTTCTCATCTAAAACATAACAAATTTAATTTATAACTAATAAAATACAAAACAACTTCAAAACTAAAGATGAGGGTGCATTGCTGTATCAAGTCGTGATTTTACACTCTAAATACAAAACATAGGTGTAAAGCAGACCCTCCTCAAAACACGTTATGTATTTATTTTTAGTTTAACTGTTATTAAAATAGTATGACGGAAGTATTTTTATATAACTAACCTTGATTAGTTATATAAACTAATCTTGCTATTTAGTTATATAAACTTGCAGTGACCTTGATTTAGATATCAATTTGATTATTTTTTAATTTTGAAGGATTGATAACAGTATCAGTAGATACAGGAGTGCGCCAGCTCTTAGAGATAGGTAATATGTCTGAGCTACATAACGTTGATCCAAACCCCCCCTCCCCCTCATAACGCTACGCCATACCCCCTCCCCCCCATTAAGTGCGTTACGTAATATGTGTATGGCCCCCAAGTTATTGCCATCTGTTTTCAAGATAAGAATCAAATCGTTTTTCCTCTCTAACAATTCCCATCCTGGAAGCTAACTTAACCCTAGCAGTGGCCAACCGACTTATTACGTCAATTTGCTATGTCACCTTAAGAGTGGCAGCCGATGCAATACGTCGGTTTGGGACCAACAATTTTGTAAATGTGCGTTTACACTGGAGTCGCGGACATATGATGCAGACAAAAGTTGCCGACTAAATCTTAAAATTCTGTCAACAACTATTGTTGCCGACAATAATCTGCCGGTTTTGATTTGTAACTACAACTTTTTACCAAATCAATCTATAGGCCTACTAAAAAAGTAGTTGTGCGTGTGTGTAGAGGTCCATTCAATTTTAGATAAGTTTTTTGTTTTTCCATCACACCTCAAGGCTCCGCCCCAATGGCACCAAAAGCTGCCATGTTAACTTAATCTTATGGAAAATAGTTTTTTTTTACATGGCTCAAAAAAGGCTCTTCAAATCTGCTCCCGGCCATACCAGATTACTGGGAGACTAAAATATTCCGGATAGGTACTCTTTTTCTTGGCCTCAGGGCTCCGCCTCTCTGGCTTCTTCTATCACTTGTGTCGTCCAAATTTGACGTGTGATGGTTCTTTGTTTTACAAAGCTCTGCATCTCTTGAAAGATGTCCCGACGTTGGACACATCACCCCACCAATCTTAGGACTCCGTCCCTGGCAAAGTTGTCATATTATTCTTTCCTGTATTTATATGATTTCAGCCAATTTTGATTGATCCATATTTTGATACTTTTTTAATAGCTCCGACCTTAGGGCTTAAAGCCCATGGCTTAAATGTTGCCATGCTATATTTATGGAGAAAAAAGTACTCCCCAGAAGATTGCAAAAAAGGCTTCTCAAATCTGCTCCTGGACCATACCAGGTTATTAGGGGGGACTAACAATGTTTGCATCATTATTTAGAGGATGACATAAGGTAAACTGGCCAAATTCCGAACGTTTAAGGTTAGGTTCACAGAGCATTAAAATATGTAAATTTATATGAAATATAATTGTCTTTTAAAAGCTTATTTTAATTTGTTGACAAATTTCCTTTCAAATAAAATTATTTACATTGTTAAAAACTTTACGTACCTAGCCTATTCATTAAATTAACCATATTTACAACACTCTGCCCATTTAGACCAAAAACCCCAATACCTAATGACAACAGCCCAATACCGAATTTCCAGTTCCTAACACCGAACGGCAATGGGCATTTTCACATTAGGTGACACGACACTGGCACGACAATGACACGGTGCTGACACCGACACGACAAATCGTTAAGGCATTTCATACTTTTTTCTTCGATGTCAATCTAAGTAGGGGCTGAACTGTTAAGGAAAAGTGCTTGAGGAATTTATTATAATAATTGATACATCCAAGGAATGACTTGAGTTGTGTTCTGTTCTTTGGGACAGGGAAATCAATGATAGGTTTTAATTTACTGTGGTCCATTTGTAGGCCATTTTCGGTGAGTGTGTAGCTGAGGAAGGGGGCAGATGTCTGGCAAAACTAGGATTTGGAGAATTTAATTGTCATGTTAGCTTCGGTTAATTTTTGGAATATGTGTTCTAAATGTTAGAGGTGGGTTTCAAAATCTGGGAAGATAATGCAGATATCATCTACGTACACCATTGGTGAAATCCTCAATTTCATTGCCGAAAACGATCTAATGCAACGCACTATAGCGGCTTGGGAGGTTGAGATACCGAAAGGGATGACGACGTATTGGTACGTTTTACCTCTGAATTGAAATGCGGTATACTGGTGGGATTCAGGTTCGAGTGAGATTTGCCAATAAGATGCGGTAAGGTCAATACTACTGATTATTTTAGCATTTCAGCATTTAGCTAATGGCTCGTTAACGCTTTGGTTGCACTCGTAGTCAGGAACTATAATCTGGTTCGCTTTCCTAGCATCTAAGCAGAGTCTAATTGCAACGGTCTTCTTTATTACGGGGATGATGGGGTTAATAAACGTCTGTTACGGCGCTCTATTATACTTAGGTTTTCCATTCTTTTAATTTCGGTCATCTAGGCAACTTGATGAACTAACGGTACGGGATAAGTATTACTCTTGAAGTTTTGTGGATCGTTCACTTCTAGTGTATGTTGTTGGTACTTATTACACAAATCGGGCTCGTTAGAAAATGTATCTTGGTAATTCACGATTAATTCGTGTAGCTGTTCTTTTTGGGACTGGGTTAGGAGCTGATTTTTATTTAGTGTATCTTGTAATTCATTATATAGTGTATCCGGCGTTGTTAGTATTGCTTGTCTGTGTTGACCCAAAATTATTTATATTTATATTGTGTGATTGATTATTTTGCCTGTGGCCTTTATTATTTATTAGTGAATTTCCTTTGGAAAGTGAACTATTGGCATGACCCGCACGGTGAAACTTAACCCTAGCCGTGGCCAATGGTCGCCTGGCGACCATTTCAATGCTTACCCTTAAAATGGCTATGGTCGCCGGGCGACCATTAATGTCCAAAAATTTTCCGATGCTAAAAAGTAATTTATAATTAACTCGAAAGTGGACAAGTTATATATCATTTGAAAGATGACATTCTGAACTTTTATTTTATTACATAAATGAACCGTATAGCAGTTGTATAAGAACTTAACGACTATATAAAGTGAATGGTTTTTTAGTGCAAATCAGTACCTGCAACTGACTCGTAGAAATTCGTCAAACATGGCCTGGGACAAAATAACAGAACTGGGGTAAATGTCGTCTTATGGAGTTGCGGTTGGTACCACTGGACAGCAGAAGAGTGGCTGTACATTATCGTATTGATTATTTGACCGATACATTGATAACAAAGAGCAAATGATTTTTATAAAACAGCTGTTTTTGCCAAAACTGACAAATGGCCAATGGTCGCCCGGCGACCATTATGAAACGCTGAAAATATATATGTAGGAAGTTTTATAACTAGTCAATAGTTGTGTCAAATTGTAGCAGAAGAAACGTAGAATAATTTTGATTTGACAAATGGCAGCACTGGTCACTCTCACTACTTTGAGCAACGCAAGTAAATATCAGTTAGGCAGGTGTTTAGCCGATTTTTGCTGTTGTCAGATGAACCTCAAGTAACCTACATCTTTGTAAGTGAATTTGGTACTTTGGTATTATACGGATGCCACTATTTTTTGAGGTTAATTTTTACCGGATACAAAGGATAACTACATAATTCGAAAAAACGTACTTTTATTGACTTACTGTACAAATTTTACATCATTCTGATAAGCGGTCTTTGTGTTGTGCCTCCCAAAAGACAGCGATGTCCGCTAGGATCGTGTTGAATGCGTCGCTGCCGCGCCGCTAGCAGCCACACCCGATCGCCATATGTACTCCGCCAAATATACAGCGCGCTGCGGCAGTTATTTTAGGATGGGTTATCATAAAAATACGTACGCTTTCCTCTTCATTTTGAGGTAAATCCCACACCAAAAGAACGTCACTCATTATGAAAACAAATGTAACGTAGTGACGGCAATAAATCACTCATGACACTGACCCAGATACAGGCGGTGACAGGTGATGCGCGCTCCGGTCAACGACCTGACCTTGGCCTATTTGGAGGGGGTTTAGCGGCCTGAAGTATGACTCATCAGGTATCATTCGATTCGTAACGAAACAAGGAAAGTCCTACTATCATTTTTATGATAACCCATCCTAACATAACTGCCGCAGCGCGCTGTATAAGGGTGGCATCCGTATAATACCAAAGTACCATGAATTTTTATCCGAGAAATTGTTCTAAATTCAGAGTTTATAGTGACAGTGTAGTGGTTGTGTGTTTGTAACAGTAATCTTTATGCATAAATATTACTGGAAAGGGATAAATTAGTCAATTGGTGAAGTGAAAGTGAGTCTAATGTTTTTGTGTGTTTTAGCATAATGTTAGACGATTGTTAGGCCTATCATTCATAGTATCGCGTGCATATTTGTTTATATACATAAGACATGTAAATAAAAATGTTTTTCCCATGTGTTATACATTACAGTTATCTCTGATTCACTAATTATTCATCTTACTCAACAAAAGTTGTGACTTATGTATTTTATTACATAACACATGTACAAAAAAAATGTTCCCCATGTGATATACATTTCTATGTAGGGAATTGAATTTACTACAACATGTTTATAATATATTTGGCCTAAAAAAATCTGTACAAGATTTTTGTACTTCAATGTGTCGGAAATTTTTTTTACGTAAATGCTAATTTTCTAGTTATTCGTATAATAAACGGGTAATAATAATTTGTTTACTCCCTCCAATATGATATATCTTTTTCCCTTAGTTCATAACCTACAAAAATATATGTACAATATTATTATAAAAAATTACCTTACATGAGTTATCTCCAATTCACTAATTACTCGTCTTACTCGACAAAAGTTGCGGTTTTTCGTATTTTATTACATAACACATGTACAAAAAAATATTTTCCCCATGTGTTATACATTTCTATGTAGGGAATCAAATTGACTACAAAATGTATATAATGGTTTTTGCTTAAAAAATCTAATGTAGAAATTACAAAACTTTACTTTTGAAATTACAATCGGAAATTTTAGAATTTTTTATTTTTTTGTATTTTGTAAAAAAATTACCTTTCCAGATTCATTTCTTATATATATATTTAGATTCCCCTGGTCTTTCTGAATAAAATGGGTTTACATATTGATAGGTTTATCCCAAAATTGTAATTTATACATATTTTTAAAAAAAGGTCTGCAAAATCGCCAAAATTGGTTGGCCATTCCCCACTTCTAACATTGGCCACTGCTAAGGTTAAGCCCGGGACCACCATAGAAGTTCCTAACGTGACCCCCTGAACACGTTTTGGGGGGTCGTTCAAAATTTATATATATATAGACATATATATATATATTTGTGTATGCACTCTAGCGGTTACATTTTTTGCCCGATTTACTTCAAATTTGGTAGGGATGTTCCTTTCTATAATCTGTTGGACAAGTTCGTTGGGCAAAACAATCGGAAAACTCTAAACCCATTTTTTGGGGATTAATCTTTCAAATTTTGAGTTTTTGGGCCCAATAAGGGTCAGAAAAGCCCCAGATGTAAAATTAATGCACGTAAAAAGATGGGAATTAGAGAGGCGAAAGTTTTAAGTCCTCTCTCGTCATTCTAGCATAAATATTTACTGAGTTATTAAAGAAAATGTGTATCGGCTAAATACAGTACGTTGTCTTATGGGGGTTTTACACTAGAAAAGCCTGTTTTCTTTGTTAAAGTACTTTTATTATTCCCAGCAACCTCACGCCTACTTTCAAGCCTGTATGGACCTTCTCCTAACCTTATAATGCGCAAAATTGTATTCCCAGCTTTGCAAGTAAATGAAACCAGGAGTATCAGAACAGCCAAAAAATCAGTGTTTTCAGATTTCAATAAAAATTGGACAAATGTATGTTTTTACACAGATTTTGAGTTTTAAAAGTTTTATGTGGAAATTCACTTCACTCACGTCAGCGTGCTGTGTGCGAACTCGTTTTAAATATAATTTGTATACTATTGAAGTCTATTGCCATGACCCATATGTAGTGATGTAAAATTCCTGGGAATTTAATATCGAGGAAATATTCCCTGTGAATGTTCCCGGTAATTTATGCATTTTGGGAATTTATAATTTTTTATAATATATGAATGAACAAATACTTTTTATGACTTATTAAGTGACTAATAATTGTCAGGTAATAGTGAAATAAAATTGGGTGAAGGGCAAATGATATTTAATACTACTTAATAAAGAATACAATATGGGGGTACTTATTGCTTATCTTCTACAATTTATTCTAACTTATAGTAAGAGGAGAGACATATAAAAATAAGCTGTTTCAAATACGATGAATGCCATGAATCTATCCAGCGCCAAACATTGTGCGCCAAATTGGGTAATTTTAACTTTATACGACTACTACTAGGCTACTAATTGAAATGATGAGATTGGTTTTACAATTAACAAAGAGGGTTTATTATTAAAATACATAAATGAAATGTTTCATAGACGAAAAGAAAAGTGATTCACAAATCCGTTTACAAAATTGGGGACAATTTTTTCGTTGATTTTACTTTATAGAAATGTGCTCAAGCCAGACAAAATTTGGTAGGTTCATAGATAGATATCTTGTTCTCAGGGTGGTGATTTTGTGCCGGCACGGATAAAAAATGACATCATATGTAAATTACATAATATTCAGAATTCAACAAAATAATAGTCCAAATGCAGGATTTAGTTAATTAAATATACACTAGCCAATTGTGATTGCAAGTGGTCCTAAACAGTCATTGTTGAGTACAATGGCTTAAATTATTCTTGATGTTGGTTGTTGAAAATATTACACAATTCACTGTTATTAATTAATGAAATTTTCTTGAATATTAATTATTAAAGAAAATTTTCAAATACAGTTTTTCACGTTAATTATTGATTATTAAGGTTTTTGAATACTTGAGTTCTTTTGGCCTATTCAGTGTTCAGGTAGGCTATTTTAATGGTGGAGTCAAAACTGGAGGATCTTACCAATAGTTAGATTTATCTTCCTGTTACAGAGCTAACTGTCTTGAAGTGGCCTTTAAACAAATGGGGAATGCTCTGTAACTGGTGGTATTATAAAATATTTTGGCTCAGTAGGCACAAAATAACCTTTTTAAATAGGATAAAACAGGGACAAGGCCCCCTTTAGCAGTTAACACTAGGCCTTCATCTCTTCAAGAAGCTTTCTATCTGTTGGTTGCAACACCCCCCCTACTGTTGAGTAGGGGTTCACAAAGCGTCATGTACTTCTGGGTTTGAGAGTATAGGTACACATTTTTCATTTTGGCCCTTGCCAGCCATAACACTTTTCACATAAACATATCTATCTATTTACTGATATCAATTTAAAATTTTATATTTAAATTTAGTTTTTCATTTGAAACAGCTTTGGGTCACTTATTGGTTATCAATATAATTAGGTTATCTATATATAATAATAAATATGGTTTTTGTGATCTGATGATAATTATTAGGCTTTATTTATGATTGTCAAATAGCATTTGGAAATTGATATGGGCAACATTATAAATATGGGTTAAAATAATATTCCTGGGGATCTTACATTTTATTTACATAGGCTTATCCAGTAAAATTATTATTTATACATATCATGGTTTATGAAACATCTCAATTTTGATCTGCAAAACCCGCTTATTGGTTGTCCCTCTTTGCAGCAAACCCACGTAGTCAGCCTAATCCTATACTCTCATAGGAGTAATGTCTGACGGTTTGTCATTAACATATAAATTGTCATTTGATTTGTTTAAAAAACAACTTCTTTTTATTATGTGTTGGTAAACAAAAAATTTAGACTAATGTGTAAAAAACTATAGGTTATAAAAAGGTTACATTACTACCCTTTTAGCAACATTTTAATTGACAAAAGTATATAGCTTTTCGTAAGCCTACGGAAGGTTTTATAGTTTTATTTTAAATGGTCAAAGATAATCTCTAGGCATCACAACTGTTATATACAGTGCCATTCGAATGCATTGGGTCAACAGACAAGTGGCCGGCCAGAATGACGTCATAGTGTTCTGGCTGACCACAACCCACTGCGAATCAAACTGGCAATGTTTCTGTCACTGAGTTCCTATTGGAAACATTTCCATAACCTCATATTGTGTATATCTCAGTAACAAATCAGGCACACACCCTTTTTGTTGACAGTAGACTGGTAAGCTTAAGGAAAAAACATGAGGTACAAATGATAGCTAGATTGAATGTGTTATAGCAATTAATTGCTCTTGGACAAATAATCAGTTAAAAAACAAAAAAAATGATTAACACGTATGCTGTGGCGCGGTCGTTTTCGACCGGCCCGGGCTGCGCGCGGACGCTGCGCGGTCGAAAGCGGCCTCCACTTAACTCTTAAAACTAAACCAGTCAGTGTGAGCCCAGCACTGGATAGAGGCAGGTGATTTGTTGCCCGCTTGTAGCTCAGAATGCGAGCTTTATTTTGGTGTAGGTTGGTAGTAAATTTCCCCCAATATCCCGGCCGTCATGGGACTTCCCTGCATTTGTTTTCGCCCCCCTTAGTCCCGCGTCCTTAGATTATCCCTTTATTCCTTAGATGGCAACCCTGGTTGACTTCGGCTAACTGGATTCTGCTGCTACCTATTGGCGTTTTGTAGAACTATGTCCAGTTGTGTTGTAATGCAGAACAGCGTCGTACAGTGTTTTTGTCATTCGTTAGCCGGGAATTCAAAATGTGACTGCGCCTATCGGATCAGTTGCCACGTGGCGGGAACAAGCCCCCAGGCGTGCCCGCAGCGAATATGTTAATCTTGAAATATGAAGTAAGTCTTGTGAACCCTTGCTTTTAAATGTTTACGGTAGGCTATCCGATTTTGAAAATTATCGCAATAGACACAAAATAATAAGGTTAGGATACATTTGTAGTTACAATTCTCGGTAGTCTTTGACCCAGCTAACTTCCACTTGCTGTAGTTCTTGATTTACATATTTATTGCACAGAAATAAGTCAGAATTTTAGACCAATTTAGATTTTGGTTCAGTTTCTTCCTTACTTCGATGTTGTACTCTGAATATAATATTCTTATAAAGTGTAAGTTACTGTACGCTTTTGCCTAATCAAATTTTTCATTTTTCAGTTTTGGGAAATAATCTCTGATGAGCACGGTATTCAGCCTACCGGAAGGTATGAAGGGGACTCAGATCTTCAACTGGAAAGGATAAATGTTTACTACAATGAAGCATCTGGAGGAAACTATGTCCCCAGGGCTATTCTTGTGGACTTGGAACCCGGAACAATGGACTCGGTAAGGTCTGGTCCGTACGGACAGATCTTCCGCCCAGACAACTTTGTATTTGGCCAGAGCGGTGCAGGAAACAACTGGGCCAAGGGGCATTACACTGAGGGGGCTGAGCTGGTTGATTCAGTGCTGGATGTCGTCAGGAAGGAGGCAGAAGGGTGTGACTGTCTGCAAGTAAGTAGTACCAAAACTGTCTTTTAAAAATTAACATATTTCCAGGAGGGGTTACTGTGTTGTGTGACTGCCATTTATCGGAAATGTTTGTGCTACATCATTTTTAACACAAAATGTTTAATTTTAACTAATTAAAGTTTTAATGTGAGATTTCCTAAGACTCTAACTAAAAGAATTAAGTGTGGTGTTGAAGCCAGCTTACAGTACATAACTCACACGTGATAGTTGCTTAAAATGCCTTAATTATACCTTTTGCTTATGTATTACTTATGAAAAACTTATGTATGTGATTTTCATTTAATTTGAACCCTTCGGTATAAATTTATATCAGGGTTGTGTCACTTTTACAAACTAATTAGTACCGCTATGCCATTTTTATATATGTGGTTTGGTTTTTGTTTGTCAAGGCATTTTTATGAATCGGCTCTCTATTGAACTTTTTCATAAAACTTGCACATGTACTTTAATTAAATTGTACTTTACTTAAAATGTACGTAAAATTTAGCAATCCAAGGACCTTGAAATTCTATTACTTTTGCTTTGGCTGGAATACTTTTCTGCTGTACCGTAGCTATTAAGTTTTTGGTAAAAACTATAGCACATCCTCCTATCTTATCCTCTTATTTGAGCAGTATATCCTTGTATACTTGTTTATGGGCTTTTGGCTTACACAATTATATCATAGACGGCTGTTGTTTCTAGGCTCAAAACATTTAATCTCATAGTCTCTTTCAAATATTGAATTAACATTGGTTAAAAGTTCAATTTGGATTGATACCACCCACTGAGCTCTTCCTAATTACTGGAGGCGATTCTGCTAAACAAATAGTATCGAAAAGCTATGCCAGTATTATCCAGTTTGAATCATTTGGTATGGATTGGCCCCATTTGAATCACTTGGGTAAAATAAATAAAAATGTAAACCATTTATTTAATTTGTTTATGTATCTTTTTGTGCCGTATAATATAATAAAATACTATGGAATTAACAAAAAACTTATATAATCTTTAATTTATGATTGATTTGTTGGATTCACTTTGCCGACTCGTTCAATTTAAGTTAATTTCATTACCCTCACCACAAAATGGTTGCAGTAGCATACAGTTTTGTTGACCAAAGCTGGCTCCAGTATTTAGTTAGAGCTCAGTGATATCACCACAGAGAACAAGTAATCAAAAGGAACTTCCCAGGTTGTGCGGGGAAGGTGACTAGTGAAGCTGCAACAGAGTCAGGTCATGTATTTTCCTGTTTATGCATAATGAGTTGATGACATACATTGGATTTTGTAAATCCTTTGCACACCAAGTGGAAAGTGTGAGAAACAAACACTCGGGAGTTCAAAGGCCGAATATGTACGTAGCCTAGTTTGACTGATGTCATGTCAAGTTTTACAACTTGCTTGAGCACATGGCAACTGCAAACACAAACATGAGATCAATAGGTCACCTCCCCTGATTTATTACACCTTTCACATCCTGTGTTGCAACGCCCCTTCACCACTTTCTACTTTGAATTACCTTTTGAATAGCGATGTTGATGAATCTGTTATTTATTCATCAAAGATGGGTTGTCAGAAAACTGAATTTGGAATTTATACTGTTATTTTATATTAATTTCTGTACCTTGTTAATGGGTTTTGGGCTATTTCACATGCAGGCGTAAAATGTCTTTTGTAAAAGACACTTTTTTAATTTAAACACGTTCTAATGAATATTTTTGTATGCAATATGTTGGGGTTTTACAATAATACCTTTAAATTTTGCACGGCGGATTCTCATTTGATTACATGCAATTCAAAATAAGCTTTTTAAATATAAATTGTTAAGCCATTAAATTTATTTTATATCTAGTGAACAATACTTCTTTAGTTTGTTTAAGCCTGTCATTTTTGACGGGCTAATAACAGCTAGTATATAAATAATTTTTTAACCATATAAACAACAAATGGATTTACGTGTAAAATTGACTAACAATTAGGCTGCAGTTCACGACAAAATTATAGTAACCTAACCTAACTACGCAGAACACTGTATGGTAGTTGTTCGTTGTACAACATAATTACAAAAAAGTGGATTTGTAAAAACAAAAAAGTCAAATTACATAGAAATTTCAAATCTCAAAAAGTAAACATCAAAAGTAGGATTTGAATCTGAGTCCGCATGATCTTGAATCTGACCGCATATCCACTGAGCTACCGTACAATGTCGAACTTCCTGAAAGTTACAATTCATCAAGCAGTGAGCAACAATTATAAATTCATTCGATAGAACAAACAATCGGTTGATAACATTTTCCGATAAATTGTAACAAACGATATTAGCGATATTGAACCTCCCGTCTAGGCGATAATGTGCTCACCATGTTTGTAACAGCTGATTCATACAAACCTCATGGCGAGCACATTATCACCTACATGGAAGGTTTATATCAATCAGCTGCTACAAACATGTGGTATTAGCTGAAGTTGTGTGCTTTCATAAATTATCCAAAACTTTACTCATTTAAATGGGCCAAAACACTCAAAATTACTCCTTGGATGAAAAGCGGCTAAACGGTTGATTGGTTCGTAAATCTGATAAAAAATAATTAGTTTGGAATTCTATTTTTCTAAATCTTCCGTATTCAACATTTTTTGCCATGTCTTACCGTTTCTGTACAAAACATGCTCAGATTGAAAAAGTGGAGTGGAGTGGATTTTTTCGTCAAGTGCTTTAATTCAAGTATGAGGTTGAGTAGGGTCTGATTACGGGAAGTGCCTCATAATTTATGTCAGTGAGTCAGTGAACCCATCTAGCTTTATATAAGTATATAGTAACACCATTGACTATTAATACTGAAGTACATATAGTCAGTGGTAACACAATCCAATCTTACAAATGTTAATTCAGTATACATGTACAATAGAACCTCTGTAAACCGAGCCTCGCTTATCCGAGATTCCGGGTTAACCGAGGCGATCCTAATATGTGTACAGTATTATAAATTTCAAAGAGAAAGTAACACGCTCAAATAAACGAGCAATTGACAGCGCGCGCCTTCACTTACCGCAACCGCAATACGCGCGCTGAACTTGTGTTTGCATTCAACTACAGTAAACGTCGGCAGTGCCGGGGTTGTTCGGCAAAGTTCGTGCGTAGCAGACAGTGCAATTTGGGACCGTCGTCGTTAGTCTGCCGAAGCCGCCATTTCGTGTTGACAGTGATTTGTTTACTCAGTTTTGTTTATTGCTGTTAACTTAGCGTGTGCGTGTTAATTAGAGAGATGAGTGCTAAGCGCAAACGTGTTGTTGTGTCTTTAGACTCGAAACTAAATGCAATGTTACAATATTTCTTGTACTAATAAACTGAACAAAACTCAAATCATTGTTTTATTTCATGGTTTAAACATATCTTGAGCTATTTATAACCACAATTACGATTTTTAGGTTACATTCGGTGTTATCCGAGATTTGACGTATCAAATCCCTACTGAGGTCCTACTGTATTCAAAATTTTACACATTAGCTATTTAAACAGCTAAACTCTTCTGAAACCCAAAATAAATCTAAAGAAACGAGTTTAAAATGATTTTGTTAAAATTGGCAATATAAACAATGACTTTTGTAGGGATGTATCTTGATAATTTTCTTTACTTTGAATTTTATGTTTCATGGGATAGTGAAGTCGGAGCTTCCGACCTTCCATTCAGGTGGTGTTGGCAAAGCACTGTGGGAATTTTTGACATATTCTAAATTTTTATATCTGTATTAATCCTAGCAAACATTTTGATAAGAAATATGTTGGGGTTTCGTCATAATAATACCTTAAGATGTTGTACTGCAGATTTCCCATTTGATTTAAAAATTAGCGTGAAGTTCTAAAAATAATCGCTCCATTATTATTCTTCTGGATGAAGGATTTATAAAATTTGATAGAGTATTTTTGGCTTCCCCATTTTATTCTCAATAAATTAATCAAATCTAAAATGATCAATTTTATCATTATTTGAGAACTAGTTTACAAATTGCCATTAGGTAGTAAAATCAACATTTAAAAATATTGATTAATTAAAGAAGGGTTTTCTATCAAAGAAATAACCTTTGGGGTAAATTATTTTGGTTTTTTTAAATTTGCATTATAAAATAAATAATATTGCATTTGCAGTTGTAAACTGACTATTCTGACCATTATGGCGGAGGTGTTACCATCTGCATGACTGGAGTGGTGGTGATAACTGCTTGCTTTGTGACAGGCATGACATCATGGCTAGGTTTGGACTGGTGTTAACAGCTGGTGTATTGAGCTCCCACACGTAATAACCACCGGTTCTAAAATAACTCTGACTAAATCATCCTGCTTGGAATGAATACAAATCTGGCCTAACATGCACAAGTCTTGCTGTTTTATTTTGGATAATTTTAACTCTATGTTACAGGTAATTTTCCCAACTACAATAATTAATCTGTGATGCTTCTGCATTTAACACTTCTATTCTCTCCTGGTAGTCTTTTCCAGCTCATAAGGGAATACAAAATATTAGCATAAGGATTGATAAAATATATGAAATAGTCATTATAAAGAACATTCAGACCTATTGAAATTAAAACAGAGGTTTTGATATTTTAGAGTACAAATATAACAAACTCTTTCTAACAAACCTTTTTGCAGCTACAGTTAATTCAAGTATAATACCCAAGTCATAGCAATACCTAAATACTCAAGTGACAGGGTTTCTACGGTCAGGAGAGGTCAGGGAAAGTAAGGGAATGGAAATTTGGTCAGGGAAGGTTAGGGAACTCGGAGATAAATCTTATTTTGTTACGTCTTGACCTCACATACTAAAGATATAAAAATAAATTTGTAACTTATAGACAGTATTGATTACTATAGTATTGATTACTATTCCATAATATATTTTTTTGTTTTACTAATATTTATAACATACATGATATAGAAAATAATGTTTTGCATAATATTAAATATATAGTAATTGTACACACATGCTTGTTTACAAAGCGAAAATGCTAAGACGTACTTCGAAAGTTGGTCAGGGGAGTTTTACAGAAGGGTCAGGGAAATAGAAAATTGAAATTCTGTAGAAACCCTGGTGAATTTACAATGGAAATATTTATACCTCACCATTACAACTAGCAGCTAAAAAATACATGAGCCGGAAGAGGAGACGTTGCCACCCAAAGGAAGCCGAACTTGTCCAATAACGAACTAAAAAATTACAACCTTTTTTAAAAGATTTATCAGACGCTATTCAGACACATTATTATTAACATTCATTAACAGACACACATATATATAGGCCTCTACACAGATAAATACATTTAAATTAATGGTATTTTTGGGCATCTGGGGGCCTCAAAACGAAAAGTTATCCAAGTCTCAGGCTTGAGTGTTACCATGCCACTACATGGTAATAGCATTGACTATATATACTGAATTTGAATTATTTATATTCAATGGTAATAGCTTCTTCCTGTTGGGGAAATTCGCTTATACTATAGATTCTTATGAATAATTAGCTGCTAATCCCGTGCTTCGCAATGGGGGAACAAATCCAGAGTAGAAAAACTAAGCAGTTAAGTGTGCTGCATTCTATGGTTAGCCAGTGGAACTACTACAAATCAAGATCAGCTGTTTGTATTTTCATCAGCTCAAACAATAATTAATGTCCATAAGGATAACATGATGAGAACTTGGAAAAACGAAAAACGAAAATAGGCCTTTGTGTTTAAGTATTTGGTATATAAAGAAAATTCCTCGTAAATTTTCATGCCAATCGGTTCAGTAGTTTTTGAGTGATTGAGGAACAAAAAGCAGACAGACAGACAGACACACACCATCCCATTTTTATATATTAGTACAATTTAAATAAAAATGTTATAATAGCAAAAAGCCATAAATCTGGTTTTATTTACCTTTATATTTAAAATATTGTATCAATAAACATAATTAAAGGCTTTTAGTGTCCCATAAATTGTGAAGAACCTGTTTGTCATTAAAGCTAAAATGCCAATTGTATTAACATTATTTACTTGAAAAAATTGTTTCCTTTAAAACCAAGAAAAGTTGTATAATCTTTTCAAGACTCATCATCACATAATTTAAAACTAGCCTACCAAAAGCCATGTTTCCACAAAGCAGGTTATGAAGAAGGTAACCTTGACAAGGTAGCCTGGAGCAGGCTGCCTGCTCACAAGACACGGTCACACTGTGAAGGTAACCTACTACTAGAGGGCACGCTTCATCCAAGTCTCAATAACTCTGAGATATTTTTCTAATTTATCTGTATCTGGATATACATCTGTTGCTTATAATTATGCATTTACTATAAATTATTATAACATATTATATAAAATAATAATATTATGATTACTATTTAGAATTAAATACAATTGTAATTATAATATGTATTATTGTATATTTATAAATTAATAAATACCCGTACATATTGTTCAAATATATAGGGGCAGACTGACACAGGCTGCCCACATGGCCCCACTACAGGGGAAGGTTTAGGTTCGAGGTAGGGGGGAAAAATTACTAGCTTTAAACTACCCGATGAAGTAGGTTAACTTGATGTCAACAACATGACGAGCAGTCAGCATGGTTTTTTATCAAGGTTCTGTTAAGAAGATGCTACTAGCCTGCTCAAGGCTACCTCGTCAAGGTTACCTTCTTCCTAACCTGCATCATGTACTCGCGGATAACTATAGTTCTAGTTTCATGGCTCTATGGAGTTACTTATCATAATGTCAAAATAGAAACAAATATATTTTTTGAAAATGTTTTTTGTTATATTAGAATAAAATACCCCCATTGCAGCCAACCTATATATTCAGCAAATTTCAAATGCATTTATAATGTACCTCACTCACTATCATTAGAAGCCACTTACCAAGTTTCATCATTACATATTTATAAATAAACGAGATATGACATTTTATTTATTCCCCATAAAACTAACATTAAGACTGAGTTGTAGGTTTTAAATTGGGATTTTTATGCCATAGTCAATAAGCCCAAAAAATGGGTCATTGGGTTTTTTTTTGTGGTATCAATGGGCCACAATCAGATGAAGTCTATATACGTTCATACATAAGCGACATAGGCCTAAACAATTTTTAATTCTCTATAATAATGTCATTAAAGTAGAGGAAGCAGGTTTGCTGCCATGAGGATGACAGACATAAAAAAACATATGAAGCCACGTACTAAGTTTTAGCAATCTATGTTCATAATTAAGGCGAGATATAGAATTTTACTATTTCTCTATAAGAATAACATTGGACAACGTTCTGTGTTTAAGTTTTTTAATATATTTGCACCGGATTGATGTAGAACAAAACATATTGTTTTATCCATTGGTAAAAACCAAAGTTAACATGGAGCATTTACAGTGGTTTTTTGTATTTACTCAACAACCACTTAATGTTAAGTTAATTATTTAAAATACTAAATTATTTGTTACTAAGCTCTGTAAAATGGTACAAACCTAAACTAAGTAACTGTGACATTTTTGGGCCAAAAATACTAAAAACTGAATTTGATAACTTTTAAACGCCTAAAAAAATCCTTCTGATAGACTAATCTTTCTAGTTTTCAAAATTAAATATCACTTAATGCATTTGTGCCTAATTTCATAAAAATTAAATGTTTCTTTCAAAAGTTACCTTATGAACAGACACACATATATAGATTTATATAAATTTTTACTTTGGACGATTAGTGTTTTGGGCACCTTGTATTTAAATAGAGAGAAAATATCAAAGGAAGTCTATTCCATGCATATATTTTTTGCCAAAAAGGACAAAGTGTGGCAAATTTATTAATTTGTAAATTGATATTTTAATACCTTCTTATTTTAGATTTTAAGTTTGGTGTTTATATGCATGACAGGTATAATTCTTTGATATTTCATTTTTAATTAATAATGGAATGAAATATTATGTGGAAGTATTGTACTGGCATATTATGAGTACCAGAGCTGCCATGAGCTATTTCGGGCCCAAGGGAGGAGGTAGCTGTGGGTCCTTTAGCCAAGGATTCTGAACTTTTCTTCCATTTGAAAAATTGTAAGTCTTATTAAATTTTTGTCCAAAGTCCTGTGATTCTGGAAATATCAGAAACTGTATGAGAATTTGTTACCATCAAGAATCACATAGGAATTTGAAATTTGAAGTTGGTATAAAACAATACAGGATTTATATATTTTTTCAGCCTATAAAAGAGGTCTGATTGCCAATATAATAAGTTCCAATAGAAGTTTTGGCCAGTAATACATGTCCTGATCTTTGTATTTAGTCTAGAGAACAGTCAGGCAGTCTTTTTTCGGCAGAGAAAATTCAGTCCAATTACCTTTATCGCACGATAGAACGAGATAAGATGCCACCGTTAGCAAATAATATGCAGCCCAGTTGTCATTTTTGCCTGGTATGGTATGATCGAGTTTACTTTTTTTGCCAATACAGTTTATATCCGCCATTTTCGGCCTATGAAACACAGTTTAAAACTATTGTTGTTAAAGTATGGAATTGATTTCATGGAACAATATTTACAGCAGAAATAATGTGAATTACCAGCTAGAAATGCTAAAACAATCTTGAATAATCGGTATCAGGAAACTGACACATACTTTCTCCCTTTTAGCCCAACTTTAATGAATAAATTACTTTTTATTTACTAAATATAGAATACAAAGCACGGTCGAATGTACAGAAAATCTTGTAAACAAGTTGTTTTAAAAAACATCCACCCAAATCCCTGTTTTTGAGGCACTAAAGGATCCATTGCTACACTCGTGGTTTTAAGAGGGGAAATGCCCTCTATTCCCCCCCCCAGGGATATTAAGGGGCAACATATTTCGAATTAAATCTGTTGGTCAATGCTGAATTGAGAAGCATATCAAGTTTGAATGAAATAGATCAGTAAATTTTAAATGATAAATGATAAATGATAAATGATTTATTTCCTTAAAAAGCAAGACAAAACAAATACAGTGGAGAAGTTGGAAATAAACTGACCACTTTAACCAGTTGTGTGGTCAGTAAAACTAAAATAAAGCTAATGAAAAACAAAATAATACTTCAGTCTAGCTCAACATGTAAAGCTGCTCCCTGTGATGTTTGATAAATACGACAAATAAAAATAAAAAAGGAGTAACAATGCCAGACTGTAATTAACTTTACACCAACAAAAATATCAAGAATAATATTTAAAACAATGCTAATATAACGTTTACCTATAAAGGATACAATCAAAAACAAGATTTACTCATAAACTAGATTAAGCAAAATACTTTTAATTTTGAGATATGAGAGAGGCCAGCTGATACTGTTATCACTCGCACACGCATACACACAGTTGACCCTTGACTCTAGATAGCAATGCTTCTGTCGCCAGCGCTACCTCACACCGATACCATCAGGCGGCTGGTAGCCCGTAGGGCCGTCAAAACTCCGTCCCTGTATGGCCCAGTATGAGACGCTCTTAGTTAGTCGGTAGCCCGCAAAGGCTTCCAAGCTAACCGTTTAACACAATCACAGTTACATTCATACAAAATTCATTCCCTTGAAAACTTATGTTAGAATTAAATACATGTAACTTACGTCTTTTTGTTCCAATAGCCAATTAAATATTTTTTTATAAAAATAATTTTTCGAATTAGTTTTTCTAATATGTTCCGGAATTTGGTTGAAAAGTTTTGGTCCTAGATATAGTAAAGAGCATCGGAATACTACCTTTCTAATCTTGGGAAGAATAAATAACCCGTGCTCTGCATTCCTTGTATTATAAAACCTATTATCATCACCTCTGTTTCCGCTTCTTACGTAAAAGATCCTTAAAACTTTATAAATGAAAAGGTGTTGAATTGGTAAGATTTTCAGTTCTTTATACAAGGGATATGAGCTTTCTCTAACATTTTTTCTCAGGATAATTCTTAAAAAAAAGTTTTGCGTTACTCTTAATCTGTCAATTAAATGTTTGTAAGTTCCCCCCCAACAAGTTATTCCGTACTGTAGTCTAGAGTTAACTAAAGCAAAATATAATGTTCGAAGAAGTGAGGTGTCACAGAAATTTCTTAAAAAATAAAAAGATCTTATTGATGTTCTAATTTTACTATGTAGTTCGGTAGTATGATTTTCCCAGTCTAATTTTTCGTCTAAAGTTACGCCTAGATATTTAAAGCTTGACACTTGCTCAATAACTTGACAGTCACAGTTAACGGTGTTGCACTTAAGGACATGGTATTTTAAAGGAGAAGGAAGGGTAAAACCCACAAAATCAAAATTAATATATTTCGTCTTACTTACGTTAACTTCCATACAATTTTGCACGCACCACTTCCTTAATAAAACAAGATCATGAGCAATACTATTTTCTATTACATATTCACGTTCATGGGAATAAAATAAAGCTATGTCGTCTGCAAAAGCATTTATTCTACCTCTGAAGGGAAGTTTCAATAAATCATTTATGAATATAAGAAACATGGTTGCTGACGTCACTGATCCTTGTGGCACGCCGGATTTGACAGCGAGAGGATTACTAAGATTATAACCTATTTTAACTATTTGCTTCCTATCCTTAATAAAACTTCTGAACCAATTTAAAACCACCCCTCTAACACCTACTGCCTCTAGTTTGTTCAGCAAAATGTCATGATTCACAAAATCGAAGGCTTTTTTAAAATCAACAAAAAGACCTGTAGTTCTGAGTTTTAAATTAAAATTACTGTAAATCTGGTCTACTACGGTAATTAAAGCATCTTCTGTGGATTTTCCTTGTATGAAACCAAACTGTCTGTCACTGGAAAAATGTAGTCTGTTTAAATAACTTAATAAGCGGATTTTACTAACTTTCTCAATAATCTTAGAAAAAACTGATAACAGACTTATCGGCCTTAGATTATCGAGTTTTATGTTGTTATTTTTCTTCCAAATTGGCAAATAAGAGAGAAATAGTAATTTTTGTATTCCCCATAAGAATAACATTGGACAACGTACTGTGTTTACCGCTAAATGAAAATTTCAATTTTCTCTGAAACCAGCAGTCGTAAAATAGTTATTCAAAATACTAAATTATTTAGCTTTTTGAGCTCTTTTAAAAGGTGAATAGTAATATTTTTTTATATTTATGTATTTTTATGAAAAATCCAAAAAACTGAATTTTTGATGTTTTAAGTCCTGTAATTTCTGAACCCGAATTTTTACAGGAATGCGGGTGGTGTCATTTTGTTGGAAAACTAAAGTTCTACAAACGACTAAAGTTAAATCAAAATCTTTAGAGCCGTTTTTGAGAAATTTGAATTTTTCATGTTTTTTGGCGATTTTTGGGGGATAATTACCCTTAAAAATCAAAAATAAAAAAAAATGAAAAAAACGCCTGGAGATATTGTGGATTAGTACCTACATACCAAATTTCATCAAAATCGGCCCATTGGTTAGGGCTGTAGCTCTGTAAACATCCACACAGACACACACACACACACACACACACACACACACACACACACACACAGACAGACATCACGTAAAGACCACTTTTTTGGGTTCAGGGAGCACCAAAACTAATATTTCCACTATCAACTCAAATTTGAAAATTTTGACGAAAACAATACTTTCTCCATATACTATGTATAAGGGGAGAAATTAAAAATTATTTCTACAGGATTGAAATACAAAAATTTGTACAATACCTCCCGCTTAACATCTTTTAATGACATCCTACCATTTTAACTAAACGCACCATGCTAATAATACAATTATTTTTGTGGACATTCTCTATTAATTAGTTTAACACCTATAACGAAACATGATTTTTAAAACGCTAAGAGAAACATACGGTCAATTTGACCGTTACAGTATTTAATCGTTATTTTGGGTGTTTATAATTGGAATTATGTATTACTAGGCATACACAGGCATTATAATAATGTTTTACAACATTTTATGACAAATCGTATTTTATTTGACAAAAACTAGACAAAATTAATAAAAAAAAATACTATACACTTTACATGTAAAATCTAAAAATGTAATAATATAAACAAGTTTGGTATATAGAAATGTTATATGGTTGCTATATTACATACAAATTATTACAACAAGTTTGTAACAAGATTATAATGAAAAAAAAGCATACCTCATCATCATATTAGTCCAAATAGACATTATATGTATCACCTTGTCCCGCTTCACGTTTACTCGTTGTCAGTAGCACAGTTGAAACATGACCTGATTTGGCATCGACCGCAAATCGGGGTGCTGCATCTGAAGCATTTGTGCTGTGTCTTACGGTCACTTCCGGGAGGGCATTTACCACAGGTTTTCCTTTTGTCCATCAGATCACTAAGGGCACCGGGAGCTGCTGGAGGACTTCGTAAGATCTTTCCGATTTCCGTTGTCAGGTCACGTGGAAGATTTGGAACATCTTCAATTCTTCTATGCAGATGGGGCACAATCAAATCGTGGGCCAACATCTTGATGAATTCGAAACGACTCATCATCGTTGTGCCAGAATAGCTCATATAGACGATACTACTGCAACTTGCAATATTGATCAGCCGATAAAACATGGCTAGCGTCCACCGCCTAGTTTTTCGGCTGGACGAAAATACGGCACATTTCATGTCCAAGATGTCCACTCCTGCCTTGTTTTTGTTATAGAAACAAATAATCTCCGGCTTCTTCTTTTCTTGATTTGTTTCGATTTTATCGTGAAATGTTGAAATGAGGCAAACTGACCTATTCTTCTTTGGAACAAAGGACAGAAGTACCATTTCACCTCTAAACCCGTACAATGTTGAGACAACGGGTCGATCTTTGTTTGCCTGGAACTCATGTGGGACTGCTCGCTTGTCTTTCCTGATGGTACCTACGTAGGTGAGCTTCATCTTTCCAAGCTGCTCCACTCCATCCAAAGAAGTGAACCAATTGTCGGCTGTCACATTGCGTTTGCTGCCTTCGATAACCTTGCACAGTCTTGTAAGACACTGTACTGCTACTGGCATCTCTTTTTCCTTTTCTGTCAATCCCATTCCGTCACTGTTCTTTCCAGTGTAAATGTATGCATTTACGAGGTAAGAGGTCTTTGAGTCTGTCAAACACATCACCTTTATGCCATATTTTTTAGGCTTTTTAGGCATGTAGACACGAAATCCACAACGCCCTCGAAACGGAACAAGCATTTCGTCGACCGTTACAAACTCAGATGGGCTATAGGCTGCCTGGCTGTTAGAAATAACTTTATAAAATATTTCTGAAATTGCAGCAGCTTTATCATCCTGCTTCCTTTGTACACGTGTCTGTGCGTCATCAAATCGTAAGGACCCAATTAGTATTTCGTAGCGCTTTGCAGACATGGATGCGCGAAATATGGGGCGGCTGTACTCGTCTTTCGTGAATAGGGATTTCATTTTCTCGTCATTTGACTTTAGAATTGATGATAGTAATAATAGGCCAATCAGGGCATTCACCTCTTCCACATTGGTATCCCGGTAATTGCTTTTATTTGTATTTGCTGACAGATGTAGCCTAACACTGGCCAACTTTATGTTAGTGTTTCTAACTATACTTGAAATTATTTCATCGTCAAATAAAAGACTCCAAACTTCACGCATATAGGGATTGTTGCCTAAGGCCCTTGCTGGTGCTCTCATTGCTGGTAATCTAGTTGTTATTATATTTCTGGCAGGCGTTCTTACGTTTGTTGCACGTGGTTTGCTTTTCCATGCGTTCGGTGGTCCAATTTCTTTCTTCTTCAGACGTTCACAAAAATACTCAGGAAGAGCAACACCTTCAGCAACTGTATTTATTATATTCCCTGCATTGTTCTCAAGATTGAGCAAATCAGCATCATCTTCATCTTCTGATAAACTGGAAATTTGCTGGCCTTCATCATCAGACAAAACATAGTCCGGATCGGCATCCGAATCATCAACCTCACTGAAGACACTATCATCTTCACTGTCGTCTACCATCAACCTTCGTATCTGATCACTAAAATCTGGGTCACTAAGTCTTATACCACGGCTAGGACCACCGCTAGCCATTTTGTATCACGAGACGTTTTAGTTTCTTACAAAAACAGCAAAACACAACACATTTCACTTCAACCTGTTAGCGAAACACACGGTATATTTGACCGATGAGTGGCAGCCGGTAAGCGAAACACGCGGTAAATCTGACCGACCGCTTTTACACAAAGCGTCTGCTCAATACAAAGCCGTCGGGCAAACTGAGTGAAAATGGCCTTGGAGGTAAGAGAAGGGTGGGGGAGGAAGGTAGGGGGAGCGGCAGCCCTCAAGGCCAAGCAGTTTAGCCACTATTACAGCGCAAAATTACCCATCGGTCAATTTGACCGATGTTTCGTTTTAGGTGTTAAGTGATCACAAACTTTTTAAAACATGTTTGTATTATTTTAGCTTTAAAGGGCTAAAAACGCATTTCATGGTGCTTGAACAAGTGGAATATAATAATTTAACAACATTAAATAAGGTAGCATAAACCATCATTATTTGCTGACAGATTTGTTATGATAGATTTATCTTACAAAATGGCCCGCCCTCTCTCTGGGCAGTGGGCAGGCCTGTTGAGGACTTTGAACTAAAATGCCAAAATAGCAATCTAATTTTGTTTACCTCTTAGTCAAATTTTGTTAGCTCCTCATTGTTGGTGAAGACCCTGCAAATACCTCATTTTCTTAAACTAACCTTTTCACCTCCTCCTCTGTCAGTTCATATCTTCCCCATACACTACCATTCTTCCAAATAAACTCAGTTTTAACACTATCTCCCTATATTGAGTGTAATTTATGTTCCTAATGCATTTTCTTAAGTGTGAATGTATGACAGGGGTTCCAGCTCACACATTCACTGGGAGGTGGCACTGGTTCAGGAATGGGAACCCTCCTTATCTCCAAGATCAGAGAGGAATATCCTGACAGGATCATGAACACGTACTCTGTTGTTCCCTCCCCCAAGGTAAGTTGAATTGTTTATTTTAGACCATTAATGTTTTAGGCCCATGAGTCTACAAGCTATTACATACAGTGATTATAGGATAACCATACAAATTGAATCATCTTCTCATTATTATAAAATCAGCTGGGGCAGTAGCCGGCTTTATACGGGGAATTAAAAGTCAAGTGAGCTATATTCTGTGGTTAACCTTTAGAACTATTTCAAGTAATGAACATCCGAGTTATCATACAGTCAATTAAAAGTGAATTTCCAGTTCATAAGAACAACATTATAACTTTGAAGACCAGTGCAATAATAAAGCCTAATGGTTGTTTCTAACATTTTCAGTTTGTAGCGGGACTGGAAAAATGGACAAGATTAGTATTAACATTAATTAAATCTGGGCTTACTTAATAAAGTTAATCGTTAACCGCTAATGTCTGACGTTTTGAAGAATTTTGACCTTGCAGCTTTGAAGAAAAACAAATTTTTTCGGGATAGAGTTTGATTTAACCATTTTAAGATGACAGATGTCGACAAAAAGACGATTCACGAGGTGTGTTACTCATGTTTACTACATGGGAGATCCAAGATCCGGGTGTACGGCACTGATGAGTTGTATCATTGGTGAAATATCGTGTCATTTGAATTTCACTGATTTATCTTAATGACTGTGTTACGATGTTAAATTAAAGTGATATTTTATCTAAATATGAAAATTTTTCTAAATAAAGCAATAGCAAATTTATTTATAAAAGATTTTTTTAAATAAATGCAAAAAGACAAGACTTCCCACCATATACATCGTTCCTATGTGCCAATATAAATTGAAATGCCATATCGTGATCTTCGATATGATACATATCACACAGCTGTGGAGGGCGAGTAGTTTAACTCCACCCCGGAACTGCCAATAGTAAACGGGTTAGAGTGCTGTTTGTGGCATTTCGCTCCAATGTTCTGCTGACTCCTGGCCGAGGTCTGGTCCTCTGCAATGAAATCATATGACTGGGAGACTGGTCCTCCACTACACCCATAGATGGATATTTTATTTTCTGTTATGCATTAATCATTCATTACATTTCCACATATGTGGATTAAGAGTGTATTCTTTACTTTAAATTACCAAATTCAAGAATAAATAGAGTATTCTATAAAGGTTTTAATTAAAATGTTATCCCGCATAAAACTCTTTTACAAATATTTTAAAGAGACACATCATCTATGGTAAGCACAGTGAGCATATGACTTGGTGCGCAAAGTCCTGGGTTTGAGTCTCACGAATCACCAATGGCTGTTAGCTTTGTGATGATGCCATGTTCCAGTGATTCGAACGCACTTCAAGCTGTAAGTGCGTTCGAATCACTGGAAACAAAAAGGGATAGATCTGTGAGGTGAGGAGAATTATGTACTGTGTGCTCTGTACTTTTAGGGAGACTGGATGTCTCTCTCCATTTAAAGTCATGTGATAATTAAAATAGATTATCTATTACTATTACCCTATGTTTATTGAAACAAAAACTATTTACCAGGTTTCAGACACAGTTGTGGAGCCCTACAATGCTACCTTGTCAGTTCACCAGCTAGTTGAGAACACAGATGAAACTTACTGCATTGATAATGAGGCCCTGTACGATATCTGCTTCCGCACCCTCAAGCTATCCACCCCCACCTATGGAGACCTTAACCATCTTGTGTCACTCACGATGAGTGGAGTAACCACTTGCCTCAGGTAAGCAGAAGTCAAATGTATTGAAGCGATTAGGGATAATTTTTGAACAAAGGATTCTCTTCTACAAATTGAAAAACGTCTAAAGAAGCCACCTATGCAATGCTCCTAAAAATATAATAAAGTAAACATCTGATTACAATTTTACATCGAGGATATATTTATGTTAAAATAGCCTATAAGTGTACAGGGTGTATACAAACTCTTGGGTCCCTCTTTGTAGAATTTTTTGCTTAGGTCTGTAATGGCTAGATTTGCGTCTGTCAGTCTATTTGTGATTTTTACAATTTATTTTATATCTCACTGGTTATATGTTATATCTAAACTAGGGGTGTGCAGGTACTCGAAACTTCGAGTTTTCGGCCGAGTATTTTAATACTCAAACTCGACTCGGAAGTTTTGAAAAATACTCGAAAGTTCGAGCGAGTATTTTCCGCTGATTTCCGGACGATCGCTAACGATTGCGACCGGCCAAAACGCGTAGTAACGATCTCAAAAGGCGATTGCATGACGTAAACTCTGCCGAAAATTGCGATCAGACCGCGTAATTTCGGCCGTAAATGACGACGGAAAACATGACATCGGCAAAAGTGGTGATCGGGCCTCTTACTATCAGCTGTAACTAACGATTTTGTCATCTAATACTGATTACAGTAGATGTATGGAACAGGTGATATTGGCCAAATGACAACCGGACCGTGTTTTATCCGCCGGAAACGCATGTCATACCGCATTTTGTTTGTCAAATCAAATCAATTTATAATCCAAGTCAATACGTAATCAGTTTGATTGTACTGGCTACAACTTTGTATTGCTAACTTACTCATGTATTAGTTAGAAACCATGTTTAGATTATAAAAACTAGGGTGGTATTCAAATCCCATTACTCTATTTTAAACTACTAACTGATGGCAAATACTCACTCGAAAATACTCGAAACTCAAAAATAATTGGCACTACTCAACTCGATTAAAAAAATCACTACTCGCACACCCCTAATCTAAACATAGAAGCTTGAAATTTGTCATAAACACTTACAGTAAAACTCCGCTTAACCAGACCCCCTAAACTGAATCCCGGGTTAAACGGACCGGTCTACAAGAAATGGATATTCAATAATAGAGAGGATAATAGGTCCGACGTACGACTCATGGCATACCAAGAGACCGCCCGCCGTGGCGGTCCCTGAACCTAGGGGTTGTTTTGACTGGTTCTGTCTCATACCTGACCTGCCTGTGATTTGGGGGGGGGTTGACCCATACTACATTTTCCGCATTCCCAAATCGCACTAAAGGGTCAGTGTACCGTGAACTCTCACCCCGGCATGTGGTAACAACGCAGTTCCTGTTGGTTACGTGGTGTCATTTGCCGAGGTTATAAGTTTGTTAAGTACCTATTCGGAGAACGATTTCCTCGATGTCTACGAAGAGAAAACATGTAGTAGTGAACATTAATGATAGGTTGGTAGCCATCAGACATATAGTAAATGGGCATTAAACTTGCATTAGAAAAACTCTGTAATGTTCGGCTATTTTTCTGATATTAACCTTGAAATACTAACAGTTGATGATTATCCAGAAAATGGGTTATCCGGAACAGTCCTGTCCCCATTGTTTTGGTTAAGCGGGTTATTATTGTATCTTGCATAAAACAAGTGTATACAATTTTGCTTTCTTTGACTAAAGAAATTTTAATATGGTGGCAATTAAAAGAGAAATGCAATGAAAGAAGGCTCATAACTTATGTTCAAATTTATAGGTGACAGATCCCTCATGTCAGCATTCATTATTTTGAAGAACTAGAGTGGAATGAATGGCTTTTGTTTAATTCAAGTCTTAGAACAACATATGCTATGCTTCTGCAGAGGACTGGTTTCCCGAGTTTATTTACATGTTGCCCAGTCTAAAAAAAATATAAGTAGTAGTCTAAGTAAGTAGTAATTAAGTAAGTAGTATAAGTAGTAGTCTAATAAAAAGGAGGGACACATATCTGCAACTGTTCGTTATGATAATACTAAAAGAACCCAATTGATTTATATCAGATCAAGTTATGTTTAAGTTAAACACCCCTGTTTCTGTTTCTGTTTTAAGAGTGATTATTCCCCTAAAACCGTTAAAAAACATGAAAAATCCAAATTTGCTAAAAACGGCTCTTAATGATTTTGATTAAAATTTAGTGGTTTGTAGAGATTTTAAGTTTCCAATAAAATGACACCACCCGCATTTCTGTAAAAATTCGAGTTCAAAAATTACAGGAGTGAAAAATTTCCAAAATTAGTTTTATTTTTATTTTTCATAAAAACCATAAATTTGTTGTAAAAAATTGCTTATTACCATTAAAAAGAGCTCAAAAAACTAAATAATTTAGTATCTTCAATTATTACTCTACGATTACTGGTTCCGGAAAAAATTGAAATTTTCATTTAGCGGTAAACACAGTACCATTGTCAAATGTTATTCTTACAGGGAATACAAAAATTACCATTTATCTCTTATTTATTGATCAATTTCGTTAAAACGTCATTTGCAGGTCAAGTTAGCATTTACCAGCAGGGGATATTCTAAATATGATTCCCCTTAACCCTGGAGGGATGAGGGGGAATTTCCCCTCTTAAAACCACTGTGTGCAGCAAAGAATTCTGGTAGTGCCTCCAACAAAGGGATTTGTGAGGATATTCCTGAAAAAAACTCTTATAGAAGATTTTCTGTACCTTCTATATTCTATAGCCCATTTAGAAGATAAAAAGTAATTTATTTATTAAAGTTGGACTAAAAGGGAGAAAGTATGTGTCAGTTTCTTGATACCGTTTAATTATAAAAGGCTCCCTGATTTTTCTAACACTAAACCAATTTCCCTTACTATCTAGGTCTGTGAGAAACCTGTAAAAATATACCGTTCAAAGCTTCATGGAAATTTAGCTTGTGGTCCTTGTATTGTGCACTAATTTTATCATATTGTGTTAGCAACCTTAATAATACAATTTTGAAATATAACATTAAAATATAAAACAGATAATTTATTGTGACAATGTGGCAGGTTTCCGGGTCAGCTGAATGCAGACCTTCGCAAGCTGGCAGTCAACATGGTGCCGTTCCCTCGGCTCCACTTCTTCATGCCCGGCTTCGCACCTCTGACGGCCCGAGGCAGTGTGCAGTACCGCGCGCTCACCGTGCCCGAGCTCACGCAGCAGATGTTTGACGCCAAGAACATGATGGCTGCTTGCGACCCTCGCCACGGCCGATACCTCACTGTCGCCGCTATCTTCCGTGGCCGCATGTCCATGAAAGAGGTGATTGCTTTAATTGACACATGGCTACTATTTTTCATTTTTAGTGTGTATAAAACAAAAAAAGATAGAGAAATAGATAGGGAAATTTACTTTTACTAGTATAAACGCTTCCTAAACAGGCTTCATACATTTTACCGAACTAACGTTTCTGCCGATTCTCAATTTGTTTTTGATGAGTGCTTATTATAAAAACCATAGGCTATGCCATAAAAACTTTACCACTGATACATTATCTGTTATATCTTTGTATGAATAAAACAACTAGGGCTGTCGCTATAGATCGAATTATACCTAGTTTTAAGTTTTGTTTTTTTTAGTCTTACTGATGACATGTAGGGATGTGTCTTCGGTTCAATTGTGTTCGGTTTTTGTATAAATTTGTTGTCGGTTATCGGTTCTGAGTTCTTTGTACACAAATTATTTTGATAATCAGTTTTCACTAAATCTGCCTTCATGATGTGCACATATATGATGCTTAGTAAAGTTTATCATATTGATAATCTGAGGTTTGGTTTAGTTTCAGGTTTTATGTGGAAGTTAGTCATTTCAGTCTGTGCCATGCAAAATATGTTTTGGCTAACATAATGTAGTTTGATCGTCATTCATAGCCGATATCACATGGTTTGGTCATCTATTACGGTGATAATGCGAAGACCAGAAATGGTTTACAGCTGATGTATGTGCGGTTGTCATTTAGTACTGAGATAATATGGTAGGATTTACAGCTGATATTGAGCAAACCAAAACCAATAATTATTTACCAGTTATCAATTTTGGTTCTTTTCCCAAAAATCAGTAAAAGCGAGAACCTGAACTGAAGCATTCCTAATGTCAAGGCTTTGTAAAGGTTTCTTAGCTTTCTCAAACCCATTGTCCATCATTAGGGCTTTACCCATAGACCATCAGATTTAAAGTCTCTCGGTGGACATTTAAAACTTGCTATACAGGGTGAGTTTTAAATGAGCTCCCCCCCATATTTTCTACATTTCTCAAGATATCGACTCCGGATCACCCCCGATCATTGTTGACAAACTGATACTTCATTGTTATTTAGTTAATAATTTTGGCCGCCATCTTGGATTCGCCATATTGGATTCATTTATTTATTTTTAAATGTAAAGGTGGGGTTGTGACCCATCATATAGAAGTACTTTTGTGCGGTGAACACAATGCCGCAATCCGTTTTTGAAAACCATTATTCGTTCTCAAGATATTGGAGAATTAAAAAAATAATAATTTTAGAGGGAGTTTTTAAAGTCCCAACCTTAAAATGTGCCCATGTTCTCATCATCACATCAAATAATGACCGTGAACTACTACCAATCATTGTTGAGTGGCATTTGCTTCATTTTGACAAAATTAAGATTTTTGGCTGCCATCTTGGATCTGCCATTTTGGAATATGATAATTTTTTTCAAATGTAAAGGATGGATTGTGACCCATTATTTCCATTTGTTTGCCACTCTGAAATCAATGCCGCAATCTATTTTCAAATATCACCTTTCGTTTTCATGATATTGAAAGATTTCTGTTTAACATTTCAAAAAGTAACAATATCATGAGAATGAAAAGCGATATTTGAAAACGGATAGCAGCATTGATTTCAGCGTGGAAAATACGTTGGAAATGATGGGTCACAACCCTACCTTCACATTTCAAACAAATTATCTTATTCCAAAATGGCGGATTCAAGATGGCGGCCAAAAATTTTAATTTAGTCAAAATGAAGCAAATGCCACTCAACAATGATTGGCAGTAGTTCATGGTCATTATTTGATGTGATGATGATAATATGGGCATGTTTTAAGTTTGGGACCTTTAAAACTCTCTCCAAAATTTGTTGTCTAGTCCGCCAATATCTTGAGAACGAATAATGGTTTCCAAAAACGGATTGTGGCATTGTGTTCACCGCAAAAAATTACTTCTATATGGCTGATTCTCTAATTGTGGGAAAAATGAGAAAATTAGACATTTTTTCATATAGAAATTGATGTATTTTTTTGTTAATAGTTACAAAATATCCTTACAAATGCAATATTAACCTGAGCATTTTTTTCAATATTTACTGATTTTGTTGTTATTTTACTGACTGAACCTACAGAATTTTGTCAGATCGCTAACGTTTCAAAAATAACTATAAAAATAGTTCCTCCAAATCGGAGCACAAAAAATATAGTTTTAGAATAGACATACTTACAAAAATGTATTATACATATTATTATTATATTTATTACGTATTATGTATATATAAACGGTGTAAACAGATGAATATTGAACCAATTGTCATGGTGCATACATTAAAATCTCAATTTTAGTTACTTTCTTAATTTTTATTGATTCGATTTTTAACTTATGTGTAAGAACAGATTAAATTATTTCATATTATTGACCTTAAATATCAAAATAAGTAATTTTCAAGGGATGGTTAGAGTTTTCATGAGCGTTAGCGATCTGTCGTGGTCGTTAGCAATATGTCGTAATACAATTGAAAATTTATCGTAAGTCAATATAATATTGCTAAAAAATAAAATAATTATTTTTACAAAAAAAAGGCATAAACCACGACCGCGACACTATAATTGGCGCCAACAATGGAAAGACGCAAAATTTCGTAATCGGTTAAGCAATCGCAACAAACACCGAAAGACTACTTCCGATACTTCATCCAATTTCAAATTCCATGTAGAATCATATGGCGCTGAATCTGAAATTATTTGAGATTGATATTATCACACAATAACGATGTATCGCACCATAAAGAAAAGGGTCGCGATTGTGACATTAGCAGTATGAGTTTGGTAGTATAATGCGATCACGATCTTTACCAGTTGAAGGGTTAAAAATAAACTTCACTAAAGTGTGTGGTTGTGAGGGATTGGTGGATCAAGTTTGTAACATTCTTAAGAAGCAAACAGGACAAATACTTTCAAAGGATCATCCCTAAGCAGCCCGATTTAAAAATGACGTTGAGTTGAGAAAACTGATCGTCGTACATACAAATTCCTTTGGCGCATTTATGTACGTCACAAATATCTAATAACAAGTATATCCAGTAGAACCTCCGTTATCCGAAATAAAGGGTGTGGAGGGCATTTCACGTCCCACTAAAGAGAATGCTGCCACACCGTAAATGTTGGTGCCTTTTCGGATCGCTATTTCGGGTAAAAATGTTTAGGCTAAGAGAGGTTTTACTGAAAACATTATCAAAAATTAAACTTACTGAAACAAAACATCATAACTTTAACAATTAATCAGCTCATTAACGATCTTAGACAGCTCGCTAACGTCAGCGACACATTAAACAGATCGGAACGTTACCGAGCTGTTCGTTAGCGACCTGTGAAATTTAGTTGTCTTCGGAATTGGTGCCTTAATAAGGGCCTCTTGGCGATAAAACTAATTTTGAGGTTATGTTACTCACTGCGTAGTCTTACATTACACGTTTTTGTTAATGTTGATCTGAAAAGTTTAAAGTTGTTCGCATTAGCGAGCTGTTGCTCAGTTAACATACTGTGAAGAATTTACCTTGATATTTGATTATTATTTCCAAACATGAGTTTAACTCCAAGAATGGTAGGCAATTTCACTTGTCAAACTCCAAGGTCACTGGTGAAGTGCGGGATTCTTGCAAGATGCCGAATGAGACATGGCGGCAAATTTAAAAACTGCCGCTAATTCAGAGCGAGATCACAGGACATTCAAATTTAATAAAAAAAATGTGGTTTCGTATTTTCATTTGTTTTAAAACAACTTAGTGAATTGAAATATCCATGTTCGACGATTATTTTAAAGTTGTTAATACATTTTATGTTTTTATTTTGAAATACTTTAGAGAACTTCAACTAGTGATGTTACACTTCGGGACCGTTAGCGATCTCTTTAAAACGCTGTTTAGCAATTTTCTTCATATTATTAAAACGTTTATTGTTTACATTTTATGCGTTAATATGGTACCTTTTATGACAAGTTATGCATGACAAACATTTTTGTTATTATGAAATGAAAAATGGTTGAAATATTGGTGGGACTCAATTTGTCCCACAATTAGAGATTCACCCATATGATGGGTCACAACCCCACCTTTACATCTAAAAATAAATATTTGAATCCAATATGGCAGATCCAAGATGGCGGCCAAAATTATTAACTAACTCAAAATGAAGTATAAGTTGATCAACAATGATCAAGGGTGGTCCAGAGTCTATACCTTAAGAAATGTAGAAAAATTTAGGGAGGGGGGGACTCATTTAAACCTCACCCTGTATAACTAGCTTATGGGATAGAATACCAGGTGTGGAATTATATTAATATTTTGTATGAATCGTTAATTGTTGCACAATTTTATTTAACATAGTTGTCTAGGTTTATCCAAGTACCACGATTCTAACAATATTTGGCTCTTTTCTAGGTGGATGAACAAATGTTGAACATCCAAAACAAGAACTCCAGCTTTTTCGTTGAATGGATTCCTAACAATGTGAAAACGGCTGTCTGTGATATTCCTCCAAGAGGTTTGAAGATGTCTGCCACGTTTATCGGTAACTCCACAGCCATCCAAGAGCTTTTCAAGAGGATTTCAGAGCAGTTCACAGCTATGTTCAGGCGTAAAGCTTTCCTCCACTGGTACACCGGCGAAGGAATGGACGAGATGGAATTCACAGAGGCGGAGTCAAACATGAATGATCTGGTGTCAGAATACCAACAGTACCAGGAGGCAACGGCAGATGAGGAAGAGTTTGACGAAGAAGAGGGAGAGGTTGAGGTCGATGGAAACTAATCTCAGACTCATTGGTGCTCACTCGCACATTTCCTAGTGAACATTCCTCTGTTGTTGCAATAATTTATTGTATTTGTACTGTATATTTTTGTTACTTTGATTAAAATTAAAGAAATTGATTTAAGAACAATTTGTTATCTACCTTATCATGAATGTATTCGTTCACGTGAGGGAAGCAAACTTCCGCATTAATAATTTAAAAAATCAAATGTGGTGTTAAAATATACTCTTATACCAACTACCAACTTTTATGAAAATTGGAAAACATTTTATTTTTTGGTTGTTCTGATGCTTCTAGTTCTATTATCTGCAATGACAGGGTAGCGATGTTGTGCATTGTAAGGTTTAAGGGGACGACCAGTAGAGATGGAAAGTCTGGTGGCATTGGGGATAATAAAACTACACCAAGATGTAATACATACCAGCCTTTTCTAATGTAAAATTCCCAAAATACACCACTGTGTCAGTTCATATTTTCTATAATAACCCAGTAAATATGTGTGCTATATTTATGAGAAAGGGCTTATGATATTTGACTTACATTTTATTGTTTAACCCTTCCCAGACAGCCTAGTTTATTTATATATATGGACAGGAAAAAATTAAATTTAGAAAAAAATAAATATTTTGTTTTTAGTCTATAATTCTTAAAACTATATAAATAGTTGTCCTAGGCAGTAGTTTTGTTCCTAATATTTTTTGTATGAAAAATTGTTGGTTTTTGTTATTTTATTTTTTCATTTTAGCGAATTTCCCCTATAGGGAAGAAGCTATTACCGTAGGTCTCATTAAGACTTAAGCCCGAGACCATGATAACTTTTCATTTTGAGGTCCCCAGATGCCAAAAACACCATTCGTTCAAATTTTTATATGTATATATATATATATGTGTATATATATATATATATATATATATATATGTGTCCGTAAGCACGATAACTCTTGTAAAAAAGGTCCGATCTTAATTAAATTTGTTACAAATGTGTAAAGTACCATTTATTTGAACGAGTTCGAAAACCAGATGAATCGCACCATCCTAAGGGGGGTTTTGTACCCCAAAAATGTGGTTTTCACGTGTAATTTTAATTTAAATCAGATTTTAATTCATACCATTGAATTCAGCTAAAAAAACAAACAATTTGGTATTTTGATAATTTCTCTACGTCAAATGGTTACAGAGATATTGAAAGTGCTAAACACAGTACGTTGTCTAATGTTATTCTTATGGAGAATAAGAAAAAAATTATATCTCGCTTATTTATGAACATATACTAACGAAACTTGGTTTACAGCCTCATCTGGTTGTGGTCTATTGTTATTTGCACAAAAAAAATAAATTTTTAAGGATTATTCCCGTAGCAGCAAACCTGCGTACTCAGCCCCCATGTTATTCTTATGGAGAATAAGTAAAATGTAATGTCTCCCTTACTTATGAACATAATTTAATAAAACTTGGTATGTGGCTTCACCTTCTTGAGTTGTATTGATATTTGCATAAAAAACATTTGTTGTGTTCCTTGTTGCAGCAAACCTGCGGACTCATCCCCCATGTTATTCTTATAGAGAAAAGTCAAAATTGTATATATCGCTTATTTATGAATGTATATTGATGAAACTTGGTATGTGGTTTCACCTGGGTGATTTTTATTGATATTTGCATGAAAACCCATATTTTGTGTTCCTTGTTGCAGCAAACCTACGTACTCAGTCATTGTTATGAAGAATAATTAAAATTGTATATATTGCTTATTTGTGACTATATGTTTATGAAACTTGCTATGCGGCTTTATATGGTATTAAGACATATATTCTGCGTTGGAAATTCGCTGAGTGTGCAGGTTTGCTGCGACGGGGGTATTTTTATTTTTAGTATGTTGCGTAAAGGATATAAGGATGTTTTTATGAAGAGAATGTTTATTTAAATGTTCAAACTAGAATAAGTTTGCACAAACGATTAGCGGATATAACCGCTTATCGTCCGGGAAGGGTTAATATACATTAATTTTAAATCCAGGGATTTTTTACCCTTTTTGGTACAAAATATAACATTTGAATTTTTAAACCCCCTAAAAAAGGTGTTAAGGTTTTCTGATCGATTGTAGAAAGGAATATCTACTAAATTTGAAGTAAATTGGTCAATAAATGCAATTAATGATCCTGGCCAAAGAACCAGTCAGTCTTAGTCAGTAAGAAGGCTACACTCATCATTACCATAAAATACACCATACATTACATATTCACCATAAAATACACCCTTTTTGCATCGGCGTCTTGGTGACATATTCATGAATTGTACACGGTACAAGAATTGTGTCAACACTTAGCTAAACTATAATGTAGCTAAATTACCTTATAATATTCATAAAGATATACTGTATAAGATATTACATGTTAAGAGAGCAAAACATATATAAATCAATTAAGTCAGATTTTTAGCTGTTGGATCAGTTGTGGCAGATTTGAAAAAAACTCATCAAAAAAATATAAAGGAAACTTAACAAGTAGTCTTTTAGTTGTTTTTTAATGTAATAACATTAACTACCTCAATATTTTTACAAGGGATGTGATGGAGAAACTTGGTAAACTTTACGATTAAGACGTGTGTTATATGAATGGGGACAGTTTTCTAACAATAAGTAAAAGAATTGTTTAATGTAATAAACAGTCACAAGAATAATCAAGCCAGAAATGGTAAAAATTCCCAAATCAGCAAATATTTTTTCCACATAGTCAGTGCTTTTCAGTCTTGGTATGATTCTAATTGATCTTTTCTGTTGCAGTAATAATCTATCCAAATTATAAGTTTGAAAACACATTAACAGATTTGAATTCAATACAATCAGGAGTACCACAAGGTAGTGAGTGTCCTTGGTCCTATACTATATTTAATATACACATCAGATATTCCCATGCGTCATAATGTTGCTACATTTGCATTAGACACCCACCCAACCGTGAAAACCGTGAAACCTTGAATAAGCCGTGAATTTCGTATACCGTGAAAAAACCTGGAATAAGCCGTGAATTTCGATATCCAACCTTAAAAATATATCAAACTTGAAAAACAATAAAAAATATCAGAAAATATCACATTTGTTTTCAGATAGGGAAATGTACAACAGAATTATTACCGTTGTTAGTACGTTGTAAATATGGTGAATACCGCGTCGTCTGCCTACTTGCAGATTGCAGCTGTGCAGATGATTTAAGATAGTGATGTGCGATACGGCCGTGTATAGCGATACGGCGGTACGATACGTATCGGAGTCAGATATCGTATCGGCCGTATCGTATCGGTGCTGTGTATCGCGATACTCGTATCATATCGCTTAACATATTGTGCCTAAACGATACGACTTATATTGTATTATACACTGCAGTTAAAAATACGGCCATCGAGGTATTTCCACTGGTTTTAATTGTAGTACCACAGAAAGAAGACTTTTGAAGAATTCTTGTCGAATATAAATATAACCTCATTGTTTTACAGCCAAGAAAATAATATCGAAATATCGTCTCTATGTGCCGATACAAAATCGAGTATCGTTTCAAAAATATCGAGACAAAATATCGTATCGTCCCTAGCGTATCGCGATATTCCGATACGATATGTATCGCACATCACTAATTTAAGATTGGCTCTGGTTTCCACGGTGCAAAGGAACTCGGGCGACAGTTGTTAAGTTGCTGGGGTTTTTTCACTGTCAACTGACTGCTGACTGACACTTGTGTAAGACCGTTTAAGTGTCTTCTTTACTGTATGTCATTTGCCTACACACGTTTTGTATTAGTCGGTGACAGTAGACAACTACTGTATCTAGACTGTTAACTATACTATACAACTGTCGCGTCAGTAACTCGCCCATTCCGTTTACACGGTGCGTAGTCAGCATTGCCACTTCGAGAGAAATTACCCTTGCCGGTGATAGTTTTGAACTTCGAGGGTAAAAAGGGGTAATTTTACTAAAGCCTTTAAAAATATACAAATTTATATTATCCTCTGTTATATACTCATTATACATTCATTGATGTTTATTTATGATTAAATTAGGCCTACTACATTTCTCTACTTTATCGACCCTTCCGATTTTCGTGACTCTGACGAATACTCACGAACTCCATGACAGAAATCAAGCTTGAGTAAGGATTACATGTACAGTGATTGTCTCATGTTAAAACGTGAAAGAGCCACGAGTGCCAGGGTGACAAGAAGTCCGCTAAGTTGCAGTAATGTCTGCAAGTTTTAACATCAACTAGAATAAATAAAAAAAATAGAAGCAGTAAAATAAATTCTGAGAAAAATCTGTTATATCTCGCATGAAAAAATTGAGACAAAAACTGGCTGGCGTATGCAACTTCTATTTTAATTTTTTATTCTAAACTTTAAAATTAATTATACATCAGTGACATCTATAGGCGGCTCCTCAAACCTATCAAATTTCAAGCACATTTCCTTTATTTCATTAGCACTCTTTACTCAAATACAGTAGTTTAGATTTTGAGGGTAATTTTGACGAGGATCGAGGGTAATTTGGGAAAAAGTGATTGGCAACACTGAGCGAAGTAGAAATCACCAGCAACCGATAGACTGATGACATGACTTACGACAACAATAAAACAATAAGAAACTAAAATAGTTCTTATTTTTTAAAAGGTTCACTTGGGATGCATGGTATGGTTTTATGGTTCTGTGACATCGTAATTGGAATGATGGAAAGTTTTAACTAGTATTTGACCGCTGCGCTGCGCTGCGTCTGCGTTGTAGTTTTGCAACCGGTATAGGTTATGTTTTTTAATATTTCGACTGTGAAATTGACAATTTTTAGACCTTGAAAACCGCGAAAAACCCGTGAATTTGATCATCAAGTTTGAGTGGGAACCCTGATTAGATGACACTGTGATACTACCAACCCATCATAATCCTCAAATTGCATCTGATAATTTACAACATTAAATGATTTACAAGTTTGGCTAAGAAAATGGAGAGTCAAAAGTTAACAAAACAAAATTTACACACATCCACCCATCACTTTCACTCTCAGACAAGAAAACTGTCCTTCAGTTACATTAAATCATATCACATTATCAGAAGTTGAGAGTGTTAAATATTTAGAACTTAACCTTGACAAAAGATTAACTTGGAAAAATCACATCTGGTGTAAGAGACAGACAAATGGAATTTAAAACTAGAAAACAAAATTGGATACTGGGGAAAAATTCTAAATTATCATTGGCAAATAAAATTACCGTCTACAAAATTATTATCAAACCTATCTGGACCTATGGAATCCAGCTTTGGGGAACAGCCAGTAAATCCAACATTGAAAATAGAAATATTTCTGTTCAAAACTTTGAGAAGAATTGTTGACACTCCATAGTTTATTTCAAACAGGACAACTCGTCATGACTTGCAAATTCCAACAGTGACGAAAGAAATTACAAGATTTGGTAAACTCAGCCAAGACAAACTTGAAAACCATCCTAACATTTTAGCTGTCAACCTGCTAGACAATAGTGAGGCGATCAACAGGCTGAAAAGAGTTAAAGTATTGGAGCTGTCTTACAGATTTATCTAGAAGTCTCTCCTAAGTTATTGTTTATAATCAAGATATGTCACTGGACAAATCATTGCCCATGTTATTTTTCTTTTTTTAACTAGGAGTACGCTTAAATATCTGCATAATGGGATGAGCGAACCCAGAAAACAGGGACCACCTATATACTAAATATTCCAAACCATCTATATACCAACACTAGGCTTATCGCCCATTAGTTATAAATTCCAGATACTTAGGAAACCTACCTGAGAATGAGTTTTAATATAATTTGTATTGAAAGTTACAAAGAAAAAACCAAATACTCTTTTAAGGGTAAGATATTTTTTAAATACATATATTTATTAGACAGCTTATAAGCTAACAAAAACAGTCATACTTACCAAGGTGTATTTCTTCATATTTTGCCAGAAAGTGTCTGGTGTACAGGTAGTCTTTGTTGGCTGGAACTAATCCGAGAGCATAATCCTAACGCCTTCTCATGGATCTTTTTCCACTCTCTTGTTTTACCCTCTGGTCAACTTATCAGAAGATGCTCCAAATAGTATCTACTTAGCATCTCTTACGTCTTTTAAGAAAGTGATTTTGCCTTGTTTTTTAATTGACATGTTAAAGTAACAAAAAGACCAATATTAGGTTACAACCGCTTCTTTAACAACAAAAATCACGACTTATTTTCTTAACCTCAAAACTCTTGGTACTTGTGATTATATTTTTTACAGGTGTAATGTTTTCCACCATTGTCAAAAATGTTTGTTAAACACCTTGTACAATTGTAGTTACAAGTATCGGAATAGATAAACTTCTGAATATGTAACTTGAAACTTTTGTGAAACCTGATGTAGAGTGATGATCAAAATACCACTTTTTTTGTTTTCTAAGCTGAATCCAATAGTGTAAACTTTAGTTTGGTTTTAAAAATAATTATATGTAAAAAGTTAAACAAAAAAACTATTTTTGGGTGCAAACCCCCTTTAAAATGGTGTGTTATTTTTGGTTTTCGAACTCATGAAAATGGATGCTGCCTTGCACGTTAATACCAAATTTCATCAAGATCGGACCATGTTTTTAAAGTTATCTTGCCTACAGACACACACATACTGGTAAACACTTGGTTGTGGCATCATCCAAACCAACAACCCCACGTGGTGCCTGAGGGACTCCTTTAGTTATTCCAACGACAGGTTATGCGATACACACCGAAAATACTACTTACACAAGCTATTTTAAATTGTGGCAACGGTTGCTACAACTGTGAAGAGTGTGAGGGTTGCCGCAAGCCAGTGAAATGTATTGCAGAGTGTGTGACTCCTCCCCCACCATGGTTTGCGCTGTTGCCAGTTCGTGCGGCCGCCTTAGACCTATCGCAGCCTTGGCTTGGGATGGATCTGGTTTAGTTGTTCTCTACTGTCAGTAGTGGCAGTCGCATTAATATTTAATAGTCTTCTGTCGTTTATAGTTATAAATCAGAGTAGTGACGACTGGCAATACGTATAAAGTTTACAGATTATTTGTGAGATTTGGGGGCCTCAAAACGAAAAGTTATCAAGGTTCCAAGCCTAGGTCTTACCATGCCACCTACGGTAGTAGCTTCTTCCTAATAGGGGAAATTCGCTAAAAAATGCTACCTAAAAACTGATATTGTAAAAAATGCAGGAAAATTACGTCCCCATAGGCAGTTAAGAAATGTTGAATGCCACTGAGAAACTGGGTCGTCCATAGTAACGTTAAAACAACAAAGCACGGAATTGTTCCGGAATGTCGGTCACTCCTGGTGTCAGGTCACGGTGACGTTCTGGAATGGTCCGCATAGAAGATCGCCAGGAAAAAATTATTTATGTTAATTCATTGCCCTTTTATTAGAGCAACATTTCAATAGTTACTCATTTATGTTACATCATGACCAATTTACCTTTGGAAACATACACTTTACACAATTTGTTGAAGCATAAACTGAAAATTAACTGAAAATCTGTTACTTGTTATGTCTATTCAAATAAAAAAAATAAATAAAAAACTATATATTCAACTACATATATTTATTTGAGTTAATTATGTATAATTTATAAAAAGGTAATATAAGTGGCAAAAATGCCCCCCCCCCCCCTAAAAACTAGCATTAACAACTTTATTTAATGGATAGCTTTTGTTCTGCCCCTAGGATGTTGTATAACAGCAGTTGCCTTATGCATTAATTCACATTGTTGCCGCTAGGATGCAGAGTGTGTCAGTCAGTAGGAGAACTTGAAGAGGGAAGGGTCAGAACACAAGCCTCAAAAGAGCAACGAATATAATGCAAAAAATATGAAATTGTTTCAAGGTTTATACTTCCCACCAAAACGATTACAGTCCTCTCTGTATAGTTGAGAGGGTCTGGAGGCGAGTATAGTAAAAATATACACATAGTCTTAATACTTAAATCCTGAAATTCAGATTTTTAATTTAATTTCATAGTTCTGGGTTGAACCATTGACTATCAATGGTTGAACCCAATGACAAGTGAACATTCAATTACTTATAATCAAATTGTATATGTCATTTGAATAATAAAAACAACATAATTTATTAAAAAGTTATTTTTATTTTTATATTACCAATAATAAAAACAATAAATATAAATCCATAAAAATAAAAACAAGAATATCAGTCTATGAGTTCTAGCTGCCCCCATGAAGGACCTTTCTTCACCTTAACTGGTAGTGGGACGGATAGTGCAACAGCTCCTTCCATTTCCTTGCGAAGAATCCTTACAAAATTTTCTACATCTTGCTGCGCAACCTGTAATCATGCTAAGGGTCAAATAGTGATTGCTAAAACAGTGACAGTTGTAAAAATCTACATTTAAAACGCTACAACCACCACACCAAACTTTAATGTATTACTGTTAAAATACCCCATCATATTAGACCATATCAACGTGTTCGCTATACCTAGCAATTGCGTGCACGCAGTTTCCAGTTATTAGCTTTTAATTTTTGATCATTTTTTATATTTAGCAAAATGATGAACTTTTAATTGAGTGTGTTCGTGAATGAAGGCTGATTTGAGATGCTAGTGGCAAGAAACACTCACATAGAGATAGCATAAAGAAGCTGTGGTTTTAAATTGAAGATTTGTCAATAAAAATAAACTTAAAATTAATTTAAGTTATTTTAAAGATAATTTATCTTCTTACAGTTGATTTTTGGCAACTGCAGAATATATATAAATTACACACATTCATTGAAGTTACAGCTCTGTACATTATTTTATGAAGTTTCCTTTGCTGTTTTGCTGTTTACCTAACTAGGCCTATGCCCTAATTTACAGTTCAGGAAAAGGGGTGTAATTAATTAAAAAATAAAAATAAATTGCTTTTAGTTTCAATGAGTATTGCACTTAGGGAATTATGCTTTATTATTTTAGAGAGAACAAACATGGTATCATTTTCCACATGTGAAGTAGTGCTTGAAGGAGTCCCTACTGTATATTTTTACTTTTTGTACTTCTGTTGTACTGTCTACCATCAAAACTTGACCGATAATAAAGGGGAGGGAGAGAAGGCAGCATTGCCTTCCCTGTCAATGATGATGTTATACAACAAACATAAACATTCCACAGTAGCATCAACATTTTTGGTGCACACTGTGTTTCAGTTTTCATGCAGAACTCATTTTTACCCATTCTTTCTCGTTTACCTATTCTTCCCTAAATGGTTCCCAATTCATGAATACAACTTTAAAAAAAACTGTTTTCTAATACAAACAGCTCATCGGGTGCCTCCATATTCTACAGGAAGACTACATTAAATAGCAGTGAAGTTGCAAGTAATGTGAACACCCCCACTCGTGTGAGCAGATTGTGCGAGCTCGTGTCACTAATAATCACACGAGCGTGCAAACCAATGTGATCGCAGCCTAAAAGTGTCCAGTAATGTGATTTCTGGATGTGTTGCAGACCTGGCGCCTGGATTGCACATGCACTCCCATGACTAATGTGTTCCGATTCCTTTGGTGACTGTTCACAATATATTGGTATGTTTAATGGTCTGTACAAAACTGTTGGAGGGGAATGGTGGTGTGGGGTACTCGCCATATATTGCACTACCTCCACTGCACGCTAAGTACTGTGAAAGGATCTGTATCTAAATCCACCTTAATAAATATTGGATAAATAATGAGTATAAAAATAACTCGAAGATCACTTACAGTAACTTGATGTACCTTTAAAACCACTTCTGTTTTTTTGCCGCATTAAAATTCTCTCATTTTGAGTTGGGTTGATTTCTATTCAAAACATCTTATTTACCAAATCCTTAGAGTTAAAACACATTTAGGCTTGCCAAAATACCAGAGAATTAACAAATATATGCTTCCAAATTTTTACATAATGGGTTGATTGTTGATTCCCAGTGAATAATATTAATATTACTTTAAATATTCTTATGTTTTCCAACAAACTAGTTTTAAAAGGTGTGTTTGGACTAGGCAATTTCACAATGCAATACATGCGTTTATATGCAATCTGTGTTTAAGTAAGTATAAACAATTTAATTAAAATAACCAAGTAAGTGACCATAAAGCGGACTTGATACAACAAAGTCGCATATGCAAGCAGCAATGCCACCTCAAATTTAAAATTGCTGCAACCCACATTTTTATTTCAATACCATCCAGGCCACTCTTGATTATCCAGGTACTGATTAACCCATTGGAGTAGACATACGAGCTGGTCTCGTTCCTTACTTGTAATTTTATTAACCTGTGAATTGGAGTATAAAATTGGTGTTTTTAAATGGATTAATGGTGTATTTTAATTAAAATATTGTTTTTTTCAGTTTAGAAAGTCGCATTGGCACACACACAGTAGACATAAGTAAAAATTAGCAAAATCAGTGTTGACCATGTGCAAGTCTCAAAGAATTAACCGATCCCGTCAACTTCCAAGCAAGCCTGCCACCGTTTATTTTACTTGGGCCCTCCCACCAACGATGCCACATTAACTCATTGAGAGTTGCACAACTGGTCAGTTTTGGTCGTGTGCGGGAATCGAACCAACGAACATCGTTTCACCACCTGGCCAAGGTGTTTCCACGACGTAGCCAACTCAGCTAACACGACCAAAGGCCTGGCGGCGATATTAAGATTTTTCACTCAGTCCGCGCCCCTAGCGGATAGAACCGTAGACGCCCGCGGTCATTAGTTACATATTTTGCTACTAGAGCGCAGCACCAATCAATTCCCGTTATAGGCTACTGCAAATAGAATAAAATTACAACCTCAATGGGTTAACTGAGGTCAAAAGTGTTAATAATTTTAATTTTAATTTCCTATGTTTAGCAGGCAGTGTGTAGGCCTACACAATAGTTTGCATTACAGTGTGTCTACACTAGCAGGGGTAACCACGGGAAGATTGAGAGTGCAGATCACACAGTTAAATATTATTTTGGGTGGGATTTTTCGAGATTAGCAAGCAAATTTGATCTTTGAGGGAATTTTTAAATTATTTTTTAAGTTTGAAAATTTAAAATTGGCACCAAATGTGACAAATACCTTTTATTTGTATAAAGAGATAGTATTTCGAGTATATTTTTTGAGAACACCAATGTCTGATCTTGATTAGGTCTCTCAGGCAGCTGTATGAATTGTTTTACGCATAACAATAGTTGAGCATATTTCCCAACATAATTTTTGCATTTTCCTAAATTATTTTTGTACTTTCCTGCATAATTGCTTTGTGTATTAGCAACACTTTATTTCTCCAAATAAAATTACTCAGAAGCTAGCTAGTCAGAAGCAACTTGTGATGATGATGAGCTGAGCTGTCAGCTTGCGATGTCATGCTGCCTGCCTAACCCTCAGCATGGCTGTATTTCCTATATTTATTGCTAAACCTTGACACTGATAGTGCATAGATGAGTTCATCATGCAAGTGGATGATGAGCCGAGCTGTCAGCTTGCGATGTCTTACTGCCTGCCTAACCCTCAGCATGGCTGTATTGCCTATGTTTATAGCTAAACCTTGACACTGTTAGTGCATCACTCACCTCATAGATGAGTTCATCATGCAAGTGGATGATAAGCCGAGCTGTCAGCTTACGATGTCGTGCTGCCTGCCTAACCCTCAGCATGGCTGTATTGCCTATGATTATTGCTAAACCTTGACACTGTTAGTGCATCACTCACCTCATAAATGAGTTCATCACGCAGGTGGATGATGAGCCGAGCTGTCAGCTTGCGATGTCGTGCTGCCCGCCTAACCCTCAGCATGGCTGTATTGCCTATGTTTATTGCTAAACCTTGACACTGTTAGTGCATCACTCACCTCATAGATGAGTTCATCACGCAGGTGGATGATGAGTCGAGCTGTCAGCTTGCGATGTCGTGCTGCCTGCCTAACCCTCAGCATGGCTGTATTTCCTATGTTTATTGCTAAACCTTGACACTGTTAGTGCATCACTCAACGTATAGATGAGTTCATCATGCAGGTGGATGATGAGCCGAGCTGTCGGCTTGAGATGTTGTGCTGCCTGCCTAAACCTCAGCATGGCTGTATTGCCTATGTTTATTGCTAAACCTTGACACTGTTAGTGAATCACTTACCTTGTAGATGAGTTCATCATGCAAGTGGAAGATGAGCCGAGCTGTCGGCTTGAGATGTCGTGCTGCCTGCCTAAACCTCAGCATGGCTGTATTGCCTATGTTTATAGCTAAACCTTGACACTGTTAGTGCATCACTCACCTAATAGGAGTACATCATGCAGGTGGAAGATGAGCCGAGCTGTCAGCTTGAGATGTCGTGCTGCCTGCCTAAACCTCAGCATGGCTGTATTGACTATGTTTATTGCTAAACCTTGACACTGTTAGTGCATCACTCACCTCATAAATGAGTTCATCATTTAACCTTGAGACTGTTAGTGAATCACTTACCTTGTAGATGAGTTCATCATGCAGGTGGAAGATGAGCCGAGCTGTCAGCTTGCGATGTCATGCTGCCTGCCTAACCCTCAGCATGGCTGTATTGCCTATGTTAATTGCTAAACCTTAACACTGTTATTGCATCACTCACCTCATAGATGAGTTCATCATGCAAGTGGATGATGAGCCGAGCTGTCAGCTTGCGATGTCGTTCTGCCTGCCTAACCCTCAGCATGGCTGTATTGCCTACGTTTATTGCTAAACCTTGACAATGTTAGTGCATCACTCACCTCATAGATGAGTTCATCATGCAAGTGGATGATGAGCCGAGCTGTCAGCTTGCGATGTCGTGCTGCCTGCCTAACCCTCAGCATGGCTGTATTGCCTATGTTTATTGCTAAACCTTGACACTGTTAGTGCATCACTCACCTCATAGATGAGTTCATCATGCAAGTGGATGATGAGCCGAGCTGTCAGCTTGCGATGTCGTGCTGCCTGCCTAACCCTCAGCATGGCTGTATTTCCTATGTTTATTGCTAAACCTTGACACTGTTAGTGCATCACTCAACTTATAGATGAGTTCATTATACAGGTGGATGATGAGCCGAGCTGTCGGACTGAGATGTCGTGCTGCCTGCCTAAACCTCAGCATGGCTGTATTGCCTATGTTTATTGCTAAACCTTGAGACTGTTAGTGAATCACTTACCTTGTAGATGAGTTCATCATGCAGGTGGAAGATGAGCCGAGCTGTCGGCTTGAGATGTCGTGCTGCCTGCCTAAACCTCAGCATGGCTGTATTGCCTATGTTTATTGCTAAACCTAGACACTGTTATTGCATCACTCAACTTATAGATGAGTTCGTCATGCAGGTGGATGATGAGCCGATTTGTCAGCTTGCAATGTCGTGCTGCCTGCCTAACCCTCAGCATGGCTGTATTGCCTATGTTTATAGCTAAACCTTGACACTGTTAGTGCATCACTCACCTAATAGGAGTTCATCATGCAGGTGGAAGATGAGCCGATTTGTCAGCGTGAGATGTCGTGTTGCCTGCCTAAACCTCAGCATGGCTGTATTGCCTATGTTTATTGCTAAACCTTGACACTGTTAGTGCATCACTCACCTCATAAATGAGTTCATCATTTAACCTTGAGACTGTTAGTGAATCACTTACCTTGTAGATGAGTTCATCATGCAGGTGGAAGATGAGCCGAGCTGTCAGCTTGTGATGTCATGCTGCCTGCCTAACCCTCAGCATGGCTGTATTGCCTATGTTTATTGATAAACCTTAACACTGTTACTGAATCACTCAACTTATAGATGAGTTCGTCATGCAGGTGGATGAGCTGAGCTGTCAGCTTGCGATGTCGTGCTGCCTGCCTAACCCTCAGCATGGCTGTATTGCCTATGTTTATAGCTAAACCTTGACACTGTTAGTGCATCACTCACCTCATAGATGAGTTCATCATGCAGGTGGATGATGAGCCGAGCTGTCGGCTTGAGATGTCGCGCTGCCTGCCTAAACCTCAGCATGGCTGTATTGCCTATGTTTATTGCTAAACCTTGACACTGTTATTGCATCACTCAACTTATAGATGAGTTCGTCATGCAGGTGGATGATGAGCCGATTTGTCAGCTTGCAATGTCGTGCTGCCTGCCTAACCCTCAGCATGGCTGTATTGCCTATGTTTATAGCTAAACCTTGACACTGTTAGTGCATCACTCACCTAATAGGAGTTCATCATGCAGGTGGAAGATGAGCCGATTTGTCAGCGTGAGATGTCGTGCTGCCTGCCTAAACCTCAGCATGGCTGTATTGCCTATGTTTATTGCTAAACCTTGACACTGTTAGTGCATCACTCACCTCATAAATGAGTTCATCATTTAACCTTGAGACTGTTAGTGAATCACTTACCTTGTAGATGAGTTCATCATGCAGGTGGAAGATGAGCCGAGCTGTCAGCTTGTGATGTCATGCTGCCTGCCTAACCCTCAGCATGGCTGTATTGCCTATGTTTATTGATAAACCTTAACACTGTTATTGCATCACTCACCTCATAGATGAGTTCATCATGCAGGTGGATGATGAGCCGAGCTGTCGGCTTGAGATGTCGCGCTGCCTGCCTAAACCTCAGCATGGCTGTATTGCCTATGTTTATTGCTAAACCTTGACACTGTTAGTGCATCACTCACCTCATAAATGAGTTCATCATGCAGGTGGAAGATGAGCCGAGCTGTCGGCTTGAGATGTCGTGCTGCCTGCCTAACCCTCAGCATGGCTGTATTGCCTATGTTTATTGCTAAACCTTGACACTGTTAGTGCATCACTCACCTCATAGATGAGTTCATCATGCAGGTGGATGATGAGCCGAGCTGTCAGCTTGTGATGTCGGGCTGCCTGCCTGATCTTCAGCATGGCTGTCTTAGCGATGTCTGCTGCCGATCCTTGAATTGTAGTGTTGACGGCCTGTCTCTCTGATTGAGCTATCAGGGTAAAAAGTCCATTTTATTCATATTGCAATTACTTAGCAGAGTTTAAAGTTGTAAAATGTCAGTTTATTGATTTATAAGTAAAAAGTCTTATATGTTTAAATATATAATATATATTATATGTTTGGTGAGAAAAAATTATGTTGCCACTTGTCCCGATTTTGTCGGGACTGTCCTGACTTCGGACTCATTTGTCCCGTGTTCTGACTGGACACTCGTCGGGACGCAAATTGTTATTATTTTATGATTTTCAAAGTAAATTCATATTTTCATATTTTATAGGAAAAAAATAACTTTTTTTAAAACAAACAGTGTTATGTATAGAACAAATGTAACTAATTTGTGTTTTAATTTGACTGATGAAAAAATAGCAGCTATTTTAATTTATAATTATTCCCTAATTGTTTTGAGTTGACAATCCTGAAATCCAGCCGATTATGATGATTACTGTTTTTACAAACTCTACATAAAAGCACACACATACATTTATATATATATATATACAATTTTGTTTTCTGCATTAAACATAGACCTACTATACTATACAATGTAAATATGTTTTATGAACATTTTTGAAAATAAATCTGATTTTGATTTAATTTGTTTCAACGAGTCGTAAGTGCACTCGTGCCCTGGGGGGGGGGGGGGTCCCTCTACAACACCGATGGTCTGTCCCAATTTTTTCTTCTTAAGAAAAGGGAAAAGGTAGCAACCCTGGTAGCAACTGAACTGAATCTCAAAATACTTGGATGTTGCACTTTTTAGACATTGATGGTTAATAATTTGTTGTTAGTTTAATGTGTAAAACAAACTCAAGCTCCATTTTGTGTAGATACTAACACATTGCATAGTTATTATTCACAATAATAGACTTTGAGATTGGTTATTTATTTATTTAGTTGCACTTCGGATCTTCGGAAATTAAAATTATAACTGATTTGAAATTTTAATTAAAAGTCATTTATTTAGTTCCACTTCAGATCCTCGGAAATTAAAATTATAACTGATTTGAAATTTTGATTAAAAGTTCTTGGTTACAACTAACCACCTATTCAATGATCTAGATCAGTGATTCTCAACCGGTGGTACGCGTACCACTGGTGGTACGCGAGAGCATTTCAGGTGGTATGCGAGAGACAAAGGAAGAAATAAAAAATTAAATGCACGAAAAATTAAAAAAAGTGTTTCTGATCGACGTGACGCCGACGGCTGTTTTGGCCAGCACAGTTCTGCGTTACAACGCATTTCCACTTAGTTTTGAGAGACTCCAATAGGTAGCAGCACCTTTGCCTAGCAAAAGCAATTTCGTACCAACTTAGCAAAGTAAATTATTTTTAAGATTCCCGTTTTCCAAGCACATTTATATTAACGAATAATGATTTTGTGTCCAGTACTCGTCTAAACTTGAAGTATTTTAAGTTGAAGATTTACCTTGAACTATTTCAAGTTACGAGACACGCTCCGCAGAAATGTTGAAACGTGAGGGAAAATTTATGTGGTCATATCCACAGAGAATTTTATCACTTGGTAACACTGGTGAACGGAACGCGCTGTGTATTCGTTCGGTAAAGCCCCATGATCTGTCGAAATAGTTTGTGTCGTGACAGTTATTTGTTCATGTGTAGATGTAGAGAGCGGAAAGGTAAGTCAGTAAATTTTCTCTCATGAGTTGAACTTTTTGGAGTACTGTTGCCTTGTGTAGAGTGTAGAGTAGTGGTGTGTGCAGTGTTAAAGAAGAGTACTGTTGTTTTATGAGTATGTTTAATACTTAGATAGGCCTAATGTTGACTGGTAACTATAATTGCTATTTTTTGTAACTGTATATTTGACCTAAAATGAAGAGATTTTTAGTTAGTGGGGCGTCTACCTCAAATCCTGACGCTTCCATCTCAAATAAAAAGCCAAAAACTTCTCTTGAAGGTGTCCCTTCAATCTCTTCCAGTTCCAATTCGAAATCAAGTAATAAGTTTACAACTCCTCCAACCCGTAAATATATTGATACGTATTTGAAATTAGGATTTACTGTAAAGGCTGGGACTGAAAAATCATGTCCCATTCCTCAGTGCATAGTTTGTAAAGAATGCCTCTCCAATCAATCCTTGAAACCGTCTTTATTGAAAAGACACCAATCAAAAAACATCCTGAAACTGAAGACAAACCCATTGAATTTTTTAAAAGGAAGCAAACAGAATTGAAAAAAGAATCAGTTTGTATGAACAATTTTACTCATACAGATACTAATTTATTGAAAGCATCTTATCTAGTTAGTTTAAGAATTGCGCAGAATGGGAAATCGCATACCATTGGCGAATCTCTTATTTTGCTTGCCGCAAAGGATATAGTTAACACAGTGTTAGGAGAGAAGGCAGCAAAGGAAATAGAAAAAATTCCATTTTCTAACTCTACATTTCAAAGAAGGATTGATGACATGGCACTAAATGTAGAAGAAACGCTGGCCCTGTACCTGCAGCAATGCACATTTTTTTCTCTTCAAATTGATGAGAGCACTGACATAACAAACATGGCTAAACTGTTAGTATTTATTCGTTTTGACCAAGAAGATGAAATTGTAGAGAATTTTTTGTTCTGCAAACCCTTGTTAACTAACACTAAAGCTGAAAATATATTTGAGTTAATTGACGAGTACTTGACCAAAATAGGACTGCCTTGGTCAAAATGTGTTGGTGTTTGCACAGATGGTGCCAGAGCTATGTATAGCAAGTTAACTGGGCTTGTGGCAAGAATTAAAAAGGTTGCTCCACAGTGTCAAGCCACGCACTGCATGATACACAGAGAAGCTCTTGCCTCTAAGAATATGCCTGGAAGTTTAAGTAAGGTTTTGCAAGATGCCGTGAAGGTTATCAACTTTATCAAAGGCTCGGCATTAAATTCGCGATTGTTTGCAATTCTGTGCGAAGATACTTGTGGCATTTTTAAAAATCTACTCTTCCGCACGAAAGTTAGATGACTTTCAAGAGGGAACTCGACTATTTGAATTGAGGTCTGAGGTGTTATTATTTTTATCTGAAAAGGACAAAAATGACATGAAGTCCATGTTTGTAGACGAGCAGTGGCTTCAAAGGCTAGCCTATCTCTCCGATATTTTCTCCAGACTGAATATTTTAAACATGGGTCTTCAAGGAGCACATGAAACAAGTTTTTCAGTTAAAGACAAGATCAAATCATTTTTGAGGAAACTAGACCTCTTCGTCAAGCAAACTAAACAAAAGGACATATCTTCTTTCTCAACTCTGTCATCGTGGCTGCAAGAAAATAAATTGACTCCCAAGTGATGCACTTCTTACAGATATTGTGGATCATTTAAACACTCTTAAAGTGAGTTTTGAGAAGTACTTCCCCGACATTACTTCTACAAGTGATGACTGGATTAGAAATCCGTTTTCCCTGAAAGACGTGCCACCAACTGTAGAAGATAAAGAGAGTTTCATTGAGCTTACATGTGATAGTACGATAAAAGACGCTTTTAAAGAAAAAAGTCTCATATCTTTCTGGATGACAACAAGAAACGAGTACCCTGATCTTTTTACTCAAGTACTAAAGTGTTTGGTTAGGTTTTCGACTACTTATTTGTGTGAGCGAGGCTTTTCGGAATTGATATATGTTAAAAACAAGTACAGAAACAGACTATCTGTAGAGAACGACTTAAGGTTAAAGATCAGTTCAATTAGTCCTGACATTGAGTCTTTCCTGAGCAAGAAACAACAACAAGTTTCCCATTAACAATCTTTTTTTCTGTATCAATATTTATTAGATTGGTCATTTTGTATTTTTATTGTTTTAGTTTTTAGTTAATTTTGTAGAAAAGCAAAATAACTTTCTTTTTGCGGTTTAAGTGTGTAGTTGAAACAATTTTTTCCCAATTTTATTGTATTCAACTTTGTTTATAAAACCTGCAGCTAGCAGTTTTTAGTTTCAAACTGTAAAATTTAGTTTACTTATATTATTATGTTAATTTATAATCACATTAATATTTGTATAGCTTCGAACTATAATGTTCATTCGAATTTATGTTTATTCAACTAAAATAGAATTTTTCTAATTGTTGTAAATTTGTGTTTCATTTTTTCACACACCACTAATTATAGCGAAACATGTTAAAAAGGAAACAATATCCTAGGCTCTCTCCAGCTGTATCTCTAAGGGGTGGAGGGTGGAGGCCCGGTGGTGGGTGGGGGGTAGGTATGAGTTTGGGTGGTACGCCAAAGAATTTAATAAGCATCAGGTGGTAAGCAGGCACAAAAAGGTTGAGAAACACTGATATAGATGATTCAATCAGTAACTAATCTTGGAAACACATTAATAAACACATGTTTGGCATACAATTTAAAAAAATAAATCAGACCTGAAATCTATTTAAATGTTTAATAAATTTAGAGGCAACAGTTTAAATATCTAGACATCAGTGCTGTTAGTCTCTAAAAAACAAAATTATCATATTTAAAATGAAAACTTGACCTTTACGAATACCAAAACATAAAAGTAATCCATTTTATTCAAACTTTGTAAAACTGTTAAAACACTGTCGTGCTATCTTTCACAAACCAAAAATTGTGCTTTGTACTGGGTGTCCATAAAAGTCCCCTGCCCTCTTAATTTTTGAACGACTGTAAATTTTCAAACAATCTTTGGTAAATGTTACTAGCATAGGTCAAAGTATTTTTTTAAGTGGTTAAGGGTTTCAACCCTCACCCCTAAATAGGGGTTGCTGGGGGTAGTTTTTTATTTTTTTTAAAGCAACTCCTAACAAGTTGCATACCATTTTAAAGCGAATAAAAAAATATAATTAATGCCGCAAACTAGACTACTCTATGTTTATTTAATCTAATATTATGACCAGTCAAAAATTTATTGATTTTGTTATTTAAACTGCTAAAATTCACCCCCTTACCAAAAACCAGATCATTGAACAAAGACCATTTAAAGTGCAAGAAAGTAATTTTAAAACCTTCCTTATTTTTACCAAGGGGTGAATGGATTACTTGGCAAAAATTAAGAAGGTTTTAAAATTACTTTCTTGCACTTTAAATGGTCTTTGTTCAATGGTCTAACCAAGGAGATGGATTTGCCCCCTTTGTAGCTGATTTTTGGTAAGGAGACAAAACTTAGCAGTTTAAAAAATAAAACCAATACATTTTTGGCTGGCCATAACATTAGATTAACTAAACATAAAGAGGTCTAGTTTGCGGCATTCATTTTCTTTTTTATTATCTTTAAAATGATATGCAACTTGTTAGGGGTTGTTATTTAAAAAAAAAACTACCCCCAGCAACCCCTATTTAGGGGTGAGGGTTGAAGCCCTTAACCACTTAAAAAAATACTTTGACTTATGCTAGTGACATTTACCAAAGATTGTTTGAAAATTTACAGTCATTTAAAAATTAAGAGGGGGACCTTTATGGGACTACCGGTATGAGTATTATTCTTGTAGATGGTGTTTGGTGGTACCTCTGAGCGCCCTGTTGTGGCTGTTGATGTCGGGCAGGTAGCGGCGACGGCCCAGCAGAGTCACCACGTGGCAGGCGGCCGAGGCTCGGCAGGCGGCCACACAGCGTCCCATGTACGCCTGCAGGCCGGGGTACGACTGGTGGAAGCTCGCCACCATCTCCCCCGCCCTCCTCTCCTCCACTCCCATCTCCTCTGACAGTGCGGCCAGTCCCATGCCGTAGATCAGACCGTAGCAAAGCTGCTTTGTGTGATGCCTCAACTCTGCCCCCACCTAGTACAGATGGTTTACCTTGGTTCAGTGGTTCTTAAACATTTTCACACCTTTTTCAAACTATCATGGTCTGACTGGGTTGTTCTGGGTACTGGGCACTCGTAATATGTGTGCAATATAATTTTTAAAACTTAATAAGTAGCAATAAAAATTAATTTTCATACAATAGAATTAAAAAGTTGAAAACAAGTTTCAAGCGAATGAGGTAGCATCATTCTAGATACCTGCACCTTATACTCAGGAGTTCTCAGGTTCAGTTCTAGGTTGACCATTCTGAAATGAGTTTGTCCAGTTTATTACTTCTCTGATGAAAGCTTTACCTGGTAAAACAATTTCTCAAGAAGATTATATTTGAAACTAGCTGATGAACCCATTCTTCACACAGGTGTTTTCTTTACCCGTTCTATAGTCAATGCAATTTGCATTTTAATTAGCTTGAAACAGCTGTTCTTACTTTTGCTCTCTAAGCAGTCAAATGGAAGCTGTTCGTATTACAGTTTCTGAATGTTTACTTTCTTCTGAAATGTAAACATTGAAACTAAGGACATTTATGGAGCGTAGCCCGAGGGGATTTTTAGGAAGTGAATAGGCCTATGTGTTGCATGGGTTCAAGATCTACCTTTATGTAAATTTTCAGCCCAGTCAGTTCAGTAGTTTTTGCGTTTACCCGGAACATCACACAGACAGACAGACAGAAACCACCTCTACTTTATAATATTATAGATTGCAATGGTCTGTTAAATTTTACTTAATCCATTGGCGTAGACATACGAGCTGGTTTCGTTCCTTACTTTTAATTTTTTAAACCTATGAATTGGAATAGAAATTTGTGCTTTTAAATGGATTAATGGTTTATTTTCATTAAAATACTGTTTTCATTCAGTTTTTAGAGTCATATTGGCACACACACAGTAGACATAAGTAAAAAGTAGCAAAATCTGTGTTGACCATGTGCAACTCACAATGAATTAATCGATCCCGTCAACTTCCAAGCAAGGCTGCCACCGTTTGTTTTACTTGGGCCCTCCCACCAACATTGCCACAGACCGGTTAACTCACTGTGAGTTGCACGACTGGTCAGTTTTGGTCGTGTGCGGGAATTGAACCCACGAACATCGTATCCACACCTGGACAAGGTGTTTCCACGACGTAGCCAACTCAGCTAACACGACCAAGGGCCTAGCGGCGATATTAAGGTTTTTCAGTCAGTCCGCGCCCCTAGCGGATAGAACCGTAGTCGCCCGCAGTCATTAGTTACATATTTTGCTACTAGAGTGCAGCATCAATCAAATCCCGTTATATGCTATTGCGAATAGAATAAAATTACTACCTTAATGGGTTAAGGAATAAACATTATTATACTATTCATATCTGATATGTAATGGTGCCTTTTGCAAAGTTATCAATATCGTAGAAATATTCTTAACCCTTTCAGTGCTATGGTCCGATATATCGTCTTTTGAATCTGTTATCAATAAACACTGTTACTGCTTCATAAGCGATTGTACCGTTGGGCGCTCAGTCTGCAGTCTGAGTCTGACATGTGGTGAAACCTGGTAGACACGAATTGAACTACCTCGTCCAGCGCCTAGTCTCTATAATACCAACTGATCCACTGCAGCTGCTAGCCTGACCAGTGGCTGTGCGGTCTAAGGCGTTACCTTCCCGGCCGGGGGTAACACTTGGATCGAGGGTTCGAATCCCGTCACAGTCGGTGGTTTTTATGTGCAACTCATGGAGAGTTCACCTGTCTGTGGCAGAGTTGAAGGGGAGGGCGGACCTTAAGCAAACGGTGGACGGCTCGGGTCCAAGCTGACGGGATGGGTGGATTCTTTGTGAGTTGCACATCTGATCAGGTGTTTTGCTACTTTTTACCTATCCTTTACTGTGTGTGTCTAGCGGAAGCACGTTTTTATTAATTTTAACTGTTCAGGCGTTCAATATATTAAAAAAATCAACAAAACATCACGGATTCAACTACTCCTTTCAGAAGCTTAGCACTCAAAGGGTTAAAACACTTCTAAAAAATGCTATCATATGTTTGTAAATACACCCGTCGCAGCAAACCTGCATACTCAGCGAATTTCCAATGAATATATAACATAACACTTAACAGGATTCATAAGAAATGTATTCACAAACAAGCGATATTTAAAATATTAATTATTCTCCATAAGAATAACATTGGGGATGAGTACGCAGGTTTGCTGCAACAAGGCACACAAAATAATGGGTTTTTATGGAAATATCAATAGAACTCATCTTAGTGAAGTCACATACCAATTTTCATCCATATACATTCATAAATAAGCGATATATAACATTTTAAGTATTTTCCATAAGAATAACATGGAGACCAAGTACCTAGGTTTGCTGCTACAGGAACCATAGGCGAAAAATTGTTTTTTTGTGCAAACAACAATAAACCATAACCAGATCAAGCCATATACCAAATTTTGCCAGTTTATGTTCATAAATAAGCGAGATATACAATTTTTCTTTTTCTCCATAAGAATAACATTAGACAACGTACTGTGTTTAGCACTTTCAATATCTCGGTAACCAATTGACGTAGAGCAATGATCAAAATACCAAATTGTTTGTTTTTTTAAGCTGAATTCAATGGTGTAAATTAAAATTTGATTTAAATTAAAATTATATGTGAAAACCCCCAAAAACACATTTTTGGGGTACAAAACCCCCCAAAAACCCCCCTTCGGATGGTGCGATTCATCTGGTTTTCGAACTTGTTCAAATAAATGGTACTTTACACATTTGTACCAATTTTCATTAAGATCGGACCTTTTTTACGAGAGTTATCGTGCTTACGGACACATATATATATATATATATACATATATAAAAATTTGAACGAATGGTGTTTTTGGCATCTGGGGACCTCAAAATGAAAAGTTATCATGGTCTCGGGCTTAAGTCTTACCATGAGACCTACGGTAATAGCTTCTTCCCTATAGGGGAAATTCGCTAAAAAATCAATATTTATAATGTAGGACCTGTCTGGACCTGATTTTAATGTAAAATTAGGATTTCATTAGTATAAACACTTCGCACTATAATTTTCAAGGAACTTAAAACTAATGTTCATGTTTACTTTATTGAGTCAAAATAATTAATTTACAGATTTTGTAAATATATAATAATCTATTTTACTGCAAAGATCGGAGAAGGAGCTAACTGTTGACTAGTCCAAGTTAATTTGTTTTCAAACCCAGAGGTTTTATTATAAAGAGTCTATATGCTCAAGATATCTATAAAACTACATCAGAATAAATAAGATTGAGAGAGGAAATAATTTGTTTTATCATAAGTTTTTCCAAATGATAGTTTGTGACAAATTACCTCTTGTAATCTAAATTGGCAAACTTTAAGTATAATAAACATAATTATATACCAACAAGTTTGTGACAAATTATCTCTTGTAATCTAAATTGGCAAACTTTAAGTATAATAAACATAATTATATACCAACAAGTTTGTGACAAATTACCTCTTGTAATCTAAATTGGCAAACTTTAAGTATAATAAACATAATTATATACCAACAAGTTTGTGACAAATTACCTCTTGTAATCTAAATTGGCAAACTTTAAGTATAATAAACATAATTATATACCAACAAGTTTGTGACAAATTATCTCTTGTAATCTAAATTGGCAAACTTTAAGTATAATAAACATAATTATATACCAACAAGTTTGTGACAAATTACCTCTTGTAATCTAAATTGGCAAACTTTAAGTATAATAAACATAATTATATACCAACAAGTTTCAACATCCATAGTTTCATGGGTAGTCACAATGTCTATCCAAATGCATTATTTGTAAATAAAAAGTTTATTAATAAAAATTGTAAAGGCTTCTTGACATATATCCTGCACTTACAAAACAACCAACCATTAACTGAAAGGTAAAATGTCACAAACCCAGTCTGAGGATGAGATGTAAATTACTCTTCTTGTAAAACGAGATAATTGGCTGTTCAAACATTGCATCAGCCACCAGTGGGCAGTGAGTCTGAGTGGCCGCCAGTTCGTCATGTTGGCCTTGGTGGTGCTGTCATGCCTGCCCGCAGTTTTGGCAGCCTCACCATCACTGGTGGACCTGTCTCACCCCTACAACGCCAACACCCTCTACTGGCCCACTGGCACACCGTTCCACTACACCCAGGTCACAGCCGTCTCCACCCCCTACTGGTATGCTGCCAATGACTTTGAGACTGCAGAACATGCAGGAACTCACCTCGACGCCCCATACCACTTCAGCCTACACGGTTGGCATGTCGGTGACATTCCACTAGATAAGTTGTTTGGGAAAGGTAATTTATTTGTATTCTAGTTAATCTCCAGGATGTTATGTCAGACAAATGTAACATTTTTGTGAAATTTAGTTTTATTAATATACCGGGTGTCCCATAAATATCCCCCCTCTTAATTTTTGAATGACTGTACATTTTCAAACGATCTTTGGTAAATGTTACTAGCGTTTCAAGTCAACGTACTTTTTTAGGTGGTGAAGGGTTTCAACCCTCACCCCTAAGTAGGGATTGTTGGGGGTAGTTTTTATTTTTCAAATAGCAACCCTTAACAATTTGAATATAACTTTATTTGTAACTTAGGCTAAGAATCTTTACAATTTAGTGTACAACTAATAAGTACTAGAAATAAAATACTAAATGTTAGTATTTTTTTTTACAGAGAAAAAACGTAAATTCAAACGCCAAAATTCAGAGTAGATGGAAGTACTCTTCTAAAGAGTATAAGGTTTTATCTACGAAGAAATATTTTAGTACTTTTAGCGAATTTCCCCTATAGGGAAGAAGCTATTACCGTAGGTCTCATGGTAAGACTTAAGCCCGAGACCATGATAACTTTTCATTTTGAGGTCCCCAGATGCCAAAAACACCATTCGTTCAAATTTTTATATATGTATATATATATATATATATATATATATATATTTATATATATATTTATATATATATATATGTGTCCGTAAGCACGATAACTCTCGTAAAAAAGGTCTGATCTTAATGAAATTTTGTACAAATGTGTAAAGTACCATTTATTTGAACAAGTTCGAAAACCAGATGAATCGCACCATCCGAAGGGGGGTTTTGTACCCCAAAAATGTGTTTTTTGGGGTTTTCACATGTAATTTTAATTTAAATCAAATTTTAATTTATACCATTGAATTTAGCTTAAAAAAACAAACAATTTGGTATTTTGATCATTGCTCTACGTCAATTGGTTACCGAGATATTGAAAGTGCTAAACACAGTACGTTGTCTAATGTTATTCTTATGGAGAAAAAGAAAAATTGTATATCTCGCTTATTTATGAACATAAACTGGCAAAATTTGGTATATGGCTTGATCTGGTTATGGTTTATTGTTGTTTGCACAAAAAAACAATTTTTCGTCTATGGTTCCTGTAGCAGCAAACCTAGGTACTTGGTCCCCATGTTATTCTTATGGAAAATACTTAAAATGTTATATATCGCTTATTTATGAATGTATATGGATGAAACTTGGTATGTGACTTCACTAAGATGAGTTCTATTGATATTTGCATAAAAACCCATTATTTTGCGTGCCTTGTTGCAGCAAACCTGCGTACTCATCCCCAATGTTATTCTTATGGAGAATAATTAATATTTTAAATATCGCTTGTTTGTGAATACATTTCTTATGAATCCTGTTAAGTGTTATGTTATATATTCATTGGAAATTCGCTGAGTATGCAGGTTTGCTGCGACGGGTGTATTTTAAACTTATTTGTGTTTGTAATATTTGTAATATTGTTTGGTAGATTTTTTAGAAATTTCACTCCCATATATGTGGGCTTTTTCTCACAGAATTTTAAGTTATGGCGACATTTATTCATATATTTTTTGTGTCTTGTATTGTAAGGGTGGGATTTTTTCATTTAAATCAAAGATTGTTTCATTATGTTTTACCGTGAGAATTGTATAAAAAATCTATTGGCTATATACTGTTAAAGATTTTTAAAGTGCTCATTTGCAGATTCATTATATTTTAATTATGATCTGAGTGCTCTTTTTTGTTGTTTTAGAATACTATCCATGTTAATTTTTCATGTTGCACCATAAAGACACAGACCAAAAGAAATATGAGAATGAATATTTGCAAAATAAATGTTTCTTAATGTTTTTTTATTGCAAAAGAAAGTCATTCTATAGATTGAATAAATTCCAGAGCTTACTTTTGATCAAACCTTATCAATGTGAAAGTTCCATCTCAGGTGTTGGTCTAGGGTTAACCCTAAGAATTGTGTGTTGGTCCTATAATCAATCTCTTTCGAATTACATATAATTTTTGGTTCAGTCAACTGTTTATTCTGATGTGTTTTAAAAATGATAACGTTATTTTTTTAAAATATTTAATGCCAAGTTATGATGTACCAGAAATTCTCCTGCACTTCCCAAATGAATAAAGCTCAATATCTCTACCTACTCTTTACAGCTTGCAGATACTTTTAGATTTGCATCATCTGCATAGAGGCATAGATTATTTTGTGGCGTATAAGTTATCGAATTTGAAATGTCATTAATATAGCATAGGAAAAGAGGAGAGGGCCCACCATTGATCCCTGAGGGATACCAAGTTTAATGATGTGAGATTCTGAACAAACTTTTGAGATATGGTTGTCTTTCGATATGTGGGTAATTTCAAAAAATTGGAGTCTTTTGTCCAAATATGATTCAAACCACTTAATTGCAGTTTTTGATAAGCTGAATGACTTATTCAATAAAAGAAATAGCAGCTGATATTACCGACCTCCCGGGCCTAAAGCCATGTTGGAAATTATTTAGCTTATTAGTATTTTCTAGATATTCTATCAATTGTTTATGAGCATTTTTTCATAAATTTTTGAAATGACAGGTAAAAGAAAGATGGGACGATAGTTTAACCTGGTTTTACTGTCATTTTTTTATGAACGGGTACTACTTTTGAAATTTTTAGCTGCTTTGGAAAGATCCCTGATATAAATGATGAGTTAATTAAATGACATAAGACTGGGCTAAGTTGATGTTTTGCACTTTTAATAACTTTAATTGGGATTTCATCGTGTCCAGAGGAAATTTTATTTTTTTAGTGAATTTATAACTTTTTCCACCTTCTCTACATTAACTGATTTAAATGCAAACATTGTTCTCAAATTTAAACTTTGTTCTTGACTTTTTTCAGGAGAATCTATGTTGTTTAAGCTACTAATGCTAGAAGTATCCAAACAGTTATCCTTAATGACATTGATAAAATAATCATTGGACTTATTTGATATAATTCTAGGATCAGTAATAATATTATTATCTTCTTCCAAAGATATGTTTTTTACATGCTCTAATTTTTTATCATCAACCTCAGAATTAATAATATCCCAAACTGATTTTTGTACCTTTTCAGATTTTTAAATTTTGTCCTCAAAATATTTTGTTTTTGCTGAAGTCAAATTTATTTTTAACTAATTTTTCTTCTCTTTTAAAAGATCATGTAGTGGAGGGAGATTTTTGCTGTGTGTATCTTTGGCCAATTGTAACAATAGTCTTTTTTCACTTTTTAAGTTTTCTGAGAGTCAGGAATGCTTCTTTCTCCTTTTAGTTTCAATAGTTTTTGGAAAAGATTGGTTAAAATAAAAAGAAAATATTTTTGAAAATTCATCGTATTTTGCATCAACTGACCATGTAGACATTTTTACAGAGCTCATTTTCAACCAGTTTAGTCAAATATTATAAATTTTGAGTTGAAAATTTACGTACCACACGTTTTATTGGTATCTGCTTTTCAGACTTTAACTGTAAGCTTTTTAAATGTAACAACTGACCATCATGATCGGAGAGACAAGTTATAATGCCTTCAATAGCTAAGTTAGAACCCTGAAGGTTTTTTACAATAAGATTATCAATAGCTGTTTTTGAATGTTCTGTTACCTGTGTGGGTAAATCAACAAGGTATCTCAAATTGAGACTTTTAAAGCATTTTTTAACATGATACATATAATTTTTTGAAACGTCAATATTTATGTCTCCCACCAGAATTAAAAATTTATATTTCTTTGAATAAAAATCAACCAAAACACTTAATCTGCCAAGGAATATTGCACAGCTAGAACATGATGATCTATATATCCCTATGTATTCACACATCCTGTCAGCTTGGACCTGTGCTGTTCTCCGGATTTTTTAAAGTGTTTACTCAGCCATAGGACAGACAAGTTATGTTTTGTATTAGTTTACTTAGGTATTAGTAACAATTAACTTTTATCATTAGTTCTGTTTTATAAATATCAATAGATAATGCCTCATAAAACTATTTAATAAGTGCTGGTAAATTATTTTTCCAAAACAACATAAAAAAATTGAAAATAACGAGATACAACAGTTTAATAAGAGTAATTAATTTAGCAAAATATATAAACACATTTCATGGGCCACTTTCTGTACGAAGTTAAAGATAATACACTTTGTCTGTATTTTTACCTCCCAAATAAACAATTGTATTATTAAAATTTATTTTGAATTCAAGCACTTTATTAGTGGCATTTTATTTATTTAAAATACAACTTTTAAACATTGTTTATAGGGACATTTAAAACGACTAGTTCCTCTGACCTTGGTTTTACAAAGAAATCATCTTTAAAACTTAAAAGAAATATATTATTCATGTAGGCCCATAGTGTTTTGTTCATTGCAAATTTGTATGTTTAACATTATTTAAAGTTCATTGTTGTGGCCCCTGAACTGTACGTATTAGACGAAAATAGGTACATACCTTGTCGTCCACAGTTCAAATTGTAGTGATTTAATCCACTACAGGTTTCAGTGTAAATATGGCATTTTCAAGTGGTCTTACACAAAGAACGTATTATCCAAATAGGATAGGTCAAAATTTAAAATTGGCACAGTCACAAACACAATCACAAACACATTTATGAATAAATACCGGTAGGCCTACCACAGGCATGTTTTCAATCACGCCACGGCACCGGTAAGAAGCCGACTTCTGTAAAAAAACTGCTTCTTACTGCTTCAAATCGTGTGTTTTTTAAAGCTGAAACCAATGGTGAAAATTAAAATTTCACTTTTAGCGAATTTCCCCTATAGGGAAGAAGTTATTATCATAGTCGGCATGGTAAGACCTAGGCCCGGGACCATGATAACTTTTCGTTTTGAGGCTGCCAGATGCCAAAAACACCATTGGTTTAAATTCATATTTATTGATATAAGTAGATATAGATGTGTTGACCGAGATATTGAAAGTGCTAAACACAGTATGTTGCACAATCTTAATCTTATTATGGAGGATAAGTAACATTTTATATCTCGCTTATTAATGAACATATTCTAATGAAACTTGGTATGTGGCTTCATGTAGTTGAGGTTTACTGATATTTGCATAAAATCCCCATTTTTGTGGTCCCCATGGCAGCAAACCTGCGTACTCACCAGCTATAATGTTATTCTTATGGGGAATAAGAAACTTGTGATATCTTGCTTGTTTATTAACATAAATTGGTAAAACTTGGTATGTTACTTTATCTACTGGTGATCCATTGGTGTTTGCATAAAAATCCGATTTTTGTGGTCCTCGATGCAGCAAACCTGCATCCTCAGTCAAAATTTTTTTCTCATGGAGAATAAATCAAAATTCATATCTTGCTAGTTTATGAATATACTTTGATGAAAGTTGGTAACTTCCTTCATGAGGTAGTGAAGTACCATTTGAAATTCGCTGAGTATGCAGATTTGCTGCATCGGGGGTATTTAAAATATTACATGTAAAAACTTAAAAAAACATTTATGGGGTACAAAACCCCCAAAATACTTCTTCGGATGGATCGATCTGTCTGGTTTTCAAGCTTAAAGTCACAAAAGTTGATTTACACGTTTGTACCAAATTTCATCAAAAACGGAGCTTTTTAACGATGTATTATGAGTTATTTAAAAATTTCTTAAAAAATCTATGTGAAAAATTATGAACACTATTCAAAGACATCAGTAAAGCGGAGGTGGTACAATGATGGCTTGATTTTTACGATAAATCTCCTGAAACCACTGTTGGTGTTGGCGGGGATAGTAACAGAACTTGACGTGCAGGTGCTGTGGTTGATCTGAGGGCAAAGGCTGCTCTCTCCCCGGACTACCTCGTCACGGGGCGAGACTTTGAGGAGTGGGAGGAGCTCAACGGCCCGCTACCAGAGGGCGCCGTTGTGCTCTTAGACTTCGGCTGGGCAAGCAAGTATGTAGGGAGCCTGTGGTTATCTAGAGTTTGTAAAGTATCCACTAACTTAAAAACATTTTTTGAATTTTATAGTGACTGGAAGGTTTGACTTACAGGGTGAAAGAAAAACCTAAAGTCTATTTGTTTTTAATACTGACCATTTACATGTATATGCGTATTTCATTCCTGCATGTTTTCAGACAACAGTTAATTTTAAATTGTTGTACTTTATCTTCTCTTGGTTAAAACAATGATTTTTCAAGAAGAGTTAACACAATTATCTGTATTCCCAATAATATTTCAAATTACAAGTACTTCAACGCAAATATAAATATGTTTGGTCAACCTACGTCAAGCATTAGAACATGGGGTATTTCTGTACAAATTCCTGTTAAATAGTTTAAACTTCCCATGGAGAAATATGTATTTACGCAGCAATCTGTGGAAATCTCATTTGCACTTTTATAGTATCTTCAAAACCAAATAGGACATTGTTTTTGTATATTTAAATGTTTGTGTTTTTGTTTTTAATAATACGACAACAGGATACCATCAGTCACCACTGAAGGACAACGCCATTTAAACCTGGAGGGGGTTGATGCTCGAAAACATTAATTTTTATTAAGATATGCCCTACCTAAAACATGTGTTTTAAAGAAAAAATTAATTTAATGATTTTCTTAAGTTCAGCAAGGAACACTAAGATATCAGAGTATGTTTAGCTGAAGTAAAATGGATTTAATTTAATATTTTAATGACAATAATTACTTATTTTGTTGACATAGCTGTTAAACATCATCAAGGGAGGATATATTAGTTTACTACCAAACTATTCACTAGCATCTAAAAAAAGGCACGAGCCACTGGAAGTGGATACTTTGCCACCCAAAGGAAGCCAATATCGTCCGATGAAGAACAAGCTATCCTCAACAGATGCTTTATTAAAAGAAAACAATGTGTGTCTTAACCCTCCCAGTGGCAAGCCTCGCAATGCGAGGTTTTCAAACGTGTATCTCAAGTGGCGACCCTCGCAACGCGAGGATTTAAGACAGATTTTTTTAAAACGCAGAAATAACATTGAAAACGTGCTTGGAATCAGATAATCTTTACACCAATCGAAAGATAACATTCTAAACTTTCATTTTATTACATGAATGAACCTTATAGCAGCAGTAGATTGATGTAACTGAAAGTTATATTTGAATAAAAATTTTGCGCAAAGTCGCCTATGCCTTGTATGTGTTCTGAAATGGCTGAAAAGAGTAAGTTTCAAGAAATCATAGAGGGGTAAATTTTGGTTGTAACCAGAAACGGGTGGTACCACTGCAAAAAGGGATAAATTCCCTTTACGGTGATGCACAGTTTTACATCGAGATATAATCGGACAGCCTTGTGGCGAAATTATAAAATAGTAATATTTTACGTGTTCAAACCGTGGCAGAACCTCGCAATGCGAGGTTTGGCAAAACACATGTTATATGAAGTTTACATTTATATTATATGTTTGTTCTTATATCAATTTCAAGAGGAAAGAACACTGAATATTTTTCCTAAGGTTACAAGCCTGTCCCGCCAAGTGACTAATGACGTAAGACGACGGAAGTTGGTCGATCTGTTTCGTTTGTACCTGGCACGTGGCGTACTGTTACTCATTGTAAGGGTGGTTATTATCCGAGTTTATCTGTGTAATCGGTGTAAATTTGCGGTTCATATTTGGAAATATGTGTAGTGTGTGTGTGAATAGTAATATTTATCGCATTATTTATGCATAAATATTACTAAAAGTGATAAATTGTGCAACGTGAGTTCTCATTTTCAGATGGATCAACACATCGAAGAAATGCACATTTTTTTATTTATTCGCTATTATTTTGAAAATAAACTGACCGAAAATTATATATTTTACCATTTCTGAAATCTCCTTTCTTTGACGAGTAAAAATAATATGGGGTTCAGTAGGTTTCAAGTAATTATTTCTTTGCTATGATTCGTTCAAAAAATCCTTGCAAACTTTGTGACACCAAGCGATCTGACTTGATTTTTCGTCTGAAAAACATAATGTTCCATTCTCATGAAGTACGCGATATAAATTTTATTTGTGTGTATTATTATATATAACTATATATTTTCTTGTAGGCGCATAACTAGTGACTCATATTAAATACCTTATTTGGGATGATTAGGTGTTATAAAACAATTATCTCACTTTGAATAACAAATTTATTTTTTTCAAAAATAAAATTTTAAATTTCACATCTAATAAATTTTTGAAAACATTTTTTAGACTATTCATTCTTACATCACTGTATGTATAATTTTATAACCTTCAAATAAAATAAGGTTTGAAGTATTTATATATTGATAGGGGTAATATTTTTGAATATCAAACTGATCGCGTACAAATAGCCATTTTGCACTTTTTCCTAATTATTCTATATAATTCATATACAGATTTTTGTTTCTATGACATATATACATTTCTACGTAGGGAATTAGATAAGTGACATTTGGTACATTTATCATTTTTAACTAAAAAAATTAGTTTGCTTACAGTAAGGTTTTACTTTCAAAGTTTGTAATTTTTTTCAAATCTTTTTCAAAATTTTCATTTTTTTTGAAAAATAATCTTTCTGAATTTCATTTATTATAACATTTTCGGATTCTCCAGTTTTTTGTGAACAAAATGAATATGCATATTGATATTTTTACTTCAAAATTAGATTTATTATGAATTTCTAAAAAATAGTATGCAAAATCACCAAAATAACCCTGCCACTCCAGCCAAAACGTTCAAAGTCTTCATGCCACTGGGAGGGTTAAATTACCAGTGAAATTTTGTATTTTCAAATGTAAACAGAAGAAACCGACTTATATTCTATAAAATTAGGCTGCTTTTACAAAAAATGATAGTAAACTAACATAACACCGCAGAGCGCTGCATGGCAGCTTTTTTCTTTATAACATATTACAAAAATGGGTTTGTGTAAAGTGTATAACAAAAAATAGCACCTAAAAAGTAAAGGTAGAATTGAACCTGGGAGCGTATGATCGTGAATCCAGTGCCATATCCATTAGACTACATAGCGTAACGAACTTAGTAAAAGTTACAATTCATCAAGCAGTAGACGGTGCTGTGATTTTAAAATTTGCCACAGGTAGCGATCGGAGTGATTTCAAACTTTTACACTGACAACGCTTACATAGGAAATGTCTCCACTTCCAGTGGCTCGTGCCTTTTTTTAGCTGCTAGTAAACTATTCCAAATGTTTATTTAGTAAATGTAAATAAATATGTATGTATTATCAGAATAAATATTAAGTATATTTATCAGAAGTAAAATGGGTTTAATTTAACATTGTAATGACAATAATTACCTATATTATTTTAACATAGCTGATAAACATCATCAAGGGAGAGTATATTAGTTTAATACCAAACTACAGGTATACCAAATGTTAAATTATTAAATATAAATAGCTAGTAACAAATCACAAAACTAAATAACTAGTAAGCTTTAATCTTGAATTTCTTAGGATTAAAGCCACATAAACTAGTATTTTGATTATGAATTTTGTTAACACTTATTCAGGTACAACAACCGCTCGGAATATTTTGGGACCGATGATGTCAACAACACGGAGAGCTTCCACTTCCCCGGACTGTCGGAGGATGGGGCTGAGTGGCTGCTGAGGTCAGGGAGAGTGTATGGCGTCGGTACTGACACTGCGTCCATAGACTACGGCCAGACCAAGGTAATACAAGTTTCAAACTCCAAGAGGGCAAAGTTTTTCCGAGCAAAAAAATACATCAAGTAATTGTAAGATTGGTTCTGTTATTAAAAAAAGATGACTCATGTTTTTAAATTTCTCTGAAAGGTGCTACTGTTTTCATGTAAAGTAGTTAATGATTCACTCAGTCATACAGGGATGATGGGAGAAAAGTGGCAAGGGAACTAATCCAAGTTACATACTCTTGATTAGTTTTCCTAGCTAACCTCTAGAATTCAAATACCTGAGTCAATCAGTTGCACATGCGGCTCTAGTTGCACATGCGGCTGTAGTTGCACATGCGGCTGTGGTTAGATTTAGAATCACAGATATTTTAACAAGTTCACAACCGAGGAATGTCTTGAAAGCCTTGAAATTTCATGGATATTAATGATCGGTTGGATATAAATAATTTTGAAGCAAACATCTATTTTACAACTACACCCATATCAGCTGGACCAAACTCCATTCAATGGTATTCAGCGACTTTTAAATTTTTTTAAACGTTGTTATGAAACAAAAAGTATTACAGAAACTAGACATCTATGGTCAACATATTCAGGACGGCACGGAATTGGCAAAGAATCATGGGTTGGACATTAATTACACACCTTTTACTGGTAAAATACATTGGTATATTCAAATGTTAACTGTATAACATTTTTAATGGATTGATTTAAAAAAAGTTTAGTTGACCCAAGACATTTTTTTTCGATCTTTGGGAAAAGAATAGATACCGTAAAATAAATCAGTTTGAAAGTATCCACAAAATGTGTTTTGGTTCTAGATTTAGATCTCACTCAGGAGGACATATAATTATTTTTATTTGTGGAAATCCACTATAAAATACTCAGGATAAATTACTCCTCTACTCTTACTATGAAAAGAAACTGAAAACATTGCCAAATGTATAACTCGCTACAATCAAAGTATAAAATGTAGATTCAATGTGATTCTAGGACTATCCGGCTCACAGGACACTGGCAGCCAACAACATCTACAGCCTGGAGCACTTGGCCCTCCCCGTGACACCCTTGCCACCGAGGGGGTTCCAGATCTTGGCTCTGCCGATGAAGCTGCAACAGGGCACTGGGGCCCCAGTCCGGGTGGTGGCTGTATTGCGAGACAACTGAGCCACAAAAATATGAAAGCTATAAAGACAATGTACGATTCATTCTTTATACAAATTTAAATAAAAGTAACTATAAACTAATATCGGAGAGTTCAATTACATTATAGAATTAAATATTCTATCCACGTTGCGTTTATTAATTTCATTATTCAAATAAATGTTATAAGTTTAATTAGTCACAGTTATTAAGCACTTGGAGTACAAGTTGATGAACATGCAGGATTGCTACTTAATACTAAAATGTATTCATAAATAGGCAAGATATGTGTATTATTATCTTAATATATAAAATCCAAATACCACTGACTGACTCACTGACTCACTCATCACAAAAACCATAGAACGGATTGCAATGAAATTTGAACATACCTTCCTCTTGGGTCTTAGGTGCTCACTAAGAAAGGGTTTTAAGAAATTCCCATAGGGCTTCGCCCCACAGGGCGTCAAAGTTCCAATCCTGTGTTATTGTTATGGACATTCACTTTAAGTTTGAGCTGATGAAAATACAAATAGCTGATCTTGATTCGTAGTAGTTCCACGGGATAACCACACAAAATTTTCATAGTTTTTATAAATCATTATTTGCGGGGCGAAGCCTGCGGGAACACCTAGTTCTCCATATAACTAACATCAGACTAACTATGCACGTTTGCTGCAACGGGGACCACAAGAAAATATTAATTATCTCAACCTTATAAAGCCATAAACTTAGTTTCATACATATTGATAAATAATATATGTTAACGAGATTGCATTTATTCACCATAAGGTCATTCATTATTCACCATTCAATATTGGAATACCCCCGTCGCAGCAAACCTGCATACTCAGCGAATTTCCAATGAATATACAACATAACACATTAAGCCACTTAACAGAATTCATAAGAAACATATTTACAAACAAGCGATATTTAAAATATTAATTATTCTCTATAAGAACAACATTGGGGATGAGTACGCAGATTTTCTGCAACAAGGAATACAAAATAATGGTTTTTTATGCAAATATCAATAGAACTCAGTGAAGTCACATACCATGTTTTATCCATAAGCAATATAAAATTTTTTAAATATTTTCCATAAGAATAACATGGGGACCGAGTACCTAGGTTTGCTGCAACGGGAACCATAGGCAAAAAATTGTTTTTTTGAGCAAACAATAATAAACCACAACCAGACGAAGTCATATACCAAATTTTGTCAGTTTATGTTCATAAATAGGCGAGATATACAATTTTTCTTTTCCTCCATAAGAATAACATTAGACAACGTACTGTGTTTAGCACTTTCAATATCTCAGTAACCAATTGACATAGAGCAATGATCAAAATACCAAATTGTTTGTTTTTTTAAGCTGATTTCAATGGTAAAAATTGCAATTTGATTAAAATAAAAATTACATGTGAAAACCCCAAAAAAAACATTTTTGGGGTACAAAACCCCCCTTCGGATGATGCGATTCGTCTGGTTTTCGAACTCGTTCAAATAAATGGTACTTTACACATTTGTACCAAATTTCATTAAGATTGGAGCTTTTTTACGAGAGTTATCGTGCTTACGGACACACACACACACACATATATATATATATATATATATATATATATATATATATATATATATATATATATACATATATAACAATTTGAACGAATGGTGTTTTTGGCATCTGGGGACCTCAAAATGAAAAGTTATCATGGCCTCGGGCTTAAGTCTTACCATGAGACCTACGGTAATAGCTTCTTCCCTATAGGGGAAATTCGCTAAAAAGTATTGTGTTTGGCACTTTCAATATATCTGTAACCATTTAATGTTGAATGAAAATTGAAAAGCAAAATAAATATTTTTTCGTTGAATTTATTGATAAAAACACATAACTGAAATTAAAAAATGTTTATTAAAATAACACTTTCTCCATAAAACCATGCCTTCTCATGCTTTCTCTATATAACTCCACAACTTCAGTTTTTCATGCTTGTAGCACGAAAAAAGCGGGGAGTTTAAACATTTTTGGCTGTTGATCGTCTGGTTTTGGTCAGAAATTCAAGCGAATCATTAAAGGATGTGTTAATATTATATAATTTTTAGCTAATTCATTTAAGTAGTTAACATCACAGTTATTTTAATGTTATTCATCGCAGTATCTAGACATGACCACAGGCCTCGCCATGGACAATTACTCTATAAAAGGTAATAATAATCAAAGTAATAGTAACTTAGAAGAATAAAATAATATTCTCAACACAAGTTTACTTTAATAGATGAATAAACAAAGTGAGATAATCTATGTATTAGCGGTGATAAAGAATCATTATATGGGTGTGTGTTTGTGCGTGTTGGTGATATTTGTAATGGAGTAACATGAAAGAAGTTGCAAGGATCACCTTATGCTGCCAGTTAAAATACAAAAACCCTAGATTCAACAGTTAATAACAAATCTTTAAAAATAAAAACAATTTCCATGTGGTAATATTGAAAATCAAATGTTTATTAGGCAGGTAGCGAATTGCTTAATTGCTTTCTAAGACGCCAGCACAATCTTAGTTGCGTATTTTAAGGCAAATACGAATGAAATTATCACTGTATAATGAGTGAGCTATGTGTAAGCTTTGTAACTGACAAAGATAAACTGGCAGAGTATGTTTGCTCAGTATCAAATGTGCTCAATGTATTTTTTCTCAATAAAACTCATTCCCCAATTACATTCAGATAAATATTTTACCAACGCCTCTGGCCAGTGAGGATAGGTTTGAAAAATGAAAAAATTGCAAGCAGAAATATTTTTGCTGCAAAAGGTGCACTGAGGTCTTTTGATTAAAATACCCAGTTTTCTACTTCGGGTCAGGTGAGCTTTTGCCGCCATATTGTAAAATGGCGGACATGATTTTGATTATTTTGTACCATAAAAAGTTAACCTGACATCCAAATTTGTTAAAATTTGGAATAAACATGTAAAATTACCATATATTGGACCAAATGAAGCCATAACTCACTTTTCAAGATCCAATTTGAATTTGTGTGTGTTTCCCCTTTACAAATGTGTTTTTAAGCTTTTTAACCATGTATTGTAATACATTTGTTGAAATACTTACCTCTATGTTGTAGATCTTAAAAAACCAACATTTTAATATTTTGAATCGTGATTTTATCTTGAGTGGTTCTGGAGAAAAGTGAAGAAAACCTGCTGATGCAAAATGCAGTACGTTGTCTATCAATTTTATTCTTATAGAAAATTAATACATCTTCAGACCAAAGTCAGTTGAACATATATTTAAATTTAGTCCTATTATTAAAAATCCTTGGCAATCATATAAAGTAATTTAAGTAATTTCCAACAGGTTAGTAAGGGGAGAAGAATGAGACAACGTACTGTATTTGTCAGATATGTATTTTTTAATTTTTCTCTGGAACCAGTCATCGTATAATGATTATTTAAAAAACAAAATTTGTAGGTTTTTTTCGTTAGTTTTAATGAGAAAGCTGTATTTGGATAAATAAATGAAAATATAAGGATAAAATACAAAAATCAGTGTTCAGGTGTATGTACTGTAATTTTTATACATTTTGGTCAGTTAAATTATTTTTCTTATATTAATGACAAGGTAATCAATATCAACACATACTGTCTAAATTTGACAAAAATCTGATAAAAACAACTGTACTATTTATGAGCAATTTTATAAATAGTAACATTGATTTCTATGTAAAATGGAGGAAACATCCAATATGGCGTTGAAAGCTCACTTCACTCGAAGTAGAAAACTTGGTATTTGAATGAGAGGATCTCAGGTAGCATTTGACAGCAAAAATATTCTGCTTGCAATTTTTTTCATTTTTATCAAATTTGTTATCCTAATTTCCCTGGCCTACTCATGGAAAATATGGAAGACCTTCACCTGATATAAAAACTATCAAATTTAATCAGTTATTATCAGGCATTTAAAATAAATCAATAGGAAATGTGCTTATCAAGAAACGAACTGATCACCATCTAGTCCAAAAGCTGGGATGAGATACAGCATCATTTGATAATTTAAAAATACATTAGAGGTGTATATATCAAAGTGTATTAATTTTGAATATAGCCACAAGAAACTCAAGAAGTTACTTTTTATAACTATAAATTTAAGTGTATTCTAATATTATTGGTTTTAATGTTATTAAGTTTATTCAGTTCTTTACCAGGGGAAAGACTTAATCATTTTCATATAAATAAGATAAATATAAAATATTTGTTATTGTTCATGAGAATAGCTTTAGGTTGGGTGTGCAGGGTTCTTACAAAAGGGATATTTTTGCAAATAACAACAAAAAAAACACAATCAGAATAGTTAACCTAGTTACATCAGAATATATTGTTAACCCATTGGCTTAGAATGATGTGCTGGTGCCGTTCCTAACTTTTCGTTTTTTAAACCTACGAATTGGAGTGAAAAAATTGTGTTTTTAAATGGATTAATGGTGTATTTTAAGTAAAATATCGTTTTCTATCAGTTTAATAGATGTTCACATTGGCACACACACAGTAGACATAAGTAAAAACTAGCAAAATCAGTGTTGACCATGGGCAACTAACAAAGAATTAACCGATCCTGTCAACTTCCAAGCAAGCCTGCCACTGTTTATTTTACTTAGGCCCTCCCACCGACATTGTCACAGACTGTTTTACTCATTGAGAATTGCGACTGGTCAGTTTTGGTCGTGTGCGGGAATCAAACCCAAGAACATCGTATCAACTGATACTGATACTGAAAAATGTGGGGGAAAGAATACACTGCGACCTAACAAGATCTTTTGTGCCTCCGCTTCTGAGCTCTCAGTTCCTTCCTAGAGCTCCTCCTCCAACCCCAACTCCTTGATGAAGTTTAGAAGCTGGGGAGGTGGTTCTAAAAGGGGAGCAACCCTAATGCTTATCTGGTATGATCGCAAACTCCTGGCCCTTTTTTACCAACCGCATCACATTCAGTCAGTAGTTGCCTCGGGGTTTCCTCCTACTCCTGGCAGAATCTGCAGCCATTCTCTTCTACCATACCCATCTTCTTAAGGTGGCCCTTAAGTCTAGCGTGTCAGGTGAGAAACCCTGTTAGAATTCTTAGGCTGTTGTTGTTAAGCCTGATCAGATTTTCAGACCTCCTATGATTGAAGTTGCCAAGCATTTCCTTGGCTTGTCTACATCCAGGAAGAGTCACCCACCTGCTTGCTCTCTCTGCCTCTTCCTTCTCTTTAAATTTCCTCCTGAAGAAAGCATCCTCTAACCCGCACCCTGGTTCAGGGCCAGTGAAGAGTTTTGCCGCCGCTTCTCTTGCAAGCCTGTCTGCTTCTTCAGTACCCTCTACTCCTTGGTGTCCTGGTACCCAGAGGAGAGGCACCTGGTTTACCCCTGGTTTCCCTTTCTTCTGGTTCCACAATACCACTCCTAGCTCATTCACTGACCCCTGGTTCCACAATGCCATTCCTAGCTCATTCACTGACCCCGGGTTTTCCTTACTTCTGGTTCCACAATGGCATTCTTAGCTCATTCTCTGTTTATCCCTGGTTTCCCTGACTCCTGGTTCCAAAATGTCATTTCCAGCTCATTCACTAACTCCTGGTTTCCCTTACTTCTAGTTCCACAATGTCATTTCCAGCTCATTCATTGACCTCTGGTTTTCCTTACTTCTAGTTCCACAATGTCATTCTCAGCTCATTCACTGACCCCTGGTTCCCTTTCTTCTGGTTACACAGTACCATTCTCAGCTCATTCACTGACCCCTGGTTCCCTTTCTTCTGGTTCCACAGTACCATACCTAGCTCATTCACTGACCCTTGGTTTCCCTTACTTCTGGTTCCACAATGGCATTCTTAGCTCATTCTCTGTTTACCCCTGGTTTCCCTGACTCCTGGTTCCAAAATGTCATTTCCAGCTCATTCACTAACTCCTGGTTTCCCTTACTTCTAGTTCCACAATGCCATTCCCAGCTCATTCACTGTTAATCTCTGTTTTCCCTGACTCCTGGTTCCACAATGTCATTCTCAGCTCATTCACTGACCCCTGGTTCCCTTTCTTCTGGTTACACAGTACCATTCCCAGCTCATTCACTGACCCCTGGTTCCCTTTCTTCTGGTTACACAGTACCATTCCCAGCTCATTCACTGACCCCTGGTTCCCTTTCTTCTGGTTCCACAATACCATTCCTAGCTCATTCACTGACCCCTGTTTCCCTTACTTCTGGTTCCAAAATGTCATTTCCAGCTCATTCACTGACCCCTGGTTTTCCTTACTTCTGGTTCCACAATGGCATTCTTAGCTCATTCTCTGTTTATCCCTGGTTTCCCTGACTCCTGGTTCCACAATGTCATTTCCAGCTCATTCACTGTTAATCTCTATTTTCCCTGACTCCTGGTTCCACAATGTCATTCTCAGCTCATTCACTGACCCCTGGTTCCCTTTCTTCTGGTTCCACAGTACCATTCCCAGCTCATTCACTGACCCCTCGTTCCCTTTCTTCTGGTTCCACAGCACCATTCCCAGCTCATTCACTGACCCCTGGTTTCCCTTTCTTCTGGTTCCACAGTACCATTCCTAGCTCATTCACTGACCCCTGGTTCCCTTTTTTCTGGTTCCACAGTACCATTCCTAGCTCATTCACTGACCCCTGGTTCCCTTAGTCCTGGTTCCACAATGCCATTCCCAGCTCATTCACTGACCCCTGGTTTTTCTTACTTCTGGTTCCACAATGGCATTCTTAGCTCATTCTCTGTTTATCCCTGGTTTCCCTGACTCCTGGTTCCAAAATGTCATTTCCAGCTCATTCACTAACTCCTGGTTTCCCTTACTTCTAGTTCCACAATGCCATTCCCAGCTCATTCTCTGTTTATCCCTGTTTTCCCTGACTCCTGGTTCCACAATGTCATTATCAGCTCATTCACTGTTTGTGTGTTGCAAAAATATCATTTTTGTATTAAGGTAACAACTAGAAATTAAGTATTTTACTAAAACTTCATTAAATACAGGTAATACAATAAAATACAATAATTAAACTATGTATATAAATTACTAGCTGATACCCGTCACGGCTTCGCCCGCATCACTACATAGCATTAATAAGATATATGTTACTAATTAAATGTCACATCGTATTCCAAGGCAGTATTTTAAAGACGCCCACGTACTTCAAATAAATGTTTGCTGCTGTTGGGCAGCCCTTACAACAATAGCTCGTCTGCGAGCTTCAGCTTCCTTAACAGTTTCTGTAGATCACTGCTCTGCCGTTTCAGTTTCTCTCAAACTGGCCTGCCACTGAGCTTGCTCTTCACGTCGAAGTTGCTGTTCTTCTGGAGTTTCTTCTGCTCTGTGTGCTGCCTGCTGTAGACTTTGTTGAAGCCTTCTAATTTCCATTTGTACTGAAGTTTCCTGGCTTCTATCCACTTTATTAAATTAGGCTTTTTCAAACTTTGAGACAAATTTGATTTACATTTCCCCAGCGGCATTATTATGATATAGGTACCTTCGTGGTTAAACATGCAACAAAAGTGTAAAACAAGATGTAAAGAAATAAATAAATTCAAAATCTTATAAATCTCTAATACAGAACACCTGTTTTAATTATCATCTGATCCATCAAATGTTAGTGCCAATAAGATTAACATGGGAAGTTTAGTGGCCACTGGGGCCAAGTCCTAAAGGGATTTTAAAACGTGAATAAGTTTTTATGCTTTAAGATATTAGCTATCTTCCTACCAAATATCATCACAATCAGTTCAGTAATTGTTGCATGATTGAGCCCCAAACAAACAAACTCAAAAACTTTCAGCTTTATAATATTAGTATGATAGTGTGACAAATACTCAGTGATTTGTGTACAAACAATGAATTACTAACTAGGCCCTTAAAACCATTCTACAACCCATATTGTCTTCTTCGACAATAGAAATCCATCGAAAAAGGTGTTATGTACTAATAAGAGTTCCACAATGAGAAATTAGCAACAAGAAAATACGGTATTGAAAATATAACTCCGCCAATCAGTGCAATGGACAATGTATTCAGCAATGGGCAATAGTGTCATTATCCAATTTGAGCCGTTGAATGGAGGGACTATAACACTGCAAGTGCGCTTGGCCCACTATCAGAGGCATCGGAGATGATCGTACTGGTAACACTGGTAACGCTGCTGCCGCTGGCCCTAGCAGAGCTCTCCACACCTGTTGACCTCACACACTACTTCGACGACAAGACCCTCTACTGGACTGGAGACAAGGTAACTCACAAGTAGTCTGTATAGTTACAAAAGAACATATTATAAGGGAATCAATCAGGTAAGTCTACAGTAAACGGGGATACAAAGATTTAAAAAAGAGCAAAATTCAATGGAACTTTAATTCAAATTGGTTAACAAGGTTTGAAACAAGCAAGTATCTGGTAGAGGTTGAAAGAAAATTGCTGAAAAAAGGTTGAAAAATGTAAATAAAATGTATGACGGGAACAGTATCTGTTTTTTACAAGTTTTAATATTTAACAATTCAAAATAAATTGATTTTAAAATCAATAAAATCACTTTTAAAACAGAAAAAATGTCTACTTATGTTTTAGCGAATTTCCCCTATAGGGAAGAAGCTATTACCGTAGGTCTCATGGTAAGATTTAAGCCCGAGACCATGACAATTTTTTTTTTTTAGGTCCCCAGATGACTAAAACACTATTCATTCAAATTTATATATATGTATATATATATATATATATATATATATATATATATATATGTGTGTCCGTGAATGCGATAACTTGAGTAAAAAACGTCCGATTTCAAAGAAATTTGGCTCAAATGTGTAAAGTGACATTCATGACTTTAAGTTCGAAAACCAGAAAAATCGGCCCATGGGAAGGGGGGTTTATGGGGGTTTTAAATTTTCCAAAAATCAGTTTTTTGCATTTTTTACCCTAAAATATTTAAAACACTTAATTTTGGTTTAAACCATGTTATAGAGCTTAAAAAAACAAATAATATGGTATTTTGAATTATTAAGCTAGGTTAAGTGGTTGCGGAGAAAATCCAAAAAAACCTGCTCATAAAATCTCCTATGTTAATCTTATGGGAAAAAGGTTTTTGGCTTTTCCTAAGTTAATTTTGATGTAAACTTCACATTTGCTTTTACCAATCAATTCAGCTCCACAAAACAATCATTTTGGTGTTTAAATTGTGATTCTACGTCCAACCGTTGCAGAGATATTCAAAGTGCTAAACACAGTACGTTGTCCAATGTTATCCTTATGGAGAATAAATAAAATTTGATATCTCCATTATTAATGAATGTATATTGATGAAACTTGGCACGTGGGGTCACGTAGTACTGGTATATTGATATTTGCACAAAAAATTGATTTTTTGTTGATTATCCCCGTAGCAGTGAACCTGCGTACTCAGCCCCCATGTTATTCTTATGGAGAATAAGTAAAATGTAATGACTCCCTTAATTATGAACATAAATTAATACAACTTGGTATGTGGCTTCACCTTGTTGAGTTATATTGATATTTGCATAAAAACCCATTTTTTAGTTCCTTGTTGCAGCAAACCTGCTTACTCATCTCCCATGTTATTCTTATGGAGAATAATTAAAATGTTATATAGTGCTTACTTATGATTGAATATTGATTAAACTTGGTATGTGGCTTCACCTAGTTAAATTATATTTATATTTGGATAAAAACCAATTGTTTGTATTCCTTGTTTCAGCAAACCTATGTACTCATCACCAATGCTATTCTTATGGAGAATAATTAAAATTGTATATATCGCTTATATATGAATATATTTTTATGAAACTTGGTATGCGGCTTTATATGGCATTAAGACATATATTATGCATTGGAAATTCGCTGAGTACGCAGGTTTGCTGCGACGGGGGTATTCAAATAATGCAGAATATTTTAAAAGGAATGGTTCTTATTAAATTGTTTGTCAATTCTTCAATTTCTTTAGTATATATAAACAGTATAAATAAACTGATGAATTCTTTCCCCCATTTAGAAGAACAAATTGTAATAACAGTCTTGCCACAGGGTATTAAATAAGTTTTTGTTTTCAATTAAGTTAAAATAAATTTTAGTTTTAAACCACCTATTAATCAATGGCCTAAATATAGCTGAAGTTTTGTGATATTCACGTCACTAAGTCTCCTTTCTCTTCCTCTGATGCAAATTGGCTTTTGTTTGTTTGCCTCTAGTTCAATTGAATATAAATTAGCCTATTTATTTATTTATTTTAATTAAGTCTTGTTTTACACTATTCAACAAAGTTGCATAAAAACCTACTCGGTAGTTGAAAAGCTAATGACTACTTTCCACAGGGAGAATCTCCAATATTAACTTCCAGGAGTTTAGATAACATATTTCTTAATTTCTCAACAGATTAATGCTAACATAACCTACTTAGAAAATTGGGTATAGAAAATAGTCGGTATGTAAGGAAGATAAGGCAATTTATTGTTTTCTCCAGAAGAATAGCATTAGAGGACCTAGAGTGTTACCCCACAAAATCTATACTTATATTTTATCTGCAACCGACTGTCATAGAATAATAATATAATATAATAATGTATTCAGTTTGTTGAGCTCTTTCATAATGGTGATGGGTGTTTTATTAAAAACTAGCTGTTTACCCGTGCTTCGCTCAAAGAATTCAGGAAATAACAGCTGATTCACATTCGTGCTGCAATTACATCTGTTTCTGAAACCTATTGCCCATAAGAATAACATTGTAACTTTAAGGGTGACTGGAGGGAGCCCTAGGGGATTGCCAAGATGGGAATGTGCCTATATGTAGCACAGATAAATTATCTACCTACAAGAAAATTTTCAGTTCGATTGGTTTAGTAGTTTTTCTGTAAAAACGGAACATACAAATTGACAGACAGACACAACCTTTCTTTTATAAATGTATAGGATTAATGTTTAAACAAACCCAAATGTTGTAACTTGTCTGTAAATGACTGTAAATTTTCCAGGAATTAGGTGTTTCATTTGTTAGATATCTAGACTTGTACAAAATTCGAAATCTTAATCAACAATGTTAGAACAGATTTTTAGAAAAACTGTGCCATGTTCCATAGAAAGAGTAGACTGGGCTTCAGCATTACAGCTAGTGAAGCCTATTTTTGGCATGTGCGTCACCTTGGTGGTGCAAATTTATAAAATTATAGAATATGAATATTGAATACTTTGTAATGCTTGGCATCATATTGATGAAGTACTGGATAAGGTACACTAAGGTATGCTTGACATCATATTGATGAAGTACTGTATATGGTACACTAAGGTATGCTTGTCATCATATTTATGAAGTACTGGATATGGTACACTAAGGTATGCTTGACATCATATTGATGAAGTACTGGATATGGTACACTAAGGTATCCAATGTCTACAGTTGATAGGTCCAGAAATATATTAAATTAAGTAAATGTTTGACGGAAACAATACTTTCTTAATGCTACTATGTATAGAGCGAGAAAGGTCTTAAAAAAAGGCTTTTTGTCAAAAAAAGCAAAAATCATAATTTGTACATGATAAAATACAACAGCCTAATATGAGTTAAGTTTAACTTACAGATCAAACAAAATCTCTTTATTGAGACAGTAACAACTTCTGAATTGTCTCAAATAAAACAGATTTCTACACAAAATACGACTACTGCAAATTATTTTACCAGGTTTTTACTCTGACAATTTCTGATCATCATGAGATCTTTCATTTTATCATCTTTTAAAATTAATCTCTGATAAATTGTCAGATGGGGTAAAATCTTAATTTAATTTTACCAACACTGAAACTTAAAAGACCAATGGGCAACATTTAAGATTTATTTAGTTGTTTAATTTTGAGAAATATAAAAGTCACAAAAAAGTATTGCAATGTGGTATACTGAATGGTCACATTGATACTTTTAAATAAAATGAAGTACTAAAGATATTCACGTCAAAGGTAATGTTAGAAAATATGTTTTGTTACTGAGTGAAGCAGGGCCCATATGCAACTGTTAAGGTTTTGAATTTGTACTCATAATTTATCCTTTTGACGTTTTTTTTTTTTTATTTATTTAGCCCTACACTATTAACTATTAGTTAGACCCTGATGGTTAAAGAATTAGTCGGCCTTAGTCAGTATCAAGGCTACATGAGGCATCTCACACATTCTACACTCATCATTCATTCAAATATGCCTCAATATTCGCCCAGGTTGTGTCGGCGTCTTAAAGAGATATTAAGATATATTGAAGCCTCACAGCTGTTTTTATAATTTGTTACAGACTGTTTAGTTATTTGACATTTAAAAAAAATTATATTTTGATAATCAACACTGTGGTATTAATCTTCTATAGTAGTTATCAAGAGCAATATAAAAAGTGAAGAGTGTGGCCTGAAATCAGGCAATGAGTTGTTCAGTCAGGCAAAGCGGTTTTACAGTAGTTAAAATTGTAATCAAACAATAAATGCAAACAACCCAATTAGTTACTTAAAATAATAATACTATTTAAATGAAAATGGCAGAAATGTTATATTGACTTTTTTACATTTTATTTGGATCTAATTTTACATCTGAATCACTTTTGAAAAGCAGTTTACCTTCAAATAAACATCTCCAAATAAAAATATAAAATAAAATGTACATGGAAAGAAAGATTAAGCTAACATCATTAGAAACAACTCAAACTCCATAATCTAACCACCAAACAACATAAGTCTTCCTTGTGAAAGCAGTCAAAATTGCAGACCCTAATAATAATAACATAAAGCTGTTATTATTTTTTGCTGAAACTTAACCTTTACAAAAACTTATAATTTACAACACGAAACTTAACCTCCCCGGTTTAGTTAACAAATACTGACAATCAGGCCTGATTCCATCATTCACAATAAATACTGACAATCAGGCCTGATTCCATCATTCACAATAAATACTGACAATCAGGCCTGATTCCATCATTCACAATAAATACTGACAATCAGGCCTGATTCCATCATTCACAATAAATACTGACAATCAGGCCTGATTCCATCATTCACAATAAATACTGATAATCAGGCCTGATTCCATCATTCACAAGTCAAATTGAAAGCCGTTCTTTTCTCTCAAGGCATTCAACTACACTCACATAGCTGATGATGACTCACAAGGTGTTCAGATCGCAAAAAAGGAATACAACGCAGCAGAGTATGGAGGCACCTACTTAGACACTCCTGCCCACTACAATGAAAAGGGATACCACATTGGAGTCCTACCGTTTGAGAGGCTATTTGGCAAAGGTAATGGGAGTTGAGGACTAACAATAAGTAAAAAAAGTGCATGATCTATATCTGTACAATCTACATGGCAATGCATGACTTTTACAGGAACAGAGTAATTTGATATTATAATTTGTATATGATAACACTATTTTGCTTGGAATAAACTTATTTGAATTCATTGCAGAGGGTCTGTTGAGGAAGCACTATAATTTAGCCCTGCCAGGTTGATCATGAGAAGATATTATGCTACACACAAAGCAAATACACTGGGTCGAGACACTGTCCCTTAATTAAGATCTCCCGACGCTAAAAACTATGCAAACTTAATTGTTTAGTAAGAGAGTCAAGACAATGAATGATAGAATAATGAAGTAATTATTATTATGAAAATAAATACCCCCGTCACAGCAAACCTGCATACTAAGCAAATTTCCAATGCATGAATATGTTTCTAACTACTACATAAAGCCATTTACCAAGTTTTATAAAAATACATTTATAAATAAATGATATATAGCAATTTGTTTATTCTCCATAAGAATAACATTAGGACTGAGTATGCAGGTTTGCTGCAACAAGAAATATAAAAAGTGTGTTTTTATACAATTATCAATATAACTTAACCAGGTGAAGCCACGTATTAAGTTTTAATAATTTATGTTCATAATCAAGGGATATAACTTTACTTATTGTCCATAAGAATAACATTAGGGCTGAGTATGCAGGTTTGCTGCTATGGGGACAATCAACAAAAAATCATTGTGCAAATATCAATATACGAGTACTAGTTGAAACCACATACCAAGTTTCATCAATATACATTCATAAATAATCGAGATTTCAAATTTTATTTATTCTCCATAAGGATAACATTGGACAACGTACTGCGTTTTGCATTTTGAATATCTCTGCAACGAATGGATGTAGAATCACAATTTAAACACCAAAATGATTGTTTTGTAGAGCTGAACTGATTGGTAAAAGCAAATGTGAAGTTTACAATAAAATTAACAGTCGAAAAACTAAAAACCTTTTTCCCATAAAATTAACATGGAGGATTTTATGAACACGTTTTTTGGCAACCACTTAACCTAGGTTAAAAATTCAAAATACCATATTACTTGTTTTTTAAGCTCTATAAAATGGCTAAAACCAAAATTGAGTGTTATCAAAATTTTATTAGGGTAAAAAATTAAAAAAACTGATTTTTGGAAAATTTAAAACCCCCTTCCCATAGTCCGATCTTTATGGTTTTCGAACTTAAAGTCATAGTCTTAAAGGCAGTTGCTTTACACGTTTGTGCCAAATTTCATCAAAATCAGATGTTTTTTTCAAACGTTATCGAGTTAATGGACACATATATAGATAGGCTATTGAATATTTCTGATTAATATATATATATAAATTTGAACGAATGGTGTTTTTGGCATCTGGGGACCTCAAAACAAAAAGTTATCATGGTCTTGGGCTTAGGTCTTACCATGAGACCTACGGTAATAGCTTCTTCCCTGTAAGGGAAATTACACCTTACCTTACCTTTGCCTTCTGTCAAAAAAGCACTAAGCCTTCTGTCAAAATCAATTTGGTTTAAATACTATAGTTTAATTTGTTTTGTAAATATTTGATGGACACAATTACAAATGTGAAAGAATAATTATTAGGGGTGTGCGAGTAGTGATTTTTTTAATCGAGTCGAGTCGAGTCGAGTTGTGCCAATTATTTTCTAGTTTCGAGTATTTTTGATCGAGTATTTGCCATCAGTTGGTAGTTTAAAATAGTGTAATGGGATTTGGATACCACCCTAGATTTGATAATCTAAACATGGTTTCTAACTAATACACAAGTCACAATACAAAGTTTTGGCCATTACAATCAAACTGGATTACGTATTAACAAACAAAACACGGTTTGACATTCGTTTCCGGCCGATGAAACAGGGTCCGGTTGTCATTTGGCCAATTTCACCTGGTCCAGACATCGCTTATAATCAATATTAAATGACAAAATCGTTAGTCACGGCCGAAATCACGCGGTCCGATCGTCATTTTCGGCCGATTTTACGTGATGCGATCGCCTTTTGCGGCCGTTACTACACGTTTTGGCCGGTCGCAATCGTTCGCGGTCGTCATTTTCGGCCGATTTTAAGTGATACGATTGCCTTTTGCAGCCGTTACTACGCGTTTTGGCCGGTCGCAATCGTTAGCGATCGTCCGAAAATCGGGGGAAATACTCGCTCGAACTTTCGAGTAGTTTTCAAAACTTCAAGACGAGTTTGAGTATTAAAATACTCGGCCGAAAACTCGAAGTTTCGAGTACTTGCACACCCCTAATAATTATATTGATAATGACTATTAAAAAGTTACTTGACTTAAGTATTTATAGATAAAAAGACTATTAATTACAAATGTTAGTCCAACAACAGTTGTCAATTGGTAACACGACATCTTACATAAAACATGTTTATCTCTCTAGTTAAAGCCTGCGCCAACTGACCAATCGAGAGGTCAGAGCCATAAACTCAGGGTGAAACCTTGCCTATAAAAGCCTGCATTTTTCCAAGTAATTTTGTTTATATATTTGCCACGCTAGCTTCATCATCATCATCATCATCATTGTTGCGGATTAGGAAACCCCAGCATAGCTGCTAGTCACATCTTCCACAAGTGGGAATATTGCGCAGGTTACCGGAAAGCTAGGATATAGCAGGAAAGGAAAGGGTGGGTTGGGACGGCAGCCAAATCGACCCTTCAGAGGGCCAACTCCCGAGCCCCCGTGACAGCTGGGATGAGGCTCTCAAACAGGGACCCACATTCTGCCCTCCAACTGGTCAACTCAACTGACAGGGTATCCAAATACAACAGCTAAGGGACCATCCATTCTCAGGTTGGCAGGTGGGGACCGAATCCGGAGATTCTGTCCCTAGCCGCTGCAAATAGAGGGACCAAAGGTGAAAGGGAAGTTTGTCATAATGGACGGCCAAAATACTTACTATATGTAATGACAACTTCATTTTCTCTACCCAATGTCAGCCTCAAAACTGGTATAAACCAATTTTAAGGTAGTCCTGGGACTTTTTTTCCACGCTAGCTTTTCCCGACAATATTTTTTCTAACGGAATGTCTCTTTCAGCTGTAGTAGTGGACGTGAAAGAGCAGGCCGCAGCGAACCCGGACTACGTTGTGGAGGCCGAGGTGTTTGAGCAGTGGGAGAAGACCAACGGCAAGTTTCCCGAGGGCGCCATCGTGCTGCTCAACTTTGACTGGGCCGCCAAGAGCGACAACAAGTCCGCCTACCTGGGCTCCTCGGACCCGGCCAACAACGCCACCTTCCACTTCCCTGGGCTATCCGAGGGCGGGGCCAAGTGGCTGACGGGTCACCAGGTCTACGGCGTGGCCACTGACGCCGCTTCCATCAACACAGGCCAGTGCAAGGTACAACCCCTACACAGTTATCAAGGAACATCTCTGACGGTTGTAAAAGAAACACTTTCTTTTACATCGTATGCTGGTTTAGTATTTAAAAAAATTGTATCGAGTTCAGAGTTTTAGAATAAATTATTATTCCAAAACATCTAAAACATAAATACACCTCTAAACCTACACAAAACGTAGTACAGCTAAACGTATCCAAAATAAAAATTAAATACTTTACTACTTGATAATGAATATCAAAATATTAAAAAGTGTTTTCATTTACTAGCGTAAAATTATTTATATCCAAAGTGCTATAAAGTTTAATGATTGATTTTTCAGCTAACAACCGCATCAAAACGATACCAATAGATATACAACTAATATAGTGAAAAACACTACACAATAATAATTTAAAAAACAAATAGACAGTGTTTTGATATCGAACAAATGACTAACTATTCTCGGATAAAAAATAATGCTATAAATAGAAGTGGAATTTTTTTGTTGAGACCTAACCCTGAAACGCTTCGCTTTAAAATATTACCCAGTCAGGAAAATGTAAACTACTTATTACTGAGTGTTATTAGCTTAAAGGCACCCATGAATCAATTTAAACATGGTAAAATAAATAATTATGTTATATTTTAAAAATTTAAAACTTGCTATTGATGAATATAATAATTTTAGTAATATAGCGATATTTGTAACATTGATTGTTAAAGAGATACATGTATATTTAAGAGATTCAAGCCACTGTCAGTTGTATTAACAAGGCTCCACTGTACATTGGTTTCAGGAGTTCAAGGCCCAGAAGGTATTGGCAGAACACAATATCTATGTGATAGAGCGAGCGGCCCTCAACGCCACCACCCTGCCCGCCACAGGCTTCCAGCTCTTGGCTTTGCCTCTCAAGCTGAGGCAGGGCACTGGATCCCCGGTCCGCCTCGTCGCAATGCCCTGATCGCTGACTGCCTCTTTATCCTTGATTGCATTTTCTATGGTGATTTTTGATAAATAAATAAAGTTTTTATGCAAGGAAATTTTTATTTATCTTTTCCATGAACAAAACTAATTAAGTTGGTTACAAGGATGTTATAAGCAAACAGTTTATTTTTGGATAACCCTCTACCTTGTTTGTAAATCCATTTTCAATGATGCTTATCCAACATTTTATCATGGAAGAATCATTTTAGGAAACTCCAAACGGCTCAATTCATACTTGTATGTGTCAAAATTAAGAAGCTTTCCACTTATAACACTAAAAAATACTTGTTACACACTGATAACTCATTAACAGTCTGAATTTGCACATCAGCAGGTGACCTGTCAGAATCCTACCAATCTAATGCCCACAGTACAATGTCTGACAACAGCCTACAGTATAGTTACTTTTACTTTCTCCCCCTTATACGTAGTATATGGAGAAAGTATTGTTTTCGTCAGAATTTTCGAATTTGAGTTGTTAGTGGAAATATTCGTTTTGGTGCTCCCTGAACCCAAAAAAGTGGTTTTTACGTGATGTCTGTCTGTGTGTGTGTGTGTGTGTGTGTGTGTGTGTGTGTCTGTGTGGATGTGTACAGAGCTAGAGCCCTAACCTATGGACCGATTTTGATGAAATTTGGTATGTAGGTACTAATCCACGATATCTCCAGGCGTTTTTTTCATTTTTTTGAATTTTTGATTTTTACAGGTAATTATCCCCCAAAAACCGCCAATAAACATGAAAAATCCAAATTTCTCAAAAACGGCTCTAACGATTTTGATTAAACTTTAGTCGTTTGTAGAACTTTAGTTTTCCAACAAAATGACACCACCCGAATTTCTGTAAAAATTCGGGTTCAGAAATTACAGGACTTAAAACATCCAAAATTCAGTTTTTTGGATTTTTCATAAAAAAACATAAATATTAAAAAATATTACTATTCACCATTAAAAAGAGCTCTAAAAACTAAATAATTTAGTATTTTGATTTACTGTTCTACGATTGCTAGTTTCGGAGAAAATTGAAATTTTCATTTAGCGGTAAACGCAGTACGTTGTCCAATGTTATTCTTATGGGGAATACAAAAATTACTATTTCTGTCTTATTTACTGATCAATTTCATTCAAACTTGATATGCTTGTCAATTTAGCGTTGACCAACAGAGTTAATTCGAAATATGTTGCCCCTTAATAACCCGGGGGGGGATAGGGGGCATTTCCCCTCTTAAAACCACGAGTGTAGCAATGGATTCTGTAGTGCCTCCAAAGCAGTGATTTGGGTGGATGTTTTTTTAAAACAACTTGTTTACAAGAGTTTCTGTACATTCGACCATGTTTTGTATTCTCTATTTAGTAAATAAAAAGTAATTTATTCATTAAAGTTGGGCTAAAAGGGAGAAAGTATGTGTCAGTTTCCTGATACCGTTTATTTTACTTTAGTAAGAAGTATACCTGCTTCCATTACAACAACGATCATCAGCATACATATAAAGACTAGGCTTATCGCCGTTGGAGGCTTCACCCCAACCCCCTTTTGGAGTTCGCTTCGCTCACTTGTATTCCTCAGTTAACAAAAGTTTAAATTGATAATATTGTACTATTGTAGTTTGTTAACCAAAGAAAAACTACAAAACAATGAGCTTTGGTGAGCACATACATTATTTATAACATATCCTCTGGGCGGCTACCGTACTTCCTGAAAGTTACAATAATTCGTCAAGCAGTGAGCATCGATTATAAATTCATTTGATGGAACAAACATCGGTCGATGACATTTTCCGATTTCGTAACATACGATATTGAACCTCCCGTGTAGGCGATAATGTGCTCACTATGTTGGTAACAGCTGATGATCATAAACCTCACGGTGAGCACATTATCGCCAACATGGGAGGTTTATATACATTAGCTGTTACAAACATATGGTATTAGCCAAATGTAGTGTGCTTTCATAAAACATCCAAAACTGTGTATACATTTAAATGGGTCAAAACACTCAAAATGACTCCTTCTTGTATGAATAGCTGCTAAATGGATGATCGGATCTTAAATCTGACAAAAAATCATTAGTTTGGAATTAAATTTTCTACAACTGTTGTACTTACCAATTTTCATTATGAGAGGAAAAAATGACTCTCTACAAAAGTGTACAAAGAATATTTATAAGTTACTTGAAAATAAACTGTGATGCCTTTCTGATAAAAAACACGTATTTCTAGCAACTGTTCCTTTAAGATTTGATGAGAAATGAGAAAGTAAAGTCCATGAGGAACTCAATACGCTGAATAACTATATCAGAGAGCTTGTCTATCGCATACCCAATGTAAAAATCATTGATTTGGATTCCCTGGAGAATCCCATTTTCCAAACATGGACTTTATCTGAATCTTAAAGGGAAACGGCATCTTGCAAAAATAGTCACTGAGAGTTGTTAAAAAGTTATGGCTACAGAAAAACAGAGATTCCAGGTAGGTGCAACTGCATCCATGACTGCTTTCCCACCAATACCAATCAGGAAAAATGAGTTTTATATACAAGAAAACGTGCTTCCCATAAACATAATCCAGACAAACATGAAAAACATGATAAAGCAATTCCGGAATGACGAGTCAGTAAGCTTTGCCCATCTATATCTGCAGATCTAGAAAATGAAAGTGCTGGTGAGGCAGTTACTTTTAGAAATGCTTTTGGCAAACCTCCACCTTCAGACTGCATTAGTCTTCCTTGCATTTCAGAAGATTAACAACAGAGCAAATATGTTCAGCTTGGTCACAAAACCAAAATTTAACCTAAAACCTAACAAACTTGACTATAGCAGCTGACAGAAGAATTCAAAAAAAGAAAACTAAAAAAGCTTATCTACTCAGCAATGGGATGTGTAAGAGACCAAATATGGCCACATAATTTCATCAAAAACTTGGTTAATTTCAAAGGAAGACCAGAGCAACTGTCAATATTATTTGTTACAACCAACACTCAGATCGGCCCCTACACAATGGTGTCCCCTACGACTACTTCGTGAAACGCCTGCAGCAGATTATTGGTAACCACCACCTTCAGGAATCCTCACCCGTCAGCGAGGTTCACCTTGATACTCCACTCGAGATATCCAGCTTCCCTTCATCTCAATCAGAAAATGTTGCGGCAACTACACTGTTCAGGACTAACTATATTGAAAATGACAATACTAATAATGTTTCACTCATAAATGTATCAATTACTGAACACCCTTCCTCTGATCGTACCACCCAATCACATCAAAAACACACTTTGGATGAGTTTCCTGTGCTGCCGACAAGCCACACAAGTGATCCAACTAAAGTTCTCAGTGAAAAGCAGAGTATGTTTGATTTAAGTCAACTTAGTGCAAATCCATCCAGTGAAAAATCCAACCTTGTGCCAATAAGCTTTTTTCTAGTGTTTTTTCTAGTTTTTCTACCAATGCTAGGGAAGAGCATCTAAATATAAACGAAGAAGAATGTTCAATTAATTTAAAATCTTGTACAGGTAATAATTATTTTTTATAAACGATAGCCTAAACCCTCCAGCACACATTAAAAACAAATATGAAACATTAAAAATCTATCACCAAAATATACACCATTGGCCCTCTCGAATTGAATCCTTGGAAATAACGTTTGTAGAAATAGATCCAGATGTAATAATTTTATGTGAGCATAAAATGAAACAATCTGAATTGGAACATCTCAAAATCTCTGGCTTTTCCGTTAATAATTATTTTTGTCGTAGTAATAATAATGGTGGAGGAGTTGTTATTTTATCTAAGTCTAATTCAAAGCATAACATAAAAACCATAAGGTTAAATGAGTTTAATTTCTTAATTTCAGAAAAAGAATTTGAATGTTGTTTAGTTGATTGCAAAATTAATTCCTTTCAATTTGTGCTGATGAGTTTCTATCGCTCTCCAGGTACAAATGTAAAATTATTCTATCCAAATTGAATGCAACATTTAAAATACTCTGTGATAAGTATACAAATAGTATTGTAGCTGGAGACATTACTATTAATATTCTTGAGGAATCTAGGGAGCATAACTTGTTGATTTATGTTCTTGACACATTTAATTTTAGATATTTAGTTAAACCAGAATATTATTTCCAACCAGAATTACAGATAATTCTGAAAGCGGAATTGATAATTTCTTGACCAATGTTTCTCAGGAGAAAATATCATCTGTCATAGGTTTAAATACACAGATATCAGACCATGATGCCGAATTATTAGAAATTAATATTAAGTGTGAAAAAACACCAATAAGTAGAATTTAGAAAACACTGTATTGAAAGTTTTCTTTAAATAATTTAAATTGTTTTTCTGACATGATTTCAAAATAATCTTGGACTGAAGCATTTTAAGCTACAGTTGATTGTAAATTTGATGTATTCTATAGTATATTTGTATTACTTTAATATTTGTTTTCCATCTATTAAATGTAGACACTATGATAACAGGAAGTTGCAATGGATGACTGATGAATTAAGAAACGAAAGAGAAAATATAATACAGTTAAATAATTTGGGTAGGGAGATGAAAGACAAAAATCTTATTAAAGCAACAAATAAATTAAACAAAGAGTTTTAAAAACTGTGCTTAACACAAAAATAACCTATTTTGAGAATAACATTTTAAATTCATCAAATGTCTTTAAAACTACATGGAGTATAATTAATTCAGAGATTAACTGCAACAAAAAACTGGAAAGTAAAATTGAAAAGGTAGAAGTAGATGGTAACAATTACACTGATCCTTCTAAGATTTGTAATATTTTCAATGATTTTTTCATAAATGTCATTGACAAAGAAATAATTCCTAATATTAGCATGAACCAAAACTTGTTACCAGAATCATATACTGCCATCTACTAAATTTAGATGTGAACTAGTTAGTGAGGTGGAAATAACAAAATATTATAAAATCCTTTGAAAATAAAACCACAGTCATCACAGTCATTAAACATGCAAGTAGCTTTTTAGCATGGTCATTAGCTCATATTATAAACTGATCATTCATCACTCGGCTTTTTCAAGACAAATTAAAAATATCTAAATTGAAACCGCTGTTTAAAAAGGTAATTCATCAGAAATTGCAAATTATAGACCTCTTGCTTTGCCACCAGTTATATCAAAAGTGTATGAAAGGGCAATGTATATTAGACTGATTAAATATCTTGAAGTCAATGACTTATTGGACAAAAACCAACATGGTTTCAGTCCTGGTCATTATTCTGTAACTACAGCAGCAATTGATTTGATTTATATTTGATTGAACTCTATTGATAAGCGAGAAAAGGTATTAGGAATTTACTTGGCCTTAAGTAAAGCTTTTGATAGTGTATCTCATTCTAAATTAATTAATAAACTTTGAAGAATCGGAATAGAAGGGCTACCACTAATGTGGTTAGAGTCATACCTCACCAATAGACAAAAGTTTGTAGAAATAAGTCAATTAAATTGTAAAAACCAATGGATAACAACTCGTCAAAGGTAAAGTTTATCAAACATGGGAGTCCCCCAGGGTTCTACTCTGGGGCCTTTGTTATTACAGTAGAACTACAATTATCCGAATTAATTGGGGATCGGGCCAATTCGGATATGCAGAAATTCGGATAATCAGGTATACCTCGGGAATTAAGCAAAAAACATCACCATACATAAAAAATCAAAATTTTATCGACAAAGTTATTATAAATGTAGTGAACAGAAAGTGAGCGAACTGTATCAAGAATATACGTCATAAAAATTAAATTACAGGAGTTAAATTGAATACAGTATACACAGTTGCTCTTTTCAATAGGCCTACATACTGTACGTATTTCACTGTTCAATGTTGGTTATTTCACTTGAACATCTCGAGCAAAGTGAGTTTATCACTTAGCGAAAGGACAACACGTTTACGTTTTGTACTTATTTCGAACGATAATCTCGGTGAAAGAACAGTAGCGACTGATGATGAGCAGGGCGGGAAGGGGGTATGACTCATTGTTCCCTGCGAAAATATCGTCTGGAAGGTAACAGCGCAGGCTTTTATTTTAGCGCTCACGGCGCATTATCGCTACACGCGCTCCCGCTGTTATTTTCTTGATTTTTATATTTCACTCAAAATCGATTCGGATAATTGGATATTCGGATAATTGGGGTTCGGATAATTGGATTTCTACTGTATTGTGTTACATAAAGGGTTTACCCCATGTAATATCAGGTAAAACACAAAGTAGTATCTGTCTTTATGCAGACGATGCAACCGTTAAAGTAAGTGGGTCTTCAATAAACCAAATTGAAGCCGATGCAATTGAAAATTTAAGTAAAATCAAACAATTCTTTTCAGATAATCAAATTCATGCACTTCAATGTTAAAGCAAAAAAGATACAGTACAACAACCAAAAATATATCTAGATGGAATTGAGCTTCAGGAGGTCAGCCAAACCAAATTTTTAGGATTAGTTATTGACAATAGATTAAATTGGGATTTCCATATTGATTATGTTGCAAAAAGAATTTCTTCTGGACTTTTTGTTCTTTATAAGTTAGCAAAAATATGTACTATAGATACTCTAAAACCAGTTTATTACGCCCATATCCACTCAATTTTAACATTTGGTATTTCTATTTACGGGGCAACAACAGACAAAAATATGAAAAGATTATTGATTCTGCAAAAACGTGCTGATCGGATCATGCTGAACTTAGGTTATCGAGAGTCAGTTAAGGAACAATGTGTAAATTTAAACGTAATGACAGTTTTCAGCTCCTATAACTTCCAAACAATTACATACTAAAACACATTCTGAATATGTCACACTAGTTGGAGATAACCAAAGCTACTTAACCACATCTAGACATACTTTTGCAATACCGAATCTTAGACTAAAAAACATTAAAATGCAATACTCCAAGGTTGCACGTTCAAAAAAAATTTTCATCAATAGTATAATTATTTTTTCTTTTAATCAAATAAATAATAAAAATTGCATATGGCCTTAATTATTACTCATTAATTTGTTATGATAAATATAAATTAATATTTAGGACAAATTAGCATATAAGACAATACCATACCGAATTTGTACCAAGAACTGAGGTACAACTTTTTTACCGTACCAAACCGTACCGATCTGAAATTGTTGGTACCGCAGACCCCTAATAATAAGAAAATTACGAACATCTGTTCCTCTTGATGCTTTGCTTATAGTTTATATTAAATAAAACTAGTTGTCCTGTTGCTCGAATCCCAGCAAGTTTGTACCCAACGGTTACATCAGTTGTAAACAAACATAACAAAACATCTGATATTAAAACGGATGATAACATCTGAGAATAATGCGGATAACGTACTTTCAATCAACACATAGTTTAGACTTCCGCTGTCGGTGAGCGCCCACTGTTCCGAAAATTCAGCCCTTTACTGTATTTAAGTGATTATATTATATATATTATAACTAAACTTATAATTAAAAAACAGTTTAGTACAGATTCAATACAATATTTTAAAGCGTATAGGAACCGACTAAATTATTTAATAAAAGCTGAGAAAAAAAAAACTATAGGCAAAAATTAAATGAATGCAATGATAATCCACGAAAATTTTGGAGAATTCTCAATGAATTATCAGGGAGAGGCAAAACTAAAGAACAATTTCCAGTTGAAAAATACATGCGCAGGGGTTCTTCGGGTTTGGATACAAATAGACTGGAGGAGGTAGCTGATGATGATGATTTTAACGCTTATTTTTCAACTGTTGGACGAAATCTTGTAAGTTCAATCGATTCCGGCGGACCACCTGTGGTCAATGACGATGACTTTGCGACCGACACTGCATTCCAATTAACCACAGTTACTGAACCTGACATATTACGACACATAAACGGTTTTCGCAGTGGATCTGCTCCTGGGTGTGATGGGTTTCCTGCATCCCTTCTGAAATAAAATGCCGAGTTACTTTAAAAACCTCTTTTACACATTGTTAACCTAAGTATTTTATCAGGAATATTTCCAAATGTTTTCAAAATAGCTTAAGTTTCCTTGTTATACAAGACTTCCGACATTACCGACAAAGCAAATTTTAGGCCAATATCTCTTCTGAGTGTCATCTCGAAGGTAGTTTAAAAGTTTGTAAAAGAACAGCTTGTTGAATATTTAGATAATAATTCCATATTAACAAACTGTCAATATGGCTTTAGGACTGATAACAATATTTCTAATGCTTTGTTTAATTTAAATAAAGATATTAATAGTAGTATAAATAACAATAGACGCTGCCTTTTAACATTTTTAGATTTGGCTAAAGCTTTCGATTCTTTAGACAAAACAAAATTGGGGCCAAGTTGGAACTTATTGATTGGAGGGGCAGCACTTTATCATGGTTTTCTAGCTACTGTATTTATCCAACAGGAAGCAAGTTGTCACGGGCTGTGAGGTGGAAAGTGTAGAACATTCAATTGACTATGGGGTCGTGCAGGGGAGTATGCTTGGTTCTATTTTATTTTTAATATACATAAAAATTTGGCAAACATTAATATTGGGGGTAAACTATATTTATTTGCTGACGACACAGCTATTTTGTTTGAGGGATCTAACTGGGATGAGGTTGGCTTTCTGCACTTAAGGATCTTTCTCTTGTAAAGAAATGGTTTGACCAAAATTTATTGACCTTTAATGTTTCTAAAACAAAATTTATGCCTATAGCTTTGAAATCTAATTTAAATACCAACTTCAATAGTTTAAAATTGCACACTTGTGGGGAATTTTATTTAATAGTTGTAGCTGTGGCTGTATTAATAAAGTAGAATCTTATAAATATTTGGGGGTTGTTTTTAATAGTAGCATGAACTGGTCGGCTCATATTGATTACTCAAAAAATAAAGTTAGAAAATATATTTTTGTTTTTAGGCAGCTTCATGACATTCTAAACTTAGTAGAACTGAAACTTTGCTATTTTGCTTACTACCAGTCTTTATTTATGGCTGGAATTATTGCGTGGGGTGGGGGATATCGATCTATATTAGAACCACTAAATGTAATTCAAAAATCTATAGTAAGGGCTGCTTTAGGCAAAGGACGCAGATATCCAACTGAAACTCTATTTGATGAATTCAACGTGTTTAATCTGAGGCAGTTATATGTCAAAACTTTATTAAATTACATATACATTACATTCCGATGAAATTTTCCTCAATTTTGAGCAAACTATTACAAGCGGAGTTCTCAGGCCACGCGAATTAGAGTAAATAGGTTAGTCAGAACATTTTCAGTAACCAACTCTCATTACATTGCAAAAATTCTCTTCAGAAATCTTCCTCCTCATCTTCAAAACTTCAGGAACTATAAATTGGTTACTTACAAAAAAAGGTCTCAGATTGGCTACTGGATATCGGAAGGGATGCTACCGAGGCGGTCGTCGCATCCGGCTACAGATAACACTTTGTAGGCCTACTGTGTAACTTTGACTTGACTGACACGCCTGCAGTTGCCGCAGTGACAGGTTCCGCCGGCGGTTATGTCACTGCCATTTTTTTGTTCTCTTCTCTTGTTACGTATATTATTATTTCTACCTAATATAATTTTTATATAAACAGTAATACATTTTCATTCATATCTGATTCTCAATGGCATTACTCTCTTACTTTACAACACATATTTTAATTATTTCCACTGTTGAAATATTTTGCCAAGCTTATTTATTAATAATAAATAAATACAACAAATAATTTATAGTGACTCGTGCCTACGCACAGGTATTTTACCTATGTAGGCACAATTTCATCTGGTTTTATATATATATTGCCATGTTGTATATAGTTTTAAGTTTTCATTGTATAGTATATAGATATTTGTAACTTTTTTCTGAAATAAACAAGTTGAGTTGAGTTGAGTTGATGCTTTTTCTTAAGCTTTTGAGACGTAGTGGCAAATCTACGTAAAAATACCTTTAATTTGACAGCTCAAACGTTAAAATCCGTCCAGCCGTTATCAAGTTATGACCGTGAAGAATAAACTCCTCGCGTATTAATATATAGGATGCCAATTCACATATGGTGCCTTTGTGTGGGAAAACTCTAATCATATAAGTGTTTTTCATGTACTCCTTGTTTTTCCGTTAAAAACAGCTCTAAGATTGATGGCTGGTGTACCCATCTCAAACTCAACACTGGCCTAATTTTACTGGTTGAACCACAAGAAACCTATTACTTAGGATGTTATAAACTTGAGATGATAATGAGTGAATTACTGTCTGTGAAATGCAATAGTCTGATAAATGCAACACACTGATCATCTTTAAATTTTGCACACAAGTTCTCCAGCAAAATTAAAATTATGAGTTCTACCTTCAACTACTTAACAGATGAAATTAACTAATGTCATTATCAAACTGGGCGCATGAGCAACTTGTGAAGTCAGTTTACGTTTACACAATGCATAGTAATACACCCGTAGCAGCAAACCTGCATACTCAGCGAATTTCCAATGCATATATATGTATCTTAATAAAGCCACATAAAGCCACATACCAAGTTTCATCAATATACATTCTATTGATGCCTATGACATTTTTTTTAATAAATCGTTTAAGAATAAAAGATTTATGACATTTTAATTATTCTCCATAAGAATAACATGGCAGCTGAGTATGCAGGTTTGCTGAAGCAAGGAACACAAAAAATGGGGTTTTATACAAATATCAATATAACTCATGTAGGTAAAGCCCCATACCAAATTTCATTAGGCCCTAATTTATTTTCATAATGAAGGCAGATAACACGTTACTTATTCTCCATAAGAATAACATGGGGCTGAGTACGCAGGTTTGCTGCTAAGGGAGCCTTGGGTAAAAAATTGTCTTTTTGAGCAAATATCAATGGTCCACAACCAGATGAAGCCGTATACCAAGTTTCGTCAGTATATGTTCATAAATAAGCGAGATATAAAATTTTTATTTTTCTCCATAAGAATAACATTAGACAACGTACTATGTTTAGCACTTTCAATATCTTGGTAACCAATTGACGTAGAGAAATGATCAAAATACCAATTTGTGTGTTTTTTTAAGCTGAATCCAATGAAAAAAAAAATAAAATTTGACTATTTCCAAAATTATATGTAAAAAATTCGAAAAACCCATTTTTGGGGTACAAAACCCCCCCAAAATACCCCTTCGGATAGAGCGATCTGGCTGGTTTTTTCAACTGAGTACCCTTAAGGAATTTCTTTATTTTTATTTTTATTTTTATTTAAAATAAAGAAATTCCTTAAGGGTACTCAGTTGAAAAATGTTTCATTTGATTATTATTATATTAGTAGCCCTAACAAATGAATGCAATATAAATATATACATATATATATATACAGTTTCGAACGAATGGTGTTTTTGGGGTCTGGGGACCTCAAAACGAAAAGTTATCATGGTCCCGGGCCTAGGTCTTACCATGCCGACTACGGTAATAGCTTCTTCCCCATAGGGGAAATTCGCTAAAAACCACAAGCAACAGTGTCACTGGATAATGGCTTGTGCTGCCATGAACACTTGGCATTGTGTAAACCAGGCCTGAGTTTCCCTCTCCAGTTCGAATATGTAACTTGGTTTTGAACTGTAGGTACTCATCTAACACAGTAAAGTAAAAAAAATCACTAAAAAATAAACTAAAAATAGGTATGTAATGCAAGTTCCTTATTAACACGTTGAGTGCTGACCGGAACAATTGTTCCGCGCATTAGCTTTACCGGGAAGCGGGCCGGAACAAATGTTCCGCTTCGACCCACCTTCTGTGTTGCTTCACTGAGAGCCAGCCATTTGTCATAGCGTTCCCATTCGTTGTCAGCCACTTGAGAGAGGTATGTTTCGCCAATTGGCTCGCCTCTGTTCCTACCTCCACCCCCCCCTGTGTACTGTGCGCACAGCTTCCTGGGCAGGGCACAGGCCTGCAGCCCCACAGTAGGTTTAACCTTTTTAATGACAGCACTCAACGTGTTAAATTAAATCCACAAATAAGTTGTTATGTAATTCAAATATTTAACTAAGAGACATATCAATATCATTGTAAAAAACAGGATATACATTAATTACAGATTTAGGGTTTCCCAAACTCAAATTTAATCTAAACCTGAGGTTATTTTGAACTTGGGATTAATGCACAGTTTGTTTTCACCAAAACTTGATCCAGCCAGTTTAGTTTAATCCATGAAATATCAAGTTGGCAACATTTTCAAATGATTTTGTTTGTTTACCTTCATGTTAAACTGGAAACAAATATTTATTACACAGGATTTAAGATCATTTTATCATAGAATAAAATCAATTAAACAGTGTTCTCTGTAGGTTTAAAAAAACCAGGTTTAAACTATCCATAACTCATTGGGAAAGCGGTATTTCTCATAAACTTAAGTTTAAACCAAAACCCATTTTTGGGGTACAAAACCCCCCAAAATACCCCTTCGGATAAAGCGATCTGGCTGGTTTTCGAACTTAAAGTCATAAATGTTACTTTACACGTTTATACCAAATTTCATCAAAATCGGATAATTTTTACGAGAGTTATCGTGCTCACGGACACATATATATATACAGTTTCGAACGAATGGTGTTTTTGGGGTCTGGGGACCTCAAAACGAAAAGTTATCATGGTCCCGGGCCTAGGTCTTACCATGCCGACTACGGTAATAGCTTCTTCCCTATAGGAGAAATTCGCTAACTTCCCTATAGGGGAAATTCGCTAAAACAATAATACAGTATGCCGAAAAAGTTACATAACAACGAGTTAAGCCACCACATGCACACACCAAGGTTTGAATACTAACGAGTCTAACAAGGGTCTAGAACGTTTGCCCACAGAGCAATTTCAGGCCATTGATCTTGTTGAAGGGGCTGAATGCAAATCATCATTTCCTGTCCACTTTCCATGATTTATAAGTGGAGTATTCTTCTAAACTTTGTTAGGGAGTTGCAAAGTATTTTGAAGGGTTATGCTAAACCCTTAGTAAATTCAATGTGTTTGAAAACCAGACAACCTTTTTTAGTGAGGATAAAAGAACATGAAAAATCTCATGACTAAAGCGAGAATTAACCATTAAAAAATCATATACTCTTTAAAGATTTATCAAAATATTTTTTAACTATGAAAAATGGCAAACATTACTGTAACATTAAACAGTTAAAAACTCCTTGATTAGCATAGTACATGTAGTTGTTTCTACGGAATGTAATCAAAGATGTCTTACTTACAACATTTTAAAATATAAGATATTTGCTGTAAGATTCTCTCTTTGGGCCTGACTAGGCTATCAAAATCGATAGCCTTGTCCAATCTTTTATATATACTTACCATCTAGTATGTAAATTAAATACGTTATAAATGTAAATACACTTTGGCAGGAAGTTAGCCAAAGGCCAAACCTATAGAATGACTTAGGAGGGTTAAACTAAATAACTAAAATCATGGTTTTCACCGTCTAAAAGTTTTAACTTTTGTGTCTGAAGTGGTTATCACAAAATACTTTTACTGACCACACAACAATTATAACAACAAGGTATGGGTTTTGCTTTAAGACACAAAATAAAGTTGAAATAATATAAAATTTAATTGCAGCACTTGCAAAAAGGTTAAAAAGCAGTGATATTATTTGTATCAGTTGGAATTATTATATAAAACCAATATTAACCCATTAGATACTTAGTTTTTTAATGACTGCATGGCCCCAGAACATCAATTAAATTTCAATCTTTTGCAGTGTTTAGTAAATAAACTGTAAAAAATTTACTTTTGCTGCTAATTGGGCAAACATATTGTTTTTCTTGAAGCTGTATACATTTTATTTTTAGTATGTTGATAGAACAAAAAATAAAAAATCATATTTAAAATATTTTGTTATAAAAATGAAAATAAATTTTTTTAATTCTTTTGAAAAAAGAATATAGTAAAAATACAAAATAAAATAAATGTCTAATCAGTTGTCTAGTAAAGTTCAAAAACTATTTCCTTACATAAAACCTTTTAGTTTTTTACTTTATCTAATAAAACAAATTTGTTATGATTTTTTTTGCAAAACCACTTTTTTCTTGAATAATTTATATTTTTACCCGTTTGCCAAAAATCGACCACAATGCAATATTTTACCTAAAAAAGACATTCATGGATATAAGCTTAAAGTTAAAACAATTACAACAAATTTAAAAATTTAAAAATTAAAAATTTTCGAAAAAACATATGGTATTACATCATCATGGAACCACTCCGTGATAAAGATTTTGGGCCAAAACAGCCATCACGGAACCATTCCGTGAAAAGTATTCAATGGGTTTATATATAGTAAAATGTATATTATATATAGAATTATATATTATAATCTATTATATATAAAATTTATATAGTCAATATAAAGTAGGGAGGAGTCAATTTTTCAATTGACTCAATCAATTTTTTCAATTCAGATTCCAACTCATCCAAATTTATTCCTGATTGTTTATTCCTAGTCCAGAGAATCCTAGTAATAGGTGAAATTGCAAAATAATATTTTAAAAATGATTTTAAGATGATAAGATAGTCAGTAATTGATTAAATAAATTGAGAGAATCAGGTGGTTAGTGATTATTATGCAATTAACTGATTTAGCCTTGTAAATATGCCAGACTGAACAACTGGCTATCCTGGTAAAGTGTAATACAGCCAAGTACCGCAATAGGACGTTGACAAAACAAGACAGATAAGAATATACAGCAATAAAATATTGTATCCACTCTATATCGTGGATACGCTTGCCATGAATATCGCATTGCTATGAAAGTATAATATTGTTCAAAATCATTGATGCCCCTAAAAAAATACATTATTATGATATGTTATACTTTAAATTTGCAAGTTTTATAGATTTATAAGGTCTGACATTGACATGGTTCCCACTTAAACTTAATAATCAAATTCATGGTTTTTTTCATGGTTTTAAGGTCTAAAAATTATCAACTTCACAGCCTAAATATTTAAAAACATAACCTTAACCAGTAGCAAAACAACAATGCAGATGCGGCGCAGCAGTAAATAACTAGTTAAAACTTGTCCATAGTCCAATTACGATGTCGCAGTAAATAACATACAAGTAATATTTAAAAAATAAGAATTCTTTTAGAGTCTCTTATTGTTTTATTGTCTTCGTGAGTCATCGGCCTATCGGTTATCCCGGCAGTTATCGGTTGCTAGCGGATTTACTATGCAGTGTTGCCAATTAGTTTTTGGTTCTAAATTAACCTCAACCCTCTTCCATATTACCCTCAAAATCTTAAGAGGGGGCCAGACCTAGCTCCACCAGCCGCCGGCTCCGGTCGTCTTATAACATGGGGCGCTACTATAAATGTTTTATTTTACTGTCTGCCCGCCTTTAAATGCAAAAATGATCGCAGGCCAAACAATCTTATAGTTGTTAGCCGTATGATCTTATAATCAAAATGTAGTATTTTTCAAAAATAACACCTGAATATGAAAATCAACTTCCTTTTTTCCCATAAGAAGTTGTGTACTTTTGAAACAATTTATAAAATGATACGTTTTATATAAATTAAATTTGAAAACGTCATAATAACAGTTATGTTATTGTTAATGTTTGGCCTGAGTTTTTTTTGTTTTAAAATGTGAAACTGTTCCAAAATAAGCCTTTTTTTAAAGTCTTACAAAACGAGTAAGCCCACAAACTGCAACTGGTTCGCTGTCACCCCGATGGATGGCAGCAACGTCGCTTACCGACCAATGATCCCACTTCCACAACCGATTTCGCGCGGCAGATTTGATTCTCCTTTTGAAACCATTATCACTAGTAGTAACTACCGCTCGAAATCGAGTAAATTTTTTCCTCATATTTTTTAATTTACATGGCCCAACATGACAATTTTTAGTCATTAATCATTTAATGTCCGTAACATCTGTCCTTGCTGCTATGCTGTTTTTTTTTTACAAATTTTTACGATAATGGCACCTTGTATATGGTGTTCGTTTTGCTATGTTGGTACTGTATATTGTGCTTCCAGCTACTTTTCAAACACGGCACGGTTTTTTGTCATAACTGCAGGGCAATAGTCTCTCCAGATTGTATACAGCTTACTGAGCAACGCACGCCGGAAACTCTGCTATTGTTCATAAAATATAAACAAATTTCAATCATAAGTGTCTGTCAATCATTTAGCCAGTCCAAACTTGGATAAAGTGTGATGGAAACCAGTATGTCTGAGCAAGTTTTGCCCTCTCAGGCGTAGGTAAAATTCCGTGATGGTCGCTTTACTAACTTTACTGAAGTGTTGACCTCACAGGTGCAAATTCGCAATTGTCGCTTATTTCGCTTGGCGCTTTTTTCCCGATATCTTCACAAAGAGGGTAATTTATAATTTTGAGTCTGTGCAGATGTTCCGGAACAATGCATTGACCGATTCAAAGACGTGAAATGATTTGGATTTTTTATCTTGATGTCTTGAATTTTGAAAACCAAGTCGAAGTCGTAATTTGAGGCTTCGGTCCAAAATCTCTGCTACTCTCTGTAGGCCTAACTGATGCAGCCCCCAATCCTCTTGCCATTGTACATTAGCTTTCTTGGTGACGAACGAATTCGTGTAATTGAAACAAGGTAGAAACGAATTATTAATATTGTTTAAATTTAAAGCATTCTTATCAAAAGAATCCGGTAACTCGTTCCCTTTTATGCCAATCCGGGAAGGTAACCTGAAAAAAATTACTTCGTACCTCAAATTTAATAATTTTGTAAACGGTAGTCTGATTTCATACCCGATTTATACAGATCTGTCATGAAGAATACTTAGAACTAGCTGATTACCCATGATTCGCTCAAAGAATTCAGGAATGAACAGCTGATTAAAATAGTTGCTGCAACTACATCTGTTTCTGATCTATTAAACATATTGCTCATACGAATAACACGGAAACTTTAAAGTCGAATGGGGAGAAGCACATTGAACTGAGGGAGATAAAAGTTATTCCATGACTTCTACAGAGAAATCCCTTTAATTTGACACCTCAATCATTAAAATCGGTTCATAAATAAAAGAGTTTTGCTGTACACAAGAGATTCCTTAGGGAATTAGTATAATTATTATTTTACTTGGTGGCAGCGTTTCTACGTACATCATGGCAGTCAAAATAGCGAGAGCTTCAACATAATAACTCGAATAATTTTGTCACGTTTTAGTGAATATTTGAATACAGTAGAAATCCCATTATCCGAACCCCAATTATCCGAATATCCAATTATCCGAATCGATTTTGAGTGAAATAATAGAAATATAAAAATCAAGAAAATAACAGCGGGAGCGCGTGTAGCGATAATGCGCCGTGAGCGCTAAAATAAAAGCCCGCGCTGTTACCTTCCGGACGATATTTTCGCAGGGAACAATGAGTCATACCCCCTTCCCGCCCTGCTCATAAACAGTCACTACTGTTCTTTCACCGAGATTATCATTCGAAATGAGTACAAAACGTAAACGTGTTGTCCTTTCGCTAAGTGATAAACTCACTTTGCTCGAGATGTTCAAGTGAAATAACCAACATTGAACAGTGAAATACGTACAGTATGTATTGAAAAGAGCAACTGTATATACTGTATTCAATTTAACTCCTGTAATTTAATTTTTATGACGTATATTCTTGATACAGTTCGCTCACTTTCTGTTCACTACATTTATAATAACTTTGTCGATAAAATTCTGATTTTTTATGTATGATGATGTTTTTTGCTTAATTCCCGAGGTATACCTGATTATCCGAATTTCTGCATATCCGAATTGGCCCGATCCCCAATTAATTCGGATAATTGGAGTTCTACTGTATGCAGTATGTTGGGGCTTTATTATAATAACACCTTTACATTTTTCACGGCGGATTCCCGTCTTATTACAAGTAATTCAAAATTAGCGTTTTAAATATTTATATAATAAATAAAATAACCTAAATAAATCACTTTCTTTTAAAGAGCAATTTGAAGCCACTAAATTTATTTCATAACTAAACCGCATCTGTGGGAATCTTTAAACATAAATAAAATGAGTAATTTAGTAAATAATGACTATGGACTAATGCCAAATTCTCCGTTATTAAATTGAGTATACAAGAGTATAAGAAGTTTGTGTAGAATATATTTTAAAATTTTACTATATTATACATTTGATTTCATAAGTATTCTTTATATAAGTCTACTTAACTAATAACACTTTCAAATCATATGTTTATGTTGTTTATAGTTAAATTGTTATTCTAAATATATCTTATTTCAGTTTGCGAGTTCGTCTGACGACGCCAGCGTTGCTGGCGAAAGGCTTCATGAGATATTACAAATTTTAAAAATATTAATGAAGGTTTTAGTTTAAAATTAGTTTATAACCAATATTACGGCTCCTTATTAAAGAATATTTCTTTAGTTTTTTAACAAATTGTAACAACTTCAATGTCTTCGCTGCGTCCGATGCTTAACATATTTCAACGCTCAAAGCGATGTAGAAACTAAACTTATATTACTGATTTATGTAGATAGATGAATTATTGCTTGTGACATCTGTTATTGCTAATTAAATAACTGTCCATAGTGTTTAACAGCTGCAATTAGAACAAAATTATTCGACATGTTAATCATACACGCAAAACACTTTTAGGGTGGCCTATGTCTTTTGAATGAAAATGTCGGAAAAACCTTTATGCACAGCTTAGTCGGAAAAACCTTTATGCACAGCTTAGTAGCTGTGCATAAAGGTTTTTTCGACATTTTCATTCAAAAGACATAGGCCACCCTCAAAGTGTTTTGCGTGTGTGATTAACATGTCAAATAATTTTGTTCCAATTGCAGCTGTTAAACACTATGGACAGTTATTTAATTAGCAATAACAGATGTCACAAGCAATTAATTCATCTATCTACATAAATCAGTAATATAAGTTTAGTTTCTACATCGCTTTCTTATTTGTTTTAGCCTATACGTTGGTCGCCAAATTCTTATTTGATTTTCTAATTAGTGTCTTACTTAATTATAATTCTAAATTGCTAACTTTTAACTAATAGTTTGCTCGGATGTGCTCAGTAAAAGTGGATATAAACAGTGATGCTATCGGGATCTGAGGGCAATGGCTGCCATGTGCTAAGCCTAGCTTCTCTTTACAAAAATCAGTGTTATTACTTACAAAATTCCCTAGGCTATTTAAATATAGCTCACAAATGATCTTTTTTGACTTGATAATAAATATACTTATACTTGTGGTCTCCTTTACTTTATTGTAGTGAGTAGAATGTGTTTTGTATTTACTCTGGATGTCAACAAAAGGTAGGTGTACAATTTCTAAGATTTCTTTAACTATTTGAATAAAATACAGAGTTACAGAGGAACAATACAATATTTATTTATCTATTAGTACAATTATGTTTCAAAAGGTTCTCAATTAAAGGGATTTACAATAATATACAACTCAGGGGGAACAGTTACAATGTGTGGCCTAGCCTAGAAGGTAAATGACAAACAAACTTGTAGGCCTAAAACTAAATGTTCATATTTTGGGTTCTAAATGGGGTTTCTTTACAAATGAGGGCTCTTTTTCTCAGGGGGGAAGTATCGTGCTGACTTGAATAACGTTTGGATGATATTTGAAAGAATATTAAGTCCAATTAAGCTGATGTGTTGAAAATTACAACAATGGAAATTTTGGTTGTTGTCCAAAAGGAGAGTCCAATGGTTTCACTGACTTTATAAATGATTAAAATACTCAAAATTAAATTTGGAAAGATAGTTCAATATAAAAATTACTCTCTTGAGGTTACTTTAACTTTCAGAACATTAGGCTTGTTCTATGTAAATGTCTGTATTCTTTCCAGTCCCTAAATAGAATACAATGGAAGGAGTTTACCAATCTGCTTACAAATGTTCTTCGCTCAAATACCAGTTTTTGGGGGAAATCAAATAAAAAGGAGTGAATTTACAGATGGTATTAATTGAGCAGTAAGTCCCTAATAAAATGAGCACCAAGCAATGCAAAACTTAGGCCATACTGGGAAATTTAAAATAGGAACTGTGTCCTTCACAGATTCTAGGTCTTAACACTATGGCATCTGGAGCAAGAAGAAAGATCTAGTAGAGATGAGGTCTGGAAGCATGGTCCATTGTTGTGAAGCACATGGTTACACAATTGTTAACACTGGTCACTGTAATTTAAATTCCTTAAGGACTATTTTTGAAAAGTATATTATATTAAATTTTAATTTTATTGCAATCCTCTCACATAACTTATATCTAAAATATTATTATTAACAAACATATTAAATTAAGTGAGTAGGCTATTATATGGGGATAGGCTATGGATAATTATTGGTGATTAAATTGATGAAATACATATTATTATACAATTGCACAGATAAATAAATATTAAATACATAGAGGGGAATGTTTTCTGAGGAGTGATGATAATGATGATTATTATTAGGCATGGACATAGGACAATTAAAGCAAATAACACATTTAGGGGAAATTAATTAATTAGTACATTTATGGGGAAACTTAAATATAAAATAACACATAATAAGAAAATTATCACTAAATGATGAATGAATGAACATGTAATACTATAGCTTTGAGCATTGAAATATGTTATGCATCGGACGCAGCGAAGACATTGAAGTTGTTGTTACAATTTGTTAAAAAACTAAAGAAATATTCTTTAATAAGTAGCCGTAATATTGGTTATAAACTAATTTTAAACTAAAACCTTCATTAATATTTTTAAAATTTGTAATATTTCATGAAGCCTTTCGCCAGCAACGCTGGCGTCGTCAGACGAACTCACAAACTGAAATAAGATATTTTTGAATAACAATTTAAATATAAACAACATAAACATATGATTTGAAGAACATCAAAGTGTTATTAGTTTTAAGTAGACTTATATAAAAAATACTTATGAAATCAAATGTATAATATAGTAAAATTTTAAAATATATTCTACACACAGGACCAGGACAAATACTTTGATACCTCAGGCATACAAATTGGATCAGAAATAACAGAGGAATTTTCTTAACTAATATCAGCTTAACGTAGTATTTTAAAGATCTTATGAACAGTCAAAGACAAAATTTAACTGACATGTTAAATAACGTTTATTGGAAGGTTATGTTTCCACGAGGTTATGAAATGGCATGTTCGGTTGCCGCGCAGCCGCTCTGCCAGTCACTTTCTTTCGATAATCGTAGAGCTTATGAGCAATAACTTAACTCGGTTTGTATCAAAAGGAGTCATTATTTAATTAATTTTCCCGTTAACCGTCGATAAAATGCAGGCTAAACAGAAGGTTAGAAGTTATCCTCTACAAGCCACTAGTGTTTTATATCCTAACTAGCAACAAAGTCCGTTGAACAGTTCGGTTCACGGTGCTTGGCACTTGGGAACGGCGAGAAACTACTAACATTTCTCATAAATAAAAGTAGATAATAACAAAAACAACCAAAACAAATGTTTTAAAATTAAATAAGTGATTTTTGCTTTCAGTTGACAATATTAGACTGTAACACTAATAACCGTACTAAGCCAAATAGAGGCGAAAATTTACTCTAGAGCATACGCTAACCAGATGCCAAGCACTGTGACCTGAACTGTAAAAAATCTCTAGAAAATATATCACATACTGTATTATGTTAATGAAAATTGCTAAACTTGACTATAATAGTGAAAAGTGATATTCTTAAAGCTTATGAAATTTTCATTAAATCGATATAAGGCGGCAGCTACAAAACTGATAATGCAAAGATAAATGTTGACCGGAGAAATTAATAAATGTCTAATGTATTTCTTATAGCATAATATTTTTGCTAGTAAATATTACCAGACATAAGATTTAGACAAAGTTGCAACATATTTGATCAGCCTTTACACCAAACAGTCTTGACAAGAATTTTGGGTTTAGTCCCGTGTGTGCGGGACGTTCGAGAAGCCGCGCCAGTGACAGTGAACCCGTCATTCTAGGTGTTGCAAATCACACTAGACAATACCGATCCGTTGACTGAAGGCCAACCCTACACACGCTGCCGGTCGGTAAGGATGAATTATTTGAAAAACTACTAGCGCTCTAGTGATCAAACCCCAAATCAAAAGGCGGAATTCTATCTGACTCCTGCCCTCTCTTAACTCCAGTATTTGAGTAAAGAGTGTTCATAAAATAAAGGATATCTGCTTGAAATTTGATAGGTTTAAGGAGCGGCCTACAGATGTTGCTGGTGTAGCATTAATGTTAAAGCTTGGAATAAAGCAGTGATAAAATCACTTTCTACCTTACAAAATCCTATTGTGTTGTGATAGCCTACATGTTTCGTGGCTACAGCCACATCTTCAAGTAGATCTGTCGCATGAATTTAAAACTGAAACACAAAAAACATAGAGACACATTAAAACATACACTTCACAATCGTGTCAATGTGTTTCACTGTTTTCTTGTGTTTCAATTTTAAATTCATGTGACAAATCTACTTGAAGATGCTGTCGATGATGTGGCTGTTGCCACGAAACCTGTAGCCCAGCGCAACACAACAGAATATTGAAAGGTAGAAAGTTAACTGTATCACTGATTTTAACATCAATATCCAGCAGCAGGAAAATTAATTAAGTTAGAATAAAGAATAAAAATAGAAGTTGCACACCAGCCAGTTTTTTGTCTCTTTCAAGCAAGATATAACGGATTTTTCTCAGAATTTCTTTCCCTGCTTGACAAATCACAGTATGTAAATCACTAACAGATGATGAAATTTCACTTACAGCCATAAACACCAATTATAAAACAGGTAACACTGTCTACCTTTCACTCTATCACTGTCAGGATTAGGTAGGCGGAGACAGGGGACAATAATCCCCATTTTATATTTTTATTATTTATTGTCTGGCTGAAGTTAAAACTTGCAGGTATTACTGCAACTTAACGGACTTCTTGTCATCCTCGCACCCGCGGCTATTCCACACTTTTAACATGAGATGGTCACTCTATAAGAACTCCTTATTCAAGCTCCATTTCTGTCATGGAGTTCATGAGTATTTCTCATAGAGTAATGACAAATTGGAAGCGTCAATAAAGTAGAGAAACTTAGTAATCCTACTAATATTATAAATGTGAAAGTATGATTGTTTGGATGTATGTATGGATACTTGGAGTTCCATCACACATAAACTACTGGACCGATTAAGCTAAAATTTTGTATGAACATAGCTTACATATCACATTAACTAACATGTAGACCTGATAATGTTCACATCCACAACATCAGTGCTCCACCCCACGGGTCCTGTAAGTTCCAATGCAAATATTATGGGAGGTATCATTAATAAAATTACCAGCTGTAGTTGTTTGTCAGTTATGACAAAGGAAGTCATATGGTAAAACCAAACAATGATTTGATAGTGCTGGTCAGGTTGATATTTTTAATGTGTTTTAATTTGTCGAGAGCGAAACTGCGGGTAAGAGCAAGTTTAATCATAAATAAACAATTATTACAATGATTATATGATATTATTAACAATAATAATAATAATAAGTTTATCAAGGTGTATAATATCAATTTTTATATTAGCGAATTTCCCCTATAGGGAAGAAGCTATTACCGTAGTCGGCATGGTAAGACCTAGGCCCGGGACCATGATAACTTTTCGTTTTGAGGTCCCCAGACCCCAAATACACCATTCGTTTGAAACTGTGTGTATATATATATATATATATATATATATATATATATATATATATATATATATATATGTGTCCGTGAGCACGATAACTCTCGTAAAAATTATCCGATTTTGATGAAATTTGGTATAAACGTGTAAAGCAACATTTATGACTTTAAGTTCGAAAACCAGCCAGATCGCTCTATCCAAAGGGGTATTTGGGGGGGGTTTTGTACCCCAAAAATGGGTTTTTCAAATTTTGTACATATAATTTTGGAAATAGTCAAATTTTAGTTTTTTCCATTGGATTCAGCTTAAAAAAAAACACACAATTTGGTATTTTGATCATTTCTCTACGTCAATTGGTTACCGAGATATTGAAAGTGCTAAACACAGTACGTTGTCTAATGTTATTGTTATGGAGGAAAAGAAAAATTTTATATCTCGCTTATTTATGAACGTATACTGACGAAACTTGGTATACAGCTTCATCTGAATTTAAAAATTTGATTTGCTAAGTTGTTGAACCAAGGCATAGCATCATTGTCACTTTGACCTCTTGTTACTAACTGTGGAAACATTGACAACATAATTAGAAAAAAATCATTAAAATACCTACTGATCTCTTTAGGTTCAACATAAGTCTCACCACCCACTACAATTTCAATATTGTTACAGGGTTTCTTTTTATTTCCAATTTCTGAATTAAGAATACACCAAGTTGTTTTGCTTACATTACTTGTTTCTTCAATTTTATTTTGATAATATACTTTCTTTGTATTAATTAAACTTTGTTTGTAATTTTTGCTCAAAATTTTAACTCTATTAAATAATTCTTGATCATTAGTAGCTCTTGCTGAATAACTTAACTCTATAATTCTTAACCTATCTTGTTTTATATCTTGTGTTATCCAACTTTTCTTACAATTTCTTGAACGCTTTTTTACTTTTGGAAAACATATATCAAAGTAGTACATAAAAGTCTCGTGAAATACACCAAACTTGATATCAACACTAGCATTATATACATTAAACCAATTTTCTTTATCTAAAAATTTAACAAATAAAGCCAAATTAGCATCATTAAATACTCTAGTTTCTTTTATCACAGACTTATTTTCGTGTTTGACAATATCACCATTGACTTTATTACAGCAGTTAGGCCTATACAAATCATCTACAACCACCATCAAATCATCATGGTCCGATATTTGAGAATTTATTCCGTCTACCTCAATATAAAAATCATCGATGTTTGTCAAAACATTATCTAATGCGGATTCTGTACTACACGTAATTCGAGTTGGAAAATTTACTAAAAACCTCATGTTGTACAATTTTAAAACATCATTTAATTTTTGGCGGTCAGAACCGTCTAAAACATTAATATTTATATCTCCTACGACCATTACATTTTTAAACTTCTTAACTAAGACTTGCAAACAAAAGCTCAATTTTTCTAAAAATATTGACATGTTAGTACTTGGAGAACGATAAATTGCAATTAAAACAAAATTAAAACCAACTAATTTATATTCTACAACACAACATTCAAATTCTTTTTCAGAAATAATGTCTTGAATACATTGCAATTTAACTTTTTTGCACTTTATGTTTTCTCTACCTAAAACCATAACACCTCCTCCCGTTGTAAGAACCCTTGAAAAAGAAGCATTTACATGGTAATCTTTTAAATTAAACCTGTCTATTTCAGTAACCATCATTTTAAGCTCATTTAAAACCATAATATCAGGATTTAACTCATTCACTGTAATCTCCAAAGATTCTACTCTTGATGGTAAATGTTGAATTTTAATATGAAATAGGTTTAATTTATTTTTTACTGTTGAAATTTTGCAAACATCTGAAGCGCTAGAGGCCTATACTAGCGCATTACACGAACTTTTCAAACTTAAGTTATTTTTTCTGGCACTGAAATCAAGTTTTTTACTTCAGCAGAATGACATGATAGATTTGGTTTGTGTTTTGACGAATCTAAATCTAAATTATTAACTAAAACTAAGTGACTTTGTAGCCTATTTATATTTGGTGATGATAAACCAAGAAATGGAGAGTCCGCAGTAGAGGAGTTTAGCGCAGAGGAGACGGGCGTCACTGGAGACAGGCGTCGCTGTGCTGGGGAGGGTCGCTGGTCACCAGTGCTGCCTCTGGGGGAGCCTGATGAAAGGGATGTCGATTCAGCCGTTCTGTTGCTAGTGGCGGAGCCTGGTGGAGAGGATGTTGCCTCAGCTATACTGCCACTGATGGTAGTGGATTCAGGTCTGGTGACAATGGGTCTGGACTTCGCCTCAGCTACTGCCATTGCCGGATCAGGGATGGGCTGATTCTGCTGCTATACATTCGTTCTACGAGCAGTGTTAGTGTTGATCAAGTAATTAATAGTCCTTTTCATCATATCCACAATTCTCCACTTGCCTTCTTTATTAAAATGCAACCCATGCGATGTATACATGTGACGTGGTAACTCATCAATAGGCAAGAATTTTGCACGCGGAGTCCTTTTAATTATGCGTTGGAGTTCAAAATTGATGTAGTCCACACTGCCGTAATCCCAAGGTTGGTTATGACGGAGTGGAAGTGCCTCAATTGTTACATTTGTATGTGCTGTAACAGTTATTATTTCTTCGACTGTTTTTACCATGTTATCTTCCTTATCACATAAATCATCATTGGAGCCACCAACCACAATAACCATATCTTGTTTTGTATACGTTTTTACCAGGTTTTTAGCGAATTTCCCCTATAGGGAAGAAGCTATTACCGTAGTCGGCATGGTAAGACCTAGGCCCGGGACCATGATAACTTTTCGTTTTGAGGTCCCCAGACCCCAAAAACACCATTCGTTCGAAACTGTATATATATATATATATATATATATATATATATATATATATATATATATATATATATATATATATATATGTGTCCGTGAGCACGATAACTCTCGTAAAAATTATCCGATTTTGATGAAATTTGGTATAAACGTGTAAAGCAACATTTATGACTTTAAGTTCAAAAACCAGCCAGATCGCTCTATCCGAAGGGGTATTTTGGGGGGGTTTTGTACCCCAAAAATGGGTTTTTCGACTTTTTTACATATAATTTTGGAAATAGTCAAATTTTAGTTTTTCCCATTGGATTCAGCTTAAAAAAAACACACAATTTGGTATTTTGATCATTTCTCTACGTCAATTGGTTACCGAGATATTGAAAGTGCTAAACACAGTACGTTGTCTAATGTTATTCTTATGGAGGAAAATACAAATTTTATATATCGCTTATTTATGAACGTATACTGACGAAACTTGGTATACGGCTTCATCTGGTTGTGGACCATTGATATTTGCTCAAAAAAACAATTTTTTACCAAAGGCTCTCGTAGCAGCAAACCTGCGTACTCAGCCCCATGTTATTCTTATGGAGAATAAGTAACGTGTTATCTCCCTTCATTATGAAAATAAATTAATGAAATTTGGTATGCGGCTTTACCTACATGAGTTATATTGATATTTGTATAAAACCCTATTTTTTGTGTTCCTTGCTTCAGCAAACCTGCATACTCAGCCGCCATGTTATTCTTATGGAGAATAATTAAAATGTCATAAATCGTTTATTTATGAATGTATATTGATGAAACTTGGTATGTGGCTTTATGTGGTATTAAGATACATATATATATACATTGGAAATTCGCTGAGTACGCAGGTTTGCTGCTACGGGGGTATTTAAATCTGCAACAACTTCACATAAATGGGCGTTTGGTTTAATAATGCTTGTAACGGAGACATTTGAAGGAACTACATCATTGAGATTGGAACCTAAACTACGACCTTGACTGTCCGCCAATATTAACACTTTTCGACAGGTTTCAGCATTATTCACATTCACACCTACTTTCTTAGCTCTTGGTTTATTTGTAGCAACACGTTTATTGTTAAGTCTAGACCTACTGGTGCACTGACCTGTTTGACGCAGAGTTGGAAAAAGTTCCATACTTGACACACTATTTGGATACTGAGATTCACTATTCAAAATACTAAATCTATTCTCAGTAGAAATACAAGAGGAAACACTAACACTATCACATTTGGAGTATTTTTTGGGGTTTATAAATACACCTTCGGGTTTTGGCTGCATCCCTTCATTATTCATTTCTTGCCTTAAAATATTGATAACCTCAATCTTAGACTTTAATTCATCTTGTAGCTCAGCAATCTTTGTTATTAACTCTTCATTTAATCTTTGTGAGTCCAAATACTGTTTATCTACATTCTGTAATTGATTACTGATTCTCATATTTTTGTCTTTCAAACAAACCAAGTTTTCAATTTGTAACTTAAGATTTATATTTTCTGTAGTTAGTATGTCATTTTTTGGCTTTTAGTTCCTTAATAATTTCTTCAGCCTCAAATTCCCAAGCATCCACTGTAGATTTTAATTTTTCATTTTCAAAACTTAACTGATTCATTTGATCAGACATTTGCAGAGCTGACATATCATTGCAATACTCTTCAGGTTCCTTATTGTCTTGATTAGCGCATACAATTTTTCCACTTCTTAAAGTAGTCATTTTATGTCTGAAAATATAATTCTTCTGCCAAAATTATTTAGATTGAGAATTAAATACTCTAGTAATATAATTGTACTTTAAAATCCACACTTTGTCAGCCTAGGTATTAAACATAAAAAAGGAGTGTTCATAACCTCTCGTCTTCTTTGTAAACAACAACAATCCTCGTTATTTAAATTGTAAAAAATATGTACCTATTTAATTCTGTCTTGAGGAAATAAACAAATCAGTGATTGACATGTGGGTTGACGGATAAGATTTTATGCAATCAGCACTAGTGGTCCGATGACAGAAGTTAGGAATGTCCAGAGTTCAACTACCTACTCTTATCAGATCTGATAACAGACCTCTTCCAGGCCTGATTAGCAAAGATATTCTGGTCAAATTTATCACTTTTCCTCACCTTTCTGTCAAACACTTTAACACCTAGTAAATTAAAAACCAATATACAGGTCACTGATTTTAACCGAACAAAACTTATAAAATTTGTTTAGAAATAATCACTATTTACACATGAAAATTAAGAAATAAACAGGAGCAGTAACACCACTGAATCTGTCCATGTGGGAGCTTCCCCCTCCTCCAAGTATGCCCCCCCACCTAAGTATGCAAGCAAACAGCTAATTAAACCCTTAGTTCACCTGGTAAATTCATCTTTTATTAGCGGTATTTTTCCAAATAAACTTAAGATAGCTAAAGTGATTCCTCTTTTCAAAAAAGGTGATTCGAAATACCTTTCCAACTACAGGCCATTGTCATTGTTACCTACTTTTTCTAAGATTTTTGAAAGAGCAGCTTACAATCAATTAGTTAATTACCTTGAAACACAATGTTTGCATGATCAGGAACAACATGGCTTCAGACCAAAACGATCTGTAATAACTGCTGGTATTGATTTTATTAATTCAGTCATAAACTCTGTTGATAAAGGAGAGAAAACTGTAGGAATTTTCTTGGACCTAAGCAGAGCATTCGACAGTGTGTCTCGTAAACTTCTTTTGAACAAAATTGAAAGCCTGGGTATTAGTGGAAATTCTTTAAATTGGTTAAGTTCGTATTTAGTAAATAGAAAACAGTTTGTTGAGATAAAACAAATAGTTTGCAGCCATTCTTCATTAGCTCAGATTCATCATGGTGTACCGCAAGGATCAATTCTTGGCCCACTGTTGTTTCTTTGTTATTTAAGAGGTATTCCACTTTCATTTCTGAATAGTCCATCAAAGAATTTGTGTCTGTATGCCGATGATGCCAGTTTAAAAATAAGTGATAGTATACTAAATAACTTGGAAACTAGTGCTATTCAAAGTCTAACAGGTATAATCAATTTTTTAAATAATCATAAATTATTATTAAATACAAGTAAAACCAACTATATTATGTTCAAAGCTGGAAAAAGTAAACCCTCTGTGGATCCTGTAATAAAAATTAATGATCAAGCTTTGAAAAAAGTTAGTTCTACAACATTTTTAGGTCTGATTGTAGATGAAAATTTGTCATTTAATCTCCACGTTGATCATGTAGTAAATAAAGTTACCTCAGGTTTATATGCTTTGTATAGAATGTCTAAATTTTGTTCAATAAACACTTTAAAAACTCTTTACTTTGCACTTATAGAATCGTCAATCACATTTGGTATTGCTATTTATGGCGGTACATCAAAACAGAACTTGGATAGAATTCTCCTTCTTCAAAAACGGGCAATACGTACCATGTTGAATTTGAATTTTGGTGTTTCTGTTCGTCAGTATTTTTCAAGTTTGGGCATAATGACTGTCTATAGTCTTTATGTTTTTCATACAACTCTCCACTTAAAACAACTGTGCAGAAACAATTTGGTTCCCAGGCTAGGCGACAGTCACTCATATTTCACAAGAAATAGAAATAAAATTGCCATTAATCCCCACAAGCTCACATTCTTTAACAAAAAAACATCTTGTGCTGGTGCAAAATTTTTATCTAGGTTACCTGTGGAATTGAAGGACATAGGTAATCTTGAGGTGTTTAAAAAGAGGTTAAAAATATATTTGATAGATAATCCTTTATATGATTTTGGTGAATTGTAGCTAGATGTCTATTTTAAGATTATTGACATTGTAAACTGGTGTTAGTGACAGTTAGTTTAATGACGCCATTCGATGTATACCATTGTATACTTTATGAATAAAGATATTTTCAATTCAATTCAATTCAATTCAATCTGGTTGTGGACCATTGATATTTGCTCAAAAAAAACAATTTTTTCCAAAGGCTCCCGTAGCAGCGAACCTGCGTACTCAGCCCCATGTTATTCTTATGGAGAATAAGTAACGTGTTATCTCCCTTAATTATGAAAATAAATTAATGAAATTTGGTATGTGGCTTTACCTACATGAGTTACGAGGGTCATCCAGAAAGTAAAGAACGTTTGCTTGCTGCGTCTAGCACAGCTCCCCCATCACCGCCATTGCGTGTGCGGCAGTCCACTCACCTCTCCACCAAAGTCTGAGCCGAGTCTCGTTGCTGTGCGGTCACACGTCTTATTTCTACAGTGATTCAAAATGGCGGCGGCAATTGAAAATCTCGCCAAATCTAAGATAAGCAGTGTCAATCGGTCTCTGAGTAAAAAAATGTCCATACCAAAGAAATTTTTAGAAAAACACCAAAGAAAGTTAATGATGAAAGTGCAAAAAAACAAATCTTAAAATTGATGTAATGTGCTAAGATTTTAGCAGCTGTTTTCCTCCAATCTTCCCTCAAGTCTTTCTTTCAAATAGTCTTTTGCGAGCAGTGACCTGCCACTCCGATCCTCGTCGTGCATAATGGATTTTATTCCATTAAACCTGTTGCACCATTTTTCCCCCTGAAAACTCGACTTGAAGACTTGTTTGCACTTTCACCACCAATTCTATTTGGTGTTTTTCTAAAAAATTTGATGGTCTAGACATTTTTTAACTCAGAAACCGAATAAAACTGCTTATCCCATATTTGGCGGGATTTTCGATTGCCAGCGCCATTTTGAATCGCTGTAGAAATAAGACGTGTGACCGCACAGCAACGAGACTCGGCTCAGACTTTGGTGGAGAAGTGAGTGGACTTCCGCACACGCAATGGCGGTGATGGGGGAGCTGTGCTAGACGCAGCAAGCAAACATTCTTTACTTTCTGGATGACCCTCGTATATTGATATTTGTATAAAACCCCATTTTTTGTGTTCCTTGCTTCAGCAAACCTGCATACTCAGCCGCCATGTTATTCTTATGGAGAATAATTAAAATGTCATAAATCGTTTGTTTATGAATGTATATTGATGAAACTTGGTATGTGGCTTTATGTGGTATTAAGATACATATATATGCATTGGAAATTCGCTGAGTACGCAGGTTTGCTGCTACGGGGGTATTTTTTAACAGCTTTAGTAAAATTACCCCTTTTTACCCTCAAAGTTCCAAATTACCATCGTTAAGGGTAATTACCAATCTCGAATTGGCAACGCTGATAAAGCACCGTGTAAACGGAATGCACGAGTTTCTGACGCAGCAGTTGTATAGTTTTACAGTAGCTGACACCCTAACGCTGACTAAGCACCGTGTAAACGGAATGCACAAGTTTCTGACGCGACAGTTGTATAGTTTTACAGTAGCTGACACCCTAACGCTGACTAAGCACCGTGTAAACGGAATGCATGAGTTTCTGACGCGGCAGTTCTATAGTTTTACAGTAGCTGACACCCTAATGCTGACTAAGCACCGTGTAAACGGAATGCACGAGTTTCTGACGCAGCAGTTGTATAGTTTTACAGTAGCTGACACCCTAACGCTAACTAAGCACCGGGTAAACGGAATGCACGGGTTTCTAACGCAGCAGTTGTATAGTTTTACAGTAGCTGACACCCTGTGCGAAGTAGCTGTCTTCTGTTGCTTTCTTACACCGACTAATATAAAATTTATAGGCAACTGACATACAGTAAAGGAGACGTAAAACGGTCTTCCACAAGTGCAAATCAGTAGTTAGTTGACAGTGAAAAAAAACACCAGCAACTTAACAACTGTCGCCTGGAGTTACCACACCAGCCACAATCCCACATGAAACCGGAAATCACAATGAGCCTGGAACCCAACTTCCGATGCATCTCTTCTGCCCCTGAGACTCGACCTCACGGCCAAGTCCTTGGGGATCTCCCTTAAGGAGGCAGGCACCCGGGAAACTGATGTCCGAGAACAGCCCCAACACCCCAACCTAATCACAGACTCCAAAAAAGTATTCTCAGACTCGCAAGTGCAGTGCCATGCAGGAGCAGCAGATTGTCCATTTCCACCAACAGCGAGCAGTCAGCTACTTCTAGAGTCAGGGACATGCCTGCACACAAAAGCGTGTCGTTGGCATCACCCTAATAACCAAAACCATGGGTGTTGTCTAGGCCCTGGGGGCTTACGTTTTGAGTTAACAAGAGTAGAATGTAGGCAGCCACTGACCTGGTCTTGTGATATGTTGTGCCACTCTGCTGCGATGGCTGTGAACACATCTCCCGGAAGAGTGAATGTCTCCAGTAGAGCCGAGTCTTGCGAGAAGTGTGCTAGCAGTCGGAGCTCAAGCTGACTAAAGTCAGCTGACACCAGGATATTACCTGCAAAATGTTGTCAAACTGATATGATTTTTGCCAACAAAATTACTGTTTATTATCTTTTTAAGTAAAATTAGAGCTATACTTTTTAGTGATTTTTATATAGTTTGTATCAATGACACACTTGGATTAACATTTATAGAGATTATAATTTTTCAAAACCGATTCAACCAAATGTTTTGTTTAGTCCAATAAAAAAATTATTGTTACTTACTGAAAATTATTTATTTAAATTCTTTATCCATGCCAGTAACACTATTTGTACGCAGTAAAAAAACACTACAATCCAAACAGTTTCTTATTTACTAAGTATAAGTAACATTCTAAGCAAACTTTTAAGAGTTAACAATAAATATATACCTAGCTGAAGCCAGATGCTTTCTGTTCAGAATTGATGTTAGTTATACAGGGTGGTCATTAAAGAATGTCACAAACTAGGTGGGCCAATAGTACTCATCAATTTGAACAAAAACTGTCCTCCTAACATATGTCGAAAAATCCTTCCTTTAGCCGCTAGCCGCCATTTTGTATTTTTTACAAAAAAAATTATATCTAAAAAACTACTTTGGCTAAAATAACCAAACCTTGCACGGACGTTTATTAAACATCAAAGAAAATTTAGAAATTTTTTTTTGATTTGCATTTTTATTTTCACAATGGCGGCCATTTAAAGTTTTTAAAGTCAAATAATAAAAAAACTGTACATTTTGCAAAACTTTACCTCACAACAAAAAAAAAACATTTTAATACTAAATCCAACGGTATTTTGTTTATGAAAATCGGACCACAAATAAGTGAGAAAATTCACTTTTTCGGTTAGCCGGCAGAAGCTCCGGTCCCACCAGCAGCCCCAAGTAGCGTGGGCGGCGGCGCGCGGTCCGGCGCAACAATGAAAATCGTATTAGAGAAACGCACTTGGGGCTGCTGGTGGGACCGGAGCTTCTGTGGGCTAACCGAAAAAGTGAATTTTCTCGCTTATTTGTGGTCCGATTTTGATAAACAAAACACTGTTGGATTTAGTATTAAAATGTTTTTTTTTTGTTATGAGGTAAAGTTTTGAAAAATGAAGTGTTTTTTTATTATTTGACTTTAAAAACTTTAAATGGCCGCCATTGTGAAAATAAAAATGCAAATCAAACAAAAAATTTTCTAAATTTTCTTTGATGTTTAATAAACGTCCGTGCTAGGTTTGGTTATTTTAGCTAAAGTAGTTTTTTAGATATAATTTTTTTGTAAAAATACAAAATGGTGGCTAGCGGCTAAACGAAGGATTTTTCGACATATGTTAGGAGGACATTTTGTGTTCAAATTGATGAGTACTATTGGCCCACGAAGTTTGTGACATTCTTTAATGACCACCCTGTATACAAATTATAAAATTAAAAATTAAGTACAAAGATATTGTTGATTGCACATGATTTAAAATTTGTCATCTAGGTTGCACAATCAAACAAAGGAGCATCACTGTGAAAACCACTTTTTTGGGATAAGGAGGTGTGAATAGTGATGTAAAATACCCGGGTATTTAAAACCCGGGGTATTTACCCTGGTATATACCCAAAAATTCATAAATACCCAGGTATTTTGGGTATTTATGATAGTTTACACTAATTTAATTTATATCTACCCTTACTACCCTTGTTATCAATGTATAACATTTTAGAATATTTTATTGATTACGTTCATTAACTATTTTATCAATAAATAAATAATAACATGGAAATGTTTGTAAAATAAACCTGTCAAGCTTACAAGCCACACTACTGCCAAACTATGAAGGAACTGGTTAAATACGAGACATTCTATACAAATTAAAAAATATGCAATTTTATAATTGGAAAAATACAGAACAAAATCACAATACCCAGTCTTGGGTATTTATCTCGATCTGGTTCAGAGATTAAACGTGTGAGGTAACCATGTCATACTCTTCAAAACAGTTTTGATGATAATTTTATAATCTTTACAGCATAGGAATTTCAATAAACCTAGTAAAAATCCCATAAATTTTATAAAAATCATATTTACCCTCGTTTTGGATATGTACCTCGTTTTGGCTTAGGGCAAGTACCTGGGTAAATACCCATTTTTTATTTATCCAGCCCACATCACTAGGTGTGAAAACTAATATTTTGCTACAGTTTACAAAAAAAAGGCTGACTACGGGGGAAGAAGTAAAAAATTCAAATTTAGGAAAAGGTATGAATAACTCCAAATGTGTACAATTAATCACAATGTGATGTGTACTGTTTTTACTCCTGTACTGTTACATGGTCAAGTGTTAAAATCATACCTGGGCTTGCAACAAAGGCAGACCGCAGGCTGAAGACCTGATCGTCAATGGCGATGTCCCGTGGGATGTTTTGCAGGTTAGGTTCCTGCATGGAGATGCGGCCAGTCACAGTGTGAGTGTCCCAGCTGCCTCGGATGCGACCTCCCTCCTCCATCAGGAGCCCTGACATGTTCTGTTAAATACACGGATACACTTCAGCTACAGGAGTTGCCAGATTTCACAAACAAATTTTCTGACTATCATTCTGTAAATTTCCGAATTACACACTGGTCTGCATATTTTATTACAAGATTGAATATTTAACTTTATGTCTAGATACAGTGAGCCGTGAATTATATATGGGTTTAATCATGACCACTGGTCTTATATTACAGATTCAAAATTTGTTAAAAAAATGGCTAAACTTTGTGTTTAAAAAATTACTCTGACATACCAAAAACATGTTAAAGTAAACAGAAGTTAAATAGAAAAAGTACAAGCTTCGATCAGCCAAATAGTATCTGATGAAAGTAATAATAACTGGTAATCTTCAAAACATAGAGGAAATCACAAACACACATGCACACCCTTATATACCCAGCATTTTGTCTACAATGGTACACATGTAAGGACATACAGACACACAAATACAACAGAACCTGCATAAATCCCAGTATCAAAGGGAGCCAAAAATATTCAAATCCTAATTCACTTTATTGCTATTACACATTTTTGTGTCAGTAACAATGTTAAATTCAATAATTGATAATATTTTTAGAATAATTTTTGTTGCAATTATTTAAAATTTTGAACCTGCATTGAAATGAATATAGTTTAATTCAAAAAATTACTTTTATATTAATGTTAGACAAAATTTAAATCTTCATGTAATTCATCTTAAAAACAATGCTTTGAGTCATCACTTGCGACAAATCCAGCGCCTGAGTGTTTTCATTCTAACAACTCAAAGTAACTTGTTACTGATACTGATAAACGTGGGGGAAAGAATGCACTGTGACCTAACTAGATCTTTTATGCCCCCACTTCTGAGCTCTCAGTTTCTTCCTAGAGCTTCTCCTCCAACCCTAACTCCTTGATGAAGTTTAGAAGCTGGGGGAGTTCTAAATTTGGAGCACCCCTAATGCTTATCTGGTATGATCCCTTTTTGGCCAACTGCATCACATTCAGCCAATAGATGCCTCGGGGTTTCCTCCTGCTCCTGGCAGAATCTGCAGCCATTCTCTTCTCCCATACCCATCTTCTTCAGGGTGTCTACTTTATTCCAAACAGAAAATTCCTGAACAATTCCCGTACTTTTAAGGACATTCCCTCCAAAATATAAGGACATTTTCTAAAATTGTTAAGTTCTGTAAAAGTTTTATACAACTGTAATTAACAAATTTAGGCGACAAGTAAGAGGTATCATTAATTAGCTATTTTCATGTAACTATTTTTCTATTTAAGAACAAAATAATTCAATGAAAAGGGTAAAAAAGGGGGGAAAATTGGTCTACAGAATAAATTAATATACTGAAATATAACTCTACAAGAAATCGATACATAGACCTATTAGAAATTAGAAAGGCTAGGATGTAATAGAATACATTATACAGTAGTACTCAGAACAATTAAAAAGGTCTACAAAATTAAAATATTCAATTAATAAACTTAAAACTAACTTTCCCTCATCATTTAGAAAATCATTTTTGTATATATCTAGGCCTGTCTTTGAAATTTTATGAATTAGTTACCTATTACAATAATTCAATAATTGAATGTTGATCCGTAAAAGTTAAAATGAACTTTCAACAAGTTAAGTTGACCTAAAATTAAATTGAAATCCAACAAAAATCAGAGATGAAGAAAATGTATTATTAACTTATTTTTACACTAAACACAAACAAATGTAGCTTAGGCCTATATGGCTTAAAGACTACCAATGTTTAACTAGTCTATTTTAGAATAGACCTAGTTCCCATTGGCAAAGAATTTGACGATTATAAAAAATTTAAAATTGACTAGGCTATGTACGGTAACTAAGATAAAAGGTAAACATTACATTGACTACTTAATATTTTGTTCAGCTTAGCCCACCAGTTTCTTTAAATGTTAGACATTATATATAACTTATAAAATTGTTAGACCATAAAACAATATTTCCAAGAGTTAAAGTAAGTAATTAACCCAGCTTAATAACATAGCTTAGGCCTATTTCAAAATTTTGGAATGGGTTATCAAATTTAGTTAAAATAGAATAAATTATGCCTATTTTATAGATTACATAACATTTAAAATTTAAAATAATAAGAATAAATACATATCTTACAATTAACAAAATTAAAATTATTGGGATTAAATATACCTATTTTGTAGGTGCAATTTGGCAATTATTACTTTTGAAAATTATTAGGCAATTTAAAACGACACAGCCTCCTAAATACATCCTCAAATAAACACACAGCAACACAGCTGTTTATTATTACTTTCATTTTGGTATCGCAAACACTTTAGCCAACCTAAAAACGAAATAGTAGTATTCGAAAGATAATGCAAATAAGAGAATCAAATTTTCCCACTAAGTCCTTCTATTTAGTGAAAAACAAAAAACTAAACTACTAGCATTGACGCAGGACGTAGTCGTTACGGCTGTATAACCGTTGTAACTGACAAACAAAATCATCAATGAGGTACTCAATCAACAAGTAATTTGAATTTGGATTTTGCCGTGTACAACCTATAAGCAAAACATGAAGGGCTGGACTGACGGGACTCCGCCGTCGATCGTAAATACAGTGATAACAGGTTGGTTCAATGTTGGAATAATTTTGATCTGACGACGGCTCCCTGCAGCTGGTTATTCAAATCGAGAATAAAAATTGGGAAAAGTACAATTATTTTACTTTACTGCAATTTGAACCTTTTAACGTTTGCAGTACGTATACAACATTATCATTGTTATTACTTTAGATGATGCCAGGACAATAAAACTCAGTCTCACTTACCATATTATGACATAGTTTTTAACGAAGGACAAAAATGTATTCAAGCTTGGTCGTTAGTAACAAAAACGAACTAACTAACTTCTCACAGCAAAAACAAACAAACCAAATAACCATTTCAGCGCATGTGCTGACGTGGCTAACAGAGGACTAACTTGCGCGACATTTGCTAGCGCTTTTACTGTCAAACAAACTGGCTCCTGACACTTGCACTTGTCTAAGACAGTTAAACGTCTTCTCTACTGTACGTCAGTTGCCAGCAGTCTTGTATTGACTGGTGTAAAAAAGCGACAGAAGTAACCAGCTACCTAGCACGGGGAGTCAGCTACTGTCATTGTACAATGGTCGCATCATTAACTCGCTTACACGGTGCATAGTTGAAACCGACAGCAGCTTCACTGGCTACTGATATCTCTACTTGGCACCGTAGAAACCAGGCCTTCCGGATATTAGCAGACGAAACTCGACCGGGTTTGAATTAAATTGCAACGTAATACTTTTTAGGTTATAATAAGTGCCTATATGACGTAAACTAATACATGCATATTGCTCACGTAAAGAACTGCTGAGCAATATTTGAAACATTATTAGAATACAAAGGGATATAATAATAAATCATAGTCTAGTTTTTTGTATACTCTTTTTAAATAAAGTTAAACATTCTGGCGATAATTTAAGGACATTATCCAATATTTACGGACATTTCTCGTACATTTCATGGCCACCCAAAATTCCCGGACAAATCTCGGTTTTTACGGTTTTCCTGGTCAGAAACCCTGTTAGAATTCTTAGGCTGTTCTTGTTAAGCCTGATAAGATTTTCAGATCTCCCATGTTTGAAGTTGCCAAGCATCTCCTTGGCCTGTCTACATCCAGGAAGAGCTACCCACCTGCTTGCTCTCTCTGCCTCTTCCTTCTCTTTGAGTTTCCTCCTGAAGACAGCATCCTCTAGCCCGCACCCTGGTTCAGGGCCAATGAAGGGTTTTGCCGCCCCTTCTCTTGCAAGCCTGTCTGCTTCTTCATTAACCTCTACTCCTTGGTGTCCCGGCACCCAGAGGAAAGACACTGTTTGTCGTACATAGCATATTTAAACTCTGCCGGCAGTCCCACACCATTCTGGAGCTGATTACTGGTGAACTCAGCGCCCTGATGGCTGCTTGGCTATCTGATAAGTTTGTAATATCCTGCTTCTTGTAACATATTACTGTCTTTTGTAAAGACTCATGTTGCAACACAAATTTGTCCTAATGGAATCAGGGCCATAGAGTCGGTCATCAACTTGTTTTCTATTTTTGAGATAAGATTCAAGCCACATAGAGGGTATACCTCTTAACCTATAGTTGTACAGTTTATTTAGCAGTATTTCACGATTTATACAGTAAAATGCTTTTGTTGAGCATTTCTGATGGAAAAGTTTTGATTTTATAGACCTTTATCAATAAAATTTATCAGATGTACCATTGCAACAACTGTGGATTTTCCTTGAATGAAACCAAATTGTTTGCTTGATATCACATGTTAAATTTATAAAATCAATAAATCTGTTGACTCATTTTTAATAAATTTTGCTGAAGACCGGTAAAATAGACACTGGTCTGTAGATGGACCTCCTTTCTTGAAGCAGAGACCAATCTCACACACTTTAATAGATCTGGAAAGTTCAAGGAATTTGATTTTCTGAGATTTGGTTGATCGAGGGGCTACTGTATTTGTAAATATTTTTGACATTCAATGAAAAATATATGGTTGTCCCACACATCTTTCTGAATATGCCACCTACAGTTTACAGCATATAATTAATGACTATAGTATGAGTATAAGTTTTTCAAATCAGTCAAAAATTCGTGATTTTCAACACATTGTGTCTCAGATTGCATACATACATATCAACAACATGGCCTTTCCATGTTAGTAATGCTTAATGTGGAATTTTTATTACTAGGTCATGGTAATACACTCACTTTTAGGCTTAGAAATCAAATGATTATTATACCTTTATTTTCTTACCCTGGTCTTCAAGGAATTTAAGACCCTCCAGTTTCGAAGAACTTTGTTGAATTCCTCCAATTTCTGTTCACAGGATCCCTCTATCACCTTTTTGATCTAGAACAAGGAAATACAAAAAAATTGATAAATGTCAGAAGGCAATGAAGTAAAAGACCAAGAAGGATTTGTTATTACATATTTGAAACAAATTACTGTCATTAAAACTATAACAGGAAATATGTTATTTAGAAGGAATTTAGAAGCCCACCCTGGATTTAAAGTCAAAGTTTTCGGCTGATAATCAATTAAATAACAACATACTAATGGACAGATAAGTTTTCTCCAAGCAATTAATCTATCAATCATCAGTAAGTATAAGTAATATTTGTAATATTTATTAAATTTCTAACAAAGAATTGTTAAAATTACTGAGAATTAATTATTTAAATCTAAGACTGTAAATATGGCCAAAATTGTTAACAGTCTGCGAAACATCAGCTAAAATGTCAAGTGTACTTTGTGAAATCAGCAAGAATAACAACCACCTGTAAAATTAAGTGGCAACCACACCTAATTTAACTAGACAAAAAAGACGGCACTGTTATCCACCAAAAATGGAAACCAGTTCACAAGTAACAAAGAATGGAAAGTTCACAAGTATTGACTAAAAATGTTTACAACTGCTTAGTTAAAATTCCTCAACCAGGCTGTGAAATACAACCTCCAGTGGCCGGCATTACAAATCGCTCTCTACAACCTGAAACCATATAATGACTAACATTATTCTGGTGATAAACTGGAAAATAATTACAACTGAACTTACCTTAGCCAAGTCAGTGCGTGAACGCAAGTTGAACTTTTTGCCAGCAAGAGTGAAAAGAGTATTCTGCAGGTCGGCCATCTTGTCCTCTGTGGCCGTCCACAGTAACTCTGTGTACTCTCGGTCCCAACTCACTCCCTCCACCTCCATCTCTGCCAGCACCTGTTGTGTTGGCATCTCCACCTCTGGACAACACCATCAGAGATCATTAAACTACCCGGTGGTAATTTCGTCTTAGCTTGCTATCATTATAATTATACCATTGGAGACGATAAATGGCATCAATAATAGGAACAGTGTGACACTTATAATGGTCATCCAGAAAGTAAAGAACGTTTGCACACTGTGCCAAGCACAGCTCCCCCACCTCTGTTATTGTGCGGCAGTCCACATCTCACCTCCCCACCAAAGTATGAGCTCAGTCTCGGTGCTGAGCGATTGCGCATCTAGTTTTTATAGCAGTTCAAAATGGCGGTGTCAATTGAATATCCTGCCAAATTTGATATCCGCAGTGTTATCAGTTTCTAAAATGTCCAACTTATTGAAATTTGTAGACAAACACCAAAGAAAGTTTATTGTGAAAGTGCAATAAAGGAGTCTTCAAGGAGAAAATGGTGCATCAAGTTTAATGAAGGAATTTGATCGTGCACGACAAGGACTATTGTGACAGGCCATCGCTTGTTGCAGATGATTTGAAAGAAAGCATTGAGGGAAACTTTAGGAAAAACAGATGCTACACTGTTCGCACATTACATGAATCCTTTCCATAAATTGCAATAACTTGTTCAATACACTTTCACCATACACTTTCTTTGGTGTTTGTCTACAAATTTCAATAGGCCCGACACATTTTGCACATTCAGAAACTGATAACACTGCGGATCTCAAAATTGGCGGGTTTTTCTATTGACGCCGCCATTTTGAACCACAGCTGTGCGCTCAGCAATGAGACTCGGCTCGTTCTTTTGTTGGGAGGTGAATGGTTTGCCGCACCCACAATGGCGGTGATGGGGGAGCTGTGCTCAGCGCAGTGCATAAACATTCTTTACTTTCTGGATGACCCTCGTATTTTAGTAACTAGCATGATATTTTATTAAAATTTTAGCAAAAAATCAGTATTTATTAGAGCCTATTTCACCACATTTATTAACCTTAGCCTATTAATCTGAAAATAATTTTAATACACAGTATATAAATTCTTTTCACTCAATAACTTTGTCAGAATTTGCCCTACAAACCTAATATTCTTATTCTTGAGACCCAGCTCATGTTCTCACAATCGTTTGTCTTTGTCTCACAATAGGCTAAATTAAAAGTGAAAGAAAAGCATAGGATATGTCGAGATAAAAACTAACTAAACTTAAAATAGAATTATATATTTTCATTTTCCTTTTGTAGCAAGCCTGCATACTTGATAAATGTCTTAAGAAAAATTATCAAAAAAGAAGTTTGACCTCATACTGTAAAATATTACTTATTTTTCCAAATTTGAATTTTAAGATTTGATCACCAAAGGGCATGTTAGAAAAATGTTAATTTTTTTAATATATTTATAAAAACCTCCATTTAAAATTTCAGCTCAATCGCCTTGGGATTTTTTAGGGACACGTTTAATTTTTTTTAAATATATAGTTCTGAAATATACTTTACTAAAAACAGCATCTTCATTTTATGGATTTGATAACAAAACATGTAAAACCACCTATGTCTCAATACATCAATAACTTATTTTACCGTAGTAAAAATGATCGTATAAATACTATAAGATATATTCTATTTCTAAAAAAAATGCTAACTCATATATTTAAAGTAAATCCTTTCTAGGTTTGGTAGTACCTAACAGCAACAGAATATGTAAAGAGGCAGGAAACTAAAGTCAGGATCAGTTATTACCTAAGCATAAAGCATAAACGTAGTGCAACTTACCTGAATATGACTTGTAAAGGCCACACTGCTTGAGTTTAGTCTTGAGCAAGAGGCAAAGCTCCCACACCAACAAGGCTGTAAACCCTGCCTCGACAGAGCATTGTGGCGCTGACACTTCGTACGAGCGAGCCTGTGGCAAAACAATAGTGATTATACACTGAGACTGAACTGTTATCAGTGGGGGTGCTGTAGAAGAGTAAAAATTTTAAATTTGTCATCATGAAAAAATATGATTTAGCATGGTCCATACACTGTATCAAAAATCACATTGGTCAATACTAATACCCTCAATAATTCAAAAGTTTGGAAATATCATGATTTGCTTTAGTTAAGCTAGGATTAAGTTATAAAATATAAATTATAGTAACTAACCATTTGCTTGAGCGTGGGCGTGTGTTGGTGGGGTTTCAGCAGCCACTCTGCAACGGTGGGGTCACTGAGTCGTGCATCACACTGCAGTTGGCAGCACTGTCGCAGCTGCCGCACCGTGCGCTTTACCTCCCAGCAGCAGATTATCAAGTCTTTGCGTCTCACCATCTCCTTCAGCACTTCGAGGTTGGCAATACCTAATGACAAAGGATATCTCTTTGGTCAACTAATTCATCCATAACAAAAGTATTAGAAAAAGGTGGCGTTTCATTATATTTAAACCAGACAACTATACATAAAAAAAACTGATCACACAGACATAATATTTTAGAAGTTATTATGGTCTAAAATTTCTTTAGCCTTTTAAATAGTCTTGAAGGTTGCACCATGCCTGAAAAATTTTAATTATGAAGATACAGTGATGTTTGCTGCATTCTCTGCTGAACCTGAGGAACTTTAACGGCTAGTAAACATATGTTTAAATACCCTGTAGCAGCAAACCTGCGTACTCAGCGAATGTTCAATGCATATATATATATATATTTCTTAATACCACATAAAGCCACATACCAAGTTTCATCAATATACATTCATAAATAAACGATTTATGACATTTTAATTATTCTCCATAAGAATAACATGGCAGCTGACTTTGCAGGTTTGCTAAACCTGCATTGTTTAGCAAGGAACACAAAAAATGGGGTTTTATACAAATATCAATATAACTCAAGTAGGTAAAGCCACATACCAAATTTTATTAATTTATGTTCATAATTAAGGGAGATATCACGTTACTTATTCTCCATAAGAATAACATGGGGCTGAGTACGCAGGTTTGCTGCTACGGGATCTATCAGGCGAAAAATGTTTTTTAGTGCAAATATCAATAGACCACACTGATATGAAGCAATATATCAAGTTTCATCAGGAACACACACACACACACACACACGGAAACGGACACGGACACGGACACGGACACGGACACGGACACGGACACACACACACACACGGACACAGACACACACACACACACACACACACACACACACACACACACACACACACACCATGTAAAAACCACTTTTTTGGGTTCAGGGAGCACCAAAACGAATATTTCCACTAACAACTCAAATTCAAAAATTTTGACGAAAACAATACTTTCTCCATATACTATGTATATAGGGAGAAAGTAAAAGTAGCAAAACACCTGATCAGATGTGCAACTCACAAAGAATTCACCCATCCCGTCAGCTTGGACCTGAGCCGTCCGCCGTTTGCTTAAGGTCCGCCCTCCCCTTCAACTCTGCCACAGACAGGTCAAAGTCAAAGTCAAAGTCAAACTTTCTTTATTCATGTTATATATACAAATATACAAGAATGGTGTCAATACATCAGTTTGTCTTATTACTAAGTTTGGTAGTTTTCTAAGAAGTATAAAATAAAATAATTAATGCAGCGTGATTGTTAACAAGGCTTATATACACTATAACTCTTCGAGAGAGTACAAAGCCTTGTTGATGAGAAAGTTTTTCAATTTTTTTTTAAACATAGATTGACCAACCACGTCTTTTATGTCTTTTGGAATTTTTTTGAAAAACTTAGATCCTATATATGTTGGTTTTTTTTTATACAACTCTAGCCTGTGGGAGTTCAAAGCAATTTCCCCCCGATTTCTTGTGTTATAATTGTGATTATCCCCAATTAATTTGATTTCATCAAATTTAAATTGCAATGACTGAATAGTTTCAAAAACATACATTCCATAGACAGTCATTATATTTAAAGATATAAAATGCTCTTTTACTGAAGTTTTTGGTTTAAGATTTAAAATAACTCGTATGGCCTTTTTTTGCAGTTTCAAAATGGTTTTTAGGTTGCTATCAGAAGTAGCCCCATAGAGTGATATTCCAAAAGAAATAATCGAATGAATATATGCAAAATAGACTGTTTTTAAAGAATCAGTATCAAAGAATTTTTTTAATCTTGATAATGCAAAAATACCAGATGATATTTTAGAAATCACTTTTTCAGCATGTAAATTCCAGGAGAGATTATTGTCCATTTCTAATCCTAAAAATGTTACGTTATCTACTTCATTGATTATTGTTTTTCCACTAATTTCAATTACCGGATGGATCGACATTTGTGTCTGACGTGTCTTGAATACAACAAAATTGGTTTTCTCAGGATTGAGTAATAGCTGCTTATCATTAAAATATTGCTTTAATAGGTTCAAATTAGCTGTAGATGATGATTCTAATTCCTTTACCGAAGAACCTGAAAGTTTGAGAGTGGCATCATCTGCGTAAAGACACAATTGGCTGCCGGTGGTCAGTGCAGGCAAACCTCTTACATAGCAAATAAACAGCAGAGGGCCCAGAATAGAGCCCTGTGGCACTCCATATTTTACTGATCTGATCTTGGATTGATGAGAAATTTTAATTTTGCTTTTGTTGTAGTAAACTATTTCTACATATTGTTTTCTATTAGATAAATATGACTTTAACCAATTAAGAATGTTTTTACGAATACCAAGATCATATAAAATTTACAAGAGCATTTCATGATTGAGGGAGTCAAAGGCTTTGGTGATATCCATAAATACACCCAGTGCTTTTTGCCTGCCATCCAATGAGTCAATGATGGATTCAATGAATTCGGTTGCTGCTGTTATAACTGATCTTCCCTGCCTAAAACCATGTTGGCATTCTTCTAAAAGGTAGTGATTCTCAAAATACTCTACCAATTGATTATAAATTGTTTTTTCAAATATCTTTGATATGGTTGGAAGGAGGGATATTGGACGGTAGTTTTTTATTTGGCTTTTGTCTCCATTTTTGAACAGCGGTTTCAATTTTGAAATCTTTAGTTTTTCAGGAAATATTCCGGACACAAAAGATGAATTAATCACATGGGCTAGAGGTTTTAACAGTGAAAGACTTGATTTTTTCAGGAGCACCACAGGTATCTCATCATAACCAGTGCTATAGGAATTTTTCAGACTACTAATTATGCAGCTTACTTCTTTCTCATCAACAGGTTTGACTTTAAAAACATGGTCATTATTATTTTCTAAATGTACAACACTATTCCCTTTTGACAAGTCTAGATGAGGTATGACGCAATCATCAACTAAGTCAGTAAAGTAATTGTTGAAAACATTACTAACAACATTTGGTTCAGAAACTAAGTTGCCATTTACTTTTAGATTAATGTTTTGGATTTTCACATTATTTTTCCCAGCTTCAGAATTAATTATATTCCATGAAGTTTTGTTAATATTTGAGGATTTTTCTATCTTAGTCTTATAATACTGTTTTTTCACAATACTTATTTTCTTTTTGAAATCCTTATTGCCCTTTCTTACTAGCTTGTGCAAATTTTTACTTTTTGTTTCTCTAGCTAATTTACTAAGTTCGATAAGTTTTTCTTTCTCAAATTTCAATTCTGCTGGAAACCATTTTTTGTCAATGTAACGCCTAGCAAGTTTTTTTGGGAAACAGAGATTGAAATAACTGACTAAAGTTTGGTAAAAAACATCATATTTAGACTCTACAGGAGCCATATATACTTCCATCCAAGTTTCCAGTTCCAAAGCTGCAATAAAAGTTTTGATATTGGCATCAGAAAATTTTCGACAATATTCAAAATAGATAGAGTTTGGGTTGAAAGAATTTTTACTACTGATAAGAAAAAGCTGCCCATCATGGTCAGATAGCTGAGTATTAACACCTACTAGTTTATAATTTTGTTCATGTAAGCTAGTAAAAATGTTATCTATTGTACTCTCAGTTGTTTCTGTAATTCGAGTTGGAAAATTTACTATAGATCTTAAACCATTTGCTATAACTATGAACTCTCCATGAGTTGCACATAAAAACCACCGACTGTGACGGGATTCGAACCCTCGATCCAAGTGTTACCCTCGGCCGGGAAGCTAACACCTTAGACCGCACAGCCACTAATCAGACTAGCAGCTGCAGTGGATCAGTTAGTATTATAGAGATAGGCGCTGGACGAGGTAGTTCAGTTTGTGTCTACCAGGTTTCACCACATGTCAGACTCAGACTGCAGACTGAGCGCCTAACGGTACAATCGCTTACGAAGCAGTAACAGTGTTTATTGATAACAGATTCAAAAGACGATATATCGGTCCAAAGCACTGAAAGGGTTAAGACAACAAATAATTCTTTTAGAGTGATCAACAATAAAAGTAAAGAAACAGCAGAGAAGAACAATAGAGATTACAATAAATCTGGAATTTATCAAATAAACCGCGGTAGCTGTGATAATCTTTACATTGGACAAATGAAAAGAAGCTTTAGTGTAAGATATAAGGAACACATTCAAGCATATAAGTCCAAAAATCTTACTACTATGAAATCAAACTACGCCGATCATCTTTTGAAAATGAATCATAAATATACAAATATCGATGAAAATTTAAAAATACTAACATATGAAAGTGACAGAGAGAAACTAAATGTGAAAGAAGATTTATGAATTTATATAAATAATAAATCCCCCCTCGCAGCAAACCTGCATACTCAGCGAATTTCCAATTAATAGATAACATAACACATTAACACTTAACAGGATTCATAAGAAATATATTCACAAACAAGGGATATTAAAAATATTAATTATTCTCTATAAGAATAACATTGGGGATGAGTACGCAGGTTTTCTGCAACAAGGAACACAAAATAATGGGTTGTTATGCAAATATCATTATAACTCATCTAAGTAAAGTCACATACCAAGTTTCATTCATATACATTTATATGTAAGCGATATATAACATTTTAATTATACTCCATAAGAACAACATGGGGACCGATTGCCTAGGTTTGCTGCTACGGGAACCATACGTGAAAATTTTGTATTTTGTGCAAACAACGATAAACCCCAACCAGATAAAGCCATATCCCAAATTTTGTCAGTTTATGTTCATAAATAAGCGAGATATACAATTTTTCTTTTTCTCCATAAGAATAACATTTTTTTTTTTTTTTTTTTTTTTTTTTTTTTTTTTTTTTTTTTTTTTTTTTACGTAGGAGGAACGCTTAATGCGCGAACCCAAAGGAACAGTGTGGGACTCCCTCTTACGAGGTATACCCACTAAACCTCCTACGGAGCCGCGGGGGAAAAACCAGGCCGGAACCCTTATCGGACAACTTCGGCACTGGCCCGCGTGTCTTGCGCCCAGACGGGTCACGTCACCGTTTCGGGAAACTTGGAGGTCACCTAAGCATCCCTCGTCTCGCTTTCTCCGAAGAACGGATTGCACGAAGAGCACAACCGCTCTCCAGGAGTCTTCATCTCGAAGCATCGCCCCCACCACGACGTCCGGGGACAGATCGCCGACAGCAGAGACGAGCCTCCTCCTGTCTTCAGCGAAACGACTGCACCGGAAGAAAGTATGATGAGCATCATCCACCTCCTCCGGGCAGTACCTACACTGAGGTGACCTCACCTTCCCCATGCGGAAAAGGTATTCCCTGAAGTACCCGTGGCCCGTCAGGAATTGACACAAGAAAAAGTCAATTTCCCCAAATGCACGGCTCAACCACGGGCTTATGTCTCTGATGAGACGAAACGTCCATCGCCCTTCCAGTCCACCGTTCCAACGCTCTTGCCAAACTCGCAGAGTTTCGAGTCTGGCTTCCACAGCAGCTTGGTCTCTTCCGAGATCAGGAGCACGGCGAAAGATGTTCTGCCTCTCAGCGGCGAGCAGATCAAGGGGAAACACTCCAGCCACAACCATTACAGCCAGTCCAGACACAGTGCGATACGCACAGGCAACCCTAAGAGCCGCCCTGCGCTGAACGGAGAGAATTCTCTTGCTGTGTTTTTTGACTCTCATGGCACCCGCCCACACTTCTGCGCCGTACAGGAGAGTCGCGTTGACGGTGGACATGAGAAGTCGCCTCTTGCTGGACCTCGGGCCTCCGACATTCCCCATCAATCTGCTGAGCGACAGAACAACCCTCGTCGCCTTGTTGCAAACCGCCTGGATGTGCTCCCACCATGTGAGGCGGCGGTCAAGCACCACTCCCAGATACTTCGCCGCAGTCTTCGTCTGGACCTCCACGTCACCAACAGTCATAGGGATTACTGTTTGGATCCTCCGTCGCGTGAGCATGACGATCTCGGTCTTGGCGACCGCCAGCTCAAGTCCATGACCGCTCATCCATCTGTTGACCCGAAACATCACCTGGTTGAGGCGAAGCTGGGCTAACTCCGGATTCCGAGCCGTGATGACTGCGGCTACATCATCTGCGTAGCCCACGAGATAGGCTTGTGGTGGCATCTCGAGGCGAAGCACTCCGTCATATGCCACGTTCCAAAGGTCAGGGCCAAGGATCGACCCTTGCGCCGCGCCGGCGGTGACCACTTTGGAACGGACCCCTGCTTCTGTGCTATATAGCAGCCTGCGCTCCTTCAGGTAGTCCTGTACCACGACCAAGAGATAGTCGGGTACCCTGAAGTCCCGCTGCAACGCCTCGAGCATGTCCACCCAACGGGCCGAGTTAAAAGCGTTTTTAACGTCCAGGGTGACCAGCAGCACGATCGGCCTGGCCTGATGGCAGGCCGTGTCAGCCCGCTGGACGGCGCCCAGGACTTCAGCCACGGCATTCAAGGTTGAGTGGCCCTTCCGAAAGCCGTGCTGCCGGGGGGACAAGTCCCCAGCGGCTTCGACGGCCAACCTCAACCTGGGTTTCAGCAACCTCTCAAAGAGTTTACCCGCCGTGTCCAACATACAGAGTGGTCTGTATGCCGACGGGGACTCCGGGTCACCTTTGCCTTTGCTGATGAGCGCCAGTCTAGCTGTCTTCCAGCGTGACGGAAACACACCCGCCGCCAAACACGCGTTGAACATGCGCAGCAGCAGATGTGGGTGACTTCCCGCCACACCCTTCAGAGCCTCAACCGGAATGCCATCAGGGCCTGGAGCTCTGTTGTTGTGCATGGCAGACGACGCTGCCACGAGCTCCTGTTCCGTGAACAAAGGAACATCAGGCACCGGCCCCGTTACTCTTTCCTCTCGCCTCACAGGGTGACTTGGGAAGAGAGCATCGACGATGGCCGTGATCGTGCCTGCAGGCATAGAGGCACTGCTGGCCCCCATTCCCCCGAGCTTTCTCGTGACGAGCTTGTACCCTTTTCCCCATGGATCGGAGTCCACGTCCCGGCACAGCTCCTTCCAGCAGCGAGCCTTGCTCAGGCGAATTGCACTGGCAAGAGCTTTTTTCGCAGTCTTGTGCTCTGCCGACCTGGCCAAAGCCTCCGGTCGGTTTCGAGTTCTCTGCGCTCTTCTGCGAAGCATCAGTGCCGTTCTCCTGAGCTCCGCGATTTCGTCCGTCCACCAGTACACGTGGCGACGACCCCGGACAGGTTTTTTCCGAGGCATCGACGAGTCGCATGCACGCTCGATCAGCTGCATTGTGGAACCCACGAGAGCTTCGACCCGATCTCGATCAGCGGAGTCAAAGCGCTCCGTCAAACCGGCCTCGGGGCTACGACTGAGCCGCTCGACGAATTTTCCCCTGTCCAGTTTGGCCTGATTCCAGCCAATTGGGTTTCGGGTACTGCATCGACGAGACAACTCGTTTTCTTCCAGATTGAAGGAGATGAATTCGTGGTCACTGGCCGTGTACACGTCCATCACCCCCCACCCCGCTACCAGAGGAAACAACCCTGCCGATACCAGCGTGACATCTGGTATGGAGTCACCAAAACCAGGTCTTCGGTATGTCGGCATGTCCCCTCTGTTCGCCACTTCCAGGTCGAGCCTCGAGGCCATCTCCAAGATTCGTCTCCCCCGGGCGTTAGTGACTGGCATGCCCCATTCAACGGCACGCACGTTGAAGTCCCCAGCAACTATTACGCCCCCCGAGACACCCTGAAGACTGTCTTCCAGCGCCTCCAGCCTCTCCCGGTACTCCTCGGCGGAATAGTTTGGAGAGAGGTAGACACTGTATACGTTGACTCGCCGAAGTCTCACCCAGACGTAACCGTCACCGGATCCGTGACCCAACACCTGAATCCCCCGACTGTCCGAAATCCAGAGAGCCGCGGTTCCAAGCCGGTCATAAAACCAAGATGGACTGGTTTTGATCCGGTAGGGCTCGCTGACGATCACGATCTGGGCTTTGACCTCACAAGCAAGCTGCTCAAGAATAGCGTCAGCTGCTCGACTCCGCTGCAGGTTTGCCTGGACGAAACGGATCATTTCCTGGCAGATTGAGCCCTCTTAGCGTCTAGGGCTTTCCTGAAAGCCCTGCACGCCCCTGAGCCCGGAATGTGGTCCGCGGACGCTCCAGGTGTACCGGTGCAGAGAACGCAAGAAGCAGCCGCTGTGCAAGCAGCGGCCTTATGTTCGCCGCTACCGCACTTCCAACAATTGTTGCCGCGGTCGGGACCGGAGCAACTCCGACGCGTGTGGCCGTACCCGAGGCACCGAAAACAGCGTTCTACCTCAAGGCGCTGCCGAACTCGGCAGACGACCCAGCCAATCTTGATCTTCCCAGACCGAAGAAAGAGAAGACCGTCTTTCTCTTCCATCTCAACGACAGCCTTTCTCTGCTCCCGCTTGTTTGGCGAGAACAGGGTGACCTTAGGCACACCGGAGATTGTCGGAAGGTCTCCTGTGATAGCCGCAATGACATCGGCCTCCGAAGCCAGGGCGTCTAGATCCAAGATCTCTACCCTCAGCTTCGGGATGATGGAGCGGACCTCGCCCTTGTCCCCTATAGCTCTCTGAAGTGCTTCCTGGAGTTTCCCCCGGTCGCCACACTTCGAGAGCTCAAGGAGAACCCCCCCGGCCTCCGTCTTCCGGATCTGCCGAACCACAGTTCCGGAGTCCTCTGGCGTCACCTCACTCTTCAACAATCCGAGGATCTCCGAGTAGGTCTTGCCGGTGGACGGATTGATCAGGACCACCTGGTTCCTGGTCTTCCTAGGCCGAGTCTTCTTTGGCTTCTCCTTCTTTTGGCTGGGTGCTTGGGAAGGCGCGTTTTCCGCCTCTTCCCGATTCTTCTGGGCTTTCGCCTCCGCCCGAAGCTTCCTCCTCTGTTTCTTGGAGAGGACCTGATTAAAACCCTCCCTGTCCGTAGATGCAGTGGTGGCTTCTTCTCCGTTCCTCTCCACGTGGACGGCCCTGTTCTTGACGTCCGGTCTCTTCTCCGTTTGCTGTTCCGCAGGAGGGCTAGTCGCCGATTTCTTGGCACCACCACCAGGCGCCCCAGACTCCGAAGATGGAAGTGGAGCTTGCCCCTGCTTCTCCTCCAGAAGCCTGAGCCGCCTTAGCGATGCCTTCCAGAGACCGAGCATCGAGTCAAAGACATCAAGGGATGCATCCAGGGTCACTATCCCGTTCTTGATGCCCATCGACACGGTCTTCTGCTTCGCGACCGCGGCGGACATGTCGAGGAGAGTGTCCCGCATCCTCTGCAGTTCCTCCTCGACCTTTTCCTGAGCAATAGCCACGTTCCTTTCATCCGGCGAAACTACCGGAGACGGAGCTCGAACCGTTCTTGGCTTTGGGGTATTCCTCGAGCTGGCTGAATCCGTGGAAGCCAGCGCGACCACAGGAGAAGAGGCCGGTGGTGGGGACCTCGCTACTAAGCTACTCCTCCGAAAAATGGAGGCAGTACTGGCGCTAGGAGGAGGGAGTTCTGGAAACTCCCTCATATCGTTGCCAATGTTGATGTTGTCGTTGTTTTTAGGGGTTGCCATACTTTAGTTTAACCAGCGCATCGCACGACGAGGGTGAACCCGGAATTGGCCAGGCGAGGGTATACCCAGGGGGACGATGCCCCCACCCCAGTTCCCCGGGGACCCGACCTCCGTTTGCCGGCACCGGATTCCAGACGTGCCGGGGTTCACCGTGGCAGTGCAGAGCCCGACCTCTGCACCGACGCCGCACTCCCTGACCAGGGCCCGAAGGGGCTGGCTCCTGACACCCACTGAAGAGAACCCATCGGCAGTGCAAGCACACATCAGCCCCTGCGACACCAGGGACACTCCCAGGGACCCCCCAGTGGACACCGGTCGAAAGAAGGCGGAAAGACACCCATGATGCGGGGTCGAAGAAAAGAAGAAGATGAGCAAGGCTTGCCCAGGAAAGAAGAAAGAAGGCGAGCCAAGGCCCAAAAGGTGAGAAGAAAGGCCTTGGCCCTGGAAGAAACTGTGAGAAGAAGAGTCTCACAGCCAAGTGGATTTTACCCGCGCTAGCCGTGACGCCACTGGCTTGTGACGCCCCGTTGCCCAGGGTGCGCGACAAGGACGCCGCGGGAGGGATCCACACCCTGCACCCCAATAAGAATAACATTAGACAACGTACTGTGTTTAGCACTTTCAATATCTCAGGAACCAATTGACGTAGAGCAATGATAAAAATATCAAATTGTTTGCTTTTTTATGCTGAATAAAATGGTAAAAATTAAAATTTGATTTAAATAAAAATTACATGTGGAAACCCCAAAAAAAACATTTTTGGGGTACAAAACCCCCCTTTGGATGGTGCGATTCGTCTGGTTTTCGAACTCGTTAAAATAAATGGTGCTTTACACATTTTTACCAAATTTCATTAAGATCGGACCTTTTTTACGAGAGTTATCGTGCTTACGGACACACACACATATATATATATATATATATGTACAGTAGAAATCCAACTATCCGAACCCCAATTATCCGAATCTCCAATTATCCAAATCGATTTTGAGTGAAATAATATAAATACGCGGGAGCGCGTGTAGCGATAATGCACCGTTCCGTTACTATGGCTTCGTGAGCGCTAAAATAAAAGCCCGCGCTGTTACCTTCCAGCGCGATATTTTCGCAGGGAACAATGAGTCATACCCCCTTCCCGCCCTGCTCATCATCAATCGCTACTGTTCTTTCACCGTTCTTTAATATATGGTGATGTTTTTTGCTTAATTCCCGAGGTATACCTGATTATCCGAATTTCTGCATATCCGAATCGGCCCGATCCCCAATTAATTCGGATAATCGGAGTTCTTCTGTATACATATATTCAAATTTGAACGAATGGTGTTTTTGGCATCTGGGGACCTCAAAATGAAAAGTTATCATGGTCTCGGGCTCCTGTGAGGTCAAATCCGGGCAGATCCAAGGATGGCACCCAGTGCAGAAGATGTTCTAGCACTGAGAATTATGTACATGAGTCTTTGCCACATATCCTTGGATTTTGCCCGTTTGGAGAGCTCTTGAGGAATAATAGGCATCACTCAATTAGAAAGATTATTGCCGATTCCTTCCGGGAAAATAATTTTACAGTCTTTGAGGAAGTGCCCTGTATATCAGAGAAAGGTTCAAACAGGAGATATGATATTGTGGTGTTAGATTAAAAAAAAAAAAACACTGGTTATATTATTGACCCTACTGTGAGGTTTGAGACTTGTAAAACTCAACCGGATAAAGTGGACAGTGAAAAAAAGAAAATTTACGATCCCACAATATCATATCTAAAAGAAAAATACGGAATGACCAAATATGAAGTAATTGGACTATTAATCGGTTCAAGAGGAACCATATCAAATTTGTTGTGTTTGTTTTGGAAAAGATTCGGCCTGAAAAATGAAGTTTTAAAAAAGATTTCTGCTACAGCCTTAAAACATTCTGTCGCAATTCTAAGAAACCATCTATATGCTCAACATTGAAATTTAAAATCAACTTCAAAATTGTATTCTGTTTGTTAATATTTGTACTGCATCCTTTGTATTTTATGCAGCTTTCTCAATGGAGAAAGAAGGTGTTAATTTATTATAAATAAATTATCTTTATATATATACAACACACTTGACCAAGAGAACGCAATATTTGCAAAAATTAATGAAATGATGAATTAAAAGTAAGAATTATCACGTATGTAGAAGAATAAAATGTCAAGAAAATATTAAAATATACAACAAAGATTATATACTGAACATATAAGAACAAATCATAAGATTTACTATTGTCCTGTATATTTAGGATTTTTTACATGTGATAGCCTTTAAAATATGTTTTTATTTGTTTATAGTTTGTTAGGTTATAAATATTTAGACTTGAAAATGACCTAAGAGTTGAAACTAGTCGTCAAATAAACGAAATAAAAATAAAATACCCCCGCCGCAGCAAACCTGCGTACTCAGCGAATTTCCAATGAATATATATGTCTTAATATTACATTAAGCCTCTTACCAGAATTCATAAGAAATATATTCATAAATAAGCGATATTTAAAATATTCATTATTCTCCATAAGAATAACATTAGGGATGAGTACGCAGGTTTGCTGCAACAAGGAACACAAAATAATGGGTTTTTATGCAAATATCAATAGAACTCATCTAAGTGAAGTCAGATACCAAGTTTCGTCCATATACATTCATAAATAAGCGATATATAACATTTTTATTATTCTCCATAAGAATAACATGGGGGCCTAGTACTTAGGTTTGCTGCTTCAGGAACAATAGGCGAAAAATTGGTTTTTTGTTCAAACAACAACAAACCACAACCAGATGAAGCGATATACCAAGTTTCGTCAGTTTATGTTCATAAATAACCGAGATATAAAATTTGTCTTTTTCTCCATAAGAATAACATTGGACAACGTACTGTGTTTAGCACTTGTACTATCTCAGTAACCAATTGACGTAGAGCAATGATCAAAATACCAAATTGTTTGTTTTTTAAGCTGAATTCAATGGTATAAATTAAAATTTGATTTAAATAACAATTACATGTGAAAACCCCAAAAAACCCATTTTTGGGGTACAAAACCCCCCTTCGGATGGTGTGATTTGTCTGGTTTTCGAACTCGTTCAAATAAATGGTATTTTACATATTTGTACCAAATTTTATTAAGATCGGCCTTTTTTACGAGAGTTATTGTGCTTACGGACACACACACACACATATATATATATATATATATATATATATATATATACATATATAAAAATTTGAACGAATGGTGTTTTTGGCATCTGGGGACCTCAAAACGAAAAGTTATCATGGTCTCGGGCTTAAGTCTTACCATGAGACCTACGGTAATAGCTTCTTCCCTATAGGGGAAATTCGCTAAAAGGGTACTTTGTTTCAATCATTTTTACAATGTTAATAAAAGTAATAATATTAGTAGCCCTATTTATCAACCTCTACAGAATCCCTATGGAAATGGCTAACAACCAGAAAATTGTTCATACGTACAAATACCTAAGTCTGAAAGCTGAAAAAATAAAAGAAGATATCCAATTTAATTACAGTTGACTATCAAAATGTTTGATTCCGAACTATGTACAACTACATACAAAATCAAACTCACAAGCAGCTCAACGAACATTAGATACTGCTAGAAGAATTTGGATTAAGGAAGAAATCGACTATATATATACATACAGTTTCGAACGAATGGTGTTTTTGGCATCTGGGGACCTCAAAACGAAAAGTTAACATGGTCCCGGGCCTAGGTCTTACCATGCCGACTACGGTAATAGCTTTCTTCCCTATAGGGGAAATTTGCTAAAAACAATCTGACCACATAAAACCTCATCTCCGTTAGCTTAACATTGAAATTTTAAGGTCAATAAGGAAAACCTAAGGGGATTTTCTTAATATTTTCAAAATTTTTACATAGGTCTGTGAATGAATCAAGACAAATGATGATATGTTATATATGGAAGGGTTTTGTCACATAAACTCAAAATTTGGTAATGTGGATTTCAAATTTAATAAATGCACTCAAAATTAGATTTGAAACATATATAGTAGCAGGAAAGCAGAGCATATCTGTAGACATAGCAAAGATAGTATGTTAAAGGATAGCAGGAATAATTAAAAAAAACGTTCACAATCTTTTCCAACACAACTTTAAAATGAATTTCAAGAAATTACAAAATTTATTACTAAATAAATTAAACAAAAAACATTAGTTATTCAATATTTGTCATGAATAAAATAAAAGTATCTCAAGTGAGAATCATTTAAACTTACAATTTTCATGAGTCAAGGATGCAACGTACACCTTAGAATTCCCCCAACACACGACAGCTGACGAGACAGCCTGGCCCTGGTAACAGCAAGGGTAGCCAGACTCCGCCCTCTTGCCGACGATCCTGGCCCCGATCCTCCCTCCACCACCCGTAGTCTCAGCTGCACAAGTGGTGAGTACCAAGGAGGCGCTCTTGCAACTGAGCATTCCGGAGCGAAACTCCTCTCGAGTCGCTGCATCACTTACTGTCACCACCTCAACTTGGGATTTGCTCTTGTTAACAGTTGGGGAGTCAACAATTGGAATCCTGGAAAATAAAAGTAAATTTTAATTAATGGATTTTACTAAAAAGCTTTGAAAACTAAAAATGAAAGCTAATGGAAATATTCATGTATTTTTTTAAATAAACACAACCACACATAAAGTTCTAAAATGCGAAACTTAGTACAAGTTTATTAAACTTTTGTAAATCTTAAACAAATATATCAGAACTGACAACTAGGTAAGCAAAACGTAAAATTAACGTTAGATTGCAAGGAGCTGAGGTCCAACTCAAAATGATTGGGATTTCAGAGTTAGTTAATGTCAGCCTGTAGTGTTGTCTTACTGCACTACTTCAATGCCCTAGTCTTATCTGTTTAAGACCTAAGCCTTGATCAAGCTGAAGTACTATACAACAAGCTCAAGTGTAATTAAAGTGAAACCCCCCCCCCCCTTAGGGAAGAAGCTATTACCGTAGTCGGCATGGTAAGACCTAGGCCCGGGACCATGATAACTTTCTGTTTTGAAGTCCCCAGACCCCAAAAACACCATTCGTTCAAAACAGTATATATATATGTGTCCGTGAGCACAATAACTCTTGTAAAAATTATCAGATTCAGATGAAATTTGGTATAAACGTGTAAAGCAACATTTATGACTTTAAGTTCGAAAACCAGCCAGGTCAATCCATCCGAAGAGGTATTTTGGGGGGGTTTTCTACCCCAAAAATGGGTTTTTTGAATTTTTTATATACAATTTTTCAAAAAGTCAAATATTGGGGTTTACCATTGGATTCAGCTTAAAAAAACACACAATTTGGTATTTTGATCATTTCTCTACGTCAATTGGTTATTGAGATATTGAAAGTGCTAAACACAGTACGTTGTCTAATGTTATTCTTATGGAGGAAAGGACAAATTTTATATCTCGCTTATTTATGAACGTATACTGACGAAATTTGGTATAACGCTTCATTTAGTTGTGGTCTATTGATATTTGCTAAAAAAAATTTTTTGCAAAAGGCTCCCGTAGCAGCAAACCTGCGTACTCAGTCCCCATGTTATTCTTATAGAGAATAATTAAATGCTATGTCTCCCTTAATTAAGAACATAAATTAATAAAAACTGGTATAAGACTTCACCTAGTTGAATTATATTGATATTAGCATAAAAGCCCATTTTTGTGTTCCTTGTTGCAGCAAACCTGCGTACTCAGCCCCAATGTTATTCTTATGGAGAATAATTAAAATTGTATATACTGCTGATTTGTGAATATATTTTTATGAAACTTGGTCAGTGGCTTTATGTAGTATTAAGACATTTATATCTCCATTGGAAATTCACTGAGTATGCAGGTTTACTGCGACGGGGGTATTTACTTATGAATTCTATTAAAACTGGGTATGGAGGTTAAGTTAACTTTGGCCAATGTAGAATATTTGGAATTTGTTGCCACCTAACCAACGGGGAGGGAGATTTATTGCTCTCTTAAAACCACTTTGAGTTGCAAGTGATTCTTATCAAAATTAGGCTATTCTAAACGTTTCTAAACATTAGTTTGCAAATTTTGCTAAGATTACAATTTTTGAAACCTGTGATTTTGGAAAAGAGTTTATGGGTTTGATGTTTTATTAAAGAATAAGGAAACACAATTTAACTAATAGATCTAGCTGGATATTATTTTTTTCAGTAGATTTTAATCTACAACTCACTCACCTCTCTCTGAAGGTTTTGTGGGGTGTTACTGGAGCTTTCTGGGAACTTAAAACCTCATCTATCTCTATCTCTTGAGATTCCTGGCTAAATGGTTTTTCAAAAGCAAGTTCAAGAAAACTATCAGTGATGGAGTTACATCTTGTTTCCAATGGTATTACAGACATTACTCTAGCTTCTTTGTGAACGTTAATCTGGTTTTCCTTACCACAGCTTACCGAGTGGCAACTATACAGTTCATGAGTAATTTTTGATTTTATGTTTTCTTGATTTACCTGTTCTGATTTAAATATTATATCATGAACACTCTTAGGAATATTAACATCTCCTGTCTTCAAGGGACATGTAACCAGTTCTCTAGATGGTGTATTAGCTATAACATTGACAGTTTCATTTTTTATCAACTGGGTTGTTTTTTCTCTTTTAGTTTTATTTTTACCTGGCTTTTTGAATAGAATTGATTTTTGATGTGAAACTGGAGTTCCAAAGATTGTTTCCTCATCATCAAAATTCAAATTCTGAATCTCTTTTACTTCCATTGATTCAGTCCAATCAGGTTTTCCATTTGTGTTTTTGGTAGAACTATTTCTATTTTTATTGTCTGTGACCATATTATCGATTATGTTACAGATTTGTGTATTAATCTTAAATTCACTGTTTTTAAACTGTTTTGAGTAACTTTCATCGCAACATTTCATTGCATCTTTGTCATTTTTAGAATTGTTTGCATCCAATAAATCACATATTTGACTATTTAACCTAAAACTACTTGTAAATGGACTTGAAATATCATCCTCTTTGTTACTTGTTTCTGCAGCGGTTCTTTTCATATCAATGAGTGCATTTAGTTTAGAATCAATGACTATACTATCCTGAAATAGACACTTATGTACATCATTTTTTAAACTGTTAGACTGAAGTGCATTTCTTATTTGATTGTGTCTCGCATATTGTTTATCAATTTTTTCATTAAAAGTTGAGCCTGTACTCTCACAGCCAAAAAAGGTCAATGGCTTATCTAACTTATTTTCAAGCTTTCTACTTGTACGGGAAGGTGAATTTAGGGCATTCTCTTTGTCTGAATAGTTACTGCTTTTAGAATCTAGTTCATCAAAAATCTTGCTATCAACATTTAGATCACAACCAGCAAAAGTCTCATACTCATTGAACTCACCCGATACCTTAAGCTCAAATGAAGGATTTTTTTCATCATTGCAAACAATTTCAGAATCATTACTAACATTATTTGCTATGATTTCATTGGAATCCACAAATAAATCATTATTAAAACTGACATTTTTAGTTTTTGTGCAGCCAATGTTTTCTTGAACCAAAATGGGACTATCAAAATCAACACTCCCTTCAAAATATGGTGAAATAGTTGGAGTTGAAGTTTTAATTGGTTTCAAATTTGAATCTGTAGATGTAATTTTTGAAACCTGTAATTTATCTGCTTCTGAAGTCCTTTGTAATTGTTCAGTATTTCTAGGTGTAGACATTTTCAGCTTCTTGCTGTCACTCATATTACCTATACTGCACCTCCTTTTTCTCCCCACTGTCAGAGCAACAAATGAAGACATCCCCAGTAATAGGGAGTCCCCTACAGTGTTGCTACCCCATAAATCAACTTTTTGCAAATCTCCACACTTTTCATTGGTTTCATTGGTTTCTGGGACAAATGAGGACATCTCCAACAGACTCTCACCACCAAAATTTGCATCCAACTTTTCAAATAAAGTATTTTCAGTTTCTGTTGATTTTGGAGAGTTGAATACATTTTCATTACTTAAAAGCCCATTATCTGGCACTAAATTATTTATTTTAGTACTCAATCCTTCGCCTGTACAAATATCTCCCTTGAAAGATGTAGGTTTGGGAAATAGATTATTTCCAGTCAATTTATTCAAATTGAGGCTTGGTTCTTCTGCTTTATTTGTCTTCACTTCCATTTGAACTGTTTCTCTGTTGTTTGACATTTGCAAGTTTCCAATCATATGACTATTTAAGTTATCTTCCCCTTTAATGTTTACTCCAGACTCTTGAAGTTGTTCATGGTTGGGCATATCTGCCTTTTCAGGAGAGTCAAACAGGTCTAAGCTCCCTCTTTTCTTATTGGTATTGTTGATGTTATTTAATGGAGTACCAAAATTACTTTTTGACATCAAATTTGTTTTGAAATCACCTTTTTCAAGGGCCGTGTGCTCTTTTGTAACACACTGAATTCCTCCTTGAGTTACATTTGGTTGATTACTTTTCGATTTATTTTCATTGAAACAATTTGATAATGATTTTTCATCACAATTTGTTACTGATTTCCTACTGTTTATTTTTGACGGGTTTTCTTCTTCTCCTTTCTTTTCTTGGTTCCATAAATTACTTTCCTTTATAACTGGAACCTCTCTCTTTAGACTGTTGTCATTCCTCTTAATTTCTTGCCCAATGAGGTTTTGTGGCATGTCTAAGGCCTGAGTAAGAGATCTATCAGATGCAGAGCTGTCCACTGATGCATTCAAATCACCCCAGTTTGCACTCTGCAACCCCAGTTCTCTCTGTAAAAAAAATCCATAGTACTTAAGACATTTCAAATTTGATAGTCTTTCAAATCCAACAACATGTTATTAACTACATATTTAAATAGGCCTAATCAACAAAACTATAAGGTGAATTGAAAACCGAAAGTACTTTCTGATTCAAACCTTTTTTGGTGCTAGTACAAATGTTTGCCAACAAACAGATTCAAATATAAATAAACGTTCACAAATTCAGTTTACTTATTAACAACAACAATTATTATTCTAGGATTAATTCAATGTTTCAATTTCAAGCAGCATAAAAAAATTCAACCTGAAACTAAAATCTTGACTTGGCACAGCTCTTTGGATAATACTAGTTGAAGTTACCTCCAGATATTGCCTAGCCTCGTGGATCAAAATGTCAGCAGCCTGAGTCTCAGACACAGCACATCGGCCGACCAGCCAGATGCGGCACTTGTCACTGCCTCTTTCCTGTCCCTCCCCCTCCAGCTCACTGTGGACACAACAAAACACAAGTGATCAGCAATTCTCTCAAATTAATATTCTTAATCACTCCTTTTTAGCGAATTTCAACTATAGGGAAGATGCTATCACCATAACATGGTAAGACTTAAGCCCAAGACCATGATAACTTTTTGCTTTTAGGTCCCCAAATGCTAAAAAAATAATTAATTCAAATGTATATATATATATATGTATATATAATTATTGGATTCACAGCTTAGAGCAGCGATTCCCAACCGGTGTGCTGCGAGGCCTCCGAAGGTGTGCCGCGAAATTTCTGCAACACTTGGATATAATAATCACTTGGATACGTGAACAAGACAGCATGACAGTTCCCAGCAATATTTTTACTGACATTTTTTTATTTTCCCACTTACATAGAGAACGATCACCAGCATAGTGTGCCTTACAACTGTAGATACATGTTCTGTTATGTTTCACAATAGTTATACTTCAGCATTCACCCGCGTAGGGCACAGCATAGAGTTAGTCGCTTCTATAGTTCAATATTTCTCCGCTAGGGGCGACAGGCTGCGCTGCAGGGTGTTGGTAAAACGTCAACTGTCAAATAGCGTTCTGATTGATTCTTTAGTATCGTGCTGTACTGTTAGTGCCAGTGATGTTGTAGTTAGAGCTGGTTGTTTTTACGCATTTAAATGGATTCTATAATTAAGAAAAACTAATTACCCGGTAGGCATACAAGTTCGAAATCGAGTTCAAGTGAAAATAATCTCCTTGTTAGTGCGAAGACTCATGTTTTGGAAAGTAGGCCTAATAATGTGGCAATAGCGATGGTGACTCAGGGAACTTTTGCCAGTATCATGAAAGCTACTTAGCCTTTGGTTTCACGTCATCTGGTAACGAAAAACCCAAACCTCGATGAATAATTTGTGGCGAACAACTGTCGAACGAAGCAATGGTGCCAAGTAAGTTTAAAAGACATCTTCTCTAAAAACATTCTCTAAAAATTTGCTTCTGAAAAGCTGGTTGAATTTTTCAAAAGGCTGCAAGTAAATGAATCAACACAGGTTTCAAAATTTAAAAAAAAATATTGTCTGTGTCTGATAAAGCCCAAGAAGCCAGCTATGCCGTGGCTGAGCTAATAGCTAAAAACATGAAATCTCATACGACCACTGAGGCAACGATTCTATCTACGTGTTATGAAATTGTTAAAATCATGTTTGGAGAAGAATGTGGAAAAGAGGTTAGGAAAATTCCTTTATCTAATAATACCATAAGTAGGCGCATGGAAGACATGTCAAAGATGTTGAGGCCCAAGTGAATGAAAAACTGAATGCAGCGGTTTTTTTTCTCTCCAAGTGGATGAGTCCACAGATATAACCGGGAAACCCCAGGTTCTAGCATTCGACAGATTTATAAACAAAAACAAACAAATTGAGCAGTTTCTGTTTTGTAAGGATCTTTCTGAAACAACAACCGGACAAGACATTTTTCAGCTAGTAAATAACTATTTTATCGCTGCTGATTTGTCTTGGAAGTCTTGTTTGAGTGTTTGTACAGACGGGTGCCCTGCAATGGTGGGCCATTTGACAGGATTTCTATCACTTGTAAAGAAAGAAAATCCAGATACTATATTTACTCATTGCTTTCTCCACAGAGAAGCTCTGGTTGCCAAGTCTCTGGCTCCTGAGCTCGAAGACTGTTGTGAAAATGGTAAACTTGATTAAAAGTAAGCCTTTAAAAGCTAGATTATTTAATAATTTGTGTTCTGCTATGGATGCTGAGCATACCCAGTTGCTGTTGCACACAGAAGTAAGATGGCTATCCTGCGGACGTGTCCTTCAGAGATTCTATGAACTCAGAGAAGAGTTATTAGTATTTTTTACCTGTGAAGAGTCAGCGTATGCCAGTTTTGAAAGTGATGACTCCTGGTGTTCCAAAGTGGCGTTTCTAGCTGATATATTTAAGAAATTGTGTGTTTTGAACAAAGGCATGCAAGGAAAGCGAGAGAACATTCTCACGTCTACAGACAAAATCAATTCTTTCCAACAGAATCTTTCTTTGTGGATATCCAAAATAGAAAACAAGAAACATAGGATATGTTTGACCTCACAAAAGATTGCCACATTGATCTGAACCTTTCCGATCTAATTTTGAAAAGCCTACGTCAGCTTAAAAACAACATAAACAAAGATTATCCATCTCTTGATGTATCTTCAATGGACTGGGTGAGGAATCCTTTTATTAATTCTGCATATGAAACTGCATCTCTTAGTACTGATGACAAGAGTGAACTGATTGATGTCAGAAATTATCGCGGTCTTAAACTGCAGTACAGTGAATTGGTTGAGGAGGCTGAAGCAAAGTCGAAATTGAAGAAAACTAAAGTAAATGTTGACATTGAATCATTTTGGATCCCTCTGATAAATGAATATCCGTTAATCTCAAAGAAGGCAATGAAAGTAATAATACCATTTTCAACCTTGTATATCTGCGAGGCCGCTTTCTCGTCAATGAATGCCATAAAGACAAAAATCGTTCACAGCTGAAGACTTTGAAGGACGACGTGAGGATCTGCTTGTCAACCATCTGACCCAGAAAGGATCTTGTAATGAAGGGACATCAGGAACAAATTTCCTAATAGTACTAGATTTAGCTTCACACATAATGTGTGATCACTGCATAATCACTGGGGGTGTGCGAGTATTCAAACTTCGAGTCTTTTCGAGCCGAATATTGCAGTATTCGGCTCGGCTAGAGATTTGCAAAAACGTTCGAAGGTCGAGCCAAACATTTAAAACGCCGACTAGAGAAAAGATTCGTCTACAAAAGTAAATTTAAAGCAAAAACTTTCCAGAATCAATGTTAGAATTCCCGTAGTTTGTGTCGGTAGAGCTCCATAACAAATATAATTCAGCAATGCTAATGCTTTCGGTCCTTCATTTAAAAAAATAACCAAATAAATATTAAAGTACTGTAATATTTTAAACTGATCAACCAACGAAATGAAGCTACTTTCTCGACGCTCAATCACATATCACATCAAGTGGACCTATCACACTATTCTGTTTGCAGTACGCACTAGTGCAGTTTTGCCGTTGCCCAGTTGAGTTGTGCAATATTTGACGGTTAATAATAGTTAATACAACAATCGTACTGCTCCAGAAAAAGTACCACACCAAAAAACTAAAATCCATGAAAACACTTGTTCTAACTGTTGCATTGGTACAGTCTTTTATACAACTTACAACTTTGTTCATTACACAATAATTATATTCCCTGGAATCTGAAATTACGTCTGGCAACACTGTTGGCGTACCCACTTTGTGAACTGCCTTAAGACGTTGAGTGAAGATGGTTAAAAGATGGTTAAAATGTAATAATGATTTAGCGTGACCAATAGCTAGGGCCAAAGTTGTAGGTGATGAACGCCTAATATCATGACGGCGTTTTAATGTGCACCCGAAATAGTACTCTCCAAAAATTGGATTGTTAAAAAATAGACTAATTGCGAGGTTCACAAAATCTAAGGATTCTATTCAAATTCTGAATGCTTACATAACCCATGTTTATAATACCGGTGGTCATATTATTTAAAAGGTTGATTATATTCTATGCACGCTGAAGACCCTAACCAAGAGCAAGACGCGATCAAAATGGCGCAGTGTTTTGTTACACTACAGCTGTGCGATTAAAATCATATTGTTAACTCCGCGGGATTGCTTGAGTCTATGACTGTGAATAAATGTTAGTAAAAAGCATATCATTTTGTAATTGTATGTTATCAAATTGTTAAAGCAGTGATGGAAAAAGAATGCATTGACGATCCTCTTCCACCTTCTTTTTTCTGAAACCTTCTGTTTAGCAGATATAATAGGTTAAGTCTATTAGGTAAGCCTAATAGTTTAGATAGAACCTAAGGTAGGCCTACGTTTGTTGGATAACTTATTTCTGTGAGTACAATAAGATATAAAGACTGGTTTAACTAACTTATATCTATAAAAGAATAACCTAAAATTTACTATTTACAAACAGTTGAATGAGAGATAGGCTACTGGGTTTTGGCAATTCCCAAGGCTAGGGCGGCCTAAGTCTTTGGTTACATAGAAAGTACACATTGACATATAGTCAATTATTACCATTATTATGCTTCTATTAATAAATATGGTAATAACTGCATTAGTTAACCTGTGGGCGTATCAGTCAAGTTAAAAATATTTAGTTCTCTTCCTTTACGTTATTTTTTTTCTATGTAGGCTACCTACTTTATATTGAAACGAGTTTGCACGCAGCACGCTGAACTGAGAGAAGTGAATTTCTACATAAAAACTTTTAAAACTCAAAACCAGTGTAAAAACATACATTTATTAAAATTTTTTTTGAAATCTGAAAACAGTGATTTTTTGGCTGTTCTGATGCTCCTGGTTTCATTTACCTGCAAAGCTGGGAATACAATTTTGCGAATTATAATGTTAGGAGAAGGTTCAGACAGGCTTGAAAATAGGCGTGAGGTTGCTGGGGATGATAAAAGTACTCTAACAAAGAAATAACAGGCTTTTCTAGTGTAAAACCCCCATGAGACAACGTACGGTGTGGAAACACATTTTCTTTAATAACTCGGTAAATATGTATGCTAGAATGACAAGAGAGGGCTTAAAACTTTGGCCTCACTAATTCCCATCTTTTTACATGCATTAATTTCTGTATTACAAGGGGCTTTTCTGACCCTTTTTGGGCGCAAAAACTCAAAATTTTAAAGATTAATCCCCAAAAAAGGGTTTTAGAGTTTTACGATTGTTTTGCCCAACGAACTTGTCCAACTGATTACAAAAAGAAATGTCCCTAGTAAATTTAAAGTAAATCAGACAAAAAATGTGACTGCTAGAGTGCAAACACACACACATATATATATATATATATATATATATATATATATATATATATATATATATATATATATATATATACATATATATGTATATATACCAGTTTTAAGGCCCCCCCAAAACGTGTTCAGGGGTCACGATAGGAACTTCTATGGTGGTCCCGGGCTTAAGTTTCACCGTGCGGGTCATGCTAGTAATTCACTTTCCAAAGGAAATTCACTAACAAAAATTGTTCATTACTATCAACAAGTGGTCTCAATAAATTTTCCTTTTTAGTAGCCTACTTATTTTGTTATTTTCCCACTGTAGGCCTTTATTTATTGAACGTAGGAATAATGAATCAAGAAGAAGTGAATTAAAGATGACAAATATTGAAAGTTGTAAATTATTTTACATTACCAGAATTAATAAAATGCTTGTTATTTTAAACATAATATAAATAAAGAATACTTATAGGCCTAAAAAAAATTTCAAAGCTCGAGAACTTAGAAAAGACTCTGCCCTGCTTGGCTCGAGTCAGAAAATCACTACTGGTATATTGCACACCCCTAGAGAAAATTCCCATCAAAAAAGCTCGGCTCGAGAAAGCTCGAAGCTCGAGAACTTAGAAAAAAGCTCGGCTCGGATCGGCTCGAGCCAGAAATCACTATTCGCAGACCCCTGTAAATCACCTTTTATGAATTTTGTATTGTACTGTCATGATTTTGGTTTCTCTCAATGTTGAAATATATGTTTATTTATACCTAAATGCAGTTTTCATTGGTCCTCTTTACCATTAAAACAAGCTATTTATAATTATTTAAGTCTTACCATACAAAGAATATATCATAATAAAACATAGTATTGAAATACCAGTACGCAAATCAAGTGTGCCGTGACTAAATATGGATTTAAGTTAGTGTGCCTCGACGTAAAAAAGTTTGGGAATCGCTGGTTCAAAGCTACTATCAATAATAACTTTATAGATTAGTAGGGGTCTGCGGTGCACCAAAAAATCGGTACCGGTACGGTCCAAAACAAATTACCGTATTCGGTTCGATACCACTAACGGTGCCAGTACTAAGTCGGTACGGTACAGTTTACAACCACAAAAAATCAGTATTCACTGTTTATCAACCATATTTTTCCTTCAGTTTTATTCATAACATCTTTTTCGTCCGTTGACATTCCATTTACACGACATGACGTTCCTATGCTCACGACAGCAACTTTCAATTTCGACCGGCATTCGCGAGTTTATAGGTTCACGATCACGAATGATGATGAGATGCCTTTACAGCATTGATAAAGCCGCCTCCACACACTGGTCGAATGTTTCGTCGAGTTGCTTACGACTCGGCGAGTAATTTTATAATGTACATAAACATCGAGAATAACAGAGGTTAATAACAAACTACTAAGCATTTACACTGTCTCGCTCGTCTTTGCTCGCCTAAACTTGGCCAGTGTATGGAGGCGGTATAAACCTACAACCGAATTTGTATGGCATTTAATCATTTTTAAATCAAACTGAGGGATAAACACATAAATCTATGTTTTGTTTATATGTATCAACGAAACTATAACACCGTTTTGTGTTGTACATTGCCAATTGTATAACGGCCCCGTAACCTCAAATGAGTACTTGATACAGCTTAAAATTGCCAAACATTTGACAAATCCATTCTGATCTATGATCGTGTGTTACAGGGAGTAATAATATGCAGAATGTCTAGGTTGACACTTATTTTGATATGCAAACGTAATAATATGTACATCAATTCATAAACACAAATCGGGCTTATCATAACATTTTTCTGAAAGGCATTATGACTCTTCCTAACGTTTTATGGATGGAAATTAAACCAACCGAAAAAAAATGTTTCAATTAAATATTAAAATATGCCGTGAACGGTTTAGAAGAGTGTTTAGGTTAAATATTAGTTTTATTGCTAAAACGTTGATTAATAAAGAAACAAATGTTTTACACAACTACTGTAACAAATAAAAAGGTTAGCCTACATTAGTCCATAATTTTATGTAGAATTTCACAATTTTGGAAACTGTGTATTTCCTTCTCTCTGGTATTCACTTTCTAGGTGCATTTTTTTGTGTGACGATGACGTTTGGACATAATCACCTCTTCCACTTAAAGTGATCGTGTGTCGTCATTGTTGATAAAATGTTTTGAACAAGTTTTGTGATAGCCTTCATAGTTTAACTATTTAAAATAAACAATGAGTGATTGTGATGGATTCTTGATAAACCGTTATCGCCGTTCTGTTACGACGAGTTGGCTACAACTTCGACGTCTGCTAAGTATGTGTCATATGATTGCAATATAAATTCTTCTTCTGTTATGTTACTTGGTTACAAGATTTAAAAGTTGTGGGAGGCTATAATTTACAACTCATACAACCTGTATGTAATTATCATCAAAAGCTTACATAAATATATTTTTATGTCTGCCAGTATGTTTTTCTTTTAAAATCTTTTATCTGTATTTGTTCTGTTTGATTTCCAAATACACTTAGGCTATGATAAATTGCGGCTATTTTATTACCGCGTAACGTACCAATTTTGTACCAAGAACCGAGTTACAAAAATATTTACTGTACCGACCTTAAACTTCTGGTACCGCAAACCCCTACAGATTAGGTTTGAGGGGGGGGAGCTGTAGGGATAATAACATTGTCATTCCTGACCTGTGGAAGGGAGTGGCCCTGGCTAGTGCCCGCTCCACCTTGCCCACGCCCGCAGTGGCCAGGTCGGCCAGGGCCTGTATCCCGCTGTTGTACAAGGCTCTGGCCTGCACGGCTGTCAGACAGTCCAGCCGCAGCAGGTCCAGCAACTCCCTCTGGGCGCCAAACTGCAGTCGAGCGCCAAACTGAGACACCAGCAGCTCCACATTGGACCAGCCGAGCCGCCGGGTGAACTGTGTCACCATTCCTGTAACCCGCCATTCATGAGTACCACCTAACTGCTATAAACTGATGATGCAATAAACATCATGAATCAAATGTTAAGTAACTACAGTCTTGAATTTGCATGGTATACTTCATTTTCGTGGAGAGAGATTGCTGTTATATCTGAACTTTTAGGGGCAGAATTACTTTTATTAATAATTATTGTTTGTTTTATTTTTAGATCAAGGTAGTTTAACATTTCTATAAGGCAAACACTAAAAATATTATTTTTTTTTAACACTAACAAAACTTGAAAACTGTGCATTTTGGCCTTAGATTTTGTTATGCTGATTTGGGCACATTTATAATTTCCAATTTGTTCATCATTCTGATTATTTTTTTCTCTATTAAGTCCCATGTTATTATTTTCATTTATTATATAATGTCGATCAATATTCATTAATGATATTGCTTGCTAGTTAAACCATTGACTATAAATACTGAAGTAGACTTTTGTTAACACTATTACTTGATATCATCAATTAACGGCAAAATTCTAACGGCTATTTGATATAGGATTATTTTTCGTGTCATGATCGTATTTACCAGTAATTGCAATGTAACATACATATTCCTAATTCAAGTTATTCATAAAATAATGTATTACCAAATGTTTTATACAGTGATACTACTAATTTAAAATTCTAACCATGGGGTCATTCCATGTCAAATCACCTAATGCTGTTTGCATGACCATTTTAGAAATTTTTGATTCTCTCACCATGTATTTATCTACTCCTCAGAAGAGTAAAAGTTTTATTTTTATCTTACGTGGTTCAGGATTTATGCTTACTTAAAGTTACCGAGGAGAGCAATTTTTAGCATTTCCAAGGGTTTGCGCTAAAATTCATAGCTACTAATGATGGTCAAAACCAGAAATTTCGAATCTCGAAACCGAAACCGAAACTTACAAAATCGAATCTCGAAACTCAAATCGCGAAACCCTATTTACTTGCCTGGGTATGGTTATGAAAAATAAATCCAGAAAAATTAATTAAAACTAATTATATATTTTGGTTAGAGTTGTTCTTTCAGAAATAAAAAATCAATAATCCAAAAAAGGTGAAGGTAGACGACCGATGACAGTAGGCTTTTGACCTTTGCATTATTGATCTAAACACGGGCGTGATTTCTGTTAAAAAAACAACAATAAAGACACAAAAAATCTCAGCAGTTTTGAGTTTTGATTCTCAAAATTCACCGATAGAATCTCGAAACCGAAACTTTTCCAAAGTTTTGGTGGTTTTGAGATTCAAGTTTTGGTTTTGACACATCACTAATAGCTACTATGGTTTTTTAGATATTTTAGTTCTGGTTATTTCGTTTAGAAGGTAATATTATGACCTTCTAAATTATGTAACTCAAGTTACTTGAAAATTAATTTTGTATGGTAGTAAATTAATTATAAAAATGTGTTTTCAATGAGCCAAGCGGCCATTTAAAAAAATGTATGTATCTAAAAGAGGAGACCACAAATTAATTTTTTGCCCATAAAAGCTCCACATAGCAGTCTTTAATAAAAATACATAACATCATTAAAATTTGGTTTCCTCCCCAATAATATTTGAAATCAAAAATGGAAATTTTCCAAAATTGAGCGATTTTGGGGTTTAATATCTAGAAAGGGGGACCAGATGAAGGTTGATTTTTTGTGTGTTAACTTACCTAACTGATGACTTTGGATTGTATAAGTATCATTTTGTGGTTCACCGTACTTTCCGAGATATGAGCTTCAATGTTAGTGGTAAAATGAAGTGTGACCGCAGCCGATGTTCTTCAGTAGAGTAAGCATAAAAATACCCCCGTCGCAGCAAACCTGCGTACTCCGCGAATTTCCAATGCATAATATATGACTTAATACCACTTAAAGCCGCATACCAAGTTTCATAAAAATATATTCATAAATAAGCGATATATACAATTTTAATTATTCTCCATAAGAATAACATTGGGGATGAGTACATAGGTTTGCTGAAACAAGGAATATAAACAATTGGTTTTTATGCAAATATCAATATAACTCAACTAGGTGAAGCTACATACCTAGTTTCATCAATATTCATTCATAAATAAGTGATATATTCCATTTTCATTAATCTCCATAAGAATAACATGGGGGGGTGAATACGCAGGTTTGCTGCATCAAGGAACAAAAAAATGGGTATTTAGGCAAATATCAATATAACTCAACTAGGTGAAGTCATATAAGAGGTTTTATTAATTTATGTTCATAATTAAGTGAGACATAGCATTTTAATTTTTCTCCATAAGAATAACATGGGGGCTGAGTACACAGGTTTGATGCTACGGGAACCTTTAGCAAAAAATTTTTTTTTGAGCAAATAACAATAGACCACAACCAGATAAAGCCGTATACCAAGTTTCGTCAGTATACGTTCATAAAGAAGCGAGATATAATTTTGTTCTTATTCTCCATAAGAATAACACTAGGAGTACGCTCTTATATCGCGTATAAGGATTGAGTGATCGCGTAAAATACAAAAAAAAGATGTTTCAATTGACAATATACCTCATGGGCCCTCCATTATAACTGCAGCTTGTCAATGACATACAAATCCAGAACATGACAAACAATGAGACCAGAAATCTGTCAATCAGTCAGACAAAGTGCATATGAAGTAGTTACTCACCCCTCAGTCTCACTGAGGGCTGTATCATGTAGGCCCTCATAATAATATTAGCTGAAGATTTTGATAAAATATAATATGTTGGCGACAATAAAGGTCCCCAATCAGTGAGAGCACGTGGTTTAAAAGTAGTTATTTACACTTTAGTTCCACTGGAGGACCCATCAGGATATTTATTTCATTGTAGCTTAATATTGCTGTAAAAATATATACGTATAAATACAGAATTTGATGAACAATACGTTTTAAAATCAGTCAATTGGTTTTGAATTCCTTAAATATTTTAAACTCTAATCCAGAGGTTTTAATGTAACACATTAACCTTACTGGGGGGGGGGGGGGGCTATGCCCCCCAGGCCTCCCTTTGTTATTGTAGCTTGATACGGTTGTTCAAATACATAGCCTATAAATGCAGAACTTAAAAAACAATAAGGCTTAAATCAGTCAATTTGTTTTTAAGAAGAATAAATTACCTCAATCAAAAAGAAAGGAAAAGTAGTATCTTATGTTAAATATAATCTAGGAAGTAATTACAACTCTTAGACACACTTCTTAGAACCCACCAGTCATTGTGTCAAGGTCCAACATTTTGTATACATCATAATATATAAATGCCCCCGTAGCAGCAAACCTGTGTACTTAGCAAATTTCCAATGCATATATATGTATCTTAATACCACATAAAGCCACATATCAAGTTTCATCAATATACATTAATAAATAAACGATTTAAGACATTTTAATTATTCTCCATAAGAATAACATGGCGGCTGAGTGTGCAGGTTTGCTGAAGCAAGGAACTCCAAAAATGGGGTTTTATACAAATATCAATATAACTCAAGTAGGTAAAGCCACATACCAAATTTTAATAATTTATGTTAATAATTAAGGGAGATAACACGTTACTTATTCTCCATAAGAATAACATGGGGCTGAGTACGCAGGTTTGCTGTTACGGGAACTATCGGCTGGAAAATGGTTTTTAGTGCAAATATCAATAGACCACAACGATATGAAGCAATATACCAAGTTTCATCAAGGAAAGGACAAAAATAAGCGAGATATACAATTTATCTTATTCTCCGTAAGAATAGCATTGGACAACATACTGGGTTTAGCACTTTCGATATCTCTGTAACCATTTGGCGTAGAGCAATGACCAAAACACCAAATTGTGCGTCTTTCTAAGCTGATTCCAATGTAAAAAATAAAAATTTGACTTTTTTAACAATTATATGTAAAAAGCTCAAAAAACCCACTTTTTGGATAAAAAACACCCCGAAATACGTCTTCGGATAGGTCGATCTGTCTGGTTTTCGAACTTAATGTTATAAATGCTGCTTTACACGTTTATACCAAATTTCGTCAAAATCAGATCAATTTTACGAGAGTTATCGTGCTCACGGACACATACTTTAATAGTAAACAAATGTCAAAATCGGCCTGGAAGGACAAGTCCTGCACAGTCCATTAACACATATATAATTCCAATTTGTTGGCATCTGGGGACCTTGAAACGAAAAGTTATCATGGTCACAGGCCTAGGTCTTACCATGCCGACTACGGTAATAGCTTCTTCCCTATAGGGGAAATTCGCTCAAATGGATCCCTATTTCCCTTGGTCATGCCATTACTTGAGAATAATGGACCAAATTGAATAATTCTTTTTTGTTGAGTTTGTTTATGTCAGGACAAGGTTCTTATAAAAGACAATTTTTAATCCGACCTAAGAGCTCTGCCCCACAGGCCTTCAAAGTTCCCATTGATTCTATCTAAGTTAAGTTAGTTACACCAAGCAGCTGTAAACATACTTGAAAGGCATATACATATGTTGATTATGGAAATAAAAAGCTACTTGAATGGAAACTCTCATTTTGGAAATAAAAAAAGTACTTGAATGGCAACTCAAACTCTTTTTTTGATATTCAAGTGAGCATAGCGAATGAGCTAATCCGGGAAGCGAACATGCTTATTTTGAAAATGAACGAGTATTTGAAATGAAACAAATTCAATGACTTTAGGACAGGACAACGTCTGTTGGGCCAGCTAGTTAAAATAGAGCGATATAAACCCCCCCCTTAAAGTAGAGCGATATGGCTGGTTTTCGAACTTAAAGTCATAAATGTTGCTTTACACGTTTATACCAAATTTCATCAAAATCGGACCTTTTTTACGAGAGTTATCGCACCCACGGACACATATATATATATATATATATATATATATATATATATATACAGTTTCGAACGAATGGTGTTTTTGGGGTCTGGGGACCTCAAAACGAAAATTTATCATGGTCCCGGGCCTAGGTCTTACCATGCCGACTACGGTAATAGCTTCTTCCCTATAGGGGAAATTCGCTAATAATTTATGTTCACATGTGAAGACTTTATTGGATAGTTTAACATAAAACATATGTTTATGAAACTTTTTCACAAAGATTAAATTACAAAACGATGCGAGAAAGGGTTTGAGTACTTAATTGGACAGTTTAACATTATACCTGTTATCATAATATTATTTATACATTATATTTCTTTATTTATAGTTAAAATATTAGCAACAAAAATAGTTTCATTACCTTACAATAGGTACACTAATTCTTTAACTAGAAACAAACTATGGTTTCTCTCTTGTTGTGTATAAAGCTGTGAAGTACTATAAGAATATAGCCTATTATATAGGCCTAAATTAAGTTGCTATGATAAGTTCACAAATTTAACCTGAACTGAGTACTGTAGATGGTATAGGCTACGTATCATTTTGTGGTTAATTGTACTTTCTGAGATATGAGCATCAACGTTAGTGGTAAAATACAATGTGTCCGCGGCCATTGTTGTTCAGTAGAGTCCAATCCAAAAATAAATCCAAATAAATTATTTACACATTTAATGATTTTATTTGAAAGTTTACAAATATTTTAATACATCATTTTCACTGAATCTTGCATCATAATTGATTAACATGGTTTAGTTTAAATTAAGAAACAATTCGAAAGAGGGTCACACATGATCCTCCAAATTAATTCATATACTTAATCACACATTTTCTAATGTGTTATATGCAGAGGTATTTTAACTCTACAATTTACTCTTTTCCAACAAATAAATATTCAATTCAATTAAAAAATGTATATACGGTATCCAACTCAGAATAATTACAAATAACTTCAATTTTGGGAATTCCATATGAACTATTATGACATGGTTCGCTAGTGTTAGGTTCCTAAGGTTCACTAAGACACAGACCCAAAAAACACTGGATTATTGATTCAATTTTAAAACTGACTTCCTTATTCAAGTTAGATTCTCACTGTTTAAGTAGAACAATTAATTTTGAAAAATTATATTTTTCAAAAACTGTTAAATTAGATTTGTGAACTTATCATAGCAACTTCATTTATACAATAGGCTATATTATTATAGTATTTAACAGCTTTCTACACAACAACAGAGAAACCATGGTTTGTTTCTAGCAGGATAAAATAAAACTACGTCTCACAATACTACAAGATATATTTACATTAGACCAGTGTGACTGGTTGAAATCGATCGCCTTGTACCATCTTTTTTATATATTTTCTGTCTCGCATGTAATTACAGTACAAGTGTAAATATAGTTTGTAGTGTTGTGAGACGTAGTTTTATTTTATTTAGATATAATTGTGACAACACGTATTATGCTACTCAAGAAACTATTAGTTTCTAGGGAAAGAATTTTTGTACCTATTGTAAGGTAATGAAACTATTTTTTGTTGCTAATATTGTAACTATAAATAAATAGAATGTATAAATATTATGACAACAGGTATAATGCTAAACTGTCCAATAAAGTACTCAAACTCTTTCTCGCATCACTTAGTAGGCTAATTTCAATAAAACCATGTTGTACCGTGGTTATACACTTACGGTACAGTGAAAATGTTTCATAAAGATATCTTTTATGTTAAACTATAAAATAAAGTCCTCAAATGTGAAAATAAATTATTTTGATGCTTACTCTACTGAACAAAATCGGCTGCGGACACACTGTATTTTACCACTAACAATCTCAGAAAGTACGGTGAACCACAAAATTATACTTATATCATCCAAAGTTGGGTAAGTTAACACACAAAAATCAACCTTTCATCTGGTCCCCCTTTCTAGATATTAAACCCCAAAATCGCTCAATTTTGAAAAACATCCATTTTTTATTTCAAATATTATTGGGGAGGAAATCAAATTTAAATGATGTTAGGTATTTTTATTAAATACTGCTATGTGGAGCTTCTATGGGCAAAAAACGAATTTGTCTCCTTCCCTTTTCGATACATACATTTTTGAAAATGTCCGCTTGGCTCATTGAAAACACATTTGTTATAATTAATTTACTATCATACTAATTTATTTTCAAGTAACTTGAGTTACATCATTTTGAAGCTCATGATCTTACCTTCAAAACAAAATAACCAGAACTAAAATATCTTAAAAATTATAGAGGCTATGAATTTTAGCGCAAACCCTTAAAAATGCTAAAAATTACTCTCCTTGGTAACTTTAAGAAAGTATAAATCCTGAAGCGTGTAAGATAAAAATTTAAAAAAAATAGTTTTATACTTCTGAGGAGTAGATAATTACATGGTGAGAAAATCAAAAATTGTTAAATGGTCATGCAACCATTAATTCTAAAATTAGGTGATTTCACGTGGAATGACCCCTTGGGGAAATTTTCAACACACCTTCCTTTCTTCTTTTATTATTATCGTCTTACTTGTGAATAAAAGTTTATAAAGAAATATATTTGTCTTATTTAAGTTTTATGTGACTGTTATTTGTATTAATGTTAATGAAATTATATGATCTAGGTAATCAGCCTACTGGTACAAACACCTATATAGGTTGACTTAATCTAATAAATAAAATCCTAGTTCTACAAAAATCCCTATTTATTATTCAAAATTACATATATGATGTGATAAGTTGAAGTTAAGGGTGATACAAATAATTTACAATACCCCCGTAGCAGCAAACCTGCATACTCAGCGAATTGCCAATGCATATTAATTTATCTTAATACCACATAAAGCGACATACCAAGTTTCATCAATATACATTTATAAATAAGCGATTTATGACATTTTAATTATTCTCCATAAGAATAACATGGCGGCTGAGTATGCAGGTTTGCTGAAATAAGGAACACTAAAAATGGGCTTTTATACAAATATCAATATAACTCAACTAGATAAAGCCACATACCAGGTTCTATTAATTTATGTTCATAATTAAAGGAGATAACACGTTAATTATTCTCCATAAGAATAACATGGGGCTGAGTATGCAGGTTTGCTGCTACGGGAACTATTGAGCAAAAAATGGGTTTTTGTGCAAATATCAATAAACCATAATGAAATGAAGCAATATACCAAGTTTCGTCAGGATAAGTTGATAAATAAGCGAGATATACAATTTTTCTTATCCTCCATAAGAATAACATTGGACAACGTACTGTGTTTAGCACTTTCAATATCTCAGTAACCAATTGACATAGAGCAATGATTAAAACATCAAATTGTGCGTATTTTTAAGCTGATTCCAAAGGAAAAAAATAAAATTTTACTTTTTCAAAAATTGTATGTAAAAAACTCAAAAAACCCATTTTTGGGGTACAAAACCCCCCAAAATACCCCTTTGGATAGGTCGATCCGTCTGGTTTTCGAACTTAAAGTCATAAATGCTGCTTTACACGTTTGTACCAAATTTCATCAAAATCTGACCTTTTTTACGAGAGTTATCGTACCCACGGACACATATATATATATATATATATATATATATATATATATATATATATACAGTTTCAAACGAATGGTGTTTTTGGGGTCTGGGGACCTCAAAACGAAAAGTTATCATGGTCCCGGGCCTAGGTCTTACCATGCCGACTACGGTAATAGCTTCTTCCCTATAGGGGAAATTCGCTAAAAGGATGGGGCTAAGAGAATTTTAACTGTTGGGGTTGTATACATATACAGGGTTGGTGAAAAGTCCCGGGACGGCTTAATATTTTTTTAACCGTTACAGATGGAGCTATACAAGTTGGTACACTGTTACTGGGCATAAAACACTATTTTACTACAATTTCAATGAGCCGCTACCACCTCAGGGGGACGGCCCACAAGGAGTCGGAAGAAAATCTTAAATAGAAGCATAGGTTGATATTCACATCAAATTAAAGGTCTTTATTATTAGAATACAATGCCGCAAATCCGACTTTAAACGGACAACCGAGCCCAAAATGACAGCTATTAAAAGATGGCTTGAATTTGAAATGTTGATAAGTAGCTGTGTGTAATCTAATGTTACACATTTAAATTTTGCATTTAAATGTAAAATTACATTAATGTAATACATTTCAATTTAATTTGCAAAAATTTACTCTCCGAGCTAATAAATTACTAAACCGATTCAAAACTTCAGCACATCAAAATTTCAAATTCAAGCCATCTTTGAATAGCTGCCATTTTGGGCTCGGTTGTCCGTTTAAAGTCGGATTTGTAGCATTGTATTCTACTAATAAAGACCTTAAATTTGATGTGAATATCAACCTATGCTTCTATTTAAGATTTTCTTCCGACTCCTTGTGAGCCGCCCCCTGAGGTGGTAGCGACTCATTGAAATTGTAGTAAAATAGTGTTTTATGCCCAGTAACAGTGTACCAACTTGTATAGCTCCATCTGTAACGGTTAAAAAAATATTAAGCCGTCCCGGGACTTTTCACCAACCCTGTATATTGGGCTTTCTTTCTTTATTTACAAGATTTAATACATTATTATTGTTATTAGGTCTATATAAATATTTTTGAACTATTACAATATCCTCTCAGAGGTTGAGTTAATTTAAAAGGATTTTAATTAACGAAAAACTCGATAAAATAGGGAGCAAATATTTACAACATTTTTGAACAGTTAAATATTTCTTGGTTTGAATTATTACTAAATGAATATGAAATGAGATAATAACTAATAACAAACATAACAATAATGGAAAAATAACTTACAATAGATAGGGGTTTATTTGTAGGTAAACACAGTTTGAAATTTCCGCACAACTTTTTCACTGTTCAAACAATCACTGTGGCACTGGTTGATAAGGGAGTCTATCCCCAATCATCATTTTAATTTGGTTTGAAAGGTTTGTTAGAGTGTTTTGGCTTCTTTCGACAAAAGTTGTACAAACTCGATTTTGTTCATTAGTTGGGTAGGTTCTGTTACTTCGTGGTGGATTTCTTTCATATAAGTTCTGGTTTGATTGGTTTCTTGATGGGCTAGATGATTGATGTGAGTTAGGCAACTCCTTTGGTGCATTTCGATATTCGTTGCGATTTGAATAATGTTGATTATCATACTGATTGTATTTTAGCACATATGCTCGATTGTCGATTTGTCCTCTATTATAGTCAGGTTGTGTGGTGGATTGTAATTTCTGGCTAAGTATTGGTTGTGCTGTTTATCATTGTGATTTGCAACTTGATTGTTCCTGTGATTTAAATTTCTTGTTCGACTTTTTAAGTCTTCATGTTGCAATAACGCTTCAAAGTCCGAAATGGTTCGGATGTTCTGCACTCTGCATGCGTCCTCAATTAAATCTCTGAAGTGATAGGTTAGGCAGATGATAATCTCGTCTTCACTTGGTTGTGGTTTTAGGGACTTCAGTGTCAGAACTCGCTCTATACAATATTCAGAACGAGAAAGTTTGCCATTAGGCCTATATTTTTCATTTTCGATACGGAGTTTCACGCCTCTTCTGATATCCTTATTCCAAAATATTGCCTCAAATGCAGTTCAGAAATCGTCCCATGTCCTCTATGTCATCTTTAGTCAAATTGAATCATTTAGATGCGTGATCTTTCATGCTGTTATCGATTAGGTCATTAAGAAATTCTAGACTGTCAGCAAACGGATTCAGTGTTGCGTTTTTGTCATAGTACCGCTTAAGTTTTGTTAAAAATTCCTGTAATTGGTAAGTTTTTCCACTGATTTTAGGGCAGCTTATTTCGGATGTCAATATTGATCTACCGTTACAGGACATAGGGGTAAACACAGAATTATCCCTATTCTGGATGCATGTTCATGGAAGCATGTGTGGGTTTGAGCTCGTGTACAGCTCCACGTCTTGCGATATGTTCACCACGCCGCTCGCTATCACCTGTGGCCCGTGCAATTTATTGGGATTGGAGTTTGAGCCATTGAACATTTTGTAGTGGAGGGGAAATCATTTATTTGTTGTTGGCATGTCTTCACAGATTCTGTCAGCTCATTGATTTGGGTGGTTTTCGTCACAGATTGCTGTAATTTGTTCACTAAGTTTGCATTCTGTTGCATTGCTTTCAGAAATAATTTTCTGGATTAGCATAGAATTTTGCCTTTCAAAATCCTGATTCAAGTCTTTATGTATTTTAATTTATCGTTGGTCAAGATTCACGTTCACTTTAACGTGGATTTGGTCGATTTCTACATTCAAATTATGTTGTATCTGTATAATTTGGGCAACTTCATTTTTTAATCCTGATCGTTCAGTTTCAAGTTGGGTAACTTTGTTTTCCATGAGGGCGTGATAGTTCTGAATTTCAAATTTAAGGGCAACATAATGCTTTTCCATTTTCGATTCTAGGATAGCGTTTTGTTTTTCCATTTTAGATTCAATTCGTTGTGCAAGTTGGGTGATTAAATCAGTCGGGTTTGCCGGGAAAGACTGAATATCTCTGTGGTCAGCTGTTTGGGTTTGGGGCAAAGTAAAGTTAGTGGCTGTGGATTTGGTCAGGTCAGATGTTTCTGCTAAATGTAAGGCAGTGGTTGTGACATTAGATGGGATTTTGGGGTAGCTGACAGTTGGGAGTGGGAGCTGCGTCGTAATTGGTTGAGCATTAGTTGGACTCAGGTGTTGTTCTTGAGATGATGGGATGATGGGCTTAACATAAAGAGAATTATAACTTTTGGGGTTGTATACATATATATTGGGCTTTCTTTCTTTATTTACATGATTTAACACATTATTATTGTTAGTAGGTTTATATAAATATTTGTGAAGTATTACAAGGATCTGTGGAAATTCTAGGGGTATGAACATTTTCTGCACCCCTGGTCTGTGCTAAAACCAGAACTAATTCATCTCTTTATCCGTCTTCAAATAATACCAACCAGCAAAGGTAGAAGCTGACTGTTGGAGGGACTGCAGCACTCCCTTGGAGCAGGCAAACTTGACAGCCACCTGGGGCAAAGGCACCTCGTTGACCAAGTCCTGCAGAGCCAGTGCAGTGTAGAACCGTCGGTGGATGGACAGCTTCTGCAACACAAGAAAGGTCTAAAACTATTATGGTGTCACCTGGATCATACTACAATACCCTGAACCATGTGGATATTAACTATAGTTTTTGCAATTATAGCAAGATTCGTCCAATGATAGTCATTAATTCATCCATTATAAAAGGGACATCCAGAAAGTAAAGAACGTTTTCTTACTGCACCTAGCACAGCTCCCCAATCACCCTGATTGCGTGACCGCTCACCTCCCCAACAAAGCATGAGCCGAGTGTCATTGCTTTGCAGACACACGTCTTACTTCTACAGCGATTCAAAATGGCGGTGTCAATAAAAAATTCCGCCATTTTCAAACTAAAAAATAATTTTAAAAACTGGACTTAGCCTACCCGCAGAGACCTAATAAAAATTAATAGTTATTCCAGGTATGAATGAATAAATTCCTGGCATCTAGGGTCATTAAAACAAAATGTTATCATGGTTCCAAGCATATGTAAAGCCACACAGTCTAAAGCAATAGTGTATTTTTCACTTCAGTATTTGTAGCAAGTACGTTACCTGGGCAGAGTTGTTCATGTTGACAGTCCCCCTCACAGCCCCCACCAAGAACCTCTCCTCTACTCCCACCAGTTCTCCCACCCTCTTCATGCTGATGGGCAGATCCTCCCACAGTGATAGCACTCTCAGCCAGTCAAGCTCCCCCCACTGGTCACTCACAGAGTATGGTGTAACCTGCATCGGCAATACAAATAATTTATATTTGTCCCTTTGCTTCAACTCTCAGGCTTAACATATATCAACACTATTAGGCTAGTAATATTTTTAACCTTAAAAAAGTAAAAATATATCTAACAAAAAAAGGACCCTAAAGTTTTAACAAGTTTGCTACTTATTTGGCAACAATAACATTTGAAAATTTGTTTTTCAGAGACCAGTCACTACCTAGCTGTCTGGGTAAAGGACAGCTACAAGCCCCCTCAGTGTGAATGTTGACCTAGGTTTTAGGGTTTCTGGAACTAGAACATTAGTAAACAGACTTTCGACGTCAAAGCTGACTAGCTTGTCAGTCTCATCAGTATGATAACTTTTGACTTTTCAACTTTTTGACTTTTCTATTCAAGTTAGTGATGTGTCAAAACCAAAACTTGAATCTCAAAACCACCAAAACTTTGGAAAAGTTTCGGTTTCGAGATTCGATTGGTGAGTTTCGAGAATCAAAACTCAAAACTGCTGAGATTTTTTGTGTCTTTATTGTTGTTTTTTTAACAGAAATCACGCCAGTGTTTCGATCAATAATGCAAAGTTCAAAAGCCTACTGTTATCGGTCGTCTACCTTCACCATTTTTGGATTATTGATTTTTTATTTCTGAAAGAACAACTCTAACCAAAATATATAATTAGTTTTAATTAATTTTTCTGGATTTATTTTCCATAACCATACCCAGGCAAGTAAATAGGGTTTCACGATTTGAGTTTCGAGATTCAATTTTGCAAGTTTCGGTTTCGGTTTCGAGATTCGAAATTTCTGGTTTACGAAATCACACACATCACATCACTAATTCAAGTCTATAGAATTTCTTATGAACAATTCAGTTCCTCCTACTAAAAGTTTGGGGATGTCTGTATATGCATAAATAAGCAATATATAATAAAATTTATTCTCTTTAAGAATATCACTTAGCTGAGTTCACTGGTTTGTTTTGATTGGGGTATTTTTTCAGTGTCAATCGATAGATCTTGATGAAACTAAGCCACTAACTAAATGTTATAAAAAATATACAATATGAGCAGTTTACAATATGTATTTATTCTATAAGAGGGTGTTAACATGTTGCTTTATTATCAGATGGCTACCTGGTAGATGACATGCAGCTCCGTCTCCAACACGAAGCACTGGCGGGCGCGGTGCAGCTCCTTGAGCAGCTTGAGGCCCTGATCCGGCGGCAGGGAGGCGCTCAGACAGGCCTCGGCGAGGGGTGTGGGGCCGAGCGAGCTGCCTGACACTCGGATGAACTCGTTGGCCTGCAGGTAGTCCACACACGCGGCCAGTGGGTCAGCTAGCGAGTCGTCGCTGTCACCTGCTGCCGAGCTCATGAGGAACGTGCAGCTCGTGTATAACTCCACGTCTTCCGATGTGTTCACTACACCGCTCGCTATCACCTGTGCGCCAGTCGTAAGGGATGAATTGTTGTCAAAGAATACCAATGTGGATTTGTGGATGCAAGTAAAAGAAAATTTATAAAAAAAAGGGAATATTAATTTTATTTCTCTATAAAAACCTTTTACTGAAAAACTTGGAGAGTTGACATTCATATTGGAAAGTAAACCTAGACGGTAACATAGGGATAAAACAGACATCTATTAATAATGATTAAAAATCTTGATCTTGCAAATTTCTGTAGTACGGAACGGTAGTCCAAAGCTGGATATTATATTACAAAATTATAATCTGATAAAGCACATTTTGTCATTAGCATCAGTGTTGTGGTCCCTAGCTTTTTTTTATGATTGTTTTTAATGGAATTAAGAATAATGGCTAAACTGCTTTAAGTCATGATCATGAAACAAGGCATAGGGTCAAAGTAAAAAAACAATATTCATTTAGTATTTTTCAAAAACAAACTTCATAAGTGGGCTCAAAACTTTTAACATATCCTCCTTCACAGATAAACAAGATGATGAAAAAAACTAATTTTGCCAAGCATTCCTAATCAAATTAATCCTATTTATTCAATGGATGTGTTTTTTCTCACCGTCAAACCTTATAGGCACTCCCATACACATAAGAGCTTTATCACTTATGAATTAAAGGTTTGTTAAATATGTAATAAGTTTTCAAGTTTAATGGAATTGAATTCACATTCAAAGAGTAAATTCAGTAATAAACAATAAACTAGAGTTGTGCGAGGACAGGTTTTTTAAGTCGAGTCGAGTAAATGACAAAATATTCAAATCTCGAGTTCGAGTGGAGTATACAACAACAAAAAACACATAGGTTGAGTTGAATTGGATCAAAACAGTGTATAGGGTTCCATTTATAAATGTTATGATTAAAATATACTTTTCTAGTCACTATGACCTGAAAATAAAAATAGTAAGTAAAATAAATTGATTCCTGCATCATTGGAAAAAGGTAAGTACATTTATCTGAAAATAAATCATACCAAAGTAATTTGCGTAACATTTTGCCATGAAGATAAAATACTTTTAATCTGTTGGTATTAAGGTTGTTATAGCCTATACGGTATTAATTAACAGTTTAATTAAATACCCCCGTCGCAGCAAACCTGCGTACTCAGGGAATTTCCTATGCATGACTATATTTCTTACTACCACATAAAGCCACTTACCAAGTTTCATAAAAATACTTAAATAAATAAGTGGTATATAGCATTTTATTTATTCTCCATAATAATAACATTAGGGCAGAGAACGCAGGTTTGCTGCAACGAGGAAGATAAAAATATGGGTTTTTTTGGAATTATCAATATAACTCACCAGGTGAAGCTACATACCAAGTTTTAATGATTTATGTTCATAATTAAGGGAGATATAAAGCTTTACGTATTCTCCATAACATTAGGGATAAAAATGCAGGTTTGCTGCTAAGAGGATAATCAACAAAAAATCAATTTTTTGTGCAAATATCAATATACCAGTACTAGGTGAAGCCACATACAAAGTTTCATCAATATACGTTCATAAATAATCGACATATCAAATTTTAAATATTCTCCATAAGGATAACATTGGACAACGTACTGTGTTTAGCACTTTGAATATCTCGGCAACGGTTGGACGTAGAATCACAATTTAAACACCAAAATGATTGTTTTGTAGAGCTAAACTGATTGGTAAAAGCAAATGTGAAGATTACAATAAAATTAATTAAGGAAAAGATAAAACCCATTTTCCCATAAGATTAACATGGGAGATTTTATGAACCCTTTTTTAGCGAATTTCCCCTATAGGGAAGAAGCTATTACCGTAGGTCTCATGGTGAGACTTAAGGCCGAGACCATGATGACTTTTTGTTTTGAGGTCCCCAGAAGCCAAAAACACTATTCGTTCAAATTTATATATATGTATATATATATATATATATGTGTGTGTGTGTGTCCGTGAATGCGATAACTTGAGTAAAAAACGTCCGATTTCAATGAAATTTAGCTCAAATGTGTAAAGTGACATTTATGACTAAGTTCGAAAATCAAAAAAATCGGACCATGGGAAGGGGGGTTTATGGGGGTTTTAAATTTTTCAAAAATCAGTTTTTTGCATTTTTCACCCTAAAATTGTTAAAAAACTTAATTTTGGTTTTGACCATGTTATAGAGCTTAAAAAACAAATAATATAGTATTTTGAATTATTAACCTAGGTTAAGTGGTTGCGGAAAAAATCCAAAAAAACCTGCTCATAAAATCACCCATGTTAATCTTATGAGAAAAAGGTTTTTGGCTTTTCCTCAGTTAATTTTACTTTAATCTTAACATTTGCTTTTACCAATCACTTCAGCTCCACAAAACAATCATTTTGGTGTTTAAATTGTGATTCTACGTCCAACCGTTGCAGAGATATTCAAAGTGCTAAACACAGTACGTTGTACAATGTTATCCTTACGGAGAATAAATAAAATTCGATATCTCGATTATTTATGAATGTATATTGATGAAACTTGGTATGTGGCTTCATGTTGTACTGGTATATTGATATTTGCACAACAAATAAATTTGTTGTTGATTGTCCCCGTAGCAGCTAACCTGCATACTCAGCCCTAATGTTATTCTTATGGAGAATATGTAAAGTTTTATATCTCCCTTAATTATGAACATTAATTAACCCTAGGAGTGGCCCAATGCTAAAGTGTGGAATGGCAGGCTAAATTTGTCGATTTTGCAGACATTTTTTTGAAAATTCGTATAAATTCAACCGTAGAAGTAAACCTAGCCAACCTTATATTCATTTTGATCAGGAAAAACAGGGCAATTTAGAAATACTAAAATGATAAAGATCTAGAAGGGTAATGTTTTCGGTAAAGTGAAAAGAAGAAAAAAATTAGAATTTTATTTTTGAAATTTCAAAAGTAGCCTCGGTGAAATTTTTTCTACTGATTTTTTATGGAAAATTCATTATATACATTTTGTAAACAATCTAATTCCCAACTTAGAAATATATAACATGGTATGGAAATAATTCTTTTTGTAAGTTTTAGGGGTGTAATATAATAATAAACGGAAACCCGAAATATATGTAAACCGTACGGTGTTAGGTTGTGTTGTAAATAAGTCATGTAATATATGTATATACTAATATTGATATATACATATTTGTAAAGCTAATGAAGTAAGGAATCCAAAAAAGTCATAAAGTTGATGGTAAAAAATTGTTATCACTTATAAATAAATGTAAATAAAAGAATGTTTTGCTATTTTTGTGTATTTGGAAAAAATATTTCACAGTATTTAGTATATAACTTTTTTGTTTAATATTTTGCCCCCAAAGCAATATAATCATCTTGTAGTACATTCAATTCCCTACATAGAAATATATAACATGTTATACATAGAATACATAGGAGTATACATATAAATATATAACTCACCACTACCAGATAAATAATCCAATTAGCCTAGGCCTACGACGCAACATCAGAAAAGTCGATCATCTCAATATCACTGCCTATATTACCCTCTAAATCGTCATCAACGTCACTAATACTTTATTCAAGAGCACCCTGAATGTCACTACAATCCATTTTTGCGTAAATTCGGCTAAATAAATAACTAAAACAATCTTACACAACTGACTGCGGTCAAACATAGCGCGCCATTTTGGACTGGGACTTCGACATTGCATATTTCAAATGTCATATTGGCAACAAAAACACAACACATCGAGACAGATATAAGAAGAAAGCCTGAAATCTGCTGTTTACAATGATACCAAATACAATACAGTTTGGAGCGAGCCAAACAAACTGACTGAGACTTGGTAAACAGCAAACAGCTGCGCAGTTGCCGATTAGGCAAAAATGTGACGTAATGAAACTATTCCTTGGTGATGATTTTCAGAATAAAACAGTGCTGCCAACGGCAAAACTAAATTACTCTACATTTCTTCCTCTTCAAAATAACATATTATTTGACTAGTAACTATAACTTACACTAGATATAAATCCGATTTTCCTAATGGCCCTTTTTCGGCCATCTGCCATTGTACAACAAAACAGAAAACACCTGTTTTCAAAAAATCATATGATCTGTCTAATCAATATTTCGTTCAAAACATCAATACCAAAATAAAGTGCATGTCTTTAGCAGTGCATTGGTACCAACCGCAACTTCCGACGACAAAAATTACCCGAGCTGGGTAATTTCAAAAAAGTAGTGTTTTGACATTTTCTTAGCATCGGCTGCTAGAATCGCATCGCGCCAAAAATTCATTTGATTTCTAATCGTCGTGACATTGTTGTATAGCTGCTACAGGGTTTGTTTATGTAATAAAATGAAAGTTCAGAATATTATCTTTCGAATGATATATATATTGTTCACTTTTGAGTTGATTATTAGTGTTTTTTTTACGTTACAAAATTTTCGGTCCCAAATGGCCGATTCTCGGCCTTTGCCACAGTAGGCTGCACAAAATAGGGCCGAATCTCGGCCATTGGCCACTCCTAGGGTTAATAAAACTTGTAATGTAGCTTCACCTGGTACAGTTATATTGATAATTGCATAAAAACTCATTTCTTTCTTCCTCGTTGCAGCAAACCTGTGTACTTAGTCCTAATGTTATTTTTATGGGGAATAAATAAAATGTTATAAATCACTTATTTATAAATGTATTTTTGTGAAACTTTGTAAGTGGCTTTATGTAGGAGTGAGAAACATATAAATGCATTGGAAATTCGCTGAGTACGCAGGTTTGCTGTGACGGGGGTATTTGGATTTTCTCTGCAACCACTTAACCTAGGTTAATGATTCAAAATACTATATTAGTTGTTTTTTTAAGTTCTACAACATGGTTAAAACAAAAATTGTGTGATTTAAAAATTTCAGTATGAAAAGTGCAAAAAACTGATTTTTGTAAAATTATAAAACCCCATAAAACCCCTTTCCCATGGTACCCGATTTTTCTGGTTTTCGAACTTAAAGTCATGAATATCACTTTACACATTTGAGCCAAATTTCAACGAAATAGGACGTTTTTTACTCAAGTTATCGCATTCACGGACACACACACACACACACACACACACACACATATATATATATATATACATATATAAAAATTATAACGAATAGTGTTTTTGGCATCTGGGGACCTCAAAACAAAAAGTTATAATGGTCTTGGGCTTAAGTCTTACTATGAGACCTACGGTAATAGCTTCTTCCCTATAGGGGAAATTCGCTAAAAATAATCTCAGTTTTTATTTCCTCCTTTTTATTAGCGAATTTCCCCTATAGGGAAGAAGCTATTACCGTAGTCGGCATGGTAAGACCTAGGCCCGGGACCATGATAACTTTTCGTTTTGAGGTCCCCAGACCCCAAAAACACCATTCGTTCGAAACTGTATATATATATATATATGTGTCCGTGAGCACGATAACTCTCGTAAAAATTATCCGATTTTGATGAAATTTGGTATAAACGTGTAAAGCAACATTTATGACTTTAAGTTCGAAAACCAGCCAGATCGCTTTATCCGAAGGGGTATTTTGGGGGGGTTTTGTACCCCAAAAATGGGTTTTTTGAATTTTGTACATATAATTTTTGAAATAGTCAAATTTTAATTTTTACCATTGGATTCAGCTTAAAAAAACACACAATTTGGTATTTTGATCATTTCTCTACGTCAATTGGTTACCGAGATATTGAAAGTGCTAAACACAGTACGTTGTCTAATGTTATTCTTATGGAGGAAAAGAAAAATTTTACATCTCGCTTATTTATGAACGTATACTGACGAAACTTGGTATACGGCTTCATCTGGTTGTGGACCACTGATATTTGCTCAAAAAAACCATTTTTTGCCAAAGGCTCCCGTAGCAGCAAACCTGCGTACTCAGCCCCATGTTATTCTTATGGAGAATAAATAACGTGTTATCTCCCTTAATTATGAAAATAAATTAATGAAATTTGGTATGTGGCTTTACCTAAATGAGTTGTATTGATATTTGTATAAAACCCCATTTTTTGTTTTCCTTCCTTCAGCAAACCTGCATACTCAGCCGCCATGTTATTCTTATGGAGAATAATTAAAATGTCATAAATCGTTTATTTATGAATGTATATTGATGAAAATTGGTATGTGGCTTTATGTGGTATTAAGATACGTATATATTCATTGGAAATTCGCTGAGTATGCAGGTTTGCTGCTACGGGGGTATTTATCCTATGTTTAGTATATTATCATGTTTAGGCCTAAGCTATATCTTTCTATGAATGGAGAAAATAAAATTACATTTAGGCCTATCAGTTAAAATAAACTTTATTTTAATATTTAAAAGGCCTATTACATGGTAAAACACCATGGCCTACTTACTTACCACACAAAATGTATTTACTAACATATCTTAGCATTAATTTTAACACTAACAATCCTAATAAAAACAATCAGTTAGTAACAACATGATGATATGTTTGAAAGTGCCTGGCAAAGCAATCGATGAAATTGAAGCCATGTCTTAGATACAGTTTTAAAATATTACAAATTATTAAAAAAATCATTAATGAAACTTAAACAAGGTCAAAACAAATCACTTTTCCTTAAAAACAGCTCAATCAATGCCACAGGACAGTTGAGCTTAAAATTAATGGATTGCCTCAATTTCAATTATTATGGAACAAAAAACAAGCACAAACTTCTTATGCTTACCTATTAGATTTCATTACAGATATGTTTTTGATATTTTACTTTAAAAAATTACAAGGTTAGGTTAGAAAATAAATGTTGAAACGGGGAACATTTTGACGAAAACAGATAACAATGACGGTGTGCCGCCCTTTTAAAGGTAAAGGTAGTAATCAGAGACTAATGTATTACGCTTGCAGTCCCTCACACTGCAGTTCCTCAAAACAGTCATAATGCATTTTTCATTCATCCGTACTAGCGACAAGACGTTTATGCTACAGAGAAAGGGCAGAGAAGCCACGAACTACATCAGGCACTACGCCACTATGACTACGTCCAATTTACGGACTTCCAAGTTTACCCGTACATTCGCATTACATTAAAATTATTTTTTATACAATATCAATAATGACTAAGGCACACAGCTGAGAAATGTTGCAACAATCGAATTTGAGATGACAATAACAAAATTTAGACAACAAATGATGTTGATGATTAATTTTCAAACGCAAGGTAACAAAAAAAGTTATTTAGCCGCCTTATATTTACCATCGAAGGGTACCAAACATAATCGTTCATCTTGGAGGATATTTTTTAAAACAAAACATCTGACCAAAGACAAAGACTAACATAATTTGTGAAGATAGGATTGGTTATTTGATTGGTTATTGCCATGGGAGCATAGTTGACAGAGGGTCAAAATGGTGGTCAGCATGTAGGATGCAGTTTTTTACTCCAGGCGAGACCTCTATATATATTTTTTGGGTGGGACGGTGTCAAAATCTCCCATTTCATTAAATGAAAAACTGTGATATTTGATCTTGTCGCATTTCACGCGAATCATGATGTTAAACTTAACTTTATAATCTTAAGACATAATTTATATGTAATTTTTATCCCGAGGCAAAGTTATGATTTGAGTTAAATGAAAACACCCTTTTAATATTGCTTTGGAAACAGTGTTGAAAACAAGCCGCCTTGTACATCGAATGACACCATTCAACCAACAAGTTGATTCCACAACAGTACAAAATACCAAATATGAAGGCACGCTTTTTGAAGGTTATTTGTCAGACAGTAGTGACTCCTTCCTGAAGTTATTAATTTCAATTCTTTGGATCTAAAACATCATGGAGGTGAAACTAGATGAAGTGTTTGAAAATTTGTAGAGTTTTATGAAGATTAGGCTTACATCAATTAATTTTATATTAGACGATCAAAATGATCGAGATGAGAAAATTCCCATCAAAAAAGCTCTCGGCTCGAGAAAGCTCGAAGCTCAAGAACTTAAAAATACCCCCGTCGCAGCAATCCTGCGTACTCAGCGAATTTCCACTGCATAATATATGTCTTAATACCACATAAAACCGCATACCACGTTCCATAAAAATATATTCACAAATAAGCGATATATACAATTTGCATTATTCTCCATAAGAATAACATTGGGGATGAGTACGCAGGTTTGCTGCAACAAGGAACAAAAATATGGGTTTTCATGTAAATATCAATATTACTCAACTAGGTGATGCCAAATGCAAAGTTTCATCAATATACATTCATAAATAAATGATATATTTACCATTTTGATTATTCTCCATAAGAATAACTTGGGGGATAAGTACGCAGGTTTGCTGCAACAAGGAACATAAAAAATCAGTTTTTTTGCAAATATCAATATAACTCAACAAGGTGAAGCCACATACCAAGTGTTATTACACTTTACTTTACATTTTAGTGTGACATTACATTTTACTTATTCTCCATAAGAATAACATGGAGGCTGAGTATGTAGGTTTGCTGCTAGGAGAATTATCTGTAAAAGTTGCTTTTTTAGTGCAAACAGCAATAGACCACAACCAGATGAAGCCGTATACCATGTCTCGTTAGTATACGTTCAAAAATAAGCGAGATAATTTTTTTCTTATTCTCCATAAGAATAGCATTGGACAACATATAGTGTTTAGCACTTTCAATATATTTTTAACCAATTGACGTAGAGAAATGATCAAAACATCAAATTGTGTGTTTTTCAAAGCTGAATCTAATGGTGAAAACTAAAATTTGACTTTTTAAAATATTATATGTAAAAACTTCAAAAAAACCATTTTTGGGGTACAAAACCCTCTCAAAATACCACTTCGGATTGGTCGATCTGTTGGTTTTCAAACTTAAGTCATAATTATTTCTTTACACTTTTGTGCCAAATTTGATAAAAATCGGACCTTTTTACGAGAGTTATCGCACCCACGGGCACATATATGTACAGTTTCGAACGAATGATGTTTTTCGGGTCTGGGGACCTCAAAACGAAAAGTTATTATGGTCTGGGCCTAGGTCTTACCATGTCGACTATGGTAATAGCTTCTTCCCTATAGGGGAAATTGACTAAAAAGTTTGGCTCGGCTCGGCTTGAGCCAGAAATCACTATTCGCACACCCCTATTTATCGAGAACATAAATCGTCGTCTGCCGCGAAAAATTAACAGTCACACCAACGTTCCAAATTCCTTATCCGTTGTATCAATTTTATTATTCGATTGATAGTCAACAATAAACAGCAATCTGTGGTTTTTTGTTGATATATCGTGATTATTATTTTGTATTTATACCGCACTATTGCTATTGAAATGCCAGTACCTATTTCTACAACATTAGGACGATGGAAACAGTTGTTTATTGATTGTGGATTCATTTTTCGTTGGTTTCGAACACAGAATCGAGATACAAAGCACAAATTTTAGAATCAGAATCAGAATCGGAATTGAGGAATTCTGGAATTGGCCCATCCCTATTTGAGATCTTTGGTTCTATTGCTCAACAGGATTACACGTACTGCAATATTTTTCAGTAAAAGTAAATAGGAACAGGATTTCAGAAAAATTTTGAGGTTTGTTCTATAGGACTACAATACTGAAATATATCACCAATCAAATTGTAACATATTCTTTTGATATAAAAGGAACATCAAGTTAAGATCATATAACAATTGATATTGATATTGATATTGATACAGACCCCTGGGCGAACCCAGCTACTGTATCATGGGAAAGGGAGGTGCTTTGCTGGTTGAAACCTAGAAGCTTCAAACACCTTGAGGATAGGAAGGGGGGATTACACCTGAAATGTTTGAAAATTGTTACCATTCATTACCTAATTGCATTCCATTACCTGATGCTAGCTCCGCACCGTCCACACACTCCTGGAATGGAGGAACTTTTGGGGTTCTCACCTGGGTTACAAGATTGATCCCTCCACCGTTTCCCTTTCTTAACCTAATTATACTTAGTGTTGTGTGAAACCAGGGGGCCTCCCGATTTGTTTTTAACCAATGTTCCTCCTTCCATTTGGCTCGTGGTCAGCACGGAACTCCATCATCGACGGAGACGGTACATGAAACAGACAAAAAATCATTAGATGTTTTTATTTGACGCCGCATTGGCTAGACACCTAGCGCGATGATGCAATGGTGCCATCCCATCCCCGGGTGAGTGCGCCACTACTCGGACCCTAAGGAGTGGGGACAAGTTAAGATCATATAACAATTATTAATAAAAAAATTGTAACAACTGTTGCATTACAAAACAACAGAAATGATAACATAATCTTTCTTTGGACATGAAAGGATCATGAACAAATTATAAGTTAATTTTTAAGGCCGAAAGTGCGCTATTTCTCCATGTGGATCATGCAGGAACAAATTCAAATAAATACAATGTAATTATAACTTGCTATGATTCTATACAGGGACACAAAAGTGCCGAGGTTATCGCTGGGGTTTCGCAGGCACTATACTACATTTCTGTCTATTTTTTAGTGCTTTTCAAGGTTTCTTTTTTTACCTCGACAACTAAGCCAGTTAACCGAGAATCCAGATAGTTTGAGTTTGGGTAAACCAGGCTTTACTGTATAAAATATTACGGAAGCTTTAGTGCAACCGGTGAAATCTACAATCCAATTTGCATTGGATATTGCTGGCTTATTCTTATTGCAAAACATGCTTTGCATGGCTATATCTAGTGGTGAAATTGCCTAGTCTAAATGTGCCTTAAACAACAATGACAGTGTACATCACTACTGTACTGTCAATTATGAGGAGTCTGACCTCGAGCACAGCCCGTTTGAGGCTAGAGGACAGGTCCCCCTCCCCGAGGCTACTCTCCACCGCAGGCAACGCAGCCCTCACCAGCTCCTCCCCCACCGACCGCTCACTGCCGTTGCAGATCAGGAAACTCTCACCTATCCACAAGTTGTATTAGGAATCTATTCGTTAGATCCGTTTATTCTGTTCTAGTTCTATTTTCTATTAATAGAAATATCTGATACTGAAAACAATAGCAAATGTTCTTCCCATGATTCTGAATTTATAACACCACTCAAAATGTATTATGTATACGGCGTTATCATTCTAGGTTTTTTTTCTATAATGAACGTAACATACCCGTATGTTCTTGCTGATCTGATGCTTTTGTTAACGTATCAACTACTGTTAAATATACATTTGAATTGAGTTTTAAATTCATCCATAAGATTTACAATGAAGCTCTGAAGGCCTTTAAGGTGGAGCCCCAAAGACAGATATAAATTATAAAGTATTTTGTTGAATCTACACCTTGATCTCTTTAAATTAGTATATCATCACAAACATGTAGTTCAGTAGGTACTTAGACCTTTCACTTAACACAAAACCTGCTTGTGTATTAAATCTTAATATTTTATAAATGATATCTCACGACAAACATTCGCTTTCCCAAGACAGGTACACTCCACCGACTTACCAGCATCATCCTTGCCCATGCGACCAGCTCGGCCTACCATCTGCCGGTAGCCTCTTACGTCGGAGCCCATCTTGCGCGGGGGGCAGCGGATCAGCACCCGCCTCGCTGGCAGGTTCACCCCGGACGACAGAGTAGACGTGGCCACTAACACTCGTAACACGCCTTTGCGAAACGCTCCCTCCACGATGTCTCGCTCATCCATAGTCAAACCTGAAATTGAAACATTTACACAGCATTAACCTTAGGTGCTTAAATTCTATAACTAAAGGGGCTTTTTCATGTTTTAAGTAATCTGTACTGATCAGAAAAGACTAAACTTTTATTTTACCGAAAACTTAAATAAAAAAGTCAAGATAAACTTGGTACTTATGGTAGTTAATTAATCGCCAAGTCAAAACAAAAATATCCTATTAGAAATCAAATACTGTTTAATGGACTGTTAATATATATAAGCTAAACTAATATAGACATTTTCAATGGAACAGTGGTGAAGATCGGTTGTATTTCTCAAGCAAGTTATTTACTCACAGGCAAATTTAAAACATTTAAATACTGTATAAACCAATTATCAGAAGTTGTTTAATATGTTTCAGAGCATTTCTTTATACCTGCGTGATGAAAGGCCACTCCGAATGCGACACTCCGCCCAAGAGAGGGGTCAAGGCCTGCCGGGCAACGCTTGAGTTGCTCCATCACGTCACTGATGGCGCCACCGTCCAGCTGTCCTCTCACTGCGAGCCCTAACTCACTCTTCTCATAACCTGCATCACAAATCACTCTTTCTTTCTATTTGGAAATGGCTTAATATAGCATTGAACAAATACTAATTGAATCAACTTTAAGTGTTGTGCGGCAAAGTTGTTAATTCAGTTTTAGCTAACTTCTCCTATAGGCAAGAAGCTATTACAGCAGAAGCTCTCTTAACCGACCCCTACGGGACCAGGCCAAGGTCGGATAACAAAAAAGGTCAGTTAAACCGAATAATACCAATACCGGAAACAGTCACAATAAGAGTTACAAACAATCAATCTTGTGAAGTATGGAAAACATATTGAGAGCAACTGACTGACTTTGACTTTCTACGGAAAAATGTAATCGACCTGCTGTTAACCTGAAAGTTATTTGCGGAACAATATTGCGACATTCGGCTGCCGCGGCAGAAATTTGTCTATTCTTGAAAGACGGTTGGTTAATCCAACGGGCGCGGGCGGTTGATCCGAGGTCGATTAAGAGAGCTTCCACTGTACTGTAAGTGGCATGGTAAGAACTAAGCCCAAGACCATAACACCTTTTTGAGGCTCCAAGACGCTAAAAATAACCATTTGTTAAAATATTTATACATATTTATGAACCTATAATTGTAACCTTTATACCTTTTTTATTTTACTTATTAATTATTTAATTAATCTCTTTTTTCTTTAACTAATTATTATTTTTTAATTTTAATTAATATCTCATACAACAAAAATCAATGATATTCAATTAAACTATCTCAGGGTTCGATTTAATTTATCTCAGGGTTCATTGATTTATTAATTACTAACTCAGCCGGCAAAACATAATATTCTTAACGACAGGGTGGACCCATGTTGAATCTTATCCACATGTGAAATCCTGTGAGTTCGTGTGGAGCTTGTTGGAAATTAGGCCTTGATAATAAAAAAGTATATGATTCTGAACACACATCTATTTATTTATAAACATCTTAACTTAACAAAGGTTGTAAAAAAGTTCAATTAGTCCTTAAATACAGATAAAACTAATACACCCTAATCACATCAGACAATTTAATAACTATCTTGTACCTGTGAATTTATTTGTGAAACAAAATAATGTCACTGAGAATAAAACAATTTATTTATAAAAGTTCTTGTAGAGTTTTGTTTATGTTTTTACTGTTGTTTAAGTTCCATTAAATATTATGCCGTTGTCTAGATAATATTTGTTTTCAGTTAGATATTGACTAACTGGATTTTGATTATAGTCCTTCTTTTAGTAGGGATAGGCTATGCCTCTCTGTATTAATCAGCCCTAGCATGGTCCTGACCGAGCCCTAGCCTCTGATAATTTCAGTGTTCAGAATAGGTTATACCTATTTTAAGTTCCAAATAGTTTCAGTTAACACAACGAGATAGGCTATGTCTTTTTATAACCCAAACTAGGTTATCCTCAGCCCTAGGTTTCAAATAATTTAAGTAAATTTGTCAGAAGTATCAACAATAAATCATTTTGATTAAGTTAAATACTTATCAATTCGATGTTTTTTCCACAAGGCCTAGACACTAATTACACTGTCACAGATAATACACCGTTCACAAATGCCCTTTTTAACGGATTTCACAACACACCGGAGACGCCATCTTAGCGTCTATCAGCTAGATTCAGAATGCCTCTAACAGAACCTTCACGCACCGATGAAAATGACAAAAGACAAAGAATTGCGCGTTCTCGCTCTATTTATGTGAGAGGATGACTCACTCCCGCCAAGCAATCTGATTGGCTGTCGAGATCACGCCATCAGATTCTAAGCGAAGTTTCAGTTTTCTAGTTTCCTTAAAACGGAATTTTACTGATATGACGTAGCTCAACATGGCCGGTTTCCCTCTTTATTAATTTTGACATATTTACTCATTAAAAGATCGACTTTTCTATTTTCTAACCGAATTTGATAATTTTCTCAGGGCTGCTAGGGAATCTCATATGGTTTATTCCTATGTAGGTTTAATTTTAATTGGACGCTTAGTTTCAAAGATATTCCCGTTTTACTAAGAAGTTAATTGTTACACAATAGTTAAACTGTTGGTCTCAACTGTTAAAAATTGACTTTTTTATTTCTTGATAGAATTTTATAGTTTTTTCACACAAGCTAGAGAATTTCATATAGTTTGTTCCTGTATGATTTTTATTTCAGTTGGACTCATAATTTTTAAGATATTTCATTTTTACTAACTCAAAAGTTTGTGACATGTCATTTTGTCATTTATTGTTATTAAAATGTATTTAATTTAGCAATGAACTGAGCCACCTGTTACAAAACCCCCCTGATTTTTGCTACCCGATTGCATCGTGTTGCAAAATTCACCACCTAATGGCACGGTGAATGCTATTGTATAGGCCTACTATTTACTTTTTTGACTTTTATGAAATAAAACTTTTAATACTCTAATTTGTTCAAATTATTATAAAACCTTACGTTTTAAATGTGTTCAAGTTATTACAAAATCTTAAATCTAACAATTCTTATACATATCATCACTGAAATAAAAGACACACTTTAAATTGATATCTTAAAATCTAAAAATTACATCATGGTAAAAGTTCATGTACAAAATGTTCTTTATAGTTCATATATCACTGATGATTCCACATACCTTCCAAGATGTTTGTAGTTTACCTCTGTAAATTACTGGATTCCTCTTCTTAAACATCTTTTTTGAATACAGTATTTATTTGGATATGGTATTTTTAACTTCTTCCTTCTCATCTTAAGTACATTGTTGGATTCCGGTTTGTTTATTACTGTGTTGCACTATGCTGTTCCTTCATCCATGCACACACACGTTTCACTAACACCATTTAAACCACAGGTACAAGATATACTGTTCGAAGGGGGACTAATGTTTTTCATGATGTGATATTAAGACATTTTTAGACATTATTACAATTAATTAATATTTAAACACCACTAAAAAATTTTAACACAATCAATATTCCTACTTACATTTTTTACAATACAATGCATTAATTATTCAATTTTAATAAACCATAAATCTTAAAATTACTACAAATCCAGAATGCATTCACCTGATGTCTGTTGGAACAGTCGTTTTGGCTGATTACAACATAAGACTTGTATATTGTGCCTGTTGTTTTAACAGACTACAATAACAAGACTCACGTTATATCAGATGTGAATTGAGATGAGACTTCTTTATTGACTTTTGATAAAGTAGAGCAGCTGAGCAAGAAGCAGCAACATTACCCTATATTCATAATATCTTGTATTAATGACAGTTTATTTTTATTACTTTGTATTTTTTATATATTTTATTATTATTTTATTTTTATCAAACATACTGCGTCAAATGTGATACCTAGTTTCTTATGTACACCTACCTTCAAACGAGTGGTACAACCGCATTGATGCTTTTATATTCTAACAAATACCTACCTTAAAATGAGTGGTACAACCGCATTGATGCCTTTATATTCTAATATAAACAACTTATTTATTTTGAACACATTTAAAATATAAATACATGATAATGAGTGGATGATAATTAATACTAGTGGCTAGAACCTTAACATGTGCTGCCACACAAGCACAGAGGTAGTGGAAAGAATGAAGAGTTTCCTATGGCTAAAAATTGTTAACATGTGCACCATAGACACAGAGGTTATATTGGTGAATTTAATTGTTAGTCAGTTTTTACACTGACTACTATGCTCCATTTTTAGAAAAAGTTTGGGACGGGTTACAGAGCATATTTTATTTTTGGGGACTGACTGATCACTCCACGCCGTAGGCAATAGGTTACCTTTTCTTCAAAGGCCCTACGCCAATCGTTACCTAACGGCACGTTCGCTTCACTGTTCAATATGGTCAAAAAAGTTCAAAAACATTATCGTCGATTCAGCTAGGTATTCTGCCTAGACTGAATCAACCCACCGTTACATATCCTTAACCCTAAAATATAAAAGCACATACATACTCGGCCTTCCGTTGAGTGATCAGCGCATTCTTCTTTTCTCATTCATCAACTTTCAGGTATACATACTTTTATCGACAAATTCAGGTAATTTATTATAAATTATGTTTTTCCAATTTTCACATTTTAATAATAAATTCCTCTATTAAATTTAACAGTTACTTATACTTGATGAGATATAATCAAACAACATTACTATTCTGTTACAAGACAGAATTTAAATTAACTTACAATAAAATTGTATGGTTTTAGATGATTTTACTATATGACTCCTTGAACAATTATTTTTTATATAATTTGTATTGGAATAACATACTTTACATTTTGTCCTATTATTTTGATCATATTTGACCAAAATAATATTTGTATCTTTTCTTGATTTTTGTATTATTAGGGCCCAAAAACAGAAATTGTAACATAAACACAAACGGCCCATACTATAGTAATATCCTTTTTTACTTTGTACCAGAAAAAAGCATGACAGATATATCACTAACCCATTGTATTTTCCAAATTATTCAAAAAATTTCTTAAGCTGTGTAACATTGTAAGTTCCTATAATTTCATTTGTTTTTGTATCCTTGACTACATATGCATTGTCCATTTTGATTTGAATTATTTCAAACGGACCCACAAACAATAAAAAGAACTTTTTAATTTTCTTTTTTAGCTTACTTGATAAAGGATGCGTTTTTACTAACACTTTATCTCCCACTTCAAACTTTACTGGATTGATTTTATTATCAAACTTAATTTTCCTCTTTTCAGCTTTACTTTTAAGTTTATCTTTAACTAATTTGATACACTCAGGGTAATCCAACTGTCTATTATAAGGAAACTCAATCACACTTTCTAAGAAATGTTTATTTACTCTACCTAACATAACCTCTGACGGTAAATGTTCTGTTACTCCATGAACTGAATTATTCAAACATTCCTCAACAAACTCCAATGCTGCTGGCCAATTGGTGTGTTTTTATGACAATATATTCTAATCATTTTATTTATTTCCTTATTGACTCTTTCTGTTGGATTTGACTGTGGGTGATACACGGAGGTGTGAACTGCCCTTATATTTGCCTCTTCTAATTTACTATACCACATGTCACTGGTAAATTGTGTACCATGATCACTTAAAATAGCTTCGATTGGGCCTACTTCAGGGATATACCTATCAAATATTTTATTTAACAATGTTTTCGTACATGCTCTCTTGATTGCATACAGTTTTACATATTTTGAAAAAACATCAACTAGTACAAAGATATATTTTACTCCTCCTACTCCTGTGGGTAACTCGCCTATGAGATCAACTGACACTAGCTGCCTTACTCTTTCTGGAACTATAGGCCTTAATTTACCTATCTGTTTAGCAGTGACTTGTTTTGCTTTTTGACATAGTATACATTTTTTCAGCTGATCCTTAATAGTTTTTTCCATAGCAGGAAATACACAAAATTCTTTCAAGCACAAGTATATCTTGTTACCCCCCATATGCCCATACTTTAAATGTGACAACTCAATTAATTTACTTTTAATCCCTTCTGGTATGCAAACTCTAAACTGTTCATCATTCCCTCTCTTTTTTTGAAATAATATATCGTTATGTATCATGAAGTTATTCTTTACCTTGTGATCTTCCCCTCTGTTTAATCTAAATAAAATTTCCCTTAATCTCTCATCCTGCCTCTGTTGTTCCCCTACTTTTTTCAATAATTTATCAAACTCCCTTTTCTCTACCCCCCATTTTATATTAGCCTTTAGTACTTGAATGGTATTCATATCCCTGTTAGTTTGGAATTCATTATCTGTTACCCGCGACAATACATCTGCTGGTACGTTCTCTTTACCTTTCACATACTCGATATCTAGATTATACTCCTGCAACACAAGATTCCAGCGAAACAAACGTCCATTCGAAAGACGACACGATCTTAGAAAGGTCAAACTTCTGTGATCTGATCTAACTATTACCTTGAAATGTCCTATAATATATGACCTAAATTTTTTACAAGCAAACACAACAGCCAGTAACTCTTTTTCAGTAGTTGAATATCCCTTTTCTGCATTTATTAGGGTCCTGCTAGCAAAGCAAACTACTTTTTCCTCGCCTATTTCATTATACTGATATAAAATGGCCGCTACGCTAATATCTGATGCATCCGTATTGATAAAAAATGGTTTGTTCCAGTCAGGGTGACTTAAAAGTACTGATTTCAAGAATTTATCCTTTATTTCCTTAAAAATATTCTGTTCCCTCTCTCCCCAAGTCCATTTACTTTTACTACTTAATAGATGATTAAACTGTGCCGTTAAGTATGAATAGTTCTTCTGAAAAACTCGGTAGTAATTACATAAGCCTAGGAAGCCCTGTAATTTTTTCAGATTGTCTGGTTCTGGAAAATTCTGAATTTTGCTAACTTTCTCTGGGTCCATAGATATTCCCTTATCACTCAAAATATATCCTAGGAACTTCACTTCCTTTTTGAGAAACTCGGTTTTTTCGATTTTCACAGTAGCACCACATTCCTGTAGCCTACTCAATACTTTATCTAAATGTTCTAAATGTTCATCAAATGATTCTGAGGTTATCAGAATGTCATCAACATAGCATGTTACGAACTCTGAAAACTCTGGACCAAAAATTGTATCCATCGCCTTGGTAAAATGAGCAGTACTTACATTTAGGCCAAACGGTAATCTCTTATATTGATAATTTTTACCTCCAAACGTAAAAGCGACATATTTTCTGGAATCTTTATCTAATAACACTTGATGGAAACCCATTGTTAGGTCAAGAGCAGTAAAATATTTTACATTCATGAACTTTTGTAAAATCTCCTCTGTTGTTTGAGTTGATTGTCTATCTGGCGTTAAAAATGTATTAAGTTTTCTTGAGTCGAGACAGGTTCTTATTGATAAATCTTTTTTAACTACACACACCAAGGGATTTGAAAAACTACTATTAGAAACTTCAATAACATCCATCTGTTGTAATTGATTTAGCTCATCTTCAACTGCTTTCCGTTTATGATAGGGTGCCGGGTATGATTTACCTATATATGGTTTATCAACTTTCAAGTTTAACTTTGCAACATAATTTTTTATACAACCTGGCTTGTCTGAGAATACCTCCTTATTTTTGTTCAACACATCTTTTAATTTTTTCAAATTATCATCTGAAATGATGTTACTACAGCTTTCAATATTATGAATTTTATTATTTATGATCTCATCAATATTAACCATGGACTTATGGTTAGGTTCAATTTCATAGCCTGTCATTAGAGTTTTTATTTCATTTAATTTACTACTCATTTCATCATCTTTCTCATAAATCAAATTATTTATGTGATTTACATAGACTACATTGATACTACCAACTGTGTTTTCCTTGTCACTGTGATCTATAGGTATACTATAATACTTATTTAGATGTACTAAGTTAAGCTTCTTTTCTCTGAAATCTATTATTGCATTGTGTTTTGTTAAGAAATCACACCCTAACAACAAGTCAATATGAATTCCCTTTACTACTAAACATTCGATGTTAACTGTCAACGGACCGACGGCTATTTCAATTTGTATCTGTTTTTCAACCCTTTTACTCCTAGCTCCAGTTACTCCTACTATAGTGGTATTTGATACTGGTAATTCAGGTATCCTATAATCAACACTGTTTTTGATTTTGCTATAAAACTCCTCTGACACTATGGTCGCTTGTGACCCAGAATCCACAATACATTTGTTCTTTATACTCCCTATAGAAACTTCTACTACAGGCAAGAAATTATTTACTGTCTCAATCGGTATTTCATTGTAATTACTTTCATTTAAAAGTTCGTTGCTCAGATCATCATAACAGAAAATGTCATTAACCTTCTTTAGGCCTATCAAACTATCAATTAACTTCTCATTTCCCATTACTTTGTCTATTTGACCTTTAGGCCTATCTGATTGTGCCTGATCTGTCCTATTGACTTGGGTATGACTATCTATAACGTTCTTAATTTCAAAAAATCCTTTCTTATTTAAATGTACCAGGTCTAAAACTTGTTTATTGCCTAGAAAAATCATTTCCTCATATAGGCTTCTCTTACACCTGGATTCATCTCTACTATCAATTAGTGGGTTTGTTACATCTATGATTTTGATTTTGTTTATGTAGGCTAGGCTATGAATAAAAGCATTTACTTGTTCTAATTTTTTAAAATGGTCAACATCACTCAAAGCTAACTTAGGAATAGGCGGGATAGTTAACACTACTATGTTTTTGTTTGCCCTCACTAATGTTTCAATGAGTAATTTATAATCACTTATTATTTCGTTAGTTGACCTACATTTCAAAAAATCATTCGTCCCTATTAATACCATTACCTGTTCATTTATTTTTTTAATATTTTGGTTTACTAGTCCATTTAATTCCTTAATCGTTTGTCCACCCCTACATAAGCCTGCTGTCCATTTTCCACATATTAACTGGGATTGAAAATTCATACATTGTCTTGAAAATCTAACTAATTGAGAATCCCCCAATAGTTCATAACCATTATAGACTGGTTTTGTTATTACTTCTGGCTTATCCAAAGTAATACAGTTAACATGTGGTTCAACTAGTCAATCTTTATTTATTCCACCCCTATAGTTACCCCTGTTATTGCCTCTGTAACTTCCCCTATAGTTGCTTCTATTGTTCTCAACATACCTACCAGACCCTCCATTACCACCATCATTGTTGTCATCTAATCTAGCTCCACCCCCCACATTATCTGCATTGTTTCTAACCTCCGAGTTCTGATTGTGTTGGCCTACATTTGCCCTAGGACTATTTTGTCTGAATCCCAAGTTATCTCTGTTCCTGTTATTATAGTTACCGTAGCTTATCGGTAAACTTTCCCTATCATGTATCGTTCCCAGGTTTCTACACATATTTTCTAGTTCACCCTCTGTCGTAATCTCTTTTACTGTCATAATCATTTGAACAGCTGCGGCTGAACTTTCTGGTAAGTGCCTACACATATGTTTTAAGAACATTTCCATACTGATAGGTTTGTCTAATACTTTATTGATTTCATAGTAATTCATTACATAGGTCTGCAAATCCATCTTACCAATTTTAAAATTACCACTGCTCATTAAGTCACATTCAAATTCCCGCTGCCTAGTATTACCCCAGTATTTCCTCTTAAACTCAGTTTCAAAATATTGAAAATTATCAAATTTATCTACCTGTTGTCTAGCCCAAGTTTCTGGTTCACCCTTCAAGTATTTAATCAAATGTAATAACTGCACTTCCCAGTTATCACCTGATACTTGTACAAACTTCCTTGCAAACTTTAAATAAATCATAGGATGTACCGAGTTAGGCTCATTACTAAATTTTGTTAAAAACAACTCTGCATTAGCACTTATGGTGCTAGGCTTAGTTGATTTGACTTCCTGGCTTACTACATATGTAGGCTGAGTTTTTTGTCTAAGGTCATTTACCTCACATTCCATATCATTTAACTTAACCTCAACTGACTTTATTCTATTTGTTACAACAACAGCCTCATTATCATATCTTTCTTCAAATCTGTCTTGCTTTTTAACGCACTCCTCAACTCTAATTTTACTATCTGACTCACCTTCATTAAATTGTCGTTCAATTTTCCTTAACTCTCCATCATTAGTGTTAACTCTATGTTCCAACGCAACAGTGCGTTCACTTACCTGTTGAAATGAGCCATCAGATTCTAGGATTTTGGACTGCATTTTATTAACCCTATCTTCTACCTCACCTAACTCTTTACTCATTTTACAATCAAGCTTTTTCCGCACCTATTCTAATGTCAATCTCGTCCAGTCTGTTACTATGTTCGTTTAGTTTTACCTCAATGCTCTCGAACTTACGGTCCATACTGTCAAACCTAGCACTAAACTTCTGATCCATACTGTCAAACCTAGCGTTAAACTTCTGATCCATACTGTCAAACCTAGCGTTAAAATTAGCATCAACTTTTTCAAACCTATCATTAATACCATCACTCATTGTTTGTAATTTAGTATCCATATTGTCACTCATTGATTGCAACATTTTAATTAACTGGCTTTGAAATTCCTTATTTTGGTCTGGGATAGGGTCTACATTACTTTAGCTTGGTACCGGGCCTACTTCATTTTGCATTGTTACGGGGCCTACAACATTTTGTTTTGTTATTGAGCCTACACCTAGTCCATTTAAATCCCAACCAGGCCAATCTTCTCCAGACATTGAAGACACATTAGATGGGCTCTGATTATTATTTTCTAGTACATTGTGATCTGCTACCTCCTCCATTTTACTCAAATCTTCAGATGACATTTTTTAATCAAGTTATAAACTAACACCCGCTTAATAATAAAATTCACAATAACTAGTTCATACTCTTTCAATCATCATTAGCCATCTTCAACAACAAGCCCCACTACTTGGCGCGCCACTTTGTAACCTTTATACCTTTTTTATTTTACTTATTAATTATTTAATTAATCTCTTTTTTCTTTAACTAATTATTATTTTTTAATTTTAATTAATATCTCATACAACAAAAATCAATGATATTCAATTAAGCTATCTCAGGGTTCGATTTAATTTATCTCAGGGTTCATTGATTTATTAATTACTAACTCAGCCGGCAAAACATAATATTCTTAACGACAGGGTGGACCCATGTTGAATCTTATCCACATGTGAAATCCTGTGAGTTCGTGTGGAGCTTGTTGGAAATTAGGCCTTGATAATAAAAAAGTATATGATTCTGAACACACATCTATTTATTTATAAACATCTTAACTTAACAAAGGTTGTAAAAAAGTTCAATTAGTCCTTAAATACAGATAAAACTAATACACCCTAATCACATCAGACAATTTAATAACTATCTTGTACCTGTGAATTTATTTGTGAATCAAAATAATGTCACTGAGAATAAAACAATTTATTTATAAAAGTTCTTGTAGAGTTTTGTTTATGTTTTTACTGTTGTTTAAGTTCCATTAAATATTATGCCGTTGTCTAGATAATATTTGTTTTCAGTTAGATATTGACTAACTGGATTTTGATTATAGTCCTTCTTTTAGTAGGGATAGGCTATGCCTCTCTGTATTAATCAGCCCTAGCATGGTCCTGACCGAGCCCTAGCCTCTGATAATTTCAGTGTTCAGAATAGGTTATACCTATTTTAAGTTCCAAATAGTTTCAGTTAACACAACGAGATAGGCTATGTCTTTTTATAACCCAAACTAGGTTATCCTCAGCCCTAGGTTTCAAATAATTTAAGTAAATTTGTCAGAAGTATCAACAATAAATCATTTTGATTAAGTTAAATACTTATCAATTCGATGTTTTTTCCACAAGGCCTAGACACTAATTACACTGTCACAGATAATACACCGTTCACAAATGCCCTTTTTAACGGATTTCACAACACACCGGAGACGCCATCTTAGCGTCTATCAGCTAAATTCAGAATGCCTCTAACAGAACCTTCACGCACCGATGAAAATGACAAAAGACAAAGAATTGCGCGTTCTCGCTCTATTTATGTGAGAGGATGACTCACTCCCGCCAAGCAATCTGATTGGCTGTCGAGATCACGCCATCAGATTCTAAGCGAAGTTTCAGTTTTCTAGTTTCCTTAAAACGGAATTTTACTGATATGACGTAGCTCAACATGGCCGGTTTCCCTCTTTATTAATTTTGACATATTTACTCATTAAAAGATCGACTTTTCTATTTTCTAACCGAATTTGATAATTTTCTCCGGGCTGCTAGGGAATCTCATATGGTTTATTCCTATGTAGGTTTAATTTTAATTGGACGCTTAGTTTCAAAGATATTCCCGTTTTACTAAGAAGTTAATTGTTACACAATAGTTAAACTGTTGGTCTCAACTGTTAAAAATTGACTTTTTTATTTCTTGATAGAATTTTATAGTTTTTTCACACAAGCTAGAGAATTTCATATAGTTTGTTCCTGTATGATTTTTATTTCAGTTGGACTCATAATTTTAAGATATTTCATTTTTACTAACTCAAAAGTTTGTGACATGTCATTTTGTCATTTATTGTTATTAAAATGTATTTAATTTAGCAATGAACTGAGCCACCTGTTACATAATTAATAACCACTCTATAATATATATTTATAATAGCTGGTGAAGTACCAACCCTAGAGAATAAAACAATTGGGTGTGCTGTATTCTGTGGTTAACTTTTGGAACTATTTTGAATCATGATTTGCCCAAATGGCAAAATGAAAATTATATTCGTAAATATAGAAAAAACATTTGCTTATTACAACCAACTAACGAACGAGGCATTAAAAACAATGTTTCTTGCTATTCTTAGAAATCTGAACCGAAATTAATATCTTACCGTATGGGGCCTTAATTAATAACCTAAAAATATATTCCTGCACTCCTAAGACCTAAAAATATTCACTCTAGTAATTGATGCACTAGTGGTTTCTGAGAAAATTTCTTAAGGGAATCAGACATTTTTCAAAACTGGTGATTATATAAAAGTTGGATGAACTTGCATTCTCCTAAAGTTAACCAAATAGGCCAAACCTCAGTGGTCATATCTATTTGTCATACTACACTGGACACTGATTCCTTTATTTCTTGGTAAAATAAGTACTAAGACTTTTTATTGAAATATTGTGCAAATCAGACAAATAAAGAGATTTTGATTTGGTGTTTATGTTTATGTGATGTTGAAGGGACGGATTCAGAGATCCAAAGATTCAAAGATCCTCACATGTCAACAGAATCTTATTGTGTGTCCCTAGTACGTTACTTGGGCAAACCAATGCCCGAACCCTTTTTTTTTACTTGATTTTTAAGGGTTATTATCCCCCCCAAAACCACTAAAAAACATAAAAAATCCAATTTTTTTAAAAATGGCTCAAGCAGTTTTAATTCAAGTTTGGTGGTTTGTAGAGCTTTAAGTCTCCAACTGGAAAAATTCGGGTTCAGAAATTACAGGACTTCCAAGTTTTACAAAATTCAGTTGTTTTATTTTTCATAAAAACCATATATTTTAAATAAAATTTACTTATCACCATTTAAAAAAGCTTAAAAAACTAAATAATTTAGTGTTTTTAATTATTATTCTACGATTACTCGCTGCAGAGAAAATTGAATTTTTCATTTAGCGGTAAACATAGTATGTTGTCTAATGTTATAGTTATGGGAAATACAAAAATTACCATTTCTCTCACATTTACTGATCAATTTCTTTAAAACTTGATACGCAGGTGAAGATAGCATTGACCAACAGACGATATTCTAAATATGTTGCCCGGAACCCTGGGGGGAGAATGAGGGAGCATTTCCCCTAATAAAACCACTGTGTAGTGCCTCCAAAGGATTTTTTAGTGCCACCAAAAAAAGGGATTAGGGTATACATTTTTAAAACAAGTTATTTTTGTACCTTCTGCCGTATTTTATATTCTATAGTAGTAAATAAAAAATAATTTATTCATTACAGTTGGGCTAAAAGGGAGAAAGTATGTGTCAGTTTCCTGATACCATTTGATTTTGCATTAAATACAAGCAAGCTGGGTTATAAAAACCAAAACACTTGGTTTAAATTATTCTGAACATGCAATGGTTGACAATCAAAAGCCATTAATAAATAAATTCTATAAAACTAGATTTTAGGCTTTTACAACAGTTAAGTTATCAATAGTATCTCTGTGCATCTTGGTTGGGTACCTGGCCATGTAGGCATACGTGGCAATGAGTGCGCAGATAAACTTGCTAAAAGAGGTTCCGGTATGTTATTCTTTGGTCCAGAGCCAAGCTGTGGCATAAGCAAAACAACTGCTTTTCACACGATCAACAAATGGTCTAGGGGCTACAACGCTAGCAATGGCAGGGTTACTCTGGTCAAGCACTTGGCAAAAGGCTGCTAGCAGACACTAGCTCTTACGTCACTATCTGGTTGGGAGGTTGGGCAGAGGTCGGGTTAAGCAGATGATGGTTTTGAACACGGCCACTTCAGGAAACATCTCCACACTCTTGGACTTAGAAATGAAAGTCAGGAGTGTAGGCTTTGCAATCAGTCTGAAGAGACTGCCAAGCACATCATACTGGATTGCGAGAGACTCTGGCAAGAAAAGGGACTCTGTTTGGTTGCAGCAACCAGGTGATGGATTAGGAAATTTGAATTGTTAGTATTGGGAACAAATTCCTGGATCTCGTAAAGGGTACGGGCATTGGTTTGCCTAACTAACGTACTAGGGACACACATTAAGCTTTGGTTGACATGTGAGGATCTTTGAATCTTTGGATCTCTGAATCTGTCCCTTCAACAACACATAAACATATCAATAATATTACCTTTTTTACTAGGTATTATGCTGTGTATTAGCATCTAGCGGTTAAAAGCTAACCTAACTGAAAAACCTCTTTACTACTATGGAGAATTTCATCTTCTTAAGTGGATGTAGTGTTGAGTTTAACTTTCAATATGCCCAAAATATTTTCTGGTGTTAAATAAATTAAAATTGTTTGTTAACTGCAAGAAAAGTATCTTGTTGGATTCCAGCTTTGTTTGTTAAAATGTTTGCCCGTAAAATTAAAAATGTTACCCGCTCTGTAAGAAAATACATATAAACTGTTTGAAAAATAAGAAAGTAGGACAATTTTGCCAAAAGTAGGATAATTCCTACTTTCCTACTAAAAAGTAGGAAAAGTAGGAATAGGAAAACTGGGCTCCCCGGCCACTTCTTCATTTTCTGGTTAGTTTCTAGTTAAGTCCATAATGACTCCGACCTCCAAAAACAAAAATATACAAAAAAACTTAAATTTAATAACTGAACTGAAGACTGACCTATTCTGCGAAACTCGGCCGCAATCTGCTGCGCGGAGGTCTCACACCAGCCACGGGTGGGGCAGAACACGAGGACCGAGTGGCCGGCCAGCAGCGACTCCAGGCACAAGTGGATCACATCCCCGGGATCTGACTGGGGTACAACAGACTTGTCAGGTCCCCGCAACAACTGGTTACCCGTGCAACTAGAGATACAGCGGATCGAACGACAGCAACTACACGAGTTTCACGGCGTACAACCTTTAGTCAAATTCCTTAATGGCTGAAAATCAGTTGCATACAACCGATTGATTGTTTGTAAGTACAACTAATATCCAGTTGCACATGAAACCAGTTGTATGAAATCAATCACCTCGTGTAATGGGTGTCTTAGTGTATACTTTCAGTTACACCTTTATGTAAAAAAGCAGTAATTTTAAATATAACCAAGAAATTCATATATTGCGTAACACACTTAAGTTTTTTGGGATTGGGGGTCTGGGTCAGCATTACGCAACAACTCACACATTTTAAAAATAATGTTAAGAATATTTTTAAATGGAAACATGATTTGAGTTTGATGATCTGATTTTATTACATTTTTTTTTGTTTATATTATTACATTATTTCCATTTCTTATTATTTTTTTATTTTATACCCATGATATATTTATGTATCTTACTGTTCAAAATCTGTTACCAAAAGGTTGTTTTGGATTTAGGAACTTATGACTATGGCCTGAAAATCATAAACAAAAAAACAAGCACTTGCAAATACACGCACAGTTACGTTTTTAAAGATGTAAAATCCTGTATGTTGGCGCTATTTGTATGTATAATAAAATAGTGTATGTTAATGCAACAAAATTATTCTAAATACCTTAAATTTGGTAACTGGCTGTATGTTATATTTGAGCTCCATTGTAGATGCATCATAAACACTAGAGTTGACTTTAAGGTACTCAGTGAGAGGTATGGGTCGGAACTGAGTGGTGTAGAGGGCTGCGTCTAACCATGTTGCCAGGTCACTTAGGTTAGGTAGAGTCGCTGACATCCCCACAACCTGGATGTTCAGTGTCTTGTCTCTGTGACAACGAAATACATAAAACTTGTGCAATGTAACAGAAACAGCTTTTATAAATAATAAACTTCAAATAGCTTTGTGGTGAAACAAACTGATGCATCTCAATAGTTTTCTATTACATAAAAATAATTAAAGTAACAGGTTCAGATAGTACCTTTCAGGTAAAAATGTGATTTTATCTAAAAACATCAAATTAAAACAATAAATTAAACTAAAAAGAACAAGAAAATAAAAGTCAAAAATCAGCTTGTGAACTATAAAAGTGGTCTACAGTAAAGTCCTGTTTAAACAGACAATGTGGCAGTGTACTGATCACGATAGCTAAAAATCCAGAAAAATCAGCATAATGATAAGAATGGTATCTATCTAGAAATGATCAACCAATGAGCACCTGCAATCAGCAACACACAATACGCCCATCAGGAGTGTACAACTGGATAGTTGTATAATTTTCACAGGCGTTACCTATGAAGAATACCATCTAAAATAAATACAGCATGTAAAACTACTGCGGTAAAATATAGTAATATGCCAGTATGAATTAATGCGGCTGGGATTTTAATGTGAATGGATATTTCAAAACGGACAAACTCCCACTGAAATAATTGGTTTTATTGCACAACAGGCTTAAAAATACTAAAGCATTATAGCAATAACGGTAACATATTTATTTTGTTATGAATAAAACATGAGAAAAAGTGTTAATTTAAAAACTGAAAAAAAACAATTAAACTATAGTGTTGCAACACTGCAGCATTTCAGCAACACATTGAAATATAACTGTAAACTTACCTTTGTTATTTCTTCTATGCTATGGCACCATTATAGATTATTTCTATGACACTGTAAAAGGTAAGGTCAGTACGGAGGTTACTGCTGAGATTTTTAAGGGGCTCTACACATACAAAACTAATTATTTGCTACTTTTTAATGTTTTGGAAGCGTTTTTTAACTTTGTCACTTATCCGATTCCCGGGATCTGGCTGGTTCGAGTCCAAATAAACCAGAAGCTACTTGAAAAGAAATTGTTTGACCAACATATCTTAAATTTACCAAGAGGATTATACACAAGTGATAGATAATACCACCAGGATAGCAATACAACCAACAGTAATCATAATGATAATGAATATTGCAGTACCGTAATCAAATAAATGTTTATATGAAAAAGCCCATCATAATATACATCATGAAAAGAAAATAGCAAGGGAATAAAGTAAAACCACTAGATTTTAGAGAGGCAATGGTGAAAAAATTGACTGACTAAAACAACCAAACCTTCTTCAGGCAATGACTGATCTGTTTATGGGTACAGAATTCATTTTTTAATATCAATTTCTGAAATCTGAGATATCTGAGCTAAGTTTGGTGTTTGCGTCATTAACGAACCCTACAATAATTTCTGTCACTGTCCAATTCCTACGAAACTTAAAACTAGTGATCTATTTGTTTCAATATTGTTGGGAAAAAGTACTCACTTGCGGCACATATACTTGAGCTTAGTGAGCAGCAGCTCTAGGAGGTAGCCGCGGTGAGGGTCTCCTAGCAAGTGCAGCTCGTCCACCACCACACAGCCGACGGCATCCAGGCCCTGGTCCTCCAGCAGCCTGAGTCCCACAACAAAACTAGCCTTAGGGATCTCACAGACTAAAAGTACTAGAAGCTTTAAAATTATAAAGTAAAAGCTTTGGCTTAAGTATTGTTCACATAGTCCAAAGTCTCAAACCTTGGATAACAACATTGCCATAAAACAGTGCCCTCTAGGCTAAGGATGTTAACTTAAAACTGACCCAAAGAGGTTTGATTGACAAATGTCAATTGGAATTTGGATATTGGACTTTCAATATCGCATACACGAATTTATTTACTGTAAAAAACATTCAGGAAATCTCATACTGAATAACCAATTTTCACTTGATTGGGTTGATGTTTCATTCATTGAATTGAGGATGGTATTAATATTGTTATCAGTCACCTATTGATGAGACTGTTGGCTTTCTCGATGGTACAAACAGCAATGTGTACAGTCCTCAGCCCCCCTGGCGGAGCATGACTGCCCATGAACCCTTCCACTCGCACACCGCTACTGCCGAGGAGACTCTACAACAAGTATTCATTATAGATAATCAATGTCAGCAATTTAACTTCATCCCTTTTATGCTCACTGTATTTTGTACAGAGATTAACTAAAATGCTCGTGACTACACAATATTGTGGGGGTAGTTGGAGATTTGGAATTTATGTATAACTTAAAAGATTGGAGAAAATGAATGACATCACAAAAAGTTAAGATTCATAGTATAAGTATATAGGGATCGTTCTTTTTAGCGAATTTCCCCTATAGGGAAGAAGCTATTACCGTAGTCGGCATGGTAAGACCTAGGCCTGGGTTTTTGACATCAGGGGACCTAACTTTTCGTTTTGAGGTCCCCTGATGTCAAAAACACCATTTGTTCAAAACTGTATATATATATATATATATATATGTGTGCGATAACTCTCGTAAAAATGATCCGATTTTGATGAAATTTGGTACAAACATGTAAAGCATCATTTAGGACTTTAAGTTCGAAAACCAGCCAGATCGCTCTATCCAAAGGGGTATTTTGGGGGGTTTTGTACCCCAAAAATGGGTTTTAGCGAATTTCCCCTATAGGGAAGAAGCTATTACCGTAGTCGGCATGGTAAGACCTAGGCCCGGGCCGGGACCATGATAACTTTTCGTTTTGAGGTCCCCAGATCCCAAAAACACCATTCGTTCGAAACTGTATATATATATATATATATATATATCTATATATATATCTATATATATATATATCTATATATATATATATCTATATATATATATATCTATATATATGTGTCCGTGGGTGCGATAACTCTCGTAAAAAAGCTCCGATTTTAATGAAATTTGGTACAAACGTGTAAAGCAGCATTTATGACTTTAAGTTCGAAAACCAGACAGATCGAACTATCCGAAGGGGTATTTTGGGGGGTTTTGTACCCCAAAAATGGGTTTTTTGAGTTTTTTACATATAATTTTTGAAACAGTTAAATTTTATTTGTTTTCATTGGAATCAGCTTAAAAAGACGAAAAATTTGGTATTTTAATCATTGCTCTACGTCAATTAGTTACTGAGATATTGAAAGTGCTAAACACAGTACGTTGTCCAATGTTATTCTTATGGAGGATAAGAAAAATTGTATATCTCGCTTATTTATCAACGTATCCAGACGAAACCTGGTATATTGCTTCATTTCATTGTGATCTATTGATATTTGCACAAAAACCCATTTTTTGGCCGATAGTTCCCGTAGCAGCAAACCTGCATACTCAGCCGCCATGTTATTCTTATAGAGAATAATTAAAATGTCATAAATCGTTTATTTATGAATGTATATTGATGAAACTTGATATGTGGCTTTCTGTGGTATTGAGACAAATATATATGCATTGGAAATTCGCTGAGTATGCAGGTTTGCTGCTACGGGGGTATTTTGAGTGTTTTACATATAATATTTTAGTAAATCCAATTTTAGTTTTCACCATTAAAGTCAGCGTAAAAAAAGAAACAATCTGGTGTCTTGATCATTGCTCTACATCAATTGGTGACCGAGATATTGAAAGTGCTTAACACAGTACGTTGTCCAATGTTATTCTTATGGAGAATAAGAAAAATGTATATCTCGCTTATTTATCAACTTATTCTGATTAAACTTGGTATATTGATTCATATCTATTGTGGTCTATTGATATTTGCACTAAAAAACATTTGTTTCCTATATTTCCCGTAGCAGCAAACCTGCGTACTCAGCTCCCATGTTATTCTTATAGAGAATAAGTAACGTGTTATCTCTCCCTTAATTATGAACATAAATTAATAAAATTTGGTATGTGGCTTTACCTACTTGAGCTATATTGATATTTGTATAAAACCCCATTTTTTGTATTCCTTCCTTCAGCAAACCTGCATACTTAGCCGCCGTGTTATTCTTATGGAGAATAATTAAAATGTCATGAATCGTTTATTTATGAATGTATATTGATGAAACTTGGTATTTGGTTTTATGTGGAATTAAGATATTATACAATACATATATATGCATTGGAAATTCGCTGAGTACGCAGATTTGCTGCTACGGGGGTATTCGTACTAAAGCTTGTTTCTATAGATGGTTGAACAGAATAATAAAGTAAGCCATAATTTATTAAAACATCAACATTTAAAAAAATGTACTGATTTCAAACACTCACTTACTTGGAAGTATAACATTTTTTCCCTTACTACTGACACAAAAGGAAGGATGAAAATTACTTTCTTCTTTCTTTCCAGCACTGTCTGGATGGTTAGTATTTCAGCCACCATGGTCTTTCCTAAAAAGCATTAGGCATAAAGTAAACAACAACAAATTTGACATAGTTTATGAAAATAAGATTACAATTAACTTACTTGCACATCCTCACCATATTGTATGCACCAATGCTTGCAAGGAAATATGAACTCTTTTTAACTTTAGATTAAAGTTGACAGTTCAAGTAGGAACAAACACACTGCAACATGTTTAGGCTATTAGAATTTGCTTATATAAGAACATTTAAATGATTAACATTGTAATATCACATTTGTGTGATATAATTATCACACTAAAATACAAAAACCCATATCTGCTTGAATGCTTGTTTATTTAAGTTTATTTTTAAACAATGTTCTCTTGGCAATCCAGCCCTTGGGCCACATAAAACCTTTGCTTTTTGCGAATTTCCCCTCTAGGGAAGAAGCTATTACCGTAGGTCTCATGGTAAGACTTAAGCCCGAGACCATGATAACTTTTCATTTTGAGGTCCCCAGATGCCTAAAACACCATTCGTAAAAAAGGTTTGACCTTAGTGAAATTTGGTACAAATGTGTAAAGTACCATTTATTTGAACAAGTTTGAAAACCAGGCGAATCACACCATCCGAAAGGGGGTTTTGTACCCCAAAAATGTTTTTTTGGGGGTTTCTACATGTAATTTTTATTTAAATCAAATTTTAATTTTTACCTTTGAATTCAGCATTAAAAATTTAGTATTTTGATCATTGCTCTACATCAGTTGGTTACTGAGATATTGAAAGTGTTAAATACAGTACGTGTCTAATGTTATTCTTATGGAGAAAAAGAAAAATTGTATATATCGCTTATTTATGAACATAAACTGACAAAATTTGGTATATGGCTTCAATTGGTTGTGGTTTATTGTTGTTTGCACAAAAAATTGTCGTCTATGGTTCCTGTAGCAGCAAACCTAGGTACTTGGTCACCATGTTATTCTTATGGAAAATAATTAAAATTTTATATATTGCTTATTTATGAATGTATATGGATAAAACTTGGTATGTGAATTTACTGAGTTCTATTGATATTTGCATAAAAACCCATTATTTTGTGTTCCTTGTTGCAGCAAAACTGTGTACTCATCCCCAATGTTATTCTTAAGGAGAATAATTAATATTTTAAAAATCGCTTGTTTGTGAATATATTTGTTATGGATCCTGTTAAGTGTTTTAATGTGTTATGTTATATATTTACTGGAAATTCGCTGAGTATGCAGGTTTGCTGTGACGGGGGTATTTTATTTTATTCCAGCAGAATTATCAATTTCTGTTGCAACTTAGTTTATTTTAGTTGGATATTGTTGTTTTTCTCTAATCACTGATGGGAAATGTTCGTAATAATAAATAACAAACATCAACAACAATGAATTTAATCAAAGAAGCCCATAGATATGTTACTGAACCAATGCTAATTCCAAAACAATCCAGATTCCTGAAGAAGCTCAAATGTAAAAGAAGAAACACAGTAAATACAGCTCGCAGCGCACACAAATTTGCCATGCTAAAAGCTGAACTGCAAGCCGCTGCTTGTGGGAAAGGTCTTTTATTCATTATGGGTTAAGAATTATGAACACAACAAACAAAATATAATTGCATACTAAAAGTACTAGAATACAGTGTGAATTATAGGTTTGTCAAAGTCACTGCCTATATTATTTGTACTTCTGTTCTTTTACGAATTTTATCCCATTACCACTTCATAGGACAGGGAGTCTACTTTGCATAAGTTTTTAATGAAACTTCAACCTACCTGAAAGTTGAAATACATAGTCCCTTAGTTTAAGCACTGATGAAAGTGTTATTATAAAATTAGTTTTTAAAAGGATAAATTATCCAACCTGCTGATGTCGGTGCTGAATATACAAGATTCCTGCCAGACAACACTCTGTCGCAAGTGAGGCATTCCACTTGCCACGGGAACATGTTTTCTACTCCTTTGGTTGAATATTTCTGATGACAAAATAACAACAAATTGTCAGTTAATTTAGACACTTTATATACTTTTTTAAACTCAATGACTACTAACTTAAAAGCTAATGTTAAATGAATGTAGTACTATAAGCACTTGAGAGACATTTTGAGATTATATCAACATTCTTTGATTGTTTGTTTGATTGTTGTCATGGATGACTATATCATCAAAATGATGTTTATGTTATAGGGAGGCTAAAAATTTGGTTAAATCCCGATGGAGATGTCTTGATCCTGAAATAAAGTCTATGAACCCGAAATGCCCCTCTGTGTGTAGAGATATCTTTATTTTGCTAGTTTCTCCATCCACTTTGATATACAGGTAACTTGAGTACAGATCAAGTTTACAGAAAAGTCATGATCTTCTTAGACTGTTAAGAACGACATCAATGTGTTCAATTGGCTGAGTTTCCTATCAAGCCTATCATTACCACTACTCGTAATCTACACAAAGACAAGCACCGCCACCTTGTTTTAGAATTACAACTAGTAGTGAGCCCCCAATCACTATAGTACTGGACATTTTATCGGTGACAAGAGAGTCAAACTCCTAGTCTAGATACTCTTGTAAATAAAGCATGAGGTATATTACTTTAATTTATGAAAACATGTTTCAACTCCTCCTGGAGTTGAAGTGATATCTCAAATCCTCTTCATTCTCAAATCAATCCCTTCCAAAATAGGTGCAAAATTAAATTAGGCTAGTAAAATTGGTATAAAAGTGTTCGGTGGAATTACCCAGATATAGTTGAGATCGTACAAACACAGATTGTACAATGGTGCCAAATACAAATAGGCTATATTTTTAACAAGACTTGACACCCTATTTTTAAGCATACCAAATCGGATGGTGTGATCTGTCTGGTTTTTGAACTCACTCATATAAATGTCACTTTACACATGTAAACTGGTAAAATATGAAGAAAAATACAAAACTTCAGCTTTTTTGGACTTCAGGATTTGAAGTTACAAATGTTTTAATTAAAAAAAAAACCAAAAACGTAACATATTGAAATTTTGTTTTAGCTTTTTCCCAAAAACTACTGCGGCTGTAAAGCTGGGTCAGGTGTTATATTCTTCAGTTATTTATGCTCTTTTAGCAAATTTCCCCTGTATTGAAGAAGCTATTACTGTAGTCGGCATGGTAAGACATAGGCCCGGGACCATGATAACTTCTCGTTTTGAGGTCCCCTGATGCCAAAAACCCCATTTGTTCAAATTTGTATATAGCCTATGTTTATATATATATATATATATATATATATATATGTGTGTGTGTGTGTGTATGTGTGTGTGTGGGTGTGTGTGTCCATAAGCACAATAACTCTCATAAAAAAGTCTGATCTTAATGAAATTTGGTAGAGATGTGCAAAGTAGGTTTTAGTTGAACAAGTTTGAAAATCAGACGTATTGCAAAGAGGGGTTTTCACATGTAATATTTATTAAAATCAAATTTTAGTTAGCACTATTTGATCCAGCATAAGAACAACTTTACCTGGTTAAGTTATATTGAAATGCATAAACAAATTTCTTATCATCCTCGTTGCAGCAAATCTGCGTACTCTGCCCCAATGTTATTCTTATAGAGAATAAATAAAATGCTATACACTGGTATCACTTATTTATTAATGTATTTTTGCAAAACTTGGTAAGTGGCTAGGGTGAGGTGGGGTAATTCTGGGCAAAAATCAAAACAATAGATTTTTTTGTACTTCCACGTGTGTTAGGCTCAAACAAAAATCATGTTATGCATGTACCAGGAGTGGCTGAAGGTCCTGTTTAGTTTATTATCTTATCTCTTTCACTTTTTTCATAAAAAAATAAAAACACTGTCCCATATTTACCCTAGGGTCTGAGTCAATTATGGGACGGGTATGGGGCAATACAGGGACAGTCATATATCTCCATGGTTACTAAAGATAGGCAAATGAGAGGGAAATATTTGGACAGAGCATACTTTAATTGTATAAAAGGCACTGGGAAATTCTGGGACATTACAATTTTTAGAAAAAAAATCAAAAAAATCGTCGTTTGAACCATTGGAAAATACACAGTTTTCAAGTAAAGTTTGAAACATGAAAAATTTGAGGTAATGCACCAATGACCCCCTAAACAAATTATTTTAAGCATAATCTTTAAAAAAAAGTCACTTTAAAAAACTAAGCAAAGGGCTGAATTTGTATCGATTATTTTCAAAAACATTGCAGTTTTCCAGGTTCGGTCCGAACAAAGGTTTAGGTATAACGAGTTGCTTTTATGGCTTTCTCTATGGTTTAGGGCTCTAAATGACTTGTGTGGCCATTAAAAATAAGTAAAAGAAGTCTCTCTTAAACTGTTGAGCAAAAATGCTCTAAATATCCATGAAAGACATCTGCGTTAATATATCCCTTTTTTGATACGTCATATAGAGTCCCTGGAAGGTCTTTTCCGCCCCTCCAAGTAGTCCACAGTTTTTCACCTTTGTAAATTACCATTGGAGGCAAAACAGCACCAGATGCCGAGCAACAAGCCAAAACAGTTATATTATCTTTGCCTGAACCCATTATGGTGCGGTGCACTTTTTGTTTTGTTAACACAACACCTTTTACTCCTTTTGGGTCTAGTAAAAACCCAGTTTCATCTCAATTCCAAATGTGATTAGGCTTTTCTTTTATCTTTAAGTTATCTACAGTAGATTCAACCAGGTCATAAAACCCATAGATTAAAAATGGATCTGATATGTTTTTTTGGTCTTGCTTGTTCAAGTGCTTCTAAATTTTTTAACTTCAAACCATGTCTTTGGCAAAACTACCTAAACCAGTCTAAACCTGGTCGACCATTTTTGAATGGAGTTTTGATGTCATTGGCTTCAACATATTCCCTTACAATTTCAATAACATCTTTTCTTGATAAAGCGAATCCCCACTTTGACATAACTGATAGGCCTATATATTTAACAAGTTCTTCTTCTTGTTTTCAGGAAAGAGCGGTCTTCCGACCTCTAACCTACTTTTGATATCACCTTTCAGCACTAGTCTACCCAAAGAATCTTCCATATTTTATATTTATCTGCTACAGTTCTAATACTTTTTTCTATTTTAAACTGCTTTTCCAAGCATCTCCTTCGCATATTTCAGTTCTTTTTAGCGAATTTCCCCTATAGGGAAGAAGCTATTACCGTAGTCGGCATGGTAAGACCTAGGCCCAGGACCATGATAACTTTTCGTTTTGAGGTCCCCAGACCCCAAAAACACCATTCGTTCGAAACTGTGTATATATATATATATATATATATATATATATATATATATATATATGTGTCCGTGAGCACGATAACTCTCATAAAAATCATCCGATTTTGATGAAATTTGGTATAAACAAAAAAAACAACATTTATGACTTTAAGTTTGAAAACCAGCCAGATCGCTCCATCCGAAGGGGTATTTTGGGGGGGGTTTTGTACCCCAAAAATGGGTTTTTTGAATTTTGTATATGTAATTTTTGAAAAAATCAAATTTTAGTTTTTATCATTGGATTTAACTTAAAAAAACACACAATTTGGTATTTTCATCATTTCTCTACGTCAATTGGTTGCCGAGATATTGAAAGTGCTAAACACAGTACGTTGTCTAATGTTATTCTTATGGAGGAAAAGAAAAATTTTATATCTCGCTTATTTATGAACGTATACTACCGAAACTTGGTATATGGCTTCATCTGGTTGGGGTCTATTGATATTTGCTCAAAAAAGTTATTTTTTGCCGAAGGCACCCGTAGCAGCAAACCTGCGTACTCAGCCCCATGTTATTCTTATGGATAATAATTAAACGCTATGTCTCCCTTAATTATGAACATAAATTAATAAATTCTGGTATATGACTTCACCTAGTTGAGTTATATTGATATTAGCATAAAAACCCAGTTTTTTGTTCCTTGTTGCAGCAAACCTGCGTACTCAGCCCCAATGTTATTCTTATGGAGAATAATTAAAATTGTATATATCGCTTAATTGTGAATATATTTTTATGAAACTTGGTAAGTGGCTTTATGTAGTATTAAGACATTTATATATCTATTGGAAATTCGCTGAGTACGCAGGTTTGCTGCTACGGGGGTATTTCATATTACTTCGCACCATTTTGAGTTTCTATCTTTAGAACTTAAAATTCATTAACAAAACAAAATAAAAGGCATCAAAATAATGTCAAAAAATAATAAAATTGAGTAGATAAATCTGTCCTGAAATTGCCCCACACGTCTCTCAAAATTGCCCCAAAAACTGTCCCATAATTACCCCTCTGTTCTTTTATTTAATATAATTTTAGCGAATTTCCCCTATAGGGAAGAAGCTACTACCGTAGGTCTCATGGTAAGACTTAAGCCCGAGACCATGATAACTTTTTGTTTTGAGGTCCCCAGATGCCAAAAACACTATTCGTTCAAATTTATATTTATGTATATATATATCTATGTATATATATATATATCTATATATATCTATATATATATATATATATATATATGTATATATATGTATATATGTGTCCGTGAATGCGATAACTTGAGTAAAAAATGACCGATTTAGATTAAATTTGGCTCAAATGTGTAACGTGACATTCATGACTTTAAGTTCGAAAACCAGAAAAATCGGACCATGGGAAAGGGTGTTTATGGGGTTTCAAAATTTTCCAAAAATCAGTTTTTTGCACTTTCCACCGTGAAATTTTTAAAACACACAATTTTTCTTTCAACCATTTTATAGAGCTTAAAAAAACAAATAATGTAGTATTTTTAATCATGAACCTAGGTTATGTGGTTGCGGAGAAAATCCAAAAAACGTGTTTGTAAAATCTCCCATGTTAATCTTATGGGAAAATGGTTTTTAGCTTTTCCTTAATTAATTTTACTGTAAACTTCACATTTCCTTTTATCAATCAGTTTAGCTCTACAAAACAATCATTTTGGTGTTTAAATTGTGATTCTACGTCCAACCGTTGCCGAGATATTCAAAGTGCTAAACACAGTACGTTGTCCAATGTTATCCCTATGGAGAATATTTAAAATTTGATATCTCGATTATTTATGAATGTATATTGATGAAACTTGGTATGTGGCTTCACCTAGAACTGGTATATTGATATTTTCACAAAAAATTGATTTTTTGTTGGTTATCCTCTTAGCAGCAAACCTGCATACTCATCCCTAATGTTATTCTTATGGAGAATACGTAAAGCTTTATATCTCCCTTAATTATGAACATAAATCATTAAAACTTGGTATGTAGCTTCACCTGGTTGAGTTATATTGATAATTAATTGCAAAAAAAAACATATTTTTATCTTCCTCGTTGCAGCAAACCTGCGTTCTCAGCCCTAATGTTATTCTTATGGAGAATAAATAAAATGCTATATATCAGTTATTTATTTAAGTATTTTTATGAAACTTGGTAAGTGGCTTTATGTGGTAATAAGAAATATATTCATGCATAGGACATTCGCTGAGTACGCAGGTTTGCTGCGACGGGGGTATTCCTTATTAATGGAAGTACTTAAATATAAATACCATTTTATTGTTAAAGAAATTTCCTATCTTACCATATAAAAACTGTATGGGTGCAAAAACTATACATGTGTAGACGGAGAAAGTTTTCACGACGAAAACAAAAATTTTCGGCAGCAAGAATGTAGAGTTTTACAAACAATTTGCTTTTCATTGATGCTGATAAGATATTGATCTAATCATTATGGTTTCTTAATTATCAAATGATAAGCTACATTTTACTGATAAAACATGATAAAATAAATAATAATACCCCCGTCGCAGCAAACCTGCATACTCAGCGAACTTCCAATGAATATATAACATAACACATAAACACTTAACAGGATTCATAAGAAATATATTCACAAACAAGCGATATTTAAAATATGAATCATTCTCTATAAGAATAACATTGGGGATGAGTACGCAGGTTTGCTGCAACAAGGAACACAAAATAATAGGTTTTTATGCAAATATCATTAGAACTCATCTAAGTAAAGTCACATAACATGTTTCATTCATATACATTTATAAGTAAGCGATATATAACATTTTAATTATTCTCCATAAGAATAACATGGGGACCGATTACCTAGGTTTGCTGCTACGGCACATGTGAAAATTTTGTATTTTGTGCAAACAACTATAAATCCCAACCAGATGAAACCATATGCCAAATTTTGTCAGTTTATGTTCATAAATAAGCGAGATATACAATTTTTCTTTTTCTCCATAAGAATAACATTAGACAACGTACTGTGTTAAGCACTTTCAATATCTCAGGAACCAATTGACGTAGAGCAATGATCAAAATACCAAATTGTTTGTTTTTTTTATGCTGAATTAAATGGTAAAAATTAAAATTTGATTTAAATAAAAATTACATGTGGAAACCCCAAAAAACCCATTTTTGGGGTAAAAACCCCCCTTTAGATGGTGCGATTCACCTGGTTTTCGAACTTGTTCAAATAAATGGTGCTTTACACATTTGCACCAAATTTCATTAAGATCGGACCTTTTTTATGAGAGTTATCGTGCTTACAGACACACATATATATATATATATATATATATATACACAGATATAAAAATTTGAACGAATGGTGTTTTTGGCATCTGGGGACCTCAAAATGAAAAGTTATCATGGTCTCGGGCTTAAGTCTTACCATGAGACCTACGGTAATAGCTTCTTTCCTATAGGGGAAATTCGCTAAAATGTCATAAATCGTTTATTCATGAATATATATTGATGAAACTTGGTATTTGGTTATATGCGGTATTAAGATACATATACAGTAGTCACTCTCTGTTATCCGTCGTCCGTCTATGAGAATATTACTATTTATTAGACTCAGGATTTCGCCTTACGGCTTAGTCTGAGCATCTGTATGAGCTATTATATTATTTAAAACAACATAAATATGTATGTAGTGGGAAGTATTATCCTTTTGTACACAGTTTTTTTCATTTCTCTGCCAAACATTTTAAAATTTAGCTACTGAACACGTTTATAATATGATGTTTCTATTATCCGTCTATTCAGTTATCCGTCACAGTCCCGGTCCCAAAGGTGACGGTTAATAGAGGTTCCACTGTATATGCATTGGAAATTCGCTGAGTACGAAGGTTTGCTGCTACGGGGTTTTTTTAAACACTATACCGTTCACAACCAGAAAAATTGTTATAAATTGCATATTAGCAAATTTCCTCTATAGGGAAGAAGCTATTACCGTAGTCGGCATGGTAAGACCTAGGCTCGGGACCATGATAACTTTTCATTTTGAGGTCCCCAGATGCCAAAAACACCATTCGTTCAAAACTGTACTTATATATGTGTCCGTGAGCACGATAACTCTCGTAAAAATTATCCGATTTTGACGAAATTTGGTATAAATGTGAAAACCAGACAGATCAACCTATCCGAAGGGGTATTTTGGAGGGGTTTTGTACTCCAAAAATGTTTTTTTAAGTTTTTTACACATAATTTTTGAAAGGGTTAAATTTTTTTTTTCATTGGAATCAGCTTAAAAAGGCACAAAATTTGGTGTTTTAGCGAATTTCCCCTATAGGGAAGAAGCTATTACCTTAAGTCTCATGGTAAGACTTAAGCCCGAGACCATGATAACTTTTTGTTTTGAGGTCCCCAGATGCCAAAAATATACCCCCGTAGCAGCAAACCTGCGTACTCAGCGAATTTCCAATGCATATATATGTATCTTAATACCACATAAAGCCACATACCAAGTTTCATCAATATACATTCATAAATAAACGATTTGTGACATTTTAATTATTCTCCATAAGAGTAACATGGCGGCTGAGTATGCAGGTTTGCTGAAGGAAGGAAAACAAAAAATGGGGTTTTATACAAATATCAATATAACTCATTTAGGTAAAGCCACATACCAAATTTCATTAATTTATTTTCATAATTAAGGGAGATAACACGTTACTTATTCTCCATAAGAATACCATGGGGCTGAGTACGCAGGTTTAATGCTACGGGAGCCTTTGGCAAAAAATTGTTTTTTGGGCAAATATCAATGGTCCACAACCAGATGAAGCCGTATACCAAGTTTTGTCAGTATACGTTCATAAATAAGCGAGATATAACATTTTTCTTTTCCTCCATAAGAATAACATTAGACAACGTACTGTGTTTAGCACTTTCAATATCTCGGTAACCAATTGACGTAGAGAAATGATCAAAATACCAAATTGTGTGTTTTTTTAAGCTGAATCCAATGGTAAAAACTAAAATTTGACTATTTCCAAAATTATATGTAAAAAATTAAAAAAAAACATTTTTCGGTTACAAAACCCCCCCAAAATACCTTTCGGATAAAGCGATCTGGCTGGTTTTCGAACTTATAGTCATAAATGTTGCTTTACACGTTTATACCAAATTTCATCAAAATTGGATCATTTTTACGAGAGTTATCGTGCTCACGGACACACATATATATATATATATATATATATATATATATATATATATATATATATGTACTTTTAAAAGTGTAAATTAAAAACAATACTTGTAAGCTTTCCTTCTATATTTTGGAGGAGTTTATACCCCCTTCTTCAGGAAGAAAATACTTAAAAATACACCCGTTGCAGCAAACCTGCATACTCAGCGAATTTCCAATGAATATATAACATAACACTTAACAGGATTCATAAGAAATGTATTCACAAACAAGCGATATTTAAAATATTAATTATTCTCCATAAGAATAACATTGGGGATGAGTACGCAGGTTTGCTGCAACAAGGCACACAAAATAATGGGTTTTTATGCAAATATCAATAGAACTCATCTTAGTGAAGTCACATACCAAGTTTCATCCATATACATTCATAAATAAGCGATATATAACATTTTAAGTATTTTCCATAAGAATAACATGGAGACCAAGTACCTAGGTTTGCTACTACAGGAACCATAGGCGAAAAATTGTTTTTTTGTGCAAACAACAATAAACCATAACCAGATCAAGCCATATACCAAATTTTGCCAGTTTATGTTCATAAATAAGCGAGATATACAATTTTTCTTTTTCTCCATAAGAATAACATTAGACAACGTACTGTGTTTAGCACTTTCAATATCTCGGTAACCAATTGACGTAGAGCAATGATCAAAATACCAAATTGTTTGTTTTTTTAAGCTGAATTCAATGGTGTGAATTTAAATTTGATTTAAATTAAAATTACATGTGAAAACCCTAAAAAACAAATTTTTGGGGTACAAAACCCTCCAAAAACCCCCCTTCGGATGGTGCGATTCATCTGGTTTTCGAACTTGTTCAAATAAATGGTACTTTACACATTTGTACCAAATTTCATTAAGATCGGACCTTTTTTATGAGAGTTATCGTGCTTACGGACATATATATATATATATATAGAAATATATATATATATATATACATATATAAAAATTTGAACGAATGGTGTTTTTGGCATCTGGGGACCTCAAAATGAAAAGTTATCATGGTCTCGGGCTTAAGTCTTACCATGAGACCTACGGTAATAGCTTCTTCCCTATAGGGGAAATTCGCTAACAGAAAATTAAATTAACCCATAATAATAAAAATATACCCCCGTCGCAGCAAACCTGCATACTCAGCGAATTTTGAATGAATATATAACATAACACATTAAAACACTTAACAGGATTCATAAGAAATGTATTCACAAACAAGCAATATTTAAAATATTAATTATTCTCTATAAGAATAACATTGGGGATGAGTACGCAGGTTTGCTGCAACAAGGCACACAAAATAATGGGTTTTTATGCAAATATCAATAGAACTCATCTTAGTGAAGTCACATACCAAGTTTCATCCATATACATTCATAAATAAGCGATATATAACATTTTAAGTATTTTCCATAAGAATAACATGGGGACCAAGTACCTAGGTTTGCTGCTACAGGAAACATTGGCGAAAAATTGTTTTTTTGTGCAAACAACAATAAACCACAACCAGATCAAGCCATATACCAAATTTCGTCAGTTTATGTTCATAAATAAGCAAGATATACAATTTTTCTTTTTCTCCATAAGAATAACATTAGACAACGTACTGTGTTTAGCACTTTCAATATCTCGGTAACCAATTGACGTAGAGCAATGGTCTAATACCAAACTGTTTGTTTTTTTAAGCTGAATTCAATGGTATAAATTAAAATTTGATTTAAATTAAAATTACATGTGAATACCCCAAAAACACATTTTTGGGGTACAAAACCCCCCAAAACCCCCCTTCGGATGGTGCGATTCATCTGGTTTTCGAACTCGTTCAAATAAATGGTACTTTACACATTTGTACCAAATTTCATTAAGATCAGACCTTTTTTACGAGAGTTATCGTGCTTACGGACACATATATATATATATATATATATATATATATATATATATATATATATATATACATATATAAAAATTTGAACGAATGGTGTTTTTGGCATCTGGGGACCTCAAAATGAAAAGTTATCATGGTCTCGGGCTTAAGTCTTACCATGAGACCTACGGTAATAGCTTCTTCCCTATAGGGGAAATTCGCTAATAAATAAAAGTAAAATGTAAATGTAAATAAAGCTAATCAGCTGTCAGCTGGTTCTTGAAAAAGTTATTATAGGGGCAGTTTCTGGGGGATACCAAATTTGTCTTATCTCAGATTAAGCCCCATTGGATTTCTTGTTTTTAAAACAATTTGATGGGCTTGCTCATATTTCATTAATTGGTATCTGTTGTATTCCTCACTTTCGTTTATGTCCATCTTTGCAACCGCTTTCAATGAATAGCACTCTTCAATTTTTTCTTTGTTGTGAATTTCAATATGTTGGGCTAATGGCTTGTTCTTATCTTTGTGAAAAATGTCGAAACGATGGCCTGTCATTCTTATTCTTAAATGATTCAACGTCTGCCCAACATATTATTTGTCACAATGGTTGCAAGATATTTGGTATACAACATTTTTTGTGTCACATGTTATGTTTTCCTTTATAGGAAATGTTTTTCCGGTAACCGAACTGCAGAATTCCTTAGAGTCACACATAATTTTGCAGGTTCCACAGCGCGGTTTCTTGCAAGGCTTGCATCCAATCTCTATTTTCGTTTCTGGTTTCCGAAAATTCGTTCTGAGAAGTTTCGCCTATAGAGTTAGGTGGTTTTTTAAACGTTTATATAAACAGTTTCGAATGAATGGTGTTTTTGGGGTCTGGGGACCTCAAAACGAAAAGTTATCATGGTCCAGGGCCTAGGTCTTACCATGCCAACTACGGTAATAGCTTCTTCCATATAGGGGAAATTCGCTAAAAATCACATAAATAATTAACTGTCCCACCTTTGCCCTACTTTTTCGCTGTCCCAGAATTACCCCACCTCATCCTATATGTAGTAGTAAGAACATATGTGCATTGGAAATTCACTGAGAAATGAGGGTTTGCTGTGATAGGGGTATTTAATTATATATATTAATTGCTTATCTTAAACATCACAAAATATCAATTGTACATGTTTTAGGCAGGGCAAGCTTTAAGCTTGTCGCATGGAGGGAGGATGTTTGAATGTTATCATGTGTTGGGAATGGAGGGAGAGGAGGTAAAATAATAAAAATATGTTTAGGCATGTGCGTGCCTAGTGTCTACTTTGAGATGGAAGATAGCCAATGATGGGGTTAATACACACTTGAAGCAAAAGAGCTTGAGCTGTGGGAACTGTATTCAGTTCAAACAGTTGGAGTAGAGCGAGATTTAGACATCAATCTAAATCTGTCATCTGTTGTTTCCATCATCTGTTTGGACATTTAATCGTAATATTGATGCTATGTAAACAAAATAACTGTTCGTCAGTGTTCCATGTTCAGTAGGCCAGCTGGTTATTTCGGTCACTCGATATTCCGCTTGATGTGTACCAATTTGATGTTATTTAAGGTTTGTTGTAGGTATTTACAAACAAAATAGAATATGATGGGTACTTTTGCATTATAAAGTAACTTTCTACTTATAACAACATATTGCGGTAGATAGCTTAGGTTAGGATATGTTACATGTATTATTCATTAACGTAATGTAGCATCAATGACATAGCCTAACCTAACTGCCACAGCACACTGTACAAGTTAAGTTGGCATCCTGCATCACTGTATTTCTCCTAAAAAAAAACATTGGGGATAACTATAGTTCATAAGTTACCCCCAACTAATGTATATCTCATATATACTGTAAGATACAGTATACTAACGTTAAGCTTTGGTCAGTTTACTATTAGGTAGGGTCTACTTTATAATACACAAGCATACTTATTCTGTTGATTGTTGTCACGTTTCTGTTCCATGACTTATCCGTACAAAACCCAAATCCCTTCCAACTGTTGATCACAAATTCTGGTCAAGGGTGGCTATTAACTAGAAGTTTGATCCTTACCTGAGCTTTGCCTTTGGCTGCTAATCCCAGTGAAGACAGATTGCCTATTTTTGAATGGGTTTGTATCCTTTTTGAGCTATTTAGTCAAGAAAGGAATTTGGCCCTAACAAGAGTTGGTTCCCAAACTGGAAGAAATAACTCTTTCAGCGCTAAGCTTCTAAAAAGAGTTGTCAATTCAGAAGTGTTTTGTTGACTTTTTAAATATTGCTAAAGCCTGAACAGTTAACATACAATTTTTTGGCTTTACATGTTTATGGTGGCAACACATACAGTAAGGATGGGTAAAAAGTAGCAACGCAGATCATGTGCAACTCACTAAAGAATTCATCCATCCCATCACCTTGGCCCATGTCATCCACCATTTGCTTAAGGTCTGCCCTCCCCCTCAACTCTACCACATGGAATATGATATACCACATGATATACGCAAAAATTAAAAACTCTCCATGAGTTGCATATAAAAACCACCGACTGTGACAGGATTCAAACTTTCGATCCAAGTGTTAACCCCAGGCCAGGAAGGTAACGCCTTAGACTGCACAGCCACTGATCAGACTAGCAGTAATAACAGACAAGGAGATATTACAGCCAAGATGCTGGACAAGGTACTTCAGTTTGTGTCTCCCAGGTTACACTAAATATCAGTCGCAGACTGTTGACTGGGCTCATAATGGTACAGTACAATCGCTTAGGTATGTTTCAATCAACAATATTTTATGGTGGAAGATTCAAAAGACGATATATTGGTCCATGGCAATGAAGAGGTAAGAGGTAGCCTAAGTTTACTTTAGCCTAAAGCTATCCTGTAAGTTAGTACATCTTACACGACAACATCTAGACTATAAACATAAACATTACCTATCAACATTAAATTGTAGGTTAGGTAATAATATTTTACCTCTAATATAGTTTTTGGCAGGCCCCATGATTTTAAACTGAGCTTTTCTTGTGACAAAAGTGACTTGTCACAACTAGTCCTGTCTTCCATCATTTGGTTAGAATTCAAGGCAATGTGTCGTTTGGTTAGGATCCAATGTGGCTTATGTGTTGCATACTGTCCGGCATAGTTTTATTGTTAAATTCAACAATAATCTAAACTTTAGATAACATGTTATTTCACTTTCAAGTCTAAGAATGAAAACTAGCCCAGCCTTATACACCTTGAAAGCATATAACCATCGTTCGGATTAAATCACTAATGAAATAACTAAATAAATGTTGTACATTTTGATATTATACTTTTTTAAATTTTAAATAAAGTATAAGCAACAAAATTAAAAATTATTTCAAAGTTGTAAACATAGCGGGAAAATTAGGTTAAATGGTCAGCTGGACAGCTATACAAAACACATGTTTAACTTTACATTTTGTATATTGGTGTACGCACACATACATACATAGAGTAAAAAAAACATGCACAGACTGCCCTTAATGATATGTATGTTTATCAAATCGCTAGAATAAAAGAAATTAAACTTGGAACAAATTAATTTGGTTCGTTTTATTTATGTGTCTATTTTTCCTTGAAATATATGATGAACTGTGAAAAAATTTAACAAATACAAATGGGAAGCCGTCTAGGTGTCACCCCGACAACCCGTCACCTCGGCATTTTGGCCACAGGCGACAACCTCTTACCTCGTAAAAATATACCGATGCCGTCAAGGTGTCACCGCGTCAAGTTGTCACCTCTTTTATAGAGGTGATTGTTTGTCGTGTGCAGAGACGACAACCCGTTACCTCGCACGCTTGCGTCAAGGTGTCACCCCGACAACCCGTCACCTTCTCTACTCCCAGGTGACGATCTGTCGTCGCCGTTCACGACAAACCGTCACCTCGCACACTCGCGTCAAGGTGTCACCCCGACAACTTGCCACCCCACTCCATCTGTTTCCGTCTTCTTATAACGCAAAAATAGGCTTTCTCCACTTGGCTTATCAGCGCTACCATGCTTAAAACAAATAATAAACTTCTAAAAATTATAAATTATTCATGTTTAATCTTCTACCGTACTTAAAACTACATTAATTTAGAGGCACGGTCGTGTCTCGTCGCCAAGTCCACCAGCAGACGACGAGTGAACGACAACGCGACGTGAGTAACTATTAACACGAAGGAAAATGAGGCGATTTTTCGACCCACCAAAAAAGAAATTTGATCTAATTCCGTTTTAACACGTTAAAAAACACCAAAGTATACGACAGTTTGTTTTAGAATGGTATAGTAATCGAGAAATAAACGTTTTAAGTAGCGAAAAAAATTACAAGTTTCGTAAATTTTGATCGAATCTTCCACCTCGATGTTCAGAAAGCCTAGCACTTTATTTCTCATCAAACCTAAATGAAATTTCAAAGTCACTCATATTTTTTCTCATAGAAGTGCCTTATGATACTATGAATAAAGTTTAAAATCGAAATATATTAAAAGTAATCACTTTTACATTTTTCATTTCAATTTTAGTTGACTTTTAAAACGTAAACAAAGAAGATGACACAAAGAGTAGGTTTCGCAAGTAAAAGGCTGAAAAAGCTGACACATCAGGTTTCATATATTCTCTGTAACCCGTGCAAAGATCAAGTATGTTTTCAAATAAATCTATGATATGCTAGGAATTGTATCTCTGTGGCTACAAATAAAATTTTAGATTGGCGATTGGTGAATTTTAGAATTCACGCATTATAAATTTGTTATGCTGCCTCTATTAAGAAAGTTGAAATAGTTTAAAACCACTGATAGAACCATTCACCACAAAAATCATCAGCGGGTTTTTTGGACCATACCAAGTATAAAGTCTAAGAAACTGTCTCTATTGCAGTGTTAAACAAATTGATTATGTGTGCAAATATGTAATTTTAGTTCAAAAGGAGGAGCCTATCGGGGTGGCGATTTGCTGTGGTGTCTAGTTGTCGGTTGCATCGACGTCAAACCGCCACCTCTCACGCTCGCGTCAAGGTGTAACCCCGACAAGGTGTCACCTCCTCTCTTTGGAGGTGACGATTAGACGCCTCCGTACACGACAACCCGTCACCTCGCACGCTCGCGTCAAGGTGTCACCCCGACAACCTGTCACCTCCTTCAAATGGTGACGGGTTGTCGGGGACGATGCGCGTCAACTCGTCACCTCAAAACCTCTTTTAAAAGGTGATGGTTTGTCGGGGTGACAGGTTGACGGGGTGACACCTAGACGCGGTCCCATACAAATATCATCATCTGACAGTGTGAGCAAATTGGAAACAAACGGCATATCTGGTCAAAAAATGTTTTCAGTATGACTAGTGTGCTACACACAAGTGTTTGAAATGAATAGTACAATGATGTGTCTCCTAAGCCCCGTTTCCATTCGGACAAAAACACGTCGCGGCATGAGTCTTCGCAAGAGACGGTAACATGTTACCGCGAGTTGTTAGAATAGTCCTGAGATGCCCATTCTCAAACGACACCAGACAGATCACAAAGAAACGAAATCCCTTCATCGAACCATCAACAACCAAATCCTCCAAATGTCAGCCTATAGTATCAATAAAGTGTGGGGATAGGCGCTGCAGCCATAGCCGACTAAATTTTGATGTTTTTATGGTAGTGTGGGAAAAAGAGGAGATTTTAGCTGGCGGCTTCCTGCCCAGTGGAGGGGGTAGTTCGGACCGGTGCGCCTCCCGAAAATTTGTGAAATCTAAATATTACAAAACTTTGTATTATACTGTTGCACTGAAAATTAAAACATAATATTTTTGGTAAGGTACAAAGGTAAAAAATTTAAATTTTAAAGTTAAACATCAGCTTAGTTGAACCTCTCTACTTATTAAGAACAAATACTTATGATTTAACCTTTAAATTAAATGTTTTTACCTGAACTAAGAATCTATGTTTTAATTGTTAAAAGTCAGATTAAGTTTATTTCGATTTATTTACTGTTAAAATTCCATTCTTTCTCCTTTATGCACGAAATTGTTTGTATTATAATCTGCAAAAAAAACTCTTGTTCATCATTCCTGATTATAATCGGTTATAAAACAGCGTTGACATAATTGTACTGAAAATCAAGGTTGATTGCACCACCCAAATATATCATGATGATCAACTTTGGCTCCATCAACGTCACATCTACATATTATAGTGTGATAATGTCACTTTTACCATTTAACTATTTTATTACCATTGTATTTTTGCTTGTATTTTTAATCGCAGATTCTTAATTTTAATTTATCTTTTAAATCAATTGAATTTAAAATTAACTGTTAATATTTGTAAATGATTCTCAAACTAATAGGAAACTAGCTTCAATAATTCCCAATACCCAGCGATGGTTGCTCAAAGTGAGACGCTGAGTGTTAAGACGGTCCCACACTTTTGCAAACACGCCTGAACATTCGGCCGAACTCAGAATGTTCGGAGTATTCGCGAGAAGTGTGGGAGCTGCACGAACTTTTGGATACATGAGGGATCATACGGGAGAGAATGTTCAGTGAACATTCGGGAGAAAGTTCGGCCGAATGTTCAGACGTGTTCACGAGAAGTGTGGGAAGTGTGTGACCGCCTTTAGCAGTTTGTAGTACTACTTGCTGACAGTCAGCTGGTCCCAGGACAACCTTAAAACCAAGGAGCTCTATTGGAAATACTGGAGACAATACTGATGAACAAAATTGCGAACCGTTCTTTACCAATTTTGGTGAGGCTAAGAACTACTCGCTGAAAGTGAATGAGTCGACAGAGTGACTCAAATAAATACCTACTCGTGATTTAAACATTAATAAAATTGTAATTGTTTATTTGCTCATAATTTATCATATTTCACGACAAGAGTATAGCTGGATTTTGTTGACGGGGTCCTATTTAGAGATAGAGTAAGAGGCACCTAAGTTTTGGCACGCGAGTGTATTATTCATTTCAAATATGGACCACATGCACTGCTCGTTTACAATTATTTTCTCACACTTGTTTACAAATACATGTTTTTTTTGTTTAGTTTGTGAAATTTAGTTAATTCTTATGAGGTAGAAACTAAATTATTTGAAAATAAAATAACATACAATAATTTAAGTAAATCATATCATTCCAGAAACAAATTGATGGCAGAAACAGTTAACACGAATAGTTCATTTATAAGGATGTATAATGTAAGTAATTGCCTTAAAAACTGCCACAATTAACTTTGCAGGTGCAACTGCTACAACAGCTGCTGCTAAAAACACAATCAAGAAACAAAACGCATGACAAGTATGTTTTCAAGACTGAATCTTATGCTTCATTTCGCAAAAAGGTAATAGTTTGTTTATTTCTGTTTGTGCCAACTTAAGTGCCTCTTACTCTACTGTAGGAGAGAGATGGAAATAGTGGTGAGGGGAAATGCTTCCCCCTCTCAAGATTTACCTGAAGTGGAAGTTAACCAATCACAGTCCTTGCACACTGACCATTGGCTAAAGCAGTTGTTTTATTTTGTTGTTTTTTAGTGAATTTCCTATGGCAAGTGAAATACTAACATGACCCACACGGACCACACGGTGAAACTTTAGCCGGGACCACCATAGAAGTTCCTAACGTATGGAAACCTAACGTATGGTCCCCCTGAACACGTTTTAGGGTTCGTTCAAAACCCTATAATATATATATATATATATGTCTGTGTGTGTGTGTGTGTGTGTGTGTGTGTGTGTGTGTGTGTGTGTGTGTGTTTGCGCGGCATACATCGTGAGATCCGTTATATGGATACACACCAACAACGCGTGAGCTCCGTTTTCAATGTGAGCTCCGACCCCCCGGATCTCGGATTGAAATAGCCTCTGATTGGCTATCCTGACGAATAGGGAATCACGGAAATAACCGAAATCAGCCGAAATGAGGTGGAACTCACTATCATGCGTTTTCCCAAAGTGTGCGAGTGCATAAGCTTCCAGAAAGTGACACCACGTTGCGCTAGCATCGCTTTTACACTCCTAGATTACACACGAAAAGTTCCATACGGTCAAAGTGGGATCCATGATCAAAGTTTTTGGCGCATGGGACTGTGAGAGATTTTGCAGTTCCCTGGTCGCGGGGATTTGCCGAAGAACTGGATAATGTTATACAATGAGTGGAAGAGGAAAACTGTTGTGTAAACTTGGTAAGTACCCCGGTACAAATTATTATTATTAACCCTAATTACTGTACAATTGTTTACTGTTTGTTTTTATGTTACTGCTACTGTTATTGTTGATGTATCTAAAGGTTAACTTTAAAGTAAAAATACTTAGGTGATAAAATAATTTCAAATTCAAATAGGCCTTCAGGTTTAATTAATTATTTATAGTACGGTCATAACAGTGGTAATAGGCCGACATTGTTTTTAAAACAATCGGTTTACGGAAGAAAATTTACGGAAGAAAACTTACATTGGAAATTACACTTTAAAATTAAGTGATGATATTTTTAATATGTAAGTCTACGAACTGGAAATAATATAAGTTAGTTGTAAAATAGTTGACTTAAACCCGCTCCCTTTCTTCGCACGATTGCTGCAGTTGAATGCTACACAGCTTGTTGGCATGATGAAATAACAGCATCAATTATAAATACATAGTCGTCAACCACCTTCTAGAGTTTGAGACATACTGAGATATAAGCAAAAAATATTCCTCAACTTAAAAACATGGGAACGGATATCATGGAATAAAGGATGTTTCCGGCGCGGGACAGCCACACGACGCGACGGCGCGGCGACGGTGGCGATGTTGAAAGCGCGCGTTTAGCCTTTAAATGTAAGAAAAATACAGACTGTATAAACAAATGGTTCAAATAAAAGTTGTTATTCAACTCATTTTCAACATTTTTCTCGCTTGAAGTTTGTTTCTACCCCAAAAATAAAAAAAAGTTTACGCTTACTAACTTTTTTATGTTCCAATTTGTTTAGCTAATTATATTTTGTATTTTTATAATTCTGTTAACTGACTTAACTGTAAGTTGTTTACTCCGTTAGAATCCTCAGTTCTTCCAGATAATAAATATATAAGTTTCATTAGAATCGGATGATCCCTGTGCGATGGAGGAGCGTGTTAATGAGTGCGCGTGTTAAAATATTTGCCGGCAGAAATCGCTCAGTTGACGAAGTTGCCTAAGAAGTGGAGGGGGAAGGACCGTTTTTCGCATCAACAAATCCACTGCGCTAGCATTCCAGGTGTATTAATCACAATACACTGCTTATCAACAGAGAACGATGTGCTTCTTTAAGAAAATTACAATGAAAACAAACCTCAAAACTGAGTAGGAATGGGGAAGTGCATACTGATAACAGAACACCTGTTCTAAGCGTGGGAAAGATTTCGTGCAGGGGAAACAAAACAATCATCAATACCGACCAAGATTTTGACGGTTCTGGGAATTTAGACTGAGTTTACAATGACAACAGCAATGTTTGTTGTTAAGAGTTATTTTTATTTTCGTCAAAACTAATATTTTCTAAATATAATTTCGGTTTATTGTGCCCAATTGTGTCTAATGTATTACACTTTTTTGAGTTATACAGACTCTATTTTCGCGTATTTAATCTTAAAGGTTTTGTCTAGCTATAAAGCTTAATTTGTTTGATTCTCTAATATATTTAGTATTATCTTATAAAAGCGTTTGTATCACTTAAATTTAATACCAGTGACTCTGAAAACTCAAGTTGGGTGAAAACATTTTTTTTTCGTTTGTACAAAACTGTGATATGCTGCCGCAACCAATTTTAAGTACTGCAACTTTTGAAGAAATACAGATGATTGGTCGATTAATCACGACCAGAGCGCAAGTACAGTAATCTGTAATGACGAGAAGTATTTTAATAGTTAACATTTCCTACTTCTTCTCCAATGTTCCAAAATGACTCAATTAAAAAATAAGAGCTTGATTGAAATAGTACTAAACAGACGGAACGATAAACGGTATTTTCAAAGTAAACTAAAGGAAGAAACCTTACAAGTAACGATCGAAGGGGGCGCATCATATTTTCCGCCTTATTATATAAAATAACAATATTAAACTCGATTAGCTTCAATTAAATATGAAATAATTGAAATCCATATTTAATCCTCTCTTATCCTCAAACCATATCTAGGAAGTAGTTTAAAATAATTGAAGAGGGCGGATTGAAACAATAAGTTGCATCGTGTAACTTTATATTTTAACTTCGCAATATTCTTGCATCATATTGCGAATTTTATTCACACTCTCAATACCAATAAGAAAGCCCTGAAGTTATCACAAAACGATAGTGGTGAAAACAAGTTCTCAATTTGGAATAGAGGGGAGCGGAAAATATCTTATCTGTAAATTTAATGTTTAAGTATAATGAAGGTGCAATATGGTTAATACACAACTTTCTATTTATGTCTTTCAACAACTTACTAATACACACCAAATTTACAAAATCAGTCAGGTGTTTATATATTTACAAATACTTTATTTTAGCGCTGCAGATTACGCCCCCCGCCCCCCGACCCGCTACCCGTCATAAGCGCCGAGCGCCGCCCCCCCAAAAGCGCCGCGCCCCGCGCGCCCCGTGCTGGAGCACGGCTCGCACTGCCCTAGAGCCGCTACTGGTTCAGAAGATTGTTAACTGACTCACTTTTAATGTTTAAGCTCTATTCATATTGAATATTCTCCAAAGTTGATAAGATAATTAAAAAATACAGGTTATTTTACCTCCATCTTCAGCTTTAAGTTAATCCAAAATGGACTACCGCGGTTTCAGAAGCTTAATTTTGCTTCCATCTTCAGGACTTGAAGTTCAATAAAATCTTACTGAATTTGCATGTCTGTCATCAAATGTTTAAAAAAGCCTCACAACACCGAACACAAACAAACGACACACGACAGCGAAAAACATTTTAAGTGCACTGTTAATGCGTACCAGCCGATAGGTGAACGCCGACTGAGGTGGACATGGCAGAGCGGAAGATGAAACTCCTGTTGGAATTTGGACTGCCTTATCGTAGTTCCTGAACTTAAGTCATGGTTGACTTAAAGCTGAAGACGGGGGTATAATAACTTGTATTTTTTTAATTTAAGCTCGTGTCACAAAACTTGTTACGTTTCTACCTGCTTCCCCCATAAGGCCAATTAAAAGCCCATCATTTTGAATAGCAAAAAATACCTAGTGATTTCAACGATCAAAATTTGTATATATAATATATTCATTAAAAAAATTCAAAAATGTTCAATATTTACGATGTTTTATGAATGAACTATATGTGATATGAAATAGGTATGAATATATGAATTCCTTAGGTTTTTGTTGCTATTTAAAATAAACAATACATTTGATTTAGGATAATCGGATGAAGAGGGATGGGCTTTGAAAGTTAACATTGGTCTAATAGAAGAACAGTTCGCACGCAGCTCGCTGACGTGAAGGAAGTGAATTTCCACATACAAAACTTTTAAAACTCAAAACCAGTGTAAAAAATATAATTATTCCAATTTTGTTGAAATATGAAAACTTTGATTTTTTGGCTGTTCTGATGCTCCTGGTTTAATTTCCCTGCAATGCTAGGAATACAATTTTGTGCATTATAAGGTTAGGAGAAGGTCCAGTCAGGCTTGAAAGTAGGTGCGAGGTTGCTGGGGAAGATACAAATAACCAACACATAAATAAGATGCTTTTCTAATGTAAAAACCCCATAAGACAACGTATTGTGATTAGCCGATATACATTTTCTTTAATAACTCGGTAAATATATACCTAGAATGACGAGAGAGAGTTTAAAACTTTTGCTTCACTAATTCTTATCTTAATACATGCATTAATTTTAAGTCCGGGGCTTTTCTGATACTTTTTGGGCTCAAAGATTCGAAATTTTAACGAATAACCCCCAAAAAATGGGTTTAGCGTTTTACGCTTGTTTTGCCCAACGAACTTGTCCAACTGATTATAGAAAGGAACGTTCCTACCAAATTTGAAGTAAATCGGACAAAAAATGCTACCGCTAGAGTGCATACACATATATATGTATATAATTTTGAACGACCCCCAAAACGTGTTCAGGGGGTCACTTTATGAACTTATATGGTGGTCCCGGGCTTAAGTTTCACCGTGCGGGTCATGCTAATAGTTCACTTTCAATAGGAAATCCCCTAATAAGCAAAGGACTGGAGCACCATCTCAAGATTTGTTTAACATAATGTAAATTGTTCGTTGATAAGTTTTGTATTTGTTTCAGCGAACAAGGTTTAAGGACACAGCAGTTACATGGCGAACTTCAGTAGGATATAAAATATTGTATAGCTTTCCTTTATTTATAACATTTTTTTAATAAATAATAATTTACAAAAAATAAAATTATATTTATTTGACCATTTCCTTTTATTGATAAAGTTCCCTTAGGCTACTTTGAATTTGTCTATATTTCATTTGCCTGACAATACAATTTGGTTATTAAGATTAAATTATGTAAGTAGGTCTGTGAATGCTTTAAAATGCATTTTCTTGACTTATTCTAATTTAAAAAAAATACCACATCAGTAATTTCAAATATTTTTGTAAATAACAATCATATATGCTTACAAACAAATTGTGGATTGTTTAAAAATGTATAGTCGGCAAAAGTTCAGGATTTTTGAGTAACAGGTAACTTTTGTTCTTAATCTATGATTCACAATAAATTTGTTTAAAATTATAGTATGATAAACTATACTTTGAGCTGAATCTCAAATATATAATTTTCTTTGTATGTTGAATATCCATTAACATTTAAACAGTTAGTTCCATTACGCTAAGACAATTGTATGAGGCTGTTGCTAATTGTCATACAACAATCAGTGTAAATTAATTTTAACTCAATCTAGTATCATTATTATTGTTGGCAGCAATATTGATTTGTATTTACAATGTCAACTTGCAAACCATCATATAAACATGTAAGTTCAATGAAAAAATCCACTGCAAAATCAAGGTCCATACATACAGGTCCATACAGGTTTGCTGAGTCGATTTATTTAAGGTTTTATATTTAACCAGAAGAGACAGTTTGCATGGTAAAATCAGCTGTAAGGTCACGTGATCACCAATCCAATCTGCAGGGTTGCTGGAAACACAATATTTATCGTACGCGTACCATATTTTCCACATAATTGTACTTCAAATTAATATCGTTTAACTGCTTACATTCTATGATCAGCTGTTGTTTTATGATACTAATATGTTGTTTTCATTTATTTGTATTATTAGATTAACGGATTAAGGGTTTGAATTTTCTTTCTGCATATCTAGTGACAATTAAAAAATAGCTGTACCATTATTATACCCTTAAGGTTGGCAACACTTTATAGTATGTTGTTGATTTATGCATCAGCTGGACGCCCTCGTAAGACATCTTTGCTGCTCTTACTCTTATGGAAATAATCATACCTGGTCTGAAAGCTCTACGAACCTTGCTGCAAAATCAGGGCCCATTTTAGCTTCGTGCCGCTCCTAGGCCATATGAAGCTTGCCGCCCCCTTCCCCCCACAACTAGGGACAAGGAAAGAAGTCGAAGTTTAGTTGTCGCAAAGGGACCGCGTTGGCGGTGGTCGAGAGAGTGATCTAGGCCCGCAATAAGTTCTATTTATCTTCGTTTAGCGACGATTTAAAGTAATTTTGCACCCCCTTAAGGCAGGAAAACTCCTCTCAACAGAGCAATTAGCAGCTGGAATTGATAAGCAAATTCTCAGTGCTATGTATATATCTAACATATATACAGCCGCTTGTCTCTTCTAACATATATACAGCCGCTTGTGTAACTGACTGACTCACTGAGGTATACGAATTCTAGACCACTTCTAGATGAGCTAGAGACGTGAAATTTTGCATGCAGGTAGATTTAACCTTGTAACCCTCAGAAAAATTGCCAAAACTCACAATTTTTAATTATTAAATCTTCTAATAAATAATTTAAATTATATTAGATTTATAAACCACGTTTTCGACATGCTTTGTTGGATAGACCTCGTTAGAATGTCGGTAACGCAGTATGATTGATATGTTGTACGATAGAAATTTTGTGATATGAAGTTTGAATATGTTTGTTATTTATAATTACATTTTATCAATTATTTCTCATAATTCTTTTGGTTAACTAACACTACATACCTGAGTAGAACGCCACCGTTCATATAATGAAATCTGCAAACATTATACTATATCATATTATGTGCAAAAAGTAGGTCTCTCAGAACAATATTGAAGTAGAACACGATTTCAGAACCTGAAACCTTGAAAATTCTCTAAATTCGGTCAAAACCAATCCTGAAAATCATGCAGAATATGTGGAAATAAAACAAATAAATAAATAAACAACCACTAAAGATTTTTAAAATCGTCATACAACTTGAATAAATAAAATACGAATAAAAGTAAATCTGTAACAAATATAACCTAATTCAAGTGGGGCTTTTCCCACCTATTATGACCAAAAAATCCACCCCAATTTAGACATTTCTTATGGGTTTTAAATAAATAAAGTTGTTCCTATGACTGCTGTGCCCTGGCATGCAGACGTATTGTGTGTTTAGGTATATGCACCCATATATTATTAAGGGATTGTGAATATTGAAAATAAAACAGAATATATAATGAAATAGAAATAATAGTCTTAAAGGATAAAACCACCAGTTACAACATAGTTTAGCGACTACGAATTCCTTTGAAATGTTTAAAAATAAATAGGTTAAATATTAAAATAGTTAAAATGTTACTAAAGCGTAAGCTGCATACTTCATTACCAATATTACCGAAAATATTTTGAAATCCAAATAATGCATTTAAATAACGTAGTTTACGTCCTCGTAGATTTGAAAATTGAGGTAAATAATTAAACAGTTGGTATTTTTGAAACTTGCCCGATGGTTTATAGTTACAAGCTAAACTGTATGCCAAAAATCACGATCCTAGCTCATCCGTAAGTGTCCAAGGCAAAAGTGTACAAAATGCCACGTCCCTAGTTAGTTCATCTAGAAGTGGGATAGAATTCCTATACCTGAGTCAGTTACACCATGAGCTCGTATACAACCGGTCGCAATCTACGAGAATCTCGTCAATGGCACAGATGCACAACCATAGATTAAGCATATCACTAAGGAGTATGTTCAATTTATGGCACCACTCACCCCCTAGCACAAGCAGGATTCGCCATGCACTGCGCGTAGTTGCTAAAAGAAGCAAGCTGAGAATAACCCTAGGCCTAAGTAAACTGATCCGCGGGTAACGCAAGAAAATATGACTACCAAAATTACGTAAAAACTGGACAATACATCATCAAAGTGTTCAAGTCTAAGAGGCATTACAAATTGTATACCGAATCATCAAAGGGTGCGGTTGAAACAGGTTTTCGGAGAGAACCGAAATTATATGTTTCGATGTTGAGCAATAAGCACTCATGAGTTTATGAAAACATATTTAGTTAAGTTTAAAATTGTTAATATTTAAAAAGAAAAACATTTTTTGTGACTGGATTGCCACATAACGCTTACACGAGAAAGTCTATTTAGATTTTTGTAAACTGCATTACTAAAAAGGTTACAATATCGAAATAATGCATGTCGGTAACGTAGTCTACGTAACTAATACATTTATAATACTTTAAAAGGTTTAATAATTAAAAATTGTAAGTTTTGGCAAATTTCTGGAGGTTAAAAGGCAAAATCTACCTGCATGCCAAATTTCAAGTCCCTAGCTCATGTAGAAGTGATATTAAATTAAAAACCACGAATAAAACGGTTGGAATTGCCTGATTTATAAACAATCTAGCGCTATCTAAGGGTGAAGGAAGCAAGATACGTAAAAACGTCATACGACCAAAGATGTAGATCGTCTCAAATCAGCGGGTAGTGGTGGTGTCCCTTAATTGATAGGAGGTCAAAAATTTGCATGTAGAAAATCAGCTTGACGGAAGATTTTGGTTCAACCAAGGGTGTGGCTAAAACAGGTAATTTTCTTATAAACGAGAACCACCCCCAAAAAATTTATTGGTATGAGGAATTTGTAGTAAATTGTCAAGCAAAACTGGGTGGCGTTCTACTCAGGTATGTAGTGTTAGTTAACCAAAAGAATTATGAGAAATAATTGATAAAATGTAATTATAAATAACAAACATATTCAAACTTCATATCACAAAATTTCTATCGTACAACGTATCAATCATACTGCGTTACCGACATTCTAACGAGGTCTATCCAACAAAGCATGTCGAAAACGTGGTTTATAAATCTAATATAATTTAAATTATTTATTAAAAGATTTAATAATTAAAAATTGTGAGTTTTGGCAATTTTTCTGAGGGTTACAAGGTTAAATCTACCTGCATGCAAAATTTCACGTCTCTAGCTCATCTAGAAGTGGTCTAGAATTCGTATACCTCAGTGAGTCAGTCAGTTACACAAGCGGCTGTATATATGTTAGAGACAAGCGGCTGTATATATGTTAGATATATACATAGCACTGAGAATTTGCTTATCAATTCCAGCTGCTAATTGCTCTGTTGAGAGGAGTTTTCCTGCCTTAAGGGGGTGCAAAATTACTTTAAATCGTCGCTAAACGAAGATAAATAGAACTTATTGCGGGCCTAGATCACTCTCTCGACCACCGCCAACGCGGTCCCTTTGCGACAACTAAACTTCGACTTCTTTCCTTGTCCCTAGTTGTGGGGGGAAGGGGGCGGCAAGCTTCATATGGCCTAGGAGCGGCACGAAGCTAAAATGGGCCCTGATTTTGCAGCAAGGTTCGTAGAGCTTTCAGACCAGGTATGATTATTTCCATAAGAGTAAGAGCAGCAAAGATGTCTTACGAGGGCGTCCAGCTGATGCATAAATCAACAACATACTATAAAGTGTTGCCAACCTTAAGGGTATAATAATGGTACAGCTATTTTTTAATTGTCACTAGATATGCAGAAAGAAAATTCAAACCCTTAATCCGTTAATCTAATAATACAAATAAATGAAAACAACATATTAGTATCATAAAACAACAGCTGATCATAGAATGTAAGCAGTTAAACGATATTAATTTGAAGTACAATTATGTGGAAAATATGGTACGCGTACGATAAATATTGTGTTTCCAGCAACCCTGCAGATTGGATTGGTGATCACGTGACCTTACAGCTGATTTTACCATGCAAACTGTCTCTTCTGGTTAAATATAAAACCTTAAATAAATCGACTCAGCAAACCTGTATGGACCTGTATGTATGGACCTTGATTTTGCAGTGGATTTTTTCATTGAACTTACATGTTTATATGATGGTTTGCAAGTTGACATTGTAAATACAAATCAATATTGCTGCCAACAATAATAATGATACTAGATTGAGTTAAAATTAATTTACACTGATTGTTGTATGACAATTAGCAACAGCCTCATACAATTGTCTTAGTGTAATGGAACTAACTGTTTAAATGTTAATGGATATTCAACATACAAAGAAAATTATATATTTGAGATTCAGCTCAAAGTATAGTTTATCATACTATAATTTTAAACAAATTTATTGTGAATCATAGATTAAGAACAAAAGTTACCTGTTACTCAAAAATCCTGAACTTTTGCCGACTATACATTTTTAAACAATCCACAATTTGTTTGTAAGCATATATGATTGTTATTTACAAAAATATTTGAAATTACTGATGTGGTATTTTTTTTAAATTAGAATAAGTCAAGAAAATGCATTTTAAAGCATTCACAGACCTACTTACATAATTTAATCTTAATAACCAAATTGTATTGTCAGGCAAATGAAATATAGACAAATTCAAAGTAGCCTAAGGGAACTTTATCAATAAAAGGAAATGGTCAAATAAATATAATTTTATTTTTTGTAAATTATTATTTATTAAAAAAATGTTATAAATAAAGGAAAGCTATACAATATTTTATATCCTACTGAAGTTCGCCATGTAACTGCTGTGTCCTTAAACCTTGTTCGCTGAAACAAATACAAAACTTATCAACGAACAATTTACATTATGTTAAACAAATCTTGAGATGGTGCTCCAGTCCTTTGCTTATTAGTGGATTTCCTATTGAAAGTGAACTATTAGCATGACCCGCACGGTGAAACTTAAGCCCGGGACCACCATATAAGTTCATAAAGTGACCCCCTGAACACGTTTTGGGGGTCGTTCAAAATTATATACATATATATGTGTATGCACTCTAGCGGTAGCATTTTTTGTCCGATTTACTTCAAATTTGGTAGGAACGTTCCTTTCTATAATCAGTTGGACAAGTTCGTTGGGCAAAACAAGCGTAAAACGCTAAACCCATTTTTTGGGGTTATTCTTTAAAATTTAAAAATTTTGAGCCCAAAAAGTGTCAGAAAAGCCCCGGACTTAAAATTAATGCATGTATTAAGATGGGAATTAGTGAAGCAAAAGTTTTTAGCCCTCTCTCGTCATTCTAGCGTATATATTTACCGAGTTATTAAAGAAAATGTATATCGGCTAATCACAATACGTTGTCTTATGGGGTTTTTACATTAGAAAAGCATCTTATTTATGTGTTGGTTATTTGTATCTTCCCCAGCAACCTCGCACCTACTTTCAAGCCTGACTGGACCTTCTCCTAACCTTATAATGCACAAAATTGTATTCCTAGCATTGCAGGGAAATTAAACCAGGAGCATCAGAACAGCCAAAAAATCAAAGTTTTCATATTTCAACAAAATTGGAATAATTATATTTTTTACACTGGTTTTGAGTTTTAAAAGTTTTGTATGTGGAAATTCACTTCCTTCACGTCAGCGAGCTGCGTGCGAACTGTTCTTCTATTAGACCAATGTTAACTTTCAAAGCCCATCCCTCTTCATCCGATTATCCTAAATCAAATGTATTGTTTATTTTAAATAGCAACAAAAACCTAAGGAATTCATATATTCATACCTATTTCATATCACATATAGTTCATTCATAAAACATCGTAAATATTGAACATTTTTGAATTTTTTTAATGAATATATTATATATACAAATTTTGATCGTTGAAATCACTAGGTATTTTTTGCTATTCAAAATGATGGGCTTTTAATTGGCCTTATGGGGGAAGCAGGTAGAAACGTAACAAGTTTTGTGACACGAGCTTAAATTAAAAAAATACAAGTTATTATACCCCCGTCTTCAGCTTTAAGTCAACCATGACTTAAGTTCAGGAACTACGATAAGGCAGTCCAAATTCCAACAGGAGTTTCATCTTCCGCTCTGCCATGTCCACCTCAGTCGGCGTTCACCTATCGGCTGGTACGCATTAACAGTGCACTTAAAATGTTTTTCGCTGTCGTGTGTCGTTTGTTTGTGTTCGGTGTTGTGAGGCTTTTTTAAACATTTGATGACAGACATGCAAATTCAGTAAGATTTTATTGAACTTCAAGTCCTGAAGATGGAAGCAAAATTAAGCTTCTGAAACCGCGGTAGTCCATTTTGGATTAACTTAAAGCTGAAGATGGAGGTAAAATAACCTGTATTTTTTAATTATCTTATCAACTTTGGAGAATATTCAATATGAATAGAGCTTAAACATTAAAAGTGAGTCAGTTAACAATCTTCTGAACCAGTAGCGGCTCTAGGGCAGTGCGAGCCGTGCTCCAGCACGGGGCGCGCGGGGCGCGGCGCTTTTGGGGGGGCGGCGCTCGGCGCTTATGACGGGTAGCGGGTCGGGGGGCGGGGGGCGTAGTCTGCAGCGCTAAAATAAAGTATTTGTAAATATATAAACACCTGACTGATTTTGTAAATTTGGTGTGTATTAGTAAGTTGTTGAAAGACATAAATAGAAAGTTGTGTATTAACCATATTGCACCTTCATTATACTTAAACATTAAATTTACAGATAAGATATTTTCCGCTCCCCTCTATTCCAAATTGAGAACTTGTTTTCACCACTATCGTTTTGTGATAACTTCAGGGCTTTCTTATTGGTATTGAGAGTGTGAATAAAATTCGCAATATGATGCAAGAATATTGCGAAGTTAAAATATAAAGTTACACGATGCAACTTATTGTTTCAATCCGCCCTCTTCAATTATTTTAAACTACTTCCTAGATATGGTTTGAGGATAAGAGAGGATTAAATATGGATTTCAATTATTTCATATTTAATTGAAGCTAATCGAGTTTAATATTGTTATTTTATGTAATAAGGCGGAAAATATGATGCGCCCCCTTCGATCGTTACTTGTAAGGTTTCTTCCTTTAGTTTACTTTGAAAATACCGTTTATCGTTCCGTCTGTTTAGTACTATTTCAATCAAGTTCTTATTTTTTAATTGAGTCATTTTGGAACATTGGAGAAGAAGTAGGAAATGTTAACTATTAAAATACTTCTCGTCATTACAGATTACTGTACTTGCGCTCTGGTCGTGATTAATCGACCAATCATCTGTATTTCTTCAAAAGTTGCAGTACTTAAAATTGGTTGCGGCAGCATATCACAGTTTTGTACAAACGAAAAAAAAATGTTTTCACCCAACTTGAGTTTTCAGAGTCACTGGTATTAAATTTAAGTGATACAAACGCTTTTATAAGATAATACTAAATATATTAGAGAATCAAACAAATTAAGCTTTATAGCTAGACAAAACCTTTAAGATTAAATACGCGAAAATAGAGTCTGTATAACTCAAAAAAGTGTAATACATTAGACACAATTGGGCACAATAAACCGAAATTATATTTAGAAAATATTAGTTTTGACGAAAATAAAAATAACTCTTAACAACAAACATTGCTGTTGTCATCGTAAACTCAGTCTAAATTCCCAGAACCGTCAAAATCTTGGTCGGTATTGATGATTGTTTTGTTTCCCCTGCACGAAATCTTTCCCACGCTTAGAACAGGTGTTCTGTTATCAGTATGCACTTCCCCCTTCCTACTCAGTTTTGAGGTTTGTTTTCATTGTAATTTTCTTAAAGAAGCACATCGTTCTCTGTTGATAAGCAGTGTATTGTGATTAATACACCTGGAATGCTAGCGCAGTGGATTTGTTGATGCGAAAAACGGTCCTTCCCCCTCCACTTCTTAGGCAACTTCGTCAACTGAGCGATTTCTGCCGGCAAATATTTTAACACGCGCACTCATTAACACGCTCCTCCATCGCACAGGGATCATCCGATTCTAATGAAACTTATATATTTATTATCTGGAAGAACTGAGGATTCTAACGGAGTAAACAACTTACAGTTAAGTCAGTTAACAGAATTATAAAAATACAAAATATAATTAGCTAAACAAATTGGAACATAAAAAAGTTAGTAAGCGTAAACTTTTTTTATTTTTGGGGTAGAAACAAACTTCAAGCGAGAAAAATGTTGAAAATGAGTTGAATAACAACTTTTATTTGAAACATTTGTTTATACAGTCTGTATTTTTCTTACATTTAAAGGCTAAACGCGCGCTTTCAACATCGCCACCGTCGCCGCGCCGTTGCGTCGTGTGGCTGTCCCGCGCCGGAAACATCCTTTATTCCATGATATCCGTTCCCATGTTTTTAAGTTGAGGAATATTTTTTGCTTATATCTCAGTATGTCTCAAACTCTAGAAGGTGGTTGACGACTATGTATTTATAAGTGATGCTGTTATTTCATCATGCCAACAAGCTGTGTAGCATTCAACTGCAGCAATCGTGCGAAGAAAGGGAGCGGGTTTAAGTCAACTATTTTACAACTAACTTATATTATTTCCAGTTCGTAGACTTACATATTAAAAATATCATCACTTAATTTTAAAGTGTAATTTCCAATGTAAGTTTTCTTCCGTAAATTTTCTTCCGTAAACCGATTGTTTTAAAAACAATGTCGGCCTATTACCTCTGTTATGACCGTACTATAAATAATTAATTAAACCTGAAGGCCTATTTGAATTTGAAATTATTTTATCACCTAAGTATTTTTACTTTAAAGTTAACCTTTAGATACATCAACAATAACAGTAGCAGTAACATAAAAACAAACAGTAAACAATTGTACAGTAATTAGGGTTAATAATAATAATTTGTACCGGGGTACTTACCAAGTTTACACAACAGTTTTCCTCTTCCACTCATTGTATAACATTATCCAGTTCTTCGGCAAATCCCCGCGACCAGGGAACTGCAAAATCTCTCACAGTCCCATGCGCCAAAAACTTTGATCATGGATCCCACTTCGACCGTATGGAACTTTTCGTGTGTAATCTAGGAGTGTAAAAGCGATGCTAGCGCGACGTGGTGTCACTTTCTGGAAGCTTATGCACTCGCACACTTTGGGAAAACGCATGATAGTGAGCTCCACCTCATTTCGGCTGATTTCGGGTATTTCCGTGATTCTCTATTCGTCAGGATAGCCAATCAGAGGCTATTTCAATCCGAGATCCGGGGGGTCGGAGCTCACATTGAAAACGGAGCTCACGTTGTTGGTGTGTATCCATATAACGGATCTCACGATGTATGCCGCGCAAACACACACACACACACACACACACACACACACACACACACACACACACACACACACATACGCGCGTAGCACTCAATCTGAGATCCATGGTTTTACACAGTATTGTGAGATCCGGCATAAGGAATGTTTTTTCCGAGAAAATAAATAACACTTCTTTAGAGTCTGTTTCATGCTTGACTTAGAGCATTTTGCTTTTAAGATTGCATTACAATTTCAAACTTGAATTTTGTAATATAATGTGAGCTCTGGCATGTAAGTCGACGTGAGCTCCGGAAATGTGTAAGTTGATGCGAGCTCCAGTTGTGTATAGGTCGACGTGAGCTCCATCCCAGATAGCAAGGAAAATTTGCAAAACATTTTCAACCGCAAACCAAAATGTTTGCAGAAAATATGCATTGCAAACATGTTTGTTTACAAAGAACTTTCCGAAAGTATGGAAAATTCCGCTGAATGTTTGCGGAAAATTTTCACTGAATATTTGCAGCAACTATGCAAAAAATGTTTGCAGAATGTTTTCATGATAGTTTGCTGCAAATTTGCAAGATAAGTTTGTGGCATATTTGCAGTGGAATATGTGCAGCTAATATTCATTGATAACATGTTTGTTTGCAAAATCTTTCCTGCAAATACGCAAGTCTACACTGTTCACACTTCTAGCAATTTTGCATAGGGTCCATTTTCTAAAGTAGGCCGCGGCCTACGGCGCGGCGGCAAATTTCTGGGAGCATATTTTTAAATATAAATTTGTCTACAGATTAGATGGATTTAAAATATTGTAATCTTACTTGCAATACTAGTTTTACTTTTTTAAACTTTGTAAATCATCTTTAACATTGAGTTAAAATAATTTTGTTTCTATTTGATATGTTATGCCGAAGGCAGGAAGGACGCGTGGATCAAAGTGTTTAATTTGTTTATTCGTCTTTGCCAGTCATGAAGGGCGACGTCACCGCGATTGTTCACACGGCCGATGTTCACCGGCGAGATAGCGGCGAGTATTTCTCGCGCGAAGTATCGGACAAAATAAACAAAAATGGTGCATTGTTTCTTACCCAAAACCACTAAATAAAAACGAGGTATGAGGTTAATTAGTTTAAGCTATGTGATTTGAATGGCATTTGGCATTAGTTGCGTAGGTAAAAGTCACCTAAGTGAACATTTCTCACTTTTAAGAATTGTATGATGACTGTTGGTAGTATACTTTCCAAAGTTTAAGAAAATCACCATCCACTTTGGTCGATTTACCCCACCGTTTTTGAGTTGCAGGTAAAAAAAACCTAAAATACCTCTAATTCTTTGGTTACATATTTTGAAAAAAATATAATTATTGTAGGGGTATTTTTGTACATTTAACTTGAGTTCCATCAGACGGATTTTTATATTCAACCCCTCACTGGAAACCCTTATTATGTATATTGAAAAAAATATAAAATCGGAATTATTTTAAAATGAATGGACGATAAACGTAAAATATTATATTATAAGAAATACATTAGAAATTTATTGACAAATTAATTATTTTGTACAGTCAACTAATGCTTTATATAGATTTGTAGGAAACTGCATAAACTTAAAGCCATTGTGGTCGATCAAAATCAAAACAACCTCTGACGAAAAATGTGTTATAACTTGAAGGAATCAACTGACTAAGCTCAAACATTGTCTAGACATTAACGTGTTACTCACCCGTAAGGTAACAATAATAATATTTTATTTATATAAAACAACCTCTTAGTTGTGGATCAATGTAATAAATATATAGCCTACATTTTGATATTAGGCTAACTAATGGTTATAACTATGCAGTATTTACAATAATTTCTACCTAACACATCCTAGATGTATAAAAAAAATAAGAAAAAGTTTAAAACAAACCCAACTATTTATTTAAAAATAATTTAATTGTTTCCTAAGCGGTCCATAAACTCATCTAAGTTATAAAATCCACTATGTAATAGGAATATTTAAAAAAATGTTGATTTGAATAAATTCCGATTGGTTTAGACTTTAATAAAATTTGTTAGTTTGTTTCTAAACCGACACCTGCATAATGTAAGTAATATCTCCGTGATTGCCGCGTTATCGCTCCTGTGAATCGAGCCTCGTGTGAAGATTGAATGCAACACATTTTGTCGGTAACTAAAGAAACGATCTGGATGACGATTTTGTCGATGAGTTTAGCTTTTAGTTCATTAGTGAATTTCCTTTGGAAAGTGAACTATTAGCATGACCCGCACGGTGAAACTTAAGCCCGGGACCACCATAGAAGTTCCTAACGTGACCCCCTGAACACGTTTTGGGGGGTCGTTCAAAATTGTATATATATATTTATATATATGTATACAGATATAGACATATATATATATATATATATATATATATATATATATATGTGTGTGTGTGTTTGCACTCTAGTGATCGTATTTTTTGTCCGATTTACTTAAAATTTGGTAGTGACATTTCTTTCTGTAATCAGTAGGACAAGTTCGTTGGGCAAAACAATCGGAAAGCTCTAAACCCATTTTTTGGGGATTAATCTTTAAAATTTCGAGTTTTTGGATCCAAAAAGGGTCAGAAAAGCTCTGGATGTAAAATAAAATCATTTAAAAAGATGGGAATTAGAAAGGCGAAAGTTTTAAGCCCTCTCTCGTCATCCTATCATTAATATTTACCGAGTTATTATAGAAAGTGTTTATCGACTAAACACAGTACGTTGTCTTATGGGGGTTTTATACTAGAAAAGCCTGCCATTCCTTTGTTAGAGTACTTTTATCATCCATAGAAATCTCACGCTTACTTTCAAGCCTGTCTGGACCTTCTCCTAACCTCGTAATGCGCAAAACTGTACTCCCAGCTTTGGAAGTAAATGAAACCAGGACTATCAGAACAGCCAAAAAATCCATGTTTTCAGATTTCAATAAAAATTGGACTAAATGTGTTTTTTTACACTAATTTTGATTTTTAAAATTTGTTATGTGGAAATTCACTTCCCTCACGTCAGCGTGCTGCGTGCGAACTCGTTTATTTTTTAGCATACTGTGAAACTACAGTTGAATAAATTCTAAGACTATTCGTTGATATACATTTTAAATTACCTGTGGTACATCAGCTTTAGGGTGTATATCCAAATATATACATAGCACTGAGAATTTGCTTATCAATTCCAGCTGCTAATTGCTCTGGTGTGAGGAGTTTTCCTGCCTTAAGGGGGTGCAAAATAACTTTAAATCGTCGCTAAACGAAGATAAATAGCACTTATTGCGGGCCTAGATCACTCTCTCGACCACCGCCAACGCGGTCCCTTTGCGACAACTAAACTTCGACTTCTTTCCTTGTCCCTAGTTGTGGGGGGAAGGGGGCGGCAAACTCCATATGGCCTAGGGGCGGCACGAAGCTAAAATGGGCCCTGATTTTGCAGCAAGGTTCGTAGAGCTTTCAGACCAGGTATGATTATTTCCATAAGAGTAATGTTCGCAGCAAAGATGTCTTACAAAGGCGTCCAGCTGATGCATAAATCAACAACATACTATAAAGTATTGCCAACCTTAAGGGTATAATAATGGTACAGCTATTTTTAAATTGTCACTAGATATGCAGAAAGAAAATTCAAACCCTTAATCCGTTAATCTAATAATACAAATAAATGAAAACAACATATTAGTATCATAAAACAACAGCTGATCATAGAATGTAAGCAGTTAAACGATATTAATTTGAAGTAAAATTATGTAGAAAATATGGTACGCGTACGATAAATATTGTGTTTCCAGCAACCCTGCAGATTGGATTGGTGATCACGTGACCTTACAGCTGATTTTACCATGCAAACTGTCTCTTCTGGTTAAATTTAAAACCTTAAATAAATCGACTCAGCAAACCTGTACAAAGTATGTATGAACCTTGATTTTGCAGTGGATTTTTTCATTGAACTTACATGTTTATATGATGGTTTGCAAGTTTTCATTGTAAATACAAATTAATATTGCTGCCAACAATAATAATGATACTAGATTGAGTTAAAATTAATTTACACTGATTGTTGTATGACAATTAGCAACAGCCTCATACAATTTTCTTAGCGTAATGGAACTAACTGTTTAAATGTTAATGGATATTCAACATACAAACAAAATTATATATTTGAGATTCAGCTCAAAGTATAGTTTATCATACTATAATTTTAAACAAATTTATTGTGAATCATAGATTATGAACAAAAGTTACCTGTTACTCAAAAATCCTGAACTTTTGCCTACTATACATTTTTAAACAATCCACAATTTTTTTGTAAGCATATATGATTGTTATTTACAAAAATATTTGAAATTATTGATGTGGTATTTTTTTAAATTAGAATAAGTCAAGAAAATATATTTTAAAGCATTCACACACCTACTTACATGATTTAATCTTAATAACCAAATTGTATTGTCAGGCAAATGAAATATAGACAAATTCAAAGTAGCCTAAGGGAACTTTATCAATAAAAGGAAATGGTCAAATAAATATAATTTTATATTTTGTAAATTATTATTTATTAAAAAAATGTTATAAATAAAGGAAAGCTATACAATATTTTATATACTACTGAAGTTCGCCATGTAACTGCTGTGTCCTTAAACCTTGTTCCCTGAAACAAATACAAAACTTATTAACGAACAATTTACATTATGTTAAACAAATCTTGAGATGGTGCTCCAGTCCTTTGCTTATTAGTGGATTTCCTATGGAAAGTGAACTATTAGCATGACCCACACGGTGAAAGTTAAGCCCGGGACCACCATATAAGTTCATAACGTGACCCCCTGAACACGTTTTGGGGGTCGTTCAAAATTATATACATATATATGTGTATGCACTCTAGCGGTAGCATTTTTTGTCCGATTTACTTCAAATTTGGTAGGAACGTTCCTTTCTATAATCAGTTGGACAAGTTCGTTGTGCAAAACAAGCGTAAAACGCTAAACCCATTTTTTGGGGGTTATTCGTTAAAATTTCGAATCTTTGAGCCCAAAAAGTATCAGAAAAGCCCCGGACTTAAAATTAATGCATGTATTAAGATAAGAATTAGTGAAGCAAAAGTTTTAAACTCTCTCTCGTCATTCTAGGTATATATTTACCGAGTTATTAAAGAAAATGTATATCGGCTAAACACAATACGTTGTCTTATGGGGTTTTTACATTAGAAAAGCATCTTATTTATGTGTTGGTTATTTGTATCTTCCCCAGCAACCTCGCACCTACTTTCAAGCCTGACTGGACATTCTCCTAATCTTATAATGCATAAAATTGTATTCCTAGCATTGCAGGGAAATTAAACCAGGAGCATCAGAACAGCCAAAAAATTAAAGTTTTCATATTTTAACAAAATTTGAATAATTGTATTTTTTACACTGGTTTTGAGTTTTAAAAGTTTTGTATGTGGAAATTCACTTCCTTCACGTCAGCGAGCTGCGTGCGAACTGTTCTTCCATTAGACCAATGTTAACTTTCAAAGCCCATCCCTCTTCATCCGATTATCCTAAATCAAATGTATTGTTTATTTTAAATAGCAACAAAAACCTAAGGAATTCATATATTCATACCTATTTCATATCACATTTAGTTCATTCATAAAACATCGTAAATATTGAACATTTTGAATTTTTTTGAATGAATATATTATATATACAAATTTTGATCGTTGAAATCACTAGGTATTTTTTGCTATTCAAAATGACGGGCTTTTAATTGGCCTTATGGGGGAAGCAGGTAGAGACGTAACAAGTTTTGTGACTCGAGCTTAAATTAAAAAATACAAGTTATTATACCCCTGTCTTCAGCTTTAAGTTAACCAGGACTTAAGTTCAGGAACTACGATAAGGCAGTCCAAATTCCAACAGGAGTTTCATCTTCCGCTCTGCCATGTCCACCTCAGTCGGCGTTCACCTATCGGCCAGTACGCATTAACAGTGCACTTAAAATGTTTTTCGCTGTCGTGTGTCGTGTGTTTATGTTCGGTGTTGTGAGGCTTTTTTAAACATTTGATGACAGACATGCAAATTCAGTAAAATTTTATTGAACTTCAAGTCCTGAAGATGGAAGAAAAATTAAGCTTCTGAAACCGCGGTAGTCCATTTTGGATTAACTTAAAGCTGAAGACGGAGGTAAAATAACCTGTATTTTTTAATTATCTTATCAGCTTTGGAGGATATTCAATATTAATAGAGCTTAAACATTAAAAGTGAGTCAGTTAACAATCTTCTGAACAGTGACGAAGCCAGGATTTTATTTTATTGATAGTAGGTTGGGGTCTCGCCCACGAGGAAGTAAAGTGGAAGGAGGGGAATCCCTCCATAAAAAAGTATACTACTGGAAACAGATTTTATGCTATGCTAGCGCTTAAACAGAAGGGAGACAATAAATCATTTCTGTAGACCTTTCAATAGAGAAAAAAGTTATCTGTTTTTCCATCGGAATCATACAAAAATGGAGAGTGTATACAAATTATCTCCAGGACTTCAAGTTCTTGGAAACAGTGGTTAGGCCAGGGTGTTGCAGTGAAGTTCACTGGAATACTTTCTTACCTAATTCCTCGTTGGAAAATAATCAATGTAACGAAGACAGAATAATACGAATACAACAAAAACCCGCCATAAATTATGAAAATTGAACTAAGTGCAAACATTTATATAAACTTACTCTTGTATAATTCTAGTTTTGGCCTGATTGAGGAATCTCTTCACGTGTTTTTTGGTAGCTCCTCAGTTGCCTTTGGGAACACGCTCATCACTGGATCTATAAATACAAATACAAAGTCTGTTTGTACTGTAATGTCTGGAAAGTGAATATTTTGAAAACAATAAGTTAAATACCCTCGTCGCAGCAACCTGCGTACTCAGCCAATTTCCAACGCATAATATATATGTCTTAAAGCACATAAAGCCGCATACCAGGTTTCATAAAAATATATTCACAAATAAGCGATATATACAATTTGAAATTTTCTCCATAAAAATAACATGGGGGATAGTAGGCAGGTTTGCTGCAACAAGGAACACAAAAAATGGGTTTTATACTAATATCAATATAACTCAACAAGGTGAAGCCACATACCAAGTTGTATTAGTTTATGTTAATAAGTAAGGGAGACATTACATTTTACTTATCCTCCATAAGAATAACATGGGGGATGAGTAAGCAGGTTTGCTGCTACGGGAATTATCGGTAAAAAATTTTGTTGTGCAAATAACAATAGACCACAACCAGATGAAGCCGTATACCAAGTTTCGTTAGTATATGTTCATAAATAAGCGAGATATAATTTTTTTCTTATCCTCCAAAAGAATAGCATTGGACAACGTACTGTGTTTAGCACTGTCAATATCTCTGTAACCAATTGACGTAGAGAAATTATCAAAACACCAAAATGTGTGTTTTTTAAAGCTGAATCCAATAGTGAAAACTAAAATTAGACTTTATAAAATATTAAATGTAAAAACTTCAAAAAACCCATTTTTGGGGTACAAAATCCCCCCACAATACCACTTTGGATGGGGCGATCTGTCTGGTTTTTGAACTTAGAGTCATAAATGCTGCTTTACACGTTTGTACCAAATTTAGTTCATATCGGACTAATTTTACGAGAGTTATCGCACCCACGGACACATATATATATATATATATATATATATATATATATACAGTTTCGAACGAATTGTGTTTTTGGGGTCTGGGGACCTCAAAACCAAAAGTTATCATGGTCCCGGGCCTAGGTCTTACCATGCCGACTACGGTAATAGCTTCTTCCCTATAGGGGGAATTCGCTAACAAACCGGTCATAACAGACGATATTAAAATCACAAAACAAAATGTAAGTGTTCGATATCGCACTTATCTACTGTATTCCCTGGCTTAAATCTATTTTAGAAAGCATTTCAACAGCACCTTTGGCTGATACAGTACACTGATATAAGTACGGTATGGATTAATGTTTTAAAACTGAATTTAAGTTAATAGAACTATCTTAGCTTCTGCAACAGGCCTTAGGCTATTAAGAAATAGTTTTTGGTTATGAGTACTTATTGAGAAATCGCCTCAAATTTAAATTATAAATGAAAATAGCTCATTATGAATTGGCTGAATCATTTGAAGTTTTAATTATGCATTTAGTATTCAAGAGTATACAAACTGTTTCAAAACTGAACTTACCAGGATGTCCACTCACCATGAATTCAGGAAAAAAGCCTTAGGTACCAGTAAGTTAATAGGAAATATGTGTCTATCCAAAATTGCGGAAATTTAGTTTAAATTAATAGCCAACGTTCCAAACTCCCTAAAAAGTGTATTTAACACTATTAAAATGTAAAATGTGAAAGGGGCCCCATAAAGTGGGGAATATAAGCGAAAAAGTAACTACCGTACGTCACATAATTAACTCATCGACCAAAAATGACAATCATACTGTGTGATGTCGGCAGAAAATAAGGGTTAAATAAAAATGTATTTAAATTCATTAGTTGATAACTAATTGCATTAAATTATTATTTGCCAGTCGAAAAATCATAGAAATGTTGCAAGTCCAACCAATAAGTTAAATAATAAGCTAAATTAGGTCAAGACCTTATTTGGTATTTGCATGAAAGTAGGCCTAGCTATGTTTGCCATAGATCCAGAAAAATTAAATAAAAATAAAAATTGGACTGTCAAGTCAAGAAAATGGAAGGGCCCCTCTCGTGAATTTTGCCTTGATCCCCGCAAATCCTAAGGCCGCCACAATTCCAAAATAAATATTTCCAACAAATGATAATTAGACCTGCTTTAGAATCGTCCTGTAATCTAATCCAATGTCTAAATCTCATCTACACTAGTCTGACAGGGAAATATGAACATTTTATGAAACATTGTATTTTTAACGAAGTGACAATGTACACGTCCAATGTAAAGGCAAATTCACATCGCTACCGCTTAGGTTAGGTTACGTTACGTTACTTTAGGTTATGTTAGGTTACGTTACGTTACGATAGGTTAGGTTAGGAGGTTTTCTGGCTCTCAATCTGTTTTAAAAATCACAGGAAAACTAACGTACGGTGCATAATTTGGGCGTATAATAACGGGCGTGAACAGTAGCGGCTCACGTCGGACGTGTACGTAGCCTCTGCCTATTTTTAACACCATACCAAAAATCTTAACCAACTATTAATTTTAGGCTAAATCAGCTATTTAACCTCAAAAAAAATCTACTAACCTTCAAGGTAAAATTATCTAAAGACGTTATGATACTCTAAGCCTCTAAGTATTAATTATTTAGTATTCATAATGACTAATTGTTAAATACATTTTACTACATTATTATAGTTTAAACAAAAAAACTGCAACATTTAACCTCGTATAGGTTATTGGTCTTGAAGTAGTCCTACCCACCGAGTTAAACATAAACAAATCTTGGAACAACCCAAATGACAGAGATCCGTCTAACCTTTTTTATTTTTCTTCCATAAACCGATTATTTTAAAAACAAAGTCGGCCTATTACCACTGTTATGACCGTACTATAAATAATTAATTAAATCTGAAGGCCTCTTTGAATTTGAAATTATTTTATCACCTAAGTATTTTTACTTTAAAACTTAACCTTTAGATACATCAACAATAACAGTATCAGTAATGTAAAAACAAACAGTAAACAATTGTACAGTAATTAGGGTTAATAATAATAATTTGTACCGGGGTACTTACCAAGTTTACACAACAGTTTTCCTCTTCCACTCATTGTATAACATTATCCAGTTCTTCGGCATATCCCCACGACCAGGGAACTGCAAAATCTCTCACAGTCCCATGCGCCAAAAACTTTGATCGTGGATCCCACTTCTACTGTATGAAACTTTTCGTGTGTAATCTAGGAGTGTAAAAGCGATGCTAGCGCGACGTGGTGTCACTTTCTGGAAGCTTATACACTCGCACACTTTGGGAAAACGCATGATAGTGAGCTCCACCTCATTTCGGCTGATTTCGGGTATTTCCGTGATTCTCTATTCGTCAGGATAGCCAATTAGAGGCTAGTTCAATCCGAGATCCGGGGGGTCGGAGCTCACATTGAAAACGGAGCTCACATTGTTGGTGTGTATCCATATAACGGATCTCACGATGTATGCCGCGCAAACACACACACACACACACACACACACACACACACACACACATATATATATATATATATAATTTTGAACGAACCCTAAAACGTGTTCAGGGGGACCATACGTTAGGTTTCCATACGTTAGGAACTTCTATGGTGGTCCCGGCTAAAGTTTCACCGTGTGGTCCGTGTGGGTCATGTTAGTATTTCACTTGCCATAGGAAATTCACTAAAAAACAACAAAATAAAACAACTGCTTTAGCCAATGGTCAGTGTGCAAGGACTGTGATTGGTTAACTTCCACTTCAGGTAAATCTTGAGAGGGGGAAGCATTTCCCCTCACCACTATTTCCATCTCTCTCCTACAGTAGAGTAAGAGGCACTTAAGTTGGCACAAACAGAAATAAACAAACTATTACCTTTTTGCGAAATGAAGCATAAGATTCAGTCTTGAAAACATACTTGTCATGCGTTTTGTTTCTTGATTGTGTTTTTAGCAGCAGCTGTTGTAGCAGTTGCACCTGTAAAGTTAATTGTGGCAGTTTTTAAGGCAATTACTTACATTATACATCCTTATAAATTAACTATTCGTGTTAACTGTTTCTGCCATCAATTTGTTTCTGGAATGATATGATTTACTTAAATTATTGTATGTTATTTTCTTTTCAAATAATTTAGTTTCTACCTCATAAGAATTAACTAAATTTCACAAACTAAACAAAAAAAAAACATGTATTTGTAAACAAGTGTGAGAAAATAATTGTAAACGAGCAGTGCATGTGGTCCATATTTGAAATGAATAATACACTCGCGTGCCAAAACTTAGGTGCCTCTTACTCTATCTCTAAATAGGACCCCGTCAACAAAATCCAGCTATACTCTTGTCGTGAAATATGATAAATTATGAGCATATAAACAATTACAATTTTATTAATGTTTAAATCACGAGTAGGTATTTATTTGAGTCACTCTGTCGACTCATTCACTTTCAGCGAGTAGTTCTTTGCCTCACCAAAATTGGTAAAGAACGGTTCGCAATTTTGTTCATCAGTATTGTCTCCAGTATTTCCAATAGAGCTCCTTGGTTTTAAGGTTGTCCTGGGACCAGCTGACTGTCAGCAAGTAGTACTACAAACTGCTAAAGGCGGTCACACACTTCCCACACTTCTCGTGAACACGTCTGAACATTCGGCCGAACTTTCTCCCGAATGTTCACTGAACATTCTCTCCCGTATGATCCCTCATGTATACAAAAGTTCGTGCAGCTCCCACACTTCTCGCGAATACTCCGAACATTCTGAGTTCGGCCGAATGTTCAGGCGTGTTTGCAAAAGTGTGGGACCGTCTTAACACTCAGCGTCTCACTTTGAGCAACCATCGCTGGGTATTGGGAATTATTGAAGCTAGTTTCCTATTAGTTTGAGAATCATTTACAAATATTAACAGTTAATTTTAAATTCAATTGATTTAAAAGATAAATTAAAATTAAGAATCTGCGATTAAAAATACAAGCAAAAATACAATGGTAATAAAATAGTTAAATGGTAAAAGTGACATTATCACACTATAATATGTAGATGTGACGTTGATGGAGCCAAAGTTGATCATCATGATATCTTTGGGTGGTGCAATCAACCTTGATTTTCAGTACAATTATTATTATAATTATTTTATAATAATTATAATAATAATATATGTCATCGAATATTTTTTGTGAAACGTTTACTTTTATACTTTCACTAAACGCATTTTAATTCTGATCCATCAGATACCCTAATGATAATTCTGTGCCTAAAATAGGGTTATGATTGGGTGTACGTATCTTTTTCACAGGGGGGGGGAAAGAGAGAGAGATTTTGTGTGTTGGCTGTGGAAGGGTGTAAAGATGGCAAGTTATAGGCCTGCCCAGGGTCCCATGAAAGCTGAGTACGGCCCTGAGTATTAGTATAATTTGTTGTAGAAAAAAAATATATATAACGGATATATTATAAAAGTTAAAATTTCTCTAAAAAGCAATTAAAATCCCTCAACTGGAAACACTGGCAACAACATGTATTAAGCATTCTTTATCAGAAACTGTCAAAGTCTCATGTTCCTTTTGTGTTCTGTCCTCTTTCAGCTACATTTCAATACATTTCTTAAGAAATATTTTGTTCACTGCATACACTGCGGGTAAATGCTAATGATGTTTCAAAGCACCAAAACATAATAATTTGTGTTTGTTCTTCAGATCAATATTTGGCCAGAAATGTAGAATAACAAGATTATCAGATAGACCAGATATGTGATAGTTTACTGTATTAATTTTTTGTTCACTTACAAAAAACTCTAAAACACTTCAGAAGGCTGACTACCATGTTAATGGCAGTTACATTTAAAACAATTAGCTTAGTAACCAGCTGCGTTGAACGCTAGTGAAATTAGGTCACTCAGAGGGGGTGCATTCTGGAACCCCCGCTACCTCCCCTCGCGGCCACCCGACTCACATGGCACTGTAATGGTAGCACAAGCCTTCTCCTTTCCCAGTATGCCTTCTGTAGTGTTTCATATATTTCTGTGTTTTATTCAAGTCTTGAAAACATAACTGTTTGTATACAAAATCGTCTCTTACATTACTATAATAACCCCGTCGCAGCAAACCTGCATACTCAGCTAATTTCCAATGCATATACATCTATTTATGCCACATACAGCCGCTTACCAAGTTTCATAAAAACATATTCACAAATAAGCAATATGTAAATTTTAGCGAATTTCCCCTATAAGAAAGAAGCTATCTGCATTGTACGACCTACGCCCGGAAACATGATAACTTTTTGTTTTGAGGTCCCCAGATGCCAAAAACACCGTTCATTCAAAACTGTATATATATATATATATATATATATATACCGGGTGTCCAGCCTAAAGTGTTACAATAGCTAACTTTTTTATTTTATGTCTGACAGTAAACTTCTTATGGGGGACCCCCTTTATTTTTTTATGCTGCTTCTAAGTATGTATTTCAATTATCAAAATTTCCCGCCATTTTTCCAATATGGCGGACAACTTTGTTTTTTCTTACGGAATACCCTGTATTTTATTATGATTTTAGATAGCAAACAAGATTTTAAAAAGTTTTTATTCTTGGTATTTTTTTCCTAAACCTAATCAATGAGGCTCTAGAGACACTAAAATACCATTTTTTTCAGTTTTAGTAGTTTTTATTAGTTTTTAGTTCTGAAAAATAGTTAAGTTAAAATTAATAGTAAAACACAGCTTTTAAATGTGAATGATATTACTTATCTTTATTTATTTACAGTTTAAAACACTTAGATTAAATTATGTACATGTTCACAACAAGAGAGCTCAATTATCCTAGTTCTACATAAGATGCTCAAACAACTGTCCATGTTGCTCAATACACATGGCCAAGCGCTCTTCATGAGCTCTTTGCGAAATAATAATAGATTGTTCATTTATGTCACTGCAGGCGGCTTGGATCCTGCACTTCATGTCTGCAGGTGTCGTTGGTCGGGTTTTAAACACTTTGTCCTTAATCGCACACCAAAGAAAAAAGTCCAGTGGTGTGAGATCTGGTGATCTCGGTGGCCATGCAACTGGGCCTCCTCTCCCTATCCAACATCCTTCAAACACATCATTGACAATTTCTCTGGCCACTCTGGAGAAGTGTGGTGGAGCACCGTCCTGCTGGAACCACATATCCATTCTGGCCTGAAGGGGAAAATTGTCTAGAAGAACAGGAAGATGGTTTTCTATAAAGTTAGCGTAGTCGATCCCGTTTAGCGGGCCATCGAAAAAGTGAGGCCCGACAATTTTGCCTTCGAAAATACCACACCAAACATTTAATGACCATTTTCTTTGGTTATCAATGGTCTGCATCCAGTGAGGGTTGTCAGTAGACCAATAATGCATATTATGTCTGTTCAAATGTCCGGTACTGAGGAACGTTGCCTCGTCTGAAAATAAAACAGTTGACAAAAAAACGAGGTTGCAACTGGATTTGTTCTGTCAACCATGTGCAAAATGCTAACCTTCTAGGGTAATCAGTTTCTCGTATCTCTTGGTTAAGAATGACATGATATGGGTGAAATTTATGTTTCCGTAATATTACTGAAACTGAACTCTTACTTATGTTTGTATACCTCTCAATTTCTCGAGTAGATAGGTGCGGGTCAACCATAACTGAGGCCAAAACATCTGCTTCTGTATCAAAATCGGTGATAGGATGTGTTCGATTCCGTTTTCTAGGACCCAAGTTACCTGTTAAACGAGCTTTTTTTCAAGGCGTAAAAAGCTCATACCTGATGGATGCCGCCTGTTAGGAAAACGAGTGGCATACAGTTCAGCTGCGGATCTTGTGTTTTTGTGGCATTCCCCTAAGATTAATAACATATCCACTTGTTCGTTAAAAGTCATTGTAACAATAAAATACCCCCGTCGCAGCAAACCTGCGTACTCAGCGAATTTCCAATGCAAAATATAAGTCTTAATACCACATAAAGCCGCATACCAAGTTTCATAAAAATATATTCAAAAATAAGCGATATATCAAATTTGAATTATTCTCTACAACAATAACATTGGGGATGAGTACGCAGGTTTGCTGCTACATAAAACAACAAATATAGGGTTTCTTGTAAATATCAATATTACTCAACTAGGTGAAGCCACATACCAAGTTTCATCAATATAAGTTCATAAATAAGCTATATATGCCATTTTGATTATTCTCCATAAGAATAACATGGGAGATGAGTACGCAGGTTTGCTGCAATAAGGAACACAAAAAATGGGTTTTTATGCAAATATCAATAGAACTCAACTAGGTGAACCGACATTCCAAGTTTTATTAATTTATGTTCATAATTAAGGGATACATTACATTTTACGTATTCTCCATAAGAATAACATGGGGGCTGAGGACGCAGGTTTGCTGCTACGGGAATTATTTGTAAAAATCGGGTTTTTTGTGAAAATAACAATAGACCACAACCAGATGAAACCATATACCAAGTTTTGTTAGAATACGTTTATAAATAAGCGAGCTATAATTTTTTTCTTATTCTCCATAAGAATAGCATTGGACAACGTACTGTGTTTAGCACTTTCAATATTTCTGTAACCATTTGACGTAGAGCAATGGTCAAACCACCAAATTGTGCGTCTTTTTACGCTGAGACCAATGGAGGAAACTAAAATTTGACTTTTTCAAAAATTATATGTAGAAAACTCAAAAAACCCATTTTTGGGGTACAAAACCCCCCCAAAATACCCCTTCGGATTGTCCAATCTGTCTGGTTTTCGAACTTAGTCATAAATGCTGCTTTACACGCTTATACCAAATTTCGTCAAAATTGGATTATTTTTACGAGAGTTATCGCACCCACGGACACATATATATATATATATATACAGTTTCGAACGAATGGTGTTTTTGGGGTCTGGGGACCTCAAAACGAAAAGTTATCATGGTCCTGGGCCTAGGTCTTACCATGCCGACTACGGTAATAGCTTCTTCCCTATAGGGGAAATTCGCTAAAAACACTATTACAATAGACAGTCACATTAAATTGTACTCTTAAGACAGTGCATAAACACAACAACGAATAAACAGGAACAGGAAACCTCATACTTTTGATTTACATGAACATGTGTAATTACCATTGTTGCACAGCTGTGACTTTCGACCATATGATTCTTGAAGTTACAGTGAAATTAAACCTTAAAAATGCTCTAGAGCCTCATTGATTAGGTTTAGGAAAAAAATACCAAGAATAAAAACTTTTTAAAATCTCGTTTGCTATCTAAAATCATAATAACATACAGGGTATTCCATAAGAAAAAACAAAGTTGTCTGCCATATTGGAAAAATGGCGGGAAATTTTGATAATTGAAATACATACTTAGAAGCAGCATAAAAAAATAAAGGGGGTCCCCCGTAAGAAGTTTACTGTCAGAAATAAAATAAAAAAGTTAGCTATTGTAACACTTTAGGCTGGACACCCGGTATATATATATATATATATATATATATATATATATATATATATATATGAGCACGATAACTCTCGTAAAAATAATCCGATTTTGACGAAATTTGTTATAAACGTGTAAAGCAGCATTTATGACTTAAGTTCGAAAACCAGACATATCGACCTATCCGAAGAGGTATTTTGGGGGGGTTTTGTACCCCAAAAATGGGTTTTTTGAGTTTTTTACATATAATGTTTGAAAAAGTCAAATTTTAGTTTTTCCCATTAGAATCAGCTTTAAAAGACGCATAATTTGGTGTTTTGATCATTGCTCTATGTCAAATGGTTACAGAGATATTGAAAGTGCTAAACACAGTACGTTGTCCAATGTTATTCTTATGGAGAATAAGAAAAATTGTATATCTCGCTTATTTATCAACTTATCCTAATGAAACTTGGTATATTGCTTCATATCATTGTGGTCTATTGATATTTGCACTAAAAACATTTTTTGGCCGATAGTTACCGTAGCAGCAAACCTGCGTACTCATCCCCATGTTATTCTTATGGAGTTATCTCCATTAATTATGAACATAAATTAATACAATTTGGGATGTGGCTTTACCTACTTGAGTTATATTGATCTTTGTATAAAACCCCATTTTTGTTGTTCCTTGCTTCAGCAAATTTGCAAACTCAGCCGCCATGTTATTCTTATGGAGAATAATTAAAATGTCATAAATCGTTTATTTATGAATGTACATTGTTCAAACTTGGTATGTGGCTTTATATGGTATTAAGTTACATATATATGCATTGGAATTCGTTGAGTACGCAGGTTTGCTGCTATTAAGGGGTATTTAATTATTCTCCTTAAGAATAACATTGGGGATGAGTACCTATATAGGTTGCTGAAACAAGGTACATGAACAATTGGTTTTTATGCAAATATCAAAAACATTCAACTAGGTGACCACATACCAAGTTTCATCAATATAAATTCATAAATAAGCGATATACAGGGTGTCCCGTAAGTATAAGTACAAAAACTTGGGGAACAAGTTATTGGGAGCAAAATAAAAATAAAATCAAGTATAATTTTTTTTCTAAAAACGCCTTGTTACCGATATATCCGCCATTTTGTATTTTTTCAATAAAAATTTATATCTCAAAAACCATTAAATATTACTTTATGAAACTTGGTATAGTGTTTAAGGTAGAAATTAAATAATTGCAAAAACATTTTGTTAAAAAATATTTTTCCGTTTCAAAATGGCGGCCATTTTAATTTTTCAAACTAAAATTCCTAAAAAAACAGCTCATTTTATGGAAAAAAGACAGGAACACTTTTTTTAGTATTTTTAATTTTCTATCAAACGACACCAAGTTCAGAAGAATCGAGCAACAAGTAGCTGAGAAATAACGATTTTTAGTTGTACAGGCCCTGACAGCTTCTCATTGTCTGCGACAATCAGCTGATTAACCTGCACACATGGCTCCATTGTTGGTAACATTATGTTTTGCTATTTTGTTGACACTTTCTGTTACTTTCGAAACAAAGTCAGTGATTGAACTCTTTTTTGGATCAAGTTTTATTGTGATAGTGATAAATTGTAATTTATAAACATTTTTATGTTAATTTCTGGAAATGCCTAATTTCTCATTTGAAGAGTTGACTGATATTCATTTCGTTTATGGATTGGCTGATGGAAACTCGTTGCAGGCACAAAGAGTTTATGCGCAGAGATTCGCTAACCGAAGACTTCCAAACAGTAGAACATTTGTAGGAGTACACAGGACACTATAAGGACACTATAAGGGAGCGAGGTAATTTAAGAAATTCAGAGAAGTCAGGGCGTTCAGCTACAGTAACAACGGTGCAAACTGAACAAAGAATACTAGATGCAGTTGAAGCAGACCCCAGCACTAGCATAAGAAGGTTGTCACGTGAAGAGGGATTGTCAAAAACCTCAGTCTGGCACATTTTAAAGAGCCAACTTTTGTATCCTTACCATATTCAAAGGGTTCAAGGGACTTCAGACCAAGGATTGAACTTTGCCACTGGTTTTTAGCGAATTTCCCCTATAGGGAAGAAGCTATTACCGTAGGTCTCATAGTAAGACTTAAGCCCGAGACCATGATTATTTTTTGTTATGAGGTCCCCAGATGACAAAAACACTATTCGTTCAAATTTATATATATGTATATATATATCTATATATATATATATATGTGTGTGTGTCCGTGAATGCGATAACTTGAGTAAAAAACGTCCGATTTTGATGAAATTTGGCTCAAATGTGTAAAATGACATTCATGACTTTAAGTTCGAAAACCAGAAAAATCGGACCATGGGAAGGGGGGTTTATGGGGGTTTTAAATTTTTCAAAAATCAGTTTTTTGCATTTTTCACCCTAAAATTTTTGAACAACTTAATTTTGGTTTTGACCATGTTATAGAGCTTAAAAAAAAAATAATATGGTATTTTGAATTATTAACCTAGCTTAAGTGGTTGTGGAGAAAATCCTAAAAACCTACTCATAAAATCTCCCATGTTAATCTTATGGGAAAAAGGTTTTAGCGAATTTCCCCTATAGGGAAGAAGCTATTACCGTAGGTCTCATGGTAAGACTTAAGCCCGAGACCATGATAACTTTTTGTTTTGAGGTCCCCAGATGTCCAAAACACTATTCGTTCAAATTTATATATATGTATATATATATATATATATATATATATATATATATATCTATATATATATATATATCTATATATATATATATCTATATATGTGTCCGTGAATGCGATAACTTGAGTAAAAAACGTCCGATTTCGATGAAATTTGGCTCAAATGTGTAAACTGACATTTATGACTTTAAGTACGAAAACCAGAAAAATCGGACTATGGGAAGAGGGGTTTATGGGGGTTTTAAATTTTCCAAAAATCAGTTTTTTGCATTTTTTACCCTAAAATTTTTAAAACACTTAATTTAGGTTTAGACCATGTTATAGAGCTTAAAAAAACAAATAATATGGTATTTTGAATTATTAACCTAGGTTAAGTGGTTGCGGAAAAAATCCAAAAAAACATGCTCATAAAATCTCCCATGTTAATCTTATGGGAAAAAGGTTTTTGGCTTTTCCTCAGTTAATTTTACTTTAAACTTCACATTTTCTTTTACCAATCACTTCAGCTCCACAAAACAATCATTTTGGTGTTTAAATTGTGATTCTACGTCAAACCGTTGCAGAGATATTCAAAGTGCTAAACACAGTACGTTGTCCAATGTTATCCTTATGGAGAATAAATAAAATTTGATAAGTTGATTATTTATGAATGTATATTGATGAAATTTGGTATGTGGCTTCATGTTGTACTGGTATATTGATAATTGCACAAAAAATAAATGTTTTGTTGATTGTCCCCGTAGCAGCTAACCTGCATACTCAGCCCTAATGTTATTCTTATGGAGAATAAGTAAAGTTTTATATCTCCCTTAATTATGAACATAAATTAATAAAACATGGTAAGTAGCTTCACCTGGTTCAGTTATATTGATAATTGCATAAAAACTCATTTCTTATCTTCCTCGTTGCAGCAAACCTGCGTACTCAGTCCTAATGTTATTCTTATGGGGAATAAATAAAATGTAATAAATCACTTATTTATGAATGTATTTTTGTCAAACTTGGTGAGTGGCTTTATGTACTAGTGAGAAACATATCAATGCATTGGAAATTCGCTGAGTACGCAGGTTTGCTGCGACGGGGGGTATTTGGCTTTTCCTCAGTTTATTTTAATGTAAACTTCACATTTGCTTTTACCAATCTGTTCAGTTCCACAAAACGATCATTTTGGTGTTTAAATTGTGATTCTACGCCCAACCGTTGCTGAGATATTCAAAGTGCTAAACACAGTACGTTGTCCAATGTTATCCTTATGGAGAATAAATAAAATTTGATATCTCGATTATTTATGAATGTATGTTGATATAACTTGGTATGTGGCTTCACGTAGTACTGGTATATTGATATTTGCACAAAAAATTGATTTTTTGTTGATTATTCCCGTAGCAGCAAACCTGCATACACAGCCCCCATGTTATTCTTATGAAGAATAAGTAAAATGTAATGACTCCCTTAATTATGAACATAAATTAATAAAACTTGGTATGTAGCTTCACTTGGTTGAGTTATATTGATAATTGCATAAAAACCCATTTTTTTGTTCCTTGTTGCAGCAAACCTGCTTACTCAGCCCCCATGTTATTCTTATGGAGAATCACTAAAATGTTATATAGCGCTTATTTATGGTTGAATATTGATGAAACTTGGTATGTGGCTTCGCCTAGTTAAATTATATTTATAGTTGCATAAAAACCAATTGTTTATGTTCCTTGATTCAGCAAACCTACGTACTCATTACCAATGTTATTCTTATGGATAATAATTAAAATCGCTTATATGTGAATATATTTTTATGAAACTTGGTATGCGGCTTTTTGTGGTATTAAGACAAATATTATGCATTGGAAATTCGCTGAGTACGCAGGTTTGCTGCGACGGAGGTATTAATAAAAATAGCACTGATCCCTCTTTTCCTTTCTAAGATTTTATTCACGGATGAGGGTGGTTTTTCAAGAGAAGGAATTTTTAATTACCACAATAATCACCTGTGGGATTATGTGAATCCTCATGAAATTTCTCAAAGGAAACATCAAGTACGGTTTTCTGTCAATGTTTGGTTAGGGATTATTGGGGATGTTTTGTTAGGACCTGTGTTTTTGCCAAATAGACCGAACGGAGCATCGTATTTGGACTTTCTGAGAAACATGTTGCCCGAACTACTTGAAGGTATGACACTCCATGAGAGAGCTACCATGTGGTTTATGCACGATGTGGCACCACCACATTTTACTTTAGATGTAAGGCGTCATTTAAATGTGACTTTTAGAAATAGATGGATTGCATGCTCGCGGGGGTCCTGTTGCATGGCCTGCCAGGTCCCCAGACCTTAACCCACTCGACTTTTTTGTTTGGGGTTATCTGAAATCATTGGTATACCAAACCCCTATTGAAAATGTTGAAGAATTAAGGGAAAGAATAGTGAATGGGTGTAATGTGATCAGGCAAATACCAGGGGTGTTTGAACGGGTGAGGGTTTCTATGAGAAATCGGCTTGATAGATGTATAGACATGAATGATGGACACTTTGAGCACATGCTGTAGGGATGTAAGTTTTATGTGTCCGAACTTGATGATTGTAAATTTCGGATAGTTGTCTTTAGTTTAGGCATTATTTTAGCTTTAGAGATTGTAAGTTTTCTAATTTGTTGATGTTTATGTATTAATTTTATTTAGCTTTAGGCACTTAAAAGTAAAACCATTGTTAGTTGTAATGCAGGTTATAAGCCAATTACTAGATAATTTACGGGAAAACTATAAACTCATTTCCACATTTGTATAAATTGTGTGATTCATCTTAGTTTTTAAATAATTAATAATTCATTCGATTAAAGTAAATTTAAGAAAAAACCTATGCCTATTCATACTTATTATAAAGTTTTATTTATGCAGTAATAACCATGCACAACATTACAAGAGGTAATGATGAAACAACAGCCTTAAGCAACAGCAATGAAAAAAGTACGTAGTAGCAATTTATAATGACCTGTACAACTAAAATTGCCATTTTATCTATTTAGAAATTAGCCACCCTTGGTTGTTTCTTAGTTGATAATTATAATAAAATGTTGTGTGAAAAAAATAGCAAAACATAATGTTACCAACAATGGAGCCATGTGTGCAGGTTAATCAGCTGATTGTCACAGACAATGAGGAGAAGCTGACAGGGTACGCCTGGCCTGTACAACTAAAAATTGTTATTTCTCAGCTATTTGTTGCTCGATCCTTCTGAACTTGGTGTTGTTTGATAGAAAAATAAAAATACTAAAAAAGTGTTCCTGTCTTTTTTCCATAAATCAGCTGTTTTTTAGTAATTTTAGTTTGAAAAATTAAAATGACCGCATTTTGAAACAGCAAAATATTTTGTAACAACTTTTTTGCAATTATTTCATTTCTACCTTAAACACTATACCAAGTTTCATAAAGTAATATTTAATGGTTTTTGAGATATAAATTTGTATTGAAAAAATATTCTTGATTTTCTTTTTATTTTGACCCATATAACCTATTCCCAAAGTGTTTGTACTTACTTACGGGACTATAACATTTTAATTATTCTCCATAAGAATAACATGGGGCTGAGTAGGCAGGTTTGCTGCAATAAGGAATACAACAAATGGGGTTTTATGCAAATATCAATATAACTCAACTAGGTTAAGCCACATCCCAAGTTCTATTAATTTATGGTAAAAATTAAGGGAGACAGCATTTTAATAATTCTCCATAAGAATAACATGGGGGCTGATTACGCTGGTTTGCTACTACGGGAACCATCAACAAAACATTGTTTTTTGACCAAATATTAATAGACCACTACCATTTGAAGCCCTATACCAAGTTTTGTCAGTATACGGTCATAAATAAGCAAGATATAGAATTTTTCTTATTCTCCATAAGAATAACATTGAACAACGTACTGTGTTTAGCACTTTCAATATTTCCATAACCAATTGACGTAGAGCAATGATCAAAATACCAAACTGTTTGTTTTTTAAGCTGAATCTAATGGTGTAAACTAAAGTTGGATTTTCTAAAAGATCATATTTAAAAAACTCAAAAACCCCATGTTTTAGTTACAAAAATTACCCAAAATACCCCTTTGAATTGGGCGATCTGCCTGGTTTTCAAACTTAAAGTCATAAATGTTGCTTTAAATGTTTGTACCAAATTTCATCAAAATCGGACCATTTATACAAAAGTTTTCACACCCCCGTGGATATATGTGTCCGTATACATATACATATATATGTATACAGTTTTGAACGAATGGTGTTTTAGGCATTTGTGGACTTCTAAACAAAAAAGTTATCATGGTCCCGGGCCTAGGTCTTACCATGCCGACTACAGTAGTAGCTTCTTCCCTATATTGGATATTCACTAAAGAGGATCAAAGAACTAGAACGTAGCCCCTATAGCGCTGACTAGCAGGCTATAATTTTTCTTGAGGTAAAGAAGTGGTAATTAAAAGAAAATGAAAAAACTGAATAAATTCTTCTTGTATTTATTTAAATAAAATAAAATAAAGTTTTCCTTCTCAAATAAAACAGTTCAAATTTCAAAATAAAATTAAACTTGGTTTTGCTTATCACTTCTGTCTTTCAAATAAAAGATTAACTGTTCGATCCTTTTTTTTATATTACTGAACTTTAATTATAAATCTTCTTTTAGTTCTTAAACAGTCTGGCTCTAAGCATGTCTTCAACCCAAGTATTAAAGAAAAAGTTCAATCCAAGAAAGAATGAAACGCTTCAAACCCTTCCAATCTGAAGGGATTCACGTTTCGTTGGGGCGACGTACGACACACACACAAGACCAATGGTCAACATAAAATGCCGTATCCTCCCCGCGATCGTGAATATATAACCTTGGCTAAGAAAGTTCTCGAACCCGGGCACGCCGGCCGTCACGTGACCCAGCTCCAGTCCATTCCAGCCAAGCAAGGATTTAAATGATTGTCTCCAACTCTTTCTAACAAACCCGAACAAGAAAATCGCGATCTTGCCTTGACTTGCAAAACCAAGTAGCACCAGCAATTCTTATTTGCAACTATCAAACATTATTTCTTTTAATATATAACAAATAGTATATTTAATTATATATATATAGCGTTTCAATTACAATTGGGACGCTATATTCTCCCCTGACTTCCTGAAATTGCTGGTGCTCTGCTACAATACATCATAAAATTTTCATTTTTTGTAAACAATTATACAATCCAAAATATTTACAATTTTCCAAACATTTATACAATTCAAAAGAAAATATTTGTATTCAAATTCGCTCACCAAATACAAATTTTTAAACCACAGTCACTACTCAATGTTTACATCAGTGGAATGTAGAATGTCCAGCTGTAGTCGAGCGATAACAATACACAAAGCCTCGCTCCTTATCACCGCTCGAAGGTCAACGACCCAGTAACCCCCCTTCTCAGTCCATTGAGCACTGCGACCTCAATTGAACATTCACTAACACGCTGTCCACTACTCGTGTATGCAGTCCAGTTTTTGTAAGGCATCCGAAGTTCTCAGCATCACCTCGACGTTGGCGCAATTATACTAGCTGTCATCTCAGCATGAGCAGAAGAAGTTCTGCGCAGATGGGGTAGTCGTCCGGAATCGTCTTCGCAGTTGATACAGCAACAATACCCAGAACAAACAATCCTCAACGGCAGATTAATGTTATACTCATTATTTTACTATTTATTCCGTTCACACTGCTTAACACAGAAGGTGTTTTATTCTTCAGCCATTCCTCCAGAAAATATTTCTCCAAGCGCCAACACTGTCTCCATTGAACGTCAACCATGAATCAATCCGACAACGGGGTGTGAGAGAAGTGAAGTTTGGTCTATTGTGATTCAAGTGCTGTAGTTAAGTGATCAGTAAAAAAAGTTGTGAGTGCCCCAATGTGGATAAATCCCAGGTATTCGAACAACTTTTCACAGCTAGCTAGTAAAAATATTTAATTCCATGTTTCTCTTTCCTTTTGTTTGTCTATACATTTTATTTTATTTATTTAACTAAAATTTATTCTAAGACACAAGAAAATATTATTTCAATCGAGTCTTGTCGTCTTGGAGAAAGGTGATTGTTTTCTTGAATTAGCAATACCCATTAATTTACTTCAATAAATTATCTTCATTTATATCTTGCTTATAATCCATGTAGTCCAAGATATAATTTACTTATTACATTTTATATCTTCAAGTCTTCAGTATTGCCAATTACAATCACCCTTTTTATTCTCACTGAAACATAGTTTATTACACAACCTGAAAACATTATTTTATCAACTTGCGACACACCATTGTCACACTTGGTTATTTACAAACAAATAACAGATGTTTATTTACAAACATTTACACAAGGTTTCAATTGACTGATATGTGCCCTTTTAACATCTAAAAAATCATCTTTGTGCTGCAACATACAACTCATATCAGTTAAATAATACAAGATTCTGTATGGACCAATGAACTTAGCAATAAACTTTTCATTACCTCCACTGGACCTATTTAGCACATAGGCCCAGCTTCCGATTTTGAATTGGCGGTTTTTTCTGCCCTCGTAGACTTTTAACCTTTTATTTCTCTCACTTTTCTTCTTATTGTTCGATATTGCTTCCTTCAGTTTATTACAAACATCTTCGGCATTTACATCCTCTTCCGTCAAATCATTTAATTCCCAGGTGTTACTTAATGAATTGTTATGGGCATAAGTAAACATTAACTCATGTGCGCTGAACTTCGTCCTTTCACTTGTCCCAGAATTTAAAGTTTGTTGGACTTCACTCAAGTTTTTATCCCAATTATTCTTAGCTTCATTAAAATAAATTTGTAAAATTGATTTTATATTCCGCAAATAACGTTCACTCAAATTTGCTTGTGGTTGATAAGGAACAATTGTTTTATGTTTGATTGCCAAATTAAATAAAAAGGACCTGAACTCCCCACTCCTCTAATAACTTGCATTGTCTGATACAATTTCTTTGCATAATGAAACATTTTTAAAAATACAGTTCTGGAACACTTGTATTATGTTCTGCAATGTGACCCTTCTAATTGCATTCACCCATACATACTTTGTACAATGGTCAACAGCAATCACTAAATAACAGTTTCCACTTACCGAGCGGTTTATCGGCCCCATCAGGTCGGTGTATATTCGGTCCATGGGCTTGTCACTTGTGTCACTGACGAGTGGGCCGTGCAGGTAACGAGCGGGTGCTTTGGAGCTCAAACATTGTTCACACCTCTTAATTCTCTCCCGGATGTATGGCGCCAGTTTGGGATGGTAAAAGTGTTGTGTCGCCCGCCTCAAGGTCTTGTAGACTCCCTGGTGACAGCCTGTGAACTCCTCGTGGAAATATTTATAGACCATTTCCAAAAGTGACTCGGGCAGGTACACTTTTCTGGAATTATCGCTGGAACTCACATAACAGAAAACACTACCTCGCATGACAAAGTTACTTTTGTTTGTGCAATTTTTAATTCTGTCAATCACCTTTAAAAGTTCTGGATCCTGTTTTTGCATTTCACTAATGTCACTATAGGCTACAGGAAAATTATTTAAATTGCAAACTATTTCTGGTTTTGAAATACTATTTATAGTCTTATTTACAAACAGTCCCTTACCACCTGTGCTCCTCAGTAAAATATTTACATTTTTATTCAAGTCAATCTCTTTATCAAAGTGTCGAGAAAGAAAATCTGCCACATGATTATCTTTACCTGGGATGTATTTTATTGTGAATGGAAGTAACAATACGACTTCAATCCATCTACCTAATTTGTTCAATTTTCGGAAGTTTGTCAAAAGCCAAGCCAAGCTTGCGCAATCGGTGCGTAATTCAAATCGTTGGTACTCTAAATACTTCCTGAATTTATTAATTGAATAAACAACTGCCAAACTCTCCTTCTCATAGGCGCTCAAACATCTCTCGGCGTCATTAAACTTCTTAGAATAATACGCGATGGGTTTCTCCACTCCATTCACCATCTGGGACAATAGACTTCCGGCCGCATTATCGCTCGCATCACAGGTTAAGATAAACTGTTTAGAAAAATCCGGAATTTGTAGAACGGGAGCCTCAGTTATAGCTTGTTTTAATTTAATAAAACTTTCCTCGCATTGTTCAGTCCAAATAAATTTCACATTTTTGCGCCTTAATTCATTTAATGGTGCGCAAAGTTCCCCAAAATTATCAATGAACGTGCTTAAGTAAGACACCATTCCCACAAATCGTGACACTTCTTTTGCATTTTTGGGCCTAGTACAATTCCTAATTGCAACTGTACGGTCTGGATCAATTTTAACTTCATCTTGACTGATAAGGAACCCCAAAAACTTGGTTTCTTTGTAAACAAACAACGCCTTATCTGGTTTAACAGTTAAATTGTGACGCCTTAGTCTTTCTAACACTTCCCTCACATGTTTTATGTGACTTTCATAATCGGGGGAGTACACTATGATATCATCAATATAATTTAAACAAAAATTATACTTGATATCATACAACACATCATTGAGGTATCTTGACAAAATTCCTGACCCACTAGCATGTCCAAATGGAATTCGCTTAAACTCAAAAGCTCCAAAAGGAGTACTAAACCCCGTTAAATGTTGAGATCCTTTCGCAATTTTTATTTGGAAAAAAGATTGCGTTAGATCAAGCACTGTAAAATATTTGCCACCCTTCAAGTGCGCTATCAGTTCTGACATAACCCCAATTGGATAACACACAGGTTCTAGCTTTTTATTTAACTCTGCATGATTAACCACAAGTCTATACTGGTCCGTATTTCCCTTTTTTACTAAAAATGCAGGCGAGGTCCAACTTGACATGCTGGGTTTAATTACGTCTTGTTGTAATAACACATTTAATTCTTTACGCATTATTTCACTCTTGGGGGGGACTAGCAGATAATAGTGATATTTAACTGGAGTATATTATCTTTAAGTTTCAAATCAATTTCAAAGTTTATTGCGTTTCCAATTTGATCACTAAAAACATTTCCAAATTCCTTAACTAATTTATTTACATCCGGAATAGCTTCATCACATCCTATGTTTAGGTTACAAACAGTCTCAATACTTTCTTGCTTACTCATTATATTTACAATGTTATGACAGGGTATTTTAACACTTGGTGCAAACCCAAAATAAATTTCTTCCTTATACAAATTAATTACACAATGGCTCTTCTTAATATATGGTGCACCCAAAATAATGTCCCAGACTAAGTTTTTACCAATCTGGAAATTAACTTCCCAGGTGAAGCGTTCTATTTTTATTTTTAATTCACACTGCCCCCACTAACTCTAGCTTATCGCTACCTGCACTCTTACAATTGACATCAGTTTCTTTTAGTTTACCAACTATCTTATCTTCTCTTAACCTTGTAAATAATTTTTCACTTATTATGTTAACACTGCTCCCTGTGTCTATCAAAGCCTTACATTTTTGTTTATCATTAATTAACACTTCCACTGTAGGCAGGAGGTTCTTACTATTGCCTTTTAAACTTAACTGTCTATTTAAACATTTGTCCCTGTAGTTAGCATACTCCCTATTTCTTAATCTTCTCTTCATAAATTGCCCATTAAATTCTTTTTTTTTGTCAGAGAACCAACAAAATTCGGGCTTAATTTAGCTGGCTCTCTGCTTGTTTTTTGGAACCGCAGGCTTCGAAAATTCTTTGTTGACATTTTGCCGGAAACAATTTATTGCAACGTGCCCGAGTTTCCCGCCATTAAAACATTTTATTCCGCCTCGCTCAAACCGATTTGGCCCGTGGGATCTCAATTGTTGTTGACCGCTAGTGGGATTTTCTCTGCGCCTGCAAAAACTCGCATATGTAACGTCCGCACAGCGTACAGCTAACTGGTCGAGTTCTAAGTATGTTTTAGGCATTTGCACAAAAACCAAGTAACTTCTTGTTACTTCGTTGAGGCCGATTACAATTAATTGCACAATTTCTTCCTCTTTGTATTGGCATTTGAGCAAGCGCGCATTCAACTTAATTTCCAAAATATATTCGTTCAAGTTTTCATTTTGTCTCTGGGGACGCAAAACCAAATCTCGTTTTAACGATTCTCGCATCGTAATAGGTACAGAATGCACAATTAAAATTGTGTGTACTCGTTCAATGTCATGACCCTCACTTAAGCTCTCTAAGATTTTTGCTTGCAATGCCCCTCTACAGTAACCTAAGCTTAGTTCTAAAATATCACTGGCTTTCAGCTGTGTTTCATCTGAAAGCGTTAACAGTACCTTCATAAAATTTAACAACAATTCCACTACCAGACCATCAGTTGGCTTAAACATCCTTAAATATTGTTCAATGGGGTTGCTTAGTTTCATGTACATTTTACTAACACTAGAGCTAGCATTATCTACCTCAGTCTTATCTCTAGCTATTTCCTTATCTTTAAGGCTAGAACTGCTTAGGTTTAACTGTGTTTAAAATTAAATTTCATCTCGAAAACTATCCTCGATTACCTTTAATACTTTAGTTTTTTCCTCTTCTGTACATTCTACCTCCGTTAACTTAACTTGCATTTCACCTAGCATCTTAAACAATTCACTTATTTTATCTACAGACTTTTTCTACATCTAACATCTTAGCATAGTTCAACCTGCGGGCATAATGTTCTAGTTTGCATTCTAGATGCACTAACTTATTTACATTTTTGGCTTCCTCCAACTCACTAATAAGTTCACCAATTTCATTCAAACGGATCTCAATCTCCTCTATTTCCTCCTTTATATTCAAACCCTCCAAATTACTCATATTCTCCTTGACCCCCAATTTTAAAATTTCTCGCAAATCCTTTCTTAATTGTACCACAACATCGTCCTTGGGACATCCTCGAACTTTCAACTCATACATTAATTCTTGCTTTGACTTTTAAAACTCCCATTTTGACTGTTTTTTAATGACCAACTTCTTTTTAAAAGCAGAGTGGCGCAATCTATAGCGCTGACTAGCAGGCTATAATTTTTCTTGAGGTAAAGAAGTGGTAATTAAAAGAAAATTAAAGAACTGAATAAACTCTTCTTGTATTTATTTAAATAAAATAAAATAAAATAAAGTTTTCCTTCTCAAATAAAACAGTTCAAATTTCAAAATAAAATTAAACTTGGTTTTGCTTATCACTTCTGTCTTTCAAATAAAAGATTAACCGTTCGATCCTTTTTTTTATATTACTGAACTTTAATTATAAATCTTCTTTTAGTTCTTAAACAGTCTGGCTTTAAGCATGTCTTCAACCCAAGTATTAAAGAAAAAGTTCAATCCAAGAAAGAATGAAACGCTTCAAACCCTTCCAATCTGAAGGGATTCACGTTTCGTTGGGGCGACGTACGACACACACACAAGACCAATGGTCAACATAAAATGCCGTATCCTCCCCGCGATCGTGAATATATAACCTTGGCTAAGAAAGTTCTCGAACCCGGGCACGCCGGCCGTCACGTGACCCAGCTCCAGTCCATTCCAGCCAAGCAAGGATTTAAATGATTGTCTCCAACTCTTTCTAACAAACCCGAAAAAGAAAATCGCGATCTTGCCTTGACTTGCAAAACCAAGTAGCACCAGCAATTTTTATTTGCAACTGTCAAACATTATTTCTTTTAATATATAACAAATAGTATATTTAATTATATATATATATAGCGTTTCAATTACAATTGGGACGCTATACCCCTCTCTATTCTTGTCTACTTACTACTGTAGTAGTAATTGTTTCGAAACCAAAGTTTAAATCAGAAGTCACTCCATCTAAAGTTAAGTAGGTTTATTGTTTTGGAGGAAAATAATCTAAAATAAAACCAAAATGAAAATATAGTAAGTTTATTTCAACTAAGTCTAGCATATATTTAGTATAAATACATTATATACACAAGAAAGAGGCAATACCACTAAAATGAGCGAACAAAAAAGGCATGCATTTTACATTTAATACTAGTTATCTGATAACTGTACTTTGATTGATTATGAGCCAGGATGTACTTGATAATATTTAAATCTCTCAGATTTATTGTTTAAAAGAAATATCCAGTATATTTTACATATTAAAAATCATAGCATCAGTCATAAAATTACCATATAATAGTAGTATACTTATTTTATGAATAATGTGAATGACTAAGTAATTGCATGAAAAAATTGTTTAAACAGTCTATTATATAAAGAAAGCATTGATTTAGTAGTGTAATTAAATAGGATTATCTAAAATTCAATTAAATATTTTAACTAAGGAACTTATTGTTTCATAAATAAATAACTACAGTACTCTCAGCTTCTGAAGTTCTTTTTTATTTTCATCTTATAACAAATGTTGCATGTGTGATTAATTGCACCATACTGATATTTTTAGTGTAGTCTGAAGGATAGGTGAAAAACAATGTAATAATTTATTGCTGAAAATTCAGCACAAGGACTGATTTGATGCTGATACCAAGGACCAGTGAATCACTGCTTCTTATCTCATTCAGTTAACTTTTTTTAGATAAGCATGAAAATAGCCTGAAACTTTATTACTTCAAATTCAACTTATGTTAATAAATAATGATTTTAAATCAAAATTAAAAATAACTAATCAATGTTAAATTAAAAGACATTGGAAACAAACTGAAAATAAAGTGCACTTATATTTACAAACACAGTAACTCCTTATACATATTGTATGATTAACATTAATACTTTACTATGTACATACTACCGGTAAAGACCTACACAGATGGCTAACCCTTCTTAAACTTGATGAGAAGAATGCTGGATATCATGAAGACCATGATCCACAGACTCATGGAGAGGTAGCCAGCGTAGACAGTGGTCTCGCGGATGGACCACCCCTTGGCCAGTATTGACCGCAGGGACTCCGTCGACAGAGTGAGCGGTAGGAAGAAGCTGATGTTGCGGAGGATGGAGTGCATGCCTTGCACTGGCCAGATGACGCCTGCACAAGCAACAGTGACTGTTATTACAGATAGTAATAGGCTTTTCACTTTGACTAAGAAACCAATAAGATTAATTAGTGGAGATATTGAACCAAAATTAGACACCCTGGTCAACACATACCAGGTCCATTCTAGGTACCTTACTTTTTATCATGTTTATTAAAGACATATAAATTTCTTCTTAACTATTCCTATATGCTGATGACACAACAGCTTTAGCTGAGAACAGTAATTTTAATGATTTGATTATTTTAGTTAAAAAACCTATTTACAATTATTAGAAACATGGTTTTCGAAAAATGGTCTTTTATTAAACTGTTCAAAGAACAACATAATCTATCTTAAGCCTACTAATTATAATACTCACTTGGTGGAACAATTTAAAAATATTAATAATGAGCAGTCACACAAATTGTTTGGAGTAATCATTGACAACAATTTAAAATGGAAATAAAATACCCCCGTCGCAGCAAACCTGCGTACTCAGCGAATTGCCAATGCAAATATATGGGTATCACTACTACCTAGTGATACCCACTTAACACTTAACACTTAACAAGTTTTACAAAAATGCATTCATTAATAAGTGATATATAGCATTTTATTTATTCTCCATAAGAATAACATTATAAATGAGTACGCAGGTTTGCTGCAACAAGGAAGATAAGATATGTGTTTTTATGCAGTTATCAATTTAACTTAACCAGGTGAAGCTACATACCAAGTTTTATTAATTTAGGTTCATAACTAAGGGAGATATAAAACTTTACTTATTCTCCATATGAATAACATAGGAGCTGAGTATGCAGGTTTGCTGCTACCAGGAAAAATCAACAAAAAACGTTTTTGTGCTATTATCAATATACCACAACTAGTTGAAGCCACATACCAAGTTTCATCAATATACATACATAAATAATCAAAATATAACATTTTATTTATTCTCTATAAGGATAACATATTGGACAACATACTGTGTTTAGCACTTTGAATATCACTATGCAACGGTTGGACGTAAAACAACAATTAAAATGCCAAAATGATTGTTTTGTAGAGCTAAACTGATTGGTAGAAAGAAATGTGGAGTTTTTAGTGAAATTATCTGAGGAAAATCTAAAAACCGTATTCCCATAAGATTAACATGGGAAATTTTATGGACACATTTTTTTACTTTTCTCCACAACCACTAAACCTAGCTTAATGATTCAAAATACTAAATTGTTTGTTTTTTTCAGCTCTACAAAATGGCTATAATCAAAATCTAGTGTTTTTAAAATCTTAGGGTAAAAAGTTCAAAAAACTGATTTTTGGAAAATTTTAAACCCCCATAAAACCCTCTTCCCACAAACCGATCGATCTGGTTTTTGAACTTAGTCATAAATGTTATTCTCCACATTTGTGACAAATTTCATAAAAATCGGGCGCTTCTTTCAAAAGATATCGCGGTAACGGACACACACACACACACACACACACACACATATATATATATATATATATATATATATATATATATATATATATATATATATATATATATATATAGCTACAATTCAATAAGGAACTGAAAAATTCAATACATTACACTATATTTCGCATTTCGCTTCTTCAGGTGTATAAAATAAAATAAAAGTATAATAAGTAAAAAAAAAAATAAACTATCTTTTATTTAGATATATATAGATATATATATAAATTTGAACGAATAGTGTTTTTGCCATCTGGGGACCTCAAAACAAAAAGTTATCATGGTCTCGGGCTTAAGTCTTACCATGCCACCTACGTTAATAGCTTCTTCCCTATAGGGGAAATTCGCTAAAAGCATATAAAACATTTAACAAATAAACTAAATAGTTTTTGTTATACACTATCTATTTTAGGGCAGTCATCATCCCTAGAAACTAGTAAAACTGTTTATTATTCTTATATAGAATCTGTTCTTAGATACGGTATTTTATTGTGGAGATCCCATAAAAAATCAGGACAAATTTTTGTAGCTTAAAAGTCTATTACAGAAACAATTTAAAAAAATAACAGGAGGACGAGCCGTAGATTACTCTTCACAAATTTTCAAATTTTGACACTAACAGGTTTATATGTTTATGAAAAAATCAAATCAATAACAGAACGTCCAGACTTTTTGGAAAATCATCAGTTCAGACACAACCATAACACCAGACAAAAGTCAAAATTTGTTTGCCCACCATAATTTACCAAGAAACCAATTAAAAAGACATAAAAAAGCTGAGATATTAAAAAGGGTACTTGCATGCAAAAGGTGATGTAGTTATAATTTTTTTAGTATGTTGTTAGGACCTATACCATAAGTAAGAAACCAAGTTTGCAGTTTCGAAAGACCTGTGCTACTGGCGTAATACCCAAAAAATTCCAGTTTTTGCTAAATATGTCCGAAAGTATCCCTCTGACAGAATATATTGTCCAATCCCTTCTTAAACTAGATACTTTAAAAACTTGAACAAATTTCAAACAAATTAAACATTTTTGCTATGGTCTATTTTTTTGTGATGTAGGCCCCTATTGTCAAGAAAAATTAAAATTGTATGTCTCACTTATTTATAGACATATACTGACAAAACTTGGGATATGGCTTCATCTGATTGTAGTTTATAGTTTTTTGCTCAAAACACCGATTTTTTGTCGATGGTTCTCTTTGCAGAAAACCTGGGCACTCAACCTAAATACATCCAATTTTCCACTTCAAAACATGCCAATAGGAATAGCAGGAAAATTGTTATGGATAAATACCAGCTAAATGAGGTGGAGAATATACAATTTTTGGGGTTATAGATAAACATTTAAGTTGGGATAGTCATATAAATTCAGTTTGCAAGAAGATATCTTCGGGTCTCTATGCATTGAGGCAGATGTCTAAATGCACTAATTTTGAAACTTTAAAAATAATATATCATGCCCTAATTGAATCACATATTGCTTTTGGTTTATGTCTTTACGGATGTACTTCAACCAATAATTTGGACCAAATATTAGTACTGCACAAAAAGCACTTCGAATGTTGAAATTGAAACCAAGGGAATCTATAAAAGAACAATTCAAAAAGGCAAAAATCATGACAGTTTATAGCTTATTTGTTTTTCAGTTAACCATCTATATTCTATATTAAATCAAACTTAATTAAGCTGCCAAAATTAAATACTTATCATCAGCATAAAACAAGGAAAGGCAACCAACTGGCATACAATAGGCATATCACATCTATTTACACAAAGAAACCCTCATATGAGGGAATACAGTTTTTTAATCATTTTTTTATGATATATAAAGGAAATAAAATATCTTAAAAGCTTCAAAAACCAAGTAAAAATGCTTCTCAGAAATAACCCACTATATAAAATAGATGATTTTTTACATGTTTCAAATAAGTGGAACATGTAACAAACATGTAGTAACATTTAGTTAGGGCCTATTTCATTTTTAACCTATCTCAAACTGATTGTAATATTATGTATCATTTTATTTTATTTTTTGTAAATGACAACATTCTGTACAACCTATGTGCTTTATGAATAAAGTTATTTTAATTTGATTTGAACCCCCATTTTATTCTTATGGATAATATTAACAATGTTATGTCTCCCTTAATTATGAAGAAAAATTAATAAAACTTGGTATGGGGCTTCATCTAGTTGAGTTCTATTGATATTTGCATAAAAACCCATTTTTGTATTCCTGGTTGCAGCAAACCTGCCTACTCAGCACAAATGTTATTCTTATGGAGAATAATTAATTTGGGTTGAGTTTTTAAAGTATTGTACCTTAGTAAATAATGAACGTACTGAAGTCGTTATCGTCTTAAATTTTATCCTGTTTAAGAAAGGACTGGACAACATATTCTGTCAGAAGCATACTTGCGGAGATATTTAGCAAAAACTGAAAAAAGTGCAAAAATTGTACTGTTTTTAGCGAATTTCCCCTATAGGGAAGAAGCTATTACCATAGTCGGCATGGTAAGACCTAGGCCCGGGACCATAATAACTTTTCGTTTTGAGGTCCCCAGATGCCAAAAACACCATTTGCTCGAAACTGTATATATATATATATATATATATATATATATGTGTGTGTGTGTGTCCGTGAGCACGATAACTCTCGTAAAATTCATCTGATTTTGACGAAATTAGGTATAAACGTGTAAAGCAGTATCTATGACTTTATATTCGAAAACCAGACAGATCGACCTATCTGAAGGGTATTTTGGGGGGGTTTTGTACCCCAAAAATGGGTTTTTTGAGCTTTTTACATATAATTTTTGAAAAAGTCAAATTTTAGTTTTTCCATTGGAATTAGCTTAGAAAGACACACAATTTGGTGTTTTGATCATTGCTCTACGTCAAATGGTTACAGAGATATTGAAAGTGCTAAACACAGTACATTGTTCAATGTTATTCTTATGGAGAATAAGATAAATTGTATATCTCGCTTATTTATGAACTTTTCCTGATGAAATTTGGTATATTGCTTCATATTGTTATGGTATATTGATATTTGCACTAAAAAACATTTTTCGGCCGATAGTTCCCGTAGCAGCAAACCTGGGTACTCAGCCCCATGTTATTCTTATGGGGAATAAGTAACGTGTTATCTCCCTTAATTATGAACATAAATTAATAAAATTTGGTATGTGGCTTTACCTACTTGAGTTATATTGATATTTGTATAAAACCCCATTTTTTGTGTTCCTTGCTTCAGCAAACCTGCATACTCAGCCGCCATGTTATTCTTATAGAGAACAATTAAAATGTCATAAATCGTTTATTTATGAATGTATATTGATGAAACTTGGTATGTGGCTTTATGTGGTATTAAGATACATATATATGCATTGGAAATTTGCTGAGTACACAGGTTTGCTGCTACGGGGGTATTTTGGCTATTACGCCAGTAGCACAGGTCTTTCGAAGCTGCAAACTTGGTTTCGTACTTGTGGTATAACAACATACTAAAAAATTAGAACTACATGACCTTTTGCATGTACAGGTGTTTATTTTGACTGGACTATATGAGAATAACAATAATAAACTTCCTAAATCCATATATAAACTGAGCAAAAAGTGTTTTTCGATAGAGTAAAAGATATGCTAATTGATAAAGTCTACTATTCAGTTGATGACTTTTTTAATGGTGATGAGGAGAAGTTATTTTAATTTGTTTTAATGTTATGAAAAAATATTGTATTTATTTAATTTTTTTTATCCTGGATATTGTTTTAAACCTAACAAATTGTACTTGAAAATGTCACCTGTTTACCCCAGAATATTATAAATATGTTTTTATATATGTTGTGTCGTGGCAATAAAGATGACTATGACCATGACATAAAATCCCAAATTATACTTATTTTTAGAATTCCTAATGTGCATTATTACTCCAAACATCATTATAATATTAATAGGCAAGCACAAAACCTGTCATACGTTTTTCTCAGCGTGCGTGCATCGTAGGAGAAATTCACGCATACTACACCGTTAGAATGGTATTGTCATGTAGATTTGCAGTATATGAAATATATTGCAATACTGTATCGTTTTCGTGATGTGGTTTGATTAATTAAACTGCGATTTAACTTTACATAAAAGCTCGCAACACAGTTGTTATCTTCTCTCAGATTAAGTTACCTTTCACTAGAATTAATACCTATCAGAATTAGTTAATTTTTGAGGTATGGGTTACACATGGAGGTTATTATCACAGAATTTCACATAATATTTATAAAATACTAAAAGTCAGTAAATAGCATTATCGTGTAAAACAAATACAGATTGGGTGTATATCAAGGAAATTATGAAGCACCTACTCATTATTAGAGCCAATCCAGATTTTTAACACATGCTATACTTTAGTAAATTTCCCTCATCGGGAAGAAGCTTTTACCATAGATGTTTTGTAATTGTATTAGTTTTGTAAAATATAATTCTTGTGATTCATGAGATATTTATATTAACAAACTGTAAAAATCCAATAAAATATAGTGAGTTAGAAGAAAATTAATTAAAAACGAGTTCGCACGCAGCACGCTGACGTGAGGGAAGTGAATTTCCATATTAAAACTTTTAAAACTCAAAATCAGTGTAAAAACATACATTTTTCCAATTTTTATTGAAATCTGAAAGCACTGATTTTTTGGCTGTTCTGATACTCCTGGTTTCATTTACTTGCAAAGCTGGGAATACAATTTTGCGCATTATAAGGTTAGGAGAAGGTCCAGACAGGCTTGAAAGTAGGCGTGAGGTTGCTGGGGATAATAAAAGTACTCTAACAAAGGAATAACAGGCTTTTCTAGTGTAAAACCCCCATAAGACAACGTACTGTGTTTAGCCGATACACATTTTCTTTAATAACTCGGTAAATATTTATGCTAGAATGACGAGAGAGGGCTTAAAACTTTTGCCTTCCTAATTCCCATCTTTTTAAATGCATTAATTTTACATCTGGGGCTTTTATGACCCTCTTTGGGCCCAAAAACTCGAAATTTGAAATATTAATCCCCAAAAAATGTGTTTAGAGTTTTCCGATTGTTTTGCCCAACGAACTTGTCCAACAGATTATAGAAAGGAACGTCCCTACCAAATTTGAAGTAAATCGGACAAAAAATGGGACCGCTAGAGTGCATACACACACATATATATATATATATATATATATATATATATAAAATTTTGAACGACCCCCCAAAACGTGTTCAGGGGGTCACGTTAGGAACTTCTATGGTGGTCCCGGGCTTAAGTTTCACCGTGCGGGTCATGCTAATAGTTCACTTTCCAAAGGAAATTCACTAATAACTGCACAATTTATATGTATTTTCAACTTTATACAACATTTTTATTACTTTCTCCCCTTATACATAGTATATGGAGAAAGTATTGTTTTCGTAACAATTTTCTAATTTGAGTTGTTAGTGGAAATATTCGTTTTGGTGCTCCCTGAACCCAAAAAAGTGGTTTTTACGTGATGTCTGTCTGTGTGTGTGTGTGTGTGTGTGTGTGTGTGTGTGTGTGTGTGTGTGTGTCCGTGTGTGTGTGTCCGTGTGTGTCCGTGTGTGTGTGTGTGTGTGTGTGTGTGTGTGTGTGTGTGTGTGTGTGTGTGTGTGTGTGTGTGTGTGTGTGTGTGTCTGTGTGGATGTTTACAGAGCTAGAGCCCTAACCTATGGGCCGATTTTTATGAAATTTGATATGTAGGTACGAATCCACGATATCTCCAGGCGTTTTTTTCATTTTTTTGGATTTTTGATTTTTAAGGGTAATTATCCCCCAAAAACCGCCAAAAAACATGAAAAATCCAAATTTCTCAAAAACGGCTCTAACGATTTTGATTAAACTTTCGTGGTTTGTAGAACTTTAGGTTTGCAACAAAATGACACCACCCGCATTTCTTGAAAAATTCGGGTTCAGAAATTACAGGACTTAAAACATCCAAAATTCAATTTTTTGGATTTTTTATAAAAATCATAAATGTTAAAAAAGATTACTATTTACCATTAAAAAGAGCTCAAAAAACTAAATAAATTAGTATTTTAAATTACTATTCTACGATTGCTAGTTACGGAGAAAATTGAAATTTTCATTTAGCGGTAAACACAGTACGTTGTCCAATGTTATTCTTATGGGGAATACAAATATAACTATTTCTCTCTTATTTACTGATCAATTTCATTAAAATTTGATATGCAGGTCAAGTTAGCATTGACCAACAGATGATGTTCGAAATGTGTTGCTATTTAACCCTGGGGGGGCAAGGGGGCATTTCCCCTCTCAAAACCACTGTGTGTAGCAACGGACTCTATAGTGCCTCCCAAAAAGGGATTTGGGTGGATATTTCTGAAAACAACTATTTTAGACAATTTTCTGTACATTTATCTATACTTCATATTCTATATTTAGTAAATAACAAATATTTTTGTCATTAAAGTTTGGCTAAAAGGGAGAAAGTATGTGTCAGTTTCCTGATACCGTTTATTTATAAATAATACCATGTCTCCCCTCATATATGATAAAATAAACATGTAGAAGTCGTTCGATATTATGTATATGAGCTATAAATCAGCTTGTTAACTACTCGAGTAGTCGCTACTTTAAAAACTAAGCAGCTTTTTGGGGATTTCCCTCTTGCCCAGGTTCTGATTAACCATTAGACTGACTAGGCTGCAGTCTAGGGTGCCAGTCAGCCAAGGGGCGCTGGCTTAGGGGCTCAATTAAAAAAAATAATAATATTGCAAATGCGGTGATCAATTGGCTAGAGAGAATTTTAGTTCCACGCGTCCTTTTCCGTAGCCACACCTGCTTTATTCTCAGTTTGACATTTTGACAGAAGCTTAGTTTAGTTGTTTCTTAGCAAGTGATTAGGGATGAATGGGTCCCAAAATTTTCGGTGAAAAAGAATAGGTACCGTTTTTTAGGCGGGATTTATTTAACCTTGGGATTATTTTGGGATGGGATTATATCCTCAAAACGACATCTACGGTGCAATCGTCTTTACAGCCATGATTACCCGATGCGGTCGTCATTTACCGATGATATCATGAGGTCTGGTTGTCTGTTTCGGTGGATAGCGGCGCGATTGTCATTTTTTTTTTTTTTAAGTATGGTACGATTATCATTATGTCTGAAGGCACACGTTGCGATCATCATAGCAACATATCACTTGGTTCAGATCTATTACATTGATGGTACATTGTCGGTCATCGTCTTTTCCGGTCGATATTATGTGGTGAATAATACGAATACAACAAAAACCCGCCATAAATTATGAAAATTGAACTAAGTGCAAACATTTATATAAACTTACTCTTGTATAATTCTAGTTTTGGCCTGATTGAGGAATCTCTTCACGTGTTTTTTGGTAGCTCCTCAGTTGCCTTTGGGAACACGCTCATCACTGGATCTATAAATACAAATACAAAGTCTGTTTGTACTGTAATGTCTGGAAAGTGAATATTTTGAAAACAATAAGTTAAATACCCTCGTCGCAGCAACCTGCGTACTCAGCCAATTTCCAACGCATAATATATATGTCTTAAAGCACATAAAGCCGCATACCAGGTTTCATAAAAATATATTCACAAATAAGCGATATATACAATTTGAATTTTTCTCCATAAAAATAACATGGGGGATAGTAGGCAGGTTTGCTGCAACAAGGAACACAAAAAATGGGTTTTATACTAATATCAATATAACTCAACAAGGTGAAGCCACATACCAAGTTGTATTAGTTTATGTTAATAAGTAAGGGAGACATTACATTTTACTTATCCTCCATAAGAATAACATGGGGGATGAGTAAGCAGGTTTGCTGCTACGGGAATTATCGGTAAAAAATTTTGTTGTGCAAATAACAATAGACCACAACCAGATGAAGCCGTATACCAAGTTTCGTTAGTATATGTTCATAAATAAGCGAGATATAATTTTTTTCTTATCCTCCAAAAGAATAGCATTGGACAACGTACTGTGTTTAGCACTGTCAATATCTCTGTAACCAATTGACGTAGAGAAATTATCAAAACACCAAAATGTGTGTTTTTTAAAGCTGAATCCAATAGTGAAAACTAAAATTAGACTTTATAAAATATTAAATGTAAAAACTTCAAAAAACCCATTTTTGGGGTACAAAATCCCCCCACAATACCACTTTGGATGGGGCGATCTGTCTGGTTTTTGAACTTAGAGTCATAAATGCTGCTTTACACGTTTGTACCAAATTTAGTTCATATCGGACTAATTTTACGAGAGTTATCGCACCCACGGACACATATATATATATATATACAGTTTCGAACGAATTGTGTTTTTGGGGTCTGGGGACCTCAAAACCAAAAGTTATCATGGTCCCGGGCCTAGGTCTTACCATGCCGACTACGGTAATAGCTTCTTCCCTATAGGGGGAATTCGCTAACAAACCGGTCATAAACAGACGATATTAAAATCACAAAACAAAATGTAAGTGTTCGATATCGCACTTATCTACTGTATTCCCTGGCTTAAATCTATTTTAGAAAGCATTTCAACAGCACCTTTGGCTGATACAGTACACTGATATAAGTACGGTATGGATTAATGTTTTAAAACTGAATTTAAGTTAATAGAACTATCTTAGCTTCTGCAACAGGCCTTAGGCTATTAAGAAATAGTTTTTGGTTATGAGTACTTATTGAGAAATCACCTCAAATTTAAATTATAAATGAAAATAGCTCATTATGAATTGGCTGAATCATTTGAAGTTTTAATTATGCATTTAGTATTCAAGAGTATACAAACTGTTTCAAAACTGAACTTACCAGGATGTCCACTCACCATGAATTCAGGAAAAAAGCCTTAGGTACCAGTAAGTTAATAGGAAATATGTGTCTATCCAAAATTGCGGAAATTTAGTTTAAATTAATAGCCAACGTTCCAAACTCCCTAAAAAGTGTATTTAACACTATTAAAATGTAAAATGTGAAAGGGGCCCATAAAGTGGGGAATATAAGCGAAAAAGTAACTACCGTACGTCACATAATTAACTCATCGACCAAAAATGACAATCATACTGTGTGATGTCGGCAGAAAATAAGGGTTAAATAAAAATGTATTTAAATTCATTAGTTGATAACTAATTGCATTAAATTATTATTTGCCAGTCGAAAAATCATAGAAATGTTGCAAGTCCAACCAATAAGTTAAATAATAAGCTAAATTAGGTCAAGACCTTATTTGGTATTTGCATGAAAGTAGGCCTAGCTATGTTTGCCATAGATCCAGAAAAATTAAATAAAAATAAAAATTGGACTGTCAAGTCAAGAAAATGGAAGGGCCCCTCTCGTGAATTTTGCCTTGATCCCCGCAAATCCTAAGGCCGCCACAATTCCAAAATAAATATTTCCAACAAATGATAATTAGACCTGCTTTAGAATCGTCCTGTAATCTAATCCAATGTCTAAATCTCATCTACACTAGTCTGACAGGGAAATATGAACATTTTATGAAACATTGTATTTTTAACGAAGTGACAACGTACACGTCCAATGTAAAGGCAAATTCACATCGCTACCGCTTAGGTTAGGTTACGTTACGTTACTTTAGGTTATGTTAGGTTACGTTACGTTACGTTAGGTTAGGTTAGGAGGTTTTCTGGCTCTCAATCTGTTTTAAAAATCACAGGAAAACTAACGTACGGTGCATAATTTGGAACGGGCGTGAACAGTAGCGGCTCACGTCGGACGTGTACGTAGCCTCTGCCTATTTTTAACACCATACCAAAAATCTTAACCAACTATTAATTTTAGGCTAAATCAGCTATTTAACCTCAAAAAAAATCTACTAACCTTCAAGGTAAAATTATCTAAAGACGTTATGATACTCTAAGCCTCTAAGTATTAATTATTTAGTATTCATAATGACTAATTGTTAAATACATTTTACTACATTATTATAGTTTAAACAAAAAAACTGCAACATTTAACCTCGTATAGGTTATTGGTCTTGAAGTAGTCCTACCCACCGAGTTAAACATAAACAAATCTTGGAACAACCCAAATGACAGAGATCCGTCTAACCTTTTTTATTTTTCTTCCATAAACCGATTATTTTAAAAACAAAGTCGGCCTATTACCACTGTTATGACCGTACTATAAATAATTAATTAAATCTGAAGGCCTCTTTGAATTTGAAATTATTTTATCACCTAAGTATTTTTACTTTAAAACTTAACCTTTAGATACATCAACAATAACAGTATCAGTAATGTAAAAACAAACAGTAAACAATTGTACAGTAATTAGGGTTAATAATAATAATTTGTACCGGGGTACTTACCAAGTTTACACAACAGTTTTCCTCTTCCACTCATTGTATAACATTATCCAGTTCTTCGGCATATCCCCACGACCAGGGAACTGCAAAATCTCTCACAGTCCCATGCGCCAAAAACTTTGATCGTGGATCCCACTTCTACTGTATGAAACTTTTCGTGTGTAATCTAGGAGTGTAAAAGCGATGCTAGCGCGACGTGGTGTCACTTTCTGGAAGCTTATACACTCGCACACTTTGGGAAAACGCATGATAGTGAGCTCCACCTCATTTCGGCTGATTTCGGGTATTTCCGTGATTCTCTATTCGTCAGGATAGCCAATTAGAGGCTAGTTCAATCCGAGATCCGGGGGGTCGGAGCTCACATTGAAAACGGAGCTCACATTGTTGGTGTGTATCCATATAACGGATCTCACGATGTATGCCGCGCAAACACACACACACACACACACACACACACACACACACACACACACACACACACACACACAGACATATATATACCAATAATATATATATATTATAATTATTTTATAATAATTATAATAATAATATATGTCATCGAATATTTTTTGTGAAACGTTTACTTTTATACTTTCACTAAACGCATTTTAATTCTGATCCATCAGATACCCTAATGATAATTCTGTGCCTAAAATAGGGTTATGATTGGGTGTACGTATCTTTTTCACAGGGGGGGGGGGAAAGAGAGAGAGATTTTGTGTGTTGGCTGTGGAAGGGTGTAAAGATGGCAAGTTATAGGCCTGCCCAGGGTCCCATGAAAGCTGAGTACGGCCCTGAGTATTAGTATAATTTGTTGTAGAAAAAAAATATATATAACGGATATATTATAAAAGTTAAAATTTCTCTAAAAAGCAATTAAAATCCCTCAACTGGAAACACTGGCAACAACATGTATTAAGCATTCTTTATCAGAAACTGTCAAAGTCTCATGTTCCTTTTGTGTTCTGTCCTCTTTCAGCTACATTTCAATACATTTCTTAAGAAATATTTTGTTCACTGCATACACTGCGGGTAAATGCTAATGATGTTTCAAAGCACCAAAACATAATAATTTGTGTTTGTTCTTCAGATCAATATTTGGCCAGAAATGTAGAATAACAAGATTATCAGATAGACCAGATATGTGATAGTTTACTGTATTAATTTTTTGTTCACTTACAAAAAACTCTAAAACACTTCAGAAGGCTGACTACCATGTTAATGGCAGTTACATTTAAAACAATTAGCTTAGTAACCAGCTGCGTTGAACGCTAGTGAAATTAGGTCACTCAGAGGGGGTGCATTCTGGAACCCCCGCTACCTCCCCTCGCGGCCACCCGACTCACATGGCACTGTAATGGTAGCACAAGCCTTCTCCTTTCCCAGTATGCCTTCTGTAGTGTTTCATATATTTCTGTGTTTTATTCAAGTCTTGAAAACATAACTGTTTGTATACAAAATCGTCTCTTACATTACTATAATAACCCCGTCGCAGCAAACCTGCATACTCAGCTAATTTCCAATGCATATACATCTATTTATGCCACATACAGCCGCTTACCAAGTTTCATAAAAACATATTCACAAATAAGCAATATGTAAATTTTAGCGAATTTCCCCTATAGGAAAGAAGCTATCTGCATTGTACGACCTACGCCCGGAAACATGATAACTTTTTGTTTTGAGGTCCCCAGTTGCCAAAAACACCGTTCATTCAAAACTGTATATATATATATATATATATATATATATATACCGGGTGTCCAGCCTAAAGTGTTACAATAGCTAACTTTTTTATTTTATGTCTGACAGTAAACTTCTTATGGGGGACCCCCTTTATTTTTTTATGCTGCTTCTAAGTATGTATTTCAATTATCAAAATTTCCCGCCATTTTTCCAATATGGCGGACAACTTTGTTTTTTCTTACGGAATACCCTGTATTTTATTATGATTTTAGATAGCAAACAAGATTTTAAAAAGTTTTTATTCTTGGTATTTTTTTCCTAAACCTAATCAATGAGGCTCTAGAGACACTAAAATACCATTTTTAAGTAAATTCAGTTTTAGTAGTTTTTATTAGTTTTTAGTTCTGAAAAATAGTTAAGTTAAAATTAATAGTAAAACACAGCTTTTAAATGTGAATGATATTACGTATCTTTATTTATTTACAGTTTAAAACACTTAGATTAAATTATGTACACGTTCACAACAAGAGAGCTCAATTATCCTAGTTCTACATAAGATGCTCAAACAACTGTCCATGTTGCTCAATACACATGGCCAAGCGCTCTTCATGAGCTCTTTGCGAAATAATAATAGATTGTTCATTTATGTCACTGCAGGCGGCTTGGATCCTGCACTTCATGTCTGCAGGTGTCGTTGGTCGGGTTTTAAACACTTTGTCCTTAATCGCACACCAAAGAAAAAAGTCCAGTGGTGTGAGATCTGGTGATCTCGGTGGCCATGCAACTGGGCCTCCTCTCCCTATCCAACATCCTTCAAACACATCATTGACAATTTCTCTGGCCACTCTGGAGAAGTGTGGTGGAGCACCGTCCTGCTGGAACCACATATCCATTCTGGCCTGAAGGGGAAAATTGTCTAGAAGAACAGGAAGATGGTTTTCTATAAAGTTAGCGTAGTCGATCCCGTTTAGCGGGCCATCGAAAAAGTGAGGCCCGACAATTTTGTCTTCGAAAATACCACACCAAACATTTAATGACCATTTTCTTTGGTTATCAATGGTCTGCATCCAGTGAGGGTTGTCAGTAGACCAATAATGCATATTATGTCTGTTCAAATGTCCGGTACTGAGGAACGTTGCCTCGTCTGAAAATAAAACAGTTGACAAAAAAACGAGGTTGCAACTGGATTTGTTCTGTCAACCATGTGCAAAATGCTAACCTTCTAGGGTAATCAGTTTCTCGTATCTCTTGGTTAAGAATGACATGATATGGGTGAAATTTATGTTTCCGTAATATTACTGAAACTGAACTCTTACTCATGTTTGTATACCTCTCAATTTCTCGAGTAGATAGGTGCGGGTCAACCATAACTGAGGCCAAAACATCTGCTTCTGTATCAAAATCGGTGATAGGATGTGTTCGATTCCGTTTTCTAGGACCCAAGTTACCTGTTAAACGAGCTTTTTTTCAAGGCGTAAAAAGCTCATACCTGATGGATGCCGCCTGTTAGGAAAACGAGTGGCATACAGTTCAGCTGCGGATCTTGTGTTTTTGTGGCATTCCCCTAAGATTAATAACATATCCACTTGTTCGTTAAAAGTCATTGTAACAATAAAATACCCCCGTCGCAGCAAACCTGCGTACTCAGCGAATTTCCAATGCAAAATATAAGTCTTAATACCACATAAAGCCGCATACCAAGTTTCATAAAAATATATTCAAAAATAAGCGATATATCAAATTTGAATTATTCTCTACAACAATAACATTGGGGATGAGTACGCAGGTTTGCTGCTACATAAAACAACAAATATAGGGTTTCTTGTAAATATAAATATTACTCAACTAGGTGAAGCCACATACCAAGTTTCATCAATATAAGTTCATAAATAAGCTATATATGCCATTTTGATTATTCTCCATAAGAATAACATGGGAGATGAGTACGCAGGTTTGCTGCAATAAGGAACACAAAAAATGGGTTTTTATGCAAATATCAATAGAACTCAACTAGGTGAACCGACATTCCAAGTTTTATTAATTTATGTTCATAATTAAGGGATACATTACATTTTACGTATTCTCCATAAGAATAACATGGGGGCTGAGGATGCAGGTTTGCTGCTACGGGAATTATTGGTAAAAATCGGGTTTTTTGTGAAAATAACAATAGACCACAACCAGATGAAACCATATACCAAGTTTTGTTAGAATACGTTTATAAATAAGCGAGCTATAATTTTTTTCTTATTCTCCATAAGAATAGCATTGGACAACGTACTGTGTTTAGCACTTTCAATATTTCTGTAACCATTTGACGTAGAGCAATGGTCAAACCACCAAATTGTGCGTCTTTTTACGCTGAGACCAATGGAGGAAACTAAAATTTGACTTTTTCAAAAATTATATGTAGAAAACTCAAAAAACCCATTTTTGGGGTACAAAACCCCCCCAAAATACCCCTTCGGATTGTCCAATCTGTCTGGTTTTCGAACTTAGTCATAAATGCTGCTTTACACGCTTATACCAAATTTCGTCAAAATTGGATTATTTTTACGAGAGTTATCGCACCCACGGACACATATATATATATGTATATACAGTTTCGAACGAATGGTGTTTTTGGGGTCTGGGGACCTCAAAACGAAAAGTTATCATGGTCCCGGGCCTAGGTCTTACCATGCCGACTACGGTAATAGCTTCTTCCCTATAGGGGAAATTCGCTAAAAACACTATTACAATACACAGTCACATTAAATTGTACTCTTAAGACAGTGCATAAACACAACAACGAATAAACAGGAACAGGAAACCTCATACTTTTGATTTACATGAACATGTGTAATTACCATTGTTGCACAGCTGTGACTTTCGACCATATGATTCTTGAAGTTACAGTGAAATTAAACCTTAAAAATGCTCTAGAGCCTCATTGATTAGGTTTAGGAAAAAAATACCAAGAATAAAAACTTTTTAAAATCTCGTTTGCTATCTAAAATCATAATAACATACAGGGTATTCCATAAGAAAAAACAAAGTTGTCTGCCATATTGGAAAAATGGCGGGAAATTTTGATAATTGAAATACATACTTAGAAGCAGCATAAAAAAATAAAGGGGGTCCCCCGTAAGAAGTTTACTGTCAGAAATAAAATAAAAAAGTTAGCTATTGTAACACTTTAGGCTGGACACCCGGTATATATATATATATATATATATATGAGCACGATAACTCTCGTAAAAATAATCCGATTTTGACGAAATTTGTTATAAACGTGTAAAGCAGCATTTATGACTTAAGTTCGAAAACCAGACATATCGACCTATCCGAAGAGGTATTTTGGGGGGGTTTTGTACCCCAAAAATGGGTTTTTTGAGTTTTTTACATATAATGTTTGAAAAAGTCAAATTTTAGTTTTTCCCATTAGAATCAGCTTTAAAAGACGCATAATTTGGTGTTTTGATCATTGCTCTATGTCAAATGGTTACAGAGATATTGAAAGTGCTAAACACAGTACGTTGTCCAATGTTATTCTTATGGAGAATAAGAAAAATTGTATATCTCGCTTATTTATCAACTTATCCTAATGAAACTTGGTATATTGCTTCATATCATTGTGGTCTATTGATATTTGCACTAAAAACATTTTTTGGCCGATAGTTACCGTAGCAGCAAACCTGCGTACTCATCCCCATGTTATTCTTATGGAGTTATCTCCATTAATTATGAACATAAATTAATACAATTTGGGATGTGGCTTTACCTACTTGAGTTATATTGATCTTTGTATAAAACCCCATTTTTGTTGTTCCTTGCTTCAGCAAATTTGCAAACTCAGCCGCCATGTTATTCTTATGGAGAATAATTAAAATGTCATAAATCGTTTATTTATGAATGTACATTGTTCAAACTTGGTATGTGGCTTTATATGGTATTAAGTTACATATATATGCATTGGAATTCGTTGAGTACGCAGGTTTGCTGCTATTAAGGGGTATTTAATTATTCTCCTTAAGAATAACATTGGGGATGAGTACCTATATAGGTTGCTGAAACAAGGTACATGAACAATTGGTTTTTATGCAAATATCAAAAACATTCAACTAGGTGACCACATACCAAGTTTCATCAATATAAATTCATAAATAAGCGATATACAGGGTGTCCCGTAAGTATAAGTACAAAAACTTGGGGAACAAGTTATTGGGAGCAAAATAAAAATAAAATCAAGTATAATTTTTTTTCTAAAAACGCCTTGTTACCGATATATCCGCCATTTTGTATTTTTTCAATAAAAATTTATATCTCAAAAACCATTAAATATTACTTTATGAAACTTGGTATAGTGTTTAAGGTAGAAATTAAATAATTGCAAAAACATTTTGTTAAAAAATATTTTTCCGTTTCAAAATGGCGGCCATTTTAATTTTTCAAACTAAAATTCCTAAAAAAACAGCTCATTTTATGGAAAAAAGACAGGAACACTTTTTTTAGTATTTTTAATTTTCTATCAAACGACACCAAGTTCAGAAGAATCGAGCAACAAGTAGCTGAGAAATAACGATTTTTAGTTGTACAGGCCCTGACAGCTTCTCATTGTCTGCGACAATCAGCTGATTAACCTGCACACATGGCTCCATTGTTGGTAACATTATGTTTTGCTATTTTGTTGACACTTTCTGTTACTTTCGAAACAAAGTCAGTGATTGAACTCTTTTTTGGATCAAGTTTTATTGTGATAGTGATAAATTGTAATTTATAAACATTTTTATGTTAATTTCTGGAAATGCCTAATTTCTCATTTGAAGAGTTGACTGATATTCATTTCGTTTATGGATTGGCTGATGGAAACTCGTTGCAGGCACAAAGAGTTTATGCGCAGAGATTCGCTAACCGAAGACTTCCAAACAGTAGAACATTTGTAGGAGTACACAGGACACTATAAGGACACTATAAGGGAGCGAGGTAATTTAAGAAATTCAGAGAAGTCAGGGCGTTCAGCTACAGTAACAACGGTGCAAACTGAACAAAGAATACTAGATGCAGTTGAAGCAGACCCCAGCACTAGCATAAGAAGGTTGTCACGTGAAGAGGGATTGTCAAAAACCTCAGTCTGGCACATTTTAAAGAGCCAACTTTTGTATCCTTACCATATTCAAAGGGTTCAAGGGACTTCAGACCAAGGATTGAACTTTGCCACTGGTTTTTAGCGAATTTCCCCTATAGGGAAGAAGCTATTACCGTAGGTCTCATAGTAAGACTTAAGCCCGAGACCATGATTATTTTTTGTTATGAGGTCCCCAGATGACAAAAACACTATTCGTTCAAATTTATATATATGTATATATATATCTATATATATATATATATATGTGTGTGTGTCCGTGAATGCGATAACTTGAGTAAAAAACGTCCGATTTTGATGAAATTTGGCTCAAATGTGTAAAATGACATTCATGACTTTAAGTTCGAAAACCAGAAAAATCAGACCATGGGAAGGGGGGTTTATGGGGGTTTTAAATTTTTCAAAAATCAGTTTTTTGCATTTTTCACCCTAAAATTTTTGAACAACTTAATTTTGGTTTTGACCATGTTATAGAGCTTAAAAAAAAAATAATATGGTATTTTGAATTATTAACCTAGGTTAAGTGGTTGTGGAGAAAATCCTAAAAACCTACTCATAAAATCTCCCATGTTAATCTTATGGGAAAAAGGTTTTTGGCTTTTCCTCAGTTTATTTTAATGTAAACTTCACATTTGCTTTTACCAATCTGTTCAGTTCCACAAAACGATCATTTTGGTGTTTAAATTGTGATTCTACGCCCAACCGTTGCTGAGATATTCAAAGTGCTAAACACAGTACGTTGTCCAATGTTATCCTTATGGAGAATAAATAAAATTTGATATCTCGATTATTTATGAATGTATGTTGATATAACTTGGTATGTGGCTTCACGTAGTACTGGTATATTGATAGTTGCACAAAAAATTGATTTTTTGTTGATTATTCCCGTAGCAGCAAACCTGCATACACAGCCCCCATGTTATTCTTATGAAGAATAAGTAAAATGTAATGACTCCCTTAATTATGAACATAAATTAATAAAACTTGGTATGTAGCTTCACTTGGTTGAGTTATATTGATAATTGCATAAAAACCCATTTTTTTGTTCCTTGTTGCAGCAAACCTGCTTACTCAGCCCCCATGTTATTCTTATGGAGAATCACTAAAATGTTATATAGCGCTTATTTATGGTTGAATATTGATGAAACTTGGTATGTGGCTTCGCCTAGTTAAATTATATTTATAGTTGCATAAAAACCAATTGTTTATGTTCCTTGATTCAGCAAACCTACGTACTCATTACCAATGTTATTCTTATGGATAATAATTAAAATCGCTTATATGTGAATATATTTTTATGAAACTTGGTATGCGGCTTTTTGTGGTATTAAGACAAATATTATGCATTGGAAATTCGCTGAGTACGCAGGTTTGCTGCGACGGAGGTATTAATAAAAATAGCACTGATCCCTCTTTTCCTTTCTAAGATTTTATTCACGGATGAGGGTGGTTTTTCAAGAGAAGGAATTTTTAATTACCACAATAATCACCTGTGGGATTATGTGAATCCTCATGAAATTTCTCAAAGGAAACATCAAGTACGGTTTTCTGTCAATGTTTGGTTAGGGATTATTGGGGATGTTTTGTTAGGACCTGTGTTTTTGCCAAATAGACCGAACGGAGCATCGTATTTGGACTTTCTGAGAAACATGTTGCCCGAACTACTTGAAGGTATGACACTCCATGAGAGAGCTACCATGTGGTTTATGCACGATGTGGCACCACCACATTTTACTTTAGATGTAAGGCGTCATTTAAATGTGACTTTTAGAAATAGATGGATTGCATGCTCGCGGGGGTCCTGTTGCATGGCCTGCCAGGTCCCCAGACCTTAACCCACTCGACTTTTTTGTTTGGGGTTATCTGAAATCATTGGTATACCAAACCCCTATTGAAAATGTTGAAGAATTAAGGGAAAGAATAGTGAATGGGTGTAATGTGATCAGGCAAATACCAGGGGTGTTTGAACGGGTGAGGGTTTCTATGAGAAATCGGCTTGATAGATGTATAGACATGAATGATGGACACTTTGAGCACATGCTGTAGGGATGTAAGTTTTATGTGTCCGAACTTGATGATTGTAAATTTCGGATAGTTGTCTTTAGTTTAGGCATTATTTTAGCTTTAGAGATTGTAAGTTTTCTAATTTGTTGATGTTTATGTATTAATTTTATTTAGCTTTAGGCACTTAAAAGTAAAACCATTGTTAGTTGTAATGCAGGTTATAAGCCAATTACTAGATAATTTACGGGAAAACTATAAACTCATTTCCACATTTGTATAAATTGTGTGATTCATCTTAGTTTTTAAATAATTAATAATTCATTCGATTAAAGTAAATTTAAGAAAAAACCTATGCCTATTCATACTTATTATAAAGTTTTATTTATGCAGTAATAACCATGCACAACATTACAAGAGGTAATGATGAAACAACAGCCTTAAGCAACAGCAATGAAAAAAGTACGTAGTAGCAATTTATAATGACCTGTACAACTAAAATTGCCATTTTATCTATTTAGAAATTAGCCACCCTTGGTTGTTTCTTAGTTGATAATTATAATAAAATGTTGTGTGAAAAAAATAGCAAAACATAATGTTACCAACAATGGAGCCATGTGTGCAGGTTAATCAGCTGATTGTCACAGACAATGAGGAGAAGCTGACAGGGTACGCCTGGCCTGTACAACTAAAAATTGTTATTTCTCAGCTATTTGTTGCTCGATCCTTCTGAACTTGGTGTTGTTTGATAGAAAAATAAAAATACTAAAAAAGTGTTCCTGTCTTTTTTCCATAAATCAGCTGTTTTTTAGTAATTTTAGTTTGAAAAATTAAAATGACCGCATTTTGAAACAGCAAAATATTTTGTAACAACTTTTTTGCAATTATTTCATTTCTACCTTAAACACTATACCAAGTTTCATAAAGTAATATTTAATGGTTTTTGAGATATAAATTTGTATTGAAAAAATATTCTTGATTTTCTTTTTATTTTGACCCATATAACCTATTCCCAAAGTGTTTGTACTTACTTACGGGACTATAACATTTTAATTATTCTCCATAAGAATAACATGGGGCTGAGTAGGCAGGTTTGCTGCAATAAGGAATACAACAAATGGGGTTTTATGCAAATATCAATATAACTCAACTAGGTTAAGCCACATCCCAAGTTCTATTAATTTATGGTAAAAATTAAGGGAGACAGCATTTTAATAATTCTCCATAAGAATAACATGGGGGCTGATTACGCTGGTTTGCTACTACGGGAACCATCAACAAAACATTTTTTTTTGACCAAATATTAATAGACCACTACCATTTGAAGCCCTATACCAAGTTTTGTCAGTATACGGTCATAAATAAGCAAGATATAGAATTTTTCTTATTCTCCATAAGAATAACATTGAACAACGTACTGTGTTTAGCACTTTCAATATTTCCATAACCAATTGACGTAGAGCAATGATCAAAATACCAAACTGTTTGTTTTTTAAGCTGAATCTAATGGTGTAAACTAAAGTTGGATTTTCTAAAAGATCATATTTAAAAAACTCAAAAACCCCATGTTTTAGTTACAAAAATTACCCAAAATACCCCTTTGAATTGGGCGATCTGCCTGGTTTTCAAACTTAAAGTCATAAATGTTGCTTTAAATGTTTGTACCAAATTTCATCAAAATCGGACCATTTATACAAAAGTTTTCACACCCCCGTGGATATATGTGTCCGTATACATATACATATATATGTATACAGTTTTGAACGAATGGTGTTTTAGGCATTTGTGGACTTCTAAACAAAAAAGTTATCATGGTCCCGGGCCTAGGTCTTACCATGCCGACTACAGTAGTAGCTTCTTCCCTATATTGGATATTCACTAAAGAGGATCAAAGAACTAGAACGTAGCCCCTATAGCGCTGACTAGCAGGCTATAATTTTTCTTGAGGTAAAGAAGTGGTAATTAAAAGAAAATGAAAAAACTGAATAAATTCTTCTTGTATTTATTTAAATAAAATAAAATAAAGTTTTCCTTCTCAAATAAAACAGTTCAAATTTCAAAATAAAATTAAACTTGGTTTTGCTTATCACTTCTGTCTTTCAAATAAAAGATTAACTGTTCGATCCTTTTTTTTATATTACTGAACTTTAATTATAAATCTTCTTTTAGTTCTTAAACAGTCTGGCTCTAAGCATGTCTTCAACCCAAGTATTAAAGAAAAAGTTCAATCCAAGAAAGAATGAAACGCTTCAAACCCTTCCAATCTGAAGGGATTCACGTTTCGTTGGGGCGACGTACGACACACACACAAGACCAATGGTCAACATAAAATGCCGTATCCTCCCCGCGATCGTGAATATATAACCTTGGCTAAGAAAGTTCTCGAACCCGGGCACGCCGGCCGTCACGTGACCCAGCTCCAGTCCATTCCAGCCAAGCAAGGATTTAAATGATTGTCTCCAACTCTTTCTAACAAACCCGAACAAGAAAATCGCGATCTTGCCTTGACTTGCAAAACCAAGTAGCACCAGCAATTCTTATTTGCAACTATCAAACATTATTTCTTTTAATATATAACAAATAGTATATTTAATTATATATATATAGCGTTTCAATTACAATTGGGACGCTATATTCTCCCCTGACTTCCTGAAATTGCTGGTGCTCTGCTACAATACATCATAAAATTTTCATTTTTTGTAAACAATTATACAATCCAAAATATTTACAATTTTCCAAACATTTATACAATTCAAAAGAAAATATTTGTATTCAAATTCGCTCACCAAATACAAATTTTTAAACCACAGTCACTACTCAATGTTTACATCAGTGGAATGTAGAATGTCCAGCTGTAGTCGAGCGATAACAATACACAAAGCCTCGCTCCTTATCACCGCTCGAAGGTCAACGACCCAGTAACCCCCCTTCTCAGTCCATTGAGCACTGCGACCTCAATTGAACATTCACTAACACGCTGTCCACTACTCGTGTATGCAGTCCAGTTTTTGTAAGGCATCCGAAGTTCTCAGCATCACCTCGACGTTGGCGCAATTATACTAGCTGTCATCTCAGCATGAGCAGAAGAAGTTCTGCGCAGATGGGGTAGTCGTCCGGAATCGTCTTCGCAGTTGATACAGCAACAATACCCAGAACAAACAATCCTCAACGGCAGATTAATGTTATACTCATTATTTTACTATTTATTCCGTTCACACTGCTTAACACAGAAGGTGTTTTATTCTTCAGCCATTCCTCCAGAAAATATTTCTCCAAGCGCCAACACTGTCTCCATTGAACGTCAACCATGAATCAATCCGACAACGGGGTGTGAGAGAAGTGAAGTTTGGTCTATTGTGATTCAAGTGCTGTAGTTAAGTGATCAGTAAAAAAAGTTGTGAGTGCCCCAATGTGGATAAATCCCAGGTATTCGAACAACTTTTCACAGCTAGCTAGTAAAAATATTTAATTCCATGTTTCTCTTTCCTTTTGTTTGTCTATACATTTTATTTTATTTATTTAACTAAAATTTATTCTAAGACACAAGAAAATATTATTTCAATCGAGTCTTGTCGTCTTGGAGAAAGGTGATTGTTTTCTTGAATTAGCAATACCCATTAATTTACTTCAATAAATTATCTTCATTTATATCTTGCTTATAATCCATGTAGTCCAAGATATAATTTACTTATTACATTTTATATCTTCAAGTCTTCAGTATTGCCAATTACAATCACCCTTTTTATTCTCACTGAAACATAGTTTATTACACAACCTGAAAACATTATTTTATCAACTTGCGACACACCATTGTCACACTTGGTTATTTACAAACAAATAACAGATGTTTATTTACAAACATTTACACAAGGTTTCAATTGACTGATATGTGCCCTTTTAACATCTAAAAAATCATCTTTGTGCTGCAATATACAACTCATATCAGTTAAATAATACAAGATTCTGTATGGACCAATGAACTTAGCAATAAACTTTTCATTACCTCCACTGGACCTATTTAGCACATAGGCCCAGCTTCCGATTTTGAATTGGCGGTTTTTTCTGCCCTCGTAGACTTTTAACCTTTTATTTCTCTCACTTTTCTTCTTATTGTTCGATATTGCTTCCTTCAGTTTATTACAAACATCTTCGGCATTTACATCCTCTTCCGTCAAATCATTTAATTCCCAGGTGTTACTTAATGAATTGTTATGGGCATAAGTAAACATTAACTCATGTGCGCTGAACTTCGTCCTTTCACTTGTCCCAGAATTTAAAGTTTGTTGGACTTCACTCAAGTTTTTATCCCAATTATTCTTAGCTTCATTAAAATAAATTTGTAAAATTGATTTTATATTCCGCAAATAACGTTCACTCAAATTTGCTTGTGGTTGATAAGGAACAATTGTTTTATGTTTGATTGCCAAATTAAATAAAAAGGACCTGAACTCCCCACTCCTCTAATAACTTGCATTGTCTGATACAATTTCTTTGCATAATGAAACATTTTTAAAAATACAGTTCTGGAACACTTGTATTATGTTCTGCGATGTGACCCTTCTAATTGCATTCACCCATACATACTTTGTACAATGGTCAACAGCAATCACTAAATAACAGTTTCCACTTACCGAGCGGTTTATCGGCCCCATCAGGTCGGTGTATATTCGGTCCATGGGCTTGTCACTTGTGTCACTGACGAGTGGGCCGTGCAGGTAACAAGCGGGTGCTTTGGTGCTCAAACATTGTTCACACCTCTTAATTCTCTCCCGGATGTATGGCGCCAGTTTGGGATGGTAAAAGTGTTGTGTCGCCCGCCTCAAGGTCTTGTAGACTCCCTGGTGACAGCCTGTGAACTCCTCGTGGAAATATTTATAGACCATTTCCAAAAGTGACTCGGGCAGGTACACTTTTCTGGAATTATCGCTGGAACTCACATAACAGAAAACACTACCTCGCATGACAAAGTTACTTTTGTTTGTGCAATTTTTAATTCTGTCAATCACCTTTAAAAGTTCTGGATCCTGTTTTTGCATTTCACTAATGTCACTATAGGCTACAGGAAAATTATTTAAATTGCAAACTATTTCTGGTTTTGAAATACTATTTATAGTCTTATTTACAAACAGTCCCTTACCACCTGTGCTCCTCAGTAAAATATTTACATTTTTATTCAAGTCAATCTCTTTATCAAAGTGTCGAGAAAGAAAATCTGCCACATGATTATCTTTACCTGGGATGTATTTTATTGTGAATGGAAGTAACAATACGACTTCAATCCATCTACCTAATTTGATCAATTTTCGGAAGTTTGTCAAAAGCCAAGCCAAGCTTGCGCAATCGGTGCGTAATTCAAATCGTTGGTACTCTAAATACTTCCTGAATTTATTAATTGAATAAACAACTGCCAAACTCTCCTTCTCATAGGCGCTCAAACATCTCTCGGCGTCATTAAACTTCTTAGAATAATACGCGATGGGTTTCTCCACTCCATTCACCATCTGGGACAATAGACTTCCGGCCGCATTATCGCTCGCATCACAGGTTAAGATAAACTGTTTAGAAAAATCCGGAATTTGTAGAACGGGAGCCTCAGTTATAGCTTGTTTTAATTTAATAAAACTTTCCTCGCATTGTTCAGTCCAAATAAATTTCACATTTTTGCGCCTTAATTCATTTAATGGTGCGCAAAGTTCCCCAAAATTATCAATGAACGTGCTTAAGTAAGACACCATTCCCACAAATCGTGACACTTCTTTTGCATTTTTGGGCCTAGTACAATTCCTAATTGCAACTGTACGGTCTGGATCAATTTTAACTTCATCTTGACTGATAAGGAACCCCAAAAACTTGGTTTCTTTGTAAACAAACAACGCCTTATCTGGTTTAACAGTTAAATTGTGACGCCTTAGTCTTTCTAACACTTCCCTCACATGTTTTATGTGACTTTCATAATCGGGGGAGTACACTATGATATCATCAATATAATTTAAACAAAAATTATACTTGATATCATACAACACATCATTGAGGTATCTTGACAAAATTCCTGACCCACTAGCATGTCCAAATGGAATTCGCTTAAACTCAAAAGCTCCAAAAGGAGTACTAAACCCCGTTAAATGTTGAGATCCTTTCGCAATTTTTATTTGGAAAAAAGATTGCGTTAGATCAAGCACTGTAAAATATTTGCCACCCTTCAAGTGCGCTATCAGTTCTGACATAACCCCAATTGGATAACACACAGGTTCTAGCTTTTTATTTAACTCTGCATGATTAACCACAAGTCTATACTGGTCCGTATTTCCCTTTTTTACTAAAAATGCAGGCGAGGTCCAACTTGACATGCTGGGTTTAATTACGTCTTGTTGTAATAACACATTTAATTCTTTACGCATTATTTCACTCTTGGGGGGGACTAGCAGATAATACTGATATTTAACTGGAGTATATTATCTTAAAGTTTCAAATCAATTTCAAAGTTTATTGCGTTTCCAATTTGATCACTAAAAACATTTCCAAATTCCTTAACTAATTTATTTACATCCGGAATAGCTTCATCACATCCTATGTTTAGGTTACAAACAGTCTCAATACTTTCTTGCTTACTCATTATATTTACAATGTTATGACAGGGTATTTTAACACTTGGTGCAAACCCAAAATAAATTTCTTCCTTATACAAATTAATTACACAATGGCTCTTCTTAATATATGGTGCACCCAAAATAATGTCCCAGACTAAGTTTTTACCAATCTGGAAATTAACTTCCCAGGTGAAGCGTTCTATTTTTATTTTTAATTCACACTGCCCCCACTAACTCTAGCTTATCGCTACCTGCACTCTTACAATTGACATCAGTTTCTTTTAGTTTACCAACTATCTTATCTTCTCTTAACCTTGTAAATAATTTTTCACTTATTATGTTAACACTGCTCCCTGTGTCTATCAAAGCCTTACATTTTTGTTTATCATTAATTAACACTTCCACTGTAGGCAGGAGGTTCTTACTATTGCCTTTTAAACTTAACTGTCTATTTAAACATTTGTCCCTGTAGTTAGCATACTCCCTATTTCTTAATCTTCTCTTCATAAATTGCCCATTAAATTCTTTTTTTTGTCAGAGAACCAACAAAATTCGGGCTTAATTTAGCTGGCTCTCTGCTTGTTTTTTGGAACCGCAGGCTTCGAAAATTCTTTGTTGACATTTTGCCGGAAACAATTTATTGCAACGTGCCCGAGTTTCCCGCCATTAAAACATTTTATTCCGCCTCGCTCAAACCGATTTGGCCCGTGGGATCTCAATTGTTGTTGACCGCTAGTGGGATTTTCTCTGCGCCTGCAAAAACTCGCATATGTAACGTTCGCACAGGGTACAGCTAACTGGTCGAGTTCTAAGTATGTTTTAGGCATTTGCACAAAAACCAAGTAACTTCTTGTTACTTCGTTGAGGCCGATTACAATTAATTGCACAATTTCTTCCTCTTTGTATTGGCATTTGAGCAAGCGCGCATTCAACTTAATTTCCAAAATATATTCGTTCAAGTTTTCATTTTGTCTCTGGGGACGCAAAACCAAATCTCGTTTTAACGATTCTCGCATCGTAATAGGTACAGAATGCACAATTAAAATTGTGTGTACTCGTTCAATGTCATGACCCTCACTTAAGCTCTCTAAGATTTTTGCTTGCAATGCCCCTCTACAGTAACCTAAGCTTAGTTCTAAAATATCACTGGCTTTCAGCTGTGTTTCATCTGAAAGCGTTAACAGTACCTTCATAAAATTTAACAACAATTCCACTACCAGACCATCAGTTGGCTTAAACATCCTTAAATATTGTTCAATGGGGTTGCTTAGTTTCATGTACATTTTACTAACACTAGAGCTAGCATTATCTACCTCAGTCTTATCTCTAGCTATTTCCTTATCTTTAAGGCTAGAACTGCTTAGGTTTAACTGTGTTTAAAATTAAATTTCATCTCGAAAACTATCCTCGATTACCTTTAATGCTTTAGTTTTTTCCTCTTCTGTACATTCTACCTCCGTTAACTTAACTTGCATTTCACCTAGCATCTTAAACAATTCACTTATTTTATCTACAGACTTTTTCTACATCTAACATCTTAGCATAGTTCAACCTGCGGGCATAATGTTCTAGTTTGCATTCTAGATGCACTAACTTATTTACATTTTTGGCTCCCTCCAACTCACTAATAAGTTCACCAATTTCATTCAAACGGATCTCAATCTCCTCTATTTCCTCCTTTATATTCAAACCCTCCAAATTACTCATATTCTCCTTGAGCCCCAATTTTAAAATTTCTCGCAAATCCTTTCTTAATTGTACCACAACATCGTCCTTGGGACATCCTCGAACTTTCAACTCATACATTAATTCTTGCTTTGACTTTTAAAACTCCCATTTTGACTGTTTTTTAATGACCAACTTCTTTTTAAAAGCAGAGTGGCGCAATCTATAGCGCTGACTAGCAGGCTATAATTTTTCTTGAGGTAAAGAAGTGGTAATTAAAAGAAAATTAAAGAACTGAATAAACTCTTCTTGTATTTATTTAAATAAAATAAAATAAAATAAAGTTTTCCTTCTCAAATAAAACAGTTCAAATTTCAAAATAAAATTAAACTTGGTTTTGCTTATCACTTCTGTCTTTCAAATAAAAGATTAACCGTTCGATCCTTTTTTTTATATTACTGAACTTTAATTATAAGTCTTCTTTTAGTTCTTAAACAGTCTGGCTTTAAGCATGTCTTCAACCCAAGTATTAAAGAAAAAGTTCAATCCAAGAAAGAATGAAACGCTTCAAACCCTTCCAATCTGAAGGGATTCACGTTTCGTTGGGGCGACGTACGACACACACACAAGACCAATGGTCAACATAAAATGCCGTATCCTCCCCGCGATCGTGAATATATAACCTTGGCTAAGAAAGTTCTCGAACCCGGGCACGCCGGCCGTCACGTGACCCAGCTCCAGTCCATTCCAGCCAAGCAAGGATTTAAATGATTGTCTCCAACTCTTTCTAACAAACCCGAAAAAGAAAATCGCGATCTTGCCTTGACTTGCAAAACCAAGTAGCACCAGCAATTCTTATTTGCAACTGTCAAACATTATTTCTTTTAATATATAACAAATAGTATATTTAATTATATATATATATAGCGTTTCAATTACAATTGGGACGCTATACCCCTCTCTATTCTTGTCTACTTACTACTGTAGTAGTAATTGTTTCGAAACCAAAGTTTAAATCAGAAGTCACTCCATCTAAAGTTAAGTAGGTTTATTGTTTTGGAGGAAAATAATCTAAAATAAAACCAAAATGAAAATATAGTAAGTTTATTTCAACTAAGTCTAGCATATATTTAGTATAAATACATTATATACACAAGAAAGAGGCAATACCACTAAAATGAGCGAACAAAAAAGGCATGCATTTTACATTTAATACTAGTTATCTGATAACTGTACTTTGATTGATTATGAGCCAGGATGTACTTGATAATATTTAAATCTCTCAGATTTATTGTTTAAAAGAAATATCCAGTATATTTTACATATTAAAAATCATAGCATCAGTCATAAAATTACCATATAATAGTAGTATACTTATTTTATGAATAATGTGAATGACTAAGTAATTGCATGAAAAAATTGTTTAAACAGTCTATTATATAAAGAAAGCATTGATTTAGTAGTGTAATTAAATAGGATTATCTAAAATTCAATTAAATATTTTAACTAAGGAACTTATTGTTTCATAAATAAATAACTACAGTACTCTCAGCTTCTGAAGTTCTTTTTTATTTTCATCTTATAACAAATGTTGCATGTGTGATTAATTGCACCATACTGATATTTTTAGTGTAGTCTGAAGGATAGGTGAAAAACAATGTAATAATTTATTGCTGAAAATTCAGCACAAGGACTGATTTGATGCTGATACCAAGGACCAGTGAATCACTGCTTCTTATCTCATTCAGTTAACTTTTTTTAGATAAGCATGAAAATAGCCTGAAACTTTATTACTTCAAATTCAACTTATGTTAATAAATAATGATTTTAAATCAAAATTAAAAATAACTAATCAATGTTAAATTAAAAGACATTGGAAACAAACTGAAAATAAAGTGCACTTATATTTACAAACACAGTAACTCCTTATACATATTGTATGATTAACATTAATACTTTACTATGTACATACTACCGGTAAAGACCTACACAGATGGCTAACCCTTCTTAAACTTGATGAGAAGAATGCTGGATATCATGAAGACCATGATCCACAGACTCATGGAGAGGTAGCCAGCGTAGACAGTGGTCTCGCGGATGGACCACCCCTTGGCCAGTATTGACCGCAGGGACTCCGTCGACAGAGTGAGCGGTAGGAAGAAGCTGATGTTGCGGAGGATGGAGTGCATGCCTTGCACTGGCCAGATGACGCCTGCACAAGCAACAGTGACTGTTATTACAGATAGTAATAGGCTTTTCACTTTGACTAAGAAACCAATAAGATTAATTAGTGGAGATATTGAACCAAAATTAGACACCCTGGTCAACACATACCAGGTCCATTCTAGGTACCTTACTTTTTATCATGTTTATTAAAGACATATAAATTTCTTCTTAACTATTCCTATATGCTGATGACACAACAGCTTTAGCTGAGAACAGTAATTTTAATGATTTGATTATTTTAGTTAAAAAACCTATTTACAATTATTAGAAACATGGTTTTCGAAAAATGGTCTTTTATTAAACTGTTCAAAGAACAACATAATCTATCTTAAGCCTACTAATTATAATACTCACTTGGTGGAACAATTTAAAAATATTAATAATGAGCAGTCACACAAATTGTTTGGAGTAATCATTGACAACAATTTAAAATGGAAATAAAATACCCCCGTCGCAGCAAACCTGCGTACTCAGCGAATTGCCAATGCAAATATATGGGTATCACTACTACCTAGTGATACCCACTTAACACTTAACACTTAACAAGTTTTACAAAAATGCATTCATTAATAAGTGATATATAGCATTTTATTTATTCTCCATAAGAATAACATTATAAATGAGTACGCAGGTTTGCTGCAACAAGGAAGATAAGATATGTGTTTTTATGCAGTTATCAATTTAACTTAACCAGGTGAAGCTACATACCAAGTTTTATTAATTTAGGTTCATAACTAAGGGAGATATAAAACTTTACTTATTCTCCATATGAATAACATAGGAGCTGAGTATGCAGGTTTGCTGCTACCAGGAAAAATCAACAAAAAACGTTTTTGTGCTATTATCAATATACCACAACTAGTTGAAGCCACATACCAAGTTTCATCAATATACATACATAAATAATCAAAATATAACATTTTATTTATTCTCTATAAGGATAACATATTGGACAACATACTGTGTTTAGCACTTTGAATATCACTATGCAACGGTTGGACGTAAAACAACAATTAAAATGCCAAAATGATTGTTTTGTAGAGCTAAACTTATTGGTAGAAAGAAATGTGGAGTTTTTAGTGAAATTATCTGAGGAAAATCTAAAAACCGTATTCCCATAAGATTAACATGGGAAATTTTATGGACACATTTTTTTACTTTTCTCCACAACCACTAAACCTAGCTTAATGATTCAAAATACTAAATTGTTTGTTTTTTTCAGCTCTACAAAATGGCTATAATCAAAATCTAGTGTTTTTAAAATCTTAGGGTAAAAAGTTCAAAAAACTGATTTTTGGAAAATTTTAAACCCCCATAAAACCCTCTTCCCACAAACCGATCGATCTGGTTTTTGAACTTAGTCATAAATGTTATTCTCCACATTTGTGACAAATTTCATAAAAATCGGGCGCTTCTTTCAAAAGATATCGCGGTAACGGACACACACACACACACACACACACACACACACACACACATATATATATATATATATAGCTACAATTCAATAAGGAACTGAAAAATTCAATACATTACACTATATTTCGCATTTCGCTTCTTCAGGTGTATAAAATAAAATAAAAGTATAATAAGTAAAAAAAAAAATAAACTATCTTTTATTTAGATATATATAGATATATATATAAATTTGAACGAATAGTGTTTTTGCCATCTGGGGACCTCAAAACAAAAAGTTATCATGGTCTCGGGCTTAAGTCTTACCATGCCACCTACGTTAATAGCTTCTTCCCTATAGGGGAAATTCGCTAAAAGCATATAAAACATTTAACAAATAAACTAAATAGTTTTTGTTATACACTATCTATTTTAGGGCAGTCATCATCCCTAGAAACTAGTAAAACTGTTTATTATTCTTATATAGAATCTGTTCTTAGATACGGTATTTTATTGTGGAGATCCCATAAAAAATCAGGACAAATTTTTGTAGCTTAAAAGTCTATTACAGAAACAATTTAAAAAAATAACAGGAGGACGAGCCGTAGATTACTCTTCACAAATTTTCAAATTTTGACACTAACAGGTTTATATGTTTATGAAAAAATCAAATCAATAACAGAACGTCCAGACTTTTTGGAAAATCATCAGTTCAGACACAACCATAACACCAGACAAAAGTCAAAATTTGTTTGCCCACCATAATTTACCAAGAAACCAATTAAAAAGACATAAAAAAGCTGAGATATTAAAAAGGGTACTTGCATGCAAAAGGTGATGTAGTTATAATTTTTTTAGTATGTTGTTAGGACCTATACCATAAGTAAGAAACCAAGTTTGCAGTTTCGAAAGACCTGTGCTACTGGCGTAATACCCAAAAAATTCCAGTTTTTGCTAAATATGTCCGAAAGTATCCCTCTGACAGAATATATTGTCCAATCCCTTCTTAAACTAGATACTTTAAAAACTTGAACAAATTTCAAACAAATTAAACATTTTTGCTATGGTCTATTTTTTTGTGATGTAGGCCCCTATTGTCAAGAAAAATTAAAATTGTATGTCTCACTTATTTATAGACATATACTGACAAAACTTGGGATATGGCTTCATCTGATTGTAGTTTATAGTTTTTTGCTCAAAACACCGATTTTTTGTCGATGGTTCTCTTTGCAGAAAACCTGGGCACTCAACCTAAATACATCCAATTTTCCACTTCAAAACATGCCAATAGGAATAGCAGGAAAATTGTTATGGATAAATACCAGCTAAATGAGGTGGAGAATATACAATTTTTGGGGTTATAGATAAACATTTAAGTTGGGATAGTCATATAAATTCAGTTTGCAAGAAGATATCTTCGGGTCTCTATGCATTGAGGCAGATGTCTAAATGCACTAATTTTGAAACTTTAAAAATAATATATCATGCCCTAATTGAATCACATATTGCTTTTGGTTTATGTCTTTACGGATGTACTTCAACCAATAATTTGGACCAAATATTAGTACTGCACAAAAAGCACTTCGAATGTTGAAATTGAAACCAAGGGAATCTATAAAAGAACAATTCAAAAAGGCAAAAATCATGACAGTTTATAGCTTATTTGTTTTTCAGTTAACCATCTATATTCTATATTAAATCAAACTTAATTAAGCTGCCAAAATTAAATACTTATCATCAGCATAAAACAAGGAAAGGCAACCAACTGGCATACAATAGGCATATCACATCTATTTACACAAAGAAACCCTCATATGAGGGAATACAGTTTTTTAATCATTTTTTTATGATATATAAAGGAAATAAAATATCTTAAAAGCTTCAAAAACCAAGTAAAAATGCTTCTCAGAAATAACCCACTATATAAAATAGATGATTTTTTACATGTTTCAAATAAGTGGAACATGTAACAAACATGTAGTAACATTTAGTTAGGGCCTATTTCATTTTTAACCTATCTCAAACTGATTGTAATATTATGTATCATTTTATTTTATTTTTTGTAAATGACAACATTCTGTACAACCTATGTGCTTTATGAATAAAGTTATTTTAATTTGATTTGAACCCCCATTTTATTCTTATGGATAATATTAACAATGTTATGTCTCCCTTAATTATGAAGAAAAATTAATAAAACTTGGTATGGGGCTTCATCTAGTTGAGTTCTATTGATATTTGCATAAAAACCCATTTTTGTATTCCTGGTTGCAGCAAACCTGCCTACTCAGCACAAATGTTATTCTTATGGAGAATAATTAATTTGGGTTGAGTTTTTAAAGTATTGTACCTTAGTAAATAATGAACGTACTGAAGTCGTTATCGTCTTAAATTTTATCCTGTTTAAGAAAGGACTGGACAACATATTCTGTCAGAAGCATACTTGCGGAGATATTTAGCAAAAACTGAAAAAAGTGCAAAAATTGTACTGTTTTTAGCGAATTTCCCCTATAGGGAAGAAGCTATTACCATAGTCGGCATGGTAAGACCTAGGCCCGGGACCATAATAACTTTTCGTTTTGAGGTCCCCAGATGCCAAAAACACCATTTGGTCGAAACTGTATATATATATATATATATATATATATGTGTGTGTGTGTGTCCGTGAGCACGATAACTCTCGTAAAATTCATCTGATTTTGACGAAATTAGGTATAAACGTGTAAAGCAGTATCTATGACTTTATGTTCGAAAACCAGACAGATCGACCTATCTGAAGGGTATTTTGGGGGGGGTTTTGTACCCCAAAAATGGGTTTTTTGAGCTTTTTACATATAATTTTTGAAAAAGTCAAATTTTAGTTTTTCCATTGGAATTAGCTTAGAAAGACACACAATTTGGTGTTTTGATCATTGCTCTACGTCAAATGGTTACAGAGATATTGAAAGTGCTAAACACAGTACATTGTTCAATGTTATTCTTATGGAGAATAAGATAAATTGTATATCTCGCTTATTTATGAACTTTTCCTGATGAAATTTGGTATATTGCTTCATATTGTTATGGTATATTGATATTTGCACTAAAAAACATTTTTCGGCCGATAGTTCCCGTAGCAGCAAACCTGGGTACTCAGCCCCATGTTATTCTTATGGGGAATAAGTAACGTGTTATCTCCCTTAATTATGAACATAAATTAATAAAATTTGGTATGTGGCTTTACCTACTTGAGTTATATTGATATTTGTATAAAACCCCATTTTTTGTGTTCCTTGCTTCAGCAAACCTGCATACTCAGCCGCCATGTTATTCTTATAGAGAACAATTAAAATGTCATAAATCGTTTATTTATGAATGTATATTGATGAAACTTGGTATGTGGCTTTATGTGGTATTAAGATACATATATATGCATTGGAAATTTGCTGAGTACACAGGTTTGCTGCTACGGGGGTATTTTGGCTATTACGCCAGTAGCACAGGTCTTTCGAAGCTGCAAACTTGGTTTCGTACTTGTGGTATAACAACATACTAAAAAATTAGAACTACATGACCTTTTGCATGTACAGGTGTTTATTTTGACTGGACTATATGAGAATAACAATAATAAACTTCCTAAATCCATATATAAACTGAGCAAAAAGTGTTTTTCGATAGAGTAAAAGATATGCTAATTGATAAAGTCTACTATTCAGTTGATGACTTTTTTAATGGTGATGAGGAGAAGTTATTTTAATTTGTTTTAATGTTATGAAAAAATATTGTATTTATTTAATTTTTTTTATCCTGGATATTGTTTTAAACCTAACAAATTGTACTTGAAAATGTCACCTGTTTACCCCAGAATATTATAAATATGTTTTTATATATGTTGTGTCGTGGCAATAAAGATGACTATGACCATGACATAAAATCCCAAATTATACTTATTTTTAGAATTCCTAATGTGCATTATTACTCCAAACATCATTATAATATTAATAGGCAAGCACAAAACCTGTCATACGTTTTTCTCAGCGTGCGTGCATCGTAGGAGAAATTCACGCATACTACACCGTTAGAATGGTATTGTCATGTAGATTTGCAGTATATGAAATATATTGCAATACTGTATCGTTTTTGTGATGTGGTTTGATTAATTAAACTGCGATTTAACTTTACATAAAAGCTCGCAACACAGTTGTTATCTTCTCTCAGATTAAGTTACCTTTCACTAGAATTAATACCTATCAGAATTAGTTAATTTTTGAGGTATGGGTTACACATGGAGGTTATTATCACAGAATTTCACATAATATTTATAAAATACTAAAAGTCAGTAAATAGCATTATCGTGTAAAACAAATACAGATTGGGTGTATATCAAGGAAATTATGAAGCACCTACTCATTATTAGAGCCAATCCAGATTTTTAACACATGCTATACTTTAGTAAATTTCCCTCATCGGGAAGAAGCTTTTACCATAGATGTTTTGTAATTGTATTAGTTTTGTAAAATATAATTCTTGTGATTCATGAGATATTTATATTAACAAACTGTAAAAATCCAATAAAATATAGTGAGTTAGAAGAAAATTAATTAAAAACGAGTTCGCACGCAGCACGCTGACGTGAGGGAAGTGAATTTCCATATTAAAACTTTTAAAACTCAAAATCAGTGTAAAAACATACATTTTTCCAATTTTTATTGAAATCTGAAAACACTGATTTTTTGGCTGTTCTGATACTCCTGGTTTCATTTACTTGCAAAGCTGGGAATACAATTTTGCGCATTATAAGGTTAGGAGAAGGTCCAGACAGGCTTGAAAGTAGGCGTGAGGTTGCTGGGGATAATAAAAGTACTCTAACAAAGGAATAACAGGCTTTTCTAGTGTAAAACCCCCATAAGACAACGTACTGTGTTTAGCCGATACACATTTTCTTTAATAACTCGGTAAATATTTATGCTAGAATGACGAGAGAGGGCTTAAAACTTTTGCCTTCCTAATTCCCATCTTTTTAAATGCATTAATTTTACATCTGGGGCTTTTATGACCCTCTTTGGGCCCAAAAACTCGAAATTTGAAATATTAATCCCCAAAAAATGTGTTTAGAGTTTTCCGATTGTTTTGCCCAACGAACTTGTCCAACAGATTATAGAAAGGAACGTCCCTACCAAATTTGAAGTAAATCGGACAAAAAATGGGACCGCTAGAGTGCATACACACATATATATATATATATATATATATATATATATATATATAAAATTTTGAACGACCCCCCAAAACGTGTTCAGGGGGTCACGTTAGGAACTTCTATGGTGGTCCCGGGCTTAAGTTTCACCGTGCGGGTCATGCTAATAGTTCACTTTCCAAAGGAAATTCACTAATAACTGCACAATTTATATGTATTTTCAACTTTATACAACATTTTTATTACTTTCTCCCCTTATACATAGTATATGGAGAAAGTATTGTTTTCGTAACAATTTTCTAATTTGAGTTGTTAGTGGAAATATTCGTTTTGGTGCTCCCTGAACCCAAAAAAGTGGTTTTTACGTGATGTCTGTCTGTGTGTGTGTGTGTGTGTGTGTGTGTGTGTGTGTGTGTGTCCGTGTGTGTGTGTCCGTGTGTGTGTGTGTGTGTGTGTGTGTGTGTGTGTGTGTGTGTGTGTGTGTGTGTGTGTGTGTCTGTGTGGATGTTTACAGAGCTAGAGCCCTAACCTATGGGCCGATTTTTATGAAATTTGATATGTAGGTACTAATCCACGATATCTCCAGGCGTTTTTTTTCATTTTTTTGGATTTTTGATTTTTAAGGGTAATTATCCCCCAAAAACCGCCAAAAAACATGAAAAATCCAAATTTCTCAAAAACGGCTCTAACGATTTTGATTAAACTTTCGTGGTTTGTAGAACTTTAGGTTTGCAACAAAATGACACCACCCGCATTTCTTGAAAATTCGGGTTCAGAAATTACAGGACTTAAAACATCCAAAATTCAATTTTTTGGATTTTTTATAAAAATCATAAATGTTAAAAAAGATTACTATTTACCATTAAAAAGAGCTCAAAAAACTAAATAAATTAGTATTTTAAATTACTATTCTACGATTGCTAGTTACGGAGAAAATTGAAATTTTCATTTAGGGTAAACACAGTACGTTGTCCAATGTTATTCTTATGGGGAATACAAATATAACTATTTCTCTCTTATTTACTGATCAATTTCATTAAAATTTGATATGCAGGTCAAGTTAGCATTGACCAACAGATGATGTTCGAAATGTGTTGCTATTTAACCCTGGGGGGGCAAGGGGGCATTTCCCCTCTCAAAACCATTGTGTGTAGCAACGGACTCTATAGTGCCTCCCAAAAAGGGATTTGGGTGGATATTTCTGAAAACAACTATTTTAGACAATTTTCTGTACATTTATCTATACTTCATATTCTATATTTAGTAAATAACAAATATTTTTGTCATTAAAGTTTGGCTAAAAGGGAGAAAGTATGTGTCAGTTTCCTGATACCGTTTATTTATAAATAATACCATGTCTCCCCTCATATATGATAAAATAAACATGTAGAAGTCGTTCGATATTATGTATATGAGCTATAAATCAGCTTGTTAACTACTCGAGTAGTCGCTACTTTAAAAACTAAGCAGCTTTTTGGGGATTTCCCTCTTGCCCAGGTTCTGATTAACCATTAGACTGACTAGGCTGCAGTCTAGGGTGCCAGTCAGCCAAGGGGCGCTGGCTTAGGGGCTCAATTAAAAAAAATAATAATATTGCAAATGCGGTGATCAATTGGCTAGAGAGAATTTTAGTTCCACGCGTCCTTTTCCGTAGCCACACCTGCTTTATTCTCAGTTTGACATTTTGACAGAAGCTTAGTTTAGTTGTTTCTTAGCAAGTGATTAGGGATGGATGGGTCCCAAAATTTTCGGTGAAAAAGAATAGGTACCGTTTTTTAGGCGGGATTTATTTAACCTTGGGATTATTTTGGGATGGGATTATATCCTCAAAACGACATCTACGGTGCAATCGTCTTTACAGCCATGATTACCCGATGCGGTCGTCATTTACCGATGATATCATGAGGTCTGGTTGTCTGTTTCGGTGGATAGCGGCGCGATTGTCATTTTTTTTTTTTTAAGTATGGTACGATTATCATTATGTCTGAAGGCACACGTTGCGATCATCATAGCAACATATCACTTGGTTCAGATCTATTACATTGATGGTACATTGTCGGTCATCGTCTTTTCCGGTCGATATTATGTGGTGCGATCTTCATATACGGCCAATGTTGTGAGGTGCGATCGTCATTTTCGACCGATGTTACGCTATCTGGCTGTCATTTACGATGGAACTGAAACCAAGAGATTTATAGGTACACGAATTCCCATAAACCGATAAATTGTTGAGCACTGAACTTTACACTCCCCAAAATATGTTTAAGTCTTAAGTTTTGAATCCTTTTCCTGCTAGACTTTTGTGGGGGGGCCAAATCATCTCAAGCCTACAGTTGCCACACCTGTTTATCAGGCCCTGTTATTGCCTATAATTTTGTATAGCAAGAGAAAGTAATTTACTGAAAAATTATTTTGTTGTATATAATTTAAACTATCACCTAATAATTTCTTAGTTTAAAATTAAGAATTAGAAGTGTATCTCTAACCCAGCTATTCACCATTCTTTTATTTGTGGCTACCGGAAATTGATAAAAAATTACCCTCATACAAGTTGTATAGTTATACTCTTATATGTATATACTTTTAAACCTCTATGGATCATAAATACAGATTCTTATTACTATTATTAGCTTTTATATACATTTGCGCATGACATCAAATAAAATGGTTACAACGTGGACTTACCACAAAGCATGACAAACGGTAGAAAGCTCCCAAGAGCCAGGTAGGTAGCGTTCCTCTCACTGTCCGTAACACAGGACACCACAAACCCTGCACAACAGAATAGATGGCTATTTTGCTATATCTGGACACTTGCATAATTATTAAGAACAAACCATTTTTCCTCATAAATATCAAATTTTCTGCTGATAAAAATGTGTTTTAAACAAATATAAATTACTTTGTCTTATTGCAAAGGTACACTAAAATGCAAGTGCATTATTATAAATAAATAACTTTAATTAATTAAATGAAGAAATAATCAAACTGGAAAGAAGTTACTAAATAATTTACAAACAAAACTTCTTACTCCTTAAATTTAAAACCAAAGCTCACTTTTAGAACCACGGAGAGCTTTTTATAAAGAAGAGAAAGTAAAACTTTGTTTAATTTTTGTTATTACAGTGTAAACAGCAATCAAATTGAAATGTGTTTATAGTCCTTCAGAAAATTTAGAAAAATAATATATTAAGCAGTCATATACTCAGTGTTTTGCTATATCCTATCCTTCTGGTAACCTACGCAATATTCCCGCTTGTGGAAGATGTGACATCCGCAACAATGATAATGATGATACTCAAATTTCTCAAAACTACATAGTAATGGCATAAAGACATTTTCAAAAAGTATTCAATTTGCATAAATAAATTACAATTTCATCTAAAATCCATTCTCTCAAACAATAATTTAACTTTTTCAACAGGCACTACCCTAGTAGCACACATCGTTGGCCCAACGATGGGGAATGTTTGGGATGGTTAGAAGTGGTTGGGTAATGGTTGGTTGGCAAATCCAACCATAGTAGACGTTGGGCCAACGAACCAATCGTTTGGGTAACCTGCTTTGGCAAATCCAACCATAGCAGACGTTGGGCCATCAAAAGCTATAATTGGCAAATGACACCTTATTATATTATTATTAATTATATATTGATATTATTGTACATATTATATTATACCGTAATAACATCATATATTTCATTATTATAATTATATTAAATATATATTAATTTGCTTGTAGTTTATCATATTTCATAGCAAGAAGAGAAAGATAAATAAAAAGAACCAAATTACATTGTTTCAACTTTTATTACTCTTATTACAGTGATTTGCGCAAGTAGATTAATTTATAGAAGACCTAGCTGTTACCCGCAGGCTTCGTCCCGTGAATTATTTATAAAAACTATGATAGTTTTGTGTGCTGCATTCTGTGGGTAGCCTGTGGAACTACTACGAATCAAGATCAGCTGTTTGTATCTTCATCAGCTCAAACAAAAATGAATGTCCATAAGGAATACATGGGAACTTTGAACCCCCGTGGGGCATAGCCCTATAGGATTTTAACAACTTTAATATGCCTATATGTTACTCAGGACTATCAAGTACCTCTCTGCAAAATTTCAGCTCAATCGGTCCAGTAGTTTTCACGTGATGGAACTTCAGAATTATGCACAAATATCCATACTTTCACATTTATGATATTAGTATGATATGATTAATTGTCCTAATCGTGTAGATGTAGACTATTGGTAATTTTTATATCCTAGTCCTACCATAAACTTTCGTGAGTCAGAGTGGCCGTAGGGGTTAAGGCGTGTGTACACTAAGTCAAAGGTCGTAGGTTCAAGACTCGACCAGGACTCACAATTTTTTTGTTTTTAAATCATTAAAAAATTTAGATTATTGGTTAAATAAGCCAATTTAATTGTAAATCGTGTTTTTAATAAAAAATAACCATTTACATATACAATCACAAACTGTTGGCATTTGGTTGGGTATTGGTTGGCATTGTTGGCATTTGGTTGGCAAATACAACAGTGTGCCAACGGACATTTCTTACCGTTGGCCAACGAACTGTGCCAACCATTTCCCAACGTTGGCCCAACGATTTGTGCCACTAGGTTAAGCATTTAAATTAATCGTAGTTCTTTCTATTTCCACTTGCGAGTACAAACTTTCTGCATCTAACACTCCATTTGAACCTGAACTTACCGTAAGTCATTCCACACATGCCGTCCAGCACAACTAGTCCAAGGACCCAGAAGACATCTCCATGATTGGTGACATCAAAGACAAACAAAGCAAAGACAACGACCATGACAGACTGCCCCAGCATCACCAGGAACTGAGTTATGACATGAGCTGTCAGAATTTCCACTCCTGTTATACCTGCGACATTCATATAAAAAACTTTAATGATCAAAGTGACAGACACTCTGAATTTATGGCAGCAGCCCAGACAAAGGTTAGAATCTCAGAACTGGATGGTAAATTTCATCAAAACTGTTCAATTATGTACTGTAATGACTCATTCTCTGCTTTCCTGAAATTTCCATTTTCAAGCCTGAGGTTCGTGTGGACCAACAAACATATGGTAATAAGAGATTTTCAAAATAAATACATCCTCAGACTGGGTGTTGTGGGGAGTGGGCAAGTAGCGAGAGTGGTGAAACGACAAGGTAAGGAGACAGTTGGAAGAGGGTCTTACAGATAGGAAACTTAATTAAATTCCAATGATTGTGTATACAAATCCCAGGAATTGTATTTCATTGTATATTTTGATTGCTTTTAATCTAGCTTAATTATAAATTTTACACAACTCCTTGTTTGAAACAATGGTCGATCTAAGTTCCATGTGCATCTCAGGAACCAAAAACGTGTCATCTTGCACAATTTACGTGCCTTTCTACTCAAATGGTCTCCAAATATCACACAATTTCATCCCACTTTATTAGTTTTCAAACACTCTACTGTTACAGTACACAACTCAAATCAATCTTCAACAATCTTATATTTCCTGGTTCAGTTCAACATACCTGAAACCAGTCCCCGTTCCATGATGCCTTCGTTGCGTTCTATCAGCATGGCGCCAGATGTCAGAGCTACAGCCAGGAAGAATATGATTCTGAAACATTAATTATTACAATTTTACATTTCGCTACATGAAAAATTAAATGGAAGACCATATGATGACATGAAAGGAGTATCTTTCCAACAACTATGTGAGTTGTCAAGTTATCAAGGGTGGAACCAATATTAATGAGTTTATTGGTAATTGTTGGTAAATTAATTTGTTCAATATGTTTTACTCATTCTGAATCAGCTGTTTATTGTAGTTCAGTTGTTATGTCATATTTTGTTTACTTGATAATAAATAAAAGTCTATTGTTTTGTACTCAGGTTATTTTAATTTTATACAAGAAATAACTTCTAACATGGTGTCAGGTTAGTCAAAATAGTAATTAGAATGAATGACAAAATGCAAAATGCAGCAGAAAAATGGTCATTATTCAAGGTCCAATGGAATAACTACATTACCGTGGCAAAAGCTTGTTTTGGCTCAAAATGCAGCAAGATATCAAGCAAAAAGGTCCAGGTTGCGTTATTTCAATCTCTTATTGGGGGTAAAACATTACAACTAATAAATAAGACGACAACTAATATGTGACGACAAGGCAACTCTTGAGGAGATCATTAATAGGTTAGATGAGTATTTTGATAATGGTAAGAATGTTACATTTGAGCGCTTCTTATACAATAGTGCTACATAATCATCAGATGAGTCTTACAAAGATTACATTAACCGATTGCATGAAATGGTGAGCAAGTGTGAATTTGATTCATTGTCAAACCTATCCAGGCTTGAAATTGAAGAGCGACTTATTTGTGATAGGTTAGTGGTAGGTTTATCCAACAATGATTTAAGGAAACAGCTTTTAGCAAAAAAAAGATCTTACTCTTGATAAAGCAACAAACATATGACTTTCAGATGAGCAGGCTAGTAGCTTATCATTCCAAATTAAAGAATGTAGGGTAAATGGGGGTGAACCTTCTATGGAAAATGTGGCTGATGCGTCTTTCAGAGTAAATACTGATTTTAAACTACTCATGTGTAAATTCTGCAGGGGGGAAACACAAAGGAGGTGCCAAGTTTCTGTCGTGCATTTGGAAAAACATGTAGTTTGTGTGAGAAAATGAATCACTTTGCTAAAATGTACCTCCAAGTAAAAGAAAAGATTAGAGTAGTAGGATCCACATTAGATGAGGACGCCCTAGCAGAGTTTTCAGATTCAAATGAAATATATGAAAAAAGGATGATATCCCAAAAAAGCATCTTTTTGTGCATTTGAAAGTTCTTATGAGAGGTGGCAAATGTCAAATGTCAACTTGATAGTGGAGGAACATGCAATATAATAAGCTACGATATTTAAAAGGAGCTTTTGAGCGTCGATCGCCCACTGTTGCAATCCAGCCATATGACGCTAACCTTCTATTGTGGCGCTTCAAAACCATCTCTTGGAAAAATAACATTGCACGTTATATGGAAGAATTCCAGGCGAAGAATGACGTTTGAAGTGATTGATACACAACAAACTCCACTAACAGGAGCTCAAGGCTGCCTGAGACTTATCACGATAGATGATGGTGTTTTTGAGTTAAAAACCTCACAAAATCCAAGTGCTGTTCTTTCTTCGTTTCCAGATATTAGCCTAGGTCTGGGATGCTTTGAGGGTTAGCATGATTTTAAGCTTGATGAATCTGTTATCCCAGTAGTAGTTCCACCACGAAGATATCCTACGCCCTACGAAGACACGAAGGTAGCCCTACAAGATAAAATCAATACCCCCATCGCAGCAAACCTGCATACTCAGCGAATTTCCAATGATTATATAACATAATACATTAAAACACTTAACAGGGTTCATAAGAAATATAATCACAAACAAGCGATATTTAAAATATTAATTATTCTCCATAAGAATAAAATTGGGGATGAGTAAGCAGCTGCAACGAGGAACACAAAATAATGGGTTTTTATGCAAATATCAATAGAACTCAGTGAAGTCACATACCAAGTTTCATCCATATACATTCATAAATAAGCGATATATAACATTGAATTATTTTCCATAAGAATAACATGGGGACCAAGTACCAAGGTTTGCTGCAACGGGAACCATAGGCGAAAAATTGTTTTTTGTGCAAACAACAATAAACCACAACCAGATGAAGCCATATACAAAATTTATGTACATAAATAAGCGAGATATACAATTTTTCTTTTTCTCCATAAGAATAACATTAGACAATGCACTATGTTAAGCACTTTCAATATCTCAGTAACCAATTGACATAGAGCAATGATCAAAATACCAAATTGTTTGTTTTTTTATGCTGAATTCAATTAAAAATTAAAAATTCAAGTAAAAATTAAAATTTGATTTAAATAAGAATTACATGGGGAAACCCCAAAAAACCCTTTTTTACAAGAGTTATCGTGCTTACGGACACATAAAAATTTGAAGAAATGGTGTTTTTGGCATCTGGGGACCTCAAAATGAAAAGTTATCATGGTCTCGGGCTTAAGTCTTCCCATGAGACCTATGGTAATAGCTTCTTCCCTATAAGGGAAATTCACTAAAAGTGAAATACAACGCCTAGAAGGTTTAAATGTTATTCAAAAAGTAACTGAGCCTTCATCATGGTCAGTGCAATGGTTGTCATAAAGAAGCCTAATAAATTACGTATTTGTATTGACCCACATCAACTAAATAAAGCTATCCAGCAGTCACATTATCAGGCTCTCACGACAAAAGTTGCTCCACAACTCACAAAAGCCAGAGTATTTAGTACCCTCGACCTAAAAGATGGGTTCTGTCATATACAACTAACTAAAGAGGCTAGCAAGTTATAACTACTTTTTGGACTCCATTTGGAAGGTATCGTTGGCTCAGAATGCCTTTCGGTATAAAGTCATCCCCGGAGGAGTTTCAACGGCGAGTACATGAAAAATTGGAAGGACTAAAAAGTATCATTACTATTGCAGATGATGTTGTGGTTTATGGCAGCGGGGATACTGATGAAGACGTACTCGAGGACCACAACAAAAAACGGTGTGCTTTGCTTGAACGAGCTAGAGAGAGAAATTTGAAGTTTAATCTGAACAAATGCAAAATTGGCTTAAAGGAAGTTAAGTATATGGGCGATGTTTTGAGCAGAAATAGTTTAAAAGCGGATCCTGATAAGATATCAGCTGTTACAAACATGAAAGAGCCTCAAAATAAAGAGGAAGATCAGCGGTTCTTAGGATTTATCAACTATTTGAGCAAATTTTTGTCAAGACTATCGGAAGAAGCGGCTCTAATTAGAGCTCTAACAAAACAAGATGTTAAGTGGACATGGCAGGAGCTTCATTCATCAGCTTTCAAGAAGTTAGTTAACATGGTTACTAGCTCACCATCTCAACAGTATTTTGAAAAAGACACTCCCTGTCACATTACAATGCGATGCAAGCCAGTTTGGTCTTGATGCTTCATTGACACAAAATGGTAGACCTGTTGCTTACATATCAAGAACTTTAAATCCTACTGAATGTAATTATGTTCAGATTGAGAAGGAATGGCTTGCAGTACTATTTGCTTTTGAAAGGTTTTAACAATATTTGTTTGGAAAGCATGATATTAATGTGGAAACTGACCACAACCCTCTTGAAACTATATTCAAGAAACCCTTAGCAAGTGCACCGAAGCGACTGCAAAGGATGTTGCTTCGCTTGCAGAAATTTACATTACAGTTTTTTATCAACCAGGAAAACCAATGTTATTAGCAGACTTTTTGTCACATGCCCCTATGCCCAAGATAGAGAACAATGTTCAAGATAATAACGGATTTTTAAACTTCTACAACTACCAAGATGAAAGAATTTGAGCAGTGTAAGTCATTAGAATATATAAACGTTACAGATGAACGTTTAAATCAACTAAAAGAACACACTTCCATGAAAGAACTTTTTTATTACAAGCCCCTTGTACCATCTTTTATATATGTTTACCGTCTGTATGTGAATCAGTATAAGTGTAAATATATCTTAAGTGTTGTATGACGTCTTTTATTACATCCCCTACACTTCCATGGACCCTGTTCTAGAGAAACTTATACCAGTAATAATTAATGGTTGGCCTAGTAGAAAGACTCAAATTCCAAAAGAAATATGGAATTACTGGCCTTTTAAAGAAGAACTTGGAGTTGAAGAAGGACTTGTCCTCAAAGGTGAGCGCATTGTTGTTCCCAGAAGTATGACTGTTGATCCAGTCCGTAGAATTCATTCTTCTCATCAAGGAACTGAGGCATGTTTAAGGCGAGCCAAAGATGTGTTTTTTTTGGCCAGGGATGAGAGGGAATACCAAGAGAGAAAATGAACAATGTAAATTATGCAATAAATATGCCCCGGTTCAACAGAAAGAGCCACTGTTACTACACGAAACACCTTCTCGACCCTGGCAACGCATTGCTGTGGATTTCGCCCTAGAGGGTTCAATTCACTACATTTTCGTTACAGACTACTATTCTTTATTTTTTGAGGTTAAGAGGACAGTCAAGTGTTCCTCTGAAGCATTGGTAATATTCTGCAATGAGTTATTTGCAAGATATGGCATCCCAGAAATTGTGGTTGGTGGTAGTGGCACTCCCATCTTAAGTCAGACATTCAGAGATTTTTCACAGGAGTGGAAATTCCAGATATTGACCTCATCTCCATATATCATCATCAAACTAATGGAAAGGTTGAGTCAGCAGTGAGTCAGCATATTCAAAAATCTGCTAAAAAAGTAAGAGCAGATAAAGGGGATTTTCAGCAGGCTCTTCTTGAATTAAGGAATATACCTCTAAAGGAAATTGGTTGCAGTCCAGCTCAGTTGTTAATGGCAAGAAGAACGAAATACCTACTACGCCCAAATGTCCCATATAGAGTGACTGAAACGTGGAATAAGAAGAAGAAAACTTACAACAAATATTTTGACAAAGGAGCTAAAGACCTTACATTGCATATTCCAGGACAAAGTGTTTGGGTTCAACAGAAACCTCAAAAAAAGAAAAATCTATGGGTAGAAGGAAAGAAGGAGATCGGAGATACGTAGTTCAAGTAGGCGGAAAACTACTAGTTCACAACAGACGTTTTCTGAGAATATAAAATATTAAGAAAGAGTGGATGTTGGTAAATGGATTTGTTCAATATGTTTTACTCATTCTGAATCAGCTGTTTATTGTAGTTCAGCTGTTATGTATGTTTTTGTTTACTTGATAATAAATAAAAGTCTATTGTTTTGTGCTCAAGTTATTTTAATTTTATACAAGAAATAAACTTCTAACAGTAATATTGAAGTAAAAACTTATCATCCTATCTTTTTCCACCATAACTTTTTCCTAATTCTACAGAAATAATATATATCAAAATACATGGCTCTAAAAATAGTTAGCACTTCTTTAAAAAATCAAACTTACAACAATACACAGAAAACTTTCTTATTTGAGGAGCACTTTAGAACTCATTTCCAAACAATGGCAGGACAAACAGAGGCTATTGGAAGGGTATTGGCAGCACTGGGGTAACTCAAAGGCATCCGGTCTACACAATGATATCCAGACTCTTCCTACCTGGCATATTACTGCAACACTTAATTCTTGCTTATCAGGATGTCATTTGTGGGGCAAATTTAAACAATATGAACAATATAATGCGTTTAAAATACACGACAGAGTTGGGATTTATTTTGAAAACATGTCTAGTTGGGACTAAACTTGTATTTTTGGCATGTTTGTAGGCTTGGCCCTACCATATATTTAAATTTGAAATTGACAATGTCCATTGCATGTAAATGTCTATTTATTTATCTACTAAAACTGTACTTACGTTAACATAACTCCAGGAGCAGCAAAATCAGTGAAGTTGGGGACTGGAGGCCCGTAAACTGGATGATTAAACTGGAAAATAAACTCACAATGAATCAAACTATACACAGTACAATTATTTTATCATTCTGATATTGATGTTCTAACAATAGATGTTCTCAGTTATAAAATAAATTTATTCTAAACTGATTATCCTATATATTAAAATAATCGGATCATTTAGTTCACGCAGATTGCGAGACAACCACTAGACGGATTTGATGATTCTTTTTTATAGAAGGTAAGTCTGCGTAGAAAGTCGTAACGAAGCCAGAATTTTGATTTAGGCCTCAGGGCTCTGCCCCACGGAACTTCCAAGTTTCCATGTTATTCATATGGAGTACAAGTTTTCGGTTTATGCCCAAACAACAATTCATTAAAATAAACAGTTGTTATAAGGATTACAGTATACCTAACTTGAGGCTGTAATCATACATACATTTTTAGTTACTATGCGTTTTTTAACCATAATATTTTGCAGGGGAGCTGCTAGTTATAGTTAAATATGATAATAAAATACTTTAATGTTTACAGTTATCATAACATATAACATACACATATTTTTATTTAAAAAATATATATATATACATTGGTAGGATACATTCATATTTGTCTTAAAATAATAGTAGTCTACATTTAAAAAGTTCTTCATATAAAATAATTATATGTTATCATTTCAGTTAGGTCTACTATCTTAATTTACGTTTAGGAATATGCCCACATGGGCTTAAGCCTGTGCATGGGCATGAGTCGGCAAAATCACATTATTTATTCTTTAAGTTTATTTATTTATGTTTAAGTTTAAGTGTATAGTGTGTGAATATAAAATATATTCCGGTAGCTGGTGCCTAACAGCTTCCCAGGATCCTGTGGGAAAGTCTTGTCAGCCTAGTGGTAACTTAACTGCCTCACTCACTAACCAGGCAGTGGCTGACCATAGGCCTTTTGATGCCCTCAGAGCATCAATAATAAAAATGATGCAAGTGCAGTAACGATGTGATTCATTTACCAAACTACACTGATTTTGTAATTTCCAAGGCACAACAAACATACTATACAGTTTATTGTCCAAGATAGTGAACCTTTTAGGTTTAAAAATATTTATAAACTTATATAAAATAAGAACATTGTAGAAGCTATGCAAAATATTTTAATAGCAGCATTCAAATTTAAACAGATTTAGTTTACTTTGAATAAAAATACTTATATTTTAAGGATCAGAACAATAAAACATATTGCATATTTACCCTGATGGGAATTTTCAGGAGGTCAGGATTGAGTCCCATCTGTGCAGCATAAACTTTACCCATCTCCTCATAAGCAGTGTACAAGTCTCTTCTTAACATGTAGGCAATCTGTTGATCTGCAACATTCATTGTGTAGGTGTTCATTTGAAAATTAGTCATAGAAAAATTCATGCAATAAATTATTTTGCTTAGTATTCTGCCGTTTCAAAATGTGTTATTACATTAACAAAGAGATCCACAAAAAAACTTCTAAAAATCCAACAAAAATGTTTTGCAAGGTATCAAAGTTATATTTTTGAAACTGTGATTTGGTTGGATGTTATTTGTTTAAGATGTTTTAAGAAGATACCAAATTATTTTTACAGTTTATAACATTAGACCAGCCTTTGTCTAATTAATTTTGTTAAAGAGCCAAACGTTTTTAGTGACTTAGTGTTTAAAGTTCTTAATTTATTTAGGATGTACCATTGGAGTTTACTGTTTTGAGGAAGGTTTCATAAATCTGCATAACTCATTGGATTTGAATTTCTTACTTGACATATCCAATGCAACGAGTATCTCGCTACTGTCCACAGTGGCGTTATCGACGCTTGTAGTGTTCTCTAGTCTGTTGCGGAGACTGGGGGAGTAATCCTCAGGAAACTCAAGGACTCCCCACGCCTTCCCGTCATGCACCGATACCTCTGCATCCTCATAGTTATCATAGTATTTCTGGGAAACCAGAAGAAAAAGTGTTAAAAATAACACAAATTATAACAACTCTATAAGATTCAAACATAAAAGGGCCAATGAAATTAACTGTTAAAAATACAAAAGTAGCAAGCAGAAAATTTTTGGTGGAAAATTTGCAAAAGGTCCTCCGTGCCAATATTGAGTCTCCTGCAATGTACATGTGGAGATCTTTCATCACCATTTATCAAAATTATGAACACATTTTATGTATTGTAGGGACTAAAAAGACAAAAGCCAACACTTTCCCAAGGTATCCAAAAAACTTTTATGACCGCAAAAATATATATCAAATATGTAGAATATAACATGTTGGACTAAATTAAATACCAACTTGTATATTATCAAGTTAAATGCCATCTTGTATATTTATAACATAAACATGTATTTTTATACATATTTTCTTAAAAAAATGCTGTTTTAAAATTTTGTTTGAGTATATTTATTTTATCTAAAAACTGGCCACATACTTGCTTTATAAAACTAACAGTTTAATATTTTGAATCCTGATTTAATCTCAAAACTAATACAATAAAAAACTAAGAAACATGTAAATAACTTAATTCAGTATGTTGCTAATAATGCTGATGTTATGAAAATTAATGCATAATCAGTGAATTATACATAAGTCCCTGATATATAAAACCTCATTAAGGATATATTATATAGAAATATATATATATATATATAGGGAAGAGGCTATTACCGTAGATGGCATGGTAAGACTTAAGCCCGATACCATGATAACTTAAGTAGTATATTAATATGCAAAAAAATGTAGTTGTTGATTGTCCCTGTAGCAGCAAACCTGCATACTCAGCCCTAATGTTATTGTTGTGGAGGATAAGTAAAGTTTTGTATCTCCCTTAATTATGAACCTAAATGAATAAAACTTGGTATATAGCTTCCCTTGGTTGAGTTATATTGAAAATTGCATAAAAACACATTTCTTATCTTCCTTGTTGCAGCAAACCTATATACTTAGCCTTAATTTTATTCTTAAGGAGAATAAATAAAAAGCTATATCGCCACCAGAACCTTGGCCAAATAACAGTTTGGCAGCTAAACCAATGTCTTAGAATGTCATAAATTTACTACAGTGGAACCTCAAACCTCTATAAGTCGAATTCCTTGATAACTCAAATTTTTATCATTCCCCCTGAACGTGCCTACCTCATTCTATGTTAGTTTACCTCTATAAGTCGAAGGGTTGGTAGGAAACACCTTGATAACTCGAATTTGTGCAGTATTCATAGCCTGTCGCCGCACCTCTATAAGTTGAAGTTTTACCTGTAGAACCTCTACAACTCGAATAACTACAATCTCTGTACCTCTACAAGTCAAAGTATTCACTAGAAAACCTCTATAAGTCGAAGTTGTTCATTCACCAAACCTCCAGTTACTTTGCAGCCGGAAATTCCAACCCTCCCTCCCCACTATATCTCTTTCTAGGTGCTCATGGTGTCGGTAAAACAACCAATAAATTTATATTGATGAGCAACACGCATATCAAACACACTCATCCTCACGCAAGGGTTTCACATATGTGAGGATTTCATTTCATAAATAAGGAACAGTCTCATGTTGTTGCTAATTATGTCTTTTTCTTAAATAAAATGGTTTTGATTTGATTAGATTTGTTTCGGTGTCAGTTAGTACGAGTTTAGAGGTTATGGATAGTTTTTAGGTTGTTTTTACTAAGTGTTTGCAGTTTGGAAAAACGTGTTGGCAAAACTCCAACCTATGAGGAAAAGTTGAAGATTATTTGAGGCTGTTGACACGAGAAATAAAAAAGTGACATCGGGAAGTTTAGAAACACCAGTAGACACTGTTGACTTTTTTAAAACAAAAATAAGTGGCGTACTGCTTCACCCTAATTCCAATTCCAACAATGCTCTGCAATTTTAATTGTTATCATGTTTTGTTCCCTTTTAGTTTTGCAAATTATTTTAATAGCCTACAGAACATTTGATGTTCAGCTAAATTTAAATTGATGCTCATTTGGTCAGAACTGAATTCTGTAAGGGGGAGGGATTTGTTTGGGGCAGGTGATAAGAAGTAAGCAAAAAAGTCTAGAAAATAGAAGGAAGTGGTCAAACGGGGGAAAACAACACCAAAATACCAAACTGAGAGTCATTATTTGTTTAATTTCCTACTCTACAATATTTTCACTGAAGGAAGTATATCATTACTATGTTAACCAAAGAAGTTTTACAAAATATTTCCGGGCTTATTTTAGACATTCAAAATTGTTCAAATCCTTTTTAATTTTAGTATATAATAATTATTATACGTTATAGTTATTTATGATACAAAACACAAAATGATGTAAGGATTCTACCCTTCCATGACCCACCTATTATTGCGTTACCGTGACCCTCGAACCTCGATATTTCGAAATATTCGATAACTCAAATTTTTCCCGTTCCTCTGAGGTTCGAGTTATTGAGGTTCTACTGTACTGTAATCTTGTATATGAGTTATATATTAACTAATGTTCTTTGTTAGCGAATTTCCCTATAGGGAAGAAGCTATTACCGTAGGTCTCATAGTACGACTTAAGCCCGAGACCATGATAATTTTTTGTTTTGAGGTCCCCAGATGACAAAAACACTATTCGTTCAAATTTATATATATGTATATATATATATATGTGTGTGTGTGTCCGTGAATGCAATAACTTGGGTAAAAACGTCCGATTTTGATGAAATTTGGCTCAAATGTGTAAAATGACATTCATGACTTTAAGTTTGAAAACCAGAAAAATCGGACAATGGGAAAGGAGGTTTATGGGGGTTTTAAATTTTTCAAAAATCAGTTTTTTGCATTTTTCACCCTAAAATTTTTGAACAACTTAATTTTGGTTTTGACCATGTTATAGAGCTTAAAAAAACAAATAATATAGTATTTTGAATTATTAACCTAGGTTAAGTGGTTGCGGCGAAAATCCAAAAAAACCTGCTCATAAAATCGCCCATGTTAATCTTATGGGAAAAAGGTTTTTGGCTTTTCCTCAGTTTATTTTAATGTAAACTTCACATTTGCTTTTACTAATCTGTTCAGTTTCACAAAACGATCATTTTGGTGTTTAAATTGTGATTCTACGCCCAACCGTTGCTGAGATATTCAAAGTGCTAAACACAGTACGTTGTCCAATGTTATCCTTATGGAAAATAAATAAAATTTGATATCTCGATTATTTATGAATGTATGTTGATGAAACTTGGTATGTGGCTTCACGTAGTACTGGTATATTGATATTTGCACAAAAAACTGATTTTTTGTTCATTATTCCCATAGCAGCAAACCTGCATACACAGCCCCCATGTTATTCTTATGGAGAATAAGTCAAATGTAATGACTCCCTTAATTATGAACATAAATTAATAAAACTTGGTATGTAGCTTCACTTGGTTGAGTTATATTGATAATTGCCCAAAAGAAAAACCCTTTTTTTGTTCCTCGTTGCAGCAAACCTGCTTACTCAGCCCCCATGTTATTCTTAAATGGAGAATAACTAAAATGTTATACGGCGCTTATTTATGATTGAATATTGATGAAACTTGGTATGTGGCTTCGCCTAGTTAAATTATATTTATATTTGCATAAAAACCAATTGTTTATGTTCCTTGTTTCAAACCTACGTACTCATTACCAGTGTTATTCTTATGGATAATAATTAAAATCGCTTATATGTGAATATATTTTTATGAAACTTGGTATGCGGCTTTATGTGGTATTAAGACAAATATTTTTCATTTGAAATTCGCTGAGGATGCAGGTTTGCTGCGACGGGGGTATTTTACGTAATATTGTGTAATATTATGTAATATTATGTCTTTAACAGCATATTAATAGTTATTTATTTATGAATTTTTATTAAACTTGGGAAGGGGTTTTATGTGGTAGTGACAAACACATAAATGCATTGGAAATTCTCTGAGTACATAAGGGGCTGTATTTTGATTGGAGGGGGAAACATGGTCGTGATCGTGATTATTGTGACTTTTCACATATTACAATAATATTTGCTACCTTGCCACCCCTGAATTACCCCTATGGCTGAATATGCAGGTTTGCTGCGATGGGGGTATTTTCCGTTTGTAATATGAAGTACCGTCTATACTATAAATGAAGACTGAGCATATTTTATTTCACTTACCAGTTTCAAAGACCGCCTTTCCAGTTGCTTCAGGTATTGACAACTGACAAAATCATAGGAACTGATCTGTGAGCAGTGGGGAAAGGTTTTGTTGAGTTCGTGGTTGACTATAGCCAGTGGAAGTCCTCTAGGGTCTTTACCAATAGACAGGCAGAACAGAATGATTTGCATGACGGGCAGTCCAATAATAAATAACATTATTCTGCAAAAAAATTAAAACAAAAATTACACTTGTCTACTACTGTTATTATGGAAAGAAATAAGTAGTGGGCATTTGAGGCTGCTAGACCGGAAGTGACGTCATCCGGTCACGTGACCGGATGCGCTGAGTCATTAAACACGTCATCTGAGCCTCAGCCAGTGACGTAGGCGGTTTTGTGACGTAATGAGGGAAAGTTTAAAGGTCAAGGTCACGGGGAGGTTATTTTAAAAAAGTACTACCTCGCACGCGTAAAATCCGATTGTGATTCGATAGTTTTAATTCGATAAAAATATCGAATGAAAAAATCGAATGAAGCAATCGAATGATACGAGTGCGAGGTAGTACTATTTCATGTATTACTTTATTATTTACATTTATTTTTATTTACAATAAGTTATGTTTACAATAGTTCCCCGTTGTTTGTCGTCATCGATGTTGTTGATCCGGAGTCGCGACCATCACTTCGTTTTCTGATGAAAGGCGGTAGATACTTTGACCCCTGCGCAGAGTCAATGTTGTTTGTTGCGATCAGTTCTAAAGATAAACTGTAACCATTCGCTAGGAGAAGTCTTAACTCCTCTTTAAAAACCTCCAGGTCCGTAGAAGTTGATAGATAAATAGAGCCATAATAAATACATCGAATCTTGAGTGACATGACAATGTTATTTTGTGAAGAGCGCGGAGAGAGGATGATGTTCACCAGTCGAGAGCTGGAGGTGTACTGACTATTCACAAGCTAGCGTTGCAATCGTACCAAATGGTGGGGGTAAAAGTGTGGTGGGGCGGAGCAGATGGCGGACGGCAGATGGTAGGTGGCAGATGGCAGGCGGCAGGTGGCAGGTGACAAGTGCGCGGCAGATGGCAGCTGACGTGGGGAGGAAGACTTTGAACAAAATATCCATTAGTTACCCATCAAAATATTTGTGGTTCCATGTGCACCATGCAAAAGTTGGTCTGCTCGTTGAAGTTCCTCCTCTAGTTTAGTAACCAGCCGAAAATCCGCTTCCATTTCATCCTCCTGCTCTGGACATTGCGGCTGCGCACACCACCTCTTGCAAGCATAATCATACACGTTCTTATATTCCTCCAGGACTTGTTCATATGTCCTAGGCTGCTGAGATATAGTTTGCATCGCCGCTCCTTGATTAACCTCGGTAGTCTCAAGAGTTGCCACCAACTCCTTCTCACTAATCACACCTCCCCAAATAATGTTATTGCCACGGCTTATGATGTTGCTTGTTGGCTGCTGAGATGTAGTTTGCTCAACCTCGGTAGCGTCAAGAGTTGCTATCAACTCCTCCTCACAAACCGCATCTCCCCAAATATTGTCGTTGACGCTGCTCATGGTGTTGTCTGTTCCAATGATTGTATAGTAATGCAGCGTTTGAGTGTAGGTTAGGTACTCGTCCCTTCCCCCACCACATCACTCCCCCCACCACACCACTTCCCCCCACCAAGTTTGTCCATCGCGCACTAACTAGCGTACACGCATTAGTTAGGGTCTGACTCTTACACTGTCAAGACCGTAGCTCCTTAACTGAAAACTTCAATTAATTTGTCTCAACACTATATGTGTATAAATATTACAGTCACTATGATCTAAACTAGTGCATGTTTCCATGTGTTGCTTCTTGTGCAGCAGACAACTGGCTAAGAGTGTTTCAACCTTGGCTATTCTACGATGGAACCGCTCATTGTCCGCTAAAAGCGTAGACATTCTATCTTCATCGTCGGAGAAGTAGAAGGTGGTGGCAAGCGGGCTACTGAAGGACACCTTACTCATATTCCTGTAAAACTGTGACATGTTCAAACGTTAACACAAACTATATAGGTAGATGTTCATCCGACAACAGCTGGAAGTATAATGATGTAGCGCTAGCTTGTAGGATAGACACCTATCCCCACCACAACGTTCCCTTGTCCTTCAAACAGTTGTTTTTCACTACAGTTGCTATACCCTTGGTCGGATCTGAAGTCTGTTTGCACTAACTTGTTCGTCTGATCAATCCGCGTAGTTTGAGTACCCACTTGATATATTTTAAACCGTAAATAAAGAAGTTATGTAGGTTTGACCTCTAAAATAGCTGTTTTCTAGCTATTACTGCTATACCCTTGGTCGGATCTGAATTCTGTTTGCACCACCTTGTTTGTCTGATCAATCCGCGTAATTTGAATACCCACTTGATATATTTTAATCCGTAAATAAAGAAGTTATTTAGGTTTGACCTCCAAAACAGTTGTCTTTAGCTATTACTGCTATACCCTTGGTCGGATCTGAATTCTGTTTGCACCAACTTGTTCGTCTGATCAATCCGCGTAATTTGAGTACCCACTTGATATACTTTAATCCTTAAATAAAGAAGTTATTTAGGTTTAACCTCCAAAATAGTTGTTTTTAGCTATTACTGCTATACCCTTGGTCGGATTTGAATTCTGTTTGCACCAACTTGTTCGTCTGATCAATCCGCGTAATTTGAGTACCCACATGACATACTTTGCACAAACTTTGTACCCCCCCCCAAAATGGGTCATGTTCAAGGTCAAGTCAAGGTCAAGGACCTTGGGACTTAGAAAATTTCACAAAGTGGGCTGCACACAAACATGAGACTAACAGTCTCCTGCCTATGTACAGGCCAAGTCCCTAACTTGAAATGCTTAGGATGGTCCTGAAAAGGACCGTTTGTGTTTGAAGGAGATGGTGGATAAGGAGCGGTGAGCGGTGGACAGTGTTTATTTTTTCTTCGTAACCCACTTTACTTGTCCCTTCTGCCGTACTAAAAACAAGTCGCACTTGGTCTCAGGAGGTGGCAGAGTGGACCTTGGAAGGTGGACCTTGACGTAACGGCCGCCAAAGAGGTGTTGGAGTAGGTACTCATCATCGCTGATCTTCCCCACAAATAGATACTCCACGTTTAATTTCAACTGCGCAAACTTGACGGTGACAGACTCCAGCGGCGTTACCAACTCGGTAAGTTTCACCGTAGCCGTCCTCTTCATTATCTCCTCAACAGTTGGTGGCGGCGATGAAGGTCGAAGCGATGAAGGGCGAGGCGATAGCGATGGCGAAGATGCAGTAGACGTCGAAGGCCGTTGGTCAAAGTAAAGTGGGTGGTTTCGAAAATTCTTTTGTATGCAAGATCTAAAAGAACTAGGTCTTTTGAATCCGCTCCTTTTTTCCGAAGACTTCTTCAAAGTCTCCTTCAAACGTTGCAGTTTCTCGGGTGTGATGGGAGAAGACATAGCGCAGAGGTGTATACAGTTCGCAAGGCAAAGCTGGAATGAGGTACCAGACGGAGCAAAGCGGGTCGCCAAGTGTAACCGTGACATTTCCATATAGGGTAGAAAGCTAAAGACCGGTCTACATCCTGTTCCCCTTCCACCGTGACGACACAACCCCCCCCCCTTACGTCACGGGGCGGAGCCCCCCCCCCTTGACGTAACCCCCCCCGATTTGGGTCATGTTCAAGGTCACCCCCCCCCCTTCGACCTCCCCCCTTCCGCTTCGGTGACGTCACTTTGCCTTTATAAGCGGGAGCAGTCCGCAGTCTCGTCGCAGTAGCTTGCCGCCCGCTGTTTGGATATACGTCCCAGTGGGTTGCACTCTGCTGCAGCGTAGGTCTGTTAAGTGTGCGTTGGGCCCGACGCGCAATTAAGAGATCCGCGCCCTTGCATGTTTAGTTAGTTTGTTTAAGCATGTTAGATAACGCTTGTAGTTTGCTGCTAGGTAATGCAGTTAGTCTAATATATATGTTAGTGTTTGGTATTGGTTTGAAGTGTTTTATTTACTAATAACATATGTACTCCCGGCCCTACAGGTCCCTCAACAACCTTGGTCAAAACTTGGGTTCGCAGCAGCCTGACGCCGGGTGTTTGGGTCTACGTCCCACCGGGTTTCAGTGATACTGTTGACCTTTGCAAAACCGACCTCGGCTGTTTTTTGTAAAAATAACGTTAACTGATTAATTTGTTTCTTTTACATAGTTGCTGGTAAAGTCTTTATTTTCAAAGTAATGTATCTTGTTTCTCATCCTTTTCCTAACCCCCTGACAATAAGGTTCGGCCCTGAAAACCGGCCTTGTCAATAAGATCAATACGGCCATGCAAACCGGTTGACACCACCTATCTCACCCATGAGAAACGTTTGTGAAATATAAAATCAGTCTCTTGTTTAAAATCAGTCTCTTGTTTAAAATCAGTCTCTTGTTTGTTGTCTTTTGTCCCCTTCCCCAATACAGAGCGGGGAATAGAGCAGTATGTTATGCTCTATTCCCCGCTTTGGCATTATGTCAGATGACCTTGACCTACTGACGGGACTTAGAAAAACTTTCGTTTGATCAAATATTGGAAGAAATATACTTTTAAAATAACCTTTCTCAATCACCTCCACTCCCACCACTTACATCTCCCCACCATTTACATCTCCCACCACTTACATTGGGTATAAAAGAGGTTCCCCATCACTGGTGAAACATTCTGCTGTTTGTGTTTAACCATGGCGCATATCAGGAAGCAGACCAAGCCTAAGAAGATGGTCGTAGCAAAACCAGCTCTTGTAACACCTACTACCTCTTCTACTGCTTCTTCATCATCTACACCAACTACTTTTGCACCGTCTCTACTCCGCCAGGTTTTATCTTCGCCAGCTTCTTCATCGCCTGCTTCTTCATCGCCTGCTTCTTCATCATCCGGTCCTGCGTCCATACTCCGCCACGCATTACTGATGTCCTTGATAATCCCGGAAGAGTCGCAACCAAGGTCTCCATCTTCTCCACCACCAAGACCCAAGTTACCAACAAAATTATCTTTATCTTCCCCATCACCAAGGTCAAGGACAAGGTCTTCTTCGTCATCTTCTTCTTCGTCATCTTCGAGCTCGAGGTCCTCTTCTTCTTCATCTTCGAGCTCGAGATCATCATCACCGAGTTCAAGATCTTCAACACCCACTATACCGCAGATCATTTCTCCAATCATCACTCCACCTTCCACAAGTTTTCGTCCGTCAGTAATCTGCATAAATGATCAAACTCCTTCAGAGAAATTTAATGAATTAAAATCCTTGAGAAGGAAGTGCTTACTTCCTGCACAACAATGTAAATACAGTTTTAAAAAAGGTGCAAGGAAAGGGGAACGTTGTGCTAAATCTTGTGTCTTAGATGAAGAATTATGCAGTTTTCATTTAAGACAAAAACACAAGGGTACCGTTTCTCTTTCCACACCACATCCAACAGTGAAACCAGCCAAAACTCGGATTAATAGGCTTTGTAAAAACAAACAATACTTCTTTGTCAAAATAATGGGTTTCTTAAAGGTCATGTTAAAATGTGGAGACCAACTCTACATTTTAAGATTACCTAAAGCCATGCGCCATCCCTACAAACCCACGAAAAAGCACTATCTAATCAGAGACAATTCAGGAACCACTGTGTGGAAAAAATTGTAATAACCTTTTTCCAAATTAAATCAAGTCTTTCTTTTTCCAAATTAAAAAAAAAGTGTGGACAACCTATTTACATTTTGTAGCATATGCTGCAGAGTGTAAATAGGTTGTCCACACTTTTTTTTTACAATGTTACAACGACCTTGACCTAGAAAACGGACTTAGAAACATTTCGCTCTGTTTAAATTCCTTTTCAAACCAAAACATTGACCTGTTCACCAACCTTTTAGGTGGGGGTAAGCGGGTATATAAGCGTGGCATCGTAGAACATATTCATTAGTCAGCTATGGAGACTCCAGCAGGTTCATCCAACTTATCAGCTACTGATATGGAAGTAATCTGGAAACGTAGAGCGAAACAAAATAGTGCACGTTCGCGAAGAAACGAAAATAAAGTAAGAGAAGGATTCAAAAGATTACAAGTCGCTGTACCATTTGCTAATCCTAGTGATTCTAGGATTTCAAAAATTCGACAGGCAGTACAATATATTAAGTTCCTTCAAACACAGCTTCAAGAACCTTGTATAAAAGCTGAACTGCCTGAGGAACCGCTGCCCCCCTCAATCTTACAAAAAGAATTAGGGAACGTTTTTGTCGAACCTCCGACCCTTAAAAAAGAAGATGACTAAACAATGAGAGGGGTTAAAAACAAAAAAAAAACAAAAAAAAAAAAAAAAGCGGGGAATAGATCAGTTTGTGGTCAAAGTGAGAATCACTTACTGCTCTATTCCCCGTTTTGGCAATATGTTCAGACGACCTTGACCCACTAAAAAGACTTAGAATATTCGTGTATAGTAGTGACTTACACTCCGTGTGGTAAAATAATGGAAGATATATTTATTTCTTAACACGATATACCCCTTCCCTAACCCTTGTACTCCCACCACTAACCCCCACCATTTAAACGCAGTATAAAAGGGGTTCCCTATCACTGGTAAAATCATTCTGCTGAAAATGAGTACACCCGCTCTCCCTATCGCTGCAGCAACACTAGTAGTAAGCAGAAAGGTTGAAAATCACGATCAGTTAATTGTCTTAAGAAGATTACTGCACAAGTTTCTCGATTGGGAGGTTGGTTGTGATTTGTATATGTGGAAGCCTACGGCTCCAGTGTATAATAGTGAACAGGAAGCATGGAAAACAAGCTATAAAAACAATGTAAAGTTACTTAAAATGATTGGTATAATGGAAAGGTTACTCCGGCAGAAATGGATCATCAATCCAACATTTTATATTAAACCAAACCATTGTTGAATCAATAAAAAGGAGAGAGATTAAAAACAGAGCGGGGAATAGATCAGTTTGAGGTCTAAGTGAGAACCACTTACTGCTCTATTCCCCGTTCTGGTGGTATGTTCAGACGACCTTGACCCACTTACAAGACTTGTCATTCTGCGACATCGTTGTTTGAAATAAAATGTACTTCCTACAATAATATCCTTGACATTTACCCCCACCACGTAAACATGGTATCTAAGCGACCGCATCGGAATATCCCCAGTAGTTAGCTATGGATTCCCAAGCAAGCACATCCAAAGAGTATAAAGATGAACTATCAGAGTTTCTGAAGTTCAACAATTGCACTTCACAATTGCGGAACCGAAGAGCCGAAAACGCATTAAGAACAAAAAGATATAAGCTGACAATGCAAAAAGCCTACAGTAGATTATCAAGTAAAGTCCCGGGCGTTAAATCTACTACTAAAACAAAGGACATGATATATCGGGCAATAGAATACATAAAACATCTGCAGGCAATAATTGCAGAAGTTCCTTCTGAAGAACCGGTCTCTCTTGAACCGATAGAATGCGTGTTCCTGGTGGAAGATAGGTTGGCGAAACATCAGTTTCTTGAGGAAGAACCGTCAGCCTACAAACAAATCTTCCTCATGGATGAAGACCAGGATGAATAACTGGGTTAACAAAATTAAAGACGTCTGGAATACAAAGCGGGGAATAGATCAGTTTGTGGTCCAAGTGAGAATCACTTACTGCTCTATTCCCCGTTTTGGTAACATGTTCAAACGACCTTGACCCACTTCAGGACTTGGAAACACCTTTGTTTAGTACTAAATATATATTTAACAACAATATCCCCTCCCCAACGCCCCCCCCTCCCCCCCCTCTAAATATTGTGGTATAAAAGGCGAGTTTGTATCAATGGTTGAATCAGTCTAGTCATGGCACCAAGAGACATCATCTTTCCTCATCCACGAGAGGTAATTCTAATGTTAAAAAACATTATGTTAGAAGATGAAGATGAAAATGAAGATGCGGTGTTGGAAGATGAAGAAGTTGATTCCGTAGAGATGGAAGCCGTGAGTTGGATGGAACAATTGGAGAGTGATGAGGATATCTCTAGTGTAGCGGATGACGTGGAGGAAAACTCGAATTCGGACGATGCGGAGTGTTACCAACAGTCACTCTGTTTGGAACACATGGAGGCAACTCCGAGTGGTAGTAGGACCCTTTTTGAGGGTACCTACGTCACTAGCTTTCTCCCCCGTCGCTTATTTCCGTTTGATGAGTCGGATGTGTCAGATGAGTCTGATTAGTTTTCTTCGTTAACCATCCAACTACAAATACAGAGCGGGGAATAGATCAGTTTGTAGTCAAAGTGAGAACTACTTACTGCTCTATTCCCCGTTCTGGAAATATCTTCAGATGACCTTGACCTATATCTGGACTTGGAAACAACTTCTTTTGATACAATAATTATTACTAAATCAAACATATGCTCCAAGAGGGGGGTACTCTAATGGTAGGGGTAAGCAGGTATTTAACCATGCACTTTGGAATACACGTATTAGTCAGCTATGGATTCGCAAGCAAGCACATCCAACTCCAGATCTGGCTACAATCAGAGAAACGCTGAACACTCAAAGAAATGGAGAGTGAATATTAACACTGGATATGAAAGATTACAAAGTGTAATCCCATTCGCCAATCCTCGAGATGCAAAAATAACCGTTTTGTATAAGGCCATGGAATATATCAAAAGTTTACAGTTAAAACTCCAAGAACCGCTGTCAGCTCCCTCAATCGACCAAAAACTGTTGGAATCATGTCCTCTGACTGAAGATGAAAAACTCCAAGAACCGCTGTCAGCTCCCTCAATCGATCAAAAACTGTTGGAATCATGTCCTCTGACTGAAGATGACTTGGCGGTTCAACAATTCTTTGCTGAAGAACCCTCATACAAACAACTTTTTGAAGATCAGGATAATTAAAAGAAAACTTAAAGATCTGTTAAATAATACAAAGCGGGGAATAGATCAGTTTGTGGTCCAAGTGAGAATCACTTACTGCTCTATTCCCCGTTTTGGCAACATGTTCAAACGACCTTGACCCACTTTGGGGACTTGAAAACATCTTGGTTTGATGCAAAATGTACTGCCTGCGTAAAATTTGGTATTTCTTCACTAACACATATACTCCGGCATGTATACCCCCCACCACTGTTCTTTTTCGGGTATAAATAGAGGTGAATTTTGGAGTGTTATTAGTAGCTGGTTAGCTTTTGAGGAAGACACAGTTATAATATGTATCGGTGCGATATTTGTAAAGCCTCATTTAGAGATGATTGGCTTTTAGCCATTCATAAAGAACTAAAACATAATCCCAACACAAATACAAAAGAAGAACAAAATGAACAAGAATTAGATTCAATCGATCATCAATTAGCACAACATCAATTTGCAAACCTAAATCAAAAAGAACAAAATGAAGTTTTAAGACCGAGTGTCATTCATTATGCACAATCAACGTCATCAACATCGACTTCTACGCCTGCTATGTCTACACTTCACCATCCTTCATCATCAACACCATCAACATCGACTTCAACGCCTGCTATGTCTACACTTCACCGTCCTTCAACATCAACATCGACTTCAACGCCTGCTATGTCTACACTTCACCATCCTTCAAAATCAACAGCTGCTATGTCTACTCTTCACCGACCCTCAACATCAACAGCAGTAGATGTGGAACTACACGCTAAAGCACTACCTGGTAAGGTAGTAACACATTTTAAAATTGACAACGTAAAATTACAACTTGAAAACTTTTTACATAACGCCAAAGAATTAGTAACCAAAACACTAAAGAATGAACAAAAAAGATTAAATGTTATCAAATTTGGACTGTTGCTAGATGCCACATTCACTAACATTCAAAACGAAACATCACCAAGAGGTTTCATGACAAAAAACCGAACCATCATGGCTGCGTCAGATATTGAAAAGATCGTAACAGAATGTCTTGAGGAACTTTTGACGAAACTACAAGAGCATGAAGGAAGAGGATCTGGATGGACTTTATTAAGTATAACAAGTCTGGATGTTAGAGTTCATAAACACGGTTATGGAATGAGAGGAAGTAGTTACATTCCTCCTCCGAAAAAAGTAAGTGATACCAAATCCTGTATTAATGTGCAAAATGAAGATAACGAATGTTTTAAATATGCTATGTTGGCCAAATATGTAAAAAATCATGTGTGTAGACCTAATAGAGAATATGAAGGAGTTCAACATAAGTATAATTTCCAAGGAATGACTTATCCTGTTGCAATTAGTGATATATCAAAATTTGAAAAGCAAAATCCGTCGGCTTCAGTCAACATATTTGGTTTGGATTCGTCAAATAATGTGTATCCCTTGCGCATAACATCGAATGAGCGCAACAATCATACTGACTTGTTATTAATCAATAAAGGAGAGATATCTCATTACGTGTATATAAAAGATTTTGAAGGGCTCGTATGTAAACAGTTAACAAAACATAAAAGGAAAATCACAACATGTAAGAGATGCTTTTGCCATGTGAACAAACCATTAAGAAGAGGAGGTTCAGAATGGTTATTAGAACACCAAAGGTTATGTAGTGGAAATTATGAGGTTAGAATTAAATTGCCACATCCTAGCAGATCATACGTACAATTTGACAAAGTAAATCAACAATACCCTATTCCATTTGTTGTGTACGCGGATTTCGAAGCATCTTTACTTCCAATTGAACAACAAGAAGAGGATATCGCAAAAAGAAGCAAATATCAAAAACACGCACCAAACAGTTATTCTATACTAACAAAATCCACGCTGTCTGAAGAACATCTTCAAGAATTTGGACTATCATCTGCTCCGAAGATTTATCTCGGTGAACAAGCAGCGAAACACTTTGTAGACGATTTGTATTACATTGCCTCTAAGGTGGAAGAACTCTACAAAATTAAAATACCGATGCTGCCTATGGAAGAACATCAACTTCAACATCACAATCTGGCAACAACATGTTATCTGTGTAATAACATATTTACACCAGATAACGTTAAAGTTCGTGATCACGACCATCTTACAGGAGTCTACAGAGGTGCAGCCTGTAACGCTTGCAACTTGAATTACAAACTTCCATCTTTTATACCCGTTGTTCTACATAACCTTAGTGGATATGACTCTCACTTTATAATTCCCGAATTGGGAAGAGATGATGGGGCGATAGATGTTTTGGCAACAACAATGGAAAAATTTATAAGCTTCTCTAAAAAGGTTGGCAAAATAAAACTTAGGTTTATTGATTCGTTTAGATTTATGCCTTCTAGCCTAATGAAATTAACTGAGAATTTAAAAAGAGAAGATCTGATAGAAACAAGCAAAATTGTAGCCAGTAGTAAAATGGATCTGGTTCTTCGAAAAGGGGTCTTCCCCTACGATTACATCGATGGACTGCATAGATTTAATGAAACATCACTTCCTCCACCAGAACAATTTAACAACAAACTTAATGATTCGGAAATTTCACTTGAAGATTATCAACATGCATGTCGAGTATGGAACGAGTTGGATATGAAGACCTTAGGAGAATACTCAGACTTTTCTGTAAAACTTGACGTGACTCTTCTCTGCGATGTTATGGAAGAATTCCGAAGAACCTGTTTTGCAGCATACGGTTTGGACCCTCTACATTCGTATACATCTCCAGGACTAGCTTGGCAAGCAATGCTGAAAGAAACAAAATGCAAACTCCAGCTGTTAACAGATATAGATATGGTTTTAATGGTTGAGTCGGGTGTTAGAGGTGGATTAACTCAAAGCGTGACGAGACATGTTAAAGCCAACAACAAATATCTACCTGACCATGATCAAGAGAAACCTTCAACGTACTTGGGATATTTCGACGCGAATAATCTGTATGGATGGGCCATGTCGAACCCACTTCCATTTGACAACTTTAAATGGGTTGATCCCGACTGTATTGGCGATATTTCACAAATTCCAAAACAAGGAGATACCGGATATATTTTGGATTGCGACTTTGAATATCCAGAACATTTACACGATCTTCATTATGACCTTCCACTCCTTGCAAGAACAGAAATTTCACCAACTGGAAAACACCCCAAATTAATGATGACCCTTAACAATAAACAACGATACGTAGCTCACTATTGGGTTGTTCAACAAGCTATCGAATTAGGTTTACGTCTTACTAAAATTAATAGAGCTGTAGAATTTTCCCAATCGTGCTGGTTGAAACCGTACATAGACTCGAATACTACCAGAAGAGCAGCCGCTACATCAGCCTTTCAAAAAGACTTTTTTAAATTGATGAACAATGCGATATTCGGTAAAACATTGGAAAACAAAAGAAGACATAAAAATGTTAAACTTGTTACAGATCCGAACAAACTACAAAAACTCGTACAACAGCCAAACTTTGGAACTTCTATAATTATTAACGAAAATCTTGTAGCTGTATCTATGAAGAAAACCAGTGTGAAGATGGATCGTCCTTTTGTACATAGGTATGTCAATCCTGGATATCTCCAAGACTCATATGTACAATTTTCATTACAAAAAGATGGTCACCTTTTATGGACGAGAAAACATCGGCATCTCCTACATGGATACAGACGCTTTTATATATTGGATAATTACTAACGATATGTATGAAGACCTTCGGACATTTAATTACAAAAACGATTTTGACTTTTCCGACTATCCAAAAGATCATCCAAACTACGACAATGACAGAAACAAAAAAGTGCTTGGCAAATTTAAAGATGAAGCCAATGGTGTTATACTTCAAGAAATTTTTGCACTAATGTCAAAATTATATTCTTTACAACTAAATGAAAACCAAGTCATTAAGAAAGCTAAAGGAGTAAAAAGTTTGTATTTAAAGAAGAATGTGCATTTTAATCACTATAAGAAATGTTTATTTGAAGATCAAGATATAACAGCAAAATTCAACACAATCAGAAGTTTCAACCATCAGCTGTACAGCGTGACGGAGGTAAAAAAAGCTCTCTCTTCAAATGATGACAAACGCCACATCCTTGCAGACAACATCCACACTCTACCATTCGGCCACTACTCCCTCAACCCTATTGACGAGTAACCCTTTCATCGTCCTACATCCCTTTTCCTTTTCCTTTCCGTATAAAAGGGGGAACACAGCAGTATTTTGCTGTGTTCCCCCTTTTATACATTAGTTTGGAATGACCTTGACCTATATAAGCAGATTTATACAAAAGAATATTTAATATCATATCAGCTGTCTTCGTGAAACCATCATGTCAGACCTGAAGGAGAAGATTATTAATGAACTACACAAACCTGCAAGAATAAAGTTTCCAAGAAGAAATACTGTTATAAAAGGGATAAATGATCTATATCAAGCGGATTTAATTGAAATGCGACCGCATAGCAGAATAAACAAAGGATTTAAATATATACTCACAATTATTAATTGTTTTACAAAAGTTGCAGACGCTTTGCCTCTAAAGGACAAGACTGGTAAAAGCGTAACAGAAGCCATGGAAATAGCCATAAAAAGAGATAAAAACAAAATTAAACATTTACAAACTGATGATGGAACAGAATACTTTAATACAAACTTTGCACAGTTAATGAATAAATATAAAATAAATCATTATTCTACAAATTCAGAGAAAAAAACAGCTATTGTAGAAAGATTCAATAGAACTTTAAAAGGAGCACTGTATAAACAATTTTCAAAAAGAGGTTCTTACGTATGGTATGATGTTTTACCACAATTAATAAATGATTATAACAACAGGTTTCATAGAACTATCGGTATGAAACCTAACAAAGTAAATAGAAGAAATGCAAAAGATGTATTAAAACGCATAAAGAAAATACAAAGCCTAAAGTAGAAAAAATGCAGCCAAGAAAATTTAATGTAAGTGATAAAGTACGGATTAGTAAATATAAGGGAGTGTTTACCAAGAAATACCTTCCCAATTGGACGAATGAAGTTTTTACAGTGTATAAAGTACAACCGACTGTACCTGAAACGTATATCTTAAAAGATAACAAAGGAGATTTGTTGCAAGGTGCATTTTATGGACATGAAATGTTAAAGTCAACAGTAGATGATGTATATCTTGTTGAAAAAGTGTTACAAAGAAAAAAGGACGCAGTTAAAGTGCGGTGGTTAGGGTTTAACAAAACTGAGGATTCATGGATACCTATAAAGGACTTGGTGTAATGCAAGCAACTCATTTCATCGTTAACCTTTGAGCAGGATGGAGATTATTCACCATAAAGATCGATTCAATATTAATAACATAGATGATTTAACTGTGGATAACGTTAAAATCAACAATGGTAAACACGGTAGTTTACTTCCAAACACTGTTCGATGTATAGTAAGTGGCCCCTCAAACTGTGGAAAGACCAATGTCGTCTTTAATTTGATCACTAATCCGCAGGGATTAAGGTTTAATAACCTATATATTTTTTCAAAGTCTCTACATCAACCAAAGTATCAATTGCTGGATAAAATCCTATCTGATGTGTCTGATGTTAATTTTTACAAATTTAACGCTAGTGATAGCATTATGCAACCAAACGAAGCGAAACCGTATTCTGTATTTATATTTGACGATGTATCTTGTGAAAATCAGGATACTATTAGAAACTACTTTGCCATGGGAAGACATAATAACATCGACAGCATATATATAGGACAAACCTATAGCAAAATCCCAAAACAACTTATCAGAGATAATGCAAATATTCTAATTGTATTCAAACAAGATGATACTAACCTAAAACATATATATATAACGATCATGTGAATGCGGATATGCCATTTGAAAAGCTTAAAGAGCTTTGCGGAAAAGCATGGGCGGAAAAGTATGGATTTTTGGTTATTATGAAAGATCATGCTATAAAAGATGGTCGTTATAGAATAGGTTTTGATAAATTCGTTTTAATACACTGATTAGCGGTATTACTGTACAAGTCGTCAAGGTGTGAAGATGGTTAACCAGGAAAAGCTATTAAAGGAAATAAAATCACTTAGTGATTCTATTAGACAAAAAACCCGAGCTTTAAAATCAGGTATAAATGAAAGAGAGCAATTTTTAGAAACAACATTCAAACCTGTTACTGAACCTTTAAAGCGATTAGCACAAAATATGGAAAAACCTTCAATTCGCTTCGAAGGAGACAAAATGCTACCAATTTCCAAATATGAAGAAGAATTTCAGAATGATGAAAGTTTTGGCCAGTTACATACATCTGAAGAAAGCGACGAGTATGAAGAAAGCGGAGATATAGAGGATTTAAAGGAAAAGGATATTGCAGAAGTAACAAGTACAGAAGATACAAGTCTAGAAGATACAAGAGCAGAAGAAGAGGATATTAACCCATCCAACTTAAGCAAATTAGGCACGGATATTATGTTTAAAGGAACACTTGGAAGAACATATACGTTAAAAATGTTACACGCCGCACATGCTAATCGAAATTATCATACCTATGGAGCTAGAATAGAGGATAAAGGATTAATGATTGGAGATAGCAAGTTAGATATAAACGAAAATGATGATATAGTTATTGGAGATAAGAAATATAAAGGTACAAAAGGTTTGTTTGAGCTTATCTTTAAAAATAATCCTGGTAAATATACTAAAAGGGATTTACAATTGTTTAAAAATATATTAGAGTATACAAATGCACATAGAAAAAAGTATTCCAAAGACCTACCTATTCATAGAAATCGGTCAATAAAATATACAAGTATTATATCTAGTCTTTTCCCCTCAAAATCAAAAAAAGCTCAAATTAAAAGAAGAGCTTTATCTTCTGCTGAATTAAATGTTTTGCATAAAAAGAGAAAAACAACTGATCCTACCACATCTGGAAGGGGATTATTGAAAAATTTGTATAAAACTAATATAATATATTACAACGATATAAATAAGTTAGTTGATCGAATGAGATTATTACATGAAGCCATGGAAGCCGGGCACACTGGTTTAGAAAACGAATGGGTAGCTTTGGTTGATGAACTGCGAAAACAAGGAATAATTGTTCAGTAGACGCATATATATATATATATATATATATATATATATATATATAATAAGAACCTAAACGATAGCGATTCAGTTACATCATGAGTGTGGACAAGTTTGGACGGTATTCCGAGTTTGGAGTAAAATCTGGATATAGTGAAAAAAGAGCTGGGTTTCCGTTAACACCTGACGGCAACTATAATTTTGAAGGAAAAGTAATTCAAAATGTTGGTGATCCGCTTATGTCGTCTGATGCGGTTACGGTACAGTACATGAAAAAAAGAACCCCAACTGTACACGAAGATCATTGGGGGTTTTCCGGTAAAAGGTTAAGCGATATACAATATCCCATTTATGATGGTGAAGCAGTAAATTTAGCTACTCTAAAATTGTTAACGATTTACAAAAGGAATAAAACTGACACAAGCTATGATGTAAAAAAATTAAAATTATCAAATGTAGGTGATTGTGAGCAGGATGGAGACGCTGTAAATAAGAAAATGTTTGATATTGTACACAAGAAATGGACTACGGAATATGAAAAACATTTGGAAAGGTTTGGTGCAGCTCTATTCCATTATATCCATCGGGCTTCAGGAAGAGATGCAGCTTCAGATGTTGACAGTCACAATTATTTAGACTGGAAAAATATACACAATACAGAGAAACCTAATCAACGAGATAAACCATCTAAGCCTTCTAAAGTCAAGACATTAGGAAAGGAGGATAAAGTGAATGTGATTAATGAACCAACAGAAAACAATGAAGATTACATAAGAGAAAAAAGAATTTAAAATACCCCCCATGATAAGGGATAAAGCATCAGTCATATTCGAGAGACGATACAGAGAGGATGATGGAATCCAATATTACTGCGTGGAGTTTAATATCTCAAGAGCCGAGATTTCCCCAAGGAGTGTTGACAGATGGTTTTGTTCAACGGTTTGATAGATATATGGATTGGGAACAACTTTCCATACATTACCTCTTTACAATGACTATGTTAAGAATTTATTTTCACAGAGTTAACTGGATCCATATTTTACAAAGACAACAGTTTTCAGAAGACTTCCTCGTAGAGATGACATCAAACTTTAATAACTGTTGCGAAGTAATAAGTAAATATCAAAATCTCTCTGAGAATTACATTGACAATTTTAAAGATAAACTAGACTGGGATGTGTTATTCAATTATCAACGATTAAGTGGCAAGTTTCTAAGGGAACATGACAACTATTTAAAGTTTATTCATTTTACCGAAGACAACGATACCATCACCAGCGGAGAAACATCTGGAACATCTTCAATTACACCTTATTTCTATTTTTACTACTTTTATTTAATATCTCTACATTTAATTAATAAATCCATTTCGATATAATAAATGGATTTTTAAACAGTATATAATACAAGAAACCAAAACTGCTATTACATTCATTGTAAAACATTTATAGAGTGCACCTACTGATTGTAAGTTTTGCTATAAATAGTCATGTCGAGGGTTAAACGCATCAGTCATAATCGAGAGAGATTACAGAGAGGAAGGGGAATAGCATCAACAGCATTTTCTCTATTGAGTAAACCGGTTGGAGCTATAGTTAACAAGGCGATTGATTTATTACCTGTGGAATTACATTTACCTGGAGGATATCAATATTGTGGTCCTGGAACCAAATTAGAGAAACGTCTTGCTAGAGGAGATCCTGGAATAAATAAGCTCGATCAGGCTTGTAAACAGCACGATATAGCGTATTCCAAATTTGGTGATACTAAAAATAGATCAATAGCGGATAAAGCACTTGCTGAGAAAGCTTGGCAAAGAGTAAAATCTAGTGACGCGAGTATTGGTGAAAAAGCAGCGTCTTTAGCAGTAACAGCAGCAATGAAACAAAAACTACGTTTGGAGGAGGAAAGAGAAGAAGGCGTGGGAAAAAACCCGCTAAAAAACAAGGAGGTAATATCAGAAGAAAACGTCGATCTACCAGTGGTAAAGCTAAAAAGAAACCAACAATATGGTCAATGATAAAAAAGGGAGGAGGATTATACCTAAGACCGTATCGTGTGTATTAAATAAGAAAGAGCAATTAATAATTAAAAACAAAGAATTGACCAATGAAGAACTGATTACATATGCTTCTTGTTTGAAAATCCCATTTTTTAGAGGAGTATTTATGAAAGATGAGTTACCGGTTAAAATGTGGAAAAATGAGACTGGTATTGTAAATTTGGATAATAGTGAAGGATTAGGCACTCATTGGGTGTGTTACAAGAAACTTGGTAAAACCATTTATTATTTCGACAGTTTTGGAGACCTTCCACTACCGAAAGAACTTCAACAATACTTTCGTGCGGCAGAAAATGTTGTTTACAATCATACAAGAAAACAACCTGATGATACATCCATTTGCGGTCATTTATGTTTAGACTTTTTAGCTAAAAGTGTTAGTCAACTTTAAGATGTCCTCGTATACAGTGTCATTAACCGGTAACTCATGTACTTTGCGCAGTATTCTGTTTCCAGCGCTACGTTTGCAAAAAGGAAGACTATGGGAAGCCGCATTATTGGATTTAACAACATATAACTCTATTCCAAACGTTAGTGAAGGAATTAATAACAAAATACATTATTACAAGACAAAAGATGATAAAGGAAAGTATTCAGCTTTGGAAGAATTCAGTTTACCAACAGGAGCTTATGAAATTGATAATATAAATGAAGTTATACAAAAACATATGGGAAAAGAAAATATAACGATAAAAGGCAATAACAATACAATGAAAGCCGAAATTACGTCTAAGTATTATATTGATTTTAGTCAAGAACATTCAATTGGTAGTTTATTGGGGTTTTCTAAGGAAACAAAAGTATTAGAACCTAATAAAACTCATTCTGGGAATAAAACTGTGACGATCATCGAAGTTAATAGCATAGACATTACATGTAACATTATACAAGGATCCTACAGAGATGGAGAGAATCGTCATATATTACACACATTCTACCCATCAGTTGCACCGGGTTTCAAGATAGTAGAAAAGCCTCAAAACCTTGTGTACCTACCGTTAAACACCAGTTTCATTTCAGACATCGTGCTGAACATAGTGGATCAAGACGGAAACCTTATTGACTTTAGAGGAGAAGCTATTACTGTAAGAATACATATAAAATCATCCACTTAGACAATGGGGTTATCATTTAAAAAGAGAGAGCCAACAAGCAAAGAGGTCAGTAGCTCATCAGCTGTAGAAGGATTAACAAGTGACAACATTCGTTTTCTAGAAGAAATTGGATTAAAGGTCATTAACAATGGATATACTGGATATAGCGCAGGGTCCAACATTCGACGAGACCTTATGGGAAAAGGAATATCACACGCACAACCCTTACGCTTCGTCCAAATTAAACAATAACGATGAAATTAGGATTCCTATACAACAACAAGACATTTATACTCTTCCATGCGAAAGTTATTTATATATTGAAGGAAAAGTAACAAAAAATGATGGTACTGCTGGAACCACTGTTCCGTTCATAAATAATCCTATGGCATTTTTGTTTGACGAGATTAGATATGAAATTTCAGGAGTTACAGTCGATTCAACAAAAAAGGTTGGAATTTCCAGTACATTGATAGGATTAGCGTCTTTAACACCAAATGAGAAGAATCTGTTAGCTGTTGCAGGATGGGTTGCACCAGACAAAAGTACAATCGCTCCTGACTCTTCGGGAAACTTTGATTTCTACGTACCTTTAAGATTACTCCTAGGATTTGCTGAAGACTACAGAAGAATAATAATAAATGTAAAACAAGAACTAGTTTTATTAAGATCATCAAACGATAAAGATATTATTAAAGCAGCTACTGGAACAACTGATGCCAATTTAGACTGGAAATTAACATTAGACAAGATTGTTTGGAGAGTACCACATGTGCGACTAAATGATGAACACAGGATTACATTATTAAGAAAGTTAAAATCAGATCGAGACATTGTAATGCCATTCAGAAGCTGGGAGTTTCATGAATACCCCGTTTTACCTACAACACAACGGCATACATGGACTGTAAAAACTTCTACTTATTTGGAAAAAGCGAGATATGTAATATTTGGATTACAAACGAAGAAGAAAAGTATAATAACTGAAAATACTGGTGAATTTGACCATTGTAAATTAACAAACTGTAAAGTGTTCCTGAATTCACAATTCTTTCCCTACGACAACTTTAATATTTCTTTTGATAAGAAAAGATACAGTGTTTTATACGACATGTACGCTAGGTTCCAAAATTCATATTACGGCAAAACAAATACACCTCTACTATCTCCCGTTCAGTTTGAATCGAAAGCTCCGATTGTTGTAATTGATTGTTCCAAACAAAATGAATCTGTAAAATCGTCTAGTGTTGATATAAAAATAGAAATGGAATTTCAAGAAAACGTACCTGCAAATACATCTGCGTATTGTTTAATTTTGCACGATAAAATTGTTACATACACACCGTTGACCGGTATTGTAAAGACAGTATTGTAAAACGTTGTACCACCACCGGCACCGCCACTGTCGCTAACCTATAAATAGCGGAGCAGCAATGCAGGTCTTCAGTTGATCGTCTATCAGCGCATGGGTAACATCTTCTACAAAATGAGTTCTCCATCTGTTGTACAAGGTGATGCAGAGGTAGCACCGTTATTGGAACGTGATAATACTAGTGAAGCAGAAATCATCAAGGAAATAACTGCATTTTTAAAGTTTGGTAAAAGAGATAGAGAGGAGGAAATTAATGCAGACCCATCAAAGGTAGTACCAAAGAGGAAGAAGAAAGTTGAAGAAAATATTCCTCCTCACATTTTAACTGAAGTTTTTCTGCGAATCTTTTACCCCATCTCAGCATGCATCAGTAAAAGTGTATCAGTTGGATTGATGAAATCATTGGATTATTCCCCTACAGTAATACTACACCATGGAACAAAAAAGGTTTTATTTTCGCAAAATGCTTGGGAGTCATTTTTGAAAAATGTACATTTAATAGAATGTTATTTAACTAACAGTTTGTGTGGAAGGAAAACACATATTCGACTTTTGGATTGTGACAATGAAATCGATATTGTTAAACATCGCGGACAACTACAAGTGCAAATTAGAGACTTGACTCAACATGAAAATAAGATTTTACTGTCACGTGAAGAATTCTACGTTTTAAACTACGCAACAGAACCTATTACAAGGTACATGAGACAGTTGGTATTTGCAAGCGCTATTATTAAAGAATATTTGGTCGATACTTTGGAAAAACAACCTGATAGCACCATCGTGTACGGACCTGTGGATACATCTATTTTTAATAGAATACCTCATGAAGTTTGCATGTGGAGAAAGTTAAAGGATTTTGAACCACTTGTAGAAATCGCTACAGAAGCTACAGAAGAAACAACACAGGAAGAAGAAGAAACGGAGAAACAAGAAGAAGAAGAAAACGAAACACAAGAAGAAGAAGTTAAAAAAGACTAAAGTTTGACTTAGTAAAGAAGAACACACGTGGGGTAGGCCTATTGGGGACGGTGCCCACGTTAAATATACACCAACGCGCCTGCAACTGTACGGCCTGGTATTTAACCTACCGTGGTGTGGAAAACAGTTTAGTTGATCGCTAGGTGCCATGATGAGCGGAGGGGATGAAGAAGTGAGTGTAAAGCCTTGTGTAATAGAATTTCAAGCATTTCGAAATAATGACGATAGGTTTATTATCAAGGAATTAGTAATTTTAGACTTGCTTACATTTGTAGCCTACCCATTCACGTTTGAAGCTCCTTTTTCTTTTAACAAACTTAACACCAAAGCAAAAAGTACAAACAAATGGATAACAAACTACTTTCATCACATACATTGGTATGAAGGATTTATAAGCTACAGTAATCTGCACAGTATTATGTTTAACTTTTGCAAACAATATTCACATATATACACAAGAGGATTAGAAAAAAAGAACTGGATACAAAAGTATACGCACGGTAATGTTTTCGATATAACTATCAGTAAGGACTTTAACATTAATCTCGGTAATATTTGTGTCGCTGCAAAAGATCTTAAACACGGTCAAACAAACTGTGCATTGTACAACGCATATCGTTTGGCTGCTTACTTGAAACAAACACAGGAATGTGGTGGGGGTAGCGGAGAACAGAAATGTGGTGGGGGTAGCGGGGCCTATAAATACGAGGAGACAACACCGCTTCAGCATGAGTATTATTCGAGACTCCGAAGAGGCAACATCACAGAAGACACCACCACTGACGAAGATGGCATCACAACAATATCTACAAACATTGGTTGATCAATTCAACACTCACTCAAAATCGAACCTTCTGCTAACTAAAAAATGTTCAGAACTAAAAGAACAAAGACATTACATTATTCATAGCATCAAGAAAGTGGAAACCACACATGGAGAAGCAATTCTAGTATCATTGTGCGAAGGACCTATGACTCCAGGAGATGAGCCGAAGTTTCAAGTATTTCTTCCAAAACGATTTGTTCAACTGCTACAAAATGAAGACTTGCGAGATATTCAACCGGGGACGTTGTATTTGGTATCACACGGTGTAAGCGGCAACAACTCGACGGAACTCACTCTGCACATCATGCATCATTGTACATAATGTCTCTATTTGTTTTTCTCTGTTTGTATTTCTAGTCATCAATGTTAGACTTAAGCTTATTGTATTGTAAAATGTTTGTTTAATAAAGAAAGAATAACATTAAAAAAAAAGAAAAAAAGCAACATAGCAGTATATTATTTTATATACTGCTGTGTTGCTTTTTTTTAAAATTCAAATGGATGACCTTGAACTTTCATTCAGGGTTAACTTATGAAGGGGTATAAAAGAGAGGGAGCAGTGAAGTTAGTCTCAGTCTTGTCTAACACACGCTGCAGCTAACATGTCGGTGCCACCGATGAACAATTTATTTTTCGATAACAATTTGAAGACATATTGTTGCGAGTTGCAATGTTTTAAAATACCAGGCGATCAAGTTGACGGGAAAGCTTGTCGTAAGTGCAGGTGTTTCAGCTATTGCATATGTAGATGTAAAACATATCAAATGAACCGTCAAGATAAAATACAAGAATTACGGCGACGGCTTGCATTACTTTGGCGGCGAATGGAGTAGCAACCATCTGCCGCGCACTTGCCACCTGCCGCCTACCATCTGCCGCCTGCCATCTGCCGCCTGCCATCTGCCGTCCGCCATCTGCTCCGCCCCACCACAATTTTACCCCCACCATTTAGTACGATTACAACGCTAGCTTGTGAATAGCCAGTACACCTCCGGCTCTCGACCGGTGAACATCGAGCTGCTCGTCCCGACTGTGTGTTCCCTGCGGTCACATAAATAGGCAAGGAACACACAGTCGGGATGGGCCGATTGGACACACAAGCGCAACACTTGAAAACTACGTCTGACGGTCGCGACTCCGGATCAACAACATCGATGACGACAAACAACGGGGAACTATTGTAAACATGAATTATTGTAAACATAACTTATTGTAAATAAAAATAAATGTAAATAATAAAGTAATACATGAAATAGTACTACCTCGCACTCGTATCATTCGATTGCTTCATTCGATTTTTTCATTCGATATTTTTATCAAATTAAAACTATCGAATCACAATCGGATTTTACGCGTGCGAGGTAGTACTTTTTTAAAATAACCTCCCCGTGACCTTGACCTTTAAACTTTCCCTCATTACGTCACAAAACCGCCTACGTCACTGGCTGAGGCTCAGATGACGTGTTTAATGACTCAGCGCATCCGGTCACGTGACCGGATGACGTCACTTCCGGTCTAGCAGCCTCAAATGCCCACTACTGAAATATTTATTTTTTACTAGATTTTACCCGCAGGCTTCACCCTGGGAATGATTTATAAAAAACTATTACAGTTGTGTGTCCTGCATTCTGTGGTTAGCCTTTAGAATTACTACAAATCAAAATCAGCTGTTTGTATTTTCATCAGCTCAAACAAAAATTAATGTCTAAAAGGAATACATGGAAACTTTGAACCCCTGTGGGGCAAAGCCCTATAGGATTTTTGCAACTTTAATATGCCTATATGTTACTCAGGACTATCAAGTACCTCTCTGCCAAATTTCAGCTCAATTAGTCCAGTGGTTAGATCGTGATTGAGCCACAAATATCTAAACAAACAAATATACATACAAACAAACTTACAAAATTTTACATTTATAATATTAGTGGGATAAAGCTGTAATCTATGACCATGCAATTATAAGTCACCTTTAAAAATTATTTTACTGTTAAGCTTTAAAAGAATAATATAATTAAATTTACCCCACATTCCGTATCATCCACAGGGCATTCTTCCACACGAGGGCTTTCATATGATTGCTCTTATACACAGAGCAGAGATCTTTTACCGACCAATCGACCTCTTCATCTGGCGGCAATGGGTCCACCGGCTGAAAATATTAAATCTAATTTAGATACTCACAAAAATGTTCCATTTAAAATGTACACTGCAAATTTTGTTTTTTAAGAATTATGTACACATTAGTTTATATACAATTTAAGTCAATATGACTTCAAATATTATAAAAAAAGTACAGCTCATATTTAACTTTAAAATACGTATTTATGTTTAGAGTATACATCATAAACTGGGTATTGTTAAAAAAAGTTCATTCAATTTTATATTTGAAAATCTTGGTTTTGGTAGTCAACAACAAATATTTGTTTTTAATATTTTTTTGTGAATTTTAGGCAGTGGGGGCTCATGAGTACTGTTCAAGGGATTCATAATTATGATTTAATAGTTTAAAAAGTTATGATAATCAAATTTATTCCAAGTTACTAATCCATTTTGGCATTATTGCTTTAAGGCAAACAGTAAAAGAAAGTACAAACTGTAAAATATATGAAACTGTTTGTTTTGAGCCTGCAGTTGTTGAGCTACACTGTGTCAAACACTTGTGTGTTGCTTGTGTATTCATATAATTTAGGCGCTGCTAGACAACCACTGAGTTGTGTTAGTCGCAACTCATCGGTATTCTCCATAAGCCGCTTGTAAATATATGCTATCCTCCTTCTGAGAGTAAATGGACCCGCCCTTCTGCCGCATATCCTGTTTGTATAACGTCGAGAGTGGAGCATTCAGACTGCTCCTACAACACCTAGCCATTGGGCACGTCATTACACTCTACCTCACTGATTTTAGGTAATCCTACACTCTAATATGAGTAAGGTTTGCTTGCTTGTGTGCTTGCTTGCTCGCTCGCTCGCTCGCTTGCTTGCTTGATACTCTAATATGAGTAAGGTTTGCTTGCTTGCTTGCAACATATGGATCTCAAAAAACGGCTCCAACAATTTCCTTCAAATGTTCGAAATAACTAATTTCTGGGATAAAAATAAGTTCTAGACAGGCCTCATCCCCAAGAAAAATCAAATAATGTAAAAAAACTAAAATAAAATGAAAAGTTAAAAAAATTAACATTGGGCTTAAGGAGTTTCAAATCAAAACAAAAGAATTGTAACAGCTGTTCATAATCAACCAGGGAACTGTCAAAGTAATACTCATGTTGTATATGATTATTAACATGTGGTTTCCTGAGAGCAGAGATTAAAAGATTTGAGTGTAGATTACACAAATAGAGTAGTAAAATAAATCAAAGGGACATTGAGGTATAAATAACAACTGGAGTGACCTTAAAAATTTAGAAAAGAGGCAAATGAGTTATACAAATCTGATTATCAGTAGGGGAAGTGGTGAAATATCACTTCAAGTCATCTAAACAAACTGACTGGCCTTCCCCGAGCAAAGCTCGGCCCCCCAGGTACTAGGAACTTAAGTCAGAATTTAGTTTATTGAGATTTATAAACTTACCACTAAAATGAGATTTGTTTTGATCTTTCTTATTGGAAACAAACAAAAAAACAAATTATTATTATTATAGACAAACTTACATCAGCTGCCACAGGAACTCTTGATGAAAGACTGACATTGTCACCAAACTCTCCACTGATCTCTGAACTGTTATCAAATGCTTCATTGGCATGTCCTGCCTCGATATCCTGAAAAATAAACATCCAAGAATGGTTTACATTATGACATCGAATTTTACTATTTGTGGTTCAACTATATAGTTACTATATAGTTACTAAAGAGCGAAATGCCACCCGCGAATTACGCCTATAGCACCTGGTTTGCCTTTGGTGAACTTGAGTTTTCTCAAAAAATCAAACCCACAAGGAAATAAAATCTTGAGATAATAATAGGGAAAGGTTTGAATAAGTCTGCAATTAAGTTTTAAACGATGGACTTACCGGCATGGTAGCGGTGGCAGCGGCAGTGACCTCTATGAGAATGCTGCTGCGCCTCCGCTTGCCTTTGTTCTGGATGATGGAGAGTTTGAGAAACACATTTTCCAATGAGTCACAATTGTGCTTCTGTAGAAGATCTGCTGGCGATTCTTCTGCCAGAAACCGTCCTCCACGCATCAGCCCAATCTGGACAGCATAAAAAACAGTGAGTTATTTTGTTAATAGAGGACACAAGTAAATTGGATGCGTCCAAAAATCTTTGGGGACATACACATATTTTGCAACACATTTTTTTGTCATTTAAAACTCCCTACCTCCCCCACATAACACACACCGCCTGAGCATATCTCCCCACCCCCTTATATGTTACGTAACATAATCATAATAAATGTTAAAAAGCTTAAATCATGTAAAAATCATCATTTAGCAGATATTTCAATGAGATTTATTTATAATTTCTAAAACAAATCTAATACAACATAATAAATTAATTAGGTAATCAAATAAAAAGAAAAATATAATCTTTAAATATATATATATATATATATATATATATATATATATATATATATATATATTATGACAAACCCTTAAAGAAAAAAGCTCAAAACAGTAAAATGATAATAAGAAAGTTTGAGGTAAACATCAACATAGAACCTCAATTATAGGTATTTACTCTACCTTTTTTTACCTAAGCAACCTATTTTTGAGATTCAGACAAGATAATAAACTATCCAGATATAAGAAACAAGTAGTAAGTAATTGCTGACATAAACTCAAAACAAAATTTGAATAACAAATTTAACAACAACAAAAACACAAATACGTAATGAATAGTAAAAAAATCCAATTATAAAACTGAAATTTAAATTGAACGCATAACATTATTTTGAAAACGTGTGATTTACGTAACGCTGAGCCACAGCCCCCCCCCCCCCTCCACCATATAACACAGAGTAACGCTACGTCATACCCCCTCCCCCCTCTTAAGTGTGTTACATAATATCTGTATAGCCCCTTTATATATAGGTAATAAATAAATTCCTCGCGCCATAAACCTCATTTAATTGAGCACGCATCGCCAATAACCCATAAGACGCTGCGATGAGTCCTACACTTTGAGATGTGACCTTGAGCCCGGCAGGACCGAATTTTGGTCTATCCCGACTGTGGGCGTGAGCTCTCCATGGTTTCTACCTCGCTTTAACAGACAGACAGAGACAGAAACCACCTCTTCTTTATAATAATATAGATTAGCTGATTATACCAATTTCACCCGGGTATAAAATGTAGTTAAAAAAGTAAATTACTAATATCAGCTATTTATTTGAATAACATTAAATAAATAGCAGAAAACTGTAACCATATGGTCTCATTTGATTAACATTGGAATTTTGGATGTCCCACGGGAAGGTAGCCCTAGAGGATTTAAAGGAAACTGAGAGTCAGGTACAACAGCTGTAACCTAAATACCCCTGTCGCAGCAAACCTGCGTACTCAGCGAATTTCCAATGCATAATATATGTCTTAATACACATAAAGCCGCATACCAAGTTTCTTAAAAATATATTCACATATAAGCGATTTGAATTATTCTCTATAAGAATAACATTGGTAATGAGTACGTAGGTTTGCTGAAACAAGGATCACAAACAATTGGTTTTGATGCAAATATAAATAGAATTTAACTCGGCGAAGCCACATACTAAGTTTCATCAATATTCAATCATAAATAAGCGCTATATAACATTTTAGTAATTCTCCATAAGAATAACATGGGGGCTGAGAAAGCAGGTTTGCTGCAACAAGGAACAAAAAATGGGTTGTTTGGTACTTAAAGCAGTTACGCTATTTTATTTTGCGATGCTACTGGTACTATCGCCCACCAACATCATGAATTTACTGAGCGAATTGACCTGATGGTTTTAAATGAAGAATTTGTTTTTGAGCTGTCCAGCATTGAAATACTGGAGCTTTCGATTGTTATAATTTCACTTTATCGTATTCCAGATAGAAATAATGTAAATAGATATTTTCATAAACTTGAGTATCTGTTTTGTTTATTACAAAGAGAAAAAAATAGGAATAGTATATTTCATAACAAGAGTGGAAAGTGGGGTTTTGCATGTTCGAGGCCATATGTTTGAAGTGCGAGATTTATCGAGCACTTCAAATATGGTCGAGAATATGCAAAACACTTTCGCTTGTGTTTTGAACGATACTTTTCACTACACTACAGAATAAAAACTCATTGTTGGAATGTTAACTGTTTATTAAATTAGAAACATGTTTTAAAACGAGGTCTACTATTTTAATTAAAAATTCACATTAATTGTACAGTTTTTGTTATTAGAAATAGATATTCCTTTATTAGGAATTTTATTCATTACATTCAAAATATTGTTGTTTGTTTGATGATCACTTTCCTCATCACTTTCGTCAAAAATATCATCAATCTTGAAATATTTATCGACCTCTTGTTTATTTGTGCTTGCTGAGTCAAGGATTGCAGTGGAGGTAGAGGCAGTTAATGGAGCAAACATTTTTTTGGACACATCTATTTTTCTCGCAATTGAGTCTTCTACGTATTCCTCAGCAACAGTAGAAGATTTCCAGCCCCCATGGCGTTTTAGTGTAAGCAAGTCACCCCTCCTTCAACTAGCATGGAAGCTGATGTTCGCCGAAGAGCGTGTCCTGTGTATTGTTCAGGGTTTTCAAGGCCTAAGTACTTAGCAACCTTACATGGCACGGCTGCAATTGAATTAGCACCAACATTTTGAGCCACACATTTTCCATATCTATAACCAACAAAAAACCTGTCACTTGTCATGGACGATGGACGCAAAGACATGTATTTGCGAATTAACATGCAGGGTTTGTATGGGCATCCTTCGTCAGTTATGGCAAAACTTCTGTGTACAGGCGTTTTTCCATCTTTAACAAAAACTGTAAAGTAATTACCATTGTCTTTAACATCATTAAATTTCAAATTTAATAAATCATCTTTTCAGCACGCTCCGAACACTCCAATAGTTAGAATGACTTTACAAAGCAGCCATTCCTTGTCATCAGAGTCAATCAAGGACTTGGAAACTTGATCAGCGGTAAAAACCTTTGATTTTGATGGTTTTTTAATAATCTGATTTTCGTTTCAAAAAACTAATGCTTTTTGAAAAGGTAGAATAATCTACATTTTCAAAGATTTTAAAACTGCTTTTTATCATTGAGAATTTGCTCCACAAAGTCGTGGGCTTGTTAACCTTTGAAATCTCTGACAAATAAACCAGCATAATGTCATCACTTATGGTTCCACGTTCTACATTTTCCGTCTCCAGCCACGAACAAAACTTCTCGTACTCTACATTATATATCTCCTTTGATTTTTTAGGAAGAAGATCATGAATCACTTCCTCCGCTCTTCTTTTCAATGACGAGGGAACAGGCACTTCCATTTCAGTTGGTGAAACGATAGCAAGAATGTGTTTAGGTTATTAAGTTGTTGACAGTGGAAAATTTTCGGTTGTAAACAATGTTACTTTCGGTAGTAAACAATAGACAGCTGTTGAAAATATGATGTTTCGCAGGTTGTAAACACATAACGAAAACAGCTGAACTCATAGTAGTGTAGTGAAAACAAATATATGTAGCTGAAGATTTTAACATAGATATACTGGAAACAACAAAATACCCTCAGATCAAGCATGATTTTCTAAATTTAATCTCTAGCTATGGTTACAGGGAAAATTTCCACATGCCAACCAGAATAACTAAGACTACTGAATCTTGCATTGATAATATTTTGACCAATACGTTATGCCAGGTAACTTCTAATGATAATATCAATGTTGAGTTGGGTATTTCAGATCACAGAGCCCTTTTCATTTGTGGTGTTCAAAGTCTTGCTGAGAAAAAAGTCAAAATAAGTAGTGTGACAAATAGATGTTTTTCCAAGGAAAATATTAATTCTTTTAGACAGACTTTACAAGATGCTGACTTAAACTGTGATAAAACAAAAAATGTTCAAGAAAATTTTAATAATTTTTATAATACATTTTTGAGTGCTTTTAATCAACATTTTCCATTAAAAAGTAGGCAAAAAAAGATATGCTTGAACAATACTTAAAATAAATGGATTACAGAGGGCATAAAGATTTCGAGTAGACATAAGAGAATTTTACATAAGTTGTCCAAAGAATCACTAGATGCAAATTTCTTAGAGTATGTAAAAAAATATATAAGAAAGTATTTAAGTCTGCCTGTCTAGCAGCTAAGTTGTCAGCTAATTGCAAGAAAATTAAATCGTCAGAGAACAAAACTAAAACTGCTTGGAATATTGTTAACAAAGAACTTTGTTCTAAAGGGAAGGATAAAAATTTTCCAGATTTAATGTTTAGTGACATATTGTGTCAATCAGGTGACAGGATAGCAAATTTGCTTAATTTGAAATTTTTAAATGCGTCTTCTGACACAGGTGTCAAGTCGTGCTTAAGTGATGCTCTTGGCTTTGTAGGAAGTAATGTCAACTTGCCATTGCCTATTTTTAACTTTGAAGGAGTTTCTATTACAGACATTAAAAATATTATAAAATCTTTAAAAAATAAAAAATCAGTAGGATGGGATGACATTCCTTTGAATTTGCTCAAGAGTACTCTAGATATTGTTGCAGATCCTTTGTGTCAATTAGTCAATCAATCTCTTAAAGATGGTTATTTTCCACTTCAAATGAAATATGCAGAAATTGTACCAGTTTTTAAGAAAGGGGAAAAGAACATTGCCGATAATTACCGTCCATTTTCTGTTTTACCAGTGTTATCAAAAGTTTTTGAAAGGGTGGTCTGCAAACAAATTTTGTCTTTTTTTGAAGAGAATCAAATTTTTTCCAAAAGTCAGTATGGATTTAGAACTGGAAAAAATACTTCTTTTGCAATGGCTGATCTGGTTGAGCGGATTTTACTGGCCTTGGATGGCTCGCAGAAGACGTGTGGCGTGTTTTGTGATTTATCCAAGGCTTTTGATTGTGTCGTGCATGAGATTCTGCTCGGAAAGCTTCAAGCCTATAACTTGTCCTTCACTGCTCTGTTATGGGTATCCTCATATTTAAAGAATCGTAAACAAAGAGTAATTGTTACAAAGGACTCTATACAATTTAAATCTGAATGGCAGGACATATCAGCTGGTGTTCCTCAAGGATCAATTCTAGGCCCTGTTTTGTTTTTGATTTACATTAATGACCTTGATAAGAATATAGGTGCTGATCTAATTTTATATGCTGATGACACTACAGCAGTTTTAAAAGCTACTAGCATGAAGGAACTTGAAAGTTTAACAATACAAACCATAACAATTTGGAAAATTGGTTTCAGGTTAACGGGTTGAATCTAAATTATAGTAAAACTAGTTTGCTTAAATTTCAAACCAGTAGAAGTACTGACCCAAAAGAATTTGACATTTCTATAGATAATCACAGGGTTGTTTCGAGCTTCTCAACAAAATTCTTAGGTGTTGAATTGGACCTAAATTTGAATTGGAAAACTTATTTGCATGTAGTTGGAAAGAGGCTTAGCTCAGCTTGCTTTCAGATGTTAATATTAAGGGGTACCACAGATTTGGAAACTAGGCTAATGGTTTATTATGCATATTTTTATTCTATTATGCAGTATGGGATAGAATTGTGGGGATCATCAGCTGACGCATTAAATATTTTCAGAACTCAAAAGAAGATTATAAGAATTCTTACTTTTTCAGGTTATCGAGTTTCGTGTAGATCCCTTTTTCGGAAACTTAAGCTAATGACACTGCCATCCCTTTACATCTATTTATGTTTACTCTTGCTGGAAAAAATTTTGAAAAAATAAGCCAGGAGCAGCATGATCATGATTATGATACGAGGCATAGGAGGGACTTGCAATTTAAGATACATTGTTTGTGCCTGTATTAAAGATCTCCTTCCTACGCTGGGATGAAATTTTTCAACAGCCTTCCTCCTGGTTTGAAATCTAAAATTGGTTCAAACAGTTTTAAACCTTCCCTTAAAGAGCATTTGCTTAGCAGAAGCTATTATAGTATAAATGAGTTTGTTTTGTAAAATTGACATATTTTTATAAGAAACGTACGTATTTCTCTCTTTTAACTGAAATTTCTTTTGTTTTACTCACTTGTATTGGTTTGATTTTGTACGGTACTTGCTTGTCTTGGTTTTTGAATATTGTATTATAGTTTTAGTTGTAGTACCATTTGACCATGTCACCAGTTTTTATAGCCTTGCTATGTAAAAAATATAAAATGTGACAATAAATATAATTTGAATTTGAAAATTTGAAGAAAGCCCCCTCCCCTCTCCACGGCACTCACGCACTGACCGGCGTCGCGTTCAGATGTCCGCGACCGCTCCGCTACATTATGAACAATAAAAGTTTATGTATTTTCTCTAATATGGTGTTTATGTTAGTTGTTTTAAATGTATCAATACAGTTTCTTTTAACTTCATTGAACTATGAATGAGTCATTGTTTTCCCGCTTTGTCTACCGCTCCTGTCTGATGGCTACTACTACCTCTTCCACTGACGCCCGCCCTCGGCTCTGGATCTTGGACCATCCTGAACACCCGCAAGACCTCAAGACAACTAGTATGGGTATTATTAGCACCGCAAACCTCTCTTAAAGTTAACTGATTTTCAACCGCATTTTTATTTATTGTTTCAACCGCTAGATTCGACCATTGGTCCTAGTGAGGGGGATAAAGGTTAAGTTTACACCTTTAGCCTAATTAATACATTCCATTTTACATGCTAATAAATATTGAATACAATTATATTATGAAACATGTCTGCATAAATGAATCATTTTATATAAAAATCAAAACATTTTAAAGTATTTTATGCAGGAATAAAACTTGCTTTCAGTTGCTTATCGGCTCTCTTTATCTAGTCGCGCAGCGATAACGGTACCGGTCTATTGTACCCCGAGCTCTGCTGTCGCTATTGATTATTTTTGGATTTTCCGTTCCTTTATTGATCAGCTGTTTCGCTTAACAATTTATTGATCAGCTGTTTCGCTTAACACTTGATATTGTTGTTCAAAAACGTCAGCTGTAGTTTCTCTGTTTACAATTTAATATTTTGAGTTTACAATTTAATATTTGGATCCTTGTTGTGATTTATATATTACTGTTTAGTTTTATATTCTCTTCATTGATATTATAAGTAGCCTAGTTTTATGTACTTTATCTAAATATGGCTGACACAAAAAAAAGTTTAATAGATATGTTAAAAAGCGTGAAAGAATTTTCATACGATTACAATTATGTTTTGATCTCATTAAAGAGTTACCGGGTAAGAAAAATGTGTTTACAGCTAGGTGTTCAGAGCTTTCTCAATTGTACAATAAGTTTGAAGAGGTTTCTCAAGAAGTTGACGACTTAAATGAAAAGGTAGATGATACTAGTGATGTAATTGATACTGCAGCCCCTAGCAAGCAGTTTGATATAATGTATTACGAAATTAAATCAGCCTATGAATTGATTCTTGTTGAGTAAAACTTAGTGTCTAAATCTCCAGCAACATCTGAAACTGTAGTAAAGCCTAAATTACCTCAAATCGACATAAGTAAGTTTGGTGGTCAGTTAGATCAATTCACATCTTTCAAGTCTTTATTTGATAACTTAATACATAGTTCTTCCATAGCTCCTATTGAAAAGTTTAGCTATTTAAGAAGCTTACTCGAAGTTCCCGCCTTATCTGTAATTGAAGGGATACCATTTGATCCAGATCATTATAACTTAGCCTATGACACGTTGGTTGAACGTTATACGAATCCTAGAATTTTAGTGTCTCATTACTTGAATAAAATTCTCGATCAGCAGCCTACTAAGCACCCTAGCTTAAGTAGCTTAAGGAATACAACAGATGTAATCAATATCAATTTACAAGCTTTAAAAGCTTTAAAGATCGATGATATGCCAGGTTTTGTATTTTTACAGTTAGCATTACGGCTATTGGATAGTAATACTAGGAAGGCCTTTGAGTTGAAAATAAATCTGTAAAGTTTCCAACAATTGATAATCTATTGAATTTTCTCCGTGCTCAGTGTTCAGTGTATGAACTAACTAAAGACTCAGCAAAACCTGCTCCACTGCAAAACATTTTACGCCCACTCCTCACAAAGTATTGATGTCAACACAGCCAAAATCAGATGGCACACAATCAACCACTTTGCTATCTTCTCTCATTTGGATTGACTATGTGTAAGGATAATCACCAACTTTTCCACTGTGAACAGTTCATAGCTTTAAAGCCTGGTGACAGATTTAACATGGTTCGCTCCTTTAAAAGATGCTTCGCTTGCCTTGGTACTCACATGCTCTCTGCATGTTCTTCTACTTCAAGCTGTAGACATTGCAAGAGTAAAAAACACCATTCCCTACTTCATGAGGATAGAACGGCAAAGCCCATCTATAACAGCACCTCAGCCACCCCAAAAGTGAAAGGCAATACTTCGGCCGCTAATCCAGTAACCCCCGCAATCTCAGAAAAACCCGCTCAGAGTCTGTCATGTAGTTTGAACCGCAAAACCAACCACAATATGGTCATGTTAAGCACCGCTCAAGTTTTAATTAAGGATTCTTTTGGAAACTGGCAAACCTGTAGGCTGGTTATTGACAGTGGTAGTGAAGTCAACTTTATCACCAGATCCTTGGCACAAAGTTTGAATTTACCTCTCGAAAAATGCTCAGTTGATATCATAGGAATAGGCCACTCCTCAAACATTACTGCTAAGAATATTGTTTCATGCAACATTGCTTCCCGCTATCAGCAGAATGATTCTCTACAACTTGATGCCGTTGTTATACCTCAAATCGCTTCTGATCTTCCCGCAACACAGATTCCAGATTCCATGAAGAAGAAATTTTCTCATTTTCTTTTGGCTGATCCAGACTTTAACTGTCCTGCAAAAGTTGATATGCTTCTTGGTGCTCAAGCCTTTACAGACATCATGACTGACAAATTCCCCCTGATTAAAGGCCAACCGTCTGCTCTACACACTATTTTTGGTTGGATCATAATGGGAAATGTTTCCTCAGAAGTGCCAGTGAAACAAACGAACTCACTTTTTGTCTCAATGAAAACTGACCAATTTCTACAACGATTTTGGGAATTAGAAGAAATTAACTTGCCCAAACCTCTAAGTTTGGAAGACCAGGCTTGTGAAGACCACTTTAGATCCACGATTCGTAGAGATGAAACTGGACGTTACGTAGCTTCACTGCCCTTCAAGGATGGCAAACCTCCTGATTTAGGTTCTACTCGAGAAGTAGCTCTGCGCAAATACCACTCACTTGAGAACAGGTTCACTCGCAATCCCAACTCGATAAACAATACAAACATTGTTTACAGGACTATGTTGACCAAGAACACATGTCTTTAGCTTCTGAGACAACCCCTTATGTACTAACGCACCATGGTGTAGTAAAGAAATCTTCTACTTCTTTCCCGCTAAGAATAGTTTTCAATGCCTCTGAGTTAAGTAAAACAAACCAGTCTCTTAATAAATCCCTTATGGTCGGACCTAAGCTCCAAGCAGATATTGGAAATGTCATAACTAATTTTCGTCTACACCACATCGCATTGACTTGTGACATAAAGCAAATGTATAGTGAAATCCGCTTATCTGACGAAGACTATAAATATCAGCATATATTCTGGCGATCTGATCCCTCTGGTCCTATTCAGGAATGGGAACTACGAAGATTGACATTTGAAATTTCATGCAGTCCTTTCATCGCACAAAGAACCTTAAAGCAGTTAGTAATAGACGAAGGTTCCAAGTTCCCTAAAGCCGCTGAAGCCCTCAATAATGCTATCTACATCGATGATATTGTATGTGGAACCGCATCTGTTAGCGAATCCCTCGATCTTCATAAAGAGCTAACGCAAATGTTAAAATCTGGAGGGTTTAAACTCCACAAGTGGGCTAGTTCTAATGATGAAGTACTGCAAGCCATACCAGAAAGTCATAGAGAAACCCCACACTCTCTAGGGTCAACAAAATCCATCAAGGTCCTTGGAATAGAATGGGATCCTTCGACTGATTGTTTTCGCTATGCCATCTCCCCCATAGATCGAACTCCTACCAAACGTAATGCACTTTCCCAAGTAGCTAGAATTTATGATGTGAATGGCTACATCAGCCCAGTAGTTTTTACTCTAAGACATTTACTACAAGATATTTGGGTTAACAAACTTGATTGGGACGATGTTCTTCCATCAGAGCTAGAGGATAAATGGAATAAGTTCACACAAGAAATCCCCCTACTCTCAGAACTGTCTATTCCACAAAACATATTAAGTACTTACATATACACTCAAATCATTGGGTTTTCTGATGCTTCAAAAATTGGTATATGTGCTACGCTTTATATAAGGGTTAAATGCAATGAGTACAAATTTGAATGTAATCTCATACAGTCTAAAACAAAAGTTGCTCCACTGAAGGCGCTAACCATCCCACGCCTAGAGCTATGTGCAGCTTTGCTCCTTGCATGCTTAGTTAAAGCTAATGAGCAGCTTATAACTAACCTCAAAATCACAAAATTATATCTCTTCTCTGATTCCATGAACGTGTTGAGTTGGATAAAAACGTCTTCACACCTCCTAGAAACTTTCATTTCAAACCGAGTATGTAAAATACTTGAAACTACATCTGCTGACTCTTGGTATCATATCCTTGGAGATTTAAATCCTGCTGACTGTGGGACAAGAGACATCATGCCTTCAAAACTGATCAATCTCACTTTATGGTGGCATGGACCTCCCTTTTTGTTAGAAGATGAATCTACTTGGCCAATCAACACATTTCCTCAAAATTTGCCTGAATTGAAATGTGAGACGTCCCAAAATGTATTGGTATCTCACACTGTTCCACAAAATAATTTATATGATTGTATGAGCCATAACTAGGTTACAAAATGTTATGGGATATGTCTTACGATTTATCAATAATATTCGCCGCAAGAAAGACCACCGCTGTGGTCCACTCTCTGTCGCTGAAAGGAATGAATCTCTGAAATTATGCATACAGATTGTGCAACGCCATCACTACTCTAAAGATATTAGATTGATTAATCAAGGAAAAGAATGCTCACCCGCACTAAGAACACTTTCTCTCTTTCTCTCTCAGGATACCCTCATGGTGCGGGGTAGATTAAGATATGCTCCTTTGCCAGAATCTGCCAAACATCCTTATCTTATTCCTCCAAAAAGTCATCTGGCAGCGCTTTTATGTGATAATTACCACATTCAGTCATTACCACATGGTGGTCCTAAATTAGTACAGTCATTGATTCAGCGTCGTTACTGGATCCCTGGTGCTCGAAATCTAATAAGGAAACGCATATTCAAGTGCTTACCCTGCTATAAATTGAAAGCTAAACCACTACAACCATACATGGCAGATATTCCAGCATCCCGTTTTATGCAAGGTAGAACCTTTGTAAGTGTAGGATTAGATTTTGCTGGGCCATTTCTTGTTAAAGAGAGCACTAGAAGAAATGCCAGACTGTCAAAATGTTATGTTGCTCTATTTGTCTGCATGTCAGTGAAAGCAGTTCATTTAGAACTTGTCCATTCTTTGACTACAGAATCCTGTTTAGCTGCTATTGATAGATTTATCGCCAGAAGAGGCCTACCTCAAAATATTTATTCAGATCAAGGCCGAAATTTTATTGGTGCTGCTCGCCAACTCCATGAAGTCTATGATCTACTCAAGAACTCAAATAAGAAATTTTCAGACCATTTAGCAAAACTGGAAATAACTTGGAATTTCAACCCACCCTACACAGCCAACTTTGGTGGACTTTGGGAAGCCGGTGTAAAGTCTACGAAGCACCACTTAAAAATAATTCTTGAGACACACCACTTCACCGCTGAAGAATTTTACACATTCCTTTGCCGAATCGAAGCTGTATTGAACTCCAGACCGTTGTGCCCTCTCTCAACATCCCCTGATGACGGATTTGACTACCTCACTCCTGGTCACGTCATCGTCCGTGGACAACTTTTAGCTCGACCTGAAGAAGATGTTACCAACAAACCTCCTCACATTCTTACACGTTGGAAGCTAATCAATAAAGCTTCTCAAATGTTTTGGAAAAGCTGATCAAAGGATTACATCCATTTGCAAATACAATGACTGAAATGGACTACTAAAACATCAAATGTTAAAGAAGGAGATCTTTGCCTCATGTATCATCCCAACACGCCACCCTTATTTTGGCCCCTAGATAGGATAGTTAGTATTTTGCCAGGGACAGATGATGTAGTAAGAGTAGTTCAGGTTAAAACTTCTCAAGGTATTTTTACACGCCCTGTAAATAAGTTAGTTGCTTAACAATTAGTTTTTTAACAATTTTAGGGTGAAATATGCAAAAATCTGATTTTTGGAAAATTTAAAACCCCTATAAACCCCCCTTCCCATGGCCCTTCCCATGGCATATAAATTTAAAAAATATATATAAATTTGAACGAGTAGTGTTTTTGGCATCTGGGGACCTCAAAACAAAAAGTTATCATGGTCTCGGGCTTAAGTCTTACCATGAGAATTACGTTAATAGCTTCTTCCCTATAGGGGAAATTCGCTAAAAGGAACCTACCCTGAAAATTTCATGCCTTAACTCCTCGTAGTTTAGCCGTACGGTGATCAACACACAGACAAGAACTCTACTTTATTTTTATAGATAAATGACATTAAATAATTAAATTATTATTAAATAATTATACAGGGTGTTGAAAAAAGGTGGGGACATAATTTACGTAGTGATTCCTTGGGTCAGAATAAGCAAAAAAGTTTATATAAACATGGGACCGCGTCTAGGTGTCACCCCGTCAACGTGTCACCCCGACAAACCATCACCTTTTAAAACAGGTTTTGAGGTGACGAGTTGACGCGCATCGTCCCCGACAACCAGTCGCCATTTGAAGGAGGTGACAGGTTGTCGGGGTGACACCTTGACGCGAGCGTGCGAGGTGACGGGTTGTCGTGTACGGAGGCGTCTAATCGTCACCTCCAAAGAGAGGAGGTGACACCTTGTCGGGGTTACACCTTGACGCGAGCGTGAGAGGTGGCGGTTTGACGTCGATGCAACCGACAACTTGACACCACAGCAAATCGCCACCCCGATAGGCTCCTCCCTTTGAACTAAAATTACATATTTGCACACATAATCAATTCGTTTAACACTGCAATAGAGACAGCTTCTTAGACTTTATACTTGGTATGGTCCAACAAAACCGCTGATGATTTTTGTGGTGAATGGTTCTATCAGTGGTTTTAAACTATTTAAACTTTCTTAATAGAGGCGGCATAACAAATTTATAATGCGTGAATTCTACTAAACGTATTTTTCAGCTCGCTTCAATGCTGTTTGTCATGTTTATAATAATTCTAAGGTAGGTAAAAAACTTTCGCAATACCGCAGAAGTAGTCATTATAGAAATGATTTTGCAATTTCGTCAAAACATCATCGAAAAATTTGAACACAATCCCCTTAGTAGTTAAAAACAAGTTTCACTGGGGGGTGACCGTAATGAAAATGTGTTTCATGTGCAAGCTGCAGTTGGTTTATACGCATAAGGCAAGACAGTTTTCAAAGCGTACTCACGCGTACTCATTTGTGTCTATATCATTGCATTTTTTCCGTTAATAGATGGGAACTGACGAAATGTTGTTGAGTTTGTCATTATGTATTGCTAGATTCAAAGTGATGTGATTGATATCGTGAGAATTTGACCAATCCCGCAAATCACACTTCGCATAGAATTTACATATTATTTATTTTCTATGCCGCCTTCATGAGAAAAGTTGAATAGTTGAAACCACTGATATGAAAAAATGGTAGTATCTAAAGAACCGTCCACAGCAAAAATCATCTCTCTAACCAGTGAAATAGCTGTGCTGTCACAAAACAAAATGTGAGCACTATTTTTGGACCACCCGTTATACGATTAGGCCTACTAGCAGTTTCCCGTGGCTACGCACACGCTCAAACTGAGGTTATAAACCAGTTTCTTGTTGTTGCCTTTAAGACGAAACCCCAAAGAATAAATTATAAGGTAAAACTGCAACATATATGCTTTATTACAGTTATTACTTATTTGGTTTTATCAGTTGGTATGTTAAAAAATTAAGACGCTATTATGAAGGTTTATTAAGATGGCTTATAAGGACTATGAAACGACTACCTATCATGAAGACGTTACACATAATTTTTTGGAGTTGAGATTTCTGAAACAAAGTTACGAAAATTCTTCATTTAAAGTAATAGGATTTTTAAATTTAATAGTCGAATGAAGCCAATCTAAAATTTTATTTGTAGCCACAAAAGATACAATTCCTAGCATATCATAAATTTATTTGAAAACATACTTGATCTTTGCACGGGTTACAGAGAATATATGAATCCTGATGTGTCAGCTTTTTCAGCCTTTTACTTGCGAAACCTACTCTTTGTGTCATCTTCTTTGTTTACGTTTTAAAAGTCAACAAAAATTGAAATGGAAAATTTTTAAGTGATTAATTTTAATATATTTAGATTTTAAACTTTATTCATAGTATCATAAGGCACTTCTATGAGAAAAAATATGAGTGACTTTGAAATTTCATTTAGGTTTGATGAGAAATAAAGTAGCTAGGCTTTCTGAACATCGAGGTGGAAGATTCGATCAAAATTTACGAAACTTGTAATTTTTTTCGCTACTTAAAACGTTTATTTCTCGATTATTATACCATTCTAAAACAAACTGTCGTATACTTTGGTGTTTTTTAACGTGTTAAAACGGAATTAGATCAAAATAGGGCTTTAAATTTCTTTTTTGGTGGGTCGAAAAATCGCCTCATTTTCCTTCGTGTTAATTCCTTCGTCGTTTCCTTCGTCGTTCGCTCGTCGTCTGCTGGTGGACTTGGCGACGTGACACGACCGTGCCTCTAAATTAATGTAGTTTTAAATACAGTAGAAGATTAAACATGAATAATTTATAATTTTTAAAAGCTTATTATTTGTTTTAAGCATGGTAGCGCTGATAAGCCAAATGGAGGAAGCCTATTTTTGCGTTATAAGAAGACGAAAACAGATGGAGCGGGGTGGCAGGTTGTCGGGGTGACACCTTGACGCGAGCGTGCGAGGTGACGGTTTGTCGTGAACGGCGACGACAGATCGTCACCTGGGAGTAGAGAAGGTGACGGGTTGTCGGGGTGACACCTTGACGCAAGCGTGCGAGGTGACAGGTTGTCGTCTCTGCACACGACAAACAATCACCTCTAGAAAAGAGGTGACAACTTGACGGGGTGACACCTTGACGGCATTGGTATATTTTTACGAGGTGACAGGTTGTCGCCTGTGGCCAAAATGCCGAGGTGACGGGTTGTTGGGGTGACACCTAGACGGCTTCCCATAAACATATGTCCTATCTCCTTTCGTTTAGCGTCTGTATGTCCGTATGTGTTTTTTACAAAAAAAGGCATAACTCCTTAACGGTTTGAGCTACAGCGTTGAGATTTTGCACTAATGTTCATCTCATTAGCCGCTGTTTTTGTACAAAATGTGAATAAAAAATCTTTAACTGTTTCAAAATGGCGGCTATTTTAAATATTTGACGCCAAATTTCACGAAAAACGTTAATTTTACCAACAAATTGCAAGATACATAAAATTTAGTAAATTTTATGGGGATTTCAACGATATCTTATTAAGCTTAGTTTGGACAAAAAATAACGGAGAAATTAATTTCTTCCTTGCTATACCTACAGTTTTTCTCCATTTAAACAATGTTAAAACTATAACAAATATCATTAATAAAATTTATTTCTCCGTTATTCTTTGTCCAAACTAAGCTTAATAAGATATCGTTGAAATCCCCATAAAATTTACTAAATTTTATGTATCTTGCAATTTGTTAGTAAAATTAACAGTTTTCGTGAAATTTGGCGTCAAATATTTAAAATAGCCGCCATTTTGAAACGGTTAAAGAGTTTTTATTCACATTTTGCACAAAAACAGTGGCTAATAAGTTGAACATTTGTGCAAAATCTAAACGCTGTAGCTCAAACCGTTAAGGAGTTAAGGTTTTTTTTGTAAAAAACAGATACAGACAGACAGGCGCTAAACGAAAGGAGATAGGACATATGTTTATATAAACTTGTTTGCTTATTTTGGCCCAAGGAATCAATACGTAAATTATGTCCCCACCTTTTTTGAACACCCTGTATATCAGCTTTGATGAAACAGTAGAAATGGCTTTATCCACAGATAAATTAACTAAAAACTGTGGACAGAATAGCTTCCCCCAATAACTTTTTCCTGTAACTTGCCCTAAAGGCTATGAATGATAATACCCTTTAAGTTTGGTTTATGCTGCCTGCTAGCTGAACAGTTTTCATAAATGGAGGAATTGAGATCAGAATAAATGAAGATAAGATAGTTTGGGAGTTATTTTTTGTTTGTTTTAGGTTTAAACAAAAAAATTACAGAGAAGAGCATAGCTTTATTATATTTTAAGCCAGTCACTCACCAGCCCTGCCTGCCTGGTCTCATCGATGTAATGTGTGGTGATGATCACCGTTGTGGTCCCTCCTCTTGTGATACTAACCAGGTGGTCCCAAATGCTGAAATAATACAGAATATCAGGTTTAGTTTTTATACATAACTATCAATTCTGTTGTCAATTATCCAGCAAGAAACGATAATGTGAACAGAATTAAATGTACACTAAATCAACTAACTTGGAGAGCAAATGAGCAACATTTTTTTACGGATTATTTCGTATTCACTTTGCTCTTGTTCTCTTGTTACTAGCTCCCTTTCTAGTTGGTGACCAAGTATTTGTCTTGAGTATCCTTTGTATCAGTTTTTATTGATACTTTGAGTTTTTTTTTTTTCAAACACATTTGGAAGACCCAAAGTTTTACGAATAGTGTTTAGCAGCATGCTTTAAAATTATCAGGATTTATGTCAGTTGATTGGCACAAGTCAAATAAATGGAAATATTCAATGTACATTAGTTTTTGTTATAGCGTAAATTATTTTTTACATAAACATGTTTGTTTATTTTCAACTGAACGTCTATAAAAGACAAGGTGCAATAATTTGTAATTGGCACTGAACTCTATTCCCTGCCTTGTTGACTTCCGCTTAAACTGATTCTGATTGTGCTGGTAGCACCTACAGCACAGCTAGGACCTGTTACCTTTGACGCAGCAATGGGTCAACTCCCACCGTCGGCTCATCTAAGATCAGCAACTCGGGCTCATGCAGCAGGACTGCAGCCAGTGACACTCTGCGCTGCTGTCCTCCACTAGAAAAACACAATTCATCACATTGGAATCGTTGGAAAAAAAGTTTTAAAATAAGGAGAAAGGCATATTGTACTTTTGAGAAGGTCAAGCAAAATCACTATCCAAAACCTCCTGTTATTAATACCAGTAAAATCTTGTTGAATAATGTTAGAAATGCCTTAAATGCTTTCACATTGATAACTACAGAGGATAAAAAGACACTTTTAGCTTATGGAATACCACTTTTCTGGTTAGGGGCCATACACATATACGTAACACATTTTTTCGTCATTTCAGACCCCCCCTCCCCCATGTAACGCACCATAACGCTTGAGCATACCCCCCCCATCCCCCTATGTGTTACGTAACTCAATCGTAGAAGGCTTTAAAACCGCTTGAACCTTTTAAACATCGTTATATTAGCAATTTGGAGAATGGATTTCTGTGAATTATTAAATTTTAAATGGCTTTCTTTTAACAACATTTTTTTATAACTTATTTCAAAGCAAAATTTATACAAACAAACAAGACTGTTACTAATAATACAAGCAACAAAATAAAATATCTCAGCTAAAACGTTACAAATTTAATTTATAACTAATACAAATACAAAACACCTTAAAAACTTAAGATGTGGAAGGAATTGCTGTATCCAGTCATGATTTTACACTCTAAAACAACACAAAACATAGGTGTAAAGCAATACAGAACTTACTCAAAACACGTTATGTATTTATTAGTGAATTTCCTTTGGAGAGTGAACTATTAGCATGACCCGCACGGTGAAACTTAAGCCCTGGACCACCATAGAAGTTCCTAACGTGATCCCCTGAACACGTTTTGGGGATCGTTCAAAATTTTATATATATATATGTACATATATATAGACACATATATATATATATATATATATATATATATATTTGTGTGTGTTTGCACTCTAGCGGTCACATTTTTTGTCCGATTTACTTCAAATTTGGTAGGGACGTTCCTTTCTGAAATCAGTTGGACAAGTTCGTTGGGCAAAACAATCGTAAAACTCCAAACCCCTTTTTTGGGGATTAATATTCCAAATTTTGAGTTTTTGGGCCCAAAACGGGTCTAAAAAGCCCCAAATGTAAAATGAATGCATGTAAAAAGATGGTAATTAGTGAGACGAAAGTTTTAAGCCCTCTCTCCTCATTCTAGCATAAATATTTACCGAGTTATTAAAGAAAATGTGCATGGACTAAACACAGTACGTTGTCTTATTGGGGTTTTACATTAGAAAAGCCTACTACTCCTTTGTTAGAGTACTTTTATCATCCCCAGCAACCTCACGCCTACTTTTAAGCCTGACTGGACCTTCTCCTAACATTATAATGCGCAAAGTTGTATTCCCAGCTTTGCAGGTAAATTAAACCAGGAGCATAAGAACAGCCAAAAAAATCAATGTTTTCAGATTTCAATAAAAATTGGAATACAAGTATGTTTTTACACTAATTTTAAGTTTTAAAAGTTTTTATGTGGAAATTCACTTCCCTCACGTCAGCGTGCTGCGTGCGAACTCGTTTTTAGTTTAACTGTTAATAAAATAGTATTTACAAAAGTATTTTTATATAACAAACTGTAACCTTAATTTAGATATCAATTTGATTATTTTTTAGTGAATTTCCTTTGGAAAGTGAACTATTAGCATGACCCGCACGGTGAAACTTAAGCCTGGGACCACCATAGAAGTTCCTAACATGACCCCCTGAACATGTTTTGGGGGGTCGTTCAAAATTTTATATATATGTGTTTGCACTCTAGCGGTCCCATTTCTTGTCCGATTTGCTTTAAATTTGGTAGGGACATTTATTTCTGTAATCCACTGAACAAGTTCGTTGGGCAAAACAATTGGAAAACTCTAAACCCCTTTTTTGGGGGATTAATCTTTCAAATTTCGAGTTTTTGGCCCCAAATAGGGTCAGAAAAGCCACGATGTTAACTTAATGCATGTAAAAAGATGGTAATTAGAGAGGCAAAAGTTTTAAGCCCTCTCTCGTTATTCTAGCATAAATATTTACCGAGTTATTAAAGAAAATGTGCATAGACTAAACACAGTACATTGCCTTATGGGGGTTTTACACTAGAAAAGCCTGTTATTCCTTTGTTAGAGTACTTTTATCATCTCCAGCAACCTCACGCCTACTTTCAAGCCTGTCTGGACCTTCTCCTAACTTTATAACGCGCAAAATTGTATTCCCAGCTTTGCAAGTAAATGAAACCAGGAGTATCAGAACAGCCAAAAAATCAATGTTTTCAGATTTCAATAAAAATTGGAATTTTTACACTGATTTTGAGTTTTAAAAGCTTTTATGTGGAAATTCACTTCCCTCACATCAGCGTACTGCGTGCGAACTCGTTTAATTTTGAAAGATTTATAACAGTATCAAAAGATACGGGAGTGCGCCAGCTCTTAGGGTTAATACGTGTGAGTTACGTAACGCTGATCCAAACCCCCCCTCCCCCATATAACGCAGCATAACGCTACGCCATACCCCCTCCCCCCTTAAGTGTGTAACGTAATATGTGTATGGCCCCTTATTACTAATTAATTACTCTCTCTATTTGAACATCAAACTTTCCTTCTACCATAATGCATTACAGTACTCTTCTGCGTCTACATAGGATTGGAAATTAAATTTCTATAAGTTCAGATCTGTTTGATTGTCACCTTGAAAAATATAAGACTGAAGCCAAAGACAATTTTTTTTAATTCTTGAGAACTGCTGTGTTATAGTATTTAACAAATTATTATTTAAGAGTGCCAAATTAAGAGATACAGACAATCAAATTCGCTACAGAAGCTGTCGTAATTTCCTTCTTCAATGAAAAAAGAAATTAAAACTGTAAATCTTTTTGTAGATGTCTGCTGCAGATCCGGAAATATGAAGGTCAAAACAGAGGATATTAAGTTACTAAGTGGCAATGCCTTCTATAGCTTTGATGATGGTCGATTACAGTCATTATAGCTACCCGGCGAGTGTGTGAAATTACACAGAGTAGAGTTGGGCTGCAGTAATTCATTGCCAGTTCGCCAATCTGCCCTCATACCTACTGATAGAAATAAACTATGTTATATTTTCCACAATAAATCTAAAAATCACTAAGATGTATTAAGTAATTAATTGAATGCGTAAGTGAAGTAGTTTGAATCTCATTGCATAATACTAAGATTTTTCTGGTAGTATTTTAGATTACTTATTTATTAATGACTTCTAATAATTTGTAAGAATTTCCTATAAGTAGAAGCTTACTGAAACATAGAAAATCATAATTGTAAGGCTAACTTTTATTGTAAGCCCCTAGTTGCAATAGTCAAAAAAATCCTATATTTAAAAAAAGGTTTTCTCTGCCATATCCTGTGACAACCACTAAATCAAATGTTATGATCAATTTGTATTCTACAAATACCAACTGCTATATAGTGACAATTAAGTTTTCATTTATTTGTTTACTTGAAGTTTGATATAGCTGAACAGTATAAATATGCAAAAGCTTAGCAAATTTGTCATTACATTAACTCTGTATATAATACAAATATGTCAGTCATTATATTACTAACTATGACTCCGGTGTACTCTTGTAAGTGTTGGAGGCCAAACTTTAAAGTTGCTTACTTTTACAATTTTAATTCAATAAGGCTTTTACTTTCTAGTAGCACTTTATTTCTCGTAGCACATTACCTGAGATTTTTCACAGCTCGGCTGTGGGGTGGAAGCTGAAGCAAGTTTATCAGGAAATCTAATTTCTCATCAACTTCTTTTGTCGTCATTCCGGCTATCCAACCAAAATACATCATAGTCTCCCTAATTGTGAATTCACCATATAAAGCTATTTCCTGAAAAAATTGATACAACATTAACACATTATTTTCTACCACTATAAAAAATAATTGTTAAGATAGATTAGCATCATTTACATTACTGGTTTTATCTAAATTTTAACTCAATTAAATGACAGTGGTCTGTCGTGAGACATATTACTCAAAGTCTATGGGAAAATGATATATTTGTTATGGTAGTCTTTGGTAGTGAGTCATATGATAAGGCATTTGGTAACAAACATCTTAAAAATTTAAAACACTCATTTGAATGACATCAAGGCAGGCATAAAAATAAAATCCAGTAACATACATTTTAAATATTAACTGACTTTAGGATCAAATTTTTCATAAGAAAGCTTTACATATACTGGAGACTGGTAAGAAAGTGTATCAATGAACTGCAAACTTTACTGGTGATCAGGAAATTTATGACTTGACTATCAAATAAATATAATTTGATTCATTATTGGCTCAAGACGGTTTACATATAAAATATAAAATTTTTATTTGATTGTTGTTTATGAAACAGTTCATTCATAAGTTACGAGTAATATAAATTTGTCAGATATCTCACCTGAGGCATGTATCCCACCCTGGGTCCTGGGACTCCACTACCCTTGGAGCCAGGTTTGCCTCCCAACACCCAGATCTCGCCACTGTTGAGTCGCCGCCGCCCCACAATACAACTTAGTAGTGTTGTCTTGCCGCAGCCACTGGCACCCAGCAGTCCGTAACTGGGCAAACACAGTGGAGAATTATGTACCAATCAAAACATTGTATACTTAAAATAATTATATACAAAAAGCTTTTTGTCTCTCTATATTTTCATGGAGATGTTTTGTGGGAATCAAGGAAAAAAGCCATAAACACCCACAAACAAACCTGGTAATGGTAACCTGGTAGTGGTTGGTAATGGTTTATCTTATTGTTTCTTTTAGTGATGCCATATGTGAACCTATATTATACTGAACAGGTGGAGGGAATATCTTACACTGAATTTAAAATTGTTGTAAAACCCATAACACCAAAAAACTGCTTTAACATCGCAAATTATATGTTTGTATTAGCATATGAAATGCAACTAAATCAAGGATTTGGTAAATACTAAAACATGAGATTGGTAACAAAGAAAACAAAGTTGACAATAACATTAAGATAAATACCCCCGTAGCAGCAAACCTGCGTACTCATAAAATTTTCAATGCATATATATATGTATCTTAATACCACATAAAGCCGCATACCAAGTTTCATCAATACATATTCATAAATAAGCAATTTATGACATTTTAATTATTCTCTATAAGAATAACATGGCGGCTGAGTATGCAGGTTTGCTGAAGCAAGGAACACCGAAAATGGGGTTTTATACAAATATAAACTCAACTTGATAAAGCCACATACCAAATTTTATTTATTTATGTTCATAATTAAGGGAGATAACACTTACGTATTCTCCATAAGAATAACATGGGGGCTGAGTACGCAGGTTTGCTGCTACAGGAACTATCAGCCAAAAAATGTTTTGTAGTGCAAATATCAATAGACTACAACGATATGAAGCAATATGCCAAGTTTCATCAGCATAAGTTGATAAATAAGCTAGATATACAATTTTTCTTATTCTCCATAAGAATAACATTGGACAACGTACAATGTTTAACACTTTCAATATCTCAGTAACCATTTGACATAGAGCAATGATCAAAACTCCAAATTGTGCGTCCTTTTAAGCTGATTCCAATGAAAAAACTAAAATTTGACTTTTTCAAAAATTAGATGTAAAAAACTCAAAAAACCCATTTTTGGGGTACAAACCTCCCCCCCCAAATACCCCTTTGGATAGGTCGATCTGTCTGGTTTTCGAACCTAAAGTCATAAATTCTGTTTTACACGTTTATACCAAATTTAGTTAAAATCGGATAATTTTTACGAGAGTTATTGTGCTCACGGACACATATATATACAGTTTTGAACAAATGGTGTTTTTGGCATCTGGGGACCTCAAAACAAAAAGATATCATGGTCCTGGGCCTAGGTCTTACCATGCCGACTACGGTAATAGCTTCTTCCCTATAGGGGAAATTCGCTAATATGAGTTAGCACACACAGCACGCTGACATGACAGGAGCGAATTAGGGAAAATAAGGTGTTAAGTATACTAACTCTTTTGGAAATTGGAAATTATTTTATTTGTTGGCTGTTCTGAATCTCTTGGTTCTTCTTATCTAAAATGTAGGGATGACAATGATATGCATTATAAGGTCAGAAGAAGGTCCAGTCAGGAGTGATAAAAGGTATGGTGGTAGTGTAGTTAGAATGATAATACCCCCGTCGCAGCAAACCTGCGTCCTCAGCGAATTTCAAATGCAAAATATTTGTCTTAATACCACATAAAGCAGCATACCAAGTTTCATAAAAATATATTCACATATAAGCGATTTTAATTATTATCCATAAGAATAACATTGGTGATGAGTACGTAGGTTTGCTGAAACAAGGAACATAAACAATTGGTTTTTATGCAAATATAAATATAATTTAACTAGGCAAAGCCACATACCAACTTTCATCAATATTCAATCATAAATAAGCGCCATATAACATTTTAGTTATTCTCCATAAGAATAACATGGGGGCTGAGTAAGCAGGTTTGCTGCAACGAGGAACAAAAAAAATGGGTTTTATGCAATTATCAAT